>CAMZMU010000045.1:3841153-5059422 GCA_947311845.1 Poa pratensis
TCATTTTTTGCTTTCAATCATGTAGCAAGCAATCCCTTTATCTCATGGATTATAGGTTTTAGCCCTAGTGCAATGCTTATTTTGATTTTGGGTTTTATATTAAGAAACAACCACACAGCAGTTTTACAATCATTCCGAATCATATCCACCACGCAGGGAGGAGCTTGATTCAGTAAAAACACCCTCACACTCTTCGCTATACCCTAACTTTGCCAAGCCGTCGGCCCACACCATTTGCCGACCTATTACATTTAGTATCAAAGAATTTAGGGAGCGAATCCAGAATGATCTTGACATCTTGTATAATATTTGCAATCTGGGACTTGCTTATCTCAGTCGATCTCAGATTTTTGACCACACATGCATTGTCATTTTCACTTGAAGAGGCCCTAAAGCAGTAAAGAAGCCAGATTGATCACAAGCCAGGCTAACCAATCATCACCATCAAAAGAAGATTTGTGATTTAAGCACCACTCAGCATCAGGAGGGAAGAAAACTTGCTTGACAAGTTCCCTCTCTCCAGCTACGAACGTTTTTGCAGCAAGGGTCAATTAACTCAGACACCCATTTTAAGCCTCAGCTTACTAGCATTTCCCCCATAGGTTTTAGGTTGCCTCTAGGGACCAGTTGTCTCTCCAAACTCTTATCTTCGACCCCGACTAATCCTCCAAACATACCTTGCTTAAGGAGATCAAGGCCATGATTTAACCCTTGCAAGCATGGGGAAGCTGTCTTGGGAAACACCGTGTCCAGCAGCTTCAGCCATCAGGTATAAATCTCGATTTCAAAGTATTGCACATAAGACTATTGGATATTCCAGTAATCTCCCAGGCTTGTCTTGCAAGCAGTGCCTGGTTGAACAAGCGTAAGTCTTTGAAGCCCATGCCTTCCTAGGTTTTTGGTCTCGTCAGCTTATCCCAACCCATCCAATGCACTTTCTGTCTCCTCATCATCACCCCACCAGAAATTTCTAAGATATTGGGATAGATCATCACATAAGACTGCAGAGAATTTAAAACACTCATTGCATACACAGATATCGCCTGGGCAACAGATTTAATCAAAGTCTCCATTTGCTGCACCCGAACTGGAATTTTTCATCCAACCGCCAAGCATTTCTTTTGAAGCCTCGCTTTCATTGGCTGAAATTTCTCATTCTTCAATCTTCCTTCCGGGACAGGGAGTCCTAAGTAACTTGTCATCAAATGAGTCGTGTTCTCCACTTTCAGACTTGAGCCACCACACTACCATCCTCTCTGAACAGGTTGCCCAGCATCAGAGCGCATTTCGCTGGGCTAAGGAGCTTCCAGTGCTGAGTTCATAGTCCCGAAAAATCAAATTCACCTTCAAAAGCCTGGTCTTGGTTTGCCTTAAAGAAAAGCACGCTATCATCGCGAAAAGGAGGTGGGAGCTTCCCGGCTCCTTCTACAGTATATGAAACTCCTGCAGAGAACCATTGTTAGTATGGTTTTGTAATAATCGACAAAACCTTCAGCCACAAAAAGGAACAGGCAAGGCGATAGGGGATCGCCTTGTCTCAGGCCACAGTTGGAATGAATCTGTCAAGTAAGCTTTCCATTGAAACGAACTGAGAATCTCACAGTCCTGCAGGTCATTATCCAGTGAATCCACTTTTTGGCAAAACCAATCTTTTCCAAAGCCTTTTCCAGGTAATTCCAACAACACATCATAGGCCTTCAGAGGTCAAGCTTGTAGGCACAGAATTTACCAGCGTTGGATGAGCCATTTTGAGAGCATGTATGCATTCAAAAGCAATGTCTGCATTGTCTGTGATCATACGGCCAGGAATAAAGGTACTTTGCGGCTCACCGAATAAGATCTCGCAGCAGAGGCCGTAATCTGTTTACTAGCATTTAGAAACTACTTTGTAAGATCACATTACAAAGACTAATGGGTCTGAAATCCTCAGCGATATAGGGTCTTTAATCTTCGATATTAACACGATTGCAGTGTCATTTATACCCTCTGGCATAATGTATGGCGTGAATCACACGCTCGTTGGGAGACCCCAAGAGGAAGGTATGATGCAGTTCAGACAGTTTTCCCTCAGAAAGAAACTAAGGTTATCGAACCATTAGAAGCAGCAACTCTCAGAAGGTTTGTTGTGCTCGCACGGCGCAATACGATCACCACGTGGAATCTGCACACAACACAATCAAAACTACATTGCCCCCAACGAAACAGTGAGGTGTCAATCTCACCGGCTTGCTGAAAACAAAGGATTAAACGTTATGGTATGGAAATGAGTATTAAATTGCAGAGAATTAAAAAGGAACAGTTTGTAGTTTGGGTTGTTTAATCATGAAAAGAATGGACCGGGTCCACAGTTCACTAGTGGTCTCTCCATAAAAGATAACTAACATGTTGATGAACAAATTACAGCTGGGCAATTGACAAATAGTGATGAGCGCATGAAATCATATACATGACATGATACTACAATGATATTTAATTGGGCATTACGACAGATACATAGACCGTTAATCCAACAGCATCTATGACTAAATCCACCGTCGGGTTGTCATCCAAGTCCCCTCCCCGATGTGTATTAAGTGCAAGCAACGAATAATTGCATTAAGTAAAGTGTGTAATGTAAACAACACATATGCCCGTGACATAGCATCGTTAGGTTACCCTAGTGGCAACGCACATCCACAACCTTATAACTTTCTGTCACTGTCCCAGATTAAATGAGGCATGAACCCACTATCTAGCATAAATACGCTCTCTTGGAGATACAAGCATCTACTTGGCCACAGCATCTACGAGTAAACGGAAAGCATGCAAGATCTTAAATAACATATAAGATAGATTGATAATCAACTTGACATAGTATCAATATTCATCGGATCCCACAACACAACATGATGCATTACAATAATATGATCTTGATCATGTGGCAGCTCACAAGATCTAAACATGATGGCACAAATTGGAGAGACAACCATCTAGCTACTGCTATGGACACCGTTATCCAAAGATGAACTATCACGCATCACTCCGGAGCAGGCATGGCGATGTAGAAGCCTCCGGTGACGATTCCCCTCTCCTCAGGAGGTGCCTGGAAGAGGTTCTGGACCCTCCCGAGCTAGGGTTGACGGCGGCGGCGTCTCTGAACTTTTCGTGGATAATTTGCTCAGCACTCAGGGTTTTCGCGTCGAAGGGGAATAAGTAGGCGCAAGGGCAGCGGCTGACGACCCCTGAGGGGGCCCACACCACCCTAGGGCGCGCAGGGGTGGCCCGCGCCCTATGGCGTGTGGGCCCTGTGGCTCCTCTCCGTTGCTCCTTTGGTCCGTCAGGTGAGTTTCTCTGGAAAATAGGGACCCCCGGAATTTCGTCCAATTCCGAGAATATTTCAAACTAGCTTTCTGGAATACAAAAACAGCAGAAAAACAGGAACTGGCACTTCGGCATCTGTTAATAGGTTAGTCCCAAAAAAGTATAAAGTGATATAAAGTAGATGCAAAACATGTAGCAATTGGTATAAAACAAGCATGAACATCAAAAATTATAGATACGTTTTGAGACGTATCATCATCCCCAAGCTTAGTTCCTGCTCGGCCTCGAGTAGGTAAACGATAAATCAAAATAATTTTGAGGTGACATGCTACCATCTTAATCTTGATCATATAATATTGCAAGAGCACAAGTAAATGAAATGAAGTATCCAAGTCAATGGTCTATAATTTGCTACCAAATAGATAATGAGTAAACAATGAACACACAAAGCTAAACATTTTCATGAATAGTACTTTCGAGACAAGCATCAAAAGTTTTGCATAAGTGTTAACCTCATAAAGCAATAGTTTTCTAATAAAAGGTATTCAATCAACACAAAGGAAGAATTAAGTTCAGCATTTGCTTCAACTTTCAACATATTTATCTCATGGATATCGTCAACACAAAGTAGTATAACAATCCAATACGTAGCATATAACGCATGTTTGTAACAAAGTTGACACTAGTGTTTGCTTGTGGAAGACAGAAAGAATAGGAAAACTGACTCAACATAAAAGTAAAAGGAAAGGCCCTTCGCAGAGGGAAGCAAGGATTAAGTCATGTGCTAGAGCTTTTAGGTTTTTGAAAGCATATAGAGATTGCATAAAATATAGATACTCCTCCCAACTTGCTAACACAGCCATGGCTAACCGAATCCTCGGGTGCCTTCCATCAATCACATACCATGGAGAGTATCTATTTTTGAGAGTGTTTGTTAATTGTCAAACGAATGGTAGCGGGTGAGAACAGTATTCTACCTGTCAAACGGACTTTTAAGACGGGCTCCCATGAAGGACGTTATTCTACCAGCCAGGCAGATATCCACTTTCTCTTTGTTTACACACATTCAGGTATTTCACACTGTTTGTCATTGCTTACTGATGAATCAGGGCAAAAGTGTGAAGAGATAATTGGTTTAAAGTTGTAATTAATTGAACTGGGCACCCCGTTGCCAGCTCTTTATTGCAAATTAGAGGATAAACGGATGTATATAATGCCGCTAGTTCAGGTGTAAAAATCCATTTGACAATAGAATAAAGAATATCCACACTAATTCCTCATGAGCTAGTAACATTGACACAAAAAGGGAATAATAACATATCGAATAATTTAAAGGTAGCACATGAAAAATTTACTTGGTTTCGTCGTATCGCATCTTGGATAGGAGACGGGGTCCTGCTAGCCGAGGGTGAACGTAGGGCAAGAAGGTGGACGTCGTCAAGGTCGGGATTGTACACGGCGGTTTACCCAGCTTCAGGCACCACGGCGGTGGCGGTGCCCTACGTGCTGCTATAATCACTATAAGGCAATATCGCCGTGAACAGGTTACAATGAGTTGGATGTATGAGAGTATGGATTGGTTCGATCCCTAAAGGCGTCCCGAGGTCCAGCTTATATAGGCGGCTGGACCTAGGGTTACAAGGTGATTACGTATCCAGCAAGTATACGGAGTCCTAAACCTAGCCGGCAAGTATGCCGCCTTCCGTCTTGGTCTTGGTGGCTTCATGGGCTTCAGTCTTGGGCCTCCTCCTTGCCGGCATCCGCCTTCCTTGGTCGTCAGCTATCTGGGCCGCCCGGTAGGCAAAGCCTTCACCACCACTGCGGGCCACCCTGGACTAGCCGGATTGATCCATGCTGGTGATACCCCTAGTAGGTATATCCCCAACATTAGCCCCTGGGAGGGTTCGAGTTCTTCAGGCGCCGTCTTCTTTGTCGGCAACGTCCGCCTTGTCTTGTAAGCGTCTGAAGAGCTTGAAGCATTCCAAAGTTGAAAGTAAGCGGCGGTCCGCCTAAAGTAGTCGGACAATTGCCGCCATCATGGGAAAGACGGCCTGACCATTGTCAGGAATCTTCCTGGCACCAGTCTTGTCAATTGACTGGACCCGTCAAATGTTGACGGATGACGCCATGCAGTCCACGACAGTTTGGACTTGGGCATGCGTCATGATGGTTTCTCCACTACGCACAGAAATCGGAGCGAGGCCGCAGACGCCGTTGCCACGACGTGCAAATCGTGGGCACGTGGCGGAAATCTCGCGTCCCCCCAATCTCGGCACGGATCTTGGCGCGTGGGGATAAATACCCCAAAGGGCACATCGATGCACTTCTTCTCATTCGCACACCCACCGTGGCCTCCTCACCTTCCCGAGCTCAACTCCTCCTCGTACTCAACTCCGGCGAGCACGAGCGCGCCTCTCCCCAAATGGCGAGCACTCAGCAGGATGCGGCGGCGACGGCGGCACTGGCTGCGGCTTCTCGCGACCCCCGCCGGATCTGGATCTGTCCCAGCGGCGGCGGCGGTGCCCGTGGTGCATCGATGACCCTCCCGCCACCGTGGCCACGGGCGGGGTTTCTACTTCTTCCCCAGCTCCGGCGGCGCCTGCAACCGCCGCTCCAACCTTTCCCCTCCCATCCCTCGCGGCGACCAGCTCAGAGGCCGCGGCGGAATCTGCCGCCGACGAGGATGACGACGCGAGGAAGAGGAAGAGGCTGGAGACCTGGGTTCCAGGTACTGGCTGCCGTCAGTTATGACGTCAGCATATCTGAAGGAACTGGAGGAAGGCGGATACATTCCGCCAAAGACGGAATGCTCCTGGAGGGTTCCAGGCGACGAGGCGGTGCCTGACCCCCAAGACGGCGAGCGTGTCATGTTGGCTTCGCATAGCCTTCGCGGTATGTCTCTGCCGCTTTCCGCCTTCTTCTTGGCGGTGCTTAGTTTTTATGGGCTGCAGCCACACAACATAGCGCCCAACAGTATTCTAGTGCTAGCCGGCTTCCAGGCTTTGTGCGAAGGGTACTTAGGCATAGCTGCGTCCATAGAGCTGTTTAAGTACTGCTTCCTGTGCCGCCGGCAAACCATACCAGGCGGCCACCTAGCAACCTGCGGTAGTGTTACGTTCAACTGCCGCCAACCCGACTGGTACCCAAAATACCATACATCGAGTCGGTGAAGCACTGGACCAGCACTTTCTTTACTGCAAGGACATCCCGACACCTGGCAGCACACAAGGGATGCCAGCCTTCGTCAACGGTCCGCCAACCCACAAGGCTTGCTGGACAGCAAAGTGCCGCTCAGCAGCTTGCCGGCGAACTTCGAGTTGCCGTTAGGCGGATCGAGTTCTTGACGAAGACGATGTTGGCTCCACGACTTGACGGAGTTGACACCGTCATTGCTGGGTGTCGAGGAAGATTATGCCTCTCCGCCATCGCCCACTGAAGATGTGCGAGTACAAGGCGGACGACGCCGGCAACAGCACCCTTGATCAGGATGCCTTGGAGTACCGGCTTAGAGAGCTTATCAAGCCTCTGTCGGTGAAGGCGGCTGAAGGCGTCGCCATGTTCACCATACAACCCAGCCCCAGCGGTAAGTCAAAGCTACTTTGTTATTTCACTAACATCCTTGCCCACTAGGTACTGATTAATATTGTCTTGTTCCTTTTCAGCTACAAACCTTGGGAGAGGACGAGTGGCTCCAAACTGGTATGATACAGGTGCCAGCAAATCGAAGAAGCGCAAGCTGAGCTCCTCCACCAAGGATTTGGAGAAGAGGAAGAAGGCGGCCACCTCTGCGATGCAGAGGATGAGACCGTGGGGAATGTCCCTTGAAGCGGTAGCAAACTTTGGCTTCCCTGACTTGGATATTTTAATATGTTTGTGCTGACAAACTTGCATGTTTCTGCTTACAGAGGCAAGCCTACCATGCCCAAACTCCGCTCCAACTTGAAGATTGCTGCCGGCAGGGGCAAGCCACCACGCTTCTCCAGCTGCTGCGCCGACAACGCCCACAGTTGGCGTTCCCGTGGTTGTGTGCCAGGGAACGTACACAGCTGCCGGTACCGCAGAGGCGGCTACGAGAAGATGGCGGGCAAGAAATCAGTTGCCGGCATAACTTTTTCCAAGACGGCTGAAGCTTCGGCTAGTGATGCCGCTCGATTTATCGCCATGAAGCAGGAGATGGATGACCAGATGGCGGCCGAACAAGGCGGATCGTCCTCCATCCTGGCTCCCAACTGGCAAAGGGTTGCAAGACCCCCGGCAAACACTGAAGACCATGCGTGACGGTACCCGCAACTGGTACGCACACATGGACGAACTCCACGACACCCTGCACGGACAACTTGAGGTAAAATAGCCTATGGTCCCAGCCCCCGAGCACTTTGGCGGCTGAAAAATTTAGCCGGCAAAGTGGTCTCGTTGACTAAATAGTGCTAACCATAATGTTGTTTCGTGCATGCAGGCCGTTCTTGCTTCCAATCTTGAGCTATTTCGTGCTCAAGAGATGAAGAAGAAGGAATGCGAGGAACTGCAGCAGGACGTGGAGTTGAAGAACGCCCAAATTGCGAGTTGGAAGAAGCTCGCAAGAAGGATGAAGGTGACAAAGCTTTCTTTGCCTTCTTTTCGTCCGACTTCTTTTCCTTTTCCGACAAGTATTTTAGTCGTCTTTTCTTTTTATTTGTAGAATTATAAACACTGCGCAAGATATTCTCAAGAACTCCACTGACATGCAAGCTTTGATGAACGAAGCTGCAGATCTTGCCGGGCTGGTGACCAAGCTGAAGGCGGATCACGCCAAGGAGCTGGATGAGCGTGCGTTGGCCATGCTGCCGAAGTTAGCAAGTTGACTGGACAACTTGAGGCCATGAGCAACAACCTTGACCAGGTGAACAAGAACGCCAAGGAGCAGCAGGACCAACTGTCAAAGGCGGTCCAGCTAGCCAAGAAACGCTTGAGAACCATCTGGATGAGGTCAACGCCATCCACGACCATGTCTTGGGTATGCCTCCAGTCCTTCATTTTGTCACCTTGCTTTCTTGAACTTGAAGCTGCAGTGTGTAACTTTGTGTTTGTGCAGTGCCGGCTAGCTTGGGAGATGACCTGGCCACAACGCCGCGCCTTGCCGATCTTGAAAATTGGCGAAATCGTCAACCAGATTGTCGGCGCAGGCAAAGCATTTGCCGCCAAGTTCTACCCTGGGGAAGACGGCGATCCCGTCATCTTCGATGCTCTGCCGGAGTGCTGGAGAAGGCGACAGCTGAACACGACAACACACTACGCTCAGCAGCACGAGGCGGCGCCAAGTTGGCATTGGCATGACGGCGGCGTGGTACCCGGAGGCTGATATTCATCAAGTCACCGAGTACTTCCCCACCGAAGACGAAAACAACCAAGCCATCGTGATGCAGGACGTGCTGCGGTCTGTTCGCGGCTATGCGACCCGGGTTGCCAACATGGTTGACATCCGCAAGTTCTACAAGGAACACCCGGACCCGCATGTTGCCGTTGCTGATCCCTCCTTGGCGATCCTGAAGCTTCCCGAGGCGAAGAAGGCGAAGCCGGAGCCGACAAGCGCAGCCCCAAGGATGGCGGAGCCAGCCCCAAGAATGCCGGCGTCAGCCCCCAGGATCTCTCCACCAGCTCTACCAAGGCGGCAATCCCTTAGACTCCTCCTGCAAAGGCAGCACAAAACACTGCGTTAATCTGTTAACGCATAAAACTTTATTTTGGGTTGTAAATATTTATGGGCCAACTTTTATGCTACACTTGGCGGTAGGCTTACTTAAGTGGCCCGCCTTAATATGTATCTCGCCTGCATGTTTAGCTTTTTCATATGTTGGCGGAACCTCATCTTAGTTACTTTAGCTGAGCCAACCAGGTGCAATACCAACTAATTTAGACTCAGAGACCAAAGCCAGCATGTTGGTGCCAACGACATACTACTAGGCGACCCACACACAAACAGACAGATAAGCATATTAGGCGGTGCAAAGATTGTTTGCGTTTTTAGCCGGCAGACGGCAAATGTCAAAAAGTTTGGACCTTAGCACGGAGCAAAACTTATTTTGTTTGGTAACTTTTATGACAACAGATATATGATTGCGAGAAAAGACAAAAGATGGCATGATCCCAAAACTGAATGAGCAAACCACAGACTTTTATTTCATAATCATATAGTACTTATTACAATGTGGAAATTGCTAAGTGTAAAAAGGACGTAGCTGCTCAATGTTCCAGGGTCGCTTGGTTTCTTCGTACTTGTCGTCAACCTTCCTTTTGCGCTTGCGACCTCGCTTCTTCTTGTATCCGTCTCGTGCATCGACCAAGTAATAAGAACCATTGAGCAACACCTTACTGACCACAAAAGGTCCTTCCCAAGGCGGGGATAACTTATGCAAGCCCTTTCTATCTTGGATTAGGCGGAGAACCAGGTCACCACTCTAAAACTTCTTGCCTCACCCTTCTGCTGTGATAACGCCTCAAACTTTGCTGATAGATGGCGGATCGCGCAAGGGCAACATCTCGTTCTTCATCAAGTA
Organism: Poa pratensis; assembly: GCA_947311845.1. Lineage (NCBI taxonomy): Eukaryota > Viridiplantae > Streptophyta > Magnoliopsida > Poales > Poaceae > Poa > Poa pratensis. Next base: position 3,850,987 of record CAMZMU010000045.1, read on the forward strand.
GGTCAAGGCCATCCTGTCTTGCATCTTCTGCGTCTCCTGGACGTAGGCTTGATTCTGGGAGAATCGTACATCATGTCGGTTGGCAACACTGCTTCTGCGCCATAGACTAAGAAGAAAGGAGTAAACTTGGTTGATCTGTTTGGAGTTGTGCGTAAACTCCAAAGGACAGACTGCAATTCATCCACCCAAGCCCCAGCCGCTCTGTGCAATGGTACTTCGAGACGTGGTTTGATTCCTTGTAGGACTAAACCATTTGTACGCTCTACTTGACCGTTTGCTGCGGATGCGCTACGAGGCTAGATCTAGGCGGATACCATGCTTATAACAGTATTCCTCGACTTCGCCTTGCGACAAGTTAGTGCCATTGTCGGTGATAATGCTATGAGGCACCCCGAACCGAGAGATTATTCCCCACAGAAAGTTTGCGGCTGTGGCGCCGTCTAGCTTTTTGATAGGCTTAGCTTCAACCCATTTGGTAAACTTGTCTACAGCCACAAGTAAATGTGTGTAGCCACCAGGCGCCGTTTTAAACGGACCAACCATGTCCAAGCCCCAGACTGCGAAAGGCCATGTGATGGGTATTGTTTTAAGCTCTTGAGCCGGCATGTGTGATTGTCTGGCATAAAGTTGGCAGCCCCTGCACTTTTAACAATGTCTTCTGCATCTTGCTTGGCTGTCAACCAATAGAAACCTTGTCGGAAGGCTTTTGAAACAAGGGCGCGTGAGAAGCATGATGTCCACATACGCCGGCATGTATCTCATCCAACAGTTCTCTGCCTTCTTCGGGCGAAATGCAGCGTTGGTAAACACCAGTGGTGCTACGCTTGTACAATTCACCTTTGATTATTGTAAATGCCTTGGCTCTTCTTATTATTTGCCTTTTCAAAACCTCATCATCCGGTAACTCCTGATTGATCAGGAAGTCCAAATATGGCGTCGTCCAATCCGGCTTTACCAAGTAGACGGCATAGCTAGCACTATCAACTGGTTCTGCCGACTCTGGGTCAAGGAGGTCTGCTCCTTTAATTGACGGCTTGTGTAGGTGTTCCAGGAAAACATCTTTTGGTACCTTTTTGCGTTCAGACCCATTCTGGCAAGTGTATCTGCCGCCTCATTTTGAGCTCTTGGGATGTGGCGGACCTCGTAGCCTAGAAAACACTTGGCGAATTCGTCAACGGTAGCTCGATATGCCGCCATTGTTTCGCTCTTTGTGTCCCAAGTACCACGTATCTGTTGCGCCACCAAATCTGAATCTCCGTAGCAGAGGACACGTGGACGCCAAGTTCCTTGGCAATGTGTAAACCATGAAGGAGAGCTTCGTATTCAGCAACATTATTAGTTGCCTTGAAGTGATTTGTAACACATAACTAAGCTTGTCTCCTTGAGGGTTTCTTAAAACAATGCCAGCCCCCGAGCCCTGAGCATTTTTGATCCATCAAAGTGCATGATCCAGTATGCATCTTCAGGGAGAGGTACTTCGTCCATGGCCTCCGTCCAATCAGCTACGAAATCTGCTAAGGCTTGAGACTTAATGGCCGTTCTGGGCTTATACAGATGTCGAAGGCGGCAAGTTCAATGCCCCATTTGGCAACGCGGCCTGTTGCATCTGTATTATTGATGATATCCCCCAGAGGTGCCTTGCTCACCACGTTATTGAATGTTCCTGGAAGTAGTGCCTTAACTTCCTGGCGGCGTAAAAACACCGTAGACCAATTTCTGGTAATGCGGATAACGCTGTTTTGAGGCGGAAAATACTTCACTGATGAAGTAAACCGGACGTTGTTCCGGCAAGTCTGAAATTTCCGTCTTGCGTTCCACAACCAGTACCACGCTAACAACTAAGTTAGTTGCGGCAATATAGAGCAGCATTGGTTCCTGCGAACGAGGAGCTGCCAAAATTGGAGCAGACGTTAACGCGTCCTTGAGTTGCTGCAAGGCGGCGTCTGCTTCGTCTGTCCACTCGAAGTTGTCGGATTTCTTCAGAAGCCGGTAGAGAGGCAGTGCCTTCTCACCAAGACGGCTAATGAAACGACTGACGGCAGCCGCCGATCCGGCAAGTCGCTGCACGTCCTTCAGGTCCTTGGGCCTGGATATGTTGAGGATCGCTTTGATTTTTTCTGGATTCACTCTATCCCTCGTTCGGAAACGATAAAGCCAAGCAATTTGCCGGCAGGAACCCCGAAGACGCATTTTTTCGGGTTGAGTTTCATCCTATATACCCGGAGGCTATCAAAGGTTTCTCTCAAATCATCAAGCAAATCTGCCTTCTTTCTTGACATGACGGCAATGTCGTCAACATAGACGTGAACATTGCGGCCAATTTGCTCGTGAAGGCATCTTTGCATACACCGCTGATACGTTGCGCCGGCATTTTTTAGACCGAAGGGCATCGTGATGTAGCAGAAGGTCCCATAGGGTGTAGTGAACGCTGTTTTGATTTGGTCGGATTCTCGCATTTTGATTTGGTGGTACCCGGAGTACGCATCCAAAAAGCACAGCAGCTCGGAGCCGGCTGTGGAGTCTATGACCTGATCTATACGAGGCAAAGCAAAGTGGTCCTTAGGACAGCACTTGTTCAAACCGGTATAATCAATGCACATTCTCATTTCCTTATTAGGTTTTGGAACCATTACAGGATTTGCCAACCAATCAGTGTGTACTACCTCCCTAATGAACTTGGCTTCTTGCAACTTGATGATCTCCTTCCTATTGCTGTCCGCTTCTTCTCACCGTAGCGTCTTATTCCTTGCTTCACTGGTTTGGCTCCTTCGTAGACGTTAAGAGAGTGCTCGGCAAGTTCCCTCGGGACACCTGGCATGTCGCTGATGACCATGCAAAGATGTCCTGATTCTCACGGAGGAACCTGACGAGCGCGCTTTCCTATTTGTCGTCCAAGCCAGCCCCTATGGTGACTTGCTTGGAGCTGTCACCTGGGACCAGATCCGCCTTCTTTGTGTCTTCGGACGCCTTGAAAGTGTTCTTTTGCTCAGCGGTCTTTACATGCTCCGGCAACTGTGATGTATCGAGCTCTTTCTTCAACATGGCTAACTCCTCTGCGTGGAGGACTGCCTCAGCGAAGGCGGCATTGCCACGCTCACACTCCTTTGCTTTCTTGAAGTTGCCACTGATGGTAATTGTACCATTGGGTCCCGGCATCTTCAGCTTGCTGTATATGTAACACGGGCGAGCCATGAATTTGGCGAAAGCTGGCCGTCCAAAAATGGCGTGGTAGGCACTTTTGAAGGGGACTACTTCGAACCTGAGATACTCCGAGCGGTAGTTTGTCTCAGGCCCAAAAGTAACCTCCAATCTGATGCTTCCCATTGACTTGCTTGCTTTCCCGGAACAATGCCATGAAACTTGACTTGCTATAGTCAAGCTGGCTTTCCGACAAGTTCATGCGCTTCAGAGTGTCCGCGTAGATGATGTTGAGGCTGCTGCCGCCATCCATCAACACCTTGGTGAGCCTGAAGTTATCGACAATTGGGTCGACGACAAGGGCGTATTTGCCGGGGTGAGGAACGTGATCTGGATGATCATCTCTATCCCAGTTATTGGCTCCTCTGACCAGTCTAGATACTGGGGAACGTCTGGTACTGTGGCGTTTAGCTCGCGCATCTCCGCCTTTTCTTCTTTTGCCGAAGGAGTGCCCAGGAAGCACACCAATTGGCCATGTACCTTGGGATATTTCCTTTCTTTGCGCATCAGCTTGGGTTCCTCATCCTCGACATGGACATAGCCCCATCATCGTCTTCCTTCTTTGTCTTCTCAGCCTTTTTGCTCTTTTTTGATTTCCAGCCAACCTCGGGGTCTTCTTGAAGTCCTCCATGAACCGGCATTCCCCTAATGTGTGGTTGACTTTGCCTAAGGACGCGTGGATTGGGCAGGCAAGGCTTTCGCCTGATCGTACGTCAGGCGCTGCTTGCTGGAGCCGCCATCTTTACCCTTTCCTTTCCACTTGCGGTTGCCGCCTTTGCCTTCGAAGGCGGCGGCGACCTCGTTTGATGGTCCGGCTTTGTCATCCTGGGGAGCCTTGCGTTTGTGACTTGCTCGCCTGTTTGGCGCCATATCATGTGCGCCATCTCCATCGCGTGCATCATCATCCGCCTGTGCGTACATGGCTGCTACTTCGAGCATGACTCCGAGATCCTTGACTTGCATGCGTACGAGCTTATGTCTGAGACTTGAGCCCTTCAGGAGGCCCGTGGTGAAGGCATGGATTGCTTGATTGTCGTCTACGTTCTCGCAGCTTGCCTTTGTTTGAATCCACCTTGCCAAGAAGCTTGTAGCTGTTTCATCTGGCTTTTGCACGCAACGAACCAAATCTGTGTATGTATTGGGTCGCTTGTACGTGCCTTGGAAGTGCTGCGTGAACACCTTTTCCATGTCATGCCAGCTATGAATGCTTTTCTCCGGCAAGTTTTCGATCCAGCTTCGGGCTGTCCCCTCCAACATGAGGGGAAGGAAGCGTGCAGCGACGAGGCCATTGCCTCCGCAATTTCAACTGCCAGCGCGTAGTCCGACAACCATGAGTTTGGCTTGTCCGCTCCATTGTACCTTTGATGAGTTTTTGACACTGATGTCATGTCTCTGGGTACTTGAACGTTGCGGATGGCTGGGCCAAAGCACTCAGGTCCTAGATAGGCATCTTGCTTTCCAGCCTTGATGTCATTGAGACGATGTCTCGCGTCTTGCGGACTGAGCTGTTTGCCAGATCTATCAGCATGTGGCTCGTCCTGCGCTGCCCGGCTGTGCCTAGGCTCATTGTTGTGTCCCCGGCTTCCGCCTTCGTGCCTGGGCACTGGTGGTGGGGACTGTGTGCGGTCCCTGCTTCTTCTTGGCGGCGGGGCATCGTCGCGGTTGCCGCCACTCCTTGGCGGCTGCTTGCTGCCCCTGCTTCCGCCTTCATCCCGCCTAGGCGGGGAGGTGAGGCCTTGCGCCTGTTGCCGGTCCTGGATGCCTCATCACGCTGCCTTTGGGAGGTGGTGATTTGCGTGGGTCTTTCTCCTTGTCCTTCCCTTTTCCGTGGCTACTGGAGCCGGACGGATCTTCTGGGTTGCCACCGGCCGCAGCTTTGCAAGCGTTGGATTTTGATTCCAACTTTCCTCCCCTTGCGTCCGCCATGTCGGCGCGAGAATCAGCACGGGCCTGCTGCTCTAGAGCTTTGTGAGCAAGGATCGATGCGTAGTAGATCTTCTCGTCCTTGTCATAGTCATCATTGTTGAGGATGTCCAAGGCGGCTGCAGTGTTGAGGACAGGTGTTGCGAGGATGACGTCCCCGTTCTTGTCCTTACGCTGCGGCGCTGTAGCCCACTCGAAACCAAGCTTTTGGGCAGGGGATTTGAAGGTGTCATGATCCCTGCCTTTCCTACCTTCTTCTCCGCCACTTGTCCTGCCGGCTTGGGCAATGGGGTGGTGGTGAAAAGATTACGCTTGGGGTCGCACTTGGCAGTTATCTTGGCGTTTTCCTCCTTGGCTTCGTCGAGGAGGCTCTGGACCTCTGCTTGCTTGCTTTTGAGGTACTCAGTTTGCTCCACCAAGGTGTTCCGAAGTTTCTCCAAATCAGCCGGATTGGTTTTGTCGTTTACCGGCGTGTGAAGAACTTCCGCCAGAGCCGCCATGCTTCCTATCTTGCTGGGCTCGCCCTTCTCCAGAATTTTCTTCTTTGGAGCCCCAGGAGGCTCTGGAAACTGTGGATCGGTTGCCGGGGTCCCCAGGTTGGCGGCGTCAGTTGCCGCCTTCTCTGAAGCTGCGCCGGTGACATCCGCCACAAAAACCTGCTGCATGTTGACGGAAGAGCCCGTAGCCGCCTCAGATGGCGGAGGATCAGGTGTAATAAAACACTGCTTGACCCGTTGCTCAAACATGCTGGCAGAATCTTCTTCGGAATCAGAATCTACGTTGACGTGAACGGTAGATCTGGATCCGGCATCCGACATCGCATCATCCTGGAGTGCAGGAAGAATAGATTCGGGATCTTGACTGTTGGGCTGGGAGTCTGATCCCAGTCCCGTCATGCCGACAAAGTGTAGATCTGAATCTGCGGACTCCTCAGAGGAGGCAAACTCAGATCCGTCTTGATTGTAGGGCGGGTGGGATGGCGAATAAATTCGCGGCAACCCATACGCCTCAGAAGTGTAGCCGATGAACACATCGACGCCGCCAAACGGCACAACTCCGCATCCGACAATGTAGTCGTCTGCGGGGATGTAGGACTCGTCGCAGCTGATGTAGTGGTTGTCGCCGTAGCGAACAGCGCGGCCGACGGCGATTGTTTCGCCGATGCCGCCAAGAGTTCCCGCCTGGAACGTGACGCCTGACGCCTTAGGCCCCACGGTGGGCGCCAACTGTCGTCGTATCGGCATCTTGGATAGGAGACGGGGTCCTGCTAGCCGAGGGTGAACGTAGGGCAAGAAGGTGGACGTCGTCAAGGTCGGGATTGTACACGGCGGTTTACCCAGCTTCAGGCACCACGGCGGTGGCGGTGCCCTACGTGCTGCTATAACTCACTATAAGGCAATATCGCCGTGAACAGGTTACAATGAGTTGGTGTGAGAGATGGATTGTTCGATGCCCTAAAGGCGTCCCGAGGTCCAGCTTATATAGGCGGCTGGACCTAGGGTTACAAGGTGATTACGTATCCAGCAAGTATACGGAGTCCTAAACCTAGCCGGCAAGTATGCCGCCTTCCGTCTTGGTCTTGGTGGCTTCATGGGCTTCAGTCTTGGGCCTCCTCCTTGCCGGCATCCGCCTTCCTTGGTCGTCAGCTATCTGGGCCGCCCGGTAGGCAAAGCCTTCACCACCACTGCGGGCCACCCTGGACTAGCCGGATTGATCCATGCTGGTGATACCCCTAGTAGGTGTATCCCCAACACTTGGAGTGGCAAAGAAATACCACATATAGGTAGTTATGGTGGACACAAATGGCATGGATTTTGGCTCAAGGATTTGGATGAACGAGAATCATTCCCTCTCAGTACAGAGTTTAGGCTAGCAAGGTTTATGTAAGCAAACAAGAATATCAACCCGTACACCAAGTTTTATATGACAAACATATTGCAAACGTTATAAGACTTCATACCGTCTTCCTTGTTAACCAAACCCTGTTATTAGAAAATATCTAGACCTTAGAGATACCACCGATGCAAACCAAATTTTCAACAAGCTTTACGGTAGTTCTTCACTAATAGGCTTAACTCATGTGATGCACAATTTAATCATGATCTACTTGTTAACTCAAAACAATTGACAAGCATCAAGTTATCCAATTTTAGTGATCTACAAGATTAAGCAAGTTTTTCCTTATACCAATTACCACATGCAACATTTTCTGAACCAACCAAACACCAATCAATTTATTTAATCAACTCTCCAAACAAATATAAGTGAAGCAAGAGAGTACTTTCTACAAAAGAAAGCTAATAGCTCTGACAAGAGATACATGAAAACAAGAGCTAAAAGCTGAACTGCGCTAGATATGAATACTCAACAAATATAAGTGAAGAATAGGAGTATTCTCATGAAAAAGCGGAGCGTGTCTCTCTCCCAATCAAGAATGCTAGGGTCCAGTCAAGCTTTATTGAAAATAAAAGTGCAATACTGAAAATAAAAGCACACAGACGCTCCAAGAAAAGCACATATGATGTGAAAGAATTAAAATATAGTTTCACTAGAGATGACCTGATAATTTTGACGATGAAGAAGGGGATGCCTTGGGCATCCCCAAGCTTAGACGCTTGAGTCTTCTTGAAATATGCTGGGGAGATCCATGGGAGCCTCCCCAAGCTTAAGCTCTTCACTCTTCTTGATCCTATTATATCATCCTTCTCTCTTGACCCTTGAAAACTTCCGTCACACCAAACTCAAAGTAGATCTCATTAGAGGGTTAGTGCATAATCAAAAACTCACATGTTCTAAAGACGCAATATGATTTGTTACTTTAAACATTAGCTACAGCCACTGATGTTATGTGAAGCTCTTCCACCCAAAAAAGAATTTCACTCAACACTAGTAAAAGAGAGAATGCAAAATAAAAAGGCATAATCTGTCTAAAACAGAACAGTCCGCAAAGACGAATTTTTTCGAGGCACTTACGACGCTCAGATCGAAAACTTGAACTAATGAAAGATTCAGACATTCATAAAGATTACGCACAAAAATTTTAGATTTAATTAACAATCTGGTGATTTTAGGAATTTCGTACAGTGAACAGCAAAAATCTGTTTCTGCGCAGCAATCAAAATTAAGCATCATCTTAACATTAGAGGCTACTCTTGGCACAACAATGCGAGAAAATAAAGATACAAAGGAGTTGCTACAGAAGTAAACATCCTTGACTCAATAAAAGAAAAATTGCAGAAAAAAAATAATGGGTTGCCTCCCATAAGCGCTTTTCTTTAACGCCTTTTAGCTAGGCACAAAGCATGCATCAAGTATTACCAAGTGAAGAAGCATCAACATTGTAATTTGTTCGAACAATAGAATCATAAGGTGGCTTAATCTTCTTCCTAGGAAAGTGTTCCATACCTTTCTTGAGAGGAAATTGATATTTTATATTCCCTTCTTTCATATCAATAATAGCACCTACAGTCTAAGAAAAGGTCTTCCCAGCACAATAGGGCATGATGGATTGCACTCAATATCCAAGACAATAAAATCAACGGGGACATAATTGTTGTTAACCATGATAAGAACATCATCAATTCTTCCCAAAGGTTTTTTAATAGTAGAATCAACAAGGTGAACATCCAAGTAACAATTTTCCAAAGGTGCTAAATCAAGCATATCATATAATCTTTTAGGCATAACAGAAATACTAGCACCAAGGTCACACAAAGCATTGCAATCAAAGTCATTCAATTTCAATTTAATGATGGGCTCCCAACCATCTTCTAACTTCCTAGGGATAGAAGCTTCATGTTTTAATTTCTCTTCCCTAACTTGCATGAGAGCATTAGTAATATGTTTAGTAAAAGCCATGTTTATAGCACTAGCATTAGGACTTCTAGCTAGCTTTTGCAAGAACTTAATTACTTCAGAAATATTGCAACCATCAAAATCAAAGTCATTATTATCAAAAGTAATGGAGTTATTATCTTCCTTATTGCTAGAAATTTCAGCATCTTTATCAAGGACAGTTTCAGAGTTATCAGGCAATTTAGGACATTTTGCAATAGAAGTGGAAACATTACCAACACCAATATCTTGCCATTAATGGTAGGAGGTTTGTTAACACTTGAGTTTGAAGCATTTTCAGAAGTAGTAATAGTATAAACTCTAGCAATATTATTCTTTCTAGCAATTTCATCCTCTCTTTCCCATCTAGCATGCAATTCAGCTAACATCCTCACATTGTTATCAATTTTAACTTGTATAGCATTGAGAGTTTTGCTCTCTTTAACATCATGAGGCATGTTCTTTAGTTTCAACAAGTCAACATCAAGAGCAAGACTATCAACTTTAGAGGAAAGCACATCAATTTTCCCAAATTTCTCCTCAACAGTTTTATTGAAAGCAGTTTGTGTACTAATAAAATCCTTAAGCATAACTTCAAGATCGAGGGTACACTCTTATTATTGTTATAGGAGTTACTATAGGAATTTCCATAACCATTGCCACTATTAGAAGGATAGGGCCTATAATTGCTATTACCAAAATTATTCCTATAAGCATTGTTGTTGAAATTATTATTTTTAATGAAGTTCACATCAACATGCTCTTCTTGAGCAACCAAAGAAGCTAAAGGAACATTATTTGGATCAACATGTGTTTGACCATTTGCAAGCATAGACATAATAGTATCAATTTTGGCACTCAAGGAGAGGTTTCCTCAACAGAATTTACCTTCTTACCTGTTGGAGCTCTCTCGGTGTGCCACTCAGAATAATTAATCATCATATCATCAAGAAGCTTTGTTGCAGCACCCAAAGTGATGGACATAAAGGTACCTCCAGCGGCCGAATCCAATAAATTCCTTGAAGAAAAATTTAATCCTGCATAGAAGGTTTGGATGATCATCCAAGTAGTCAGTCCATGAGTGGGACAATTTTTAACCAATGATTTCATTCTCTCCCATGCTTGAGCAACATGTTCATTATCAAATTGCTTAAAATTCATTATGCTACTTCTCAAAGAAATAATCTTAGCAGGAGGATAATATTTTCCAATAAAAGCATCTTTGCATTTAGTCCATGAATCAATACTATTTCTAGGCAAAGATAGCAACCATTCTTTAGCACGTCCTCTCAAGGAGAAAGGAAAAAGTTTCAGTTTAATAATATCACCATCTACTTCCTTGAGCTTTTGCATTTCACAAAGTTCAACAAAGTTATTAAGGTGAACAGCAGCATCATCAGTACTAACACCAGAAAATTGCTCTTTCATAACAAGATTTAAAAGTGCAGGTTTAATTTCATAAAATTCTGCTGAAGCAGCAGGTGGAGCAATAGGTGTGCATATGAAATCATTGTTGTTCGTGCTAGTGAAATCACACAACTTAGTGTTCTCAGGAGTACTCATTTTAGCAGAAATAAAAACAGACAGAAAATAACTTGAAAGTAAACTAGATGCAAGTAACTAATTTTTTTGTGTTTTTGATAATTGAAAGCAAACAAGATAAAATAAAATAAACTAAGCAAGACAAAAACAAAGTAAAGAGATTGGAAGCGTGAAACTCCCCTTGCAGAAGACTGCTGTCTCCCCGGCAACGGCGCCAGAAAAAGAGCTGTTGAGGGAGACAGAGCTTCCTGAAAACTTCTACTCCCCGGCAACGGCGCCAGAAAAAGAGCTTGATGACGTGAAACACACGTTCGTTGGGAGACCCCAAGAGGAAGGTATGATGCAGTCAGCAGCAAGTTTTCCCTCAGAAAGAAACCAAGGTTATCGAACCAGTAGGAGCAGCAACTCTTCAGAAGGTTGTTGGTGGCTCGCACGGCGCAATACGATCACCAACGTGGAATCTGCACACAACACAATCAAACTACTTTGCCCCAACGAAACAGTGAGGTTGTCAATCTCACGGCTTGCTGAAAACAAAGGATTAAACGTATGGTGTGGAAAATGAGTATTAAATTGCAGAGAATGAAAAAGGAACAGTTTGTGGTTGTTTAATCAGTGTAAAAGAATGGACCGGGGTCCACAGTTCACTAGTGGTGTCTCTCCATAAAAGATAACTAACATGTTGGGTGAACAAATTACAGCTGGGCAATTGACAAATAGTGAGCGCATGACAATGCATATACATGACATGTTGACTACTATGATATTTAATTGGGCATTACGACATAATACATAGACCGTTATCCAACAGCATCTATGACTAATAATCCACCGCCGGGTTGTCATCCGAGTCCCCCGTTGGTATTAAGTTGCAAGCAACGGATAATTGCATTAAGTAAAGTGCGTAATGTAAACAAACACATATGCCGTGGACATAGCATCGTTAGGTTATCCCTAGTGGCAACAGCACATCCACAACCTTAGAACTTTCTGTCACTGTCCCAGATTAAAAGAGCATGAACCCACTATCTAGCATAAATACTCTCTCTTGGAGTTACAAGCATCTACTTGGCCAAAGCATCTACGAGTAACGGAAAGCATGCAAGATCTTAAATAACATATAAGATAGATTGATAATCAACTTGACATAATATTCAATATTCATCGGATCCCAGCAAACACAACATGTAGCATTACAATAATATGATCTTGATCATGTAGGGCAGCTCACAAGATCTAAACATGATGGCACAAAGTGGAGAGACAACCATCTAGCTACTGCTATGGACCCGTAGTCCAAGGATGAACTACTCACGCATCACTCCGGAGGCAGGCATGGCGATGTAGAAGCCTCCGGTGACGATTCCCCTCTCCGGCAGGGTGCCGGGAAGAGGTTCTGAACCCTCCCGAGCTAGGGTTGACGGGCGGCGTCTCTGGAACTTTTCGTGGATATTTGCTCAGGCACTTAGGGTTTTCGCGTCGGGGGGAATAAGTAGGCGAAAGGGCGGCGGCTGACGACCCCCGAGGGGCCCACACCACCCTAGGGCGCGGCAGGGGGGGCCCGCCCTAGTGGCGTGTGGGGCCCCTGTGGCTCCTCTCCGTTGCTCCTTTGGTCCGTCAGGTGAGTTCTGGAAAATAGGGACCCCCGTGAAGTTTCGTCCAATTCCGAGAATATTTCCAGACTAGCTTTTCTGGAATACAAAAACAGCAGAAAACAGGAACTGGCACTTCGGCATCTTGTTAATAGGTTAGTCCCAAAAAATGTATAAAAGTGATATAAAGTAGATGCAAAACATGTAGCAATTGGTATAAAACAAGCATGGAACATCAAAAATTATAGATACGTTTGAGACGTATCACATAACTCCATCCACAAAAAAAATCTTAACCGCATGGATAACATCTTCCTTTAAAGAACTCCAATTTCTCTGATAGAAACATGCTGGAAAGCCATCCGGGCCTGGAGACTTTGTCGGGCCAATCTGAAACAGGGCAAAACTAATCTCATCATCCGTAAAGTCAGCACATAAATCCTTATTTACCTCTGGCGTCACCCTTTCCTGTAGCAGTTCAGTTATAATTCCTGGTTCTACTGAAGTATCAACAGTGTACAAGGTTTTGAAATACTCTGTTGCTAGACCATGCATTTGGCTCTCTTCCGTAATAGTCTCCCCATTGGAGGTTGCAAGCTTCTGTATTCTATTCTTTTTCGCCCTCCAATTGGCTTTTCGGTGAAAATACAGAGTGTTCCTATCCCCAGATCTCAGCCAATCTACCCTTGATCTTTGCCTCCAACGAACCTCCTCCTTCTCGAGCAATTCATCCAGCTCAAGGCTCAATCTCTTAGCAATCTTCCTACCATCACTGTCAGAGCGCCTGCTAGCAGCATCAAGCTTCTTTCTTTTCCTTTCAATCTGTTTTGGTATGGACCCAATTGTCTTGTTGCTCCACGAATGCAAGGAGTCCATGACCCCTTTCAGGTTGTTTGCAATATCACCCAGGTCTGTGGGCTTTTTATGGAAATTCCAGGCATTTTCAATCTGCTCACTTAGATTAGCTTCCCTTTCCCAGTAAACTTCATACCTCCGGCAAGGAGCAGGCCCAGCCATCACATCTTTCTTCTCCAAGGATAGCAAAATGGGAAAATGGTCAGATCTTGAGGATGTCAGGTGTGTTAGACTGTTATTAGGGAAGAGGTTTGACCAGTCTTGGCAGGCCACCGCCCTGTCCAGCCCAACTCTGACATTATTCTGTCCATCTTGCTTATTGTCATAAGTCCAGGGGCGCCCACTGAAACCCAGATCGTAAAGATTGCACTGGGAAAGTACCTCTCTGAAATCCGTCATCTATTTAGCCCCTCTGTAACGTTTTGACCAGTGTTCATCTTGCCACAAACATTCATTAAAATCTCCCATCATCAACCAAGGCCCAGGGAGAAGGAGTTTAATTCTACGAAGCAAGTTCCACATATTATGCCTATCTTGAGTACAGGGTTCTCCATAAACAAAGGTACACCGCCATTTATTCCCAACTGGCAAATTGTGGATGGTTACATCGATGTGGTGGATGCTGATTTTAAACAACTCAACATGCACGCTCTCGTCCCAGAATAAAGCTAAGCCACCCCCTTTTCCTTTACCACTACAGGTCACAACGTTTTTCAGACCCAATCTCCACCTAAGACCTTCCACATACTCTTTATTCTTGCGTGTTTCGGAGAGGAAAACGATTTTAGGTTGGTGAACATGCATCAGCCGTTCAAGTTCTTGTACTGTCGCGGCTCGGCCTAAGCCCCGACAGTTCCATCCAAGAATCATTGCTCCTGACCGGCGCGATCCTCCGCACCGGTCAGTTGGACAGCGGCCCCTGGGCTGGCTACCTCCTTGTCCACCTCCGTCTTCTTCTCGCCCTCTACAACACGGTTCCCTTGCATAGTTCATCAGTGCCGTGGCTCCTCTTGGCGCTGCCCCCATTGATGCGGACATGGTATCTCGGTGAAGAATCCAGCATCATAGGGTCATATGGGACAAGGCGCTTCCCAAGCACCTTCTTCTTCGTCTTCGGGTGGCCGTGCGTGCGTCTTCTTCTTCGCGGATTTCCTTCAGGAGGCTACCATCCTCCCTCAGGCAATCCTGGATGGGTGGGACGCCAAAACGGGATGGCGTATTCGTCTCCTCTCTGGCCTTCTGAGTTGTCGATGGTCCTGCTTGCCCCTGTTTCTCAGTCTTCTTCTTCTGTTCGCGCTGGTACTGCCTGATCCAGCGCCGTGAGTTCTTCACCGCCTGACGCATGCGCTGGAACAAACCCTGGGCATTGTAAACTTGAGTAGAGACATACCGTCCTACGACCAGCATGTGAGACTTCAGCTTGGTTTTCTCATCATCAAAGTGGACGATGATCGCATCTTCATTCGTCTCTGCAGCAACAGCTTCTTTGGTCAGGGAGGTCTGGTGGACCTGCTCTCTGATCACGATACCGGGTATCCTAGTCCCAGTAGCCCGAGGATGCTTCCTTGCTGCCACCTTTGCACCCACCGGCGTGGCATTCTCCGCTGCACTGCTTTGTGCCTCTGCAACCTTCTTCTTCCCTTCTGCAATCTCCCTCACCTTTCCTGAAGTCATCTCTCTAGGTTGCTCGATGGTTAGAGAATGAGAATTGTGGATCATCTCGCTTGCAAGGACCCTTCTTAAATAGGTCGGGCCTCTATCACCCTCCAAATCCCTCCGAATCGCCGGGTGAATTAGAATCCCTAGCCACGATACTCTGAATGATATGTTGAGGGTATCTTCTTCCTGAGCAGGATAATATATTTCCATCCTTGTTGTTGTCTGGATTTCTTGCTCTAGGATTGGTTCAGTTTTTTCAAACAACACCACATATCTGCTCTCAAAATTCGGGATCTTGATATGGTCTTGCTTGCAGGAGATCAATGTATTGATCCCCGTCCTTTCAACTACCTCGAGATCCTCCGAGATTGGGTCACGGTGATCCGGGGTATAGCCGATCGGCGTGATTCTCTCGATTTCTTGATTCACCATCCCACTAAAAGCTAGATCTCTGTTATCTCCGATCCTTGAGGAATCGAACTCACCTGGGCTACCGGGATCCGCTTCCACCATTGCAGAGGCTTGAATCCCGCCATTTGAGGGAGGGAGATCGGAGTGATCCCTCTTCCTCTGAACGGTGGGGCGGGCATCACACGAGTGATTGGCATCATCCTCGCGGATTGGAGTTGGAACCTTCTCCTCTATCGCTTGGGTCAGCTCTTGCGTTGGCCATGTCTCCGCCTCTTCCACGCACTGTCCTTTGTCCTCCGGTCCCGCATAGGCTTCCTCCCTCACTACGCCTCCACTCTGTATGGCCGGGCTGCCGCCGCTGGCGGCCTCCCTTCCCATAAAACGGTCGGAGTAGGATTTGCACCTCTCTAGGCAAGAACGGGGATCTCGAGCTCGACGAATGATATTCTTCGCTCTCTCTCTCTCCAATCTCTGGGTAGCAGGCTTGATAGATGGGTGGCTGGTTGGGTGGCGTAGGTCTGGTCTCGAATCTCTCCTCTAACTCTCGAATCGTGGGTTATCTCTCTCTCCAGATCGTCGGTGATCTCTCTCTCTCTCTCTGGATCTTGCCGTCGCCTCCGGGGTCGCCGGAGAGGCGAAGCGACATGTCAAATCCCTAGTGCAATGCTTTTGGTGTGGGTCTGATTAATTTGATATCTTATTTTACATTCAGATGTAAAATAATTACTTTTCCTATTGCAGCTATCAAGCCACGAGAAGGTTTGTCGATAATCTGTCTATATTGAATACAATGGTTCGTGGTTCACCAGATTATTTGTTAGCTTTGCTTCATTCATTTGCTCCTTATTATCTTAGATTCTCAGTATCTTGATTATCATTGATATTTTCTTGAGTATCTATCACTATCTTAGTATATTTAAGTAGCTGATTGAATCGTTTTCTTTTATGGAATCACTATCCTTGAGTATCTTCAGTTTCTTGTTTCGTCAGTCTCTTTGTTTGCAGTTTCATAGTATTATTTGCTCAAAATTTTAGCTTCTCAGTATCTTGATATTTTCAGGCTTTATGTTTTTATATATTCATTCATATTTTGTCAGTCTTGTTTTCCTATATAACAGCTAAGCTGTTTTCATTGTGCAACAAGAACTTTTCTGTATTTCCGATCATTTTCTGTGCCGTCTCTTCGTTTTCTCATTTCTCGTGTCTCGCCCAAGATAGAAGGCCTGCTGTTTTGCTGTCTTCTCATTCCTTTTTTTAATTATATCCCGTGAGGGGAGCTCCATGTATCTTCTCTCATTTTGGCCTGGCTCAGGCGTGGAGGGTAGGAGGCATGGATGGCCATGGCGGAGACGGAGAGGTCCTTAGGATCTCCTTTTCCGGTGCGCCCGGGGACAGAGAGAGAGAGAGGTGGCGCGGCTGCATGGTTTCCTCTTCCGCCGTGGGCGTGGATCAGGACGCTGCCGGCAAGATGGGTACGCATGTGAGTTCTTCATGCTCTTTTTCCTTGCCTTTTGTTGCCCCGGCGCTATGAGCATTTTTGTTCGGTGGTCGGAGCTTCGGCTGGCGCTGCCGGCGTGTCGTGTATACTTAAGTTCGTCGGGGTTTGCGTGGAGCGTGCGCAGCGTGGCAAAGTGCATTCCTCCATCCATCTGCAGATTTTTTTTTTCGTTTATATCTCTTATCATACTTATTTGATTACTCTCATTTGCTCAGTCTTATTTGCTTACTCTTTCTTCAGTCATACCTAGTCTCATAATTTCCCTTTCTTTCTCTTTCTCTTTTGCTTCTTATTTCTTTCTTTGGCTTCTGTGCCGTGAGCTATAGAACACGAATCTTTTTGTTTTGTTTTGTTTTGCTTCGTTCCAATCCAGCCGTGCACGGTTCGAGCCGATCCTTCTTCTCCCGCGTGCGCGCAAGCTCGATCTGGTCTGGGGTGTCCCACTAGCTGGGTCAAGCAGATGCTTCTGCTTCATGCTTGCTTGCTTCATATGATGAATTGCCGCGGAACGGTAGTCAATCTTATAGCCACGCGTAGTTAGTTACTGATTTCTGCTTTTAGCGGTTTAATTAATTGATCAGCACGCTAGGTGATAGGTGATATTTAATGGCTGGCCTTGGAGTTAGGCTAAGAATTGCTTATGCAGGTGTTCAACCAGTGTAAAACCATGCTATCTGTACTATAAGTAGTATTTAATTGGTAGGAGATGGGTGCTATTCACTCGGTAAGTATTGTTTTCTGTCCATACTGATGTTTCTTTCCTTTCTTGAACTTCGCCTTCTGCCTTGCTAGCTTTACATACTTCTAGTGGTGCAAGCGGACCTGAAGAAACTGGGCGTGCTGATGACAGCATCACCATTTCAGACAATGCCCCAGAACAATTGAATTTTCTCGCTGAACAAGAATCAAATGATGCTAGTGTTAGCACTGAAAAGAAACTGCCTACCGTATCGAAATGCAAGTCAGTAGAAGAGCTTCCAAGAGCAGCAACCATGAAGAGGTGCAGGACCATTGTTCCCAAGAAGCTCTCCTCAAATAACAACAACTAGCGGTGTGGCCCGCGCATTTGCGCGGCTAGATTTTCTTTTTGTGTGTGTTCATCTTGCATAATTGTTTGACTATTTAATAATGTATCATTGTTTATATTTGTTATCCGATTATACATTAAGATGCTTCGCTGCCATGCAAGTTTTTTAAATTACATCTAAGTTAATTGCTTCAATTGATTTGTGAGAAACTTACAGTTGTGTAAACTGAAAACATCGTATATTATCTCATATATTAGTAATTTAAACAAAGAAAATTAACTTCATTAGGAAGGTATTGTCAATAGATATATTTATACGACAACATAATAGAATACATTGTTGTCAAAGTATGCACACCTATAGAGTTCCGCGATGCCTTGTATAGATTTGCTTCTTCCACTTCACCTCTTCCATTGCTGTCCATGCGTATGTATATTTCTAAAATTTAAACTATCTATAATTCAAACACTGGGGCTCTAGATAAACCTTTGTTTTTTTTCTTCCACTCGTCTCGTGGCCACTGCTTTTATGGAGGCTCATTTTAATTTAATCCGCTGCTTGGCCACCTACCTTCCTACCAGTTTATATTCCTCAAACATTACTAAAAGCATTCTCTCGCTATTCGCATGACATTTTGCTTTTCATTTTGCATAATTTTCTTAACAAAATTCTAGTTGATTAGTCACTTTTGAATTTTTGTGATCGAATTTTTTGCAAGGCCACCATAACAGCATCGACTCATCGATATCTTTTTGTCCAATTTCATTCATGGCATAGATCTCATATGTTTGATTCTGCTCAATCAACTAATTATTTCTTGCTTCATCCAGAACAGTACACAGTTAACTCATGGATTGCACCACTTGCCTTAATTATAACATCGAGGTTATCCTATTATCAGGCATATGCATGCTTGTACGTCTAATGATTTTGTATTGTACACTTGTCATCCTTCATCATTATAGAAGGGAGAGAAAGACTACTGCTTGCATGTTGTGCTGGATGTGATAGCGGAAGCACATTGAAGAACATGATCACGTGTGACTGAGGTTCATTGGAGATTGATTAGACTTGTATTTCTGCTACTTTTCTCCACTACACGGTGTGCGATCTAAAGGAAAACGAACTCAGAGTTGCGATAGGTTCCGTCATAATATAAAGTAGCCAGAGTCGCCCTAATCGCACCGTGCCTCTTTATTTAGCACATCATGCGTTAGATACGTCTGTAAATCTCCACGGCTGAAACGTAATAAGAACTTAAAATTGGCACTATTCAATATTTATGTAATTTCCTGAAGATCCACTCTCATACAACTACGTACGTAGCAATAGACAAATATGAAATATTGGATGTTAATTTTTTTCCATAGCAAAACTAATTGGTGATGAGCAGATATGATTCTCATGGAAGTACATAGTAATATCCTTGGTAAGTTGCACCCGTTGGAAACTTTTGTGCCAGCTTCCCTTGCTTAAATGATTTTGTGCCAACAAAGAGAGATCGAAAAGAGACTGCAGTGTAATCTACCTTATCTCCTCGATCGGGATGAGTTGGGATGGGGACCGAGTAGACACTCTTCCACACGTGAGGACTGACGCCAGGATTACATGGAGAAGCCACGGTACATACTGAAGAAACAATACTCATCTTATATTTACACATATGTCGCAGAGTTCGGCACTTCGGCCCTTGCTGCCGCGCGGAGACGGATGAGCATGGGAAGACTGGAGAAGACATGGCAGCCATGGATTACGGCCTTGTACCGACGGCGACTCTCTGTTCAAGGGGGGGGGACGATTATATGAGATTTGTGTTCTGCAATTTGTGTTTCGCGTGCCTGGTGATGTTCATGTCTGTTATCCTGCATCCATGCACAGATCCGCCGTCGGTTGTACTGCCGCTCGCCACCTGCAATGTCAATGTCCCTGGATCCATGTACACCTTCTCCGTTAGTTAATCTTGGTACGACGGCGATCGATCGATCAATCTAAAAATTTCTGGCCGATCGATGGTGCATTGTTCCTCGCATCCATCAGGGGATACGATCATCCTTGAAGTTGCTGGTGATGATGGTTGGGTGCATGATGACGGCGCCGACGTGATCGATCAATCTAAAAATCTCCGGCCGATCGAGATACATCGTGTACCACCCGAAGTGACGGAACCCCTTGACGCCGAACTCCTTCCTGTTCCTGCGCTCTGTCAGGTTCCGTCTTTTAATCGCCAGAGATCATTGGTGTCGCCGGCCGCCGGCATCGTCCCACGTAGAGCTCGCCTTCGGCCCGTCTTTTGATCGCCAGAGACATTGGTGTCGCCGGCCGGCATCGTCCCACGTAGAGCTCGCCTTCGGTCGGTCGGCTTGCCTTCTATTGCTGTCGGCATATTTGGTGGTAGCGAGGCGTGCATGTTGAGGGATCAAGAGGTCTTACCAGCTTACCTCGTATCCATCTTTGCACCATGCACACAATAATCTTGCCTAAATACAAATTACTGGCTGCTGGCTACATCAATCTTGTTTGGTGTTGCCGAACTATAATCATCATACAGGATTACATGAACCATGTATAACCGACTTGCCGCTTGGCTTATCTTCTAGGCTTGCATGCCATGGTGTAGTTCTACCTGCAATCGTCTGTGCTCTTCTTCTAGGCTGCATGCACTACGTGGTGATTGCAGCGAGGACGACCTCTCGTATCGATCGGGACCAGCGGCCGGCGCAACCCGCACTGTAAAAGCTCGTTGATTTGGATGGCATGTTCTTGCTGCCGCGCAGAACCATGCCGGAAGCGTGCAAGGCCGCCAACCCTCGAGAGCTGTACGATAATACCACGTACGTCCTTCGGCATGTGCTCGTTGATTTGGATGGCATGCGCGGATGCGCCGGCCGGCCGGCCGCGCAGCTACTTCGAACAACTCCATCATCGGTCGCCGACTCGCCGAAGCGTATGTGCATAATCTATAGAACTCGCCGGTCCATTGTTTGCCCTCGCCGGTCCATTACACGATGGCATCTCTCTCCTATCGATTTGCTAGCAATGATATGGTCCAAATATAAAGTGAT
Organism: Poa pratensis; assembly: GCA_947311845.1. Taxonomy (NCBI): domain Eukaryota; kingdom Viridiplantae; phylum Streptophyta; class Magnoliopsida; order Poales; family Poaceae; genus Poa; species Poa pratensis. The sequence continues at coordinate 3,871,589 of CAMZMU010000045.1, forward strand.
GCAATGATTAGGTTATGTGCATCTTTGGATACCGATCCAATTTTCCTAAGCATCCCGATTGTGTACGTCTCACTTTTCCTTCTTTTGATTACGTACGCCCGGCGGGCTAATCTCCTGCCGTTGTACGTTAAGCGGTAGTCCTGGAAGCGCGTCCTTTTATTGTAGTCTTTGATCTGAACCGTTGAGATCTTTACGTTTAGCATGGCAAATCTTGACCGTTGATTGTCTTGTGTTTTAATTATATAATAGATTTTAAAAATGGTTCAATTTTTAAAAATGGTTTCAAATTAAAATGGTCCCGAATTATAAATGCTTCCAAACTAAAAAATGGTTTCAATCTTTTTGTTCTACTCAAATTTAAAAAAGGTTCCGAATTAAAAAAATTGTTCCATATTGAAAATGGTTTCAACTTCAAAATGGTTCAATTTTAAAAATGGTTCCATTCTGAAAATGGTTCCATTTTTAAAAATGGTTCCATTTTGAAAATAGGATTTTTCGAAAATGGTTCCAAATTTAGATATGGTTCATAATTTAAAAATGGTTCCAATTCGAAAAATGATTCCATTTTCAGAAATGTTACAAATTAAAAAATGGTTCCATTTTCTAAAATGGTTCCATTTTGAAAATGGTTCCAAATTTAAAAATGGTTCATATTTTAAAAAATGGTTCATAATTTAAAAATGATTCCATTTTGAAAATGGTTCCAAATTTAGATATGGTTCGTAATTTAAAAATTGTTCCATTTTGAAAATGGTTCCAACTTCAAAATGGTTCCAATTAAAAATGGTTTTAATCAAAATTTAAAAATTGTTCCAAATTTAAAAATGGTTCTAAATTTAAAAATGGTTCAAAATTTAAAAAGGGTTACAAAATTTAAAATGGTTCCAATTCGAAAAATGATTCCATTATCGAAAATGTTCCAAATTAAAAAATGTTTCCATTTTCTTAAATGGTTCCATTTTGAAAATGGTTAAAAAATTAAAAATGGTTCCATTTTGCAAAATGGTTCCATTTTGAAAATGGTTCCAAATTACAAAATGGTTCCATTTTGAAAATGATTCCAAAATTAAAAATGGTTCATATTTTAAAAATGGTTCCATTTTGAAAATGGTTCCATTTTTTAGAAATGGTTCCTAATTTAAAAATTGTTCCATTTTGAAAATGGTTCCAACTTCATAATTGATCCATTTAAAAATGGTTTTAATCAAAATTTAAAAATGGTTCCAAATTTAAAAATGGTTCAAAATTAAAAAAGGGTTACAAAATTTAAAAATGGTTCCAATTCGAAAAATTATTTCATTTTTCAAAATGTTCCAAATTTAAAATGGTTCCCTTTTTGAAAATGGTTCCTTTATGGAAAATGGTTCCTTTTTGGAAATGGTTCCATTTTTTAAAATGGTTCCAATTTAAAAATTGCTCCATTTTTTAAAATGGTTCCATTTTCAAAAAGTTCCATTTTTAAAAAATGGTTCCAACTTCATAACTGATCCATCTAAAAATGGTTCCAAAATAAAAATGGCTCCATTTTGAAAATGGTTCCGAAATTAAAATTGGTCCCATTTTAAAAAATGGTTTCAAAATAAAAAATGGTTCTATTTTGAAAATGGTTCCAAAATCAATAATGTTTCCATTTTTGAAAATGGTTCCATTTTTAAAAATGGTTCCGAAATTAAAAATGGTTCCATTTTGAAAATAGTTCCAAAATAAATATTGGTTCCGAAATTAAAATGGTTCCATTTTGAAAATGGTTCCGAAATTAAAAATGGTTCCGAAATTAAAATTGGTCCCATTTTTAAAAATGGTTCCATTTTGAAAATAGTTCCAAAATAAAATTGGTTCCATTTTCAAAATTTGAAAATGGTTCCAAAATTAAAATGGTTCCATTTTCGAAAATGGTTTCAAATTTAAAAATGGTTCCAATTACAAATAGTTTTAATCAACATTTAAAAATGGTTCCATTTTTAAATTTCAGCGCGAACTAGATGAATAAGATAAAACAACGGGAAAACAGTCAAAAATTCGGGAAATGGTCAAACGTTAAATAATCAAAACGAAATGTAAGGCAAACCATCGAAGGGCTTCTTCCCGCGTGTGAAGCATTCAGTGGGCCAGGCCCATTAGCGTGTCGAAGGAAGGGAGGGGTACGCGAAGGGAAGCAAGCTTCGCGTAGCGCGCTGTATAGGTGCTCCCGCCAACGGGCGCCGTAGAGGACCTCCCATCCTCGTATCCGTTTCAGCCTTTCCATCTGTTTCACAGCCCAACTCTACAGAAAACCCAAACCCATAGGCCCAAACACGTCAAAATCATGGTAGGTCCCTCCCACGTCGGAAATTTCCCGGACTTCCCGCTTTCAACCTTCCACTATCCAAACAGCTGCTGACGTGTGCGCTCGCGACTCTTCCTAGTCCTGGAGGGGCACAAGCGTAATTCTCCTCCATCCCAAAACCGACCTATAAATCCAACTCCCGGGGCCCGTTATAAATATCCCACGCCTCCCCGATCTTATCAACAACGCCACCCACCCATCCACCATGATCTGATCTCAAAAATTTCGAATCTCTCTCTAGGCGCGATCCCCAAATTTCCTCAATTCCCCGCGCTTCAACAGCCTGTTCAAAATTTTCGGAGCCCGATCGGATCTACCCAGCCCGGCGAGCCCGCCCCGCCATTCCCCCACACTCCGGATCTGCTCCTCCTCCTCCTCGCGGCGTCGACCGATGGCGGTGCACGGGCGGCCGACGAAGCGGGCGCGGCGGACGCGGGTGACGGCGGAGCCGTACCTGCTCGACATGCGGGCGTTCCCCGGCGCGAAGGAGCGGGCCGGCGCCGCCACGTTCCGCGCCAACGTGCGGCGGTTCCTGGCCCGCCACGCGTCCCCGGCGCCGGCGCCCGCGGAGTGGGGCCAGGGGGGCGTGCTGGGTGACGCCGGCGAGATGTGGCAGGTGGGTTTCCGCGTGGGCGAGGAGGGCGAGGGTCCGGTCGTGGTCATGGATGTGGTCGAGGAGGACGTGCATAGGGCCAGGCGCGTCCACTGTGACCACTGTACTGTTGCCGGTAAGTGTGTCATTCCGGCGTGCTGCAGTGTGTTTCGTTGTTCCAGCATGCTCGGGTTGGTATAGCAGTTCGTGTCATGTGATTCGGATTTTATTTTATTTAGATTTGAGAGTATATAGCAACCTGTTAGGATTAGCTGTGGATTTGAGATTGATGAGGGTGAGTATGGATGTTCCTAGATTTATGTTGTTATTTTCTGTATGTATTCATCTTTGGCTGCTGTAAATATGTATACATCATGCTCACATGAGTTAGATTTGACAACCACGACAGAGAAATTGCTGTTGATATATGAGTATTACACCAGATTGAATTGGGAATACTGTACGTCTGGTGAACAGAGAACAACGTTTATTTTTTCTGACTCTCCGTGCACTCATTATGACAGTCAGCGCTTGCTTTTGGTTTATGGCTGATTATTACTAAATAATAGTTGCTTTTGGCGACAAAATTATTCATGTATGGAGACAGAGAAGACGGAAAAAGAGAAAAAAAAGGAAGAGGAGAAAAAAAGAAAAAAAGAAAAAGAGGAAAAAAATATTGAGTCTGGACAAAATTAATCTTGAACAGCCTGTTTTCACCTGATGTTGATTGGCCGATTCGCCTGATTAAGTGGCATAACCGTTCTTTCAAGCCAACACTTAATTAATTATAATTAAATGGCCTGATAAACTTGTTCTTAGTTGATGTACAATCTACTTGTTTACTCGGCAGTTTAAAGCCATATCTATTGACAAGCTGAACAATCGTTTTTTGTTAAATTTGCACATGTGATGCTTGATGGTGTGCCAATGGCTGATAAATTTACAACTTAAGATGCAAATTGATGTAATTACATTTGTTGAATTTTAATAGGCTGGAGCAGGCACCCTGTTTGTGGGAAGAAGTACCACTTCATAATTCGGAACGACAACATGCCCAGCTGCAAAACCTGCCGGCGTTGTGGTCTGATGGTCGAATTGTTCCAAATAAGGTTGGTTCTATCAACAATGCCTTTAATAAAGCACCAATATCACTGCAAATGTTACAATAATATATTGTTGGAATAACGATTGCAACAGTACTTCTGATTGCAAATAAAACTAAATTATGAACTGCGATGGTATCTTCAGATATGACAATGGTTTGACCTTTTCGTGCAATGATCAGGTGCCCTTCGTGCAGTCATGGTTCTGCGTTCTCCCATGATGAATCTGAAGATTGGGATTATGTGCAGATTGACAATCCGCAGCATTTGTTGCACGGCATAGTTCATGAGAATGGGTTTGGCCACCTTGTACGAATTAATGGTCATGAAGGTGGTTCCAGCCTCTTGACAGGATACCAACTGATGGACTTTTGGGATCGTGTCTGCAAATACCTCAGAGTCAGGTAACGAAAGGCAAATTTACTGAACCTGCATGTGTTTGAGAGAACACAATCTGTCCTATTTATTTCAGTACATTTTTCTAATTTGTTGGAAAACGAGACTAACAGGTAAGTACATGATACATTTCAGGAAGGTCTCACTGATGGATGTTTCCAAGAAGTTTGAAGTTGACTACCGGGTTTTGCATGCTGTTGCCACTGGCTGTTCTTGGTACGGGCAGTGGGGATTCAAACTGGGCAGTGGGAGCTTTGGAATTACATCTGAAACCTACTGCAAAGCCATTGAAAACCTCACGTCAGTGCCACTGTCTCACTTCTTCCCCCACTCTCGGTCTCCTCGAAACCAACTGCAGGATACTGTTGCCTTCTATCAATCCCTCTCAAAGCGCCGCCTCAACACATTCCGTGATTTGTTCCTGTATGTCTCGGGGCTTGCTGCTAATAAAACTGCGCACAGCCACCTTGTAACAATGCACAAAAAGGAGACATCATATGATGTCACTTTGAAAGAGGGAAACTGGACCGACGAGGAAATTAAGCGAGCAGTAGATGTTGCTCTAAAAGTTCTCCGTGCTGCAGATAGGTGGGTGGCTTTGCGAAGCCTAAAGGCAGCGACAGCCCATCCAATTGGTTCAGCACAGCTGGTTGATTACTGCATGAGGACCATTGGTGGTACAAGAACCCATGATGGGATGGTTGTTGTAGTTCGTTGCAACAGTGAGGAAAACACAATAGAGTACAAGTTAGTGACTCTGATATGTGGTTTTGACTTGCATGGTATCCTAGTTCTTGTTTTATGATTAGAAGGCTAACAATTTTGTCTCACTGCAGGCTCACAAATGAAACCATGTTGCCACCGAAGAATGTGAGCATGCCAACCCGGGAGCACCTTTTTCGTGACATCAAGTTTCTCTATGATGCGCTCCTCAACCCTCATACAGTGCATCCTTATAAGCCCGAACAAGTTCACGAGCATGCCAAGAGATCTGCCATGATCCTTCTGGACTGCAAGCAATTTATGAAGCATTATGACTTGGAAGAGGATTTCTTGCCTCAAAACCAATCTCTGTTGAACATCTGGTGCCAAGTGGAGCTACAGGATCAGGTTGGTGATCCACCCAGCCTCCCAGCGGAGCTTCTAACACTTCCACAAACAGCTACTGTTGGTGATCTGAAGATGGAGGCTACGAGAACATTCCGAGATGTGTATTTGATGTTACAGAGCTTTGTAGCAAACCAGCTTCTTGATTGTCCAACTGCAGGTGACACAACTCAAGTCAAGCTCTTATTTGGAACTAAAGGGACTGTTAACATCCAAGGCAAGTGCGTAGGAGGTGATCGCAGGGTTGCAATTTATCGGATGGAGAGAGGTGTTGATAAATGGACAGTTGATTGTTCATGTGGAGCGAAGGATGATGATGGAGAGAGAATGCTATCTTGTGACTCGTGCCATGTGTGGCAGCACACTAGGTGTGCTGGGATTAGTGACTTCGATCAGGTGCCAAAGAGATATGTGTGTGCATCATGTAAATTACTCCACAAGCCCAAGATGTATAGTAGCTTCCCTAACAAAAGATGTAAGGCCACTGGCTCTTTTAGTCATGCCAGTGGTGGGTTGTGGGGGTCTCGCATCAATTATTAACATGTAAATATTGTCAACAATGAGCTCTATAATATGAAAAATGCAAGTTTTTGATGAGCTCTATACTGAAATACTTGTTTTATCGTTCCAGTTCATGTCTCGTGAGAAACTTACCAGCATGCATTGTTAGTGTAAGTTCCAGCAAAAGATAGCCCTTGAGCATGGATCTGATAGCTTGCTTTGTCCTCCTGCAACCAACATTGTCCACATTAGCATCACAACAGTTGGTTAAATTGATTACTTGAAATAAGTAGAAACTGTTTTAAAACATGAATTTGGTATGCCATGTCAACTCGGAAAAAAAGAAGATAACTTGGATGAATATCTAGCTGTTACACCATAGTATCTTGCAGGTTTAAATGCCAATGAAGATCGACTCGTCTTTTTTAAAGCTCCGCGGGACCAATTTGGCACACTTGCTCTCACTGGGGTCAAAGCTTGTGCGTTTTCTTGAGAAAAAAAAAAGAAAAAAAAAGATGAACCTCTACCTTGATCTCAAATGCAATATTATGAACAAAACAAGATGAATGCATATGTAGTACTTACACAATGCTGCTGTTTCAAGTTAAGCAGGTAATAAAATTGACAGTTCAAATTCAAATGAATATTTAGGAGTTGCACTTGGGTAAGTTTGGCAAGTGGAATTTTGCCGTGCATAGAGCTAAATGTTTTAGCACAAGGGACAAAAGAGAATGGATGTATCCAGTTGAACATTTGAATAGAGAAAGAGAGAAAGAAGATTTGGAGATTCCATTCCATACCCCTGTTTCAAGATAAGAGAAAATAAAATCTGATCAATCCGTAACATTGTGCAACACTATAAATTTCACCTTCCACATACTCTGTTAGTTCTGTGAGTTAAATGTAGTGAAAGAGCATACTGCAGATAATTGTGATGCTAATGTGGACAAATTCAGGTTTGAGTCATGATTAATAGGTACTCCCTCCGTCCAAAAATAAGTGTCTCAAGTTTGCCTAAAAGTGGATGTTATATACATCCACTTTTAGTATAACATCCACTTTTAGGCAAACTTGAGACACTTATTTTTGGACGGAGAGAGTACTTATTATAGTGAAAATCCAGTAATAGGTCACGATGTCCTTCTGATAAGCACTACTTATTATAGTTCTAGGCATAACCTAAATAAAATATGATGAACATGCATAGCATCGACTAAAAGAGAAAGAATCCTTACGCATTGTGGTCCATAAGACTGTCCAGGCACAACATGAATATCATATGAATAGATCAACAAACCAAAATTACAGTCAACTAAAAGAAATATAACCCTACGCATTGTGGTTCGTAAGACTGTCCAGCACTGATGGCTTCATGCTGATAGAGTATACACTAAAGAACAAACAATTGCGCGAACTTCTTTGGTTGGTTTGACATCAAAACAGAAATACAAAATATGAATTAGCAACCATTTCTTTTATGCTAGGAATATCAAGTGAAGAAACAATATCATTCCTAATTGCAAGAGAGATAAGGAAGGGTAGAAAATTAAGGAAAACTTAGAGCGCTAAATCTTAGAAACAACCTTGTTCATAATAGATAACTGAAACATACCAAAGGTGCATTTACCATTGTGGTATGATAGTGATACTCTGTTTTCACCCAACTGGCTTTCCATATTGCTTTGTTTTTTGACCCACTTCTACTTAATCTGTGGATTTTCTGTAACAGATTAGTTCAGCAACCACAAACTGCGCCCCTTCGAAAAAATATATTGCATAATAGACAAACTTCTGGTTTCTAAGGGAAGACTTGGTCAAACAGATGAATGCAAATTGCAGTACTGCACATGAAAGAACCGGTGTGAGTATTGCTAACAGAAAACAACTGCACAAATATATTGCTCTTTATGAGGTCACAGGGTACAAATTTAAGTTCAAGCTGATAGTGTCGAAAATAGTCACCCAAAACATCATTAGACCAAAATAAGTAAAAGAAGTAATTTTGAAGGTAAATATAGTTCCAAGCATTGAAAATATCCAGGCATACTTATCTGTGACAAACAAAAAAAAACACCAATGCTTCCAGCGTTTTGTCTTCTCGTTGTTTGTTTCTGCTTGGACATAACTCAAACCGAGACAGACATTGAAAACCATGCCCTCTTTTATCAGACGGTCATTCTTGGTGTTCAAGTTTAAGCCAGATCCTCGGAACTCAAGGCCCATTCCAGTTCCAGCTGACTTTGTTAGATTAGAAAGTAGTTCAGGGGCATTCTTCTCAAACACTGCAACTGCAGCCTGATAAACTGTGCACATCTGATTCACTGTGGCTTACATGCTGCTAAAGCATTCCTAGGCTTTCAAAGGTGTCTCATACGCTTTACTCTGTGTCGGGTAGCGTCTATCAGAAATGTTCTGGCACCATTGGAACAATAGTAGCTGTACCTGGACCCAATTGCACAGATGATAACACTTGCGGAGTCATAGTAGAGATAATCGTCATTGCTTTGGAAGATCGAACTCCCCCTGCTTTGGAAGACAGGAGGATATGTCCAGCCTTCAACTTTACCTTGGCCTTTAAAGGATCAAGAACGATCTTCTCTGTGTTGTTCCTAGAAACGGGGGCATGAGAAAAATCAACAAATTTGACATGTTTCAACAGACAATATCGTAAAGCCCTTTTGTGTGCACTGATAAAAGGAATCGGAGTAGGAAGAAAGATTGTGAATGTACTGAAATTAGGACAGAGAGATTGCATGCTCATCCTCCATTCGCAAAAGAAAAGATTGCACGCTCATCCTACCTTTCTTACTATTATTATTGCTATCCAGGGGAGAATTAGGACAAAGAGAGACAAATTTAATGTAGGGAGCTGGAAGCATCAATGTTGCCCGTGTCACAAAAACCTAAAGCAAGTTAAATGGAAACAAATCATATGTGGGGAGACAAGAACAGCTGAAAAGAACCAAGAATCACAGCGGACGACTAAAGACCTAACCCTAGAAGCACGCTCCCCTCGAGGTTCAACAACGATTAAGCCGCATCGTGAGTAGCTTGATGAAGAAGGGGGGAGGATGCCGAACCTTTCATCTGGTGTCACCTTGACGATAGTCTATCCGGAGTTTCGACGGGAGGAAGCTGCAAAGGGATGGATTTCAAGTTTCTTCTCCGTTTGCAGCTCGTGGCTTTAGTTTTTGCCTCCACGAAAGGGCAAACTGAGCATAGAATATCCAGCGTTGTGTTTCTTTTTTTTTTTTGCGAAACACAGTACAACGCAAGCGCTCATATACACGCGCACACACTCACCCCTATGAACGCACGCACGCACACCCTACCCCTATGAGCACCTCCGAGAGACTGAGCCGGCGGGTCGAGTCTTGAGATTGACGAAGTCACCACGGGCGCCTCGCTGTCGACGGGAACGTCGCCTCCCACTGAAGAATATTCCGCCTTAAATGAGAAACACCAGCGTCAAACCTGGGGTTTGAACTCTGGTGGGCTGGGGGTACAACCACCCACCTAACCATCTTGCCACAGGCAAGTTCTCTCCAGCGTTGTGTTTCTGCCCCAAGTTACGGGTTCTTCGGGAGTGCGGCGACCAAGAACATGTGCTCCAGGTGCCACCTCAAGGCAACCGAAGTGGCAGCAGCCCCCGCCATCGAGGGGAAGATAAAGACCGACGAGGCCACCCTCGCGTTCAAGACGCTGGCTATCGGGCATGACTCTGCCGCCGCCGCCGCAGTTGAGGTACCTGCGGCCGAGGCGCCAGCGAAGAAGGCGGCGCCAACCAGGTGCAGTACTTGCAAGAAGAAGGGTCGGGCTGCTGGGGTTCCACAGCCGCTGCGGAGTCTACCTCAAGCTAGCTCATCGACGACTCTGTATGGCGAATTGGCGATACCAATTGTATGAAGCTAGGATTGGTGAAGGCCACACACGTAGCCTGTTTGGTCATGGACTCTTTGAGATCGATCGACGAGCATCTTACAACAGGATTATTCGATTTCTTAATACATGTGCGGGGATTCACGCCATTATCCGCGTCGGCAGCCGCTGCTCTCCGCAGTTTATGTGGCGATCTCCACCCGACGGACGGATATAGCACGCACACATCATCAGACACGCCGTCGTTCGTGAATCAAAGAAAGCTGAGATGGGATTATTGAATGGACATTTGTATTTCGGTATTTTCAACATGAAAATACTCTCGGCATAAAGTTTACCGCTGTTGGATCGGCTGGAGGCCCAAGAACCCTGGACGCGGTCCGAAAGGCCTCAGCAGCCCACCAGAGCCAGGAGCCGAGGGCGAGACCCTAGAGCGGGGAACGAATCCCAATCCTCCCCCCGAAGCCGCCGCTGATTCCCTTCCTCCGAGCTGCGCCCCTCTCCGACCACGCCACTCCAGCGTCGTGCTTTGCGACCTGTCGTCTTCGACCTTCTGGTCGTCGTCGTCGTGTTCCGCCGTTCTCGCAAGGTGCCGTCTAAAGGGTAAGCGTGCTTCTAAACTTGAACTCCTCGGCTCTTGCTTGCAGCCTTCTGTGCAAATGGATGATTTCGAGCTTAATCTAATCCGTCTTTAGTTGATCATCAGCTTGAATCCGGGAACAAAGAAGGTCCATGGCGTGTGCTTCTTACAGTATCAGGGGCCATCTCAAGCTCGCCGCAGGGCATGGCCCGTATGCGCTGTCCAATAATCACCTGCGCGGCAGCTTGAAGCCTTCAGTATCTTATCCTGTTCCTCGGTCGTGGAGTAATAATATCTCTAGTTATGCGGTGCGACACATCGCCCGCCATTCTCACTTGGTTGTCAGCAATTCAGAAAGATGGCGCTCAAGCTTGAAAGCTTCGGCGGAGGACGGTACCATCGTTGCTGGTAAATTTCTTTTGGATCAGTTGTGTGTGAACTCTCTAGGAACCATTTGGGGTCCTAAAAGAATAATGCTTTATTGCAAAACCTAATTTGTAATGCGCTTTGAGACGAATTGCAATGCCAAAACCTTTCTTCTACTAGTTAATACCAGCAGCCAGTTAAATGCAAAGTGCAACACCAATGTTTAATTTCTGTTTGTTCTGTTATCAGAAGGGAGGATAATTGTACTGGTCATTGGTGGTGGAGGAAGGGAGCATGCACTTTGTTTTGCTCTGAACCGTTCGCCTTCTTGTGAGGCAGTTTTATGCGCCCCTGGTAATGCTGGTATTGCTCAATCTGGAGATGCGGTCTGTATATCGGACTTGGACATCTCCGATAGTGATGCTGTTATATCGTTCTGTAACAAGAGGGGAGTGGGAATGGTGGTAGTGGGTCCTGAAGTTCCTCTTGTTGCGGGTCTTGCGAATGACCTTGTCAAAGCTGGGATACCAACCTTTGGTCCTTCTTCGGAGGCTGCAGCATTGGAGGGATCAAAGGAGTTTATGAAGAAGTTGTGTTATAAGTATAATATTCCGACTGCTCAGGTACTTCAGTTTACATTTTTGTTGAGTACTGCAGTCTTCCAGGGACTGCATGGGCTTGTTTACATGAGATGCCTGCATATGGTTGATGTTGTTGTTCTCCATGCTTAAGAAAGGGTACATTATTTTAGGCTTAAGCATATTTCCTTCGTCCTGAGGCAGTGTTGCTGACCATGCTCATTGTGTACTGAATTTCTATTACTAATTACATACTTTAGAAGTATCGCAACTAGCTTCGACTTTCTGCTGGAATAACTTTGATTGTGTGACTGCATTCTTTTAAATATTGTTTATAGTTCTTGACATTTTCCAAAAGATAATTACCTTTTTAAATGATTGTTTTATTACTCCAGAAAAAGATTGTAAAATTATGTTGGGAAGAAATTAATACTTCTCTCTATTTGATACTTATGTGAATTTTCAGATGTTAAGGCATACAAATGATGTTAATACACGTACTTTTCTGTCTCTCGTGTAGTATCACACATTCACGGATCCCGAGAAAGCTAAACAATACGTCAAGGATCAAGGTGCCCCTATTGTTGTTAAAGCCGATGGATTGGCTGCTGGAAAGGGCGTCGTCGTTGCTATGACTTTGGATGAGGCATACGAAGCAGTAGACTCTATGCTGGTTGAAGAGTCATTTGGTTCTGCTGGTTCACGGATCATCATTGAGGAGTATCTAGAGGGTGAAGAAGCCTCTTTCTTTGCATTAGTAGACGGTGAAAATGCTTTGCCACTCGAATCAGCACAAGATCATAAAAGAGTTGGTGATGGTGATGTTGGCCCAAACACGGGTGGTATGGGTGCATACTCCCCTGCTCCAATAGTGACGGAGGAACTTAAGCAAACAATCATGGAAACCATAATTATTCCAACTGTTAAAGGTATGGCTGCTGAAGGATGCAAGTTTGTTGGTGTATTATATGCTGGGCTTATGGTAGACAAGAAATCTGGGCTGCCTAAGCTTATCGAATACAATGTGCGATTTGGGGATCCTGAATGTCAGGTTAGTGGTTATCTGTCACCTGCCTTTTAAGATATCTATCATTCCCAGTTCAAGCATTACAAGTGTGTTTTGGTTTCGTTGTTAATGTATGATCAAAGTGTTCTTGATGAAGTTGGAGTGTTGGACTATATAGAATGCAATGTATTTGAATTCTTCCCCAACAGTGTTTGCCTCATACTTTAGCGATGCCCCAATGAAGTTCTTGTCATAGTTTCTTTAGTGATGCCTTAATGAAGTTCTCATGCTTTAGTGATCCCCTAATGAATCTCTCCTGATAGATCTGTCTGTAACAGTTCACTTTACATTACAAGGGGTCTACTGCTTTTCCTGGCCCGTCTTCCAGTGCAGACCAGTTAGTGGTTCGTGTACTATAGTGACAATGGTGCATCTCTGTTAAAGGTAGAAATATAACTCCGGGCCTCTAGGGATTGGAAAGATGCTGTGCTAGAAAAGCTAAGAAAGCAAGTTCTAACGAGACATGGGAACGCCTATATGTCTATATGTAGCAAAGTTACCCTGGCCCTGGGTCCTCCTCTTGAGAACCACTACTCCACTCCAAATCAACTGTTGCACCCTGTAGGGCTACCATATTTAATAAGTCGAGTATAGATAAGACAAAATATCTGATACTAGCAAAATGAATTAAAAATAGTAGATACATAAAACCGTCATAATACTGTGTTTTCATAACATTTTAGTTGCATATTGTGATAGAAATTGGCGATCCGAGATACATCTTTTAGAAGATGCTCAGGTCCGAAACAATATACATTTGTTATAGAGTGAGTGCCCTTACAAATGCCATTTGAACTTTGTGTTTTTAATAAGAACTTTGTGTTTTTTTAATAAGAACGGTGTCTATTCTCGTCTACATTTACTTGTGACACAGAAGTAGCACGTCCTGCTTTTGTTCACTGTCAAGCTTTCGATTGATTTACGTAATTCTAGAAGCGCTTGACATTTGTGGGATCTTGAGTTTATAGCTGTCTGCTTAAAGGCAGATGAACCTAAAATTAGCGATCCAGATTTAAACTTATAGTTCAGTCCGAAATTCCCTTGTTATGTTTGGTTGGATTTCATAAATATTTGATAGTTGGTGTGTTTTTTTTTGCTTATCACATATGCCTTCATGTTTCTGTAGTAATTAATGATCCAGATTTAAACTTACAGTTCAGTCCAAATTCGAAAATGCCCTTATTAACTTTGGTTGGATTTCATAAACATTTGATAGCTGTTTTTTATTTGCTTATCACATGTCAACAATGCTTCTGTAGTGACACAAAATCTTACTAAGCACATTTCTAATATGCTTCTTAATTCTCCCAGTTGACCTAACACATGTTTTGCCCGTCAGATTCTGATTGTGAATTACTCCATTTTAATCCATTTTTTCGCCCAGGTTCTGATGATGAGATTAGAGTCCGATCTCGCACAGGTTTTGCTATCTGCATGCAGAGGGGAACTGGGCAATGTTTCACTAACCTGGTCACCTGAAATCGCGATGGTAGTTGTGATGGCAAGTGAAGGTTACCCTGGTTCTTATAAGAAGGGAACTGTCATAAAAAATATCGACAAGGCCGAGCAGGTTTCTCCAGCCGTTAAAATCTTCCATGCTGGAACAGCTTTGGATAGAGATGGCAACCTTGTAGCTGCCGGAGGCCGAGTTCTTGGTGTCACTGCAAAGGGCAAGGACATTGAGGAAGCAAGGTCAAGAGCATACGCTGCAGTAGATGTTGTTGACTGGGCAGAAGGATTCTTCAGACGGGATATTGGTTGGAGGGCGCTGAAAAAGGAGCAGACGGTTAACTACTGATGAGGTTTCCTGAAAACTATGGTGAGCTTCTAGTGTCAATGAAAGGAAGACAGAGTAGTAATTAGTCTTGCGGCTGCGGAGTGTGAGAAGCATAGCTCCTGAACAATTAGTATGTTCAAACCTGAGCATCTTTTCACAGTGGCTTGCTTCTCGACCATTTGTGGCAGTCTTGTATTTTTTTCACATGGTAACATGTCAAGTGGAATTACCTCTTCGTTTCTGAGAGCAAAGTGCAATCACCTATTGAGGTGCAATCATGCTATCTAACATAACTAACCGTGTGAAATATGAGAAGCATTTTCCTATAGGACAATCATTTATTACTAGAAATTTTGTGGTGGATTATTTAATTCACTCGGGTAATGAGTTAATGACACGCCCTAGCTGTAGTCATTAGAGGAGGGGACAATACCGAAATCCAATAGATGAGCTCTATAGAGGAACAGCCGAGGCTGCCGTAGCCATTTGTATTACTGTTGGGGATTCCATGTCTAAACTACTGAGATGAACAGAACATTCTCCTTTTTTCTCATAGCTATTCCAAGCCACTGATTGCTGCTACAACAATTTGCTACATCTAGGGCATTCTAGTATGCATCTTTGCCTTGTATCGTCTCAAAGATGCAGTTTTCACAAACTTTGATGATCAAAGCTTAAATGATGGTTACTTGCAATATCTGAAGTTACTTGCCTTGTGATCACTGTAGTAATAGTTACTTGCATAATTTCTAGTTACTGACATGAACACTGCAATCACTGAAACCATGCATCATCGACCCATGATGGGAACTCTTGAAAATTCGTTTCCACCATGTTTTTGACCCTCTTTTATTTAGATAAAGCTGCGCAATTCAAGTCCCTATCCGAATGCTTTTAAGCTTTGGGAATGGAAACGTTTTCAAAGACTGCCAAGTACTTTATCTTTTTCCTTCTCACTTTTCCTGAAACCAAAGTTCAGTCAAGAATCTTCGAACAGATGATCACCACACCTCTCTCATGACAAAATTGGCTCAAGTAATACAAAAAGGAGTGAAGTAGTCCTGGTAGTACAGGATTGAGCATAAACAAGAATTAGTGTAAAGGAGATGACAATGGATGGTGGCTGAAGATTACCAGGAGATTACAAAGGGCCAAGGCTATGATGGAAAAGGACTATACTACATTGGACAACACAAACCCCAAGATGGTAGCATATGATCAAACCCTATACACCTTTGATGAAAACAAAAAATATATAGAAACGAAGATGAAAGAGATAACACAAAGTTATTAGTACATGTTATTGCTCCCCTCCATCTTCCGTCACCATGACTGACTGTCGAACAAACTGTAGAATGTGGCTAGCTCCAATTAGCAGTAGTACTGTAATTCTTCAGCCCCTGATCAATCAATGCTGAGCCTGTAGTAGAAAACAGCTTGTAGCAGTTGGGCTCCTTCTCCTTCTCCGGCGCTGAGGTCGACGAAGACGACGGCGAGGGCTGGCTGGAGGCGTGTCGCTGGAACTCGGACAGCATCTGCACCACCTCCCTCATGGTGGGCCGCTCGACGCTGTTGTCCTGGACGCAGAGCATGGAGACGAAGAAGAGGTGCGCCACCTCGTCCATGGACACCGTGCTGAGCCGGCGGTCGACGACCTTGGGCACGCTCTCCCGCCGGCCGCCGGTGACCCGCTTCGCCCACTGCACGATGTCCACCCTTCCCCGAAGTCGCCCACGGGCCGCCGCCGGTGACGAGCTCCAGCAGCACCACCCCGAAGCTGTACACGTCGCTCTTCTCGTCCACTCTCAGGGTGTAGGCGTACTCTGTAGAATGATAACAGCAGCACAGTTAGCTTATAGATATCCTGGTAATCATGTTAAGGGAGCAATTGAATTAAAACATCTTTTTTTTTGTTTGAGGAGCACAATGATTAAATCAATGCTAAAGGCAAAAGCTATGAACTTGAACCTAGGAGGACTGTTCTCAACGTGCATCAACGCACTGATCATATAAGATACTACTAATATACTACTCTGATCTCCCAGCGAGAACAAATCCAAGTGCGTCCTAGTTAATTACTACTACAGTACTATAAACTATGTTTTAGGCCAGCATATGCGTATGGCATTGAGCTTAGCATGCTAGGAAAGCGAGCTGGTGTTACGTTGGTAATCTGAATAGTGCAGAAACTGGCTACAGAGAGCCGAGTGGCTACAACATTCTGTGGCAAATCCCAAGAGAAAACGCCCCACCCCTGTCAAATCCATGGGAATCTTTCCCATACATATGCTACGAATAGTTTGTGAAATCCAAGGAAAATTCTTGGGTTGGCGGGATCAAGAGAGATGGTGCCTGTCAGCTGATCAAGCCCATGCCTGCTCTAAGATCTTGCCAAATCCCAAACGCGAAGGAGCTAGCAAAAGGAAAAGGGGAGGGAGAAAACAAAAACTTAGTAATTTAGTATAAAGTGCGTGGCCGTAACAGCGAAGGCGCCCGTTCCGTTCGAAAGTGGGAGTGGTAGCCGTAACGGCGTGCTACCGTCCCGTTGGGTCTGGTTTGCTTTGGCTTTGGCGACGTAACAGCGGCAGCAAAGGAGGTAAAAGAGCTTTGGCTGGGCCCCAGGCTGGACTGGAGGATGATGAGGCTTTTTACCCCATGCCGGTCAAAGATAGAGCAGCGCAACCAAATCGACCGGAGATCGACGGGACCAGCAGGCAGCCGAGGCTCGAGGAACCCAGTAAAATTGATGGTATCGATCATGTAAATCTACTGGCTCGCGAATCACTCTAGTGCTGTGCTCGTCAGTGGGGAGAATGCGAATCAGATTGGGCTGAAACTCCCCTTTTGCCATGCCCGATGCTGCTACTCTGGCGGCGGCCATGCTCCGCCCAGTTCACGTGTCAGTCAGGCTATGGCAGCCTGCAAGCACGACGCAGTCCAGCCCATGCTCCGGCACCGGCGCCGTGGTACAAGGGAGGCTCTGGCGGCGGCTCGGGACCGCCGGCGCACGCCGGCCGGCGCCCGAGGAGCTCATGCGCAGCGCTTGTTTGTATCGTAGATGTATGGGCGGTCCCTTGGTGACTTGTGTTGGCTAGCGTGGACGGGCGGCATCGTGTGGTCGCTATTGGTCCCCTCCCTGTGCTGCGGGAAATAATTGGGTGCTCGAGTGCATACGAGCCTGACCAGAGGACCCACAGCGCAGTTGC
Organism: Poa pratensis; assembly: GCA_947311845.1. NCBI lineage: Eukaryota > Viridiplantae > Streptophyta > Magnoliopsida > Poales > Poaceae > Poa > Poa pratensis. Next base: position 3,889,066 of record CAMZMU010000045.1, read on the forward strand.
GGACGTGGTGCTGTAAAAAAGGCAGCCTGGAGTGGATCGGATGGCGATGTACTGCTGCTACTGCGTGTCATGTCATGTGCAATGCCTCCTCCGACGCAGCTCGCGAGTGTGGACTAAAGTAGACCCAAGCCATACTTTCCCGTCTCGCCAATTCAAAAATACACACAAGTCTGGTGTTTTCACTAAGCGCAACTCCAACGGGTCTATACAAACCATGGAAAAAAATGTGTCTTTTTTTTTTGTCCATTTGCCTCGCCAGGAGGACATACCTCTAGCCAATGTCCACCCTTGCCGTTAGGGCAACTCCAACGGGTCTACACAAACTCTAGGCTCATATTCTTGATTGGGGACGACCTCTCGGGGTTGGATCTCTTTACCGTCGTCATGCTCAGTCCGTACTCCACCCTAATAGATCATGTGCGCGAAGATCCTCCCCACTTTCGACACGTTACTCGTAGTACCTCGACATCGGCCCTGTCATTTCACCGAACAGGTTCCGAGCGTCAGGCAGGTTGGTCGTACGGATGACACCTGCATGCTTTCTTTGCGTCACAACTCACGAGCAAGTCGCCGGCCAGAGGGGATGTGTTGAGATCAGGGGGAGGCACGGCGGGGACGACAATCCACACGGAATCGCCAATTTCGACGAGCTGTTCCAAGACGAGGTGGAGAACTGGGACCCTCCTAATTGGACAAAATTCTGAGGAAGGACAAGAGAGACGAAGAGGACACTATTCCCTCGAAACAAGGGTTGTGCCGGGTTGAGAAAAACCAATGGCTGAAGCAGTGAACTACACTCGCACAATACCAGTTTTGCAGTGTACTACTAAACGAAGGACCATACTACTCCGTATAAGGTTGTGTAATTCCGTGCAATTGACCTCAACCAGTGAGCTGCACTCACTGTGCTTCTGCAGGCATCAAGACAGAGCAACATCACTCTCTGCGTGCATGTGGTCTACATTGCGTGAATGTCTTTGACTACCAACCAGACGCTCACTTGCCTGGCCGGTACTACTACTACTAGACACTGTAGCTATTGACTTTGGAGCTGGGGGTCCCACTCCCCTGAGACAGCGACAAGCAGATGCGCTCAGGAAACGATCGATCCTAACCAAATCCGACCGACTGACCCCTCGTAGGCAGGCAGGCAAGCCGATAAGCAACTACAGACAAAAACAAACACATGTGCAATGGAATAGACCGTGAAATGAATAAATGTGTACGCACCTGGGGCGATGTAGCCGTACGAACCGGCCACGGCGGACATGCACTCGGACGCGCCGGCGTTGGCGTTGGCGGCGCCGCCCGTGCCGGAACTGGAGCGGAGGAACTTGGCGAGGCCGAAGTCGGCGACGTGGGCCTCGAGGTTGTCGCCGAGGAGGATGTTATTCGACTTGACGTCGCGGTGCACGATCATGGGGGTGCAGTCGTGGTGGAGGTAGCACAGCCCGCGCGCCGCCTCCAGCGCGATCCGGTACCGCCGCTCCCACGCCAGGAACCCGCCGCCCTTGCCGTGGAGCGTCTCGCCCAGGCTGCCGTTGCCCATGTACTCGTACACCAGCACGTTCTTCGACTCCGCCTCGTTCGTGCAAAAGGCCAGCAGCCGCACGATGTTCCGGTGCCGGATGCTGCCCAGCGTCCGGATCTCCGCCCGGAAACCGTGGTCCCCCGCCGGCCCGCCGCCGTTCAGCCCTTCACGGCGATCATCCCCGCGCCGCTGCGGCCCGCGTACACCACGCCGGCCCCGCCGCGGCCCACCACGTTCCCGTCCTTCATGCACTCGATCACCTCCGCGATGCCGAAGTCCACCTTGTGGAACGCCGTGAACCGCCACGCGCCGTCGGGCCCGCCGCCGCGGTACGACCGCGCTCGCCACACGGCCGCCACGGCGAACACCACCGAGCACGCCAGCAGCCCCAGCGCGAACACCAGCTTGTAGTCCCCGCCGTCGCCCGATGCCGCGGCCCCACCGTCGTCGTCGAAGCGCCCGTACTGTCGCCGCACGGCCGGTTCAGAACAGGTCCGCACAGCCTCGGGTTGCCCGCGAACGCCGTCGCGTTCAGGTACCCCAGCTGCCCCGTGTCGGTCAGCTGCCCGGACAGGTCGTTGTACGAGAAGTCGGCCGCCGTGAGGCTGCTCATCGTCCCGATCGCCGCCGGGATTGACTCCTCCAGCTGGTTCCTTGACAGGTTCAGGTAGTTCAGCACCCTTATCCCGGCGATCGCCTCGGGGATCGGCCCGGACAGGTTGTTCTTGCTTAGGTCGATGTACGTGAGCTGGCCACACCGCCCAATGGCCTCCGGTATCGGTCCGGATAGCTCGTTGCCGCTGAGATCAAGCTTCACGAGAAACCGGAGCTCCCCTACTTCCGGCGGCACGGCGCCGCCGATCCGGTTGTTGCTGACAAGCAGCGTCTGCAGCGCGGATAGGTTGGCCAGCGCGCCAGGCAGCGGCCCGGACAGCAAGTTGTTGGACAGGTTGAGCTGAGCCAGCTGCGAACCGGTCAGCAAATTGTTGCTCGGGTTCGACGGGACCGGACCGGTCAGCAGGTTGTTCTGGAGCTCCAGCAGGTTGAGCCGTGGCAGGTAGAGCAAGCCGGCGGGGATGGTGCCGTTGAGGAAGTTCTGGCCGAGGCGGACACGGGTGAGGCTCGCGCAGGAGCCGAGCGACCCCGGGATGGGCCCGAAGAGGAAGTTGTTCATCAGGATGGCGGTGCGTAGCTCGCCGGAGGCGCACAGCATCTCCGGGATCATGCCGGTGAGCCGTTCGTAGACAGGTCGACTAGCCGGAGCGCCGCGTTGGCGCCGAGGCCAGCCGGGACGCGGCCGGTGAAGTTGTTCATGAAGAGCTGCACCGTCTCCAGCCGCGGCAACGCCGCGACGAAGTCAGGGACCGGGCCGTGAAGACGGTTCAGGAACAGGTTGAGCAGCCGGAGCGAGGTGAGTGACGCCAGGGAGGTCGGGACCACGCCGGTGAGCGCGTTGTTGGACAGGTCCAGCACGGTGAGCGCCGTGAGGTTGCCGAGCTCCGGCGGGATCGCTCCGGTTAGCTGGTTGGTGTGGAGGAACAGCGTGTCGAGGGAGGTGAGCTCGCCGAGCTCCGACGGGATGCTCCCGCTGAGGCCGCAGTTGGAGACGTCCAGCACGGTGAGGTTGCGCAGCCGGCCGAGCTCCGGCGGCACGCCGCCGTCGAACGCATTGTAGTACCGAGGTACAGCTCCCTGAGGCTCGTGAGGTTGCCGAGCTCCGGCGGGATGGCTCCCTGCAGGTTGTTGCCGTTGAGGGACAGGTACTCCAGCGCCGCCATCCCGCCGTACGACGCGGGTATCGCCCGGAAAAGTAATTGCCGCCAAGGTCGAGGTGCCGGAGACGTGGCAGCGCCGCGACGCTGACCGGGAGCGGGGAGGAGAAGTTGTTGTCGTAGGCGTCGAACACCTCGAGGCTCGGGAGGGTCGGAAGTCCCAGCCATCGAAGCCGCCGCCAGCTGGTTGCCGGAGACATTGACGTAGCGGAGCGCCGGGAGCGCGGACACGACCACCGCGCCCACGATGCCGTTCCCGGCGAGGGAGATGTTCGCGAGCGCGTCGAGCCCGGTCACCTCGGCCGTCACGGGCTCGCCGGTGGATACGTTCAGGTTGGCGATGTCGACCGAGACCACCCGGCCACTGGCGCAGCGGACGCCGGTCCACTCGCACACCGAGGGGACATTGCCCGCCGACCATGAGCGCAACACGTGGGGGCGGCAGCTCAGGGACGCCTTGAGGGAGAGCAAGGCCAGCGCGTCTCCACGCAACGCACCGCCATCTCCATTGCCATTGGCACTGATGGTGGATAATAATAGATGAAAACTCAAGAACGAGAGCAAGACCAGAGTAGGAGCCCTCATCTGGCTTACAATTCTTTGAGGGTCGCGAATTGTGGTGAAAATTATCTAGCTTGAATATGCAGCCATTGGCATTGCCACTGCTGCTGTTTCTTCAGTAGGCTTACAGAGAGACGAATCGATGGATGTAGAGATAGAGATGTAGATGGATATAGAGGGAACGGCAAAGGCATGTAAGAATCTTGAGAAGCTTCACATGAAAATGGAGGTGAGAGAGGCTAGCTTCACGCTGAAGGTGAGGGGGAATATGTTCTCTGTGACAAGAATGGCTTTGTCTTTTGAGCTATTTATGCCTTGTGGGAGAAGGGTGTCTAGTAGCGCATTGGGCTCTCTACTTTGAGTGTTTGTGTGTTCTCGCTTCTCCTCTCTCTGGTGCTGTTCATCTCTGTCTTCCCCTTTTGCTTTTTCTTTGCGAGAAGAGAAGCTAACTGTTAAAGGCTTGTAGTGGGCAAGGAGGAAGCAGCCATGGCAAGTGATATGGGAGTTTCTAGCTTTGGCATTGTTTTATCTACAAACTGGTCCATTGGGTTTTGGGGAGTATTTAGAAAGGTTTCTTGTAATTATTACATGGCGCCCGACACAAAAAGAGAAATGCACTCTGGTCTCTATCGAAGTACAGGGCCTCTGATTGAATTTTTGGCAATGATGAAAGAGATCAATCAAACTAATCAATGTGTTCAACATGTGTTTGTGTGTGCGCGCGCCATTCGGTAGCTTTGGGAGTACTGTACAAACGAATACAGGCTTTGGCCAAGACTTTTGCCATTTATTTGAGGTGTTGATGTGTAAGAAACTTACAAAGAACCGATCTAGCAAAATGGACCACACTGATTAATAGTAGAAAATAACTACAACTCTGCAAAGTTTATTCCCCCATCTTACAAAACATCACGTAACTCTCCAATGTCGATTTGGCCATTTTATATGGTGGATTGAAACTTGGGTCCACGTGTCATCAAGTTCTAAACCCTACATATTTCAATAGCATCAAGTCGATAGGACAATGATCACATAAGAGTTATACCCGATCGCATATAAAATTGCTTGTCGCCACATAAGGTTGACGTGGCGCAAGATTGAAGTGAAAGTACATTCCAAAAATAATGGAGATGAAACTATGTAGGGGGAGCATCAATCAAGAATGCAGTAAATGTGCGCATAAGTACATAACTTGTTAATCATATATGAGTTTGTTATTAGACATTAGTTTCTTCTACCAAAGACCATATGATTTTCTCATATAGTCACAGTGATCGATTAAGCGCTGCCACATAGGAATCCCCGCACCCAAATACGAAACCCGGCAATTGTTACAAATATATGGGTCAGCCCATATGAGATTTTAGATTTTCTATTAAATCCCAAAGCCCCATGTGTGGCAAGGGGTGGAGGTGCAATTTTTTTAGTCGCACATTGTTAGTTGAGTAAGAGTGAGACCAACTTATATGTGAGTGTGTCACTAGCTCGCTAAGTGATTAAAATGAGAAGAGAAAGTGAAATGTACATGAGCGCTCTCGCTCGCTTTTCCTCGCTGGGCTGGATGCGGGGCACATCAGGGCATGCGTGCCAGATGCGCGTGAATTATCCGCCGACAACCGTTCGGTTCGTTTGCTTGGAGATGTGCAACGTTCTTTTAACTTCGAAATTTCTCGTTACTTGGTTGTTAAATGGTTTAGATCGTGATTGTGACACGAGACTGTTTGCTATCAGACGCCACGAAAAACAACCAAACTGATCTAAATTTTCACCTCCTTTCACTGCATGCGTTACCAGGGGTTGCCATCGTAGTCAACTCCATACCAAACGGCGACGTGCAAATGACAACGGAGAGCAGGTCTCTAGAACAACCCGCCCTTGTGCATGTCGTCGTATGAAACAACAGATGCCTAGGGTAGGCTTAAGTTTGGGGCCGATGGACGCTAGAGGATTCGGGAGAGGGATAGCGCGCTGAAGAGCGCACACGGACAAACAGACGAACACAAGGATTTACCCTGCTTCGGGGCTCTCGTGAGGAGATAAAACCCCTACTGCAGCATCTAGCCTACTTGGTGTATTTTCTCTCTCTGTACACAGATCTGTACAAATGCTCCTGGAGCTGTATCTCTAAGCCTGCAATAGGCAGACTGATGTCTCTATCAAGGAGAGCTCGTAGCGAGCAGGGGGAAAATGAGCCCGCGGGGGACTATGGAGAACTCTCCCCCTGGTGCCCTTTATATAGGGAGAGCCCAGGGGACAAGGGGTGGCCCGCACGTCACTGTACACGCACTGTACATGATATGACCACTGGGGTCTAATCACACTGTTGGTGCGTCACGCCGGTGTACTCTTGTCACATCAATGGCACTGTAGCCACGTCCGGGATGGGCGTGGCCTGTCGTGTCTGTACTTCCGTCTTGTCCTCTAGCACTTGTCTCCTGGACCTTGGCATAGCATCTGTACCTGACGATGCGGTAGCTAGGATGCCGGTGGTGTGGACATGTCGGGGTAGAGGCAGCACGCCGAGGTGTCGAGGTAGCGCCTGGAGATGCTGGGGAGCAGGGGAGATGACCTGGCCGAGGTACGCCGCCTTGGGCCGTCCGAGGCGCAGGATACGCTGGCCTGCTCCCAGCCGAGGTGCGGGATACGCCGGCCTGTCTCAAGACTGGAGCTGGAGTGGTCTCGGGCGATGGAGGCGTGGATACGTCGGTCGAGGATATCCCGGCCAGGAGCGATCCGGTCCAGTAGACGGGGCCTGCCGAGACATAGCGAACTCGGCCCTAGCAGCGTTGATCGATCCGAGGTTGGATAATCCGGCTCGATCCGGGACTGCTGGCGTCGGTCCATCGAGGCGGGAGCGCACTGCTCGATGGGGACTCCTGGCGTCGATCGATCCGAGCTGGGAGCTCTGCTCGACCGAGTCACGGCGGCCTGCCAGAGGCTGGGAAGATCCGGCCCAAACCGAAACTGCGCACTCGGCCCGCCAAGGCTGCAAGGGCTGGCCTGCCGAGGTAGAGGCTGATGCTGGACTGCTGGTGGCCCGCGCGGGAATACTCAGGACATCTCGCCTGCTGGCGGCCCGATCCGGGGTTGGATGCACTGGCCTGCCGAGGCTGGATATCTCGGCCCACCCGAGACTGGAGGTGCCGGCCTGCCTAGGCTGCAGTTGGCCCAATCCGAGGTTAGGACACCTCGGTTTAACCGAGTTAAATGCAATGTCGGCCCAGTCTGTTTTTTTTCCTCCTTTTCCTTTATCCTAATTTATCTTTTTGCTGTCTCTTCTAGTAATTCAATAATACCATCAACTCTGGGGTACCCGGGGTTACATCCCCGACATTAGTCCCCGAGGCTGCGGGGGACTCGCAGAGTCGCGCACAGACTTCCCGAAACAAAGTATCACAGAGTTGATGCCAACATACATACCGTCAAAACCAACAACGCCATTATCAGCAAAATAATTTCAAGCTGCCTGCATGGGCCTCACCACATCCCGGTTTTTTGCCATTCCGGGCATTACCGAAGGCGCATGTCGCCAGCATATCTCATGTGTCTCTTATATGTCAGTTTTCAGCCATTCTGGACATATCCCATATGTCTCGATACCTCGGCCTCTCTATAGGCATATCACATATGTCTCGATACCTCGGTCCTCGGCCTCTCTATAGGCATATCACATACGTCGGTTTTTAGCCACTCTGGGCATTTACCGGCATAGATGTCTCCAGCCACTGCTGGTTTGACATAAGCATATCTCGAATGCCGGTTTTAGCCACTCTGGGCGTTTACCGACATAGATGTCTCCAGCCACTGCTGGTTTGACATAAGCATATCTCGAATGCCGGTTTTAGCCACTCTGGGCGTTTACCGACATAGATGTCTCCAGCCACTGCTGGTTTGACATATAGCCGTCAATGGCTAAATCTGACATTTTGCCTTCATGGGCACTTGTCAGATGACGAGTTGAGACACCTCTCAACCCGTAAAACTCAGGGAGATCAGATACCTTTTGACTCATTGTGCCGAGATAATGAAGCTATGATACTCTGGTAAGCTTGGATAATTGAATAATCATGATAACTGATTAAGCCGATAAAGATAGCAATTATGAGACACTCGATGATATGAGATAGATGCCGCGATATCTTGGCAAACCGAAATAAACGGCGATTTGAGATATGAGGTGATGTTGAGATATACCCGCATACCGAAATGAACGGCGATCGGGGATATGAAAGATGCCATGATATGTTGGCAAACCGAAATAAACGGCGACCTGAAGAATACCGACAATACCATGATATCCTGGGTGATTCAAGATAACCAATATAACCAATGATCTTGAAGACGAATATTGTCTCGGTAAAACCGAGACCACCTTTCAACGTTAGTACAGGCATATATGTATACTGAATATTAAACGGGACAACAACTTCATTTAACAGATAAACATAAGTCTAGCAAACGACGACAGTTACTTCTAGTAGCAAAACTATGCAACAGGACACAGACTCGGACTCAACCGAGTCCCCGAGTCACTTTTCTTATCTACGAGACCAAACAAAACTTAACTGGCTGCCCAGTCCCCGGGTCAAGACATCTTGCTCCCGGGGGAAACAACTAAGCATGGCAAGAAGGGGCAGTCCCCGAGCACTGTTTGAGATGACCTAAAAGCGGGATGCAGACATACAAATAATACTCACGAGGCAATGTTGTTGGAGAAGTCGAGGAAGACGCTGCTGCTGGCATGGATATCAATATACTGGCATGAGCCACCAATATCTCGGTTTGAGCCACTTTTATGTCGGATCTGACCAATATATGTCGGATTCCAATCTTATGTCGGATCCTCCAAGTTTATCTCCGATTTTCCAAGCTTAATTCGGATTTCCCAAGCTTAACTCGGATTTTCCAAACCTTAACTCGGATTTCTAAGCCTTAACTCGGATTTCCAAGCATACCAACATATCTCGGATTTCCAGCATACCAGCATATGTCGGATTTACCAGCATATCAGCATATGTCGGATTTTCAGCACAACTCAGACTTCCAGCATATCAGAATATGTCGGATTTACCAGCATATCAGCATATCTCGGATTTACCAGCATACCAGCACATGTCGGATTTACCAGCATATCAGCATATGTCGGATTTCCCAACATACCAGCATATCTCGGATTTACCAGCATATCAGCATATGTCGGATTTCAGGATACCTCGGATGGACAGTGTCGCCAGGACATGGACATGTCGGATGAACAGTGTCGGATGAACAGTGTTGCCAGGACAGGGATATGTCGGATTTCCAGTGTCGGCAAGACATGGATATGTCGGATGAACAGTGTTGCCAGGACCTGGATATGTCGGTTTTGGCTATTCCTATGTCGGTTTTGGCTATGTCAACCCGGATTTGACCAAGTCAACTCGGGAATGATGCCGGAGTCGAGTCCCCGAGTCACTTTTCTCATCCGGGATCTGCCGATGATGTCCGTTGGTGGAGGCAGCGCTAGCCTCTGCTCACTGTGGCAAGCTAGAGCGCGGGGGACAATGGCGATGTCTAGTCCCCGCGTTGATGAAGAAGGTCCCGTGCGAATTTGATCCAGCAAGCGCCACTGTCAGCCCCACGGTGGGCGCCAACTGTCGTCGTAGTATCACGGCAGATGCCATAGGATGGCTAAAGTGTGGGGCCGATGGACGCTGGTGGAACCGGGAGAAGGCTAGCGCGCTAAGAAGCACACACGAAGAACACACAAGCACACCAAGATCTACCCAGGTTCAGGGCCCTCGTGAGGAGGTAAAGCCCCTACTCCTGCCTGCCTCTCTCTCTATACCAAGGTATCACAAATACAAGGTTGCTCCTTGAGCTGTATGATCCCAACAATGGGGATTAATACAAGGAAGACGATGAAGCTCTAGGGGAAATGTGTCTCAGGGCATCGTCCCTCACGCAGGAGGGGGTGAGGACATATATATAGGCTAAACCGAGTTACCGGAATACCCCTCCACTTGCAACGGTCACTTCTCCGTACCGGCACTGCAGACGCGCACGCCTGCACGTCATGATTGTCTCTGCATAGTGGACATGACGTGGCTTGCCCATGTCCTGTCCCATATCTCTGCTCCAAGGTACACCCGAGGTCAGCGGTGTCCTTCTCCTGCTCCTTGGTCAGCAGAGGTAAGCTCAGTCACCTCAGACATGCGCCGTACCGCACGCCGCGCTCCCGTGCCAGACGGGATGTGACAGGAGCATTGACCTCCGTCCGACATAAGGATAATCCGGCTTGGATATGCCGGATTCCCTTTCTGAATAACCTTCCCTGCACATAAGAAAAACACACAAGATACCGACATACATATGTCGGTTATGATGTCTCAGATCCTTCATCTCGGTCGACATATGCTGGTTGGCACCAGCATGGTACCTCGGTCCCTTCTGGCCCGGGTTATCTCGGTATGCCTACGTCGGTTCGCACCTACACCACACTCTGAAGTCCAGGTATGTCGGCTTTTACTGTAACTTGGCCCACACCTGGGCATAGCTTTTACCACACCATGACCCTACCCGGGGGTTGCCCCCCGACAGTGCAGGAGATGGTGAATTGGGTTTTTGTGGAATCGCTTCGTGCGACTGCTCGTGTTTTTCATCACGGGTCGCCTTACGTCCATGTCGGTCGGTGTTACTTACCGCCATCTCCAATGTCTTTTACTTGACCGGTCCTCGTCAACGTTATCGTCAACAACATTACTGCTACACCATTGGCTACTTCATCCAGAACCGCCCAGTCCGTGCAGCGTATTCCCATCTACTGGTTAAATATGTTTTGCGACTACATCTTTCCTTTTATTATGTTCTGCAATGCATCCAGTACGTTGAGTTACACGTGATGATAGTTAATTTAATCATGACTCATGTTTTGAGATTATTCATGAATTTGCGTAATTATCCAACAGAATGTAGCCAATATTTGCTTACCTTTCCAACTGTTTATGTGATGGCATCACAATCAATGCAAGCTATTATCCCGGACCTCATTTTCGTAGGAATACCGGCAAACAAATGCCAAACTTGAAAAAAGGAAATATTTATTTACCTTGCCAACTCCTTCTATCATAATAATGTTTGACTAGAATGACTCCCTTATGCATGCGCCAAAGAAAATCTTCACTAGCTCTCATAAGTGTTGCTCCAAAATTGTCTACATGTAGTTATCTTAAGTCTATTAAGTCACTATGTATAGGACGTAAGACGAGAGTGAAGGAATGGAGGCCGAGCTCCATGGAGTTCTTATTTTGAAAAATTTGAAAATCATAATTTAAAATTTCAAAAAAAAATATGAAGAACATCCTGAATGTAGACAATTTGTATTCTATCAACATGTAAAATCTCAACTGGAAAAAATATGATAAAGTCTGACATTTGAAGAATATTGAATAGTGCAAAATTCCAGCTTTTTCAAATAAGTCTGGCAGTGCCTTGCCAAGTCCTACTAGGATAGATGCCAACGCTACACTACCATCATTGTGAAACCACTTTGCCTAATCCGTAAGAAATGGCTTGTGCATAAGCAGCAATCCACTAACATTGGATTATGTACTATGAAGTTAAATATTCCCTAGATAAGTAACTAGATCATGCGACTGAAGCAAGGAATAACTGGGAGAATATATATTGATCTGAATTCTCAAACACAAAGGGAAAAAGTGGAAAAGCTGAAGAGGAGCACTAGGCCTAGGAAGGGATGGGGTTCCATGACCATGAGTTGGGACGCAATGCAAATGGAAATGCAACAGGCCAGAGTCAGGTGGGCATGGACAGGGACAGACTAAAGATCGGGAAAAAGAAAGAAAGAAAGAAAGAAAGAGAGGAAGAAAGGGGTGAAAGGGAGGAGGAGAGGTAAAGCGTAGGGCGAGGGGCGCCGGTGGCCAAAGGTTGGTCTTGACTGGCCGGCCGGCCGGCTCACCTCACCTCGGCGACGACCGCTTTGGTTGCTGCTCAAATCCGGCAAAGCGATGCGACGCGCCACGCAACAGTGCTGCGCCATGGCCTGGAGCTCTGGAGCTGGATTGGACCGGACGCTGCATGCGGCAGCGCGCGGCTCGAACGTACGAATCACACGTACCGCATGAATCATCAATCAGTCCGTGGATCGGTACTGGACGGTTCATGTGTCCACCGGATTGCAACAGGAGCCGAATCACATTGACCAGTTTACAACGATTTTTTTTTATAGCTATAGAACAGCAGTTCTTCCTCGCCGCGGGGTGCATCTGCTGCTGGAGATCCTGAAGTGGTCGGTCGGTCGCCACCCTGCCGTATACAGTGGCTACATATACGTACAGGAAGACCGAGGACACGGCCGTCAGACATGATCAGTTCCGATCAGTCTGGACTGATTCCGATGGCCGGCCGGCCGGCCACTGCGGCGGAGCGCGCCATCACTCTGCAACAGTGGTAGAATCTCATCACGGTCTGTTGCTGTATGGGGAAGCGGCTCGAACGTACGAATCACACGGGTAAATTGGACACAAATGACCCCTAGACGAAAAAATAACACAAAATGAACTCCGGGCAAAACTATTTCACGCCTCTAACCCTTTCGTGTAGCACACTATGGGGTAGCGCCCGATCGTTGGACGCTACACGAAAGGGTTAGAGCACGAAAGGGTTAGAGACGTGAAATAGTTTCGTCTGGAGTTCATTTTGTGTTATTTTTTTGTCTAGAGGTCATTCGTGTCCAATTTGCCGAATCACACGTACCACATGGCATGCACCAGTCAATGGATCGGTGGATGGTTCATGTGTCAGACCGTGGTACAACAGGAGCCGAATCACATGGTTCAGTTTCCAAGGATTTTTGAGTTAGAACAGCAGTTAAGGGCATCTCCAACGGGTCACACCAAATCGGACACGAAAATTATTTGTTTTTTAAATATATTTTCACTATTTCAGCTATTTTAACAACTTAGTTCATAAACACAAATTTAAATAGTTGATAATAAAATAAACAACATAGTTCAGAATTAAACAACATTGTTCGCACAATCTAATAGAATGGTAGAAAATGACTAGTGGTTTACTATATGAGTCCACAAATGTTCAACTAAATAAGTTTGAAATTGATTGTGGGTTGCCCGATCACAGATCTCATGATGCACATGGAGGAACTCGTCTGATCACGGATTTTAGTATCACCATTGGACGAGTCATCGGAAGATGTATCGATGCAATGGGAGTAGAAGAACTTGTCCGAACTAGCCACCATGATCTATGTGAAAATATACGATCAATTGTCATATAAATAACACAACCTAATTGCATATGCATCAAAACAGAGGACGGTTTCGTACCTAAAACTCGGCCGAGCAAGTTACCGAATAGGTTGTGCGCGCTGTAGTCGTCGGCGAGGCGAGACAGAGCCAACGGCGGGCGATTTTCAGCCGTCCTGGCCGCATTCGGGGTGGCAACCTCCTCCAACGTCGACATGGACGGTGGAGACGGGGAACAAGATGTTGAACGACAGCAAGGATGCCAGCAGGGTGCATCCAACCAACGCCGGCGAGAAGATGCGGGTCACCGGCGGGGAGACTAGCACCGGCTGTCGCCGGTCAATAATGGACGTCAGCAAGAAACAGGGCGGCCGGCGGCACTGCGGCGGAGAGGGAGGGGTGGGCTCGGGGTTGAAGTTGGCTTGTACTGCTGACGGGTGGGTCCGGAGAGGCAAGAGGAGGACAAGGGTGGACGCGCACGCTGTCCGCTTGACCCCAAAATCAGCTTAAATTTGGGCTCAAAATAAGGCGAAGTGGACATGTCCGCGACCCCCCTATCCGTTTGGGGTGTGTTGTTGGACCGTGTCCTCTGGACGCACGGACACGAATAGACATGCGCGGTCCATTTGGGGTGTCCCGTTGGAGTGTACTCTCTCCGTTCCAATTTAATTGACTTGTAATCCACCAAACAATTGTTGTTTGGTGGATTACAAGTCAATTAAATTGGAACGGAGGGAGTACTAAAAAAACCCGCCACGGGGTGCAAGTGCGGCTGGAGATCCTGAAGTGGTCGGTCGGTCGCCACCCTGCTACTATATGTGCATCGCATGATGGTATACAGTAGCTACATATACGTACAGGAAGACTGAGGACACGGCCGGTAGACATGATCAGTTGCAGTCAGTCTGGACTGATTCCGATGGCCGGCCGGCCACTGCGGCGGAGCGCGCCATCACTCTGCAATAGTGGTAGAATCTGATCACGGCCGGTCTGTTGCTGTATGCTGCATGCGATGGACCCGATTACTTGGAAGGCCTGCAGGTGCATGACGTACGTACATTTTACCCTGTCTTCCTGCCTGCACTGCATGCCGCTGCCATTGCACGCATTTTGGTGTGCCTCCGAATATGCATTGCTGCATTGGTGAATGATTGTGTCCCGCGCAGGGTTTACACGCGGAACTGTTGGAGACGAAATGGAAGGGAAGCAAAGGGCGCCGGGATTTGCGCCGCTTCTCGATCGGTCTGCTGTTTTCTTTTGACCATCTATTTCGGCGTTTATTTGACAGTTCTTGCTTCTCACGAGCTCAGATCTGTGGCACCCAAGCTCACTGCAGTTCTGTTTTCCAAAAAAAAAACTGAAAATGGAACTTTGGAGTTTCAATAAATTACAAAAGAACACGTACACCTGTTCTGGATATTTCTGCAAAGTTTCGGTTAAAGAGTTCTATTTTTGGCCAAAATACAAATTCGTAAAAGCATAAAGAAATACAAAAAGTACAGAGTTTTGACTCCGAGCTCCAGTGCTCCCTACAATAAAAATAATCGAAAACCATATTTATGAGTTACAAAAAATTCTAAAAAAAGTACGGGTGTAGCCAATAGTATATCTCAAGAACGTGCAAAGTATCAATTTCAAAAACTTTGTATTTTGAACTACACAAAAATGACAAATTGTGGATATAAATATACATATTTTCAAATCTCTAAATATACATATTTTCAAATTAAATTTTGCACGTTTATGGGTTACACCATTGGCTACATCCTTAATTTTTTCAGAATTTTTTGAAACTCACAAATAAAATATTTGAATTTTTTTAAGTGGATGGAGCACTGGAGCTCGGGAGCAAAGAACACTTTCCAAATAAAAAACTCTTTTTTAACTTTTGTCTTTTTTTGCGTTTAGTGAAACTTTTGGCGTACATAAGTAGCTGTATAATTTTTTCAAACAAAAAATTAGACCTCAAAATACCATTTTGCAATTTCCGAAAAAACGAGCACGAAGGTGCTCATGTGCCACAAACAGATTTCGCTTCTAAGGGGCGATCCTAAATGTTGATAACTCTATGATGCAAAATTTGAACAAGTGTGCAACTTGAGTTTGAAACGTGCAGTTGAATTGGTTCCATATTTATCCCTTGAAATTGCAATTTTAGTTGACTTAGATATATAACTACTTCTTAAATGACTTAGAAATAGATAATCCGTGTCCGACAGGTAAATAGTTTTTATTTTAGCAAAGAGAGTTTGTTGTCCAATATTTTTATATGTTAGGGAAACCATCCCCTTCAAGACAGTTGATAGGTCAACTGGATTTCAAAATGGCCCGTTTCGTCGAGCACTCCGTTCTCTCCATTCTTGGCTAACTAAAAGTAAGGGATCATTTATCCTCCCCATCTACACACACCGCACCACCTTTATTCTCCGTAGCGCTCTTCCTCCCTCCATATGGAGTCGCTTCTATCAGAGATGAAACAGGCGGCGAAGCTCAATTTGGAGCATGAAACGGAGGTTCTCCACGTTGTCGAGATCAAGAAGATGATGGACCAAGGGGAATTGGTACTAGATTGACCGACCTGGATCCGATGAGGCTTTGGCAAGCCAATTTTTTCTCATGCAATCCTAAATCGATGAAGTTGACACCTCCGATGTTGATAGTGATAGTTCAGTGAACTTTGATTTTTTTTATGTCATGTAGATTATTCTGACATGTTGCAGTCACATAGGTTGTTTGTTTTGTGTTGGAGTTTTTCTGGTTGTGTTGTGAGCGGCTGTTCTCATGTTGGAAATGTGTTTTTTCATTGTTGTAATATTCTATTTCTTAATATTGCTTATATTGGGATTTTATGTTGCACATGTTGTGACCCTTTTTTTAACCTAGCTGTAATCAATGGGGATTTTGTATTCTTTTATTGCATGGACGTGTTTAAAATGTTTTATTTCGACAGACCATGGAAAAAATATTGCGGCGATTTTGCATACATGAAATTATATGTTCATGCAGCATACAAAAATATCAAACACTCTAGCGTTACCTTTTAAGTTGGATTAGACAACGAGAGAGGCAACCGATTTGACGCTCCCCTCTGCCCGACCGAGGCCTTGCACTGCCCTATATGCTATCCGAAACAATTATTTCATATAACCGGAACAAAACAAGGGAACCCATGGCTATATTCATTGTTGATGTGTTGCAATAGTCAAACTGCTAAGAGCATCCCTAGCAGACCCCTCAAAACGCGGAACCTCAAAACAGTTTTGAGGGTCGCGGAACGCGCGTTTTTTGGCTCAAAACAAGACGCGACAGAGCAGAAACCGTAAAACAGAATATTCCCGAATATTCCTCTGGTTTTTTTTCTTCTACTTTTTCCCCATCTTCTTCCCCTCGCGCTCGCTCCCGTGCGCCTCCTCCTTGCGCTCGCTCGTGTCCGCCTCCCTGCCATGTTCTCCATGGCCGCAACACGCTCCTTCCACCCCCTCTCCTCTGCCGCCTGCATCTCCTCGCCTCCGCCGCCTCCTTCCTCCCGTTCGTGCTCCTCGTGGCGGCCGCTGCTGCCGCCCCTCGCACCGCCGTCGCCCATCCTCGCGGGGGCCGGCGCCGCCGCCGGTCGTCGCGCGCACAGCCCTGGTCGCGGGCGGCGCCTCCGCCGCCCATCCTCGCGGAAACCGCCGCCGCCGGCCCTCGCGGGAGCCGCCCCCGCCGGTCCTTGCGGGAGACGCTGCCTCCGCCCCAACCGGTCCTGGTCGCGGGCTCCGGCTGATTCCGCCGGATTCCGGTGAGTTCCGTGGTGGAATTTCACCGGCGCGTCCTGAACATTCCCTCCCGCCAACTGCTCTCCCGATATACAGGGCCTCCTCGGTTCGACGGCGAAACCTGCGAATTCACGGTTTCGAGGGCCGAATTCACGGGCCCCCTCAAAATGGTTTACGGGTCGGCGCGTTTTAAGATTTCTGGTCTTTACTTTTTGAGGTTCCGAAACCTTATCCGGCGGTTATTTTGAGGTTCCGCGCATTTTGAGGGGTCTGCTAGAGATGCTCTAAATAGACACTCTACTCTAGTCAGATTATGGTGGAGGGTGAATGTGCCCCGGCTCTTCGCAGTTCAGAGACTGATGAGTGAGGGTGGATCGACCGATGCATGGAGATCGATCATGACGGTCTTGTATACGTAGGAATGGAAGGGAATCATTGGGGCTTTGCGGATTGTGATTGCTTGCTGCACGCTTTATTCCGAGCTCATGCATGGTGCATGCCAAGCATGATCCGGAAGAAAGCACCTCTGCCATGAAAAGAGAGATAGATGAGGGGGAGGGTAGAGAGAGAGAGAGAGAGAGAGAGAGAGTTAACTGACTTGGAATTTATTTTTTGCAAATTGACTTGGCTTGGAATTTAATTGTAGGGAACCTTCCAATGGGGTATGTCTAGTTGATCTAACATACTACTGTACTTGTCATTATCGTTCGCAAGATTCAGTGAACTTGTTTTTTATGTCATGTAGGTTATTCTGACATGTTGCAATCACATAGGTTGTTTGTTTGTGTTGGAGTTATTTTGGCTGTGTTGTGAGGGGCTGTTCTCATTTTGGAAATGTGTTTTTTCATTGTTGCAATATTCTACTTCTTAATGTTGCTATATTGGGATTTTATGTTGTACATGTTGTGACCCATTTTTTAACCTTGTTGTAATCACTGGGGAGTTTTTATTCTTTTATTGCATGGACGTATTTAAAATGTTGTATTTCGAAAGACCATGGAAAAAATATTGCGGCGATTTTGCATACATGAAATTAATTGTTCATGCGGCATACAAAAATATTGAACGCTCTAGCGTACCATTTAAGTGTGATTGCACAATTAGAGAGGCAACCGATTTGACGCTCCCTCTTCTGGACCGAGGCCTTGCATTGCCCTATATGTTATCTGAAACAATTAGTTTATATAACTGGAACAAAACAAGGGAACCCATAGCTAAATTACTTGTTGATGTGCTGCAACAGTCAAAGTGCTAAATAAAATACTCTACTCAAGTCAGATTTTGGTGGAGTGTAGATGCTGGATGGAGCATGGTGCCCCGGCCCTTCGCTGTTCACAGACTGATGAGGGTTGATCGACCGATGCATGTCGATTGGCGATCGATCATGAGGTCTTGTCTATGTAGGAATGGAAGGGAATCATTGGGGCTTTGCGGATTGTGATTGCTTGCTGCATGCTTTACTCCCAGCTCATGCATGGTGCATGCCATGCATATGATCCCGAACAAAGCACCTCTGGCATGAAAAGAGAGACTTGGGATTTATTTTTTTGCAAATTGACTTGGCTTGGAATTTAATTGTAGTGAACCTTCCAATGGGGCAAGTCTAGTTGATCTAATATACTTGTCATTATCGTTCGCAAGATTTTGGTTTACAGATATGAAGACATGTGAATGGAGAATATCACTGCCATTAATTCATGAGCTATATACACTTTACATCCCACAACTTGTCTAACAAATGCAGATTAGTCCCACAACTTGAAAAATGGGGAACAGCAGTCCCACAACTTGTGTTGGGGGAGCAAATAGGTCCACAACCAATCTAATTTGGACATGTGGCGTTGTAAATTTTGCGAAAAGACCACTCTATTTTTTCAGTCACATGTGGCTGCAGCTTTGTTTTAGATGTGGGCCGCCAGCTAATAGCTACTGTTTTTCTCCTAAATATAATGGGAACATCATAATTGTCAATTAATTATTTTATAATTATATGTAATAAAATCCACACATTCCGTAAACTAATCACTTATTCCCCTGTAAATCATCTGGCACACATCCGGATCTTGGCAGTCTAGTTTTAACGTTCTAACTCATCTCATTTACGTACAAAGATACGTGATTAGATAATTACATGCAAGTTTCGCAAAAAAAAAGATAATTACATGCAAGGATTAATGCGTAAGTCATGTACGTCCAAAAATACATGCGAGCTCTTGTTGTACTCATGGGTGTACATTAAAACTGTAGCATAAACAGCAAGGAGGCGCTGTGCCTAGCTCGAGCGTGTAGCACGTACAGATCCTTGGTTCGAATACCACGCCAAACGCATACAATTTTTCTTTTCTTTGTTGCCAGCAGGGCCCACATCTAAAACAGTGCTGCAGCCACATGTGACAAATAAAAAATAGAGGGGTCTTTTCACAAAATTTACAATGCCACATGTCAAAAATAGAGGTTGTGGACCTATTTGCTCCCCCAACACAAGTTGTGAGACTGTTGTTCCCCATTTTTCAAGTTGTGGGACTAATCTGTACTTGTTAGACAAGTTGTGGGATGTAAAGTGTATATAGCTCTTAATTCATAAGAATCAACTGATTTTGCATCTTGATCTAAACTGTCCTAAAGTATAGTTGGATTCAAACGATAGGTACGTAACCTTGTGCGCGAGCGCTTTACATGTTTCTTTTGTGGGAAGTTTCCGGCATGCAGCTTCTTGCCATGAGTAGTGCACATGCACGGAAAAGTGCGAGCTGAAACAAAACAAAAAGGAATCTTTGGGGTGTGTAATTTTGTTTCCAAATCTAGCTCCATGCATGTCAAGACAAGTATGTATAGCAGAACTTTCAAAAAAAAAAAAAGTATGTATAGCAGACTGATCATGAAAAAAACAAAGCTTAACTCGACATAGGAATGTCAATCAAAACGTTATGAACACCAGAAATTAATATTGCTGTTAAAATCTTCACTCTAGCTAGTCATACGATATATAGTACGAGTCCTCCAAATGTGTATCACATTCTAGGACATGCATCCTATACATATCTGAATATCTGACCGTTCTCAACATTTGGTGGTGCACCTAGCTTACTAGCCGAGAGTGGATACATGACCCTAGAAAAAAACGTATACCTAGCTTACATACTTACGCGAGACAGAAACAGAGAGAGACGGAGAGAGCTTTGCAAAAGCAGAAACATCAAAAATAAAGCGAAGGAGCTAGATGCAATGCAAGGCCGGCCGGATACGAGAAGATCAGGACGAGCCCCATCTGATACCAAATGCACGCTTTCCCATGCATGTGCTAGCTGTGTGGGGCTCTGCATACGGGCCGGTCCCAATACAAGAACATGCCTCTTTATAGATTTACGCTTTCCTTTCGATCATGTGGGATCCCAACCCGCAAATTAACCCGAATCTTTATCCCCGCTAGCTGCTTTATGTTCTTTAGCAGCCTCACTTTGGATTAACTAGCTGGGACGCATGCATGGTTACTTGTAGTTTACCTAGAGCTTCCCGGAAAAAAAAAACTTGAGCTAGGCCCAAAGGGACGAAACGAGGGCGCCGCTTTGTAGAAAATTTTACCCGATGGCACTGGTGTAGTACTAATACCAATTGAACTAGCTGGTTATCAGGAGAACAGAAAAAGGGTTTCGAATACTCACTGTGTTCCTTCTTATAATGTGTATAGTTATTCAAGAAGTCAAACTTGACTATCTTTGATCAAACTTTTTTTTTAAATAACGTATGAAATATTCAATAAATAAAATATGAAAATATATTTCATGAAGAATCTGATGAAACTGATTCGGGATTGTAAATGATCATATATTTTACTAATACTTGGTCAAAGATAGTAATATTGTACTTCTTGAAAGCTAATACACGCATTATACATAAGGAGTATTTGCTAAGCTCGCAGTGTGTGTCAACAAGTCTCGGAGTACGTACCGATAACAATCACTAGTACATATCGGCTTATTTTCGCCAGGCACACATCGTACATGGTTAATTGTGATTAAGCGTGTGCAAAATTCGCTTAACAACCGTGTGCGATAATTTTCCAACACACAAGATGAAACAAAATAACATGGGTGCGATCTTACAAATCTCACACGATTCCGTATGAAAAAATCATATGCAATGATCTCAAGTACCACACTCAATTAATATCTTGGAACTGTGTGCGAAGGGAACCCCATCGCACATGATTTGTAAACCGTGTGCGATAGCATAACCCATCGTCCACCCACGTGTAGAGTGTAGTGATTGTTTAGTTAACCGTGTGCGACGGGACATTAATCATTGGCGATTGTCTAATCTATACTAGTGCATGGATTTCCAGAATAAAACCTTACCCGTGGTGCTCACCCTTTTTTATCATTACCCAAGCTATACTAAATTGATCCATGAATTCAAATCAAACTTTATATCTTTATCCCACAATTTCCTTCTATTATTACATAATCATTCGTTGTTATGACCACCATCTAGTACTAGGGAACATGATACCTTGCATGAAATCAGTGTGAAGTAACATAAAAAAGAAAAAATCAGTGTGGTGACCCTTTACTAGGAAAGGAAGATGCCGAACAACAAAAAGGTGGAGATTGACAGTTTTCAGCCTGCCATGCTTTGCATCTTTTCCTCTTGCAAACTCCAGTCCTCATTCACATGAATTACCTTCAAGACAAGGTTACGCACTGTATAGATACGAAACCGAATCAATGTTTTTACAGATGAGAAATGATTGATGAGTGAGTACTTGCTTTATTTCCACTTTTTAGGTTTCACACATATAGACAGATGATCTTCCTCAGTGTACTTGGTGGTCAGCTCAATGCACCAAAATTATTAGGTGCAATCAAAGGGAAATATTGGAGCATTTGAAGTGAGTTTTTCACCATTACAAAAAGTGAGATTTTTTCAAGCAAACGCTGCTGAAGTGAGTGGCCGATGGAAAGTAAAAGAGAAAAATGGATAGGTGATATAAAGAGCACCAAGCCAATGTTAATGCAAAACAAGGCCATACGTTTGGCCTCTTTAACCCCCTTTAGACCCAGTAAGAACCATTCACTTTATAACAGAGATTTCTAGCAGGAGGCTTCTAGCTAGGACAAGATCGAGGATGTATCTTTGGTTGGAAGGTGCATGCCATTGCCACCTGTCTCTCACTATCATCCCTAGACGGATCCATAAAACAACTTTGCACATGCGAGGTAATCGCTTGTTTTTTGTAGTGGAACACGTACGATTCCATGGCGATCTTCATCTTTACTGTTTTATCAACGTTATGAACCTTTGATGATCTAGCAAAGTGATCTTACCTAGCAACCAACGATCAGATTTTGTTCATTAAATCGATACCTACGATCTAAGTACTCCCTCCGATCCCTTTTATTTGTCGCAGACGGACAACTAGTACAGCTCAAACGTTGTATTCAACTCTCGACAATTAATTCGGATCAAAGGTAGTACCAAATTTTGCAAGCAAAAGGTAGCAGCTCTGGCTGCTCGATCTGCCAAATCGGTTAAGGCAGAAACGCGGTTTACTATGCCATTAGAACCCCCTCTCTGTCCCTAGGTTTACAGTCCATGGTACTTCCTCCGTTTTTTAATATAAGATGTTTTAGGTGTTGTACATGTTAGATACATACTAAAGTGAGTGAACATATATACTTAAACATGTCTACATACATTTGTGTACACATGCATGTGGACAAATGCTAAAACATCTTATATTAAAAAACAGAGCGAGTAGCTGTGAGGCTACTCGGTGCACTGCACAAAAACTAGAAACAAACACCCGTGATAAACCATGTATGAGACGTGAGAATGATTATCCGAGTAAGTACGTTTTTTTACAAAAAAATATTTGAAGGAACACTGGATTAAATTTGAGGGGCAAAGTTGGGATCGCGCCCATGCTCTCGACTTGATTGTGGACGTCGCACGGAGAGGATATGCACACGTCCCAAGTATAATGGTGGCTTGGCTGGCTGGGGACGCTTCTATAGTTTTGAATGTTGGCTCCTAGTAGCAGAGAACGCTTTTGCAGGGGCCACTCGATCCCCACTCAATCGAGTCACGCCAACCTTGTTTCTTTTCAGTTTTATAGGAGATCTAGTGCATCTGTGTATGCATAACTTATACTCCCTCTGATCCACTAAAAGTGTGGTGCAAATCAACTACCGATGGACAAAAGTGTACCTACACCAGCGACACTTTTAAAGGACTGGAGGTAGTATAATAGTTTTTTGAAGATATACTGCATATTGTTATGGGGAACCACAAATGAAGGCCGAACTCCATGGAGTTATTTATTTGGAAAAATCCGAAATTATATTTTGTAGATAAAAAAAAAGTTAAAATAAATCTTGAATGTAGACAATGTTCTATTCTACCAATGTGTAGAAGTAGAATCTCAAATCAAAATGTTTTATATTCAGGTCAGTCGCGGCCTAGTTCTGTCAGGCCTCGTCGGCAACGATCAAATCGCGATTTCCCGTCGCTTAACTCGTGTCGTTTCCATAGAGGGTGTCCGATGTGTCGTTCTGTACTAGTGAGTCCCCGCCAATTACAGATTTAGGCCATGTTTTTAGAAGACCCCGGTATAGATACCACCATATTTATGTTGTAGATATACACTAGTCATTCTAAAGTTTGAAATTAAATTACTTACATTTTCTTCATAGAAATGATTAAAAGGTGTAATATGATAGCAAATAGTCACACCAAGCTTTCGACAAATAATTAGCAGAAGAACAAAATCGGAAATGTACACCACATCTTTAAGTGAAAAGGAAGTGATTTACACATCGACACCATGCATTTTTTTCTCTGGTTACGAGCCTTCCGAGTAGTAAGTTCGGATAGAACATCTGCATATAACATATAACAAGTGTCTTGACCCAATGTCAACGAGTATAGAAAAGAGTTCAATGTGAATGTTGAAATTTCTACCGGGAACACACATACATGAGAAACTAATAACTTGAAATCACAAGCACCATATGATCCGACCTGTTTGCAGGAATGAACAGAAGAACTGAAAAATCATATAAATAAGAATTTATGGAAAACAAACCTAAAAAGGCTTGGAAACCAAGTTTGTTCTGGGCAAGCTCTGTCTTTAGGATGCGGCCTGAACGGCCCAGTTAAACTATTTTCTTTTGTTTTGGATCAGTTCTGAATGGTTCATGGGCCAGACAAATCAAGTAACGGAAAAGACCCAACCCAACCCCGGCTGGTCCGTTCGGCCGTTGGGCACTATTGGGCTAACCTCCTAAAGTGAAGCTCCACATTAGGGTGAACAGAATTCATTTTATAATCAATATGTGCTGGGATTGGATTTTTTTTGCGAAATTGGATTTGCTACTGGTTTGCATGGTCATAGAAAATACGTCGAAGATCTCGCTCCCACATAAATTGATTTAATTTTTCGCATGATTAAAGTTTTTAGCCGTCACCTGTCACACCTTGTCAGCGAGCACCATCTCTTCTCCTAGATTAGGCGTAAACAATCTACTCACTGATAAGCATGCAAGTAGTTGTCAATTAATTAATTTATTGCAGGACATGAGCTAGCTAGGAAACAAACCTACATCGCTGGAATATGTATCAGGATCACACTGAGCATATTATGTCATGCAATGATTTTGATTTAGTTTTTTTCGTTGGACAGAAAAGGCATGCACATAAACAAGATAGATCTCTTAATCATCTTCCAGGTTATGTATACATGTTGTTATCCCTCTTTGTGTCTTCTCCACGGAGCTTTTGATGGACATCAAGTTTCCATGGTGAAATTAATTGTGATCTGATGGATGAGTAGGACGGGACGCCGGGTCCCATTAGATTCACTTGTTATTTTCATTATATATTGTACGCATAAATCACTTATATTGATAAAAGTACGGATACAAAAATGACACGAATATAACCAACATAAAATTTGAAAAAAAAACAAGCGATTAAACTGCTGCAAATCGCCGCAACTACCAAGTATCCACGTCTTCCGCCGTCGCCAGAGAAGAAGATCGAACACCAGCAGTTGGTCCACATCTTGATGCTGAAGAAACCCCTTTCCATAAGGCGTTAATGTGCCGCAAAAGCCACCAGCCTCATAAGGCTAGATCTTTTCCGCTAAGAAACATTGGCCGGAGGAGCCCTCCGAGCCTCTTCAACGTCGGATTCGGGGCTAACGCCACCCAATCCTTTAGCCGACGGTCAGATCCCCTACCATCTTCCGCATATCCACAGCAGTCAGCACCGCCGTACTCAAAGAGCAGCCCCTTCCCGCCGTCACGTCTAGACGCAACGTCAGATTGAAACTGTTCCAATAGCTTGAACTCCACAAGCCTCTCGCCGGCGCCAGCAACACCTCCGACGAGCAGGAGCAAGGGCTGGGAGGCCATTATTCCGATGAGCACCATTGGGATCAGGTCCACCATGACGCCGACAGAGAAAATATGAAACCTAAAAAATTTAGGACGAAAACACCACACGAACGAGAGTTGGAGCTCCCCTCCCCCTCGTGCCGCCAAGACGGCGAACATAGGGGAAGGGGAGAGGCGGATCACCGATGAAGAACTTGGGTGTGGAACTGCTGGCGGCTCCGCCTAGGTTAGGAACGACCGATTCACTTGTCCTTGCACATAAACATTTTCTAACTCGACAAAAAAATCATAGCTTTTTACTCTTTGAAGCTTTTGATTTACAGGTCGTGGGACCGTTACGCACTGGGGGCCTTGAACATGTAATTGCCACAAACACAACTGAATGTGACCCATGAGAGCAACGTCACCTCCTTAATGCGGCAAAGTTAATATGCACCCATGGCTCCTGAAAAGGTTTGTACAGCTGTGTGGTGGTGCTTGTGCAGCTGCGGCTGAAAACATGGATGCCACTATCCTCTCCTCTGTTCATGCACAGCCAGCCACATGGCAGCAAACGCAATCACATCTATGCAGTCCTGATCCTAGGCACGTTAACTTCAGTCAAGAATATGCAGTGTCACAAAATTTCCTGGCTAAAATGGTGGCTGTTTCAGCGTCTTTAGTTAATACAAAATTTCCCATAATTCGATTTGTCGCAACTTAATAAAAAGAAAATCATTTTCAAGACAATTAATCAAGATACCATTAAAGGTTAGAACCATTTGCTATGCCGAATTACAGGGGGGCTGCATTATCTTTACTATTAAATGGGAGTTGGACGTACGTTGGTAGTCCCTCTTGTTTTCTGCCAAAATTTTCTGCCATCCCACGCGTGGGGCCCACCGCTGCCCAGCGCGTCTACCGTCAGCCCCTCCCCTCATTTACTCCTCTTTTCCATGTCGCTTATCCTCTGGCGCATGTCGCCGCCGCCACCCACCGCCGCCTGGCGCCACCGCCAGCACCTGGGCCCTCCTCGCCACTCGCCGCCGACTCCGACCACGATTCACTCCTCGCTGCCGCCCCTGGCCCTGTCCCCGTCCCATTCTTCTCCTTGCCACCGCCCCCATACCCTTATCCTCTTCGCCGCCATCCCCTCCCATGGTTGCGACCATGGCCAAGGGAGCACACTCAGATCGGGGGCGCCGGCTTTGAACATGACATCCACCAAAAGAGGGTCACCGTCCCATCCACCGACGAAACGCCGCCAATCCTCTTGGTCAACCCGACACACGACGGAGGGTCTTCTCCGGCCGACCTCGCGCACGCGGAACACACGGTCAAGGACGAGATCGAGGCGAGGCAGTGGCATGGAGAAGTTCAGGCGCGTGGTCCTGGTCGTGGCCGCCCGCCAATTCAGCACACTCCCGAGGTGAGAGATGAAGAGGAGAATAAAGTGACGCCGCCGGCACTCACCTCGGCGCTGCCGCCGCTCTGCCCAGTCCTCTCCAGCTCCGTAAGTCCTCCCACCCTTCCCACCACGACGAGGTAGTTGCTCCGCGTCGCGCACACCCTCGCCTCCTGCTCGCTGCTCCTCTCCGTCGTGCGCTACAGGGACTCATCCACCGCGGCCGTGGGATGCGGCCGCTTGGGCAACCCCTACCGCCGCGCCTGCGCCATCGTCGCGGGCGTTACAGGGCGGGACGCCGCCGCGGTATCTTTCTTGTGACCTTTGCCACGGTGGTGGCGGCCGAGATGCAGGCCAAGTAGTGCATGCCTCCGGATCTGCTGCGGCAGAACGTCGTGATGTACCACTACCAGGCTTGCCCCTTCTGCAACAAGATCAGAGGTGAGATGAATTCCGACCATGTGATCCTGTTACACTTGAGATTCAGCCAAGAGTGGCCTTGCCTTAGTAATCACAATCATGTTGTGTTAGGTTAGATTTGTATTTGGCCTGCAAGAGTGTTGCCTCAGTGGACCAAATTAGACTGTAATTGCAAATTCAATCAGGGCCGGCACTTTTCATTGGTTCGCAGACTCAGCATTGGCTGCAAGCAAAAATGTTACCGTTCTACAAATTGTGAATTTAGTTGCTGCCGAATATAAACCTGTCTCTATGTCTGTTGTGAAAATGTTATACTCCGCATATGACTAAACACCTTGAGACTTATGTTCCACTTTTCTAGGTAGCCTCCTAACTTATATTTCAGTACATGTATGACTTTAAAACTGGTTAGATGTAGAATATTGGCTGACCTGGTGATCCTTGGGTACCCAAGAATGTCTATGTGTATTGACATGAACTGAGAACACGTGATATTCTTAATTTGGGTTTATTCATTAGAAACCATATATGTCTACTCCAACTTACCTTAGAGTTATGAAGATTCTGTTTTGTTTCAGTCGTTACATCTTTTGATTTACACACACCTTGTTTATTTCGCAGGTGGCGACCAACATAAATCAGACATTCATGTACTGGAATGTAAGTTATCTTATGTGCATCCGGTCTTAATTATTCTGTCTCCTTGCTTTTGTGCATTCACTTCATAGCCAGGGGATAATGAGCGATCCAGTTTAATATTCTACTGCATGATATGAAGATCATCACTGAGTGTACCCTTACGACCATCAATCTATGGCTAGCACTTTCTTCAAAGGCTTCAACTTTGTTAATAAGTGATTTAACGCATTACGTATTGGTTGTTTTCTGGCTAGCACTTGCATTGATTGAACTGGAACAAAAACAAGTGGAATTCTATACTTCATGTTACTATTTATTAAGATTTAATAAGGGTTGGCAATGACGGGCATTGGATTGATCATGGGAATTGTGGTGGAGAGATTGCAGGCATCGATCGATCATGTGAATATCCTGGACAACTTTGTCTCTTGATTTATAGACCAAGCACAATATGGTTTCTTTTCTTGATTCTTCTATCATTGATCAAATTGTCTGCCAGTTAATATATGTGACCTTAATTGATCTACCATGCAAGTAAAAATAAACTGTTCTCCAATGTCAACGCCACTTTGGAATGGCCAAGAGCTGATTATCACTTTGTATATCAAATCCCATGTGTATTTAATATTGTTAAGCAAACATATTGTCAAACTTCTACTACTACCTTGTATTCATGCACACGAGCTAATACTCGCTTAACCTGTCATGACATGTGAAAGGTCTGTTGCATTTAACATTTTACTTTATCTTGAACTAGCAAGGTGGCCCTCGCATATACGAGGGCATCATCTTTAGCATATTGAATATAACTTTATCAAAACTATTTATGATTGCAGAGATAGTAAAATTAAGTAATTCTTAGTTACATGGTTCTATGGACACAAACCTTGTGATTGTAAGTATGATAATATGTGTGAAAAAAGGTTTGAACCAATTTTATTTGTGGTTGATCGCGATATTTTAAAAATGTCATGTCATGTCATCTGGTTTCGTAGGAGTCCTAGGTGAATAATTTAGACGTGAAACATCTAGAGATTACTTATTTATTTTTTCTGGAAGGTCAGACGTGATGGATTTTGATTATTTTTTCATGCACGTACAGGATCCCAACTCCTTTTTTATGTACGTGTTGAATAAACTTGTTTGTACCCAACTAAAGTTGTACGTAACTTTTGTATCTTTTAATCTCAGTCGTCACCGCTAAAATCAACGGTTTATAGAATTTCAACCTATGTGGCTTAACATGGTGGCTCTAATAACTAACTCATTTTGCTTTTAGTATATAATAATAGATATGGTTTCTTTTCTTGATTCTTCTTCATTGATCAAATTGTCTGCAGTTAATATATGTGACCTTAATTGATCTACCATGACAGTAAAAATAAATTGTTCTCCATGACGGTAGTGGCGGGGCTTGTGGCTCTGCCCTTCCCCACGAAGACCACATGACATAAGGGCTGGATGGGTTTAGCACGAAAAGAGTGTTAGGTAGATGAAGCGGAACATGTCAAAGCAACGCTCGGAAGCCTGCATTCATCTCCGTCTTCTGATTATTAGAGGAGGGTTTGTTGGACAATTCGAAGGGAAACTACTGGTGTATTTCTTTGGCGTCAAAGACTTTGCTAATGAATTAGAAAGACCAAAAGTTGATTCTTTGTATACATCGATATGTATGTTTTGTGAATTTTTGGCTACACTAAAATGACAAAGTTGTAGCCATAAAAAAGAAAAAAAGAACTTTCTTTTATCCCTATGCTTGTCTTTTTTTGTGTGAGTCGCCTATACTAATATATGTTTTTGGGAAGGTGTAACCGTATGATTTTTTATTCAAAAAAATACACTTGATAATGTGCCTTGCCGCTTTTTTACAAATATGGCTAGGGACCCAATAGCAGTTTTTGACACGGATCCCTTTTCTCTATACTGAGCAACAGCGTTTGATCAAAATTGCCGTGGACAATTCTAATTGGGAAGATGATTTGGAGCCTATCAGAGAGAAACAAAGCCTGATCCCTCGGCTAGATTATGTTGTTGTTTAATAAAGAGGTGTCTACATTGCCAACCCTTACAAATCAGCTACGTGCTGCGAGGAAAGAAACATGAGAGTCCGTAGCAACGCACGGGCATTCAACTAGTATTGATAGAGATGGAGTGCAGACACATGGTGGCCGAGCTAGGGAGCACTTTATTTTGAAAAATTCAAAACTCACATTTCAAAAAATATAAAAAATTCTAAAAGGAACAATGTTATATTCTACCAACGTGTAAAATCTCACCTAGAAATATCTTCTATTTTGGGCTACACAAATATGACAAATATTAATTTGAAAGTATAGTGAACAAGTCAAATTTCAACTCTCCCAAATCTCTAAGATTTTTTTAATCTTTATGTAGCGCAGAATATGAATTATTTTTAAGTTGAGATTTTTCACATTGATATAATACATCATCATCTAAATCCGAGATTGTTTTTCATATTTTTTTGAATCTTGAAAAATATGAATTTCATTTTTTTTCAAATTAAAGAGCTCCATGGAGCTCAGCCTCCATTTGTGGCTCCGGATAGAGATGTGCTAAACGCTACAATATGGCCACTTGTTATGCCATTGATGATCATAGTTGGAACTAATTCCAACTAATGTTTTAAACCATCTTATCAACTTACAAGTCCTGAGTAACAATACTTCAACTAATACATTTTTTTGGCAAGTCAACCATGCATGTTACTAAATAGCTATTGCTCCCTTCGTCCATGAATAAGTGTACTTTTAGTTCCGGCCTCATTCAATTTTTTTAAAGTTTGACCAACTTTATAAAATATTTACAATATTTATGACATGCATGAAATTAGCCGTTATGAAACTATGTTTTAAGATTAATCTAATTATATTAATTTGGTGTTATAAATATTACTATTTTTATATAGTTGCTCAAATTCAAAATGTTTGACTTATTACAGAACTAAATGTACACTTATTTGTGGACACGGGGAGTAGCTATTAACCTCTTCAAACACTAATAAAGCTGTGTTCGGGTAACAAATTTCCCGATTTTGACGTGTATTGAAATATTTCCTGCAAAAATTCAACATTTTTTATCCATTAACACATACTTCCCCTTTTCCAATGAATAAGCCACATAATTTTTGGCAAAAGTTAAAGCTTACTAAGTTTAACCAAATATATATAGTAAAATAAGAACATCTACATATTAAATGTACACATTATGAAAACATTTTTTATGGTGATCTACTTAAACATAGTTCATTTATTTCTCTATAACAGTGATGAAACTTCGAGTATAGCGAGTTTTGACTAAATTTATATGTTTTATTCATTGGAACGGAGGGACTACATATTTCCATCTGCTAACGATGACTCATCAAAACGAACTTATGTTGAATTACCAAGTTCAGCATGGCGTGAGTATTTTTTCAATCAAGATTAAGTCACTACTGCAAAAAGGATGGGTGTGATCATAGCACCGATATCTAAATGAATATAAATTGACTACTACGTATGGTTGCTGGATAACATTAGCAGTTATATTTTTAACTATTTAAATACACATGGAATTAATATGAGTGAAACTAGAAGGGTCTAGTGTTACAAATATGGCCTTTAGACAATAATAGAGTTGAAGATATTTCGTTGTATCCATGACTTATTCAATGTTACTGAAGTAATGTCTTTGCATTGATTGGCAAATGCGTGACATGGTTGTGAAACTCTATAATTGTATGGTTATTCTAAATTTGTCTCTAGTCGGGAGATTATATATCGGTTGATAACTATGTTGCGCAAATCATATACATGGAACATTAAGACAATGATGAGGACACATGTTATGAACATGGCGTTGGACTGACCCAACATAACGTAACGTACATCAATAATACTCATAGTTCTCTCTACACATTGTGTATGGTTTGTTTTTACATCTGAAATTGTCGCATGTACTCGAGATGTAATGATATCTTTGGCAAACCTATGAGAGCACTCATCATTTGAATAATATACCACCAAATGTCAGCTAGGTAGCTGGCTAAGTAACAATTTCGTATCTGTCATATTGATCCATCAACATTGCATTCTGATTCCTTCTAATCATGCATATCACAACTCCTTTGAATCAGATTGCCCACTAGGATGGTCACAATATCCTATACACTTGTATATATATCCCCATGGATCAGATGATGATACGAGACCTATCATTTTCGACTTCGTTCGCTAGCTACTTTGCTTGCCGACCTCACACAATGTGTCACCATCTCGTCTAGTTCTAAATGGGGAAGATAACGTTTGCATGCACCTGCAATTTGCACACAGGTATGCATGCTTCGAATCAACTATGCAAAAGCTAGGGTACATTGTCATGGGAGATGGCAGCCCAGTTATGCGTTTAAATAATCACGTGTGGACTCTGTCCTCTTCTAATGGCGAAGACCTTGGCTCACTTGACCATTTGCCGTCACAGGTGAACAATCTAGATTCTGGAAGAGGTCTCGTGTATAACTGGTGATCCCTTCCCACATCAAAATTTTACAGGCTTCTTTTATTGAAAGGATTCTCATACGAATTTTAGGTGCTTGAAATTCTTAGCTGTTTTTTCTGTATTTGTTGTTTTATTTGTAGGATTAAATCCTACATAATTTTTTCTTAGGGTTCATAGCGGATGTTATTCACAATGAAAATTGACCTTTTTCAGATGCCGTGATTGCGTGCAAGTAGACTTTTTTTTGGGAATAACCATGCATTTCTATCAGGTTAAAACAAGAGTACAATACCTCAGACTCACGGAAAGTACCGAAGGCAATGCAAGGACAAATGTGTTAACAACAAAATACACACGACGAAACATTCAGTTTCCAACTCCAGCCACACCGGCACCGCCGAGACGCTTGTTGGAAGAAGAGAAGACCAGCCTCCAGCGCCACCAAAACCGGAGAAAGCACCATCACTATTAAGTCACTGTGAACCTATGAACCGAAGACCATTTATGCAGATAAAAGGATAACTTATGTCGGAGCGTGTGGAGCACGTCGCCGAAAGCTTGGAGGGATTTTCCCGTTAAAATCTCATGTCACATATGTTGATCTTATTTTGTTCGTCGTTTTATTACTTATCGTTTATAACAATACCCGCCGCAACACAACGTGGCAGAGATTTTATCCTGCAGCTACGACAGCCAATGGGAGTGAGCCCCAACCATCAGGGAAGGATGGAGATCCACTAGTAATACGTGGTGGTTACCCATGCGGGCATACAACACCTTTTGGTCTTTTGCATCTAATTCAGTTTCAACCAAAAAAAACATGGATTTTTTAGAGGGAACACAAAAAATACTAGTCCAAACTCCTTGCTGCGTTGCGTGCCGATGAAGCGTGAGTTTTCCAAAGTAGCGGTCATCACGAACGACGTGTAACCCGGCCTGTACTTAGACGTTTTTTTTTGCGTGGCTCATAATATTACTCGGATGATGGACACTTGGACAGTTGTTGATTCATACCATGCAATGATACCATTTTTGAGCATTGATTATGCATCTATATTCCCGATGATACGTTTAGGGCCTCTTTGGATTGTACGATTTTCAAAACGTAGGAATAGGAAAAATAAAGGATTGAGATGTCATGCACTTCAATTTCTACATGATTTCAAAACACAGGAATTTTGTAAGAGATGCATTTGGATGTGCACAGGAAACAAACACAGGAATTTGCAGTATTGAGGAGAGAGAGTAGAGAGAGATATAGTGTGAGTGCATTGAACTTCTCAAAGGAAAAATAAAAAGAGGTTAGAGCTCATGTTGAGATTCCTATGGAATTGGGGGGGGGGGGGGGGGGGGGGGGGGGGGGCGAGGGAATAGATTCCTTAGTAATTTCATGGTGCCATTTAATGATTCATACCATGCAATGATACCATTTTGGAGCATTGATCATGCATCTATAGTCCCCGATGATACGTTTAGCAGTTATTCTAAAATGCCACTTAACATAATAACAGAGGAGGTAGCACTAAAAGTACTAACCAAGCTTGCATTGAACGATCGAGACTATTCTAAAAGGCCACTTTACATAATAACAGAACCGCATGCATGCCCAGAGGTGCACTGCCACGAGCTTAACCCGATATGTACAAAATCGAATTGAAAATAAAAGTTTCACAAGGGAGATCGATCTTAAGAAAGCACGACGTGTACTGACCATGCCATACGGTTTCACGTGAGTCCCGTAGCTTTGGGATTTGCATGCCTCACTGCTGACCTCATTTACCTGATGACGACTTGCGAGGAGGGCTCGCGCGCATGCCCGCTCTATCGACTTGCCGGCAGCCGAAGGTCTTTTTTTTTTTTTGAGGCACAATACCTGGATATATTACTCAAATAAAACCAAGCGTACAAGATACATCCAGATAAAGGACAGCAGTCCCCAACGAACAGAGAGGACCCTAAACAAGATTGAAATTACAACTAAGCCCTTAGAACCATCTCTGTGCAGAGCAATCCGCCACCGCTTGCACCTCCACCGACGGCCGCCGGAAGAGAAGACGAAGCACGGCAACTGAGTCGCCGGCAGGGAACTATAGAGGAATGAACCTCGTTGAGGTCGCCGCAATATCCACCCGGCGCGGACGCCGAGATCTTGCAAGACAGCGAGAAACCACATCGGCGAGAGCAACGCTTCGATCCATGCCGACCGTCGGGTCGCCGGCCACATCCAGCACGCACACCCGCAAGAAACTTCTTCTGGGAACAGCAAACACAGCAGAAACTGCCGCCACAGGCCCAACCGCTCCTCGAACTCACTACTTCTTCCACCTCGGTAGCCAGAAGAGAGAATGGGAAACAGCAAAAATGCGAGCTTATTTACCGCAAAGATCAACGCCGAAGAATCAAAACCAGCCATCGCCTCCCTCCACTGGAGCTTGACGGACTGCCTCAACTCCACCGCCATGTGCCAGGAACCGCTAGAAAGTTCTGGCACCGCTTCCTCCAACACCAGAGCACCAACCAGCAGCCCATGCCCTCCCCTCGCCTCCACGGCCGGCCAGAGGGACATAGGCAGAAGCTCGCCGCCAGATCTGAAGGAAACCGAGCCCACTTGGAGCCACATCTCCCCACGCCACCACGGCCGGCCGGAGACGCCGACCCCGACACACCACCTCCACGACCTCCCGGCGTCGCCGCCGGAACGGGGAAAGAAGGGGGAGGACTTATTCCAACACGACGACGCCACCGCCACCGTCTTCGATGCCGTCGCCCGGAGAAAGAAGACCTACACTAAAACCTAACCTATCTACACGCACGACGAGATCACGAAGCTCCCCTCCACCTCACAGCGCCGAAACGGCGGCCGGAGGCGAAGGGGAGCGGCGGATCCGCCGGCAAGACCTCGAAACTACCGGTCACTTCCTTTCCGCCTCCTTTTTACTGTAGCAAGGGGAACAGAAGGGAGAGCGCTTCACTACCACGTTGCTTGAACCAACAAAAATGATACTGGACGGATGCTCGTGATACTATTGGAAATTTTCAGAGAGAAATTTTGGTTGGAAAATTTCGGCAATTCATTCTATATTATGGGCAAAGGGTAAATAGTAAATACAATTGCATTTTTAAAATTAGTAAATGCCACTTTATAAGTATTTTCAAATAAGAAAATCCCCTTTAACCCCCTCCACTAGCCTGCAAATAAGAATAATATTAGGTACATGTAATACACAAATGCGCAGGGTTATATCACTAGGTAGAAAATCCTGTATATCCCCTTCACTGGCCCACAAAATTCTCGCCGATATGTGGTATTGGGCCATTATGGTGGCCCGAACGGAAATCATCGCATAGCGGCACGGCCTGGAAAATTGAACGGATAGCCAATAAATTAATTACCAATCCCACTGTGTCACGGGTACCGGAGCCGATTTAGGGTTACCCCCACCCCCCCCCCCCCCACCACACACACCCCGATCCTCTCCGCCGCGTTTTCCTTAACTCTGGCGAGCCATGTCCGCCTCCCCGCTCACTTTCTCGGGCGACCGATTGCTGATCCCTCGGCAGGCGTTACCCGACCATGCACCACTAGTATAGAAAAGCCTTTCTGTGGCGCACCCAAAACGCTTTCTGTGGCGCATGGTGGGTGCGCCACAGAAAGCTCGCCACAAAAATATTATTCCTGTGCGCCACAGAAATATCACAATTCGGTGGCGCACGCTGTCCATGCGCCACAGAATAACTTTCAGTGGCGCATCCAATGGCGTGCGCCACAGAAATGGGCGCGCCACAGAATTAAAAACCAGTGCGCCACAGAATAGTTGTATACGTATTCGCAATTTTCTGCTTCCGCTGTACAAATACAGATATATTATAGTATTTATACATAAATACATGTATATTACAGTATTTATACAGAAATAATATAAACAATAATATATTTTGACACGGTATATGAAAACAGACACATTATACTATATCATCACATCACTTAGAGCCCAAGATACATACATATAGTGATAAATGCCAAATTAATTGTACAAAAGTTCATCTCATGTCACATAAGTCATAGTACAAATGAAGTTGTCACCGCCTAAACTATGATCAAATAGAGAACAGCCGCGATGATGGTGAGCAAGAGCAGGAGCATGATCATGGAGTCTTCTTCTTGAGCGGCGCCGGGAACGGTTTGTAGCCGTTTTTCGTCGTCCACGTCCTGCTATCATTCTGCAGAGCTAGGTGTTCTTCGACATCCCTCTGACACAACCCTGGAGATGGATACAACCATGTATTAGTGTTCATATTTGTAACCATGTCAATATTTGTGCAGTGTCAATATAGGTATATATATTGGTTAATAATATAAATAGATTGAGTATGATAAGTCTATAGTAAACAAAATAAAGAAGCACTTGTTGCGAGTATGCATGATTTATCCTACTATTGGCTTTGTTGAAGGACCCCCCTGATGTCACAACATCGTCGTAGATGATTTGCGACAACTCCATCTGGATGAGATGGAAGTCTTCTCTAAGCTTATCATCGGTGATTTCCCCCGCAAATTTGGTCCATTCTCGGAGACTAAATGGCAACTTTGTTTTCAGTGCATCCCGGACAAACCCTTTCATGTGATGGAGAACGTAGAAGGCATCCTTCACGCTGCCATGCTTCTGCTTCATGCAATCGAACTGGGTCCCATGCCTGAACCGGTATTTGTTGTCATTCGTGAGACATTCCCCCTTCGTCTGTCCTTTTTCGAAGTGGCCTCCCTTTTGGGCGTAGCTCTCGAGAGCCTCATCGAGAACACCCTTTATTCTCGAATTAGATCAACGCAATGGACTTTGAGATATCCGCGGAAATTAAATTCCTTACCAGCAATTTCTCGAATTTCTTCACATCTTCATCGTCGGTAACGAATTCCCCCGCCGGGTTCAGATAGTAGCGGGACCGGACAAAGTTCCTCACTTGCTCATCCGTGATTTTGTGCCACGGGTTCTCTTTTCCCAGACGTGCAACAATGGCATCCTCCTTGTCCCAAACGGGCTGTTTTCCTCGGTAACCGCCGCTTCCCAAACGGTGGTTACCTATGTTCAGGTCCCGCATATCCTTCCCCCACTTGGTCCATTTTTTAGCCTCCTCAGACTTTAAGAACTCCTTGAATATCTCGAACTCTTCTTTGTCGAGCGTCGGGTCTTTGACACTTATCTTCTCCCAGCTGTCACCCTTATTGATCTTCTTCTTCACCCGGAATTTCCAGCTGCTCAAGGCGGTGCTTATCTTCGTGATGGCTAAACTGTCCACCTTTTTGTTGAACGGAAGCGGGAACGTGTATCGTTGGTGAAGCTTCATGAGGAGGTTTTCGACCAAAGCCTCATTGGCCTTGCTTCTGAGGTCCTTCGTGTTGATCGACATGCTTTCCCGGACGATGCACCCTAGTTGCATGCTGTACCCTTTGGCAAGCTTTTTCGGCTCCACTGGTAGGCCACTTGCCGTGACCTTGGTGAACACGTCTGTGACGTTGTCGAGCGCTTGCGGTGTCCGATCCCTCCTTTGCTTCTTCTGCTTCTGAGCGGTCGGGGTGCTACCGGTAGCACCATCCGTGTGGTCGCCACCATCGGTGGTGGTGTCATCCTCATGACCGCCACTAGCAGCTCCATCTGTGGTCCTCTTGCTCATCGTCGGCATCGGTGGCCTCCACCTCCTCCATCTGCTGGGACACCTGCCAGAACGCCTTGTTGGCATGTCTAGCTTCTTCTTCGACGCTCATGTGCTTAGAAGGGCCGTGCTCCTCGTTGGCCGACATGTTTGCACTGCATTAAAAAGAGGCAAAAAGTTAGTACAACAAATATAAGAAAAAAATCACTTAATTAAGTACTAAGATACCCCGGCCCATGCATTACTCGCAATACCCCATATGTCCTATTTTTAGCAAAGTCATGCCAAAATTCACGAAAAATTTCGGCATGACCTTTGCTAAAAAAAGGGACATATGGAGTACCCGAATTTGCCGGAACGGAAGTTAATCGACGTTCCGGCAAACTCAAGTGCCTCATGGGTACCTGCAGACATTTAACAAATCATATGTCCTATTTTTAGCAAAGTCATGCCAAAATTCACGAAAAATTTCGGCATGACCTTTGCTAAAAAAGGGACATATGGAGTACCCGAATTTGCCGGAACGAAAGTTAATCGACGTTCCAAAAAACTCAAGGGCCTCATGGGTACCTGCAGACATTTCATCCACAAACATTTGTGGCCGGCATCTCCGGCCGGCAACAACATCACATCAACACAACCACATCTCTGGCCGGCATCTCCGGCCGGCAACAAACACACATACAACATCCACACCTCATAAACATACACGGCATACGGCAAAATCCACATCCACATCACCACATCCACATCTCACCTAAAATCACGCTGAGTTTCTGATGCATGTAAAATGCATACATGAACTTTACATTTTATTACATGATTTTTGCATCATATAAGGGTTATATTCATGATTTATATTGAGTTTTGGGGATAATTAACAACTTCCCCATTTTTCTGGAATTAACCCTGCGCTGTCAGAAAACCCCTTTTTCTATATTTTGATGTTTCAGGGACCCAAACGACGTCCAAATGACCTGAGATTTTACGGGGATCACTTTTTTGGAAGGAACGAAACGTAGGCGCAAAGGAATCAAAGAAACGGAGACCAGAAGGCCGAAAGGGGTGGGCCCACGCGGCCAGATTCCCTGACCGCGTGGGACCCACCAAAATGGCCCTCGGGCCTCCGCTGCCGTCGATCTTTCTTCCCGAAGCTTCGTCATGACCTAAAAACGACTATATATAGACCCCCCAGGGCTTTCGCGAAAGAGAGCGCCGCCTAAACACAGAAACCACGAAACAGAGACCTGGAGCTGAAGATTGGAGGGGGAAAACTCCGGCGGGGCGCTGCCGGTGTGGTCTCCTTCCCCTCCAACAACATCTCCACCGACACCATGATGAAGAGGGAGTAGTCCACCTCTGGACTATGGGTTTGTGGAAGTAACTTATGTATCTCTCCTCTCTATGAGCTTCACTAATTAGTACCGTATGAGCTGCTGAACATGATTACGGTCATCTATGTAATTCCTTTGTGGTGGATCTTTATTATGAGTTAATACATGTTTGAGATTGCAATGGTTTTGTTTCAGTTATGAAAGTAGATGCATATTATGTACCCGTTCTTATTTACTTGTCATGATCAAGCATGTTTATGAGAGCATGTGAGGGGGAACGTGTGCATTAGTTGGAGTAACGGGGAGTGGCTAGTGCAGTGAACGTGAGAGAAAGTTCTGCGATCCACTTGGGTTTTCTACCTTACTTTGTTGCCTCACTAGGGATAAACAAAAATACCATGCTACCGGAGAGTGGATGTGACCTTGGCCACTATCTCCATGACTAGATCTAGCATGTTCTTATTTTAACTTCATGTCATTGAACTTATTGCTATGCTCTGATTTATCTTTATTAGTAAGGTGTTATGATTTAGTTCGCATCTTGGTGGAGCATAAGAGAGAGAACAACTTATACTTGAGATCTCTATGTTAGGACGTGATGCCCATATTATTAATAACTTGTCAAACCATGTCTTGCCATCTTACATGTTAATTTTAGTGTTCCATTGTCTACCACGTTATCAAGAGAGAGTGCATTTGTGAAATCATGAACCCCGGTCCATTTTTAATCATAAGAAACACCTTTCCAACACTTTTATCACCACTTTTGTTTGCTGCCATTATTAAATCCGAAAATATAAAAACACTTTTACATCTTGCATTCATCATAAAAAACCCAAAAATATCATTTATCATTACTACCATCA
The DNA here is from genome assembly GCA_947311845.1 of Poa pratensis. Taxonomy (NCBI): domain Eukaryota; kingdom Viridiplantae; phylum Streptophyta; class Magnoliopsida; order Poales; family Poaceae; genus Poa; species Poa pratensis. Next base: position 3,929,133 of record CAMZMU010000045.1, read on the forward strand.
TCCTTGCATATTTATTTTACCATCATTACATATTTACTACTGTTTGCATATTTATTTTATTATCATTCTCACACCTTGTGCTTGACAACCACTTGGTGAGGTTGAGGGCACAAAACAATTTATTTTGTTGTAGATTCTCAAGAGAAGGATAATGAGATAACACCTGAAATACTGGTTCCCCGAGAGTTCGATATTAAACCCTCGAGTCACCCCTCGTGGGGAAAACTGTCTTCTACTACTACATACACTCTGCACTTAGAGTCTCAACTTAACCCATTTACTTTTCACGCAGGTACCACGCGAAGGGGCTAGCAACTGTTTTCTGGCGCCGTTGTGGGGTAACTACGTGAAGGGCCATCAGTTTCTTTTAAATTTCCCGCATTTGGCAAAATAATGCATTAGTTAATTCCAACTAAAAATGCATCTTCAAGATAGTTAAAAAGTACCAACTTTGGACGCTTACGAAATTATCAAATCTTGATCCTATTTGCAATGTACCTTCATGGATATCTTGCACTACGTTATTACTTCATGATAAAGCTCAAAAATAAATTTTTGAAAACTTCTAACACCTTAATTCAAGTCAGTTTGAAAGGCATGTTTAAACACTGACCATATTTGACTTAGCAAAATTTTCATCTCCAAAATTTCATCTTCAATTTTTTGCATGTACTAACCTAACACTAACCTAGCAACTAACCTAGAAACTAACCTAGCATCACTAACAACAACAAGCAGCAAGCAAATGAACAACAAAATTCAAAAAATTGTTGTTGGAGTTTCAACAAACACCTAGGGTGCATGTTTTTCGGTAGGGGAGGGAGGCAGGGGAGCGGGGAAGCACCTCGGGCAGGGGAGGGAGGGGAGGTCGTCGAGGGAGGTGTAGAGCTTGTCGTCGAGGGAGGGGAGGTCTTCGCGGGGGCAGCCGGCGGCGGCGAGTTGAGGTGGTGGTGGGTCGAGCGCGGGCACGGCGGGAGTTGGGTGGGGAATTGCGGGCGCTGCGGGAGTTGGGAGGGAGGGGAGGTGGTATTCGCGGGGCGGCGGCGAGTTGGCGCGGTGGTTCGTCAAGCGCGGCCGACGGCGGCGAGTTGGGGTCGAGCGCGAGCGCGGAGACGAGTTGGGAGTTGGAGACGAGTTGGGCGCGCGGGAGTTGGGAGCTGGGGAGAGAGAGGCGGGCGCGGGGTGGGCCCACATGTAAGTGGGGCAAAAAATTATGTGGCGCACGGGCATGGGTGCGCCACAGAAAGCTCATATTCTGTGGCGCACCCATGCCAGGAAATCATTGGAGGCGGGGCCCACACTGTTTCTGTGGCGCACCGCGTGCCATGCGCCACAGAAAAGGCAGCACAGGATCAAATCCAACGATTGCGTGTGGGGCCCACCATATTTCTGTGGCACACAGCCACAGATGCGCCACAAAAGGCAACATTTCTGTGGCGCACCTCTATTTCATGCGCCACAGATATTTATGGCGCACCACATTTTGTGCGCCACTGAAATTTTCTGTGGCGCATGGCACAGTTGGTGCGCCACAAAATGTCGTTCCATAGAAAGGCACTTCAATACTAGTGCGCCTTCGAACCGCCATCGATTTATGACTTGTGACGGCCTGCACGAGCGGTGCCAAGGATTCACGATGAGAACGGCGCTGCCGCCAAGGCCGCCTACATCGCTGCCGAGGGCGTGCCGCCTGCTCGCCAGCACGGCGCGGTGGCGGGGAGCACCAGCGTGGTGCCAGCCGTGGTGGTATCCAGTGACGAGGACAAACAACGTCGCACGATGTGGTCCAGGCAGGCGCGGGACCGTAGCCGTTTGTCCTGGAGCTGCAGCAGTGGCGGCGACGGCTTGTATGTGCTTGATGAGCACATCCTGCCGCACATATTGTGGTGCCGCAAAACTGAAGCGGCCGTCCACCGAGAGGCTCTACGCGAGGCCAGACAGGGAAGGGCGATCTGGAGACAAAGCGCCGCCTCAAAGCCGCAAAGGAGGAGCACGACTTCGCCCGCACAAGTCTACCGTTAAATACTAACTCAACTATGATGAGTTTGCTCGCCGCCGGTGAAGTATCAGGTCGCTTCAAGTAGTGCTAGGGTTTGGTGGTGTTTAACTTTGTGTAAGTGTTGTTTTAAAACTATGTTCATGATATTTTTTGATGTTGTGTGCGATGAACTGTGTTTATGATTGTAGTTGTTACCGTGAAGTTTGTATTGCAAATTTACATTATGAAGTTGCGGTATCTGTTCTATCCGCTGCATTTTCAAACCCTAAAATTGGTTTCGGGGGGGACCTCAAAAATGATTTTGCGGTATGATTTTTTTATTGTATCTGCTAGATATGCTTAAGTTAAATGCCTGTCTGAAAGAAAGAAAAAACATTTGCTACCGAAAGTGCAAATTTACTCTTTATGGGTAGAGACGCGGTGTCACTTATCAACTGGTGCAGACCGATCAGACTCTCGGATCACGCTCTTAACTAAGCGATTGATGCCTGCACTTTCATGTGATGGGTGGTGCTGAAGGTAGATCGATCACCTTTCGTTGCGTTACACGTGTACACGACATTAAACACGTGTACACGACATAAAGAGATGCATGGAAAATCTGTCTAATTCCTGTCCGCATATGTTGGGTGAGACCACAAGTCCATAGCCGCCCGTCCCCGACCAAAACTCTTGCCAGATTATCTGGGACACTTGGTTGCAAAACATCCCGTGAGCAAACTAGATACATGAAGTCTGCAAATGTTTCCTTTTCTCGGGGGAAAAGGGGGTTTGCCTCTCGTTCATGTTTTCGATAAATAAGAAATTGCACTGCCACCATGCATGTATTTTCACAAAACATTGTGTATAGCTATTCTTTCCGTGATGCCACATGATTAGACCATGCGTGTCACTATATAAAATGAGACCAATCAGGACTAGCATTTGGTGGCAAATTTTTATAGAAGAAGCCCTCCTTTATAAGAATGAATTTCAGGTCACATGAGTCAAATAACTCCGGTCGCTACATGCACCACTGCAACCCTAAGTCCCTAACGGCCTAATCATTAAACTTCTGCCCCGTTCTCAACCACGACCTAGTGGTGTCACTATATAAACACCAATGTATTAGATCTAATCCAACCAAGAACGATCTTTGACATGCCGTGCTAGCCAGTTTAGAGGTGACATCGTCAGCTGCTTAGATATTTAGAAGAACACTCTAGTCTATTTATCTCCAGTCGGATAAAACAGTGGTGAAATAACATGCGTACTAAAAACTGTATGGTGTTTGTACGAAAAATAATAATTGGCGGTGTTTGTGGAACAAGCCTCAGATTAGCGGTCGCGAAATGTTGATTAATTAGATTTAATTGCATATAGTAAAAATCACGCTCACGAGAGGCTACGACTACTAAAGAGAGAGAGAGCGGAGACGATCAAAAACCAATCTTGGCATTCCGTTCCATCGCCGACCGTTCGGCTCGCATCCGGCGTCCCTTTGGAATTTGTAGGTGCGACGGACCAGGACCACCGTTGTTCATATTTTTTATATAGGCGTCGGCGAGATCTTGAAGTCAGAATAAGATTATTAGCACCCTATCACAGCTTCGGTTGTGCGTCTAGCGTTGAAGGAGGGCGCGTGGAGTTGTCTGCCCAGCAGGTCGTTAGATTCTTCTGATTTAGGATTCTGATCATTAGCGTTGATTGTTGTTCTGATATGTTGCTCTTTTGAGCCCTTAGCACGATGATTTCACATATGTATACTATAACAAGATTAACTGCAACAAGCTTTGCCCAGATCCGATAATGGAGGGGCGGTGCGCATTCAGCTGCCTCTAGTGATGGTAGTGCTCACTCCGATCCATATTAATTGTCACTGAATTTGGATGTATCTAGAAAGATTTTAGTGCTAGATACATACAATTCGGCGACAATTAATATGGATCGGATGGAGTACTAATTAGGTGGTCTAGGATCGTACTTATAATTTTTATTACTTTTGGACTTATTTGATGATTATTAATGAATCAATGAATCTTTTCACGGTTTTTTTCCATGTATAGTTGCCCATGTTTTGAATTGTAGCTCAACTGTGTTTGTTCTGACGAGGAGACAGATTGTTGATTCCTCTGCATTTTCCAGGTTTCCCCTGAAAGAAGACACATATTCCAGGTGCGCGCGTTCTCCCGTGAGCGACAGAGACTCCTCCTGGGTCCGTCACCAGCAGCCAACGGAAGGCGGCAAGAGGGACAGCATGCCACAGTTCAAACGGCACTCCCGCAAGCAACAACCTTTCCCCTCCATTCCCTTCTCTTATGTCCCACTCATCACCGGCCAATCTCAAAATATTGCTCTTTCTTGGTAGGATTATACTGTGCTCTTATGTATCTACTCGGCACACCTCATCTGTATATCATTGCCGAAAACGCCTCCCACAAAAAAGGCCAAAACTGACACAACTCCCAGCAGCCAGTTGAAATAGAAAAGCTCTTCCCTCTCCTCCAAACGGCATCCTATCCCTCTTAACTTCTCTTCTGATCCTCCTTGATCAAGCGATCACCGGCCTTGTTCTTCTTGCTGTATGCTTTCTGGTTCATGAGAGTACCTAGAAGAAGGGGAAGGAATCGAAGGAGAAGAAGGCCAAGTTCAGTTCAGCAGGACGTACTGTTTTACTAAGATTCTGAGAGGAATCGAGTTGAGGAGAAGATTCTGAGAGGTAAGGAATTGAGCTACGCTCTGTTTTGCTTCTTCTAGGCGTCATAGAGTTCGCTCGGGGTTAATTTGTGTGGTTTGTACCTCATGTGGCTATTTAGCGGGGATGATCCATTCTCCATGTCAACCATTGCGAGTAGTTACGAATCGCAGAGAGGAAGAGAGTAGCAGATTGCCCATTCCACCTGTTCTATGTACTCTCTTCCCCTAGAGTAGTATATGTTAATGATATGCCGGTTGTGGAGCTTTTTCCTTCTCTATTTCACTTTTCACTTAAAAAAGAAGTCACTCTAGTCGACATTAAAACAAAGAGTTCTTGGAGTAGACTTTTTGTTTCTTTCTAACTGATCCGACCACTTCAAACATTATTTCCCTCACAACGAATTCATATCCATTTTCACATAGTTAGGGCCGCATAATATTGCCTTATTACTTCTTGTCTAGTTACAACCCTGGATATAAATTTCTCATTTTCCTATTCCTTTTAGCATCGATATTTTACCCACCTTGGGGTTACGGTTCTTTACACGTGATTTATCATCCATTCATCTTTACACACATGAACGATCCATCATGCTTTTTGACGATTGCCAATTAAAAACACTAATAGGAATGGATGATAGAGGATAGAGAGTCAAATATATCATTATAAAAACACAACAAATGTAAATTGTGCTTTTATTTATGATTTTGTATAGGTACAAAATGACGGCATCTAAATGCCAACTACCAAATAGAAGACATACTTCAATGAATTCTTTTCCTTGAAAAATGATTCTAGTATTTTACCTCTTTCGGCTAGTTTGTGCAAGAGATTTAATAGAAACAATGTCGCTAATTGTCTATAAAAATCATCACCCTCAGTTTGCAAATGTAGATGGATAAGATTTTCTTTATACGTGTATTCTTCTTCTGTGCAATCAGCAATTTAATATTCACTCGATTTGATGAGTCAAAATAACAAACTAACTGATATAAAAATATAATAGGGCTTTTAAAGCTGTAGCCATAGCACCAAAAGTTGCACACTTGTCAAGTTTTGAAAAGGGCTCATGTAATCCAGCAAAGTATTTTGAAGAATTTGCCAATCCAGCGATAGATTTTGTGCTAAAATTATATTATCTACAATAATTCAAGAGCACAAGCATTGGTATCTGTGATCCTGAAATCGGACTTGAGACGAAATAAGTTGGGTCAAATTCCTCCAGTTATTCATATAAAATAACTTCTATATATACAAAAGTTGGATATAATCCTCTAGCCAGTAAGTTTCTGTTAACAGGTCTGCCATATCGTGTTGTCTTTGGATTGCACTTATTTTCCATCCAAGAACCATGCTTTTAGCCAATGTGTCATGATAGGCACAAATTACCTTATCCCCACTAAAATAGCAAGTGGTAAACCATATCCCCACTAAAATCACCTTGACAATCTTTTAATTCCGTGTATGGTATTTCATCATCAGATCCATCAGATTTTAGCAAGTGCCCTAGCTTTTGTTCCCTCTTACCTGATTAATTTAATAGCGAAACTTTTTGTTGTGGCATGGTGACAATCTTGTGCATGTTTGGTCCTCGTGAATTGAGAGAGAACATTGGAAGGTGGTAGCTGACACGTCATGATCTTTGGAACATGAGGTTATAACGGACCAAAGCAACTTTGGCTGTCCATATCACATACCAATTAGTATACAAAGTTTAGGCCACCAACGCACTGTTTGAGGCTGACATTGGGTTTTTCTTGTGATCTTGTATGAGACCAAAAAAAAAAACAGAGGAGCCCTGTACATTTAGCTCAGGTACGGCTAGCGAAAAAACAAGAGCACATATGGGCATACATCAATGGTAACAAACAATACTTTGAGGAATCAATATGTAACCAGATGTGTCCCCACTATAAGGCACATAATATGCCTGATGTTTGACTTTTCAGGTTAATACAATTTCAGTTAGTATGTTTTGCAGACAAAGTTGTTCCTTTTCATTCAGTTTTTAAACATTATTTGCCGTTAAGGAAATTATATCTGTAAGGAATAATCCTGCTCATCTGAAAGTATTATGGCCAGGGAAGAATCACAAACATATGGCCCAAACATATCTGCATAGATGTCACCTTACAGCCAAGTTACTCTGTTAACTAACAAGTTTCATCTCTTGCAATCTTTCAGGTCTTCTGCAGCGAACACCTGCACAAAATTAAAATACCCGACTACCCATGTAATCAACTATTTCTAGATTTGCCAACAATCCTTGCAATGAGAATACACATCCTATCATGGCTCCATCTCATCATACTCATCTCCCTGTCAGTGAGCTCAACCTGCCAAACTGATCCTCAAACAGAGGCACTTCTCCAATTCAAGGCCAGCTTAACTGACCCTCTGAACCATCTTCAGTCATGGACAAACGCCACCCGCCGTGCCGCTTCCTCGGTGTCCAGTGCGACGGAAGCTCAGTCACCGAGATCTCACTGTCCAGCATGAACCTCTCCGGTAGCATCTCGCCGTCCATCTCCGCGCTCCGTGGCTTGGAGCGGCTCGAGCTCGACTCCAATTCATTGTCAGGAAGTGTACCTCCTCAACTGAACAACTGCACCCAGCTCCGGCTCCTGAACCTTTCGTGGAACTACCTGACCGGAGAGCTGCCGATTTTTCGGCGCTGACGGGCTAGAGAACCTCGACGTCGCCAACAATAACTTCTCCGGGCTGTTCCCGGCGTGGGTGGGTGACCTGACCAGCCTGGCGTACCTCAGCATCGGCATGAACAGCTTCGATCAAGGGGAGATTCCTCCGAGCATTGGAAACCTCAAGAACCTGACGTACCTGTACTTGTCAGGGTGCAGCTTGAGAGGGACGATACCCGATTCCATCTTCGAGCTGACCCTGCTGGAGACGCTGGATTTGTCCATCAACAATCTCGCCGGGGAGATCCCGGGAAGCATCGGCAACCTCAAGAAAGTGTGGAAGATCGAGCTGTACAAGAACATCCTCACCGGCGAGCTACCGCCGGAGCTCGGGAAGCTCACGGGGCTGAGGGAGTTCGACGTCTCCGGTAATCAGCTCAGCGGCATAATCCCGGCGCCACTCGCTGAGCTCAAGAACTTGGAGGTGATCCAGATCTACCGGAACAACCTGTCCGGGCCGGTCCCCAGGAGTGGGCCGAGCTCCCGTCACTGAAGAGCCTGTCCATCTACGAGAACCGTTTCTCCGGCGAGTTCCCGGCGAACTTTGGCCGGTTCTCGGCGCTGGAGAGCGTGGACATCTCCGAGAACGGCTTCACCGGGCCGTTCCCGAGGTACCTCTGCCACGGCAACAGCCTCCAGTTCCTTCTCGCCTGCAAAACGGCTTCACCGGCGAGGTCCCGCAGGAGTATGCGGCGTGCAAAACACTGCAGAGGTTCCGGATCAACAAGAACCAGCTCACCGGCAGCATCCCGGAGGGGCTGTGGAGGCTCCCCGCGGTGACGATCATCGACGTGTCTGACAACGGGTTCACGGGGACCATATCGCCGCTGATCGGCGAGGCGCAGAGTCTGAACCAGCTTGGGTGCAGAACAACAGACTCAGCGGCACGATCCCCGCGGAAACAGGTCAGCTGGGGCAGCTCCAGAAGCTCTACTTGTCCAACAACACGTTCTCCGGCACAATTCCGTCGCAGATTGGAAACTTGGCACAACTGACGGCGCTGCATCTGGAAGCCAACGCGCTGGGTGGCGCATTGCCCGGCGAGATCGGCGGCTGCGCCAGGCTCGTCGAGATCGACGTCTCCCGGAACGAACTAACGGGACAGATACCCGCCTCGCTGTCGCTGCTGCTGTCACTCAACTCGCTCAACATGTCGCACAATGCAATCACCGGTATCATTCCCACGCAGCTTCAAGCGCTGAAGCTGAGCTCGGTGGACTTCTCGGCGAACCGGCTTACAGGGAGCGTGCCGCCTGGGCTGCTCGTGATCGCCGGCGACGAGGCGTTCGCTGGGAATGCCGGTCTCTGCATCGACGGCCGGTCCGAGATCGGCGTGTGCAGTGCGGACGACGGACACAAGAACGGCCTCGCGAGGAGATCGCGTGTCCTCCTGCCGGTTATCGTGTCGGCGATGGTGCTGCTAGTGGTTGGCATACTGTTCGTGAGCTACAGAAGCTTCAAGCTGGAAGAGATCAGGAAGAGGGACCTGGAGTGCGGCGACGGCGGGTGCGACCAGTGGAAACTGGAGTCGTTCCACCCGCCGGAGCTGGACGCGGACGAGATATGCGGCGTCGGGGAGGAGAACCTGGTCGGGTCGGGCGGCACGGGGCGCGTGTACCGGCTGCAGCTCAAGGATGGCGGCGGCACGGTGGCCGTGAAGCGGCTGTGGAAGGGTGACGCGGCGCGGGTGATGGCCGCGGAGATGTCCATCCTCGGCACCGTCCGGCACCGGAACGTCCTCAAGCTCCACGCCTGCCTGTCACGCGGCGACCTCAACTTCATCGTGTACGAGTACATGCCGCGGGGCAACCTGCACCAGGCGCTCCGCCGGGAGGGCAAGGGCGGCGCGCCAGAGCTGGACTGGCCACGGCGGCGCAGGATCGCGCTCGGCGCCGCCAAGGGCCTCATGTACCTCCACCACGATTGCACACCGGCGGTCATCCACCGCGATATCAAATCCACGAACATACTGCTTGACGAGGATTACGAGGCTAAGATTGCCGACTTCGGCATCGCCAGGATCGCCGCCGAGGACTCCGACGAGTTGAGCTGCTTCGCCGGGACGCACGGCTACCTCGCTCCCGGTGAGTTGACTTCACAACCAGGTTAATCAACCGTGCCAGCGTGCTACAGCTAACAATATCTCCGTGTCATTGTTCCACAGAGCTGGCCTACTCTCTCAAGGTGACGGAGAAGACGGACGTGTACAGTTTCGGCGTCGTGCTGCTGGAGCTGGTAACCGGCCGGAGCCCCATTGACGCGCGCTTCGGTGAGGGCAAGGACATTGTGTACTGGCTGTCCACCAAGCTCGGCACTAACAGCCTGGACGACGTCCTGGACCCGCGCGTCTTGTCGCCGTCGGCCAAGGGGAAGGAAGACATGTTCAAGGTGCTCAAGATCGGGCTCCTCTGCACAGCCAAGCTGCCGACCGTGCGGCCGACAATGAGGGACGTGGTGAAGATGCTCACCAACGCAATTTCGGGACCCTGCAGCTCGCGCGGGCAGCCGCTGGCGTGGAGCAGCAAGAAGAATACCTGCTGAATTTCATCGAGCAGATTCTGACTCTTGCGTAGCGATCTCGGTCTGTTTTTTGCAGCAAAATCCTGATATGAACTTTATCGTGTATTAGGGTCATATATTTGCAGGTATTTGTAAATATTTGATCATATTTAGGGTGGATCATGAAGTGTTTTAGGATCAATTTGTTGCAGTTGTTCAGTTGTGTTTACTCACTAGAGAGTGAATTTCAGTTTTTACTGACTAGTTTGAAATTTGTGACACTAATTACTCCATTTAACAAATTTTCATCTTAATTACCCCCGTTCAGTAAAAGTTTTGCCAATTCTTACCCCTTTATAGATTTAGACCATTTTGACAGGTGGGTCCGGACCGTCAGTTTCACGGGGCGTAAAAATTGGAATTTACTCTATTTTATAATTTCTCTTGAGAAATAACCACGAAAATAGATTTGCTTTTAGAGATGACGTTGCCAACCAACAGATGCATAAGTCAGCCTCTCGCGTCATCGTCCTCTAACACATCTCTCCTCCCTCGAGTAAATATGGGCAATCCTCGGTGAACTGAACTATATCCAAATTAAACCCACATGATAAATTTAGTAAAATGAACCAATCCCGAAAAGGATGCGCCTACGAAAATGAGCACATGAAACACATGTTGGAAACGGTAAGCACGACCGATGCTGGCACGGCTTCGTGTGCGTCGTATACGGATCGTATACGTACATGAGTATGATTAGAGTAGGAATAGGAGACCTAATCCTACCATGTTAGATGCACTAGTTGTGCTATATATATCCATGTAATAGCCCCTTGTAACGTATCGATTTGTCAGAGAAAGAAATAAAATTAGCAAGGCTCGATACGAGCCTCTGACAACAATCACAACGTATTGTGTATTCCTATGTTGCGTGCGTTGAGCGACTAGTACTAGTTCGATCAAAAGGAATCGATCAGCTAGCATCAACGTGTGCATCCCGGCGGAACTGAATCGATCAGCTACCAAGCTAGCTTTGTGTACGCGCGTCTCACCGGAGTTTCGTCGTCGTCGTCGCCGGAAAGTACTCGGCGTGTGGGGCTGTTCTAACAACACATAATTAGGAAGACCCGCGACCAAAATCATGGTTGGACACCAAGCCCGCCACGAAAATGCCACCACGGCCATCACAATACATCACATATGCACGTAAATAAAGGTTCGACCCCTAAGATGCGCCTACGAGTTTGATCAAACCATGCCTTCATCGTCGAATCCATGTCGCTCGTGTCAGCCATCAAGATCTTCGCCTTGTCGGTCAGTTTTTGAAGTTATGTTTCTCGGTTTGGACCCCAAAGTAGGTCGTCCACCTTTCATAAATCTTTTACTCCCTCAACTCATTACGAGTCGAGTTCGATGAGACCTCCTTCATTAAGTTGGCAATAGATTCTTGCATCGAGCAAGGTGATGACGTTACCATCTTTACTTTCAGTGTTCCCGGTTGTCTAAGGCCACCGAAGGCGATTTCCCTTCTAAATTAACAGTCTCGCGGATCTTTGCTTGTATTGCCGCCCTTGACCGCTGCCTCTTGATGCTTGATAGAGCTCTGAAGGGTTGTCCAGATTTGGCATTCTGAAATCATTGTCCAACAATGCATCAAATTGAAACGTTTATTCTTGTTGCAAGCTTCGTACACCTTTAGAGCATATTCCACCTAAGAAAAATATGCACATGTCAATATATGAGAATTTGAGTATGATACTTAACGTAGGTTAGTGCATTACATGACTTTTGTGAGTCTTGTCACTCTCCTTCCTATCGACAATTTTTTCGTATAACCCATGGTATTTGTTGCAGATCGCTCTGTATGGAGGCTCTCGGGCAAACCCTAGCCGTTGCAGCCCCCACCCTCCTTGCCTTCTCCCCTAGTTGTCGCCGAGCGTATCACTACACACAAACCGTGGCAACCGGCGGCGGCGGGTTCTCTCTTGCGCGGGTTTGCCCATGTTGCCCTGGACGGCGCGACCAACCTGGCTAAGCACGGACATCGGGACAACGGCCCTGGATTCCTCCAGCAATGACATAGATTGTGGTGGCTACTCGGGTTGCGCTGCAGCCGGAGAGCACAAAGGCTGCTGGCCTGACGGCGCTCTGCCGCGAGATCGGCGGCGGGTGGCGTCCCCTCCATGGCTTCTTCCGCAGCTGGGGATATCTCCGGCCGTCGAGCATGGCGGTGGAGTAGGGTTTGGCCGCGCCGACTGCGGTGACTTGGGGGTTTCTCGCGGTGCTGTCGGCGAACCATTCGTCCGTCGTGTGGCGATCAAGTTCTACAACTCTAGATCAAATAAAAGGTGGGTGGTGGCCCTAGTGGTTTTATTCCACCCGATGCGTGCATCTTCCATCTGTCGGTTTGTTGTCGATCTGGCCGTTGACAATTTTCGTTTGTCTCCGTTGGCGATCTTCATAGATTGGCGGTTGTGCACCTGGAACTCTTTTTGGATAGGATCCGGCCGTGCACGTCTTCAGATTTCAGCCCGTTGGGTTTCAAGGGGTCATGTCGCGAAGCTCCGCTTTATATTGACACCATGGTACATGTCAAAACTTCAATTTCCATGGTTTTCGACAGAGGCAAGGAATGACGAGACGGCTATGTTTGGAAGACCTGTATTGGCGGAAGCAGAATTTTAGATGCGATGAAGACATTGCTTCACAGACTGTTGTGCAAGCATGGCTGCAGGATAATGTTCCTAACCAAACCATGCATGTGCATGTGAGCAGCGTGGTCGGTGCTTTACAGCAATGACCTCGGTGAGCAGTACTCGGGATTTCAGTTTGGTGGTGCTCTTTGAGTGCCAAGTCTCGTTATACATGGTGAAAATCCAAGGTATGACCTTCATTCGTTTTTCCTAGTGATTGCCCTTAACGTAGTTACCTGCGTTAAAAGAAAATGGGTTAGGTTGAGACTCCAAGTGCAGAGTGTATGTAGTAGTGGAAGACAGTTTTCCCCACAAGGGGTGACTCGAGGGTTTAATATCGAACTCCCGGGGAACCAGTATTTCAGGTGTTATCTCCTTATCCTTCTCTTGAGAACCTGCAACAAAATAAATTGTTTTGTGCCCTCAACCTCACCAAGTGGTTGTCAAGCACAAGGTGTGAGAATGATAATAAAATAAATATGCAAACAGTAGTAAATATGCAATGATGGTAAAATAAATATGCAATGATGGTGAAAACAATGATAAATGATATTTTTGGGTTTTTTATAATGTATGTAAGATGTAAAAATGTTTTTGTATTTTCGGATTTAATAATGGCAGCAAACAAAAGTGGTGATAAAAGTGTTGGAAAGGTGTTCCTTATGATTAAAAATGGACCGGGGTTCATGGTTTCACAAATGCACTCTCTCTTGATAACGTGGTAGACAATGGAACACTAAAATTAACATGAAAGATGGCAAGACATGGTTTGACAAGTTATTAATAATATGGGCATCACGTCCTAACATATAGATCTCAAGTATAAGTTGTTCTCTCTCTTATGCTCCACCAAGATGCGAACTAAATCATAACACCTTAGTAATTAAGATAAATCAGATCATAGCAGTAAGTTCAATGACATGAAGTTAAAATAAGAATATGCTAGATCTAGTCATGGAGGTAGTGGCCAAGGTCACATCCACTCTCCGGTAGCATGGTATTTTTGTTTATCCCTAGTGAGGCAACAAAGTAAGGTAGAAAACCCAAGTGGATCGCAGAACTATCTGTCACGTTCACTGCACTAGCCACCCCCGTTACTCCAACTAATGCACACGTTCCCTCTCACATGCTCTCATAAACATGCTTGATCATGACAAGTAAATAAGAACGGGGTACATAATATGCATCTACTTTCATAACAGAAACAAAACCATTGCAATCTCAAACATGTATTAACTCATAATAAAGATCCACCACAAAGGAATTACATAGATGACCGTAATCATGTTCAGCAGCTCATACGGTACTAATTAGTGAAGCTCATAGAGAGGAGAGATACATAAGTTACTTCCACAAACCCATAGTCCAGGGGTGGACTACTCCCTCTTCATCATGGTGTCGGTGGAAGGAAGAAAAGCGTGAAGAAGATCTACCGGAAGTCACTGAGAAGAATCAAACAACGAAAGCACCTGCTGTTGGCAACATCAACCACCAAGCAAGTCCAGACGCCCTTAGAAGTTTATAACATCCCTCTACTAACTAGAAACCAGAGAGAGTCAAGTACCCAGACTTGACGCATCCTGAAAACAACGCATCCCCATCTGCGACCCTCGTAAGGAGAAAATATCAGGAAGTGATATCTGCACCGACCCCAAGCACCGAGGAATGACACCCAAGAAGGAGGTCGTCAAGCTACTCAAGAAGAATGATGCCTTCAAGTCAACTCCAGCGGTGACTTGCAACGAGACCGATTAAAGATCCCTTTTAAAGGGGGGAAGACATGCGCCACGTATACCAGAAGATGTGCCACGTCAACCAAGACTATCCATCAGCGTCGATTGTCAAGTCAACCCCATCATCAAGGATCTGAACTCAGCACAGAAGTTTATCGACAAAGAAATCCTCGCAACATCAATTTGTCAAGATCTCACATGGCGACCTTACTGAAGAAGCAACGACCTCGGAAGAGTAGTCATCCCAAAACCCGTGCCCTCGTACTCCCCTGTTGCCACCGGGCAAATCTCGAGGACGAGATTTATTTTTTAAGGGGGGAAGAGCTGTCACATCCCAAATTTGGAAACTAAGAAAAACTTAGTTTTTACAAGACCAAAATTCAGAACCAACAAAAACTTTTTGAAATATTTTACTGATGATTGTGTTTCCCATCCCATTGCTATGTTGAACCTAGTGTGACTTGTTGTTTAAATTGTTTTGACTAGTAAATATAAGACCCAACCAATATAAAAATATATTTAACTTTGGTGATCATGTTATGACAAGAAAATATTCCATATATCTTTTCCATTCTTCTTTTGGCCAACTCCATTTCAAAGATACTTGGTTTAGCAACACCCAAAACTAATACCCATTAATTGAGAAAGAAAAAGTATTCCCAAAACTATGTGTTCCCAAAAATATGGAGATCTATATGCTATCTCCTATCTATCTTTTAAACTTGATATTTTGCATTTGTATGCAACTCCCATTTTATAAACTTTGATTACCACTTCATTTTAAAAAGAACACAAGTGGGAAATATATTACCCCACATAATTTGTCTTGCTCAAAACCCTTTTCAAAAATACAAAGGTGGAGTTGAGATAGTTTTAAACATCATCTTGTCATAATTAAGTGTGATCATATTTATAAGATAGTATTGATAATTATGTGAATGATGGTGTGATTAATTCTTGTGGTTTGATTTGTGTGATCTTGGATGTGATGTTGATATTGTTGTGATTGTTTGCTTGTTTGACTTGTGGTTGAAATGATTGTTAATTCTTGTTTTATTGTTTGCTTGGGTGAATAATTACACCAAAATATTTGAGTGTTAAGTTGGAAACCCACTGGTCACAAATTTGGAATGTGACTTGAATTTAAAGCAAACCCCTCAAATTATTCAACAAATAGAAATTAAGATCATGAGTTAAAGAAATGATCTTAATATATTAATCTACCTACCTCACTCTCTATTTCTCTCAAGCAAATATTTTCTTTATGAAATTAATTCCATGGATGAGGTAAGAAGATGACCATCTCCTTCTCATACCCCTCCCTTCCCAAAATTATATGGTTACCACTTAATTTTATTTAAACTATGAAATCCTATTTTATTCTTTTGATTCAATTCAAATGTGTTTGTTTCTGACAAACACAAATACAAAAGCTAATATATTTGTCAAGGAAGTTCCCAGAGTTCAAAAATAATATTTGAACTTGCTTTAAAAATTTCTAAAGGATTATAAAATTATATTCAAGAAAAATGCCTTATTTAAACCCTATGAACAAAATTTGTTCAAAACATTTTATTTTGACTTCCCAATTTTTGTGTAGCTTCTACATGTATATGGGAGGCTACATGAATTTTCTCAGATTTTTGTAAAATGTTTAAATACCCCAAACAATTCCCTAAAACGCTACTGGTTTTAAAACAAAACAGAAAAGGACTTAAATGTAAAAGGAAAAAGAAGTCCAGGGGGTTATCGGCAAAAGCGTCATCGTCTTCTGTAGCAGCCCGTGCGCGTCGCCGTTGTCGTCCTCCCGTGCGTCGCCCGCCCGGACCCCCCCCCCCCCCCCTTGCTTCCGCGCTCCACCAGCCCCCCCCCCCCCCCCTCTCCTGCTGCTCGATGGGGAGATAAGAAGGCCACCGAGGCGCTCCTCTGCTCTCCCTGCCCGGATATTTTCCCTCTCCTCTCTCTCTTCCGAGCTCCGAACCCTAGCCGTGCCGTCGCCGACGCATCGCCACCGTTCTGTGCCTCCCCGCGCCAGGCCGAGCAGCGCAGAAGCTTCGCCGTGTCCTCCTCTACATCCTCATCCAGGGAATCGACGCGGGAAGTCGCGACTCGAGCTGGGTGTCTGCATCTTCTGCCGCTCCGGCCGCCACCTTGCCAGGAAGAACGCGAGCGGTACAGTCCACCATTCGCCACCATTCTTGCACCCCCGAGTTCCCCTTCTTTTTCCCTAGCTAATAGACATGGCCATTTCTCCTAGGAACGCCGGAGTCGCCGTAGCCATCCTCGCCCGAAGCTCCAGCGCCGAGCTCTGCCGTGTGCGTGTCGCCGGGGAAGAAGAAGCTGCGTACCCCTTCGCCTCACACGCTGGGCCGCTGCTGGGCCGTGTTCTGCTCGCACGGCCAGATCTGGGCCAGATCGAGCCCAGTGACTTTTTTTTAGCAGATGTAATATATGAATTTATTTCCTGTTATTTGTACAGTGCAGCTTTAATTCTTTTGTGGTAGTTGTGTGCTAGCAAATTGAGTGATCTAAATTTTGTAGTGTTCTCAGGTGTTTTCTTAAACATGCCACACTGGCTGTTTGCAAAAATATTATTTTGTATGCCTTCTAGATTAAATCTTGTAGGAAGTATATTTTTCACTAAATATTCAATATCTAGAGTTTTATAACACCAAATATTGCAAACTAAAATTCTATGGAAAGCCTGAAGTGATACCTTTCCAGATCTGTTGGTCTCATATGCAAATGAAGTCTAAAACAAAAGTTCTATCCATTCTTAAAAACACATCAGTAGCACTTTGGTGATTTATGTAGATTTTTAGGAGAGGAATTTTGGAGTAAATCCACTTGGATTGTCTTCTATATGTATAGAAGAACATATCCCTAAATTGGTTTGAATTTAGGAGTCATTGATTGATTGTGGTGCTAATTATAAGGTTTAGACCTTTTCTGCCTATTTTTATTAGGCCTTAATTAATTGTTGTGTTATAACTTTATTATTACAAATGTGTTTCCTAGCATGTGTGTGGTGGTAATTCACTGTTATGTCATGTTTCCTTGTTTTGCTAGCATGTTGGGGGAACTACATGTGAGTCATGGGTTTGTTAGGGTTTTATTCCCTATATAACTTTCCCTCTAGTAATTAGGAATTGCTATGCTTATTTATTTTAATATGAGAATATTGTGTGTGATTAATATGTGTGCCTTGCTGGTTAATGATTGTTGTGGTACTGTTGTTTGCATGTTATTGTTGTTTATCATGTTATAATATGTTAGTACTGTTAGTGGAATTTGTTAGGCAATTGGTATGGGTAATATGTTTGCATGGCTTGATGAACTTGATGGACTTGAGTTGAGTACTAGCTTAAATATCTTGTTAGTGTATCCACCTTAACTTGGTGAGATATTTTGGAATTACCAAGATTAATTGGTAGTTTAACTTTTGTCTAAAGTATTTCCTGATCAGAGGAAAGTGGTTGTTAATTACCTCTATTTGAGGATGTCTTGGTGCTCTATGTTTTTAGCATGTGTTTGGTGTTATACTCCTGTGAGTATAATGCCCTGGTAAATATAGATTTAGTTCGTTGCTTGATTAAACTAGTGCTATGTTTGTGGCTTGAGTGATTAGTTTGATACTTGTGGTTTGTTCCTTGTTTGTATACCACTTGGGGTTTGGTTTGCTTATTGAGTGTTGTTTTATTTTCATGTTGCGACGCTAGAGATAAACGCTACCGGGGTGGTATTTGGAAAGGATTTATCGGAGAAGGATGAGAGTTTATTTCTTTGATCAATGAGGAGAAGTCCAGGAACGTCATGCTGAAATCAGGCAAGCTATTCTCTGAGCTTGCATCTACATACATCTATTTTGATTCACATGTTTTACTTATAAAGAGCATCAGTGATTTATGTGGTGTTGGCCACAAAAGATATGATTTTAAAAACCCTTTTCCAAAATATAAGTATATTATTTTGACACCCTATATGGAGATATTAGGTGGAAATTCTTTTTCAAACTATAGGATGGGAAAAATATTGTTTACTCAAAACTCCTTTGGAAATACTTGTGTGGTTGTGGAATACCGAGATGTCGGTGTGGAAATGGAGAAATGGTGAATGGTGATGTGTATGAAAAATGCACATTGTGTCCTTGTACTTACAGAACAACCAATACCCGGTGCGACCACATTTACCCACCTATGGGAAAGGGCTTACTCATATAATTTGCTCATATTAGTACTGGATACCTCATCGACGGAGATGACTCCGTCATGCATGAGGGGATAGTGTGTTGGTCATCCCTGACCCGGGTCCTCGCTCAAACTCTATGAAAAGATAAGGAGGAGGATTGAAGGTTCCACCATAAACCGCCGGACAAAACCTATGAGTCCTCACACTTAGATTCCGAAGGGCTGGGTTAAGTGTGTTGAAAGTGTCATATGGGAAGGATCCTATACTAGCATGAGCAAAGGAGAGGCTAGGGTCGGTGGCTCAACTTCGCATACACCTTGTATGGCGGGACGTGGCTGACACGATGAGTTACCGGACGGATGTGGGTTAAAAGCGTGC
This sequence comes from Poa pratensis, assembly GCA_947311845.1. Lineage (NCBI taxonomy): Eukaryota > Viridiplantae > Streptophyta > Magnoliopsida > Poales > Poaceae > Poa > Poa pratensis. The sequence goes on from CAMZMU010000045.1 coordinate 3,947,999, forward strand.
TACCTCTGCAGAGGGTTAAAACTATTCGAATAGCCGAGTCCTCGGATATGGACAGTTGGAAAGAACTGCTAAGACCATGTGCAAGTTTTGCAAAGTTTTGAGATTTGAAAATAAAATGGAGATGTGTGGTATCTGCAACTCTACCGACGGGCTGGTATGAGGTTGCTGGAGAATGTTTGACCATGACGGGCTATGGTCGAGAAGTGCAGAGTTTTGTGATTTAAAAGTGGAAAAAAAATATTTTATGCAACTATACCAAAGGGCCGGTATGAAGTTGATGGGATTGAACGACCATGAAGGGTTGTGGTCGAAAAAGGAGGAGTTTCGGGGAAATAAACAAAATGGTGATTTTCCGGGAAAATGTTTTAAAGAGACTTCTTACAAAAACAGGTTTATGGGGAAAAGTTCTAAAAACCTTCTTTTCTTTTTCAAGAAAGATATAGAGATTTCAAAACAAAGTTTTAATAAACAAAAGTATATCCTTCTCCTTTCAACAAGGATATAGAGTTTTCAAAGCAAACGAAGTTTTATTTAAACAATAAGAGAGAAGTGCATGCTCATTCCGGGGGTAGTTTGCGAGTACATTCAAATGTACTCATATTGGTTTCGTCCCTGGCTATTGTCTTAGCCAGATTCTGAAGAGGAGCAGTTTGAGGAGAAAAGGGCATTCGTGAACGTCAATGCGAACTAGGGCGCTTCCCAGTCAGCTGCCTGTAGGGTTGGCAAATGGCTTGGGCTCCACGTTGTTTGGTGATATCCGCTGCAAGTACCTGATGGAATTATGGCTTCAGTCAAGTAAGTAATTTCATTCGGTACTTATGGGTGTTCTTTTGATACCAGTTTGATTGTGCTCAGCGACAGACTGGTCATGGGATCGCTGATGTTGTAGGCACAAGGGTATTTCGGACAGCTAATCCGGGGTCCCCACACTCTCATTACCCCTATCATAGCATCTTGAATGATTAATGTTTAAAGTGAAAGCAAATATGAGTGGTGTGCTTGACAATGTATTGGTTGAATGTCTCATGTCCCTTGAATACAAGTACCTACACCATGTGTTACTCACTTTGGTCCACAAAGTAAATTCAAATAAAGGTCATTGCAAGTAATAATAGTATCATCAAGAACTGCACTGGGGTACCTCTTGCCCCTTGACATGAACAAGCCCATGTCAAAACAACAAGACAAACAGACAATGAACAATCTCAGCACTCTTTTATTTACTATGGGTATAGCTTTTTATTATGAGGTGCATCACTGAATGAACATTATGGTTATGCTGTAAATTTCCACCATGAATGATGCATGGCTTAGATTAGCGGCCCAGGCATTTCTCTAACCATTTATACAAACTCTTTGAACTTACTAAGTATCCACATTCATTTCACCCATGATAGGCATCCATAAACAAAAGTACATGACATCAACTAAATATAAATAAGTGCAATGTTGAAAGCTTGCCATGTGACAGCACATATGGGCTAACTCCCAACCAAAACTATTGTCAAGCCCACAACTTCATAATTTTAATCACAATGGTTCATGCTTATTAAATGCAATAAAAGTAAATTGTGCATCAAGTTCGTGAGAGCTTTTAACCAATTTTTCCCATGACAATCAATAACATAAGCATTTAAATTCAGAAATGTAGATAACACAATATAACATGATAAACATACTTGGAATAGCATAAAGCTAATAGGTAGATATGGTGGACTCACTGGAAAAACTTTGGTTGAAGGTGTTGGGAAACAAGCTTTTTACTTGTTGTAATTTTTGGGCTAGCAATAGGGAGAAAGTTGACCATCTAAATGCATGCATAAGTGTCCATAGAACTAATCAATCCATGTTAAACCAAGTAAAGTTAAAATTCAACATCTAAACATGGTAAAAGATAGCTCTTGACAACACACTTGCAAATTAACATTCATTCAAAGCACATGAATTATGCAACTATATGTATCTTTTAAAATCAACTCAAACATCCCTATCCCAATATATTTAATAGCATCCAACATAATTCAACCCAAACTTCCAGTAGCTCTCTCATATATAAATGATAGTGGTGGTCTTAAAATAAAAATCAAACCGAAATAACAAAAGCAAAAAAAGACGCTCCAAGTTTATACGATAAAGTGCTTTGATCGAAAAACAGAAGTTAGACGTGTGCAAACCGAGAGTGTGTTGGTCTAGTGGGGTTGTCTTGACATCCCCAAGCTTATGGTCTTCACCATCCTTGGATAGCTCTTGGTGCAGCTCCTCTAATCCCTGTGAAAAAACTTCAAAACACCGTTTCTCCCATTTCTTTTCTGTGGGGTGATATTAGTAGTGATAAACAAATAGGTTCCTTGCTGCATAAAATCCTTAGGCAAAAATTCATATGAATGTCCAGAGAGTATATAATGTTGTATGCCTACTCATAAACTCAATTGAATCAAAAAGATTCAAGCAAAAAGCTCAAAGAATGCATCAAACAATATCAAGACAGAATCTGTCCAGAAAAACAGCAGCAGCAAAACGCATTTTTCTACCCTACTTAAACTCGTCAGAAAAATCTGAAAAAATCACGTATAGAGGATGAAAAGTTGAAGCTACAGTTCAAATTACAGCTCAATCGGAGTTACAGATAAAAAATGAAAAATCAAACCGTGCACAGACTTCGTGCAGGCAGAAAACTCTCCGAAAATGAATAGCAACTTTTCAAACCCAAAATAGGTAAAACTTGGTTCTTTATTAAAAATCCAGAAACAAAACTAACAAACTACTCTCTTGTTACAGCAAGAGGACTCAAAGAAAATCTCAAAAAAAACAACCGGGTTGCCTCCCGTAAAGCGCTTTCTTTATAGCCATATAGCTAGGCTTACTTACTTGATAATCAAAGGGGACGTAGCTCATGAGGGAGCTTGAACCTTGGTGTGTCCCTCTTCCTTGGGAAGTGTTCCATGCTCTTCTTGTGTGGAAACTGAAACTTCACATTCCCTTCCTTTGAATCAATAATGGCACCTGTAGTACGAAGAAAAGGTCTTCCCAAAATAATAGGACTAGAGGTTTTATTCCCCATGTCCATGATTAGAAAATCAACAGGCACAAAAGTCATGTGTAACTCTACCATAACATCACTTACTTTTCCTAGAGCATGTCTAATGGAATCATCAGCAAGTGCAAGTTCAATAGAGCATTTCTCAATATTTTTAAGTTCAAGGACTTCATATAGTTCTTTAGATAATATAGAGACACTAGATCCTAGATCTAAAATGGCATGGTGTGTCTCTTTTCCAATGGTTACTAGTACCTTAGGGATCCAGATATCCCCAAGCTTAGGTGGTATCATAGCTTCTTGATTGTACCTAGCAATCTTTTCTTTTAAGACATGATTAGCAATATAGGAACCAAAACCAGCCTGGTTAATATTAACAGAAGGATCACTTGCAAATTTTTGTAAGATAGAAATTAATTCATGCAAGCTACACTTCTCTAAATCAACAAATGGTTCCTTAACTTCACTAAGCATTTTAACTTCCTCAACTTTTTTCTCTTTTTTAATCCAAACTTGTTTCTTAATAGGAACTTCCTTCACATGTTTAAATGATGGGTTTTTCCTTAATAAATCACTAACACAAACCAACTTTTCCTCAATACTGTTGAGACTAATATCTTTTTCAAGAAATTCTTTCTCACATAATCTTAGTTTATGCATGACATTAACTAATTCATCATTTATCTTAGGAATAATATTTTTAGAAACAGATGCTAGTTGTTCAAAATCCTCTTTATTTGGTAGTTTCTCTAAACCAGCTTCGAATTTATCTTTAGATAATGCAAGTGCTACTGTGGTATCCTCTACCTTTTTCTTTCTACCAACAAAGTTACCAAAAATTCTTCTAAGTGTCATGGCCGCACAGGATGGTGTTGACAGGACAAAACTTCCACCTGTAGCCCCATCTAAAGCATTTTGATACCAAGGATCTATTCCATAATAAAAGTAAAGATCTAGCTTTTCATCTTCACAAGGTGTAGGATCTTCATAGTGCATCCTATTAATTCTAACCCAGGCATCTTTTAATGTTTCTCCAGGTTGTTGTTTAAAACTAGAAATGGAACTTAAAGGAAGACTCACTTTCTTTTTGTTTTCAAGACTCATGATTGCAAGTTTTTATGTGTTTTTAATTTTTTATGCAAAACTGAAAGTAAAATGACACTAATGCAACTCGAAATAACAAATGCAACACAAAATGCAAAACTGAATATAAATATGCAAACCGAAATATAAAGATGATATGCAAGACAAGAACAAAACAAAATAAAATGATTGTAGGTAAAGATGGATAAGATGATGCTCACGTAGGTGCAACCTCCCCAAGCTTAGGTTGTTACACAAGTTGGTGATGAAGTTGACTTGATGTGAGTGATCCTTGGATAAACCTTTCAGCTATGGTTCCCCGGCAACGGCGCCAGAAAACGTCTTGATGGCCCTTCACGTAGTTACCTGCGTGAAAAGTAAATGGGTTAGGTTGAGACTCCAAGTGCAGAGTGTATGTAGTAGTGGAAGACAGTTTTCCCCACGAGGGGTGACTCGAGGGTTTAATATCGAACTCTCGGGGAACCAGTATTTCAGGTGTTATCTCCTTATCCTTCTCTTGAGAACCTGCAACAAAATAAATTGTTTTGTGCCCTCAACCTCACCAAGTGGTTGTCAAGCACAAGGTGTGAGAATGATAATAAAATAAATATGCAAACAGTAGTAAATATGCAATGATGGTAAAATAAATATGCAATGATGGTGGACAATGATAAATGATATTTTTGGGTTTTTTATAATGTATGCAAGATGTAAAAGTGTTTTTGTATTTTCGGATTTAATAATGGCAGCAAACAAAAGTGGTGATAAAAGTGTTGGAAAGGTGTTTCTTATGATTAAAAATGGACCGGGGTTCATGGTTTCACAAATGCACTCTCTCTTGATAACGTGGTAGACAATGGAACACTAAAATTAACATGTAAGATGGCAAGACATGGTTTGACAAGTTATTAATAATATGGGCATCACGTCCTAACATAGAGATCTCAAGTATAAGTTGTTCTCTCTCTTATGCTCCACCAAGATGCGAACTAAATCATAACACCTTAGTAATTAAGATAAATCAGAGCATAGCAATAAGTTCAATGACATGAAGTTAAAATAAGAACATGCTAGATCTAGTCATGGAGTAGTGGCCAAGGTCACATCCACTCTCCGGTAGCATGGTATTTTTGTTTATCCCTAGTGAGGCAACAAAGTAAGGTAGAAAACCCAAGTGGATCGCAGAACTATCTGTCACGTTCACTGCACTAGCCACCCCCGTTACTCCAACTAATGCACACGTTCCCCCTCACATGCTCTCATAAACATGCTTGATCATGACAAGTAAATAAGAACGGGGTACATAATATGCATCTACTTTCATAACTGAAACAAAACCATTGCAATCTCAAACATGTATTAACTCATAATAAAGATCCACCACAAAGGAATTACATAGATGACCGTAATCATGTTCAGCAGCTCATACGGTACTAATTAGTGAAGCTCATAGAGAGGAGAGATACATAAGTTACTTCCACAAACCCATAGTCCAGGGGTGGACTACTCCCTCTTCATCATGGTGTCGGTGGAGATGTTGTTGGAGGGGAAGGAGACCACGCCGGCAGCGCCCGCCGGAGTTTTCCCCCTCCAATCTTCAGCTCCAGGTCTCTGTTTCGTGGTTTCTCTGTTTCTGCGGCGCTCCCTTTCGCGAAAGCCCTGGGGGGTCTATATATAGTCGTTTTTAGGTCAAGACGAAGCTTCGGAAGAAGGATCGACGGCAGCGGAGGCCCGAGGGCCAATTTGGTGGGTCCCACACGGTCAGGGAATCTGGCCGCGTGGGCCCACCTCTTTCGGCCTTCTGGTCTCCGTTTCTTCGTTTCCTTTGCGCCTACGTTTCGTTCCTTCCAAAAAAGTGATCCCCGTAAAATCTCAGGTCATTATGACGTGATTTGGTCGCTTGAAACGTAAAAATATAGAAAAAGGGGTTTTCTGACAGTGCAGGGTTAATTCCAGAAAAATGGAAGTTGCTAATTATCCCCAAAACTCAATATAAATCATGAATATAACCCTTATATGATGCAAATAACATGGAATAACATGTAATAAAATGTAAAGTTCATGTATGCATTTTACATGCATCACCTAGCACTAACGATTCTTGTTGAATGCATTGTTTCGAGAGTTCGAATTTTCTCTTGAGTGTAAATCTACAATCTTTGCACACAACCCCAACAAGTTCCGAAGTTCCGTAGCGAACGAAAATAAAAGAAAGGCGAATTACATATCATAATGAGAAATTGTAGAGACGCCTATGACGGTGGAGGATCGATCCGTAGATTATGTGGCCATCCATGCTGGGAGAATAGCTCCCTCGCCGCAGCCTCGAATCGCGACGATACCTCCAAAAACAGCTCTCAGTGCTCCACACGCTGCAGGGCCGACCAAGAGCGGAGCGTAGCTCTGCATCGGTAAATTACCTGCATAACAGAAAAAAAATTATCGTTAAAAACCTTGTCATTTCTGCATAGCCATAGCGACCAAATAACGGCAATCGCTCCCACCCTAATAAGTAGTTTGAACCTAGAATCAACCCCGTTCAGCCAGTTGCCAAAAATATTTGCAACGCTGCGTGGAGGATATAAGGTAGAACCTATCTGGATAGCTGACCATATAGACCTCGCGAACTCTCACTGGAAGAATAAATGTTTAATGGTCTCGTCATGACTGCAGAAGACACACTTTTTGCTCCCATGCCATTTGCGTTTGACAAGGTTATCTTTTGTAAGAATTACACCTCGACGAAGATACCACGCAAACACCTTCGTTTTTAGTGGAATCTTCATCTTCCAAATTTTCTTATTAGTATCGACTTGGACTACATGTTGGATTAAAGCTCTGTACATAGAATCAACCGAGAATAAACCATTCTTAGTTAGATTCCATCGAAATCTATCAGGTCGGTCCGACAATTGGACAGAGTTCAACCTTAGAAGCAAGGCATTCCAAGATGCTTGTCTAGGCCCTAATAGAGTTCTTCTGAACGATACATCTGGTGGGGAAGTACCCAGCACCTTAGCGAGCGTGTCGCCTTTGTATCGCACAATATTGTACAAAGCCGGATACTGTTCCCGGAAAGTGGTTTGGCCAAGCCATTTGTCCTCCCAGAACCGAATTTCCCCTCCATTCCTGATTGAGAAAGATCCATGTGGGAAAAAGAATTCCTTCGTGGCCATGAGGCCAGCCCAGAAGTGGGAATCACCAGGTTTCCAAAGAACCTGAGATACCGCTTTATCACCCACATACTTTCTCCTTAGAAGGGTTTGCCACAGTCCATCTTCTGAAAGAAGCCAGAACAGTCATTTGCCAAGCAATGCTCTATTCTTGACCTCGAGGTCGTGAATTCCGAGCCCACCTTGGTCTTTTGGGCGGCAAACCACACTCCATTTGGTAAGTCGATACTTTTTCTTTTCGCTATCCCCTTGCCAAAGAATCTTGATCGGAAATAATCCAATCGTTTTAAGACTCCTTTGGGAAGTTGGAAGAAGGAAATCATGTACAATACCATATTGGTTAGCACTGAATTAATGAGAACCAGTCTTCCCCTAGGGATAGTAGTTTGCCCTTCCAGCTATTTAACCGGATTTGAAGTCTTTCCTCCACCACTTTCCATTCACTATTAGTGAGTCTCCGATAATGGATCGGAATACCCAAATAGTTGATTGGAAATTGACCTTGCGCACAGCCAAAAAGCTCGGCATACAAGGAGGCGTTTTCTTGGGCCTCGCCAAAACAAAACAATTCACTTTTATGGAAATTAATTTTAAGACCCGATAGTTGCTCGAATGCTGACAAGATTAACTTGAGGTTTCGAGCTTTTTCGACGTCATGTTCCATAAAAAGAATTGTGTCGACGGCATATTGAAGAATCGATAAGCCACCATCAACTAGATGTGGAGTCACTCCTTCAATTTGAGCCTCGGACTTTGCGCGTTCGATCAAGATAGCCAACATATCAGCCACTATGTTAAATAGCATTGGCTATAACGGGTCACCTTGTCTAAGGCCTTTTTTGGTTTGGAAGTATTTACCAGTGTCATTATTGACATTGATGGCTACACTTCCTCCCGAAACAAAGCTATGTATAAGCGCACGCCACTCATCAGAAAATCTTTTCATTCTGAGAGTCTGCTGAAGGAAAGACCATTTAACTTTATCATAAGCTTTTTCAAAATTGCCCCATTAAGCTTTTTCCTATGCAGTTCGTGGACTGTTTCATGTAGGATTGCTACCCCATCTAAGATGTTGCGTCCTTGCATGAAAGCCGTCTGAGACGGGCGAACCACATGATCCGCCACACTGTTCAGCCGAATCGTGGCAACTTTGGTGAATATTTTAAAACTAACATTAAGGAGGCATATAGGTCTGAATTGTTGGATCCTCACAGCCTCGTTAACCTTAGGTAGTAGAATAATTTCACCAAAGTTGAGACGAAACAACTCCAGTTGTCCCACATGGAGACAAGCGAACAGTTGAAGCAGGTCAGACTTGATTACGTCCCAAAAATTCTGGTAGAACTCAACTAGGAAGCCATCAGGTCCAGGGGCTTTATTGTGTTCCATTTGGAAAACCGCCTTTCTCACTTCATCCTCCGAATAGGGATAGGTGAGTAGACTATTTTCCTCAACAGAAACCTGGGGTATATCGGCCGTTCTCGACTCATCCAATGTGAAGTTTCCTTCCTCTGGAACTCCGAAAAGGCCTTTATAATAATTAGTAATATACGACTTAAGTTGTTCCTGGCCCTCAATCGTTCCCTCCTCCTGTTCAAGGGAGTGAATCTGCTTTTTCCTGTGTCTGCCATTGGCAATACTATGGAAGTAGCGAGTGTTCGACCGACGACTTCTCGATTGCCACGTCAACAATGTTTTCATGCCTCCTATGTGATGTAGATGCCTAGATGTAGCATCGAGCTTCGCTCACGGCACACCTTCAGCGAGTGCAGAATACAACATCAATTTCTCTTTGGGACTTATATGCAAATTTGTTTTGTAATCAACTATGGTGCTATAAAGGTTGGCTAGCTATTACTCTATGGTCTTTGGTTTGTTTTAAAAGAAAATTTAAAAATGATGTGGCCAGCTTGTTTATACATTCGGTAGCGTATTATGACGCCACAATTGCGTCTAGAGCCCACTTGGTTCAGTGGGAAAATTTCACTGACCACTTTGATCTCCTGCTGAAAATCCAGAGTGAGGGCGGGAAAATATCGGCTCCGAAAACTTAACCGAGAATTCAAGCGGGCCCTTAGCTTTTCATGCCGGGTGACAGAATCCCAGATAAAACTGGAGGTGTAGGCCTCGGCCCATCCAAAGGAACTCGAGCCTCTCAACTCCTGAGGGCTGGACGCCTCGACTGGAATCCATCGGCCCAGTCTAAAATAGTGCTGGCCGCTTTGCAACTTCGGGGTTTGACCGACGTCACAGGCGCAGGGGCGGGGAAATCACTAGAAAAACCCAGCGAACCGTGGCGTGATGACAAGTGTCAGCTTCTCCCTTCACGCGGTACCCCGTGAGTGCTTAAATATGTGACAAGTGGCAGCACGAGAGAGTTTTGGTGTGGAGCGTTGTATGTGCATTTATTTTGAGATTCGTTTTTTAAAAATGAAATATCTTGAGAACCGTTTATCCAAATTACGAACCGTTTTCACTTTTGAGCTCGTCGCGTCGAGATCTTCAAAACTAGATCCCATGTTGATAGGTTTCGACGAACTTTTTTTTTGTACTCCCGGTTATGTATAGTTTGTACAACTTGTTTTGTATAGTTCGTACTCCCACTTCTCTCTACTTTGTACTCATGTTTTCTATACTTTTGTATGATGAGAGAGAAGGGATAGTGAGGTGGGAGGGCAGCTTTTTCCCTTTTATTTTTCTAAATCGAATTTTTGAAATGAAATATCTTGAGAACCGCTTATCCAAATTACGAACCGTTTTCACTTTTAAACTCCTCGTGTCGAGATCTTCAAAACTAGATCCCATGTTGATAGGTTTCGATGAACTTTTTTTTGTACAACCTGTTATGCATAGTTTTACAACATGTGTCTGTGTAGTTGCACAACCTGTGTCTGTACAAACTGTGTCTGCGTAGTTGTACAACATACGCCTATATAGTTGTACAACTTGTGTTTGTAAAACATGTGTCAGTCTAGTTGTACAACATGTGTCTTCTATGTATGGCTAGTTGTACAACATGTGTTATGTAGTTGTACAATCTGTGTCTGCATAGTTGTACAACCTGTGGTCTGTACAAGATGCGTCTACGTAGTTGTACAAAATGTGTCTGTACAACATGTGTCTGTCTAATTGTACAACATATATCTATATAGTTGTACAACTTGTGTATGTACAACCTATGTCTTTCTAGTTGTACAACGTGTGTTATATAGTTGTACAACATGTGTATATGTAGTTATACAACCTAATTTGTGTAGCTGTACAACCTGTAGTATATATTTACACATATCAGAATTTTAGATTTTACGTGTAGATATGTACATCTTCATTTTCACGTACATATAGCACATGCGAGGATGTACAGGAGCAAAGGTGCCAACCGTACGAGCCGACCGGGGGGCTTCGTTTTTCCTTCTCCTAGGCTTCGCGGTGGATGTACGCGGACGGCCACCACACACGTACACGACAAGAGCGCGACCCACGCGCGGGACCACGTACGTCCGTCGCGGGAGGCTTCATGCAGTAGCGCCTGCCACACGCGGGACAGCTGAGGCACGTACGCGCGCGGGCTTCGCGAGCCGCCCGGTGCCGTGTCAAATTTCGTTTTCGCTGCCTCGCACAGTTCACCACGTGGCCTTCTATCGTGCGTCGAGTTACCTTCCGGAAGGGTTCCTTCAGCTAGTCCTACCCCAGGGGCGGAGGCTAGCAGTCAAGCGGCGGCGCCTTCCACACAGGTCGAACGGCGGCGTGCTGACCCTTGTTGGTGGCAGCTGAGGCTTCTTGAGTACATTCGGTAATTTCCTGGATTCCCTGTAATTTAGGCGGCGTCCTATTTAGTCCGAGTAGATACCTTAATGCCACTATGTTGAATTAGGGATTCCGCTTCGAAAAAGACCTATCTCAATGCGTTCACAGATTTGGCTGTTGGCAGTAATGCGAATCTTCCTTTTCGTTGGTACTGGTGTTAGAATTTTTCTTTTCTTTGGGTTAGAAAGCGACCACCTCAGAGCTGGAAAATTCATTGTAAACTAGCTGTAATGCAGTAATGCATCACCCACAGGTAGTAGCTCATCTCATGTCATGCGGAAGTCTCAGTAAACCGGTTTTATCAGTCAAAATTCTAGCAAAACAAATAAAGTAGAACCGCCCTCAAGGAATACCTTGAAGGAATTAGTAGCACAAACATTATTCATTCTAGTGACATAGATGAAGATATATTAACATATAAAATGAAATGCTTGACAGGATTATTCACATAAGATGTTCTATAGAAAGGATAAAAATGTTAAATGCAATCAGCACACCAGACAGGTACGGGACACCAATCTTCTAGAAATAAATGTATAACAACATAGAAGTACTGACCTAATGCTACTGGTGATGTCAGTAATCGCAAAATTAACAGAACAGTTAAAAGTACGACATAGTTTCACCCGATGCGCATACAAGAATGACACTGCAGAAAGAGCCAGCTTGGCGCACCTATACACGAACCTCGGGAACATGCAGTATCTTCTGGTGCATTCCGCTATTGAGCCACTTACTTTCGAAACCCTTGTGCAAGTCAAGTAACCATAGCCTCTTCAGGGAGCGAAGTGATTCAATGCCTTGAGAGACCTTATGCAGACTCCGCAGCGACACAACGTACAAACCTTCAATGCACGGAAGAGCACCATCACAGATTTTTAGCTCTCTGACAGTAGGCATGTACTTCAAGACAAGCGTCTTCAGGTTCAGCTACGAATCTGCACAAAGAACCAAAGTATTTGCACTACGCATATTGCTAAGTCTCAGATATGTGAGATTTGGCATGTGCAGTGCGAGCATCCCCAGTGGATCTTCCCCAAGGTGACACCAGCTTAGAGCCAGGTACTTGATGTGTGTACCATATCCGAGAAATATCGGGCAATTAAGACCATCCACTATGTTGCGCCGGTTCAACACAGATTGTGTCAGATTTTGGAATCGCCATGATTTAGCTGTAGTGTGTGGAACCGATGTTGAAGCGTTGCATGCAAATGTGTCAGACCATGCATGGATATTAAATCAATAGGTCTGTACACTTTTCTCAATCCTTCTCTCATCTCTCAGCTGACGAGTGGGCCAACAACAAGTATGGAACCGATGCCATTTGTTGCTCCGCTTCTTGTGTCAGAAGGTAGGCATCGATGCCCTGCAATGTATAGCATCGATGCCCTGGCCACCAGGGTTCGCTTTTGGCAACGTAGTGGATGGTCTAAGTGTCCCATTGGCCCATTGCCCTCTGATAGTCAAGCTGTGTAGATATGTTGACATTGGCTTGAGAGCCTCAAAGCTAAGTGGCTCATTCTCATCCCTTGCAGAAAGATGCAAGCTCGAAAGAAGCGGCATAGTTGAGAGGGTAGCAAACAGATCTGCACAGTCATCAGCACCAATGTTATCAATCCACACACTTCTGAGTTGCATCAGTTTCTTCAACTGCTCGGCCAAGTCATTGCTGGACTCCACAGTATCGAGAGTTTGAAGTTCTTTCAAATTGGACAGCTCTTTAGGTGATGGCATTCCGATAAAGTACTGGAATTATGTCCCCTTCTCATAAGCATATCTATCGGTTAAAAGGTGCCGCAGCTTCTTGATCTTGACAAGTCCTGGAGGTAGCTTCTCTATTTTGGTCAGCTTGATGTCCAGGGTGTGGAGGTTAGACAGATTCTGAATAGAGTCTGGAAGAAACTTGACCATGGTGCGTCGTAGCCCGATGTAACGTAGATTGAACAGAGAACCGACCGATGTTGGCACTTCAGTGACTTCAGAGTCTTGCAGCTCGAGAACAGTTAGATAACAAGACTCGATCAAAATTGAAGACAACATGCCAGGGGAGCATGCAATTACTCCGAGTGCCACTACTGTTCGAAGACATGGAAGTTCAACTTTCGGTGCAGTATCGTCTTTCCATTCATATAATGATAGCCGGCGAACATCCTTATCCTGTTATCCATATGTATCATTGCACCATGGTAATTTGCTGAAGCAAATCTCTCTTCTTTAGCAAGAGAAATAACCAGGTCACGAACGAGATCATGCATCTTACAGGTGTTGACCCTACCAAACTCATCAGTCTCAACAACCTCAAGCATACTAGGTAAATTCGGCGCGGCGGCACGCCACGCCCTTAGTGAGAAAGAGTAGCGACATTTTTCATTTTCGTGTTGTTGAATATTTTCTTTGGGAAAATATTTATTGGAAAAATCTCCAACAAATCTTGTATAGGAACTATTTTAAACTTATAAAAATTGTTGAATATTTTGTGGGAAGAAAAATTATTTGGAAAACTAATCCAACAAATCTTCAACGAAATGAACATTTCTTAGTTTATGTGAAAAGTTTGAAAATTTCTTAAATTTGAAAATTTCTTAGTTTCACTTTTGTACACAATGGATATGTGGTCCAACTTTGTTAAATCTATATTGGTTTTGAGATTATTGCGATTTTTTGAATATACTGTTAATTCATATCGAATATGCGGCGCGGCGGCACGCCGCACCCTTTGGATTAAATCATTTGCCGCAACAATTTGGTATACTGAACATTTATTATATTTTAATTGGAAGTCTAACTCAAATTATGTTTTTTTTTTCTAATTTCGGAAACTATTTGAGATTCTAAAAATAGGACATTGAAGTGAACATCATTATATAGGATAATATTTATGAATATTTCGATAGGTTGAACATATTTTTCAGATTCGGGATTTAAGGTAGTCAGTCATCTAAGTTTTCCTTCAAAAAAGAACTCATACTGTGCGAGATTACTGCAGTAGGGATATAACTTTTTTATGAAACAACCGCGGTGATATGATTTAATGTTTATAAGGAACAAACTGTATACACGTGCATTTAATATTTAAGCTTTTTGAAGAATACCTGAGAATACATGAATTTTCTAAAATTATGGCACTTGCATGGATAAGTAAATTTTAAAATAGAAAACTTAGAACTGCGACTCACATAACTTTACTTATTGTTTTATAAGACATTTAGATAGGCAAAACTACCTTCACATAACGTCTTATACATTTTTAAGGAGGGAGTATATTACATTAATTTGTTAAAAGTCAATATATTACGAAAATAGCCCATGCAGATTAGTTACATGTTCAAATTTACAGTCAGTGTTACAGCCTGGCAAGTTAAAGGAGAAAAATTAAATCCATATGCATGAGAGTAAAACCTGAAATTTTTCAGCTCATTCCCAGAGTTGTTCCTGCTGGTAGTGTGACGGTGTGGCTGAGATATTCTGTTAATCGGTGATTCGTTAGAAAACTATTGGAACTGTAGATGTGGATGTAGAATGTATTTTTTTCTATACACATGGATGTTATAATAATGAAAAACATAAAATGATCATATATGGGAATAAATTGGGTTAACACTAAATTTAAACGTCATATATTTTAAGTAAAACAAATGGTGCTTCGCACAATTAAGTCACAATTTTTCGACGAATAACTTTAAAGTCGTTTAGGTACCGTTGGAAAATACTGACATTCGAGTTAAATCATACGTCGAAAATCCCTATTTTGGGCACCGTTGGAAAATACCGTTATTCAGATTAATTCATCTTCCAAAGACCGTTGTTTAGGTACCGACGGAAAATACTGCTATTCGACTTAATTCATCTATCGAAGATCGTTATTTGGGTACCATTGGAAAATACCATTCTCCCAGTTTATTCATCTAGTGGAGATTGCTGGAAAATAACCGACAAAACTTACCACCTGAGGATTCGCCGAAAGTCGTTGTTTGGATATTGTTGGAAAATACTGGCATTTGAGTTAATTCACGTTAAATGTACCGTAGAGAGTAGCGCGGGCACGCTACACACTTTGGGTTAACTGCTTTGCTAAAGTGTTGAGGTTGAAAATACTACGCTAGAAATTACCATCGAGGAAGTCGGTCAATTCACGTTGAATTTACCGTGGAGGAATACATTTTAGGAAAATAGGATGCAAATCGTACCGAGAAGAACAAAATACCAAGTGCATCTAATCGTCGCAGCTAGTGGAAGTTGTTGACTTATCTTCATTGCTGCGATTTCCAAGTGACGGGGATGATGGCCGTTGCGCCTGAAGATGACTGGATTTGGCTACGAAGGTTTCATCTCGCATGCTCGTATGGAGTCGAGAAGATCTTAGGGAATAGTCGCGGCGGATTGAAAGAAAAATGTTCGTTCGATTGTCGGTGTTTTTTTTTGCAACAGTGTTCTCCACAAGTTAGCAAATCAAAATGTTCAAATATGTTTGTATTTTGCCAATTGTCGGTGTGTTTCTTTTCCAACAGTGTTCTCCACAAGTTAGCAAATCAAAATGTTCAAATATGTTTGTATTTTGCCATAAATAGTTAGCATTTATTGTCCTGAGCATTTTGGTGTGTTATTCATATTTTTCTGATGGAAGGATTTAAAGTTGTTGATTTTACAGCATTAATCATTTTCTGGAAATTGTTTAAACAAAGGACTTCTGTAAAAAAAATGTATTATTCTGGAGGACGAAATCACATTTTTTTAAAGTGTGAGGACTGTACTGCAAGAAAGCAGCGTCCGTAGGACCGAGTCACATTTTTTGGAAAGTGCGAGGATTTTACTGTAAGAAAGCGGCGCCCGGAGGACCGAGTCACATTTTTTGGAAAGTGCAAGGACTGTACTGCAAGGAAGCGTTGGGGAAAATATTGTTCAATTGTACCGGAGGACCGTTCCGCAATTTTGGGGAAATACAGGGACTTTTTTTCAAAAAGTCTGTGACTGTAGATGAGCACTGTTCATGTGAACAGTGTACAACAGTACTGCACTGTTCACATAACAGTGCTCGGAGCGCTCTCAGCGCGAGAAATCTGCACACCTTAATATAGTGAGTAATTTTACAGCATTAATCATTTCTGGAAATTGTTTAAACAAAGGACTTCTGTAAAAAAATGTATTATTCTGGAGGACGAAATCACATTTTTTTTAAAGTGTGAGGACTGTACTGCAAGAAAGCAGCGTCCGTAGGACCGAGTCACATTTTTTGGAAAGTGCGAGGATTTTACTGTAAGAAAGCGGCGCCCGGAGGACCGAGTCACATTTTTTGGAAAGTGCAAGGACTGTACTGCAAGGAAGCGTTGGGGAAAAAATTGTTCAATTGTACCGGAGGACCGTTCCGCAATTTTGGGGAAATACAGGGACTTTTTTTTGCAAAAAGTCTGTGACTGTAGATGAGCACTGTTCATGTAAACAGTGTACAGCAGTACCGCACTGTTCACAGAACAGTGCTCGGAGCGCTCTCAGCGCGAGAAATCTGCACGCCTTAATATAGTGAGTAATTGCGGTAGATCAGTTCCATGAGATTTCCCTCTGCTACCATCTCTGGTGTGTTATTTTCTTTACTGACCACAAAGCCTTCTGCAACCCACAGTCGCACAAGGTGGTCAGATGACATGGGCGGTCCTCGGGGAACAGACTGCAGTACAACAAGCAGTTTCTGAGGTCTCCTAACAGGTCATGGTAGCTCAGATTTAAAATAGCTCGGACATGATCATTGTTTGACATCTCGCTTCGAAGATGGTTGTACTTTTTGTTTCAAATGTCTAACACTGTGTTTGGATGTAGGAAAGTTGGCCTGGAATTGGGGAATCTGGAATTAGGGCTCAGGTTCCACCGTTTGGGCTGGCTTGGGAATTTCGGCCTGGAATCTTGGACCAATTCCGCGCGCAGCCCGCCGTAGGTGTCCGCTCGGGCCAAAACACTCGTTGACTCGCTCGTTCCCTTGTCTCCCTCGTTCGACTCGCTCGTCCCTGGCGGCTGGAGCTTGACCATCCCGGCGGCGCGAGCGGCGTTGGCGACCCAGGTGCGTCCTCCTCCGCCCCTCCCTCACCTCCTCTGCCCGTACCTCCTCTGCCCCTCCGTCTCCTCTGCTCCTCCCTCTCATCCGAGGGTAACCCTAGATGAGCACGGCGGCGGGATGCACGCACGGCGGCACGGCTGCGGGATGGGCACACGGCGGCGGGATTCCTGCCCAGTTCGTCATCTGAGCCGCGTCGTCCTCTCTCCCTGGCTGCCATCTCTTCCTCCTACCAAACTGCTTTCTCACATTTTCTAATTTCTTTTCTGTTTGAAAATTGCAGATTGCAGCCAAGAGATTGTACTAGCAGCTGAAATTGCAGATTGCTGCCAAGAGATTGCAAATTGCAGATTATTTCTACTTATGTTATTGTCTGTGACTTGATTTTGAATTTTTAATGTTATTTTGTGTGCAAAATAATATATCAATATTCAAATATGCTCATATAATTGTTTTCATACATTAACAAGTTTTATATTGTCCAAACTCAACAAAACATCCAATTCCAAGATTTATACATCCAAACAGGAATTGGAATCATGGGCTACCCTTCGATTCCAGCCATAAATTTCATTTACAACCAAACAGCGGAATTGAAATTGGAGTCTATTTCCTTTCCCTCTGGGAAATGGAATTGCTAGTCCAATTCAATTCCCAGCAAACTTTTCTACATCCAAACACAGTGTAAGCGATGTCTGGAAGACAACAGGCTGCCAATGGAAACAATTGCTAGAGGCAGGCCATGGCACATGCCAACTATAGAAGTAGCAATTATCGCAAGATCCTTGGGGCACTTGTGACCCTTCTGGTTGTAGAAAGCCCTTCGGCAGAAGAGGTCAAATGCATCATGCTAACTCAGTGGCTGGAGCTCAAGGTGACGGGTGGGAGAAGAAATTCTTGCGACATATGGTCCATCCGTGTCGTAATGACGATCCTACTTCATTGGAGATTCGGGAAAGCATCATGCATTTGGACGTATACCTCTTGATCCCAGACATCATCCAGTACAATCAAATATTTTCTTTTTCTAAGTCCGTGCTGTATCTCCCTTTTCAAGTCATGCACGTCCATTTTGTCAATACCCGCTGACAAGGTTTGTACAGGGTATCAAATCTTCCGCAGTAGCTTCCTCAACAGGGCACTAGCAGTGCAAACTTGTGACACAGCTATCCATGCATGCGCAGGGAAGTTGATCTTTTCACGTTCATAAACAGTTGAAACTAGGGTGGATTTTCCCAACCCACATATCATTAATAGAAAAAGGCTTATACGTGAAATGTTATCTGTGACGCACAACCTTGTGTATGCGCCACAGATAATCTATCTCCTCTCTCGGAGGGTCTAGGAAAATTTACCAGTGGCGCACCACCATTTCTGTGCGCCACAGGTAAGTTCCCTCAGACCCCACTAATTTCCCGCGGGAGGAGAGAGATTATCTGTGGCGCACAGATAAGCATGTACGCCACAGGTAAAAAAAAGGAGGAGAGAGATTACCTGTGGCGACAGGTACTTGGCTGCACGAGAAGAAAACTAAAAAAATCACGCCTCTCAGATCCACATTCTCTCTCCTATGCACCCAGATCCAAATTCTCTCTCTTCTATCCACTCGCACGCACGCACGCCTTGATCCATTTCCTCTCTTTCCCCCGATCGATCCCCAATCGTGCTCTAGCCACTCGCCGCCGTTGCCACTGCTCCGGCCGTCGCTGGCCTTCTCCCGCGCCGCTGGTTGCCGGCGCGGATCCGCCCCATTCTCCTCTGCCCCTCCACCTCCTGCTGCTCTCCCCTGATGCTGCTAGCGGTGGAGAAGGTGCTGGTGGCCCTGCGTGCCGCCGACGAGGCCGTGCGTTGCACGAGTGGCAGCCTATGTGGCCGGGTCTCCCCGGCGGCTCTGAGGCGGCGTTGCGGTGGCGTGGATGGAGGAGGCCAGGACGGTGGTGCTGGAGGAGGCCGGGGCCCAAGCAGATGCGCCCATCCTCCGACGCATCCGAGCTGCAACCGCCGCGGCGCCCGGTCCGCATCTCACTCCATGTGCGGCTCCTGGCACGAGCCGTGCAATGCGGGGTGGGCTCCGTCCACAGGAGGTGCTACGGCCGCCGCCGCCCATAGGAGGTGCTCCAGCGGCGCCATCCCCTCCATCCGGCTGTCAGCGCCGCCACCATCGAGCTCAGGGACGCCGATGTCAGTTTATTTTTTAAAATCGGAATAACCCATCAGTGACGCACATATTTGTGCTATCTGTGGCACACGGCCGGTGCGCCACAGGTAAGTGGAGTTACCAATGGCGCACGGCCGTGCGCCACTGACAGATAACCAAAATCTGTGCGACATAGATAGCGTTTTCCCTACAACCAAAATCTGTGCGACATAGATAGCGTTTTCCCTACTATTGCATGCCCGAAACAGTTATCACAGTGCTCTCCGCCTTTTTGGAGTACAGCCATTCAGCCAGCAATGTCCTATTGTCTTCGATTCCTACTAGATCTTTATCTTTGACAAATTCAGGGAAGCTGTCTTGGAACCACTGTCTTTCCATCTCAGTAAGTGGGCTAGCGACAACCTGACAGAGCTGGAACCACTTGTCTCTCATCTGTATAACTAGCTGAATCTCCTTCTCTATCTGAGCTACATCATCCATAATTTCTCTGAAAACATTGACATAACGTGTTCCTTTGATGAAAGATATATTCTTAAATCCTTCTTCCTTAAGTTGTGAGACATGGTATGAGTACTTATCCATTACATCTTCAACATGGTAGGCCATGCAGCGGACCTTCCAAATCCAATTCTTGGCGACTTCAACCGTGAGATATACCGTGCCTATCATGAAAATAAAGTTGCTAAGAATAGTCAGTTGCTTCGTTATTTGCTCCATATTTACCGGCAGATCCTTCAAAGTGGGAACTTTTTCGGTCAGTTTAGGTACAATGGGCTTGGCGGCTTCATCTCCTAAAATGAAACCAATCTTCCTCACAACAATAGCGAGTACAGCCACGGCATATGTTCTGGAAAACAAAGATGCATATTACATGTTAGTAGAAAAAAGTTCATCAAACTTAGCTCATGCAGTCATATTTTAACAGGACTATCCGCCATGGCTACCTTCTATGCCATTCTATTGATTTAATTATCAAGGTTACCCTCATAACCATTTGCCAAGGTTTAAGTTTTAACATGAACAATCGCTTCTCCACATGGGGGCTCCCCTCATACCTGCATGTTTTCGATCGACACAAAGAAACACGCAGACGAAAAAGATGGAAAATACAAGCATAACAGAAAAAAGGTCAAGACACGAGGTTTAAAGGGAAAAAAGATAAGAAGCCCCTAAAGTTAAACGAAGCTCACCAAACCCACTAGTCATCCATCATGAACCAAGTGCGTGTATCCAAAAAGACAAGATTATCCAAGGCTAGTTGTTTGGATTTTTGACAAATTGTGTTTATGAGAACCGAGTGCTAGCTCAGTGGCAGAGGCTGCCAGTGCACGCTTAGCCCACCGGGTTGGAGTCCCAGCGGGACCGAATTAAAAACGGGGTGCTATCCAGCGCATATCATCCGCTGCTGGAGAGGTCTCATCTTCTACCTAACAACGGACAGCCAAGGGACGGATCCGTCCCTCTTTGGTCAACGTTTTTATCAATTTGACACTTGGTTGCCTTTGGGGACTAGATGGGAACCAGAGTGAAAATGGTTATTCCCATGACGACGGCAGACATCCCTAGGAATTTGTAAGATATTTTGATGTGCTTTTCAAATGTCTGTTTTGGTTAATTTCCGATGGTGGTGGTACAAGCTTAATGAGGAAGTTGCAGACACCGGTCAGGGCAATAATGGCAAATAATAAGGTTATTGTTGATCAAGTTAGTGAGCATTCCTCTACTTTTTGGTATCATTCCTTACTGTGTTCTCGAGGTTCAGAAACTCAATATATTCAATATACTTTAGGAGGGGTATTTTGGCATCTGGGAGCATATGCTCCCAATTTTAAAATGTGTTTTAAACAAATTTCGAAATATAGAAAAATATCCAACAAAAAATTCCAGCACAATTTGACATTCTATGTGCTCACAAAGTAATTTCACGAAAAACCGACATTATTTATGTCGTGTGTAAAAAGACAAAATTCAGTGTAAATATGCATTTCACGGGCAATTTTTTAATTTTTTACTAAGGATACAGAAAATATCAGTTTTTTTGTGAAACTTGGCGTGTGGACATAGAATATCGAGATGTACGGGCCAAATTTTGTTCAAAATTTCTTGGCTTTTCAAAACGTTTTTTTTTTCAGTGACAAGAGCATATCGCACAAGGGGGCACTCCACCAATCCCCAACGGAGCGGTTGACGTGAAAAGCCTCCTCTAGCATGCCGCCCCTCCCCGTTTGCCCTCTACTATCATATCACCGATGCTGTCATTCACTGCAGAAAAGGAAATAATTGCTGAAAATATGGTTGTTGCTAGAGTTCAATAAGTAGGGGGCAACCCTACTTGGCTTTCTGTTTTCGGGCTACAGCCAGGGACGTTCTAGATACATTAACATCGCGCAAGGTTAAATATAACTAACACAAATTATTAACAATTATGTTTATTGTGGGCGATAAATTAGTAAACGTTACAGTAGTATTTCTAATTAGTAGCGGTTCGTAAAACTTATATACATATACTTAGATATTACACTAAAATAGGGTGAAATTGCAGTGGGCAAACTTCGAAAATTAACTCTAGATCGACAATACAGGATTATATTGGAGAAATAAATTTCATGTTAAAAGGGAAATGTAGTGGGAATACCTGACATCGTTCGTGCCGATAAGGAAACTGATGACCCGTAAAACAAGAAATCCTGATAGCAAAGAGAAAGTTTATGCTTAGTTTTTTCTTTGTTATAGTGGAATTCTATGGCCAGTTTAGGTGCCCAATGCTGGTAGGCAAATATAAGTTCTATCATCATGTAATTATAAAGGATTGACGGCAAGAGAAAACTTAGATAAATGTTCCTTCTAATAGTAACATCTTAGGGGAATCCTACATCATTTCAATTAACATATATTCTGCCAGCTCTTTATATCTTGTCTAGGTAAAATTGAATTTGAACTTGAACCCGGAAATGCCACTGAACTACCTGTTTTTATCGCTTTCACAAATGTCATAATTACTTGTTTTGAAATAAATGAGAGAGCTGAAGTCAGTTGCGTCATAGCACTACATAGGGGTGTTCAAACTTCAAACTCATCTTTGGTACAAACCGTGAAAACCAGTGAATAGTGCGGTACTTCACTTTTTTTCGTTAGCCAATTAATCACGCTGGTAAAACTTATAAAAAAGGTAACAAGTACCACGGCTTGAGCTGAAACTGTAAATGAGCACCCCTAGGCTGGCATATACGAGCAGGAGTAGCGACAGTAACCATAAAGCTTGTTTGCTTGAGAGTTGTTCACTTGTGGTCTTGTGTATCGGTTTCGCCGGGTTTTTCGTTAATTAAACCGAGCACATCTCTTATTTTTAATTAATAGTTTGGGACAAACCTTTTGCCTCCGTTTAAAAGAAAAGAATCCGTCATCCAGTCTTTTTCTGGTAACTCACCTCAGTGTGCGTCTCTCCTAGTCCTTTGGGTGGACTAATTCGCACCAGTTGGTCGGATGATGTTGCAGAAACAACCATCGAGGGTACCGAATCGACCTGCCCAAAGACAGAGCTTGCCTGCATCAAAACAAAATGCCTTCATATTAATAGTACATATTTTTGCGATAGCATAGTGTTGTGTGCGTTTGAAATGTACCAGCTTACAATGCACTCTTTAGGAACGAAAGTTATTGGCAGTGGTGAGCTAGAATTAACGATGATGGCACAAGTAGGAGTAGTAGTTTAAAACATACTGATTTCATCAACTTTCCGCTGTGAATTTCGTTGTCCTTTTGTGGAGTGCTCTTAATATACTCCACTCTATCCATGTATACACAGGTAAAGGCCTCCTTACCATATATTGGTTAAACAATGATTGCCCACTAAAACAGAACATAAGCATTTTTTTTGTTAGTTTGTGGTGGAACAATTGTAATAGCTGGTCGATCTGATAAGGGAAGTTAAAACTGCAGATACAAGATAATTTGGCCCCACTTGTAATAACAATCAACGGCCATGATCCATTCTCTAGCCCTACCTCGTAAGTTGAAGCATGTTAAGAGAGCTCTTGAAAGTTAAAATTATAGAAGTATGTTTTCAAAGAGCTTACCTCAGAGCTTGTCCCTCCAGGTGCCTTAGGCCCACCTTGATCTGGATCATCTTTATCAGTTTTGGCCAGCTTAACAAAATACTTCACCTCATTATAGTAACAATCAACGGCCATGATCCATTCTCTAGCCCTACCTCGTAAGTTAAAGCATGTTAAGAGAGCTCTTGAAAGTAAAAATTATATAAGTATGTTTTCAAGAAGCTTACCTCAGAGCTTGTTCGTCCAGGTGATTTAGGCCCACCTTGATCTGGATCGTCTTTATCAGTTTTGGCCTGCTTAACAAAATAATTCACCTCATTCACTCGAATGTAGAAACAAAAATTAACCTAAACTAGTATGGCTAGTTACCAGGTTACTGAGAAATAACGGTTTGAAGGCATGACTAATAGCCATCTAATTTAACCACCAAGACTCATGCAAGGCCAAAGGTACGAATTGCCAAAAATATCGACTGTGAAATAATATATTTTTATAGTCGACTGAGAAATGGAGATGTACAAATTACTGTTTATATATATAAGAGTAAAATGAAATGGAGATTTTTAAAGTCAACTGAGGAAAGAAGAATTGCACAGTGGCAAAGGCGCTTGAAAACCATTATTGGTTGAACAATCCTGATGTTCAAACCGGCCTAGAAGTTGACCACATTCAAGAATTTGTGTCTCTTTGGGAATTGGTCTCCAACACCGAACTAGCTCTGGGGATTCGTGATACTATCCAATGGAAGTTCACCAATGATGGAACCTACTCTAGCCTGACAGGCTACAAGATGCAATATAAAGGCACCATGGCTAACAATTCGAACACGATTATTTGGAAGACTTATCCCCCCCCCCCCCCCCCCCCCCACCCCCCAACCCCCAATGCAAGATCTTTGCATGGCTGTCATACATAATAAAATTTTGATATCAGACTGCCTTCAACGTAGGGGTTGGCCGAATTGTGAAAATTGCTCCCTATGCAAACTAGTCCAAGAGACGTCGGCTCACCTCCTTTTCCAATGCCGTTTCTCCAAGAGGATTTGGTCTTCTATCTTATCGTGGTGTGGCTTCCCCGTTCTATTGCCGGCGCATTGGATTAACGAGCCTAATGTTAAATTTTGGTGACTGAATCTAATCTATAGAAGTATTTATAGGGTGTGCAAAGTTTTGGCCTCTTTGCTCATGCTTGTCTCGTGGAAGATTTGGAAGAATCACAATGAGAGGGTCTTCTAGCATCATGTCCCCCCCCCCCCCACACACACACACGTCATCTTCACTGACACAAAAGAAGAGGCCAAATTATGGAGGTTGGTCGGGGCTACCTATTTGGGCATTGTAATTCTGGGAGAGTAGACTTATTCGAAAGTCATAGGCGTGTCCTAGGCACTTATTTTCGAACGTCCAAAACCTTCTTCTTATTTGATGAAGAAAATGTCAAGTCTTTTGCCTCATTTCCAAAAAGAATATAACAGTAATAGAGGATGTCACGTTTGTAGATGTAGAGTGAACAATACATGCAGTGTTGATGATCTAGACACGACGGTTTCGGTAGAACCTTCTGTATTTTTCGTTTCGTAGAGCCTGGCTATTATGTGCTGCATACTAATTGGATTTCAAGCTGGGTTGGAATCGATGCACTCTAACCCTATCTCAGTGCATACTCGTACCTGCTCTCGTTGTATGTCCTTATGTGATTTCTCCAATCTGTTGCTCCAACTTTCAAGTACCTATACAAAGATTCTCAAGGAATTAGTTAAGGTGTTTTCTAGTAAAAAGTAACTATACATTCATACAAATGTTCGAGATAACTTGAACTAAGGTGGCGTGATAGTCCATATATACGGGCACTGCACTGCCAACGCCAGTGAGCTTTGTAATTACATATCAAGTCATATATTTTGTCTGTGTGCATCACTTGATTTAGAAGACAGGGTTATACTCCCATTTTTATCTTAAAAAACATATTGTAGTTTTCCGTTTTCACTTTTATCAATTATAATATACATGGAAAATATTATCTTTTGCCAAACAGTTTGGTAGAAATATAATATACAAACACACAACACCCGCCAACGACTAGAGTCGTTAAACTTTAATATAGACAAAGTCATCACACATCTCTTGTTATCGACTATTTTTTAAAGAATATTCCATGTTAATAAAAACATAGAGGATCATGAACATATTGTTTGGTTCATCTGGGCCAGGGGTATAACCCTCCTCCGAACCCGCCAACTATTGGTTCTCTTTCCTCAAACCATATGACTAAAGATCTATTCTAATGCAATTATATTTCTATTTTATCCCTACTTATTGTAGTACTCACTTGGTGTTTCAAAAGAATACACTCATTTTCTTGTCATTTTCTGATGTCAATGCTCAACTGGTGCTCCAAAAATACTTTTGACTAATTACACTTTTGTCTGTATGTATATTTGTTACCAGATATGCTAAAACTTATATGAAACAACTTCCCTAGAAAAATGTGAATTTCGTTGTGGACTATTTATTCTAAAGTTTTCCATGTTACACATGTTAAACCCAAAATATATTGATTTCTCTGCTTTATCGTGATATTTTGACGAAATTTTCATTGCTAAATATGATGCTATGAGGTAACATTAGTACATGTTATTCATAATGGTCCTAAAATGTTATATCATGAAGTTCACTAAAAGAATAGAATTATATGAAGTAAGAGTAAAAATTATAATCTAATTAAAATGAATACCTAATCACAGGAATATGACATAAGTGTTCTTACATTCTCAACATCTTCATACCCCTTCTTTCCGGTTAGTATCTCTATTATTATAACACCAAGACTGTATAAGTCAAACCGGTATGTGATTTCACGGCTACCGAATTCTGGTGCCATATATCCGCTTCAAAAAAATAGACATTGGTCCAATCGGTTAATGAGCAAAAACGAGTACAAGATATATCAGATTTCGAGAGGCTTAGCTAGCTCACATTGTTCCACCTATTTTTGATGTAATAGCGTGGCCTTGCTTTTGATCAAAGCACCGTGATAGGCCAAAATCGGCAATCTTTGGCAACATATTACCACCCAACAAGATGTTTGGAGGTTTAAGATCCAAGTGAAGAATTTGATTTTGATGGAGGTAATGTAGTCCGTCGCAAATTCCATTAATTATTTTGTAGCGCATTCTCCAGTCTAGTCCACAAGATGCATCTGTGTAGAGGAGAGGATAAATGGGGTTTTAGTATCATTTCGCAGATGTGTAGATCTTAATATTTGAATGGTAGAAAGTATACCACACGGTTTAACAGTGAGAGAATTTGATGAGGATGTCTCGATGAATTATGGTGATTATTTATGGTTGGACTAGAAGGAAATATTGAACCTAGCTGATGATTATTATCAGGTGAATTTATTCCTAGCTAAAAATAATATTGTAATATACGAGAATTATATACTATCTAAATCATTGTATTTTCATGTGATTAGATTTGGCATCCGTCGGAATGGCGCCAGCGAGAGGAGAGGGAGGACGGCGACCACAAGACACGCGACGACGGCGACTAGAAGACACAAGAAATTTTCCAAGCTAATTCATCTACCACATGCTAATCACGTTTGGACTTCAACATTAGACTCGACCATGTGGTACGATCGGCACATGCAGCTCAATAATTCAAGGACGTGGGACCCAGCCCTGCCATCCATGTTCGTTGCATGCATGCTGGTCAAGGAACTAGCACGTACAATATTTGCAAGGAAAGGAATAGGGTAGGTGTATGTACGTGCACATTATGTGGACCGGTGGGTCCAGAGATCAATTAGGATATTTAAGTTAGGCAACTAGTAGTACTATTCGGTTAGAATTCCTACGCATGTACGCGATAGGCTGCACTATATATTCAGCTGTACCGTGACTTGTAAAAGGTAGATCACGTTTAAGATAAACCCTAGATTGGATTGCTAAATCATTCATCTATCAGAATTCCTCTTTGCTGCGATCAGGAATTCAACCCCTCCACTTTGTTGCGATCTAGAGGTTCTTGTTACCAAATTTTGAGTGTGATCTGTTGTTCCACTGAGAATTAGTAGATTGCAGAAACTGCTTCGTGGTCGGCGGCTACGTTGCACCGGTGTGAGGCGTCGCGAATATCTATTGGGTTGAACAGTTGTTGCATTGACAACATGGGAGCAGCCGGAGAGTTCGTCGGATTCTCGCAAGTTATCTTCCACCATCCTCCATCTAAGCTCGTGGATGCTTGCTGAATCGTAAAGGTCCAAAATTTGTTCTTTGCAAAAGGTTAAACCTCCCAACCGATAGAATCAGACTACTTAACAAAACCGCAATCGGCCCTGAACTAGTTCATCAGAATAAAGCAGATATTTACTCACCAGGTTGAGCAGTCGACCGTCGTGAAGGGCACTCTGCTTAGTGAAGAACTGCGTGCCGAAGTCAGGAGTCAGGCCCTCAGAGATGCCGTTTGATCCCCATTCCTCGCCCACACTCCATTTCCTGCAAAAAGAAAAATCCTCAACCACACAAGCGAGCCGATTATGATGTTAAGATGAGACGCGGTTCAGCACGCGTGCGCGCTCACACTCCTCTCAGATTTTTTTCGGAAAGGGTAAATTCGTCCCTGTGTTTAATCAAAGATTAGTCGGAAAAGTCTCGTGGACGCAAATCTTTCATCATGTTCGACTTGTGCATGCGCCCACCTCACTCTCAATTGCATACCACTTGAGGTCTTTGGACCCGGCTAGCAACCCATGAGGCCATGATAGTATGTCATTTGGTCCTCACTATATTGTTCTCGCAAAAAAACTCTGGTCCTTGTTATAAGGAAGGCAAGGATGAGATAAGTGGGATAGTACAAATTACATGCTCCCACCTAATTTGTACTAGCCCACTTATTCCGCTGTTTGGAGTGGTTAAAGAATTGGGTTGGGGAAACGCGAGCAAATTCCGAGTGAGCCCCGCGTGCACGTCCCACACCCTCTCTAAGATTCGGAGGTTCACATCGGAAACAATTTGGAATCAGTAGAGTACCCGTTCATGAGCGAGGCAAACAGAAGGCCGCGACCTCGAGCGAGCGATGCCCAACCTGCAAGAATCGGCGTAAAGAAAGGTGATTATAGGTGGCCTAGTACGAGTAGCGGGCCAATACAACAGAATTTAAATTTGAGCCCATTTCCTTTCCATCTTGAGTTTGAAATTTCCAGTACAATTCAATTCCGAGCAGTCTTTCCAACGTCCAAACACAACGTAACGTAAAAGAAAAGGTGGTTATAGGTGGCCTAGTACGAGTAGAGGGTCATTACTCGTCACTATTATTGTGGGACCATCTACTGATACCATTGGCATTGCATCGTGCCAGAAATACCAGTTTCGTGCCACTATGCCACTAGTGTGTGAAGTAGCGATCTTTTAAAACCCCCTCTCCACCATGTGTTTTGATGCATCGATCGGCTGTCGGGCAAGCTCAGTATTGCATACAATCATGTTGTGTCGTCCAAGTATGCTAATGACATCAAGAGGGCTATTGGAGTCAAGATTGGACCAAAAAAACCTGGAGTGTTGGATCATCGAAGGCAGTCGCGCCTTTCGAATCTAGTAGCATACAATCATACAATCATGTGTGGTGTCCAAGTATGCTAATGACATCAAGAGGGCTATT
The DNA here is from genome assembly GCA_947311845.1 of Poa pratensis. Classification (NCBI taxonomy): domain Eukaryota; kingdom Viridiplantae; phylum Streptophyta; class Magnoliopsida; order Poales; family Poaceae; genus Poa; species Poa pratensis. The sequence goes on from CAMZMU010000045.1 coordinate 3,977,015, forward strand.
GGAGTTAAGATTGGACCCAAAACATAGAGTGTTGTATCATCGAAGGCAGTCACCGATGAAAATAGTGATGATAACTTCATGCCTACTTAAACGAGTGCAGGTCAGACCCAAGGCTAACAGTGTTGGATCATCGAAGGTAGCCGCTGACGAGAATAGTGATGATAACTTCATGTCTCCTAAATGAGCGTAGGTCAGACTGAAGGATAAAGTGTTAGAGCATAAAAAACAATGGTTGATGAGAGTAGCGAAGACTTTCAAGAGGCTATAGTCGACTATTTAAAACTTTGGAAAATATTAAGAAGAATGGAGTTGCAATCATGGATCGCATAATGAGCAAATAAAATAATAATAAGAGTTTGTATTATCAATGGCTAACAGACTCGGTACCAGCACGCAACCATAAACGCAGAAGGATTCTAAGACTTGTACAGTTAACAGCTGACTAAACTCTGTAACCTGGTTGTCTCTCTCTTAATGAAAATGAACTCAGCGCTGCTGATTTCGTCAAAAGAACAAAAGAGAAAAATGGATGACTGGGTCGAGTTGGTCGATCCAATCATGCTAGCAGTTTCTACTCCGTTCGGCGGTATTCAGAGCTTGCAACTTGCGAGCGATGGGGCGCTGGAGGCTGCGATGGGCCGGCAACTTGGCGAGGTCTTGTTTTGTCTCTTGCCTGCAGTTGCTGCCTCCTGGATACTTTTCTCCTCACCTCGCATTCCACTAATCTGAACTCTGAGGAAGACTTCGCATTCCGGGTCGTCGGCTCGCTGGTGCCTGGTGGCGATGTATTCCCGGCCTAAATTATTGCCAGCCTGGGCTAAAGCATCTCCAGTTCAGTTCTCTCCCTCTCTCCTCTCGCGCTACTACCAACAAAGCATCAACTATTCAACTTGATTATATAAACACGTCCGGCCAGTCGTCGTCTCGCCGGGAGAAGATAGGAACAGGGCAGGACAGGGAGAGGAAGCAGCTGAACCCAGCCGGAGAACCGCCCAGCCAGCATGAGCGACGGCGCTGCTCCTCCTGGAGGTACGTATCCGCTCTGGTGTTCTCCCTTCCTCTGCTCTCTCTCTCTCTCTCTCTCTCTCTCTCTCTCTCTCTGAAACTTTGGTCAACTCATCGATCTATCCATCCACCCGTGGGAAAAGTGAAATATTAATTAGCACTAACAAGAAATTATCCGGTTCCTAAACCAAGATCTTGTTTCTCAGCCTCAGTTTCATCGAGTCTGCCGGCTAGTTTTTGCTGAAATAAATCTGGTGCTTGTCTGTTTGACTGTAGGCTACTACATTGGCACTCCAGCCAACCGTGACGAACACAAGGAGCCGCCGCAGCCCGCCGCTGAACCCGCTCAAGCTGTGAACGAGCATCTTCCTGGTGGTAAGTGCACGCAACGCTGCTTTTGATTATATAAAAACGCTGGGCTTGGACATGATTTTGTTACTAAATCTCTCTTTGTATTTTCTTGCTCAAAAAAGATTACTTCGTCGGCCGCCCGTCGAACCAACATCAGGAAGCAGCAACCCCGGAGCCTGAACCGAGCTTCATGGCCAAATGGTACGACACCTAATATATACTGTACATCAGTTGTTGATTTAATAGACCCAAAACGCAACTCTTGATATGTGCGGTTTAATGGTGTTGCCTAATGCTTTTTACCTTCGTCTCCGATCTCCAGCTTTCCATGCCTCGCCCCAAGTAAAGTTGCCACCTAGACCGACAAGCCCAGCCATGGTGCGCCGCGGGAGGATTTGATGTGAAATTGGATCGATAAGCCGTATTGGAACTACGAGTTATGTTCATCTTTGGAAACTGTCACTATCTTTTTTCTTTCTTCCCGAACATTTGATTCCTGGATATTCATTCGTGTACTACCGTCAAACGGAAGGTCAATGAAATTGCCATCAACTCGTGCACCTGCAAGTGCTAGTTATTAATTTCCATGAGCTGGGATAAAAGAGAAACTATAAACGTACTTCAATTGATGTTTTGATAGTTCGCACTTCGTAGTGCATTTCCAATCGCGCTACCAATAGACCGTATGCCGAGTGTGCGAGACAGACGCTATTAGCAGTCTGGCAAATGCTGCCATCCTATTGGAACTGGCTGCCCCCAGCGGTGGCTCCCAATCAACCATCCAATAGCTTTTTTTATCAAATTACGTAAAATAGACGGTCTAAGTTCAAAGTTTCGGCCTAAAAAAATGCTACCATGTCCAACGATCACAAATTACAAACATCAAATGCAGAAATCAAACGGCCAACGTTGTCTACTCCGTCGCCACCTCTAGTGTGATCTCCGATGAGCTCTCCTTCGCTGCCTTCGGTTGCCCTGTCGCCTCCAGTATGGTCTCCTCCGTCGCCTCCAGTGTTGGCTCCCCGGGTAGAAGATCCATTTCATGCAAAATGCGTTGTTGATAGATCACATGCCAAGCCCCCACTAATGGAGTCGTTTTCGATAGGTCGGCAGTCAAGATGCGTCCTTTTCATCCTTTTTACCATAAATTGCGGCGCATCCAAAATTGCCTTGAGTCTTGCGGTGTCGGCGACAATAAGAGCCGCTTGGGCTTCAAGCTTGGTGGCTTCAACTTTCTCTTCCTCAAGTGTGAGCTTTCTCGGTGTACTTGTCCATCAAGGTCTAACACCGTCCAATAAAAGTGCTTGCATTTTGCTTCGAGAGGGATGTGACATCGACGAGGCACTTTTCGATCGTTGCTTGCACCGACGCCGAGGACGATGCCCCATACTTTTCAGCTTTCGTTTCCTGTTCCTGTTTGGGCATTCCTAAGTGAAAGGACATGGCGCCCCCATGTGTGGTTTTGGTAATTAATAACAATCTCTATGGACTAATGATTGCATTGAGTTGTATTTGTAGTGTTTGTCCATAGACCATGCTTGAACTCCATATGTTGGATTCAAGGTTGATGCCATGAATATATTGATATAATGAAGTATTTGGCATCAAGATCATCGAGGTGTACGGATATATACTTGATATGATCAAGAAGAAGAGTATGTGATGACCAAGTTGTTATTCGAGGAGTTATCCGATGAATGGTCATATGTGAGTTGAGCATATCGCAAGTATGTCTTGAAGAAAAGGATTATGTGATCATTCATGGTTATCGTCAAGACATCATCTATTGAAAAGAGAAGAAAAGATACAAGGTTGATCAAGATTTTGTTCAACACACAAAGCTACATGATGTATCAAGTGGGATCATGTATCTCTTGGTATGGTAAGCAATTGTCCATATAGCTTTGTGAACTAACCCATGATATGTGTGTGGTATTTCTATGTGTGGTTGGGTATCTTTTCATGGGCTTGCATCAAATGAAGATTTCATATAGCCCATGAAGGATGACGTCAAGTGGTGATCTTCATCAAGCTTGAGTTGTGCAAGTTCAAGAGAAGTATCTCGAAGATATCATATACTTGAAGTTTGCCACCCATTTGGAGATAATGGTCAAGTGAAGATGTGCCGATGAGAGGCTCTTCCATAGTGGAGTATGGAGGAGAAATATGTGGATCTTCACCAAGCGAAGTGCAATCAAGAAAGGTGGTCCACTTGAGTAGATCAAGATCGCCATCATCTAGTAAAGTGGAATGCGCAAGGCATAGGTATGATCTTGATAGGGTTTCTATTTTACCGGTCTCATGTTGTTAGTCGGAAGACCGGGTTATTGGATAGACACCGTACTATCAAGAGGGGCTCTTGATTGAGCTTTAGCGTATCAGTTGGAGAGAGCTCAAACCTGTGCATACTTGCATCATCACCTTTCTTGGTTCTTATTTGGCTTATCTCTCTATGGGGTTTTGGAGCTTGTTGTGACCTTCATAACAAGCTCAAGTTCACCGAAAACGGATTTCGTATGAAAAACTTGTTGCGTTTTCGGTTTTGGAGTTTCTCCCGGTTCATCTTATATAGAGAGGTTTCACCTTTCTACATTTGGCTTTATACTCCCTTGTTGAACTATGATGTTTTCCTGCATCATCTTGTCGTGCTCATTGTGGTGATTCTAACGAGCCCAAGAACATCAAAAACGAAGTTCGTATGCATAAGTTATTGCGTTTCTCGTCCGGACGTTCCAGGAATTCCGAGCCAGTCGGAATTTTCCGGACCAATTCCGAACGGGTCAGAATTTTCCGGACCAATTCCGAACTGGATCCGAACTGGCTTTTTCAGTACTGTACTCAGTCCGGATTCTAGTTGGTTTTCGTCCGGATTATTCCGAGTCACTCGGAATTCCTAGCCAAATCCGGATTCATTCCGAACGGCACGAATCTGTACCAAACGGTCAGATTTTTGGGAACTATAAAATGAGGTCTTCTTCCCCAATGGTTCCCTAACTCTTGAGCACGGTTTTGACCTCCATTGTTGACCCTTTGAAGCTTTGCTATCTCTTTATTCCTCCATGATTCTCGCTTCCAATTAGAGGGAAAAGAGAGAGGAGATCTAGATCTATCATTCCACCAATCAATCTCTCCTCTAAGTGAGGGGAAGCTTTTGGATTTAGATCTTGGAGGGATTTTGTGTTCCTCTTTGTTCTTCCTCTCTTCTCCCCCCAATAGCATTAGTTGCTTTGGTGGGATTTGAGAGTGAAGGATTTTGAGCACTTCTTGTGTTCTTGCCCATTGCATTGGTTGCATCGGTTTAAGTTCTCCACGGTGATACGTGGAAGTTGAAGTTGAGAAGCTTGTTACTCTTGGGTACTTGGGGTGCCCTAGAGCTTGTCCTATTGGGTACTTGGAGTGCCCTAGACGGTCCTTGTTGATCTCGGAGTTTTGGTGGCTCGCGGGATAGTTGGGAGCCTCCAATTAAGTTGTGGAGTCGCGCCCCGACCTTGTGAGTCTTGTGGCTTTGGGAGCCGCGGGATTCGGTGAGAGCCTCGAATTAAGTTGTGGTGTGTGACTCATCCTTGTACGGGTTCGGTGACCACCCTCAGTGTCCCATAGTGGTTCGTGGCACTCCGCATTGGTGGAGGCACGAAGGAGATTACGGTGTGCCATTTGACGGCTATTCGGGGATCACTTTGTGACTCCGCACCGCTCCAACGGAGACGTAGCTTCCATTGGGAAGTGAACTTCGGGATAAATCATCGTCTCCAAGTGCCTCGGTATTTCTATACCGAGCTCTTACTTATGCTATTTACTTGTGATAGCCATCGAGCTTGAAGTAATATATCTTGCTATCACATATTTGCTTATCTTGTTTAGCATAAGTTGTTGGTGCACATAGGTTAACCTAGCTTGTTTAGGTTTCGTGCTTGATAAATTAAACGCTAGTTTTATTCCGCATTTATTCAAGCCTAAACCGTAAAGAATTTTAATCGCCTATTCACCCCCCCCCCCCTCTAGGCGACATCCGTGTCCTTTCAATTGGTATCAGAGCGGGTTCTCTCCTTATTAGGCTTCACCGCCTAGAGAGTAAAGATGTCGTCTAGCGGACTAGTGCACAATGCTTATTTTATATTTGATGGCACAAATTATGATGTTTGGAAAATTCGCATTCTTGATATTATTCGGGTCATTGACCCATACATAGAGCGAATTCTAGATAGGGGTTATTCTTCTCCAAGGAATCCCAAAAGATTATCTTTAATGGATGAGAATAATTCCTATCTAATGCTCAAGCTTCTAATTGATTTTCAATGCTTTGAGCGATGTAGTTATTATGTCGGTCTCTCCTTTTCGGAATGCTCATGAGCTTTGGACCAAGCTTCAAGATAAATATGATGTGTCCAAAATTGTGGAGATGATTGTTGTCCCTCCACTTCCGGCCGTGATGAGTTCTCAACATCTTCTACTTCACCTACATGTGGCAAGCCACAAAGTAATGCAATGGTGAGTAGTGATAGATATTACAATAATGATAGTGAGCTTATTGTTGATGATACTTCACCTCTATCTTATTGCAATTATTTATCTTTGGACTTAAACGCATCTAGCACAAAAAATGATATACATGCTTGTGTTGATAGTCCTTGCATATCGTGTACAAATTGCTTGATTAATCCTTGTGATGATATGCTCTCTATATCTTGTTGCCATGATAAAAATGCTTCTATTTCCTCTAGTATTTGTTTGGCTAACAATGTAGAGGAAACCGAACACTCCATGGAACAAGATATGGATTTAAATGGTGACTCAAGTAATTCTTCATCGTCATCATCATGTACTCACTTTTGCCTTATGGCTAAGCTTCCGAGGTATCTCCTACTTGGATCCCAATATATCTCATGATGATAGTGATGATGAAAATGAACAAAATGATAATGATGCTTCCATACTTGAGAAGGGTAAAATGGTTATTCTTTCTCTTTCAAAGAATAAAAATGCTCGTGCTAACTTCTTAGAAATCATGTCTACCCTTGTTGAGCGCAAACTTACCATTGAGGAGTTGGAAGCTCGTATTGATGAAAGCCTTAACCGCGAATACAAGTATGCGGAAGAGATCGCCGATCTCAAGGAAGCTCTTGAAGAAGAACAATCCACCAAAAGACTCTTGAGGAAACTTTTGCTCTCGACTTTCTAGAATAAAGGGATCCCATGATAGATCTCTTAAAGTGGCAAATGACTTCAAAATAACAAATGCATCCATGTTAACGGAGAATGTTGAGCTAAGGGCTCAACTTGCATTGCTTTCTAGCAATTATGGAAATTGGAAGAAAGACATGAAAAGCTTTCGAGCTCTCATGAGGATCTTTTAGTCTCCCATGATAAGCTAAAGTTAGCTCATGAGGCTATTATGTCTAAGGTAACATCGTGTGAACCTCATGTGGACAATGGCACAACCTCTACTCAAAATACTTTATTGTCATGTGCTAGTCCTAGTAATTTATCCACTCAAACTATCGATAAATCTTGTGATGAATTACTTTCCATACCTTGTTGCTCTAACAATGAAGCATCTACCTCCTCTAGTGTTTGTGTTGATACTAACCATGTAGAGGAATTAAAAGAGCTCAAGGCCCAAGTCACTTCTTTGAAGAAAGACTTGAAAAGCGTCATGATGGGAAGCCCACACTTGACAACATGTTGAGTGTGCAAAGACGCCCCAATGACAAGAGTGGACTTGGATTCAACTCAAATAGTAAGAACAAGTCCAAGTATAACAAGAATAAGAAGGGCCAAGAGCAAGTCAAGAATTCGGCCAAGATCACTTGTTTCAAGTGCAAAGTTGAAGGCACCATGTTAGATCTTGCCCTTTGAAGAAGAAATCTCTTAGCAAGAAGCAACAAGGGAAGAGGCCTCAAGTTCAAACTCAAGTTCACCAAGATGAAGAACGGTCCCTTCCCAAGAAGAACCATGGCATGCCTCCTCATGATGAAGTTTCAACTAAGAAGAAAGGAGGAAGCAAATGTTGCTACATATGTCGTGAGAAGGGTCATTTTGCTTCTTCATGCACTAGTGGTAACTTATCCAACCCCATAATAATTGATAATGCTTATTCTATTAGGAAGGATAAGGTTGGCAATGTGTTTGCCAAATATGTTGGTACTCAAAGTGGTGTCAAGAAAAGGACCATTTGGGTTGCCAAGCCTATTGTGACTAACCTCTTAGGACCCAACTTGGTTGGGGACCAACAAGTTAAAACTTGATCAATAGGTGTTGGTGGAGGGCATTGGAGACTTGGCTACATCATGAAGAATTAAGGAATCTTCATCAATTATATTTTCTCAAGCCAAGTCATTTGGATTATGTTCTATCTCACATCCAATGTTCCTCCTTGCGGTAACTAGTATTTAAATCATATACATTGAAAGTTACTTGCATCCTTACATGTGTTTGGTTTTGTACCTTGCTAATGTTTGCATGTGTTGTGCTCTCTACTTACTTTTCTTGAGTAATCAAGTATGTGTATGTTGGTTTGCACACCATGTTTGTGTGAGTTTGTGTTGAGCCATTTGTATCAACTTGCTTATATCTTAATTGGCTCTTTTTGAGAGATTAATGGACTATCCCATTTTGGGGGAGTGATATGCTTGCGCACTTCACAATCCTAAAAATGTGTATACATGAGTACTACCACTTAGTGTTGATATATCAATTTTATCTAGTCTCTATATGGTATGTCCTTCTCATGAGAAATTCAAATTCTATAATGTTCATTAATTATCTCTAGTTGGGTTTTATTTGCCTCTTGTGGAGAATAAATGGATTATCACATTATGGGGGAGTAATATGCAATGTGCATATTACAAACCTAGTCAATGTGAACATGTGAGGTATTGTCACCTAGAATTGATATTGTTAATTATCTTATTTCTATGTGGCATGTTTCTCAAACAAGTTCCCATTTGCTTAAATGTTTTTACTTACTCACACTTTGGATCTTGTTTGTGATGAATGTTCTTGGTAAGGTTTTCCTCTAATATGTTCTCATATATCTCTTTGGGAAACCGATTGCTTCAAAGCACTCTTTGTAGTTGCTTTGCATTATCGCGTGAATATTTGAAGCTATCAAGAACTTCTATCTACATAAGCATTTCACTTAAAACTTATACAATGCCATATGCTTATATATTGTGAAGATGATCTTGAAGTTCATTACAATATACCACCGAGAAATATATCTCCATTTACTCCTTGTCCTTGACAAGTGATACACATATTTGTGGTGGAATTTGTAGATCGTCTTCATATTGGCTCTTGATCTTATTGTCTTAACTCTTGCCAAAAATTGTTGTGTTATAACTCTCGTTGTCTTCCTTGCCTCTTATGGATCCTTTTGTCTTACTCAAACCTTCCTAGTGATTTAATTGGTATAGGAGAGGCTTTGATCCCATTCATGTGCACATTGCCTTCTAAGGCTACTTCTAGATAATGCACTATTCTTGGGGGAGCTTTCTTTATCCTTTGGTACACTATTTATCTTCTATTGGTATTTGATCCTTTCCTTTGGAATTTGATCCCGATGACATGTCTCTATGGAAGACAAACCTTTTCGCCTTGGTACTTTGTGCCATCATGAAAAGTGTAGAGGGTTTTGGTTTAGTTGTTGGAACCTTGCTCTTTTTGAGAATTATTCTAAATTGATCACTCTCTTTGGTAGTTGGTTATATCATTCGTTGATATATCCTTTGTTTGGTATATCTTTAGAAATTTGATATCTAGTTCCTTGATTTATATTTAATCATTTTTTTTGATATCTTGTCTAATTGGTATCTTATCAATCATGTGTTGTTTTGATTTAGTTTCAATTGGCATCTCTAAATCATTTGTTGATTTGGATCTTTGATATAATTTGGACCTTCCTTGATTTCTTGGTGTTTTGTCCAACTTCTATCTCAATTTGGTTCTTGAAGATTTTAGGCATGCATATGTACTTCATTTATGGTTTTATGGCATGCTTTCCTCTTTATGCCATACAAGGGAAACTCCACGGAATCCTAATTCGGCTAAGTGTGCATGAAATTCAATTTCATATCTATATGCACAAATTTGTGTGGAGTTCCTCCTAAGTATTGTAGTTCGACTAACTACTTCGGACCCAATTAGTTTGGGACCATTTTGTACTTAAATGTGTTTTAGGTTCTTGGGAGATGCATTGGATGCTTGTCTCATTTATAATGAAGGTCCCTCACCACATGGTTATTGGAGCCAAGCGAGGATGGTTGATGAAATTTTATCTACTACATCAACCCAATGTCATCTCGGTAACAAGTATTCACCCTCATGCATACTTTTCTAGCATCCAACCTTGTGTAGGTTGCATCATGGCATGAAACTTATTTATATGCCTTTATTGTGGTTCTTGCAAATTTTAAAAAGAAACTTCTTTATTGCAAATGAGAGTAAGTTGAGATGATTGCATATCAAGGGGATGATATAAAATCATTTTCATGATTCACCTATCCCATATATGTCAATCTAACAATTACATTGTATATCCTTTTCTCAAATTACTCTCATGTGCAATATTGATGAATTTGCAAATTCTATTTGATTCTTATGATACTTGTTGCTTTGTCAAAGCATTCCAACTATCTCTTTTCCCTTAGTGATATTTGTGATGCCTTTGTTGTGGTTGTATTTGAAGTTCATTATTATGCATTATGAAAATCTTGAGCTATGGGCTATGATCCTACACAAATATTGTATGTGTATAATATATGACTTTCTTTTGGATATCTTGCTCTTTCCTTTAGTAACTAATTTTATGTGTACATGTTTCTTTGTGGATATATATCTTCATGATTGTTGTACACTTAGAAACTTATATACATGAGAGAAATTACATCTTTACCGATATCCTAATTCTTCGGTGTCACCTCTTTTATTCCGTTTTTTGATTCTTTGGCGTGACTCCGAAAAGAATTTGGTTTATGAGTGCATATCCTATTTTATCACATCTTGGTGCTCTCATCTTGGTGAATATCCTTGACCACTTGCTTGTCTTTTCAAGCCAATAATCTTCACCATGGGATATACACAAGCTTTGTTTTTTTTTGCATCTTATTGAGCTTGTGACCATTTGATTTTGTGTTTTAGAGGATACCGAAGGAGTGAGGATTCCATTTTTGTACATCTTGTATTCAAATACAATGATTCTAAATAGTGTACAAATATTGGGGAGCTCCTCTATTTTCTTTAAAACACTCTTTTGCTCAAATCATAATATCTTGTGTTTATTTGGTTAGTTGGATCTTTTTGATTGCTTACTTTTTATTTGGAGAATTGTAAAAAGTTTTCCATATCATTCTTTTGCAATCTTTGGACCCTCAATATAGTTTGTGCTCTCTCCACCTATTCGTCATTGGATATGTGTATTTGATTTCACTCATATTTTGAGAAATGCACACATTATGGGGGAGCTCATACTATATTGACCTTCTAAGATTTTTCGCCCATTTTGGAAATGGATGCCAATGGGGGAGAAGTTTTATAGGGTTTAAGGGAATTTGGTGTTATGCGTTTGATTTGGTCATAAGCATTTACCTTTCATGCTCATGCATCCATGCTTGTTGATTTGCATGGTTGCTTAATTCATTATATAAACCCTTGTAAAAGAGATTGTCATCAATTACCAAAATGGGGAGATTGAAAGGGCATGGCGCCCCCATGTGTGGTTTTGGTAATTAATGACAATCCCTATGGACTAATGGTTGCATTGAGTTATACTTGTAGTGTTTGTCCATAGACCATGCTTGAACTCCATATGTTGGATTCAAGGTTGATGCCATGAATATATTGATATAATGAAGTATTTGGCATCAAGATCATCGAGGTGTACGGATATATACTTGATATGATCAAGAAGAAGAGTATGTGATGACCAAGTTGTTATTCGAGGAGTTATCCGATGAATGGTCATATGTGAGTTGAGCATATCGCAAGTATGTCTTGAAGAAAAGGATTATGTGATCATTCATGGTTATCTTCAAGACATCATCTATTGAAAAGAGAAGAAAAGATACAAGGTTGATCAAGATTTTGTTCAACACACAAAGCTACATGATGTACCAAGTGGGATCATGTATCTCTTGGTATGGTAAGCAATTGTCCATATAGCTTTGTGAACTAACCCATGATATGCGTGTGGCATTTATATGTGTGGTTATGTATCTTTCCATGGGCTAATTAAATTTAGGGTTTCGGTGAGGCAATAGCCTACACCCTCGATCTCTTATATATGCAGGGTGACGACAGTACAGACACGTTACATACGTACGTACACGGGCGGTATACACGCACACCTCGTGTACAGACCGTTCTTAACACTCCCCCTCAATCTAAACTATTACATACAAGATTTAGATTGGTCCTAAAACGGTCTAACATCTGTCGTGTGGCTGGCTTAGTGAACACATCAGCCAATTGATCACCTGAAGAGATAAACCTCACCTCCAAAGCACCAGCGGTGACTCGCTCTCGCACAAAATGGAAGTCTATCTCAATGTGCTTAGTACGAGCATGAAACACCGGATTTGCTGTTAGGTAAGTAGCCCCTAAGTTGTCACACCAAAGAATGGGGACACGCTGCTGAGAAACTCCAAGTTCTTTGAGAAGGGATTCCACCCACATAGCTTCAGCAGCTCCATTAGCAAGCGCCTTATACTCTGCCTCTGTACTAGACCTAGAGACAGTAGGCTGCTTCTTCGAGCTCCACGAAATGAGGTTTGACCCAACAAAGATTGCAAAACCTCCAGTGGAACGACGATCATCTGGACACCCGGCCCAGTCTGCATCTGTAAAAATGCTAATACCCGCAGACGGCGACTTGCGGATAGTCAACGCAGTGTTCAGAGTTCCCTTAACATAACGCAGAATACGCTTAACAGCTTCCCAGTGTAACTCTGTAGGCTGGGAGAGGAACTGGCACACCTTGTTCACGGCAAAGGAGATATCTGGCCATGTGAGAGTCAAATACTGAAGTGCACCAACCACACTACGATACCGGAATGAGTCTTTAGTACCCAGAGATGCACCGGTGTGACGAGCGAGTTGCTCCGTAGGCGACAAGGGAGTTGAAGTAGGCTTGCAATTCTCCATACTAACGCGATGTAAGAGATCCAGTGCATACTTACGCTGAGTTATGGTCATGCCCCCAGAAGTGGAAGCCGCTTCAAGGCCAAGAAAAAATGACAGTGCACCGAGATCTTTGATCGGAAAGGCGTCAGAGAGAGAACGCACCAAACGGTCAACTGCAACAGGACTGGAGCCAGCAATGACGATGTCATCCACATAAACCAACATGTACAGACGAACATCACCTTGAGAGAAGATGAACAAGGAGGTGTCGGCCTTAGAAGAAACAAAACCCAGCTCATGCAGAAGAGAACTCAATCGGGCATACCATGCGTGAGGGGACTGCTTAAGTCGGTAGAGAGCACGCTGCAATTTGCAAACGTGTGTAGGATGATGAGCATTTGCAAACCCAGGCGGCTGCTGCATGTAAACATCCTCTCACAAGAACCCATGGAGGAAGGCATTGCTGACGTCTACCTGACGAAGTGTCCAGCCACGGGACACAGCAAGAGAGAGAACCAGACGAATAGTCGCGGGTTTAACCACTGGGCTGAATGTATCACCATAATCAATGCCGTGTTGCTGGGTGAACCCACGAGCAACTAAACGCGCCTTGTGCTTATCAACAGAACCGTCAGGCTTGTGCTTGGTCTTGAACACCCACTTGCTGCCCACAACGTTGACACCAGGTGGTCGCGGCACAAGTTTCCAGGTGCATGTCTGACACAATGCGGAGAACTCATCAGCCATAGCCGATCTCCAGGCTGGCTCTCGAAGGGCATCACGGTGCGACGATGGAGCAGCGAAAAACGCACGACGTCGCTCATCGTAGCGAATCGTGCCATCAGTAAACTTATTCTCGCGTCGAGTATTATCTCGCAGACGCGTGATCATCGTCAGGCCAGGAGCAGGAGCCGGGGCTCGCGTCGGTGCAGCAGTCGGAGGCGTCGCGGCGGGAGAATTCCCAGCGTTAGGCGACGCGGACTGCTGCAGTGGGTGGGCCGAAGATGGCGGCCCATCAGGCGACGCTGGGCCAGGCGACGCAGGAGACGAAGGCGAGGCCGGGCTAGGCGACTCGCAGCGAGGCGACGCGGGCTCCTCGGGAGGCGTGCCCCCATGCACGTCGATCACATGCGACGCGCCGTCATGCACGTCGATCACAGGCGGTGCTGCACCGCCCATGGCAGCAGAATCCGGCATAAAAGAAGCATCAACTGCAACAGAGGGATTAGTAGACAGGTACGATAAGTCATATTTGCGCACATGGTCATTCGTAGCCGGTTCCGAGGAAGGGAAAGTGATGGCCTCATACAAAGCGGGAAGAGCAACCTGGACACCAGGTGTAGCGTAGGGAAAAACAGACTCGTCAGAGACAACATCACGAGAAATGTAAACCCGCCCCGTGGACCGATCAAGACACTTGTATCCCTTATGCATCGCACTGTAGCCAAGGAACACGCACAGTTTGGACCGAAAATCGAGCTTATGCGCATTATACTTCCGAAGGCTAGGCCAGCAAGCACAACCAAAAGTGCGGAGAAAAGTATAGTTGGGCTGAATTTTAAAGAGGCGATGTATAGGAGTGTCTTTGTGTAAAACAGCAGTAGGCATGCGATTGATGAGGTAGCACGCAGTTAAAAAGGCTTCATCCCAGAAACGTAGAGGAACCGAGGAGTGTGCAAGAAGAGCCAGACCGGTTTCTACAAGATGACGGTGTTTGCGTTCGGCGACACCGTTTTGCTGGGATGTGTGAGGGCAAGACACTCGATGGGAGATACCCATGCGCTGGAAATACTTGTGTAGTCTATGGTACTCGCCACCCCAATCAGACTTAACACACTTAATCTTAGCGTCCAAAAGACGCTCGACATGAGCCTGGAAAGCATAAAAGACTTGCTCAACATCAGACTTGTGTTTAAGGAGATATATCCAGCAGAAACGTGAATAGTCATCAACAAAGCTAACATAGTACTTGAAACCACCAGAGGAATTAATGGCGGGACCCCATACATCAGAATGAAGTAACTCAAGAGGCATAGTAGAAACACGTTCAGATAAATTATAAGATAATTGATGGCTCTTGGCACGCTGACAAGCATCACACACGGAACTAGAAGTTTCTGATGATAAAAGAGGCAAACTATGTTGCGAAATAATATTGTACACTACATTATTTGATGGATGACCGAGACGCTGATGCCACTGGGACGAAGGGACCTTGACACTGGAGCTAGTGTGGCGGGACGATGGCGAGGGTGACGCTCGACTAAAGGGGATCGGGTAGAGACCATCCTGACTTCTACCGTGAAGAAGAATTCTCCTCGTGGCCTTGTCCTTAACACAGAAAAAATGACGGTGAAATTCAACAAACACGTCATTATCGCAAACTAGACGGTAAACTGAAAGGAGATTCTTATGAATATTGGGAACATGAAGGACATTTTTCAAGTGGAGAGATGAACCGGCTAAAGATGAATGGCCAATGTGCGAAATAGACAAACCTGCACCGTTGGCGACTTGAACATTGTCCCTCCCATCGTAACGCTCGTGGCTGTGAAGGCGCTCGAGGTCGTTGGTGAAGTGATCCGTAGCCCCGGTGTCCATCAGCCAGGGAGGAGTGGGGTTGGAGCTCATGGCAGCAGCGTTGACGAAGCGCTGGTTGTTGTTGTTGGGGCGGAAGTCGTGGTTGTAGCGGTTGCGGCAGTCGGTGGCCATGTGACCCCAATTGCCGCAAATCTGGCAGCGTGGACGCTGCTTCTTGCGACCGGTGTTCTGGTGGCCGTTACCGCCACCGTAGCCGCCACCGGACTGCTGGCGGGCATCACCGCCGTTGTACGGCCGGTTCTGCCCCTGCTGGTAGGAGGAGTTCCCAGCGGGGCGACCCTCGCCATACATGGCAGGGGAGGAATCTGGAGCGCGCGGCCGGCTAGAGTTGTTGAAGGAGCCGGGCCGCGATGCGGCGTTTGCCGATGACGCCCACTCTGCAGCCTGAGCTTGCTGCGTCTGAAGGGTCTCGAAAGAGAGAATGTGAGAGTAAAACTCAGAATACGTCACCGAGGGATTACCGACAGTAAGCGAAGCGGCGATCACGTTGAACTCGGTGCCGAGGCCAGTGATGATGTAGTCGACGAGGTCGTCGTCCGAGATGGGAGCTCTTGCTGCCGCCATGACGTCGGTGAGAGCCTTCATCTTGTGCATGTACTGCGCTGCGGTCATCTCCTCCTTCCGCAGCTGCTGAAGTTGGCGCTTAATATGGCGAACATTGGCACGGCTTTGTGCGCCAAACATGGTGTGGATAGCTTCCCATGTCGCCGCAGCAGTCGTGCAGCCTATGAGCTGACACGCGATGTCGGGTTCCATCGAGCTGCGCAGGAACCCGAGGACCCGCTGGTCCATGATCCACCACTGGTGGTACGCCGGGTTAGGAACGTCGACGGCGTCGGCCCCTGTCCCCTGCTTGACCGTCTTGGCGGGAGCTACCTCAGTACCATCGAGGAAGCCATGGAGACCCGCACCGGAGAGGGTCGAAAGGACGAGCCCCTTCCACAGCATGAAGTTGCCGGAGTTGAGACGCACAGGAGATGGCGGAGCGATCGTCGACGGCATGGTTGCGGCGGGCATGGTTGCAGCGGGCAAGGAGAGGAGTGCGCCGGCTGATTGCGACTGCTGGAGTTGCGAGGAGGTCATCACGGCGACGACGCAGAAGGACTTGCGGCGACGGTGTGGATACGATCTCGCGGCGGCGGCGCGGAGGAAGACTCGCGGCGGCGGCGCGGAAAAGAGCAAATCGGCTCTGATACCAAATTAAATTTAGGGTTTCGGTGAGGCAATAGCCTACACCCTCGATCTCATATATGCAGGGTCAGGACAGTACAGACACGTTACATACGTACGTACACAGGCGGTATACACGCACACCTCATGTACAGACCGTTCTTAACAGGGCTTGCATCAAATGAAGATTTCATATAGCCCATGAAGGATGACGTCAAGTGGTGATCGTCATCAAGATTGAGTTGTGCAAGTTCAAGAGAAGTATCTCGAAGATATCATATACTTGAAGCTTGCCACCCATTTGGAGATAATGGTCAAGTGAAGATGTGCCGATGAGAGGCTCTCCCATAGTGGAGTATGGAGGAGAAATATGTGGATCTTCACAAAGCGAAGCGCAATCAAGAAAGGTGGTCCACTTGAGTAGATCAAGATCGCCATCATCTAGTAAAGTGGAATGCGCAAGGCATAGGTATGATCTTGATAGGGTTTCTATTTTACCGGTCTCATGTTGTTAGTCGGGAGACCGGGTTATTGGATAGACACCGTACTATCAAGAGGGACTCTCGATTGAGCTTTAGCGTATCAGTTGGAGAGAGTTCAAACCTGTGCATACTTAGCATCATCATCTCTCTTGGTTCTTATTTGGCTTATCTCTCTATGGGGTTTTGGAGCTTGTTGTGACCTTCATAACAAGCTCAAGTTCACCGAAAACGGATTTCGTATGAAAAACTTGTTGTGTTTTCAGTTTTGGAGTTTCTCCCGGTTCATCTTCTATAGAGAGGTTTCACCTTTCTATATTTGGTTTTATACTCCCTTGTTGGACTATGATGTTTTCCTGCATTATCTTGTCGTGCTCGTTGTGGTGATTCCAACGAGCCCAAGAACATTGTCGGCGTATCGGCATCTTGGATAGGAGACGGGGTCCTGCTAGCCGAGGGTGAACGTAGGGCAAGAAGGTGGACGTCGTCAAGGTCGGGATTGTACACGGCGGTTTACCCAGCTTCAGGCACCACGGCGGTGGCGGTGCCCTACGTGCTGCTATAACTCACTATAAGGCAATATCGCCGTGAACAGGTTACAATGAGTTGGTTGTGTATCTAAGAGTTGCTTGGATTGGTTCCGTTGCCCTAAAGGCGTCCCGAGGTCCAGCTTATATAGGCGGCTGGACCTAGGGTTACAAGGGGAATACGTATCCAGCAAGTATACGGAGTCCTAAACCTAGCCGGCAAGTATGCCGCCTTCCGTCTTGGTCTTGGTGGCTTCATGGGCTTCAGTCTTGGGCCTCCTCCTTGCCGGCATCCTTGTTTGTCATCCAGCCGGCTGCCTTGTTTGCCATCCGCCTTCTGCCTAGTTGTCATCCGCCTTCTGCCTTGTTGTCATCCGCCTTCTGCCTTGTTATCATCCGCCTTCTTTGTCATCCGCCTTCTTTGGCATCCGCCTTGTTAGCCGGATTGACCCATGTTAGAGATACCCCTACTTGGTATATCCCCAACATTAGCCCCCGGAAAGGTTTAAGTTCTCCAGTTGCCGTCTTCTCTTGTCTGCGACGTCCGTCTTGTTTCTTGAATGTAGGCGGCTGAAGAGCTTGAAGCATTCCGAAGTTGAAGTAGGCGACAGTCCGCCTAAAATAGCCGGACCGATGCCGCCAACATGGGAAAGACGGCCTGACTGCTGTCAGGATTCTTCTAGACAAGGTCTTATCAAATGTTGACGGATGAAGCCAACAGTTAGCACGTTCGCGTTGCTCTGGTTCACGACAGTTTGAACAGGCAGAGAGGTGGAACGGTGCCATGAATGTTGTTTGTGCTGCAGAGGCAGTCATGACAACTAGGCGGCTATACCACGGAGGCAGCCGTGTTGTTGACAATAAAGGCGGCCGTGTCGCTGACGACAAGGCGGCTGTACCATGTTAGCAATTAAGCCAGAACATGGAGCTTTATTATTTCGTACCAATCGATGTCCCCCCAAACTGGCCAGGTTTGGGCGATTGGAAACAACAACTAACAATCTGGCGATCAATTCGCTTAAAACCGAACGCGATGAAGGTGGCCGTGTCGCTGACGACAAGGCGGCCATGCCACGTAGGCGATTGTGTTGCTGTCAACAAGGTGGTTGTGCCACGGAGGCGATAATGGTGGCCGCGTCGCTGACGACAAGGCAGCCATGTTGTTGGCAACGAGGTTGCAAGTCATGTAGCCCCCGAGTAATAGACGAGGGAAGTGTTGACGTCGATCCCCCGGGCTTCTTTTAGCCAGAGTTTTTCTTGATCCGCCTATCTGCAGCCCCCGAGCGTTGAGTCAACGTACTTGAAAGTTGGCTCGATGCTCAGAAGAACTTGTGGCGTTGTAGATCGAATGGTTGTAGTTGTCGAGGTTTGTGCCGCCTTGACGAAAAGGCGGCTCGAGACTTGATGTAAATGCTGCGACTGCAGCCCCTGAGTGTCAAGTATCCTGCACAGTAAACATAGCTGCATTAATATGTACTTTTAATGTAAGCCGAATAATTTTAAGGCCTGAGCCGGCAGTTTTTGAATAAACACTTATGGGTTGTAAATTTTATGTGGCCCGCCTTAATATTTATCTGGCCTATATGCTTAGCTTTTTGTATGTTGGCGGTACCGCAGCACAGTTACTTCAGCTGAGCCAACCAGGGCTAGTACCAAATAGTTTAGACTCAGAGACCAAAGCCGGCGTGTTGGTGCCAAAAACATACTACTAGGCAACCCACATATAAACAATCAGAATAAGGATATTAGGCGGTGCAAAATGATTGCTTAATTTGGCCAGGCGGCGATAAGTATCGAAAAGTTTGAACCACTTAGCACAGAGCAGATTTTGGGTAACTTTGATACTAAGAATATATGATCATATAAGAAAGACAAAAGACGGCATGATCTCAGAGCATAATGAGCAAACCATAGACTTTTATTTCATGACCATATGTTTAAATAAATGTTATAAAGGACTTAGCTTTTGATGTTTGCTGACATCGATGTCGAGGAGGACGAGTCGGAAGACGGCAGCCCCAGTCTGAAGAAGACAACCCCTATGATGTAGGCGGCAGCCCCCGGGATATAGGCAGCAGCCCCGGAATGTAGGCGGCAGCCCCCGGGACGTAGGCGGCAACTTCCTTGTTCTCCTCTTATGTTGCATGCTACAACTTGTTGGTTGCGCCGTGCTTGACGAATAGGTGACGATGAGTAGGCCGCGACGGCAGTTTAAGCCGAGACACGGCGACGATGGTGAGTACGCTGGAAAGACGTTGTGTTGCGCTAGCATTAAGCCGGAACACGGAGCTTCATTGTTTTGTCCCAATCGTTGTCTTTCCAAACTGGCCGGGTTTGGGCGATCGGGAAAAGAAAACAGCAGCTAGCGCCGCCAAGTAATGTCGGAAATACGACAATAAATATGCCGGAAAGGCGTAATGCTGCGTCGGAACGCGACGATGAAGGTGATGACGAATCCGCCAGAGCCGGACGTCGGACGAAACCGAACGTGGCATTAGGAGACGGTGAATTCGTTCAAGCCGGATGCAATGATGGCGGCGTCCCGCTGGCATCATTGACATGGCGAGATTTAGCGACTTGAATAGCCGGACAATTTGGCAATTAAGCCGAAACAACATGTCGATGTATACGCTGGCAAAGCGTCTTGCCACGCTAGCGATTAAGCCGGAACGTGGCGGTAAAATACGCCGTAACGGGCAATTAAGCCAGGACGCGATGATTAGTCAATTGCAAATATTTTGTTTGTCGAAGACGAAGACGCAGATATACTGGATATCTGGCCGCCTTGACTCGAAGTCGCCTGACTTTGAATGGCATCCTAGCAGTAGAATCCAAGTGATTTCATGTAAGTACTAATTGGCTGTGCAGCTAGCACACGCAATCAATTAGTATTACGTGTGTAATTAGCACTTTTTGGCCGAGTGATCCATGCATGTGTTTGATCTTCGTGATTGAAGGATGCCTTGGAGGCATGCATCACAAAAGAGGCAACATTTATTAGTATCTCCTCGATCTTCGTGCGTGTAAGCAGTTTTACTCCTGGACTTGCCATCCGGAGTCTTCGCAAGAAACAACAGCCCGACTTGGTTTTGTCCTTTCGGAACTGATCCGGCTAGCCGGCTGCTGATTGCTTCTTGGCGACGGTCTGCTTTCGATTTGTAAAGTTAAACAAATCGGTACGGAACCGATTCGTGGTGTAGTGGGATTCCGAGAAAGTTTCTCGTTAGTTCCCGCATGTCGTGATGAACGTGGCTCGAGGGATCGCTAGACTCGGCAATTACGCCAAGGCGATGTCGACGAGAACGCCACGACGAAATAGATTATGACGGCTGCGACCTCACGGACGCCTTCAATCCCGCGATCTGCGCGAGAAGGCAGTGCTGGATATCAAGCCCCGTGATGATGAAGACTTGCCGGCCTGTACGACTAGGGAGGATCTCGCGTGTACCCGCAAAGCGAATGAGCCGGCTAGATCCTTCTATCGTGGCCATCATTGTTGCCGACTAGGGCGAACAAGCCGGCTAGATGAGATCTGGCCGCCATTGTTTGACGGTGAAGTCTAGATGTGATCCAGCCGATGACGTGAATCACGCCGGAGCGGATCAGCCGGCTAGATGCGATCTTGTTGATTACGACGATCGGAATCGTCGGCTGCGGACAGCCAAGAGTGATCCCGCCAGGATCGTGACGCCGGACGCCTTATGCCCCACGGTGGGCGCCAACTGTCGTCGTATCGGCATCTTGGATAGGAGACGGGGTCCTGCTAGCCGAGGGTGAATGTAGGGCAAGAAGGTGGACGTCGTCAAGGTCGGGATTGTACACGGCGGTTTACCCAGCTTCAGGCACCACGGCGGTGGCGGTGCCCTACGTGCTGCTATAACTCACTATAAGGCAATATCGCCGTGAACAGGTTACAATGAGTTGGTTGTGTATCTAAGAGTTGCTTGGATTGGTTCCGTTGCCCTAAAGGCGTCCCGAGGTCTAGCTTATATAGGCGGCTGGACCTAGGGTTACAAGGGGAATACGTATCCAGCAAGTATACGGAGTCCTAAACCTAGCCGGCAAGTATGCCGCCTTCCGTCTTGGTCTTGGTGGCTTCATGGGCTTCAGTCTTGGGCCTCCTCCTTGCCGGCATCCTTGTTTGTCATCCAGCCGGCTGCCTTGTTTGCCATCCGCCTTCTGCCTTGTTGTCATCCGCCTTCTGCCTTGTTATCATCCGCCTTCTTTGTCATCCGCCTTCTTTGGCATCCGCCTTGTTAGCCGGATTGACCCATGTTAGAGATACCCCTACTTGGTATATCCCCAACAAACATCGAAAACGGAGTTCGTATGCATAAGTTATTGCGTTTCTCGTCCGGGCGTTCCAGGAATTCCGAGCCAGTCAGAATTTTCCGGACCAATTCCGAACGGGTCGGAATTTTCCGGACCAATTCCGAACTGGATCCGAACTGGCTTTTTAGTACTGTACTCAGTCCGGATTCTAGTTGGTTTTCGTCCGGATTATTCCGAGTCACTCGGAATTCCGAGCCAAATCCGGATTCATTCCGAACGGCACGAATCTGTACCAAACGGTCGGATTTTTGGGAACTATAAAATGGGATCTTCTTCCCCAACGGTTCCCTAACTCTTGAGCACGGTTTTGACCTCCATTGTTGACCCTTTGAAGCTTTGTTATCTCTTTATTCCTCCATGATTCTTGCTTCCAATTAGAGGGAAAAGAGAGAGGAGATCTAGATCTATCATTCCACCAATCAATCTCTCCTCTAACTGAGGGGAAGCTTTTTGATCTAGATCTTGGATGGATTTTGTGTTCCTCTTTGTTCTTCCTCTCTTCTCCCCCCAATAGCATTAGTTGCTTTGGTGGGATTTGAGAGTGAAGGATTTTGAGCACTTCTTGTGTTCTTGCCCATTGCATTGGTTGCATCGGTTTGAGTTCTCCACGGTGATACGTGGAAGTTGAAGTTGAGAAGCTTGTTACTCTTGGGTACTTGGGGTGCCCTAGAGCTTGTCCTCCTGGGTACTTGGAGTGCCCTAGACGGTCCTTGTTGATCTCGGAATTTTGGTGGCTCGCGGGATAGTTGAGAGCCTCCAATTAAGTTGTGGAGTCGCGCCCCGACCTTGTGAGTCTTGTGGCTTTGGGAGCCGCGGGATTCCGGTGAGAGCCTCGAATTAAGTTGTGGAGTGTGCCTCATCCTTGTACGGGTTCGGTGACCACCCTCCAGTGTCCCATAGTGGATCGTGGCACTCCGCATTGGTGGAGGCACGAAGGAGATTACGGTGTGCCATTGCCGGCTATTCGGGGATCACTTTGTGATTCCGCACCGCTCCAATGGAGACGTAGCTTCCATTGGGAAGTGAACTTCGGGATAAATCATCGTCTCCAAGTGCCTCGGTATTTC
Source organism: Poa pratensis (assembly GCA_947311845.1). NCBI lineage: Eukaryota > Viridiplantae > Streptophyta > Magnoliopsida > Poales > Poaceae > Poa > Poa pratensis. Next base: position 3,999,665 of record CAMZMU010000045.1, read on the forward strand.
TATACGCGAGCCTCTTACTTATGCTATTTACCTTGTGATAGCCATCGAGTTTGAAGTAATATATCTTGCTATCACATATTTTCTTATCTTGTTTAGCATAAGTTGTTGGTGCACATAGGTTAACCTAACTTGTTTAGGTTTCATGCTTGATAAATTAAACGCTAGTTTTATTCCGCATTTATTCAAGCCTAAACCGTAAAGAATTTTAATCGCCTATTCACCCCCCCCCCCCTCTAGGCGACATCCGTGTCCTTTCACTAAGAGGCAGTCGAGGGGTGTGCCGGCCCATCCAAATAAATCTTATTGCCGCCTTTGAGATCTCTCTAGGTGTATTCACACTTTTTACAACCTTGAATACTTGTGAAGCAATGCATCCTTTTTAGGTTTGTGTCACCGTTGTTGTCTCGATACAACTTTTGCGCATCCCTCAAGTAAGCTTGAAAATACTCCGCACTTCATTTGAACCTTGCACTAAAACATGTCTAGATACATGTGTGCAGAAAAAGCTAGACATGCTTACATTTAGAATAGAGGTAGTAACAATTATCAACAGATTGTCTCAAGGTGATGAGTACGAAAAATTCAACGAAGTTAGAGAATTTATGTCGTCCTCCATTGTCTTGTCACTCTCATTCCCTCCATAGATTTTCTCAAGATCTCCCTGAAATTTGTTGCAATGAATTCGTACGGTCTTCCACCTATGCAAAATAGCATTGTCGTTGCGGTCCATATGCACTTTGGCAAATTCACTATATTTTCTTGCCTCATTGAATTGGTCAGTGATCCTCTTCAATACTTTCCTGAGGTTTTTGTTGGCGACAGTAATGGGTTCATGGCTCACAGGCTTCCAAGATTCACATAAGCACTCGTCCTCAAGGGATTCCACCTCGGTCCTCAAGGGACAGATCGGTGAGAGAGATCGTCGAAGCAACTTTAGCGCACCAGAGGATGATAATGGCGACGGTGATTCTTGTGGCTATGGGTCGATTCTTTCGGCTGAGATAGCAAGTGGACAACAACAAGCACTATGAACAAACTCTCGTAGCTAGACGACGATGGAAACAACGGGACCGTGGAGCATGTTGTCGACGGCGTGAACCAAATGCCAATCACGTTCTCGCTACACAAGCCACTAGAGGAGCCTATGTTTGGTAAGCAGGTGGAGTACGGTGAGCAGACGACGAGCAAATGTCTAGAATGGAGAGAAGCGGACGGTCCCGAATCGGTTCAAGGACAAGAGCAACATGGTAGGGCACGAATTGCATCGCCATTGCTCATGTTGGGCTCCTGTGGAGCAGAGGTCACACTGACGTAGGAGAGGGTCACAACGGCGGTCAGCAAAGATGATTGCATAGTGACAGCGCCGCCTCTCGCTGCTGTTTGCATCCTTGGTCGATATGCGTCCTTGCCCATGGCTCGGGGACCCGTGCAGCGGTGGTGAGGTACCAAGGCGAGAGGTTCGGGCCGATGGAGCTTGACGGCGGCAAACGCCTGTGCGCGCAGGTTGAGGCGAGAGTGACAGGACGACGGCGATGGCGAGGGTCTGGCCCGGCGGTGGCGCACGGCAGGAAGTCGCGGCAGCATTGGTCCGATCGCTACAGGAGCTAGGGGAAGATCAGGTGTGGTCTTTGATAAAACTACAAAAAAAAGGCGGTAAATTATAACTCGTCTAACTTATGTATCTTTTATGGTGTTCTCCTTTGCCACGTTAGCCTGACAATGGGCCCTGCTAGTCAGAAACCTTGTTAGCATGTTAAAAACAAAATATCGGTGCTATATGCCTATATCCAAATAACCAGAAAAATACGGGTGGATTTTTGGAAAATTATGCATATAGGTGGATATGAGAACATCATGCCCAACTGTGGTTGGTTTTTGGAATCTTTCCAACGGCTGTCCGAGCCGGACGTCTCCAGGTTGGTCATCCTTGACAGTTTGTCCCTATGTTAGGAAACTTGTTAGCACGGCTAAAATCGAGTATCAGTTCTATTGAATGCAACCGGCGATGGATTTTTGGAAAAGTTACGAATCTCGCTGAATTTGTGAACTTTGTGCGTAATTGTGGTAGTTATTTGGAATTTTCTCTATCTACCTAGACCTCGCATTCCACTAATCTGGACTCTGACGGGAGACTTGCATTCCGGGTCGTCGGCTCGCTGGTGCCTGGTGGAGTGGTGGGCATGTATTACAGGCCTAAATTATTGCCAGCCTGGGCTAAGGCATCTCCAGTTCTCTCCCTCTCTCTCCCCTCCTCTCTCTCCTCCTCTCTCTCTCCTCCTCCCGCGCTACCACCAAGAAAGCAGCAACTGGATTATATAAAAACGTCCGATCGTCGTCCCGCCGGGAGAAGATAGGAACAGGGCAGGACAGGGAGAGGAATTGAAGCAGCTGAACCCAGCGGAGAACGCCTTGGCGGCTACCGCTGAACTCCATGGCGGCTCCTCCTGGAGGTACGTATCCGCTGTGATGTTGTCCATTACTCTACCACCTGTGGAAGTTTGGTCAACTCATCGATCTATCCATCCACCCGTGGGAAAGGTGAAGTATTAATTGGCAGTAACATGAGATAATCCGATTCCCAAACCACGATCTTGTTTGCCAGGCTAGTTTTGCTGAAATAAATCTGGTTCTTTTCTCTCGATGTAGGCTACTTCATTGGCCGCCCAGCAAACGCTGACGAACAGAACGAACAGCCGCAGCCCGCAGTTGAAACTCCTCCAGATGTGAACGAACACATTACTGGTGGTAAGTGCACTCAACGATGCTTTTGATTATATAGAAACGCTGGACTGGGACATGGCTTTGTTACTAAATCTCTCTTTGTCAAATTCAAAAAAAAAAAAATCTCTCTTTGTCTTCTCTTGCTAAAACAAGATTACTACGTCGGCCACCCGGCCAACAAACAGCCGATTGAAGCAGGCCCGCCGACTGAACAGGGCTTCATGGCCAAATGGTACGACACATTGCTAATCTATAACAGCTGTTGATTTCTTAGACCCAAAACGCTTGAACTCTCTAGATCCATAGATCGACCAGGTCGTTCTTGTGTTCTATTTAATGGTATGGCCTAATGCTTTTTGCCTTCGTCTCCGATCTCCAGGTTTTCATGCCTCGTCGGCAGTAAAGCCAGCAGCTAGACCGACAAGCGCAGCCGTGGTGCGCCGCGGGAGGATTTGATGTGAAATCGGATCGATAAGTCTCAGTTGTGTATTGGATTTGGAACTACGAGTTATGTTCATCTTTGGAAACTGATATTTTTGTATTTCTTCCCGAACATTTGATTCCTGGATATTCATCCGTGTAATACCGACAAACGAAAGGTCAATGGAATTGTCATCCATGTCGGTGAAATGATGTTGATCTGTTCAAGTTGTATATACCACGAAATGATCCTGATGTTGACTTCGGATTTATCCCACTTTGCGCACTCTGGCTGTACAATTATATCGATTCCGTGTGAAATAGACAGCTATACATGTAGTATTGACAACTGCACAGTTGATATTAAAATAACAGACGTGTTTGCATTTCTTCCTTTTCAAATGCCTGATTCACGGCTAATTAAGCATATGGATATGTGTCATCTCCAGCGCGACCACCAGTACACGGCAGTCGGCAAGACAATGGAGACAATGGGGCAAAATTTTATGAACTACTTATAGATTGGTCACCTGATTGAATCACATTCAATATTATTATGCATTATAGATCATCATCCAACGGCCCACAAGCATCACTCCTACAGCTCATCCCATTCTCCCGCTCGTGTTGTTGCCGCTCTGTTTCCCCTCCTCTGCATTGAGTGTCTCCTCTGTATTGGTCGCTGCCTCCGTGTCAATCCGAGCTCTTATCTACCGTTACCTCCATCTCCGTCCAAGCTGTCTCCATCGATGCTCACCCATGGTTGGAGGCTGATGCCAACAGATCTTTAGAAAAGAAAATTGTCCAATGGCGTATATAAAATGCAAAATTCTATGCGCTTGCTCCTTGGTTGGATCTGGTCTGCCGCTCGACTGCAGAGGCTGCACCTAGCGCCTTGTCATGGGCTCACGACGTGCTTGCCTCGATACATATGGTACACAAGAAATTGTAGATAATTAAACTCACGGGCACGTCTTTATAACAGATTCTAGCCCTAAATGAATAATGCGATATTAAGCGATATGAAATATCTCCATTCATGAGAACATAGTAGGGAGGAACCGCCTCTTCCCCAGAACGACTTTAACCTTATTGCAGTTTTTATAGTCATCACCGCTTGCTTGCTGTCACTGCTCACATCGCTCTCATGTTCTGATAAGCACCAACAACACAACCAACGCTTTTTCGACACACTTGCTTGTTTTGAATCAGACTAACTTGCAGGTACAATCTTTGGATAACCAAAGGAGAAACCTGAGACCATTTATTTCAGCTCCATGTAGTTCCACAAACTCTTATTTTGAAACTAGCTAAATCAACCTGTACACTTGCAGTCATCACAACACCTCCCGAACCTGCATCCAGCGCCGCGGATGCCGGAGAAAGCTCTGGTCACCACGCGCCTTCTACGACGAACTTGGGCACGACATTCCGTGATTTGCTGCCCCTAGGCGCCGCCACATGGAGCCAACTCCAGACTAGTCATCACCGACGGAGGGGACGTCGTCGCCGCCTTGTCCGGAACCGCTGCACCGGGATCCTTGCGTCCCAGGTCAGTCAGCATCCCCTGTCGAGTCCACCCTCCCCACGAAGTCGCTAGAGCATTCGTAGGAGGAGGTCGCGCCGCGGCTCCAATCTATCACCGAGCGTTGCCTCTCCAAGCCGAGCCACGGTCGTGATGCGGTAGGGGCCCTGTTGTCCCCTTCACCAGTGGCGTGTGGGATTTCCTGTTGGCCACCTCAGGGGACGACAATGGGAGAGGGGAGGGAGGAGGGGGTGGCAGCCCGCAGGGGGTTAAGGTTTCTCCCCCGGTCGCCCTAGAAGGAGGCGATGCGAGGGATATGCGGCGTCTCTTACTTGTTGTTGGTCATGGAGTAAATCCCTATATAAATCAAGAAATAAAGTGCATTTTCAAGCTTGAAAGTCATCACTTGTTGTTTTTTTTTGCAGGGAATCATCACTTGATGTTTACCTATAAAACTTGAAACTGGAGCAAAGTTAGCTATGAAAAATTGATTTGACCATCCTCTTCTTTTGGACACACAAGTTAAGGGGATCGTAGGCAGAAAACAAAAAATTTCCTAACAACGATAACCCTAAACTAGCCAGGATCTATACTATGCAGATATACTATACAATAGGAGATCGATATACATACTCTTGTAGACCGAAAAGCAGGGATTACACCCCTGCACAGGTGTTGCTGATGAAGCCAACGAAGCCGACCTCAAGGTCGTGAAGACGAAGACCTCCAAGCACTGCAAACGCAGCTCCTCGCAGGGAGTCACACACGTACGGTGGAGATGACAACCTCCGGGCTCTGATCCAAGGACAGGCAGCGGAAGTAGAGGGACCGGAAGACCAGCAGTACGGCGGTGCCCGTATGGTGGAGAAAACACTCAACCCGTGCACAACCCAATTGCGGAGTCACATCTAAACGGGAGAGAGAGAGGAATGGTGTGTCTTCAAAGGCATGGGGGCACCTCTATATAAAGGCGGAGGGAGGCTGCCACGCTTGCCAGCCAGGCGGTGTGGGACTAAGCCCCACACCCGCCGGCCAGCAAGGTGCGCCGGCCCTAGGTGGGCCCCAAGTGGCCCACCTAGGCCGGCTGGCCCTCTCCCCATTTTTTTCTTTTTTCTTTTTGGGGATTTTCCCCTAATGGGCCTCTAAGGCCCATTTAAGAAAATAGCCTTTAAAATTCAAAATTAATAAAATAAAAAAATATTTAACTATTAATTACACTAATTAATATTAAATACATATTATCTAATTTATTCCGGCTCCGAAACTATTTCGTTGCTCTCCGATCTCCATCGGAACTCTCCTAAAACACTTCCGGTGTTCTCTTTTATTTTCTCTTTCATGTCCGACCTAATATACAAGTCATCTCCCCTTAAGTGTGTTACCCTAGCGGTTCGAGATCTCGTCAGACATAATCGAGACACGTTCTCCGATTAATGACTAATCCGTGGACCTTGGATACCCATGATTAATCCTTGTGAGATAACGAATAACTTTGTCGTTCGAACCTTAGACGTCGAGTCTTAGACCTTTTGCCTAGCAATACTTAGAGTGTCCGAGACTCGATCTTAGATATCGTGATACCTAGCTTAATCTCATTATTGACAACACTATTCTTTACTCGTCTCTGATCTTATGTCCTCGTGACCTAGTCACATGCTTGCAAGCTCATTGACATAATCTCACCGAGTGGGCCCAGAGTATCTATCCTGCTATGCGGATTGGCAAATCCCGCTCTTGATCCCTCACCTCAACATACTCCCTTCCAATACCCGAGAGGGGCACCTTTATGGTCACACTATTAAGATATGACGGTTGATGCAATCATAGTATCTTCCAGGAGTAGCAATTTGAGTTGATCTCATGGTCGAAGGTGTAATGACTACGTCCTATAAATATTGGGTATGTCCATCATGTCATTCTTCCAATGACATGACTCCATTGCCAATTGACATAAATGTCACATGATCGGGAAACCACGATCATCGATCGCACAATGAACTAGTTAAATAGAGGCTACTAGGGATCTGGTTGTTTACGTACCACACGTGTATTAATGTTTCCGCTTAATACAGTTATAGTATGATACAAAACATATTATGAACAAATGAGATATGATAAATAAAAACGTTTTTTTTAATTGCCTCTAGGGCATATCTCCTTCAGTCTCCCACTTGCACTAGAGTACAATTTATTCTAGATTACAACTTGATAAAAGCTTAACACCCATAGCATTTTGGTGTTTTTCATGCTTGTCTAGTGGAAGACGTTTCGTCAGAGGATCTGCCACATTCAGATCCGTATGTATTTTGCAAATCTTCACATCGCCTTCCTGGATATACTGTCGTATCACATGGAAGCGTCGGAGAATGTGTTTGGCAGTTAAGTGAGACCTTGGTTCCTTCGCGTTAGCAATAGCACCCGTGTTGTCGCAGTAGAGGGTCACAGGGTCTTGCGCGCTTGGGAACACTCCGAGCTCGATGATGAACTTGCTCAGCCAGACAGCTTCATTCGCGGCTTCCGAAGCAGTGATATACTCCGATTCCATCGTAGATTGGGCTACTATGGGTTGCTTCCCACTTCTCCAGCTCACAGCGCCTCCGTTCAGCTTAAAAACATATCTTGTCTGTGACTTTGAGTCATCTGGATCTGTGCAGAAACTTGCATCAACGTAACCTGTTACGCCAAGTTACTCTTCACAGCCTCCATACACAAGGAACATCTCCTTTGTCTTCTTGAGATGCTTAAGAATGTTCTTAACAGCTATCCAATGCTCCTTTCCAGGATTACTTTGGAACCGGCTCGTCAAACTAAGATCCAATGCTACATCGGGTCGAGTACTTAACATGGCATACATGATCGAACCTATGGTTGAAGCATAGGGATGTTTACCCATCTCGGCTTTATCATGTGCCGTCACCGGACACTGAGCCTTGCTCAATATCTTATTCCTGATAACCGGCAGAGAACCTTTCTTTGCCGTCTGCATACGAACCTTTTCAATATTTTATCAAGATAAGTACTCTGACTTAACGCTAATAGACGCCTTGATCTATCACGATAGATTTTAATGCCTAATACGTATGCAGCTTCTCCTAAGTCCTTCATCGAAAATTTACTGTTTAAATATTTCTTCACGCTATTCATAAGATCCACATTATCCCCAACTAGTAATATATCGTCCACATATAGAACTAGGAACACAACTGAGTCCCACTCATTTTCTTGTAAATGCAGGTCTCTTCCACATTTTGGCAAATCCAAAACCTTTGATCACCTCATCAAAGCGAAGATTCCAGCTCCGAGATGCTTGCTTCAGTCCATAAATGGAACGCTGAAGCTTGCACACCTTGCCAGCATTCACTGGATCGACAAAACCTTCAGGTTGTACCATGTACAACTCTTCCTCAATGTTGCCATTTAGGAACGCAGTTTTGACATCCATCTGCCATATCTCATAATCGTGATATGCAGCTACTGCTAGCAAAACCCGAATAGACTTCAGCATCGCTACCGGTGAAATTTTTTCATCGTAGTCAATCCCATGAATTTATCGGAAACCTTTCGCGACAAGTCGAGCTTTATAGACGGTTACGTTACCGTCAGCATCAGTCTTTTTCTTAAAGATCCATTTATTCTCGACGGCCTTGCGCCCTTCGGAATCTCCGTCAAAGTCCATACTTCGTTGTACTACATGGATCCTACTCGGATTTCATGGCTTCAAGCCATTTCTCGGACTTGGGTCCTTTCATTGCCTCTTTGTAACTCGTAGGTTCGTCTTGTTCAATCAACATGACAGTGCAAACAAGATTACCGTACCACTCAGGAGGGGTAGGGGTCCTTCCTGACCTACGAGGTAAAATAGGTTCCTCGACATCTTCTCCTACTCCATCTGTTATGGAGGACGGTTCGGGAACAGTTTCCGTTGCGCCACTCAGAATTTCGAGTTCAGGATCAACGATCTCGTCGATCTATTTTCCTCCCACTTACTCCTTTGGCGAGAAACTCCTTCTCGAGAAAGGTGCCGTTTTTCGCGACAAACGTTTTGCCCTGGCTTGGTTGTAGAAGGTGTATCCTATGGTTTCCCCGGATACCCTACAAAGATGACTTTCTCGATTTCGGTTCGAGTTTGTCCTGTAGTTTCTTAACATACGCCTCACAACCCCAGACCTTCAGGAAGACAACTTAGGTTTATCGCCATGCCATATCTCATACGGTGTCATTTCTACGGATTTGGATGAAGCCCTATTTAAAATGAATGTGGCTGTTTCTAACGCATATCCCCAAAACGATACGGGCAAGTCGGTAGAGCCATCATAGACCGGACGCTATCTAATAGAGTACGATTACGTCGCTCGGACACACCGTTGTGTTGTGGTGTCCTAGCCGGCGTAATTGCGGCACAATGCCACAGCCTTCAGATGTGTGCCAAACTCAAAACTCAAACATTCGCCACCACGATCGGATCGAAGGTGCTTGATTTTCTTGTTGAGTTGATTTTCAACTTCACTCTGAAATTCTTTGAACTTTTCAAATGTTTAGACTTGTGTTAATTAAGTAGATATACCCGTATCTACTCAAATCAGTGAAGGTGACAAAGTAACGATTACCATTGCGTGTCGACACGCTCAGTGGCCCGCACACATCTTATGTATGATTCCCAATAAGTCCGACGCCCGTTCCATAAATCCGTTGAACGGTGTCTTGGTCATCTTGCCCATGAGGCACGGTTCGCAAGTGTCAAGGGATCCAAAATCCAATGAGTCCAAAAGTCCATCTGTATGGTTTCTTCATGCGCTTTATACCAATATGACCGAGACGGCAATGCCACATATACATGGCGGTATCGCTACTAAGTTTAATCCTTTGGCATCTACGCTATGGATGTGAGTACTACGATCGAGATTCAACAAGAATAAACCATTACTCTCAGGAGCATCAACATAAAAGATATCATTCATCAAAATAGTACAACCATTTGATACTGATTTAAACGAATAATTGTCTTGTAACAGGCAAGACCCAGTGATAATGTTTACACTCAACGATGGCACAAAATAATTTATTCAAAACCAAAACTAATCCCGATGGTAGATGTAGAGGATAGTGCCGACGGCCACCACGTCAACTTTCGATCCATTGCCGACACGCATCGTCACCTCGTCCTTCGCCAGGCGTCGTTTATTCCGCAACTCCAGCTGAGAGTTACAAATATGAGCAACAGAACCGGTATCAAATACCTAGGTATTACTCCGGGCGCATGTAAAGTAAACATCAATAACATGTATATCACATATACCTTTCTCTCTTCCGGCAATCTTGCCAGCCTTCTTGTCTTCCAGGTACTTGGGGCAGTTGCGCTTCCAGTGACCATCTCCCTTGCAGTAGAAGCATTCCACGCCAGGTTTGGGACCAGGTTTGTTGGCCTTGGATCGGGCAACAGGTTTGCCATCCTTCTTGGCCTTCCAGTTCTTCTTTCCCTTGCCGCCAGATTTCTTAAAATCGACGGTCTTGTTGACCATCAACAGCGTGTGCTCCTTCTTGATCTCCACCTCAGCAGTCTTCAACATCACAAACACCTCGGACAGACTCTTAGCCATGCCTGCATGTTGTAGTTCATGACGAAGCCTTGAAGCTAGGGGCAACGATTGCAGCACCCTATCAATCGCCAGCTCATCAGGAATCTTGCATTCCAGAGCGTTCAGGCGTTGAACGTAGCCAGACATCTTGACCACGTGCTCGCTCACACTGCTGTGTTCTTCCATCTTGGCTGAGAAGAAAGCTCAGAAGCTTCATACCTCTCAGCCTTGGCCTGCGGCGCAAAGACAGCCTTGAGATCAGAATTATCTCAAAAGCACTCATCTTCTCAAAGCGCTTTTGCAGGTCAGCTTCCATGGCGTAGAGCATGCACTCTGCACGAAGGCGGAATCATCCGTCTTGGTCAGATAGGCTTTCTTCTCTTCCTCAGAGGCGGTGATCGCAGGGGGATCTCCAATGGCAGCTTCCAGGACATAGGCCACCTTGTGGGGAGTGAGGAGGATCCTCAGGTTGCGGAACCAGGACATGAAGTTAGACCCATTGGTCTTAAGCTTTTCTTTCTCAAGGAACAGGCCTAGGTTAAAGGTGGGGCGAACATCTACAATGGAATTTGCAAAAACATAAGACTTTGTTCATAATAAATATGGGTTCAAGTTTTAACAAATAAAACTACCAGAAGTCCCACTCAAACGAACATCCCCTGCATCGTTTCAGTGATTACACGATCCTTATTCATTATGCAACCCCTCATCATCAAGCCGGCAACATAACTTCAAAGGTAGATATCGAAATGTCAATCACAACAACTCTGTGACTCATGCTTAACCTTTCGGTCACCTTGTTCCGAGGCCATGTCTGTACATGTTAGGCTCGCCATAATAACCTTCAGCGTATACGCTGTGCAAAAATGTCTTACACCCACTGTATGCGAACGACGAGATGTCTGACACCCGCAACGGTATGCCTCATAACGTAGAACTTTCTTGGTGGTGCACGCCAAAGGGAGAACACTAATGGTATTTTGGAGGGATCATTTATATTACTACCGCCGTGTAACTATTATAAACAATATATATACACAATATAAGATGCACTCAAAAACATCAAATGTAATGCGACATGATATGGTCGTGCGCCAATGGTTCCTTCGCGCCCACGGTTTATAAACAATTTAATAAACCTACCTTGACCATATCACATTGCCCCTGCAAAATAAAGTTAGACGCTTTCTACTTTATCTTTTTTATATTTTACGTGGCTTGGGGATTTCGTAATAGAAACCGATTCATACCTACGAACCTATGACCACAAGAACGATCAAATAGTCGCTATTTTATGTATCCCTTTCGTGCCCTCCATTGAAAATGCAAAGCAACTAAAGAGAGAGACAGACACCCGCCACCCACATATACGGTACAAGCCATATGTCAGTTGTGGAACCAGTCTCGCGTAAGCGTACGCGTAAGGTCGGCCGGGCCGCTTCTTCAATCAATGCCACCGGCTAAACAAGTGCACGCTAGAGGTAACTTCTAAAAGAACGATGCCCCCATGAGAACATGAGTTCCAAAAACGGTATAGCTATATCTACGCATAGATCGGCTCTGATACCACTGAAGGGATCGTAGGCACAAAACAAAAAATTTCCTAACAACGAAACCTAAACTAGCCAGGATCTATACTATGCAGATATACTATACAATAGGAGATCGATATACACATACCCTTGTAGACCGAAAAAAAAGCGGGGATTTACACCCCCGCACAGGTGTTGCTGATGAAGCCAACGAAGCCGACCTCAAGGTCGTGAAGACGAAGACCTCCAAGCACCGCAAACGCAGCGCCTCACAGGGAGTCGCACACGTACGGTGGAGATGACAACCTCCGAGCTCCGATCCAAGGACAGGCAACGGAATTAGAAGGACTGGAAGGACCAGCAGCACGGCGGTGTGCGTATGGTGGATATAAAACACTCAACCCGTGCACAACCCAATTGCGGAGTCACGTCTAAACGGGAGAGAGAGAGGAATGTGTGTCTTCAAAAGGCATGGGGGCACCTCTATAAAAGGGGAGGAGGGAGGCTGCCACGCTTGCCAGCCAGGCGGTGTGGGACTAAACCCCACACCCGCCGGCCAGCAAGGTCGCCGGCCCTGGTGGGCCCCAAGTGGCCCCCTAGGCCGGCTGGCCCTCTCCCCATTTTTTCTTTTTTCTTTTTGGGGATTTTCCCCATAATGGGCCTCTAAGGCCCATTTAAGAAAATAGCCTTTAAAAATTCGAAATTAATTAAATAAAAAATATTTAACTATTAATTACACTAATTAATATTAAATACATATTATCTAAATTTATTCCGGCTCCCGAAAACTATTTCGTTGCTCTCCGATCTCCATCGGAACTCTCCCGAAACACTTTCGGTGTTCTCTTGTTTTTCTCTTTATGTCAGACCTAATACAAGTCATTCCCCTTAAGTGTGTTACCCTAGCGGTTCGAGATCTCGCCAGACATAATCGAGACACATTCTCCGATTAATGACTAATCCGTGGACCTTGGATACCCAGGATTAATCCCTGTGAGATAACGAATAACTTTGTCGTTCGAATCTTAGTTGTGAGTCTTAGACCTTTTGCCTAGCGATACTTAATTAGCGTGTCCGAGGACTCGATTTAGATATCGTGATACCTAGCTTGATCTCGCTATTGACAACACTATTCTTTATCGTCTCTGATCTTATGTCCTCGTGACCTAGTCACATGCTTGCAAGCTCATTGACATAATCTCACCGAGTGGGCCCAGACTATCTATCCTGCTATGCGGATTGGCAAATCCCGCTCTTGATCCCTCGCCTCAACATACTCCTTCCAATACCCGAGAGGGACCTTTATGGTCACACTATTAAGATATGACGGTTGATGCAATCAAAGTAATCTTCCAAAAGTAGCAATTTGAGTTGATCTCACGGTCGAAGGTGTAATGACTACGTCCTATAAAAATTGGGTATGTCCATCACGTCATTCCTTCCAATGGCAAGACTCCATTGCCAATTGACATAAATGTCACATGATTGGGAAACCTCGATCGCACAATGAACTAGTTAAATAGAGGCTACTAGGGACCTGGTTGTTTACGTACTACACGTGTATTAAGATTTCCGGTTAATACAGTTACAACATGATACAAAACATATTATGACAAATGAGATATGATAAATAAAAACACTTTATTAATTGCCTCTAGGGCATATCTCTTTCAACTCGGCCACTGGCCACTGGTGTCCTGTGATTTTGACGTGTGTCCGAAGCGGGTAGGGATGAAAAAGGAGCGGATAGAGATATAGCTGAGTGGTGCCACATTTTTTTCATTTTTTCGGAAGCAAAAACGAATACCGATTCTCTGGAAATAAATAAAAAGTAAACATTGTCAGAAACAGATATAAACCAAATATGGCAGACATAGAACAAAACGCAGATATTTGCTGGAACTAAGAGACTCCTTGAATAATGCTGGAAATTCAAGCAAACCAATGAACTTGTCTAGATTCTAAGATGAATATAGTGTGCATAAGTTATCAACATCAAAAATACCTGCTATCGTAGATCATATGCAAGTACATAGTTACTAAACATGGTCACTCACATCTTTTTCTTCTTTTATTTATATCTTGGGCTGTAGCTAAATATTTTCAGTAGAATTATTGGGCATGCTAGTTTCCGAAAGCATCACGTAGAAAGACGGAAAGTTCCATATTACCAAAATGGAGGAATTATGCTTCCGTGGTTGTTCCACCAAAACGTTATGTTTTTGTTCCGCAAAATTCCGTTATCATTTTTGCGAAGTCGGAAAGTTTTCGTTCCGTTTTTAACCCTAGATCGAAGAGGGTGTATGTTGCATCAAACTCGGCGTGACTACATGGAAAGCTTGGGTTTTTGAGAGCCCCTCTTAGAATCCTTGATCTTGATTCAAACTATTGTAGTCCCTCTATTTAGAGCATCTCCAACCATGGTCCCTATACGTTTTTTTTTGTCCGGGTGGGACAGCAAAAGTGGTTTTATTCGTCCGGTATGTCCGGTGGGGTGAGTTTGAGGGCGTCCGGTCGCGTCCGGGCGTGTCCGCTGGACCAGTTTTTCCTTTCTTTTCCTTTCTTTTGTCCTTCATTTATTCTTCTCTCTCCGTATCCACCAATCACATATAAGTGGACCAAAATTTGGAATGACATTTGAGGACAAATTATAGGAGGCCATTTTTTAGGGGTGTCCGCGGACACCTGTCCGGACAGTTTGGGGTGGATTTGAGAGACGTGGTTGGAGATGCTCTTATAACCCCCATGACGTACAAATTGTTGCCGGTTGATGTGCACGGCAGCACCGTTGACTTTGCCAAGTCTTTGCACCGCCGAACACGCCCGAGGCAACGACTTGACCTGACGAAAATTAAGAAAAGAACAAGCGGGAAGTGAGCGGGAGATATTCCAATCGAGAGGCAGAGAGGGCACCATCTTGTCCCCGTCGCCCACTGGTTGCATTTCCTCCCATCTTCTTCCTTCCCATCCCGTTCTCCCCCTCGTCGGCTATACCTCCACTGCCACCGAGTTGAATCACTGAAAATATTTCACGCATAGCTCCGCTCCGCAGATGAATTAGTTTCGCAAGCCGATTTAGTTTTCTCTCGTCCACTACGGAGCAAATCGCTGCTGCCTCTCGACTCCACTGCAAATCTCATACTGACATCTGCTCTCGCCCGAGAACCCTTCAGGTACTATTTCTAATAAAATCCCTGGCTGCCTTCGTGCAAAGCTCTGCATTCGCCTGCATATATATGTCAGTACGGTTAGTCTGAGCTACAGATTCTCATCACACGCAGTGTCCCGGTTAATTGGCGCTAGACTATATTGGGATTCAGGATGTCTTAATCGAACAGTTTCATGCGAAAATCATGTGTGCCAAACTAGCTTTACATAGTTATATCTTCCGTTGTACTAGAGAAATATTCTCGCCCTCCATGTGTTCGACAGAATACCCCAGCGTGAACTAGACCAGGTGACCTGACGCAACAGGTAGGGAGGAGAGCTAGATGCCGGCTGTCACCTGGATCCGAGATAGATGATCTTATTTACTGCAGAAGTGTGCCCCCATCTTGTTCTTCCGAGTAGTTACTAACTTACTATTATGTACGGAGTATTTTTTAAGTATCAGCTCATTATCGCACCCTTGGTACATCTTCTGATGTTCAGCTTCTCTTTCCTTATGATGCAGGTTTGATCGCACTCATCGTTGGATCGGCACGTTGTTGCTGTCCTGCTCCGTAGGCCACCTACTACAGGTCTCCACAAGGTGAGAATTAGTTTTAGAAGATAGCTCTGTGCCGTGTAGTTTAGAAAATGCGACGAAATTACTACACGGCTGCAACCTTGTTAGAAGCAGTCCACAAATTCATTTGCTAGACTACAAAATTACTAGTACATGATCTACTGCGATGAGGATAGAAACAACGACAACCTCAACTGGGCATGGCACATTCAGGCGATCCCTGAACTGTTGCGAGCTCAAGGAGAATTATCTCCGCAGTAGACGTTACACGTGGTCGAATGAGCGTGAGGTCCCTACCCTCGTGAGACTTGATAGGGTGTTCTGCTCGGTTGACTGGGATGAGCTTCACGATAGCTGCTCTCTACGCTGTCTTGCGACGATTGTGGCAGACCACTTGCCTCTACTCCTCGACTGCACCACACAGTCCGTGGGTACAAAGCGATTCCAGTTTGAGCGCTTATGGATGAAGCTGGATGGCTTCAGTAATGTGGTGCAGACCGCTTGGGATGAGGTCGATGGGGATCCACCAATCTGCCGCTGTGTTCTGAGATGAAGCTAATCTGAAGAGCACGGAACACCGACTCATGAGCTGGAGCGACAGGAAGGGGGGTGCGTTAAACTGCAGCTTATGATAGCACGTGAGGTGCTACTTCGTCTTGATATCGCGACGTAGTCGCGCCAGCTCTCTCTGGACGAGCGCGCTTTACACGGGAAGCTCAAGCACACCTACCTTGGCCTGGCTTCGCTGGAGCGAACCATGGTCCGCCAGTGAGCCAAATTCGCTTGGTTGCGTGAGGGGATGCAAACACAACCTTCTTCCACCAACACGACTCCTACCATCGTAAGAAGAATGTGATCCGCAGCCTCAAGGTTGAGGGCGCAGTCATCTCGGATCAGGCAGCCATGGCTGAGGCTGCATTCACGCACTTCGAATCCATCATTGGCTTGTCAGGTTACCGTGAGTTCTCGTTGGACCTAGACTTGCTAAGGAGACGCTCGGAGGACCTATCTAGACGCCGCCTTCTCAAACGAGGAGGTTTGGGAAGTGGTGAGGCGCCTACCTCGCGGTAAGGCACCGGACCTGATGGGTTCACGAGTGAGTTCCTCTAGAGTGATGAGAGCCTTTGACAAGTTTTCATTATGAATGGCTGCGGCCTTCAAGGTCAAACCAGACCTTAATTATACTGTTGCCGAAGCGCTTTGATGCGGCTGCTTTGGGTAATTACTATCCGATCAGCTTGATTCGTATCTTTGCCAAGCTTGTGGCGAAGACTTTGGCATCAAGTTTGGCCCCCAAGCTCGAGTCGCTGGTCGATCGCAACCAGTGCGCCTTCATTCGAAAGCACGCACCCACGACGACTTTTGTTGGTTCAACAGGCGGTTAGGCTTCTCCACAGGTTCAAGGAGATGAGGGTGATGCTCAAGCTGGATATCGCACGTGCCTTCGACTCCGTTTCTCGGTGGTTCCTCTTGGAGGTGCTCTGTAAGATGGATTTCGGTCCAAGGTTCTAGAAATGGGTTGGCCACGACAAGTTCTTGGGTGTTGCTCAATGGCGAGCCCCCCCCCCCCCCCCCCCCCCCCCCCCGTGTGGCATTAGAGGGGCCTGAGACAAGGAGACCCCTTCCTGCCTCAATTTTTCGTGTTGGTGATTAATTAACGCGCTCAACAGTATGTCGGCTAAGGCCTTGGAGTTAGGGATCCTCTTGATGCTAGCACGCCAGGAGTTGGTCACAGCGGTCTCGCTTTATGCAGTCGATGTGATATCTTCTGCCACCCTAATGAGCCAGAGTTGCACGTGGTCCGCAAAACTCTCGCGCTCTTTGGTTACGCATCGGGGTTGCATACAGACTTTGCTAAGTGCTCAGTCTCCCCCATTGCTACCCGGATGAGGGGGCCTTGTAGGTGACGACCGTGATGGGGTTCCATATGGCGCACTAACCCGTCAAGTATCCGGGTATCCCCCTGGTGATTCCGAGACTATCGAATGAAGCCTTCCAACCGTTGGTCGACCTTCTTGCGGACCAGCTACCCATATGGAAAGTTGCCATGATGGCTAAGGCAGGTTGTCTGGCACTTGTCACATTGGTGCTTGCGGCAATACCGCTCCACCAACTCATGGTGTTGAGTTTCAGTAAGAAAGCCCTCAAACAGGTGGAGAAGATCCTTAGGGGCTTTCTTTGGGTGGGCCGAGTGGAGGCCAAGGGTGGTCACTCTCATGTCAACTGTTCGAAAGTTTGTCGCCCGCTGCAGTTCGGTGGCTTGGGTATCCTCGATCTGGCACTCACTGCTATCAGCCTTCGCGTCTGGTGGTTCTGAAGGATGCACTCCGACCCATCACGACCTTGGCACGGCTCGATATGCAGTTATCGAGGGCTGAGTGGGAGGTATTTGACGCCTCCCCCATGATGTTGCTCGGTGATGGTACTTCAGCTCATCCCGAGGATAGATGGCTAGATGGAATGTCTGTACGGGCATTAGCGCGGGATCTCGTAGCGCTCATCCCGAGGCGGCCTAGGAAGAGACGTACGTGTGAGGCGCTGGTGGAGAGCCTGTGGATCCTGGCATATCAGGAGCGTTGAGCCCTCGTGCACTTTGGCAATATGTGCAAGCGTGGTTGCATCTCCGCGACGTCAGCTCACGATGGAGCTCGACACGATGGCGTGACGGTGGACGACGGACTCCGAGTACTCCTCGAGATCTTGCTACGTCACTCTTTTCCAAGGGGCTATCATGTCGAGCTCCTGGAGGTTAAACTGGAGATCCTAGGCGCCCCTAGGGTGAAATTCTTCATCTGGCTTGCTTGCTAGGATAGATGTTGGATGAGCAACAGGCTAGAGTGACTAGGACTTCGTCACCCTACGAGCTGCCCACTTTGCGACCAGGACATGGAGACGATGGAACGCCTTCTCACCGTCTGTCCCTTCTCTAGGACAATCTGGCATGAGGTGCTATCCTGGATTAGATCGACTGCCAGGCCTCTCGGCGCGGGAGATGGCTTCGTGGATTGGTTGATGATGATGGTACAATCCGCCCGTCGCCTTAAGCGGAAGGGGACTGCATGGTTGCAAGTACGGTAATTTAAAAATTCCGACTACCATGCTACGCAACAATCGAAGATCTACTATGAAGATACATGCGAATACGAAGATCCGAAGATCTAGACAGAATACGTTACCAACACCGTAGTAGCGGAAGAAGTGTCGATGACGTAGTCGTAGTAGCCTAAAGTAGATTCTCTCAGCCAAGCCTGGTAGAGAGATTCGTCACCTTCTCCTTTGCTTGATCTCCTTGGTCCAGCAGAGTGAGGGTCAACCGTCGGGATCCGACACCTCACCCCTCTGAGAGCTCGCACGTGTACGCTGGGAAAGGTTCAGCAGGGCTTCGCCGTCCAAGCTTGAAGCACCACTACCGTATATGAAGGGGGAGGTTCTCAACACATGAGAAGGAGAGAGAGATTACATCTAGTCTAATCGGAGAGGGTCCCTATAATCTAGAGAGGTTCTCTCAATCCTTTTAGACAAGATCCAACTAGAGAGAAAAGCTCTCAAATTTCGGTGTCTCCAAAAGGAGGGGTGGGGGGGTTTATATAGGAATAGGAGGCCAAGGGGCAGGGAATATTGGGGAGGATTCAAACTCCTCCTCCCAAACCGCCTCCACCGCCGCCGGCCTATGGTCGGGTCCGCCTAGCCGCACCGACCTAAGGGGGTGGGGCCCACCCTAGGTCGGTTGGCCCTTGACCGCCGCCGCCCTCCCCCTCATGGGACCAAAACACATTAGGGTTCGGCTAAGAATGGGAAACCCCTCCCCATGCGCCTTGGCCCACCACCACCCTAGGGTGGTGCGGCTACCTTGGTGGGCCACTAGGGCCCACTAGGTAGCCCCCATGGTGGGCTCCAATATTTTTCCTTTATTTAATATGTTTCCAAATATTCTTTATTTATTTATTTATTTTGTCTAATTAATTCCCAATTGAATATTTTCTTTTACAAAAAAATCCCGGGATTAATTACTTATCATATAAACATATTTGTATGATCCGGAACACCCAGTGTCCTCCGACAAAACTCTCCGATAAATATTTCCTTCTATATAAACCCTCGGAATAAATCCGATGACGATAGGAACTTCTATCGCCCTGAGACATTCTATGTTTGCCTGATCCAATCTCTCTGATATGAATATATCTACCGCACAGAAACCATTCCGGTGATACACTCTCATGATGTTCCAGACCAACCAATATACACAACTAACCAATCCTAATTTAAGCGTGTGACCCCTACAGGTTCGATAACATGTACCTATAATTAGATTTACTCATCTAAACACCAGCCAGGGTCAGGCCCAAGGACGACTTGAATAACTGCTACCGTTATGCGAAGACACTTTGTTGAACCTGTCGATTACTAATATATTATTCTTATTACTCACGATACCAAAACTTCACCCGAGATATATCATTGATTCATCATCTTCGTCTATCTCGTTAACCGGCAAGTTCCCTTTACTCGTTCCGTATTACGATATCCTACACGGTGTAAAATCATCATGCATTGTCTGCAGAACATATTGGATACCTCTCATATCGAGTGGGCCCAGGGTGTATCTCTCTTTTGACAGAGGAGCAATTTCCCATCTTAGAACATTATGATATATGCACACCTTTGTAACTACCCAGTAACTGCCGTTTTGATCACCCTGTTGCGGCTGTGACAATTGACAGTATCAAAGTAATTCTTCCAATATGCACAACCCTAATAACCTCATGGTTTCAAGGACATGTTATATAATAATCTTTGTGAGATAAAGCTAAGGACAAAAGTAACGGAATCTCTTAGCATACCAAAACTTGGGTCTACCCGGCCATATTGTTCTCCAACAATATGCCACTCACTGATGCTGACATAAAATATCCATGATCAGGAAAGCACAATCATCTAGCACTCAATAAATTAGTCTGTATAAAAGACTAGGGTATATTTTACTGTTCATGTTTTCTACACATGCGTATGAGCTTTCGTCTGAATCTCATATTCAGGAGGCACAACAGTTATAGCATAGTAAACATAAAACATAATTAATGAATCAGATGTATATATACATTGCCTTTTGGGCATACATCCAACAGGGTCCTCGTCGATTATACTGTTCATGGCTTGGTGGATCTGGAACCGTCGCAACGCAACCGTCTTTGGTAATGCTCGACTCTCTGTGCCCGCCCTACTTCACACGATCAAAGCTGACTTAAGGGCGTAGGCAAACGCGGGGCATGGGATCTTCGCCAATTACTCCCGTAGGTTCTGTTGAGTTGGGTTGAGCTGTATGGTGTGGTGTAGTCGTGGACATGTACATAACCCTTCTTAATCTATTAATTCATTGAAACGCAAAGTGTATTTTTTGTCGGTATATTTATGTTTGGAGGTGCCATATTTGTAGATCGAGATGATAGCACATGGGAGATAACTATGTATATAGGTTCAGGACCGGGTGCACAACACTCGGTAAAACCCCTACTCTGTTGTGCGGTGGCTTTCTATTATCTGTCGTATGCTTGACGATCTTGAGGTAAAGCTCAAGATCGCCTATGGTGCATGGATGAAGGTGGATGATGATGGTGATGTGGGCACTTGTGCGTATGAATGGCATGACTCTCTCGGCCGCCCCAACCCCTTATATATGGTGAGGGTTAGGGTTACAGAATGCCATCGAGCCCTTAGATGTGTGCGCCTACGCTAAACCCTAACAAGATATGCTATATCCGACCGAGTCGGTTTACAAGAAGTATCCCGCTAAGTCCGGCGTTCGGCGATCTTGGCGTGGCTTGTACTCCAAGATGGTGCGTTCAGGTCCCTGCTTGGGGTTCCGAATTCTTGAGGTGGACCACTCTGGACCGAGTGGTCCATCTTGCTTGTCGTGGTACCGGGGACTCATGACTTCCAAACAAAGCTTTTGCGTTTTCGCGAAAATAATTTTTGCTAGACTACATATCAGTTATGTTCTATGCACATACTGCTTCAAAGAGTTTTGTTCTCCACTAGTACGGACATCAAGGTCCCTGGGCCTTTATGGTATCCTAGGCTTGTTGAGCCTCCTGCAATGATTTGTTTTTCGCGAAAACGCGAAAGGTTTTGCATTTCGATGCATTGATATGAAAGGGAAAGTTATATAGAAGCTCGGTAACAAGTGAACACCATGCAATACAATACAACCCTCTAGAACTAAGCAGGGGCGGATCTAGGGGGGTTGCCATGGGTTCCATAGCACAACCTCCAAAAATGCAAAACAGTTTGTATTGTATATATTTAGGCTAAATAATACAATTTGTAGTGTATTTTTTCACAAAAATCTATAGGTGTACTGAAATTTCGTTGTTCCTAAATTGTATAGTTAACTTTGGCACCCCCAGTTTTAGGGTCCTAGATCCGCCACTGGAATTTAGCGTCGCGGGAGATCCAGGCACTTAGGCCGATTGCCCGAGCAATAGCCCATGATCGCACCTCATAGAAAAATGTGTCTAGGAGGCTAGATTGTCTAGGAAACACTTGTCGAAAGCAGCCTCGTTGCGGTGATTCCAAATCTACCAAGTCCAGAGCATGATCAATAACGAGGTGCCCTTGCGCAAAATATGTGTGGGGGGGGGGGGGGGGGGGGGGGTCCGTCATTCCACAAAGTCTTCCACCATCCGTGGCCTTGCGATAGATTGTATCCGAGACAACACCTCATGCCAAACAATCCTTGAAAAAGGGCATATGGTAAGAAGGTGTGCATGCTCTCCTTTGACTTTTCAAACAATGGGCAGTGCGGGGGTTGTTGAAGCCACATCTTGTTAGCTTATCTAAAGTCCAACAAAGGTCCTAACAAGTTGTCTTGTCCGAGATCACGAACACCGGAGGTCGGGAGACCCTCTTTTAGAGATTCGGTGAGGAGCGCGAGGAGGATCTTGGCGAGCGAGCGAAGTATACAGAAAGTAGAACACGCAAGCAGTTTACCAGGTTCAGGCCGCTTAACACCCTACTCCTGCATATCTGAATATATGATGGTGATATGAGTATCCGGGCTACAAGCAAGCGTTCTCGGGAACTTGCCTAGGAGGTGTGGCTAGATCTGATCTCTCTCTCCTTCTCTTGCTAGAGTGTTCTCCTAGATGCTCCCCCGGAGATAACCTCGGTCCTCCTTTTATAGCGTAAGGGGATACCACAATGGCCAACTACCCCTCCCCCTTCCCTTCCGTTGGTGGATAGCTGACACCTTTTACCTTCAGCCTAGCTTACCTTCCTCTCAGAGAAGGACAGGGTCTTGCAGCCTTTTTTCCTCCCGAGGCTCCCCCGCACATGTCTTTTCTCCGTCCCTTTATCCCCTGATAGTGTCCGAACAGGGGGGAGCCCGGTAAGCTTGACCTTGAGGCGTTCACGGGCACGGGCGGTTAACACAGTCTTCATGGGTCTTTATTCCCAGCCTCGTTTAGTAGCCCGCACATGGTTCGTTCCGCGGGAGTTCACGAGAACCCCATGTTCCCAGGATGCGACACAAGCAAGCCAGATGAAAAACTTTGACTCGTTGGTCAGCCAAAGGGTGCTAGTTAAGCTTCCAGTATCTCGAGACAATTGACCCATGGAAGAGGGTATCGTAGCCAGGGGCGGAGACAGGGGGACCAGCAGGGCCCCGGCCCCCCTGACATGATTTTTTTCTGCTTATACCCCTCTTTTCTAAGCTAAAAGCTCCTTTATATTCTGTATTTTACTATCCAGGCCCTCCCTAACAATCTTGTGCAGTGGTTTTCTTAGATCGGCCCCCCTTAAATGAAATTCCTCCCTCCGCCCCTGTGACGTAGCAAGATCTAGAAGAGTATTGGCCATCGGCCATCCACCTCCAAAACTTGTCAGGTTGCACCTTGAGTTGCACGTTACCTAACTGAATCCAAAGTTGTACCGGTTGTCACAGGGCTAGCAAGCTCTGTGGGCCTCCCAAAAAAAGGAGACCTGCTACGCCAAAAGCGAGAAAAACTCCATCCCTTTCCTTTTGACATCCCCATGAAAAAGGGATCCTATCACTATCAACTAATTTGTTCCGACCTCAGCGCGCCCTGTATGTCGGCAATCCAACGACACTCCTGCAACGCTTCCCACACTTTGAGACCTTTCTGGAGGTATTTCTGGATTAACGCAATGAGATCCGACACTATCTCTCAGTTGGCCTTCCCTTGCATCCAACAGTACCCAGAAAAGGGCAAACGCTCTATCGTCCACCACCATGTTGTTGGAGGCGTTAAACACGTAGAGCTTTTCTCTCGAGAATTGCATGTCGAGCAATGTCGTAGAGGGTCTATACTCTGTACGCATCCTTTAGATCCAACGTGTCCCGAGGCTAATCACCGTGCGTGAAGTCGGGAAATCCGATGCCGTCGTATCTCACAATGGGGCAGACCCTAGACCAGTTGACGTGGTAGTGCCCGCAGTTTGCGACCGGTTTGCCTGTCCAAAGGAAGCCTCGTAGGATCTTCTACACCTGCTTCGGGACTCACTTATTAAGTCCTACCACAACACTGATAGCTCCTAGATCAAAACCCGCAGATTAGATCTCACGAAGAACACGCAAAACACTACGACAAGGATTTGATTGCTATTGGTCCGTGTCGGGCCAGGTTATCTTATTACTTTTGGACTAGGGTTTACACGGGGGGTTTTACATGTATTTATAGGACCTAAGGTAGAGTCCTTGTACGCCACGACTTACCGTCGTGCTTATACCCTAACAAACACTTTGGTGGAGTGCACTGAAGCGCTGCACTTGAGAGACGCCTCACTACCAGGGGGATCCCGAGGTACTTGGCAAGGAAGGGTGCTAGCTGGCACCACGTAACCTCTGCCGCCACAAGTGCCTCCTCTGATTACCAAGGATTTCGCAGAGTTGGTGTGGAGCCATGACGCATCAAAAAAAGGGCAAGGATAACCGCACACAACTCCTCATTGCCAAGGTGGTAGAAGATGGCCACGTCGTCCGCGTAATGCGACACCTAGGTCGTCAACTCCTGGGGTGCAATGCACTTAAGCACCCCTTAGTGGATGGCCTTGACCAACAACCTGTTAAGCTTGCGGATCCCCAGCACGAACAACATTAACAGGGAATCTCCCTGTATCAGTATCAGGCCCCTATGATGACATATCAAGGGGCCTGGCTCGCCATTGAGCATCACCTGTGTGCTCGCCACGGATAGGAGAACCTCAAAGACGAGAACCCAGGACACCGAATCAAACGCCCTGTGCAATGTCAAGCTTGAGCATCGCTGATGGTTCTTTCACCCTGTGAAGTTGGCGAGGCGTTTCCTGAACCAACATGAAATTATCATGAATGCAACGTTTCTGGATGAAGGCGCATTGGTTAGGCTCCACCAACCCTCCAAGCAAACCTTGAAGCCAACGTCTTCGCCGCCAACTTGGCAAAGATTGAATGCAACGCTTCTGGATGAAGGCGCATTGGTTCTTTCTCCCGTTGCTGCCAGTACAGAGGGTGGACTTGGGTTCTCTGACTTCCCTTCTGTGGCCTTCTAGCAGAGCGAGCTACCTAGCGGGCCGAGCTGTCCGGCTTCTATCAGTCTAGAGGTGTGTGCCGGCTGTCAATTCAGCCGGCAAGCTTCATAGGTTTGCCTTTGAAGGGTATTAGATATCCATAATCCCGTCTAAACTGGAGGCTATGGATCACGTTCGTCTGCCTCTGATAGGACGCATTGGTGGAAGAATGTCGTGTTTGAATCCAATTCCGAGTGGCCACTCGCTCGGCCATGCGATCTTGGCTCGTCGGGCCATAGTGCGTTGTAGCGAGGCCAAGCCTAGGTACTTACACACCACACCTTATCAACCCAGCTCATCAGTTGTCGTGCAGTATGTTTCAGCTTAGAGACAAGGCATCTAAAGGGGTCTGGATCTCCATCAATTGCACCCCAGGCGGTCGGCACTACGTCACTAAAGCCATCGAGCTTCATCCAGCATCGCTCAAACTGGAACCGCTTCCAACCTGTCGCCGGTGACGTGCAGTCAAGTAACGGACAGTGGTCAGACAAAACCGTCGAGAGGCAGAGCAGAGAGCTGCTACCATGCAACTCATTACTCATCCAGTCAGGAGTGCAGAAAACTCTGTTGAGTCTAACAAGCATGGGAGGCTCCCGCTCGTTAGACCACGTGTATCGTCTGCCGTGCAGATAGATCTCCGTCAACTCGCAATAATCTCCTAAACCGACCCATCATGCGGGAATCGCCCAATGAAAATTGCAAAATTCCATTTATCTAGTAACATTCACAAGGGGTGACAATCAGATAATTGCCCAGCCTACTTGGTTTCTTCTGCTCTGATCTTTGTGCCCACCTCAATTCACATTAACTATTTATTAATTATTTTTTTCGATAGTCCTAGTCTGCTAGATGCTTCCACGTTTTATGTACGAGTGCATAAGCTAATTTGGTACCTTCAGTTCTGGATTTTTATAAATTCTATTATTCAGTATGCTCTATCTTTGCTGTTCAGCTCAAATGGCAGAGGCGGTACTCATGGCTGTGACGAAGATTGGTTCCATTGTAGCAGATGAAGCCGTCAAGGTCATCCTAACTAAGCTGTCTGAAAAATATACGAATCTGAAGGTACTGCCAGTAAAGGTTGAGCAAATAAGAAAGCAACTGCTCATGATGAGCACTGTTATAAAGCAGATAGGCACGATATACCTCACAGACGAAGTTGTCAAGAGTTGGATTGGGGAGGTCCGCAATGTGGGCTACCATGTTGAAGATGTCATGGATAAATACTCATACCATGCTCTTCAACTTAAGGAAGAAAGGTTCCTGAAGAAATTCTTCATCAAAGGAACACATTATGCCCAAGTTTTCAGTGAAATTGCGGATGAAGTAGTTGACGTAGAGAAGGAGATTCAGCAAGTTATACAGATGAAAGGCCAGTGGTTGCATCCTTTCCAGCTTGTCGCTGACCCACTTTCTGAGATTGGAAGACAACGATCGCAAGACAGCTTCCCTGAATTTTTCAGAGATGGCGATCTGGTAGGAATTGAAGATAACAGGATATTGCTGACTGGATGGCTGTATTCCGAAGAACCAAAGAACACTGTGATAACAGTGTCGGGCATGGGTGGGTTGGGAAAATCTACCCTGGTTTCAAATGTTTACGAACGTGAAAAGATCAACTTCCCCGCGCATGCATGGATCGTTGTTTCACAAACATTCTCTGTTGATACCCTCTTGAGGAAGCTACTATGGAAGATTGCATATAACGAACAACCATTGTCAGCAGGTATTGACAAAATGGATGTGCATGACTTGAAAAAGGAAATACAGCAGAGACTTGAAAATATAAAATATTTGATTGTACTGGATGATGTCTGGGAGCAAGAGGTATGCTTCCAAATACATGAAGCTTTCCAGAATCTCCAAGGAAGTCGGATCGTCATAACGACACGGAAAGACCATGTCGCTGGAATTTCTTCTCCTGCCCATCACCTTGAGCTCCAGCCATTGAGTAAGCATGATGCATTTGACCTCTTCTGCAGAAGGGCTTTTTTCAACCAACAGGGTCACATGTGCCCCAAGGATCTTGAGATTATTGCTTCTTCTATAGTTGATAGGTGTCATGGCCTGCCTCTAGCAATTGTTACAATTGGCAGCATGTTGTCTTCCAGACAGCGATTAGACATTTGGACACAAAAGTACAATCAGCTTCGAAGCGAGTTGTCAAACAATGATCATGTCCGTTCAATTTTAAATCTGAGCTACCATGACCTTTCAGACGACCTCAAAAACTGCTTCTTGTACTGCAGTTTGTTCCCTGAAGACCACCCCATGTCACGTGACAGCCTTGTGCGGCTGTGGGTTGCAGAAGGCTTTGTGCT
The DNA here is from genome assembly GCA_947311845.1 of Poa pratensis. NCBI lineage: Eukaryota > Viridiplantae > Streptophyta > Magnoliopsida > Poales > Poaceae > Poa > Poa pratensis. Next base: position 4,027,054 of record CAMZMU010000045.1, read on the forward strand.
GGGTAAAGAAAAGAACACACCAGAGATGGTAGCTGAGGGTAATCTCATGGAACTGATCCACCGCAATATGCTTGAAGTGGTGGAGAATGATGAGCTTGGTAGGGTCAACACCTGTAAGATGCATGATATTGTGCGTGAGCTGGCTATTTCTGTTGCTAAAGAAGAGAGATTTGCTTCAGCAAATGACTATGGCACAATGATACAGATGGATAAGGATGTCCGCCGGCTATCATCATTTGGATGGAAAGACAACACTATGCTGAGACCTAAACTTCCACATCTTCGAACTGTAGTGGCACTCGGAGTAATTTCATCCTCCCCTGGCATGTTGTCTTCAATTTTGTCTGAGTCTAGCTATCTTACTGTTCTCGAGCTTCAAGACTCCGAAGTCACTGAAGTGCCAGCATCAATAGGGCATCTGTTCAATCTACGTTACATCGGCTTACGACGCACCAAGGTCAAGTCGCTCCCAGATTCTGTTGAGAATCTGTCCAACCTCCACACTTTGGATATCAAGCAGACGAAAATAGAGAAGCTACCACGAGGTATTGTGAAGATCAGGAAGTTACGGCACCTTTTAGCCGATAGATATGATGATGAGAAGCAGACAGAGTTCCGTTACTTTGTCGGGATGCAAGCACCTAAAGATCTGTCCAACCTGGAAGAACTGCAAACTCTTGAGACTGTGGAATCCAGTAATGACTTGGCCGAGCAGCTGAAGAAACTGATGCAACTAAGAAGTGTGTGGATTGATAACATAAGTTCTGCTGAGTGTGCTAATCTGTTTGCTACCCTATCAAGTATGCCACTTCTTTCCAGCTTGCTTCTCTCTGCAAGGAATCAGAATGAGGCACTTTGCTTCGAGGCTCTCAAGCCAAGGTCTACAGACCTACACAGGTTGATTATAAGAGGCCAATGGGCCATGGGGACACTAAATTGCCCGATATTTCTCGGCCATGGGAAAAACCTCAAGTATCTAGCTCTAAGCTGGTGTCACCTTGGGGAAGATCCACTGGGGATGCTTGCACCGTACATGCCAAACCTCACATACCTGAGGCTTAACAACATGCATAGTGCAAATACTTTGGTTCTGTATGCAGATTCATTTCCGAAACTGAAGACGCTTGTCTTGAAGCACATGCATGATGTCAGCGAGCTAAAAATCATTGATGGTGCTCTTCCGTCCATTGAAGGTTTGTACGTTGTGTCGCTGCTGAATCTGGATAAGGTCCTCAAGGCATTGAATCACTTCACTCCCTGAAGAAGCTCTGGTTGCTGGGCTTGCACAAGAATTTCAGAAGTCAGTGGCTCAATAGTGGAATGCACCAAGCCTTACAGCATGTTCCAGAGGTTCGTGTCTAGATGCAGCAAGTGGGTTCTTTCAGCGGTGCCATTCTTGTATGAGGTAACCTGTGCAACTGCGTCGTACTTTCAAACATTCCAATAAGTTTGTGGTTATATACATCACCAGTAGCATTTGGTCTGTATTTGTATGCTGTAACACATTTATTCCTCAAACATTGGTGTCCATTACTTTCCAAAGTCCTCTGTACGGTTTGTATTATTTAAAGTCACATGCTTTCGTACGATTTCATGCAATAGTATGTATTGTTTCTACTGAACTTCTGTGATTAATCCTGGCAGCGACATTCAGAAGGCCATTGCTTTCCAAAAGGCCTCTACAATTTCATTTTGTATCTTGATCTATGTCACTGTATCATCCCATGATCTTATAATTCTGATTCGCCAAGGGGTATTTTTCGAGAGTACGCGACCGTGTACCTTAACTTTATAGAAGATAGAGAGTAAATTTTACAAGATCATGTCCACAGCCCAGAGTGGTCAAGGCAGAGCACACACACGCCTCTCCGAAACCTAAGCCTACTCTCTCCTACAGTGGGTATGAACTCCTACTCCTACTCTCTCCCAAAGTCTGAATTCCTCTACCACCCTCTGCAGTAACTCATGCACTTACATCTGTCTGCTGACGTTGTTGAACACCCAGGCGTTTTGGTGTTTCCAAAGTGGCCAGCAAGTTAGCACCACAATTGTGTCGAAACTCCTCCTCTTCCCTCTGTCAAAGTGCCTTCGCCAAGGGGTATCATTCATACATGGGTACATAGCTCACTTGGGGAAATGACAATCTGCAACTAGTTGCACCCGCAACTAGTTTTCGGATACCACACTTTCGAGTGTCCAAAAATCGCGAAAAAAATCATGGACATGGGTTATGTTGAATCTTCGACACCCACAAAATTTCATCCAAAAATATCAACATATGTGGCCTGTGCAAAAACAACAAATGAAAGTTTCAATAGTGTCACTACTATTCAAACTTTCATTTGTCTTTTTTGCACATGTCACATATGTTCATATTTTTGAATGAAATTTTGTGGGTGTCGAAGGTTCAACATAACCCATGTCCATGATTTTTTTCGCAATTTTTGGACACTCGGAAGTGGGGTATCCGAAAACTAGTTGCGGGTGCAACTAGTTGCGGATGTTTTCCTGGTGCTTAGGTCCTCAACTTTCAGATCAACAATATCTCTGTTTTCTTGTCTTTCCAGTAGCACTTAAGTATGTTTCTCAGGTAATTATGTCCTCCAATTGCAACGGAGCTAGATTAGTTAGTATCATTCTGGTCTGTCTGACATGCTGTGCAATACACTAGGAAAAGGAACAACATTGTATTTGGAGTAATAAATTTTCAATTATGGAGCAAACGTACGAGAGTAGCAGTTACAATAAGAAAAATGGTTTAAGAATTTCCACAATGACGTGGCATGACATGACAGCTTACTACTTTCGATGTAAATTTATTCTAGCTATAACTAATATATCATATTCTCTCCGTGGTGCACATTTGTCCTGAAGAGAAGATCCCAGTTTCATGCTCGCCTGTAACTGTTGGAGAGCTGAAATTTCGTAGAGTACATGTTACGATACAAGCAATATGCAACATAAACTAAATATTAACACATAGTAAAAAGCATAATAACAACGAAAAATCTACATCTATTACTCCCTCCGATCCATATTAATGGTCTCAACATTGTCTAGATACGGATGCATCTAGGCTAGATGCATCCGTATCTAGACAATGTTGAGACCATTAATATGGATCGGAGGTAGTATATTATTAAAACAACAAACAAACAACAGTGAGGATTTATTAATCTGAGGTAAATAATTCCCAACGGCTGAGATTCTATACTACTCCCTCCGTTTCGAAATATAAGTCGCTGGGGAAAAGTTCCGACCAAGTGAAAAGCAAGAAAAAGACATCGGTACCCCTCAGATCTGACCGGGTCAAAACAAAAATTTGAATACGATCGCTCCCCTCCGCCGTCCTCTTCCGCCCTCCATCGATCTCCTCCGTCCTCCTCCTCCGCCCTCCATATCCAGATCCTTCCTCCATCGCCAAGTTCACCAGCTGGACTCACTAGCAGATCGCCATGTTCCTGTGGAGCAGAGATTTCATCTCCCAGTTTGGACGAGGAGGAGGAGTTGCTGCTGCTACTGGCGATCAAGGGAATCGAGCTGCTGCAACTCCCTCGTGATTGATCGATTAGGCAGGCGACCACACCTCTCTGCCGCAGATCGCCAGCCTCCCCATCTTCCTCGCTGGGAACGGCCCCATCAGCAGGTGCACACCTCCCCCATCTTCCTTGCTGGAGCAACTCAGGCCCAGGCAGCTCTCCGGCCACAGGGAGCATCATCTCCGGCAGATAGCAAGAGCAACAACAGCAACGTGCTCCTGCTTGCCCAGCGCCTCACTGCCCTCGTGCTCCAGCTCGCGCTCCGGCATATAGCAAGAGCAACATTACCCAGCGCCTCGCCCAGGTGCTCCTTGCCGTGATCCCCACAAGCAGCAGATCCCCAAGAGCAACAGATCGCCACGAGCAGTTCCCCACCAGCAGATCGCCAGGCTCACGAGCATTTCTCCTCCAGCAGATCGCCACGAGAAGTTCAGAGACAAGTTCAGAGACAATTCCTCCAAGCTATCTTCAGGAACAAGTTCAGAGACAAGTTCATCTCCTCCAAGCTATCTGAAGAACTAACTCTCAGAAGAACTGAAGTGCTCAAAAGTTCAAAAATCAGCTTACCCAGGATATGGCACATTTTGACCTGAACTTGCAGCACCTGAAGCTGCGATGTTGGATCTGAACATGACACCACCTGAAGAAGAGGTGATCATAGAAGAGCAAGAGGTTATTATGGAAGAGCATGAGGTTATTATGGAAGAACAAGAGGTGATCATAGAAGAGCAAGAGGTTATTATGGAAGAGCAAGAGGTTAATATGGAAGAACAAGAACAAGAGGAGGTCCTGAACATGACAGGTGTAACATTTTACTAGTCCAATTTACTACTGCAATATTTTCATGCATCATGCACTAAAACTTCACAACTTCAAGTGTAACATGATAATCAACAAAATACTGTACGTAGTTCAGAGAATCAAGCACTAAAACTCCATTTTACTGTACTACTCTACACAATTTCAGAGAGAAGCAAGCAAGCAACACAATTCTGTATTAAAACAATTATGTTACTCTGTCTTATTTCTTGTATTCCGTAACTAACAGGCAATATGTGTCATGCACATGCATCATGCAATTGAGAATTTATGCTGCATGTGTTGAATATTTCAGAGAACACTATGTTCACCTGAGGTTACTAGAAACTGCCATGTATACGACATAGGCAGCACTAGTTGCAAGTCAAATGTATTTGGAGTTTAACAACATTCTTGGTTTTAATTAAAATGGCACAAGTAGAATAGGCAATTGGTGAAATGAAGCACAAGATGAAAACAGTGCAAATGATGGTTTATCATTGACATTATCACTATTCAAAGGCATACATGGAATTTCAGAACTTACCACAAATGCATCGAGTGACTCATAGCTTGCTAACCAGTCCTTCTGGGAATATTTAGGAACAATAGAAAGGAGCGTCACTAAATGTTCCGAAGTGACCATGTCGTCTGGCTTTATCAGGTTGGAAAGATCCCGGACTGCTAAACTGCCATACAAGAAATACAAGTCGATTAGCATAGGAGCCAAGAGGAAGCGACAGTGCAGCAAGCATGTCCACCATTGCATTGCATTGCATTGCATTGCATTGCATTGCATGGCATTGCAGTACAATCACAACACTGGAACCAACTTAATTTCATTGAAATGATTAACAGTCAATACCTCTCCACCATTGAACAAAGCTGATCATGTACAACTTTTGCATCGATCTTGTCATCTTTTAAAGGCAAGCAACCAAGCCATGCTGGAATGACCTGTGAAAAATATATAGATAGTTTAGACAGACAGATAGCATTATTAGTGTTGAATATTGTATATCTAATCTGATTCTGTTAGGGTTAGGGTTTTTCCTCTCTCTCCCTCTTATATATATGTACCTTTGGTGATCATCAATACATACAATAGAATTATATCAAACAGCTTGGTATCAGAGCCTCTTCTCCCTCCCTCCCCCCGCGCGCGCCGCCTTGCGCCGCCGCACCATGACTACCTCTTCCTCCTCAACCGACATTGCTTCCGCACCCTAGCTCCCCAAGCACCTCAAGCAACCTTCTCGTTCCCACCCTTCCCCAAACTCTAGCTCCCATCGACTCCCTAAACCTCAATAGCCTCTCCGTCAATCTACCCACCACCACCTCCTCCTCCGATTTGCAACCCTCTCTCGTCTTCCCTTCTCACCTCGCCCCACCAACCTTCTCCAACCCCATCCTCGGCATCCACATCACAAACTACATCAAGTTCTAAGTCTCCTCCGACGGAGCAAACTTCTCAAAGTGGCGCCAGATCATCACCAACGTTCTCACCATGTACAAGGTGCTCAATCACATCCAGGAGGGCGCCGCCCTGCCAACCCTACTGACGACTGGCTTGCAGTCGATATCCACATCTCCCTGTGGTTCATGGCCACACTCAGCGACGATCTCTACCGCCTCGTCCACGGCGCTGACGGCCGGACCTGCTCCACGTGGAACCGCCTGATGCGCTTCTTCATCAACCACGAGGCCACGCGCTACATCTACCTCAGCAAAGCCTTCCGCAGCACCCCGCGCGGCGACCTCTCCATCACCACCTACGCCAGCAAACTCCAGCACATCGCTGACGACCTCGCCGACATCGGTCATCCGGTGAGCGACTACGACCTCACTCTCCAATTCCTTGATGGGCTCGGTGGCAAATACAAGCTGCAGGCCGAAATTATGAAGACTTTCGTGCCCCCCTTCGCGGATGCCTGCTCTCGTCTTCAACTCGCCGAGATCGACGCCGACCAACAGCAGAAACAGGCCAGCACCCAGGCCATGACTGTGCACTCTGGCGGGCGTGGTGCTTCCACCGGTGGCGGGCGTGGCGGCCCCAGCGGTGGCGGTGGCGGTGGCCCCGTGCGTATCCCCGGCGTCAGCCCCAACTACCGGGGGAAGAACCCGATCCCCGGCTTCCAGTATGGTGGACAGAAGACACACCAGCCCACCAGCTCCTCTTCTTCGTCTGGCGGAGGCGGTCGTGGCCGCGGGTCGCATCCCTCCCAGACCGGCAGCCATGGTGGACATCAGGAGCCCTAGCTCGGCTACTTTGCACCGATGGGAATGCCATTCCCATCGCGCTCTCCCTGGATCCCACCCAACTCCTCCAGCGTCCTCGGACCCTGACCTAGCGCTCCGCAACATGCCTACCCACTGATGCATGCCCCGCCCGCTGCCCCAAACAGCTATTAGGTGCATAGAGGAACATCAATTTCAGAGAGAAGCAAGCAAGTTTTAATGTCTTTTTGGTTTTATTTCTTTTTGTAGGTGCACAGCAGGCAAAGAAGACAAGAAAAACACTCACTGACACTCAAAAATATGTTGCTTATGTAGCTATGCATGCAGTGTGTATGAGCAGAGTTGGAAAATTTGAGAATGATGACAAGAAGAATATAGCAAATTATTTTGAGGTCCATGTTTGAACCATACAGAGGATTTGGCAGCGGGCTATGAAGCAGATTGCAGAAGGTTTGCGAGTGGACGTTTCAAACAACAAAAAGGGCAGGTGTGGAAGGAAACCAATAGAAATTGATCTATCAAGAATCCCCAATATCCCACTAAATAGGAGGTCAACCATTAGATCCCTGGCTTGGCAGCTTGGTTGCAATCCTACGACATTGTACAGAAAATTCGAGATGAATCTAATCCGAAGACACTCAAATGCCCTAAAACCTCAACTAACAGAGAAGCATAAGAAAAACAGGGCAAAATTTTGCCTAGGAATGATTGATGATGATACAATTAGTACTGCAGACCCACTTTTCATCGACATGTACAGAATTGTGCATGTTGACGAAAAATGGTTCAATATGACCAAAAGTAACCAGACCTAATACTTGCTGCCTGATGAACCAGATCCTATAAGGCCACTACCCAGCAGTTGCATAGGAAAAGTCATGTTTCTCACCGTGGTTGCTCGACCTAGGTATGACAGTGAGGGCAACATGACATTTGATGGGAAGATAGGCATGTGGCCATTCGTGCAAGAGATACCGGCGCAAAGAAGAAGTGAAAATAGGGAGAGAGGGACCTTGGAGACGAAGAACTTGGTTGTAACGAGGAAAGTGATGAGAGAGTACTTTATTGAGAAGCGTTTGCCTGCAATAGAAGCTGTTTGGCCTCAAGAAGATGTGGGGCAGACCATTTTTATCCAGCAGGATAATGCGAAGCCGCATATTTTGCCTGACGACCCAGCATTCGCAGAAGCTGCGGCCAATACAGGACTGAAAATCAAACTGATGCAGCAGCCAGCAAATAGTCCTGACTTGAACGTCCCGGATCTAGGCTTTTTTAGGTCAATACAATCTCTAACTAATTGCCTAAGCACTAAAACTCTCAAGGATTTTATTAAAGGTGTTCAGGCAGAATTTGCAGCTTATGAATCATCAAAGCTGAACAGAATCTTCCTAAGTTTGATGAACTGCATGGCTGAGATTATGAACAACGCAGGAGGAAATGAGTACAAGCAAACTCATGCAAACAAGGATAGGTTTGAAAGGTTGGGTCAGCTACCTATAAGGCTGCGTTTAGGGGTGGGAATAAAACTCGAAACTCGTGAGCTTAATGAGTACTCGAAAACTCGGCTCGACTTGACTCGAACTCGGACACTAATGAGTTGAGCCAAGCTGACATTTCTAGCTCATTAATAAAACGAGTTTGATGAGTCGAGTTACGAGTACTCGTTAAACTCGTGTAGCTTGTAATATGCCTAAGACCATTAATTAGTGGGTTATTCCATTAAATGTTTTTGTTCATCAACATGCAACACAAAGTTCAGATCTATAATGTCCACATTTTCTAGGCCATATATACGCAAGAGCATAGCCAGTAGAGCCATGTAGGGCATATCTAGTTGTTGTGTTCTATCATGTTGTCAATTTTTATGCTATGGGCAATGATTTCTGTCAATTTTTATGCTATGGGCAATGATTTGTTAAGCAATGTTTGAATATTTAAGTTCACGTTATATTATTGACTACTTCCGCCATACATGTTTATGTTGTTGACGTTTATTACTGAGCTTAATGAGTTTACTGAGCCAGCTCGAGTTTTTATTGAGTCGAGCCAAGTTGGTGTCTGGTGCTCGTTTAGTAAACGAGTTGAGTTGAGTTGGCTCGTTCACTAACGAGTATTTACGAGTTGAGCCGAGTTGAGTTGAGCTGGCTCGATATCCACCCCTAGCTGCGTTGCCCTCCTGAGGTTATTGCATATGCTCTTAACTTTCTAGGCCAAGGTGTTGCCTAAACAAGTCTGTATGTTAATGTGTTATTGTCCTGAAAAAGTTTCAGTCAGTATGTGTGTTATTGTACTTAAGAACTTTGTGTGTAAGTTAGTGTTATGCTGTCTGTTATTGTACTGAAAAACCTTGTGTGTAAGTTAGTGTTACTCCTGCTGTGTGTTATTGTACAAGAAGTGCAAGCGTATTTCAGATTTTCAGTTAATACTTTGACAGATAAGAGTACAAGAAAAAGTACTCCTAATGGAACAAAACATATACTCCTAATGGAGCAACACATATACTCCTATGGAGCAGTACAGATACAAGTACTAATGGGAGCAATGTTTATGTAAGCAGTTTATTCAGTTAAAGCAGAAACAAGTACTCCACGGTGAGCAACAAGCTGCAGCAAGCAAGCAAGCAAAGCTACTGCTACTCCAAGTTGCTCAAGCAAGCAAGAGATAATAAGGCTATTGCTACTCCAATATTCAGTAAACCTACTGCAATTTTAACACCATGAGATAATAAAGCTACTGCTACTCCAATTGTTAAGTTTCAGTTAAGTTTGCAATAACACCATGCACTACTCCAGTTTCAGTTAAGTTTGCAAATTTACTCCAATGAAAGTCTGCATTTTACTCCAAGTTATTCATGCACTACTCTAAGTACTCCAATTCTAAACATAAATACTCCAAGTTACAGTACACAAATCCAACTCCACGCCAAGCAATACCGGATCCCATCCATGAGCAATTCGAGCAAGAAAAAACAGAGTAATTTTGATTGGATTTTGAGGCTTACAGCTTGGGGTCGAGGGTGCGGAAGCAGATGTCGGCGAGCCACTGCGCGGCGAGGCCGCACATGTCGGAAAGGAACCCCAGGGCCTCCTCAAGGCGCCCCAGCACGGCGAGGTACCCGGGAAGGTGGTCCCGCAGCACGGCCCTGGAGCAGGAGCGGCGGCTCGAGCCCGTGGACGGCGTCGAACCTATCCATCCTCCGCGGTCGATGTGCGGCCCCGCGGTCGCGAGCTCGGCCATGGGCGCACGGCCGCCTCGAGCGCCGGCAGCGCCGCCTGGATCTCCTCGAGCCGCGGCCCCGCGCGCGCCAGCGCCTACCCCTCCATCCTCCGGTGTCGGCCTCTCCATCCTCTGGCGCACGCAGATCCAGCACCGCCCTCGCCAGGAATATCATCACCGATGCATAAAAATGCAATCTTTGACTCCAGATTCAAAGAGGAAATGGGATGGTGGGAAGCGTCGACGGAAAGCCAGAGGGAAAGTGTGGTGGAGGTCCACGGTGACGGCGAGCCGGAGGGAGAGGGCGGTGGAGGAGTTAGAGGGAGAGGGCGGCGGGGAGCGGGGAGCGGGGAGCGGTGGTCGTGGTCGAGAGCAAGAGAGCGAGCGAGCGAGAGGGGAAAGTGGTCTACGCGCACCGCGAGCGGGAGGGCATTTTCGGAAACTTGAAAATATGTGTAGCGTAAATAAAATTGTACACGAAACGGTCAGCGATGTATATTTCGAAACGGAGGGAGTATTATTAAAAGAGCAAACATGATCAGATACATTAAATTTAACGCGTCCAATTTTTGATCAACGAAACAGATTGTTTGGTCGGTGTTGAGCAACTCAACACATAAACGGAACGTTATTTTAGTCAGCATCACCGGCGGGGACCGGGAGCGCCTTCCACGATGTGGACCCTCAATTGTCCAGCCTTCCTCCGCCACGGCGTTGGTCGGACCGAGGCGCTGGCGCGCAGGCACGCGGTTAGGGCATCTCCAGCCATTGTGCCCCCCCCCCCGGCCGAAAAACGGCGCTATTTTGACCCGCCTGGGGGCGGGGGGGGGGGGGGGGGCAACGGCGCTAATTAGAATCCTGGGGGTGTGAATTTCCCAGCCGTCCCAACCCCAATACGCCGTGCCTTTCATTTGTTTTTAGTCCATTGCTATTGTCATTACAACAAACAGGTGGTGGGCGTGCCCCGTGCTCTCCACCGGCGTCCTGCTCTCCGACGAGCTCGCCGGCGAGCCCCGGCCCCGGCCTCGGCCGCGAGGGTCCGCCACGACCCGAGCCAGGCGGCGGGGCGCGGGAGCCAGGCGGCGGCGCGAGGGCCGCGAGCTCTGCCCCGGCCACGAGCGCGAACCCCGGCCTCGGCCGCGAACGCCACGGGCGCGAGGGGCGGGCGGCTCCGCCTCGGACGCTGGCCACGCTCATGCGTCGTCGTTCCCCGGCAAACCCGCGTTCCGGCTTGCACGGGAGAAGGAAGAAGGGGAGGGCGCAGCCGTCGTGAGCGACACCACCATCAGCGGCGCCCGCGAGACACACAGGTCGTGACACGGAGATGGAGACGACCGGCGTGCGCCACGGAGCAGAGCACGTGCGGGTCTCAGCCGAGCAACCATGCTCGTTCCCGCAGAAGGAGACGTCGTGAGCGCGGAGCCAGCTCCCCGGCCGCGAGCGTCCCCGCCTCGGCCGTGAGTCAGGCGCGAGGGCGGCGAACCGCGAGCGCGAGCCCTGGTCTCGGACGCGAAGGTCCGCCACGGCCGCGAGCCAGCGGCGACGCCCGCGGCAACAACGACGAGGCGGAGCGCGGCGAGGTCGAGGAGATGTGAAAAAAGTGGCGGTTCTCCCGGAGGCGGAGCTGAGCGGAGGGGCGGCGGCGCGAGGGCACGGCGGCGAGGGGCGAGAATGGCGGCGAGGAGCGAGCACGGTGGAAGAAAGAGAAGAGAAAGGAACACGGTCGCACGTGGTGGGTTGGGCAAAAAGAAAGGAGAGAGAGGAGAGAGGGCGCTGAGAGACTGACCGTGGGCCCGTTTGCATGCAATCGCTCCCCCAGGCCAAACCTAGCGCGTTGGGTCTGGCTTGGGTGCGCCGGCGCTAAACGGCGCTATTTGAGATCTTGGGGGCACGGCTGGGAGAATTTCGGCGCTATTCGACGCTATTTAGCCAAAAAGTGGCCCGGGGCTCGTGGGGGGGCACGGCTGCACTGGAGATGCCCTTAGAGCAACACTAGTAGTACCCTCAAATCCTTATAAATAACCGTTTTTTTACAGTTTGCGAGGAAAAAACGCGTAGACTAGAACCCTTTAACCCTCAAACCCTCAAAAAAATTTAGAGGCCCAACCTGCAAACCCCCTGCGGACCTGTAGAAGTGGGGGTTGGGGAGCGAAAAAATCCCCAACCCGCACTCGCTGCCGACGTCGCGCGGGAGGGAAAATTCATCCTCCCCAACCTCCCGCCCGCGCGGATCCCAGCCGCCGCCCGCCGCCATCCCCGCCGGCCCGTCTCCCGCTGGATCCCAGCCGACGCGCCCCGGGCCCGGCCGCCCCGCCGTCTCCTCCCGCAGCCGCCGCGCCTCCTCCTCCCCAGGCCCCGGCCGCCTCCCGCGCGGATCCCAGCCGCCGCGCCCCGGCCGCCCACGCCGCCTCCTCCTCCTCCCCGGCCGCCCATGCCGCCTCCTCCCCCAGCCGCCCACGCCGCCTCCTCCCCCGGGCCCCGGCCGCCTCCCGCCCCGCTCCCCGGCCGCCCGACGACCCGCAGGTGAGATATGTTTTTTTTTCTTCATTTTTTCATTTTTGATTCATTGTTGGCACTCATTGTTGACATTGTTGGCACTCACATGTGTAGATGGAGGTGAACACCGACGACATGGAGTCGTTGTCCGATGAGTCCGGTTGGTCGTCAACGGACGATTCGAACATTGAGGAGTTGCTTCAAGACGACGACGTCGAGATGATGAGCCTCCTCGTCGACGTGCAAGCGTTTGAAGACCACGCGAAGCTGATGGATCAAAGGAGAGGGTCGAAGATGGGGCGAGTCACCATATTCCGTTATAAGGGTTGGGTTTGAGGGTTCAAGTCTTTGCCCCTGTTTTTCAACCCTTAAAAATGCCAAAAAATGCCAATTCTCAACTCTTAGACTGCTACGAGGGTTTGAGGGTTTGAAGGTACTTAGAGCATCTCCAAGCGGAGCCCCCAAATCCACCCCAAACGTCCGGGCGGACAGCCCGGACGGGGTTTGGCCCAAAAACCGCAACCCAACGACGGCCCCTATAGCGGCCCCAAACGACCGGACGGTCCGGCACACCCCAAACCCAGCACAAAACTGGGGCGGGTTTGGGGGCGCCCGGACGCGCCCGGACGCGTCCGCGCCCTCACTCGCTGACAGTGGGACCCTCCCTTGACCGGCCTACCGGAGCCTACCGGAGGGGAGGATCTAGCCTTTGACCAGCGCCGGCATTCATGGCGGAGCGGCCAGGGGCAGCGGCCAACCCCCAACTACCCGCATTCATGGCGGTCCGGACACCACTATATCTACCGGCGACGCCGGAACCCTAATCCACATCCACATCCGCCGCTGGAACCCTAGTTCATCCACATCCACCATGCCTCGCCGCCTCCCCACCATCTTCGCCAGGATGACGGCGGAAAAGCTGAGGCAGCAGGCCCAAATCCGAGCTCAGGCTGAGGCGGATGCGGCGGCGGAGGCGGATTCGGAGTCGTCGGCCGTCGGATACTTCATGGTCTCCGACGACGCCGAGATCGACATCACGGCTCGGAGTTCATCTAGGCTGAGGATGAGAGGATGTGCGTCCGCGCGGAGGCGGAGCACGAAGCCCGACGCGCGGCGGCGGAGGCGGCGGTCGAACGGCAGGCGGCGGCCTGCGCGGCCGAAGCGCTTCACAGCCGGGCGGAGGCGGCGGCCGAAGCGCATCGCGCCCGGGTACGCGCTGCGACGGAGCGGTGGAGAGCTCAGGCGGAGGCGGAAGAGGGCCGGATCCACGAGGAGGCGCTGCGCAACGACGATGCGGCGGAGCACCGTGCGGCGGAGGCGCAGCTGAAGGCGGAGGCGGCGGACCGCCTCTTCATGAGGCAGATGAGGAACCGCTCCGGGTTCCTCGACAAGCAGTTCGAGGCGGAGGCGGCGATTCGTGAAGGCCGCCCTTACGCCGGGGCCTCCTCCTCCTCTTCGTTCGGGTTCTTCTCCGACTCCGAGCAGGGTTCTTGCCCGGCTCCGGCCGGCAGTGCGGGACGGGGCGGCTCCGCCGGCGCAGCGGCAACGGTCATCGTCCTCTCCGATGACGAGTAGGGAGATAGGACAACCGGAAGTAGCAAGGCGGCTGCAAGTCCCCATTCTAGTGTAGCAAATGCGGACGTTGCATGCCTTTGTAGTAATTTGGCAACTAGAAAAGAGGTGTGTGGTTGTAGAAGCATGTTTTTAGGGGTTGTCCGGTCACCCTCCGCGGACGCGTCCGGATGCGTCCGGGCGCAGTATGTGGTCCGATTTTGGGGGGTGCGGTTGGAGATGCTCTTACTAGTGATGCTCTTACCCGCTGTGCGCGGCGCAGCTCCTCTGGCCCCGTAGCGGAGGCGTTGGTGCGCACGGAGCGGCGTCCGGTCCCCTGCCAAAGTTCCTGACCGGCGGGATCCATCACGCAACGTGCCGCCGCCTCCGCGCTCCCGCCGTCCTGCACTGTCGCCGACTCCGTGCTCGCCCCGCCCTGTGCTTCCGCCGCTGCACGCGCGGTCGCCTCAACGTCTCCGGCGGCAGATGCAACCCCTGAGGCCGAAACCCGCCCTGTGCTTCCGCCGCTGCTGCGCTGCACCCGCGGTCGCCTCAACGTCTCCAGCGACAGATGCAGACCGCTGAGGCCGAAACGAGTGTTTGTCGAAAGGGGTCACGCCGCGCACTGGTGGAGTTCCCGTGGGAGGGTACCGTCGTCCACGAGCTGCCAGCCCACTCGCCTTCCCCGCCAGGTTTCGCCTCCCTCCATTCTTGCTTTCTCTGATCTTTACTCTTTATTCTAATCGAGCTGTTACCTACTAGGTTAATTTTCTTCTGGTGTAAATCCGTGATCACTTGGTCATGGTGCTAAACTGCTAATTACATAACCTGCTGCTTTCTGAATGTATGTTTATAAAGTTAGTTAATTTCCATAATTATACTTTGGTATAGGTTTTATTCCTAATTAAAATCTGGTCAATATCTTAGAAACCATCACAAGATGTTCATAAATCTTGAATCCATTCATTTTTTGGTAGCACATCCAGTTTTGGTCATCTACGCCATTTGTATAATTGCTTCTGATGTAGCTTTGTGCTATCTACGCCATTTAGATTTTATATTCTCAGACTAGCAGCAAAATTCCTTACATCAAAACTGATACCTACCTATGTGACTATATGCACGTACTGGATCATGCTTGCTGCTATACAGAAGGAACTGCAAACACAGTTGATAAATACTCAAAGTGTTCTATCTCTTTTTTATTTCACCCTTAAATATGTGTTTATCTTCTAGACCTGGGGCATAAAGTATGGTTTCTTCTTCACCTGTTCCCATGGAGAAGTGTCTATTCTATCCACAACAATGGTATCTATTGTCTTACTGCTGAAATTGATTTTGACAACTAGATCGTGACATGATGAAAAATGCCCACTCCATCTTTAAGAATTGGTGAGAACATTTTTGGTTTTTCGGTAGAGCTCTTGGAGCGACATTGTAGCTCCTCTTTGATGATGTTCATTGCGTAATTTTTGTAATCAGAAAGACATTTCGGCAAAGCTCTTTATGTTATTTTTTTTGTCTCTCATACACCAAAAAGTATGTATACCCAGCTTTGAAACTCTTCTGGACGTTATGTATTTGGTGAAATGTCATCGTGGTATAGAATTACTTGCACCGACGTGATGCTGGATCATGTGAAAACTAATTCGCGTGGGAACTTGCATTGGCAATTTGTGAAACTTTAATATTTGATATCTGAGATTACAGTTCTGAAGTTATATGAATCTGTATGTTCAGGCAAATGATGACCAGCGTGGGGTGGCGGAGTACGGAGGCAGAGTCTCACCAGGGAGGCTTCGTCGGAGGAGGTTGCAGAGAGACACTTATGGGGAGGCCGCTGGCAGGAACCAGTGGGGACACGTTCTTGAAGCTGTTTGTGCCCTATCCCATTCTTTGCTCATTATTCTCATCAGTGATGTGCCTACCTGCAATGGTATGCTCCCATTGTCTGATTTGGCAAGACTCTTAAGTGAAAGCATTGTGTTTCCAGAATAGTATGATCGGGCTATTGTTTTTTTAGAACTAAGCAGCTGTTCTCATATCATGCATTGGTTCTCCGTTGCAATTTGCAGAGTTCCAGTCATGAGTCTTCCAATATAAATTTGACTAATTTCCCGGTGCGTACAAAATTAATGAATATAGAATTTGCATGTTCCTTTTTGTTTCACCGTATTTGTGTTACCTTCTTATTTATTTCATTTTCTTACATGTTTTTTAAGATTTATCTTTGCCAAAAATTAGTCAAATTATACTCAAATCATTTAATAAATATTATTACGTTATTACAAAATGTATTTCAATATAAATTCGATGTTTAGAAATAATTAATAGTAGTATAGATTATTGGTCCATAAAATAATTGAGGTAGTTGAAATTTTCACAAAAAAAAGTACTTGGATTGAATTTACTGCTGTACCATCGCACTATAGTCTGTATTAGTTGAGACGTGCCTGCTTTGCAAGCTTGGCTCAGTATGCTCAACAGCTTCAA
This sequence comes from Poa pratensis, assembly GCA_947311845.1. NCBI lineage: Eukaryota > Viridiplantae > Streptophyta > Magnoliopsida > Poales > Poaceae > Poa > Poa pratensis. Next base: position 4,043,385 of record CAMZMU010000045.1, read on the forward strand.
AGAGTACTCCCTGAACACAATCGTGCTGAAATCTCTCAGGTTCTTGAAAGCAAATTCGAATCTTGACTTCTTCCTATGCTTTCTCCACAGCTCAATGTCGACATTGAATATGCCGTCGCCGAGCAGCACATCCATGTAGGACATGTACACCTCCCCCTATACATTTACACGACTGTCAGCACTAGGACTAAATAGAGGATCTGTATGTATAATTTTTGAAAAAAAACTGACATGTGCTTGAATAAAAATATTCAGCTCACTTCATCTTAACGTTATTCAGCTCATGCGCAATTTGCGTTACGGTGCTGTGAGACATTACGTACACTCGAGATGTAGTGCTATGACTTTCCTGCTTTGGGCATCTGTGCTGTTATTGACTTGCATCAGGCCATATATAATGCAAAGGTGCTTATAGAGGTGTTTAGCAAAATTAACCGGTTTTTGTTAGGCACTGGTGTTTATAGAGGTGTTTAGCAAAATAAACCGGTTTTTGTTAGGCACTGGTTCTTATTTACACAAAACAAATGCTTAACTAGGCACCTCTCCTATAGGAATAAGCTTGGTGCTTAGAGAAATACTTGGTTTATTTTTGTAAGCACCTTCCATTGTACATGTCCTCAAAACAAGTAATCCATGTAAACCCTGTTACGGTTTTTTTCCTAATTATAAATGTTCTCATTTAATTGTGAATACGTGCAGCGCACGTACATGCTAACTAGTAGTAATATATTAGGCACCGAAGCACATGCACGTGGGACATAAAAAAGATGATTATGTACCGTGTACGATACGAACTCCAACAAACAAAATCTCTACTTAAAAAACACGTATCTCTTGGACCAATATAAGCCGTGATTGGTGCTGCTTCCCTCCGATCAACACGGCAGCGATGAAGATGGAGACTAGCATCCTCCCTGATGTTTAACAAAGCTAACTTGAGGAGACGACGGCGATCTCGCGCCAACGAAGTTGACGAACACACAGGCGCCATGAATCTACCTCAAGGTGTGCGACCAGTCAGCAGTCTGGTGAATTGGCGATATCAATCTAAGGAGAAGCTACAACGAGTGAAGGCCACGAGGCAGGTGGTGGATCGATGGCGACCCGAATTAGGCAAACACAGGTTGGACGCTCAACGACAGGGATTTGGTGATCCACTGTGCGACTGCAGTTTGAATGACTCCTGCAATCTTTCTATGCCGCTATGGTTCTATGTGGAAGGAAAGCGGAAGGCCATGATGGCGCGGATGACGCAGCAGACATAGCGGGCGAAAATCAGGGCCGAAACCGTCCATGCAAAGATCTAGGTCGTGGCGAAGGAGACGACGTTGCCATTGTTAAACTCCACATGCCGCTAGATATGCGACTGCAACCTAATCTCCCCTGCCGTCTCTCTTTCTTCCCCACAACACCGGCTTTTTTGAATCATTCTTTTACGAGGGATTCCAATCTTCTGCAAAGCTACGCCCACACCAATTCCAGAGAAGGCTCCATCATACCATCCACCGGGACAATTAATATTCAGCAGATTCTTAGCACGCTTGATCTAAACAGGGATAAATTGCACGAACAGAGGTTTGTATGGTCCAACATGCGTCGTTTTCTGCAGGCCAGGATGACGATCAGATTGATCCATGTACCCGGCGTTCATAACAATTGTCATATTCCATGCTCAAGATGGCAGTGCGGGTGTGCGAGCGTGGTCTAGGCATTGGAGCATGGTCGCCAAAGACGTGGCCAGGCTGACACTTAGCCGCTGTTTGTGCGGCCAATGCTCTGCAATTCCACATAGCTGCAGCTTACAGGGTTTGATCGTCTAGCCGAAGCTGCGGTCTTCAGTTTACTGATTCTGAATAAGTACTCCTACACTGCAATGTACTCTAAAAATAGTTGTATGAGGAGAAGCAGGAAACACCATTTAAACCATATGGATTCAGAGTAGAACATATTGCCATTTGAAGGAATAGATCACCCCAACTGCCAACTATTATTTTCACTCTATTCAAGGTACGTGACATGATTGTCTCAATCTCAATATGCAACTCTAAGGTCTTGCTTCCTGACTGAATGTCTTCGGGCAACAGTAGAACATATTGGCATTTGAAGAAGACCCCGACTGCCAAATATTATTTTCACTCTATTCAAGGTACATTCCATGACTCAATGCGACTCTAATTAAGGTCTTGCTTCCTGGCTGAATCTCTGTATTTAAGTGCAACTCTGTAGGTTCTATTAAAGCGAGTATTGGATTCAGGCATAGTACTTAAAACTGATGCCGTGCTTTAACTTTTCTTAGTAATGAAAAAAAAACTATGTTGTTTCCTCAAAAATATAAAGCTGGTGATGCTACTTTTGTTTTACAAAATTTAGGTGATAAACAAAAGTCAAGCATGCCAGTGTTTTCCATTTGTGCATTTATGCTTGATTTCTGTAGGACTGATGGAGGTCAACCTACGCTCCTGCTAATGGCTTCGTAACTATATACTTTTCATGCACTTATCATGGCATTCAACAACTTTCATCACTATGAACTTAGTTTGAAACATTACCTTACTCCAGTTATCAAATGTTTTGCATGTTAATTAACTTGCAATTCCGAAATCATGTATTATTGGCTTTGCTCCTTCTATGTTCTTAGATACTTCTTCAGCTCTGTTCTCTCTTAAAAAGCCGCAAAAAAATAGTCTGCTGATCATATAAAGTCGGTTTCATTATGCCCTTAGCTGGCACATTGTCTGTCAGCAAATGCCTATGCCGGCAAATATTTAAGGAAAAATCATAATGTTCAAATACAATATTCTGATTTGATCTAAGAATAATGCACAAATATTTGATCTAAAATCATAATGCACAAATCATAGGATCAAATCAGAATATTGTATTTGAACATTATGATTTTTTCTAAAAACAGTTTAGAACATATCTACAGGCTATATATATGAAGAAAAAAACATCTCAGATTTCAATCCCTAATTAGAGAAATAATAGAAGAAAAACATTAACTGTGAATACTGTCAAGCTTTGGGTGAACAGTATTTAACTCTTTTTTACATCAATCTTTGTGTTTTTGGGTTTCCAAGTGTAGAACAATTTCGAAGTGTACATCGATATGTGTGTTGTTAACTTTATAGAGAAGTTATGTACGGGTTTTGTATTTTAGAAAAAATATCTCACATATCCTACTTAGGGGAACACCTGAGTTTGCAAAAGAGTTATGATTAAGAAGATCAATGTTAACCGGTATACAAATATGAAAAATACATAGGGTCGGTATACCATTCGGAGTGCCAAGTACAAATCTATGACCCTTTGTTTAAAACTAGGGGACTGAGCGCGGGCTACGCCGCGCCCGTGGGCTTAAATTTTGAATCGTTCAACCGTAAATTTGTTGTGAATTGAAAGTTTCGAAAACTGTTTAAATTCGGAAATCACTCAGTTTTTTGAATAGTTTGACGCATTTGAATTCCTTTTGATGTATACGGAGAATAAAAATTTGTAAAGCACATGGATATTTGAATTTTGAATTTTGCTCGTGCGTATCTATTTTTATGTGACCCCGTTGATATGTTCGCCAATTTTTCCGGAGAACACGTGTTGAACTGTTAATCTGCATTTCGGGCTATTTTTCGGGGAAAAAGATGTGGGCGTTTGTTAAATTTTAGTTTGCTTTATTTAGGGCGTTTGTTAAATTTTAGTTTGCATTATTTGGAATCAATGCAAAATCATATTTAGAATTATGTAGAATTGTTTGGGAAAAATTGTGGACATTTTTTTTTTGTTTGGTACCATAATGGGAGGGGAATTTTTTTTCCCCCCAAAGTTTTTGAAACGGTGGTTTAGATTTGTTTGGAATTTTTGGAAATTAGTTTGGATCGATTTGAATTTATATTTGGAAATGTATAGAAGTTTTCGAAAATAGAAAAAAGAAAAAGGTGGAACGGGGAAATAATTATTTTGAACTCTGTTGTAATTAGTAAACTGAAAGTTTTTATTTGTTTTTTTTAATATATTAATGAGGCCTTACGCATTATTTGAATTTGTAAGTTTCGTTTTTTTTTTGGGACATACAAAAGTTTCTGAATTGTTGGTTTCGATTTGTTTGTAATTTGTAGTTTTTTGTATGGATTGATTTAAATTTGTGTTTGCAAAATTATGAAAGTTTTTGCAATTTTAATTTGAATTAGTTAAGGCGTTCGTTAAATTTTAGTTTGCATTACTTAGAATCAATGCAAAATCGTATTTAGAATTATGTAGAATTGTTTGGGGAAAAAATTGTTGACATTTTTGATGTTTTTTTTTTGTTTGGCACCATAATCAGAGGGAATTTATTTTTTTCCCCCAAAGTTTTTGAAACGGTGGTTTAGATTTGTTTGGAATTTGTGGAAATTAGTTTGAACCGATTTGAATTTGTATTTGGAAATGTACAGAAGTTTTCGAAAATAGAAAAAGAAAAAGGAGGAACGGGAAAATAATTACTTTAAACGCTGTTGTAATTAGTAAACTGAAAGGTGCAAAAGTTTCTGCAGTGTTGGTTTCGATTTGTTTGTAGTTTGTAGTTTTTTGTTTGGATTGATTTAAATTTGTGTTTCGAAAAATATGAAAGTTTTTGCAAATTTTAAAAAGAAAAACAGAGAGGACAGGGGAAAAAAAAAAAGGCCGAGCCAGGCGCGAAACAGGCCGCCCAGCCCAGCAGGAAGACCATGTCGCAGCCCAGGCCCACGGTGACGTCACTGTGGCCGGAGCTGCCGTGGCGGAGGCGAGCACGCCGGCGGCGACTCCACGCGTTCTGGGACGCGACTGTGAACGCGGCGGTCGCGCTCCGTCGCGGGGAGGTGAGAGGTGGCGGCGCCGCCCGTTTTTGGTCACCGGAGCGGCGCCGGCGGCCAGCGGACGCGGCGGAGCAACGCGCGGACGGCGGCGTCGATTCTGGCGGCGGTGAGACGTATCGGCGGCCGATTAGCGGCGAGGCAGTAGATCCGCGGACGGCGCACCTCGCCGTGCCCATGGATTTGGACGGGGAGGGCTGGAGCGGCGGCGCGGAGCGGCGGTGACGCCGGCGACCTCCGGTTCGCGCGGGAGGGAGACGAAGCCCGCTGACGATTTTGCAGAAATGACCTCGAGTTTTGGGAAAATCGCGGTTAGGTCCTCCCGTAGCGGGAACCGTCGAATTCGTGCGAATATCGTAAAACGGAAGGTTTTTTTGCAAAACGGCACGGCCACCGGGTGGGCGACCGGCTGCGTCCGGGTGACCGGCTGGGTGACCGGGCGACGTGGCAAGCTGTGATTGGTCAAAAATGGAAATGAATAGTACCGGCGGGTAATGAGGACGACGTGGCTTCATCCAGGCCATCCGTCGCGCGGATCGGACGGCCACGGTTTGCAGGCGACGTGGAGGGCCGGAGAGGCAGCGGATTCCTCCGTCCTTTGTATATAGTAGATGAGTTTAGTTTATATAAATTCAGCGATGAAGCAATGTCTTTCTTTTCAAGTTGTCAAAAGTAGGGCATCTCACTACGGACGAATGGCACCCGAGCTCGCTTGATCCCGATTTTTTCCTGTGTGCTACGAGCGGGAGCGGATCGGACGGCCACGGTTTGCAGGCGACGTGGAGGGCCGGAGAGGCAGCGGATTCCTCCGTCCTTTGTATATAGTAGATGAGTTTAGTTTATATAAATTCAGCGATGAAGCAATGTCTTTCTTTTCAAGTTGTCAAAAGTAGGGCATCTCACTACGGACGAATGGCACCCGAGCTCGCTTGATCCCGATTTTTTCCTGTGTGCTACGAGCGGGAGCGGGACATTTAATGCTAGGTGCATCTATTTCCACATATTGATATATAGTGGACTATACCTGGTACAGGATCGTATGTGGAGGATGGAAATTTATTGCCGATACGGGGAACTGGAAAGTGCTGAGTTAATGCGACCTGGCCAAATCATGTGCGCCCGGGGCAGAGGGACATCATGTGCCACTACACCTTGGTCGGGTTGTCCGCTACGCGGTTCAACCGAGCCAGGTACATGTCCAGTTTAACTACTGGAAACACACGTACTCCTCTTCTCCGTGGATTCAAAATAATTAGTACACATACCATGCTCGCTTCGACGATTAGTTTCCATTCCCATGCTCAGTTTCGAGTTTCATCGTATATAATTTCTCAATTTCGTACTAATCTTTACCCCTTTTTAAACGAATTTTGTCAAATTCCTCGTACTCAGTCGACCGTTTGAAATTTCCTTCGCCGAGTAGATTCATATCGATGTTTCCTACAACTTTCCTATTTTTAGTTTAGATCACTCAAAAGGATATAACATAATTCTTTGAACCTTGTACGTAGAGATTTAGCTTATTTTTTTGAAAAATTGAAAATCTACTGTGAAGTTTTAAAGAATTTGATTTTTTATGAAGATGATTTTTATGAAATTGCAACTTTTATTGAAAAAAACGTGGTATTTTGGGCTACAAAATTAAAAAAATAAATGTGGCTCTAGGTAGACATTTGATAATTCATTTTTGGCTTCACATTTGTCGTTTTTTTTTGTTCATGTCATGGATGGAAACATAATTCTGTGAAACTTTGCACGCATGGTATTCATCTATACGTACTTGCATGCTATTTCAGAATTTTAAGAAGTCAAAAGCTAAATGACTTTGATTTTTTTTTTAAACCAGGCTCCATGTTGTCGTGGTTCTCTTTTAGGTTTTGAGTCACAGTGCAGTAATATCGAGCCCATCTTTTTTTCGAAATGTGTTAAATGCATGGACAGTTCTAATTATTTTCACGAAATGTCAACTGAGTTTCAACTCTTTAAAAAATACACATCCAAATCCTTGTAAGTGATTTATTACACTTCCTCCGATACAAAAAACCACGTCGACGGGGCCAGTAGACGTACCAGCCAGACATGAATATTTGCGAAAAGCACACCGCCTATTTTCCTTCCAAACGACGTCGGAGAAACCAGCCGCGCCGCTCAACGGCTCAAGTCCTCCCATGTCGACCTGTCCAGCGTTTCCTGCCAGTAGAAGTACTGCTTGACTTGGCGTCCCTCCTGTTGCTTCCACGTTCGAAGCTGGACAAGAGGAGCAGGACGACGCGGATCCTGGTGTCCGTGTTCTCGGCGTTCGTGGTGCTCGCCGGCGCTGGCGCCTACGCACCGTAGCGCTTCAAGAATCGAGACGTGGTCGAGCCGCGGGAGCTGGACTAGTGTACAAGTACTTGGCGTCATCCATGCAAGCGTTCACATGCCCAGCGTCGGCCTGTGCGTCGTGGTCATGGCAGACGACACCGGCGAACAGCGCGGCGCCGTCCAGCGGCGTGGTATGCGCGTGTCTGCACCTGAACGCATTGCCAGCAGAGTGGGAGAGCACGGCATCCGCGTTTTGGTCGGTGGCGGCGCCACAGCCGACGGCAGCGAGACTGCCGCTGCGGAAGGTGCAGGGGCTCGTGGCTCCGGTCGAAGGCGCCATGTCGTTCACGCCCGCGGGGACGCTGACGCATATATGCTGACGATGAGCTGCCTGCCGTTCACCGACGCAGATATGCTGGCGATGAGCTGCCTGCCGTTCGCCTCCATTTGCGGCCATGTGTGGTAGTTCAACCTCGCGCTGCTCTGCTAGTCGCTGCTGCGGACGGTGGCCAAGTGCCGGAGACGGCGTGACGCCATGGAGCTCCGGTCGGTACAGGTCCACGCCATGGGCTGCTTGACCTTGACCTTGGCTGCACACCACGCGTGGTACAGGATTGTCGCATTAAAAAACAATCTTCCCAACCGTACCGTCCCTGGCTGCTGCACATGACCTCCTGTCCGCGGTACAGGATGCATTCCTTCGCATTCGTACGACTGGGGTTGTTGGGATGGTATTTCCGCTGGAGTTTCCCTCACTTATACACAGCTGGTTATGACGCCAGCAAGAGAGACGGAAGGCTGGATTGGAAAAGGATAAAAGGATCAAGCGAGCTCCGGCTCACATTGGAGTTTTCGCGACATATGCTTCATTAAGGATGAAAGTAGTAGTTGGATGTCAAAAAAGAACAGTGGAAAAATAATTTTAATTTCAAATTACCATGTTATCAGAGCCCTGATCAGAGCGAACAGGAAAGCTCAACAATTTTTCATGGAAAAAACTAAGCCACTTAATTATTAGAGTACAAATTTATCTGGTAAAATTTAGACCCTCGGTAATACAGTTGTTTATCAAATATAGAATGGTATTTTGAAATACCAAAATTGCCTCTTTATTTGTAAGATTTTTGCAGTGAATCAAACTAATACATCTATAAAGTAACTGTCATATTTTTGCTATAAAGATTTAATTAAAGAGACTTAATTAGATCCATAAAAAAACAAGTAACTTCCATATGTATATACTAAAACTACGTTACACATCTAGCCGCGCAAATGTGCGGGCCACCCCGCTAGTTATTAGTATGGGTGGTGGAAAAAAAAATCAAAGGCAGCCAATTTAGCAAATGTAACTCTCCGGATACAAAGTGTGAAAAATCTTAATCAAACAATTTTGGGATGCAAATACATTCTCTTGCAAGCCTGATGGAACATAATTCGATAAACTAGCCATGGCATGTACAAATGTTAGATCGACATTTACTCGCAGTTGTGAAGCTGTGTTCTGGTGAATTCATGTTACTTCGTATTGCAAAAAAGGTAGCCAGGAATTTCAAAACAGTTGGTTTACTAGTTAGACAAACAGATTCTCATAGTCCACCTCAATCACAAATACTTTAAACTATATATATGAATTGTGGAGATTTTATAATAACTATATGCATTTCAAAATATATGCCTGAACATTTGCAGTGGATAATTTCAGCGAAAGATTTCTCAGAAGTGATCAGACTACTGAAATAAAATTGGAATTTCCTCCTCTGCAATTTGATGAAACTAAGTGATCTCAAATTCTCAATACATAGCCTCTCAGATCTAGTCTACGGTTAATTTTCATACCTGGTTACCCATTATGTTTGCACAGCGTCCATCGAGCCTCTCAACAATGTTTTCGATGGAAGGTCTCTTCTTCCGATAAATCTGCACACACTCTAGACCAATTTGAATGCATATTCTTATTTCCTGGAGATCATTTGCACTAAAGTTGGAGTACATAGACGTCATGTAGCCGTCTGTCCACGTTTGACGTACCTACATACAAAACTAGGAACTGTAATGCATCGAAACGCACATAGCCGTATGTCCATGTTTTTTGCGTTTTCATGAAAAAAATGTTGATGATAATATAAAGATAAAATCTATCATAAGCTTCTTGAATTTAGCAATTAAATCATCAAGTAATGACTATTCTTACTCTTTCAATGAACTCCCTCGCTGACGGTTCATTATATTTGGGTTGATACTTCTCGCCGGTGGTGGTGGCGGTCTCAATGATTAGTAGGCCTAAACTATATATATCAGACTGAGTGGAGATTTCACCTCGATATAGATATTCTGGAGCTATGTATCCGCTGCATATGATAACATCAATAATATAACAAGCATTACTAGAAGGTGAAAATGCAGTTTGCTCTATTATACAGGAACAAAATATTATCACAGTTATAGTCAACTAAACTACAATCCAATGACATTCTGTGTGTTTGCCCGTGTTTGTTTTTGGCCAAAGAGCCTAGACAGACCGAAGTCCGCAATTTTGGGCATCATGTTATGATCCAACAATATATTTTCCGGCTTTAAATCCATATGGATAATAGGAATCCTATGAAGGAAGCGTAGGCCATTGCAGACCCCCTTAATTATTTTGAAGCGCGTGGGCCACGCCATGCTACTGGGTCCTTCTGAAGAAGTTAAAGATTGAGTTATTTCATTACGTCAGATTTAAAAGTTCAAGGAAGTGAAAACAGGTGCACACGATCCGCGCTCAAAACATTGTAAACATTAGATGAGACTAAAATAGAAATGTCCGGCAGTGTCACATACCAAACAGGTTCTTCTGAAGGCTTCCCATGGCTAAATATTCGAAGCAGAGCAAACTTTCAAAAACATCTGCAACAATGTACCTTCCGTTGTTCAGTACGACTTTCTTTTGTCCTTCATGGCAGTATCCAATCAGCTTGACTATATTATCATGTTGGAGAGCCATGATATTCTGAACCTCGTTCGTAAATGCTTTGTCGCGGGGGAGCGGCGCATTTTCCGCCAACTTTTTCACAGCAATCGTTTGTTTATCTTGCATAATTCCCTGTTCAAGCTCACAGAGACTTTTTCAGCAACTATTGGACTTTTTTTGGCAACCTCCGAAAGGACAAATAATTATAGGTATGAAAGTATGAACATACCATATAAACTGTTCCGAATGCACCTGTACCAATTACACGCTCACTTGAGAACTGATCTGTGAAGTCCTCAAGAAGTCTAATGGCAGGTCCTTCGGTAATGTGCTTAGAACAGTCTGCTTGTTCTGTTCGTTAGTAGCCATTTCTGATGATAGCTCTGGATGTGAGTTGCTACATGTATGCATTTAACAGAGGAGTTAAAGAACAATAAAAGTCTTCCTTTTAAACAATAAAAAACATGACAAAAAGCTCTGAACATGTATTTTAACTAAGGCATAAACATGATTGTGCTGTGCTACAAAGTACCAACATTTGAGAATAACGAGCTTCTTAATAAGAAAGCACTAATCTTGTGAAGAACAAACACTTGAGGTATCCTGGAGCTGGGAAGAGGAGAACGAAATGGGGCTGATGCTTGTGAGATGAATGGCTTCCTTGCTAGCTGAAGGCGCAAATAAATCAACCGAACGAGACGTAGATCTTTCCGTGGAGCAGCAATAAGTTGACTTGACTCTGTTGACTAAGATGCAAGTCTTTCTGCAAAAAGAAAATTGCTCATATATTTCGGAAATCCACTTCGGATAGTAGGTGCAGATGCACCCACTACTAAAAAACAATTTTGAAAATGTCAAAAAATTCAAAGTAAAAATTTCGCATATACGTCAAGACATTTTATGTTAGCACACGAAGTTACGTGAAGACAAAATATTTTTTGTGACCTGTACAAAAAAGAAAAATCCGAATGCACCAAAATGTTTTTATACGAGTCATTTTTTTGTCTTTTTGCACAGGTCACAAAAAAATGTTTTTTCACCACGCCATTTTTTGTGCTAACACATAATGTTCTAATGTACATCCGAATTTTTTTCTGTATTTTTTTGACATTTTGAGAAAAAATTATCAGCCATATATTTTCCCTATTTCCACACTCGACACTTACCGTCGGCAAGTCGGCGTGGCTTGCGTGATGATGACGAGTTAGCGCGTCTCCATTACTACGTCACGCCAGGGAAAATAACATAAACGCAAATTCTAGACAGCACATGTGGGCACCGTTCCGTGCCATGCCCTATTATATTAGCCTCTTTCCATGCATACGCAAAGAATCTTCCACGACACGGTGACATCATATTTTAATTGTTAAGTTAGAAACTCAAAAGGTTTCGTTAATGAGCCATTAGTGATATGTTTTTATCGGTATGTTCGTCTCGACGAGGGATTTAAAGCTATATCACATGTTGCTTCATGTCAGTTGTCATGTCGAAGTTGCCTGATTAATAATTAACAATTACCACGATAAAAATACATATTTAGTAAGTATATGTTTACATGATTTTAGTCATTGAAATGGTATGTAGAGCTAGCGAGCCTGCTTACATCAACTGATTGAAAACTATGTATTGTTGATTATTCAACAATGTTAAACAAAACAAAACGTTGATAGTGAGAAAAGATCACCCAAAAAGGATTTCCCTTGAGACTGTATCTTCACAGGCCAACCAGAATCCTATGACAAATGAATTGACGGTGAGACACTTATTATTCCTAGGCTAAACCTTTAATAAGCGACACAATGACTGGCTAAAGACTAACTGAACATAACAGACATGCTCCTTTTGTTCAGATAGGGTTTCTCTGCCTCCCGTTGGCGCTGACGCTGACGCTGATCTACCTCGTCTCTTGTGGCCTTAGGGCCATGGAGGCACCGGTGGATCATGATCCTTACCGGTATATGGTAAGGACTCAATATAAGCAACAAATACGTAAAGGTAAGTGATAACCGCAAGGTGGAGACGGTGATGTAATTCCCAAAATTCTTACCTTTGGGAAGTAAGTCTTCATTGGAGAAGTGTGGCAATACAAAGTACACAAAATCCAAGTCTCACCTTATTCTCCTTATGTCCTCACAGAAATCAAGGTGCCATGAATCCACTAAGAGAGCATTTGAAGGCAGCGACAGAACCTTTACAAACAAGGTTGGGGCTATCTCCACAAGTCTGTTGGAAGCTCTCAACACTCGCATGAATTTCTCTACACCAACGTATAGCTCTGGGGCGACCTCTTCCATCTAGAATGCCGAAACACTCAAGCGGAAAAATTCCACTAAGAATTGCAAGGTGGTGGTGGTGGGGGGGGGGGGGGGGGGGGTGTGAAACAATAGAGATTCCACTAAGAATTGCAAGTGTGTGTGGTGGGGGGGAGGGGGTCAACTTTCCTTTGGTGAAACAATAGATCTGAATCTTCTGCACCAAATCCCAAGAGATCAAGGAGTTTGAAGCACTATGGGTGGGAAACGTAGGACATTTAATTTTTGGAGCAATGGAGAAGAGAGAGTGGAATTCGTGCATTCCCCTTGGGGAAGAAAGATACTCTATGTATAGGGGGCCTCATTTCAAACCGTTACACACATAATTTAACGTCCCGCACTATCGCTCTGGGGAGCGAAACTACCACGGTCCAGTAAGCCCTTAGGCATTTCCACGTGAAGTTCCAGCGGCGATACTACCAGAGCGACAATTGGTACTATGGGTTAATAATTTTGAGGAAATAATAGGCGGTAGTACCATTGTGGTACCGCCACCAAACTAGAGGCTGCAAGACGCCCGCAGGTGGTAGTTCGATATTTGAGCTGGTTGTGTCGCTCCTAGGAAGGGATGGTACTAATGGACACAAGGTCGGTACTACCGTACCTGGTAGGGCACTGCCATTACCGCTCAGTGACACCATCGGGACTACTTGATCTCGGAACATCCGTGAGATCAAGTTGAAAAGGACGAGCTTCTCGAACAATGCGAAAATCTTGGGGCGGGGGGTTGAAAATTAGGTTTCCACCCATACTTTTTTGTAAGCGGGCCGCTCTTAATAGTACGGGTTTTTTGAAACTTTAACAAAAAGAAAAGGCCGAAAATACCGTCTTCACATATATCAATATTCAAGGTTATCGAACCGTCTTGTGCCATCTTCGATTAATCAATTAATCCCCTAATAATTATTATTTTTGCGATGAAAAGGGCTTTCATTAATCAATTATGTTGTCATCTACATCAAAACTAGTTAGTGAGAGAAATGGTTTTTCAACGATCTACACCGGTCTTCTGAGACTTGGTCAAAGTCTGTGCGCAGGGAGGTTGCCGATCTTGTTCCACATAGCACGTCGAGGCAATGACTTGACCTGACAAGAATAACAAGTGAGAGCGAGGGAAAGAGATTCCAAACGAGAGGCAGAGCGGGCATAGCAAGTGGCTCTCAGTCACTGTCTCACACTTTGCAATAGCTGCATTTCCTCCCATCTTCTTCCTCCCTCTCCCGCTACTCGAAGCTTGAGTTCAATCATTGCAATACATAGCTCCGCCCCGCAGACAAATCAGTTTCCCAAGTCGACTTAGTCTGCTCTCTCGACTCCACTGCAGATCCCATACTCTGCTCTCGCGCAAGAATCCACCAGGTACTTTCTATCAAAATCGTGGCTCCCTTTGGCAGCCCCTTTCTGTAGATCTGTACCATCTCATCTGCATATATGTCACACTGTTGGTCTTAGGGTTTCATCACACGCAGTGTCCCTGGTAACTGGGAAGTGGCACACCCGCTAAACTATGTTGGGATTCTGGGAACGTCGTAACTGAGCAGTTTCATGTGGAACTCATGTGCTCCAACAGAGCTGAGTAGCTGTTTGTAGTTTTACTAGCGAAAAAGTTGTCGCCTGCCATGTGTTCGATAGAATGCCCCGCCGTGTCTTAGAGGACGAGACCTGACGCAACAGGTAGGGCGGAGAGAGTCACAGAGCTACCTCCAGTCGATGACGGCTGTCACCTGGATCCGGGATAGATGATCTTATTTATTGCAAAAGTGTGTAAACTGCTCCCATCCTCTTCTTCCCAGTAGTAACTAGTCCCTCCATCCCTCAATATAAGATGTTATTACAACCAATATACTCCTATATTGGTTGTAATAACATCTTGTATTTTGAGTTATTTATTTTTAACTTTTAACTCTTAATCACACCTGCATCTGTGTCCTTGGCTACATCTTCTGATGTTCAGCTTCTCTTTCCCTATGCTGCAGAATTGATTATACTCATCGTTCGATCGGCACGGTTCTGTCCTGCTCTGTAGGCCACCTACTACAGGTCTCCAGAAGGTGAGCATTAGCTGTTCATGTGAACCCCCAGTATCAAATGCTGCATTTTCAGAAGATAGCTCCATGCCCTTTACTTTACCAAATGCGATAAATTTGTTAAAAAAACTGTAATCATGTTCGAAGTAGTCCATCAATTCATTTGATAGACTACAGATCAGTAGTGCTCTTTGAGGCTGTGAGCACACTGCTTCAAAGACTTTTGTGCTCAACTAGTACAAGCATCAATTGCTTGCTGGCCCTTACCCATCCTTGGCCTGTCGAGTGTCCCGCAATTAAAGTCACAGTGTTCCAGTTCTCTAATCCTGATACATTCAAAATTGGTGACAGTCGGATATTCTATCTAGCCTAGTGAGTTTATCCTGTCTGATCTTTCTGCCACCTCTCATTTATGTTTCTACCTCCGATCCATATTAAGTGTCGCAGTTTTGAACTAATCTCAGTTCAAAACTGCGACAGTTATTTTGGATCGGAGGGAGTATTTATTTATCGATTGATTCCTTTTTGGATTGTGCTGGGTGCTTCCGCGTTAGTTTAGAAAAAAGTGAATGACTTGGGGACTGAATCTTTGTTTGTGATGCAATTTTTCTCTAGGATTGGGAATTACTGTTCTAGAATATATCCAAATTTTAATATCTTCTCCAAATCCTCCTGTGTCAAGCTCATTTAGGAATTCCATCCGTTACTAATGCCGTTAACTCTGTTCCACGGGAAGATCTCAGTGGACAAAGAGGGATGCTCTGATGTGGTGATACCTGATGTCTTAATGCATGATAGATTATACCTTACTCTTAGATATTCTATAAACTAATAAATTTTGTTGAGGCATAATGAAATGAAATGTGCTAATGAGAAAAAGCTACTGTACTCTTTATGTATGAGTGCATGCGTTAATTTGGTACCTACATTTGTGGATGTACTTTTGTATTCTAGCATGTAATATGCACTATCTTTGCTGTTCAGCTCAAATGGCCGAGGCGGTACGCATTGCTCTGACGAAGATTGGTTCCATTGTAGCAGATGAAGCCGTCAGGGCCATCTTAGCTAAGCTGTCTGAAAAAGTTACTAATCTGAAGGAACTGCCGTTAAAGGTTGAACAAATAAAGAAGCAACTGACTCTTATGAGCAATGTTATAAAGCAGGTAGGCACGGTATACCTCACAGACGAAGTTGTCAAGAGTTGGATTGGGGAGGTCCGCAATGTGGCCTACCATGTTGAAGACGTGATGGATAAATACTCATACCATGTTCATCAAGTTAAGGAAGAAGGGTTCCTGAAGAAATTCTTCATCAAGGGAACACATTATGCGAAAGTATTCATTGAAATTACGGATGAGGTAGTTCAGGTAGAGAAGGAAATTCAGATAGTTATACAGATGAAAGACCAGTGGTTGCAGCCATCCCAGCTTGTTGCTAACTCGCTTACCGAGATGGAAAGACAGCGGTCGCAAGACAGCTTCCCTGGATTGGTCAAAGATGAAGATCTAGTAGGGATTGAGGAAAACAGGATATTGCTGACTGAATGGCTGTACTCCAAAGAGCTTGAGAACAATGTGATAACAGTATCGGGCATGGGTGGGTTGGGAAAATCCACCCTGGTTTCAAATGTTTATGAACGTGAAAAGATCAACTTCCCTGCACATGCATGGATTGTTGTGTCACATGTTTACACGGTTGATGCCCTGTTGAAGAAGCTACTGTGGAAGATTGGATATACCGAACAACCATTGTCAGCAGGAATTGACAAAATGGATGTGCATGACTTGAAAAAGGAAATACAGCAGAGACTTCAAAATAGAAAATATTTGATTGTACTGGATGATGTCTGGGAGCAAGAGGCATACTTCCAAATACATGATGCTCTCCAGAATATCCAAGGAAGTCGGATTGTCATTACGACACGGAAAGACCATGTAGCAGGAATTTCTTCTCCCAGCCGTCATCTTGAGCTCCTGCCATTGGGTAATCCTGATGCATTTGACCTCTTCTGCAGAAGGGCTTTTTATAACAGGACGGGCCACATGTGCCCCAAGGATCTCAAGACAATTGCTACTTCTATAGTTGACAGGTGTCATGGCCTGCCGCTAGCAATTGTTACCATTGGCAGCCTGTTGTCTTCGAGACAACGATTAGACATTTGGAGACAGACTTACAACCAGCTTCGAAGCGAGTTGTCAACAATGATCATGTCCGAGCTATTTTAAATCTGAGCTACCATGACCTTTCAGAAGACCTCAGAAACTGCTTCTTATACTGTAGTCTCTTTCCTGAAGATCACCCCATGTCACGTGACAGCCTTGTGGGCTGTGGGTTGCAGAAGGATTTGTGCAGAGTAAAGAGAAGAACGCACCAGAGATGGTAGCTGAGGGCAATCTCATGGAATTGATCCACCGCAATATGCTTGAAGTGGTGGAGAATGATGAACTTGGTAGGGTCATCACCTGTAAGATGCATGATATCGTGCGTGAACTGGCTATTTCTGTTGCTAAAGAAGAGAGATTTGCTTCAGCAAATGACTATGGCACAATGATACATATGGATAGGGATGTTCGCCGGCTGTCATCATGTGGATGGAAAGACAACACTGCGTTAAAACCTAAATTTCCACATCTTCGAACGGTAGTGGCACTCGGAGTAATTTCATGCTCCCCTGGCATGTTGTCTTCAATTTTGGCTGAATCCCACTACCTAACTGTTCTGGAGCTGCAGGACTCTGAAGTCACTGAAGTGCCAACAACGATAGGCTCCCTGTTCAATCTACGTTACATCGGCTTACGGCGCACCAAGGTCAAGTCACTTCCAGACTCTATCGAGAATCTGTCTAACCTCCAAACTCTTGACATTAAGCAAACTAAAATTGAGAGCTTCCACGGGGGCTTGTGAAGATCAAGAAGCTCCGGCACCTTATAGCCGATAGATATGCTGACGAGAAGCAGTCAGCGTTTCGGTACTTTATTGGAATGCAAGCACCTAAAGAGCTGTCCAACTTGGAAGAACTGCAAACTCTTGAGACTGTGGAGTCCAGCAATGACTTGGCTGAGCAACTGAAGAAACTGATGCAACTAAGAAGTGTGTGGATTGATAACATAAGTGCTGCTGACTGTGCAAATCTGTTTGCTACCCTGTCAACTATGCCGCATCTTTCGAGCCTGCTTCTCTCTGCAAGGGATGAGAATGAGGCACTTTGCTTCGAGGCTCTCAAGCCACGGTCTGCAGATCTACACAGGTTGATTATCAGAGGGCAATGGGCCATGGGGACACTAAATTGCCCGATCTTTCTCAGCCATGGGAAAAACCTCAAGTATCTAGCTTTAAGCTGGTGTCACCTTGGGGAAGATCCACTGGGGATGCTCGCACCGCACATGCCGAACCTCACTTATCTGAAACTTAACAACATGCGTAGTGCAAATACTTTGGTTCTTTCTGCAGGTTCCTTTCCCAACCTGATGACGCTTGTCTTGAGGCACATGCATGATGTTAGCGACCTAAAAATCAGTGATGGCGCTCTTCCGTGCATTGAAGGTTTGTACATTGTGTCGCTGCTGAATCTGCATAAGGTCCCTCAAGGAATCGAGTCACTTCGCTCCCTGAGGAAGCTGTGGCTACTTGGCTTGCACAAGGATTTCAGAAGTCAGTGGCTCAACAGCGGAATGCACCAAACGTTACAGCATATTCCAGAGGTTCGTGTCTAGACACGACAAGTCGGTTCTTTCAGCACTGCCATTCTTGTATGCGCTGCATCCAGTGCAAATTCTTTTATCTCGAAAGGTACTTTTAATCATTCCAATAAGTTTGCGATCATTGGCATTACCAGTACCATTTGGTCAGTACTTCTAAGCTGCAACACATTTGTCTGTTGTTTAAGTCACATGCTTAAGTACAATTTCATGTAACGGTATTTATTGTTTCTACCAAACATTTTCGGTGATTAATCCTGGTAAACATTTCATTTTAAGTCACTTTATCATCCCATTATCTGATAATTCTGATTCGCCAAAAGGTATCATTGATACATGGGTACAAAGGGGTGGGCAAAAATGGTTTGGCTGGAAACCCTGAAACGGGGTTGTTCTAAATTTTGTACTAGCACTAGATTTTGTCACATGCAAAGAAGGGGAATGAACTATATTCTCTCAGCCAGTTTTCGCCAGGTTGCCTCCAAACCGTTTTTGCACATAGGCGTACAGTGTCTTTTCCTGGTGTTTAATTAGGCCCTCAATTTTTTTGAGTTTTAAAGCAGTCGTGCCTGCCGTCCGATTAGATAGAATAGAATGTTATTTACAACATTTTAATAAGTGTCAGGCTTTAGTATGGCGAGAGCACATACTCAAACCGAACCGAGAAAAACAAAACAAAACAAGTCACCTGGGTCGTGTGTGTGAGCAAACGCCCGCTGCTCAATTGCCTCCAAACCGATCAAATTTCAGATCAACAATATCTCTAAAGCCTAATTTGTATTCAATTGTCTTTACGGTAGCACTCCTCAATGAGCTAGTTTAGCTAGCATCATTCTGGTTTATCTGAGATGCCGCGCGATGCACTAGGGAGAAGGAACGAAAATTACAAGCCTTTAATGAGCATATGCTTTCTGTTGAGAATATGGAGCAGAAAACACTTCACCTTGCAAAGATCGATATCAGAGAATGCTGCCTAGCTTGCATTAAGAAATGTCTCTGCAGTATGATCGTCTTTGTTGTCGCAGTCCCTGGTTCAGAGCCAGAGCTTGGTAGGAGTTCAACAAGTGCGTTTTGCTACCATCAGTCTAGATGATACATGGATCGATCATCTCCTCTAATTAGTTTGGACACTGAGCGTCTTGTTTTGGCTGCAAGAACTATTAACAGTCACAATTGCCACATCTTTGGCTGCTCCATCTTCATGTTGCAGCAGAGACCAATGGATTTTTTTTCTTTATCTAAAAACACTTGCATAAGGCGCGAAATGCTGCCTGGATATTATCAAGAGTTCAAAACTTATAACATCTTTAAGTGCGCAAGCACGAAACCACGAGCAATAATCGTATCGTGTGGCTTCAGGCAAAAGTACAACTGACAAACCAGATTCTGCTCCAACTGCAGATATCAGAATGCCTACAGCCTGACATATATAGCGCACCAAGATTTCACTAAACAAAGACTGGATATCATTACTGAGAAATAATCCAACTTATAAAACGAATCCTGGTTGAAGAGGATG
Source organism: Poa pratensis (assembly GCA_947311845.1). Lineage (NCBI taxonomy): Eukaryota > Viridiplantae > Streptophyta > Magnoliopsida > Poales > Poaceae > Poa > Poa pratensis. The sequence goes on from CAMZMU010000045.1 coordinate 4,063,021, forward strand.
GGTTCCTGGAGGAACAACATTGTATTTGGAATACAAAGTATTCAATTACAGAGCAAAGTATTTGGAGTGGCAGTTACAGTAAGAAATGGAATTTAAGAAGTTCCACAATGATGTGACATAACAGCTTACTATTTTGAATTTTATTCTCAAGATTTGAAATTGCTGACCGGGCCTACCGCCCATTGAAGTAAATTCGTTCTAGCTATAACTAATATAGCATGTTCTTTCCTTGGTGCACATCTGTCCTGAAGAGAAGACTCCAGTTTCATGCTCGCCTGGAACTGAGGGAGATCTGAAATTTCGTAGAGTATTTGTTAAGATACAAGCTTAAATGCAAAACAAACTAAACATTAATAGGGTAAAAATAATAATTTTAATGAAAATTCTACACGGGTGGTAAAAAAAATCAAAGGCAGCCAGTTTAGCAAGTGTGGTTGTGCAGATACGAGTTGTGAAGAATCTTTAAACACGAATTTTTGATGCAAATAAGGGAAAAATACATTCTCTTGCAAGCCTGATGGAACTTAATTCAACAATTACAGTCATGCCATGCAGATAGTTGGCATGCCATCAGGTTACTTCTCAAGAAAGTTCCATGCATATTAACTATTAGGCTTAGCTGTGCGGTTGCTAAGTTGTGTTGTGGTTAATTCAATTTACTTCATATTGCACAAAAAAGTGGCCGCGAAAAATTAATAGAGCTGGCTTCCTAGTTTGGCAGAAGGATTATTACAATCCACCTTAATCACAAATGCAGTCAAATTTAAGCTGTGGGTGTGAACTTTGGAGGGTTAATAATAACTATTTATATTTAGATTTCAGAATATATATACTTCACCGGGCAGATTTGGAACAGTATTACTCAGAAGTGGTAAGACTACTGAAAAAATCGAGAGAATCATGGTTGTGTGAATCAACTATGCAGAGGCCAGGGATTTATCCTCCTTTTCGATTCTTATGCAGTAATACTTTTTTGGAGTTTCGCCATTTGGAACAGTATTACTGAATAGGAATCGAGAGAATCCGTGAATCAACTATGCAGAGGCCAGGGATTTATCCTCTTTTCGAAAAAGGAACCGAGAGAATATTTCAGAGATAGATTTCTCAGAAGTGGTCAGACTACTGAAACTCCTCTGCACTTTCATGTAACTAAGTGATCTCAAAACAGAGCCTCTCATCCAGTCCACCGTTAATATTCGTACCTAATTTGCCATTCTGTTTGTACGACGCCCGTCGAGCCTGTCAACAATATTTTCGATGGTAGGTCTCTTCTTCCGTTCGATGTTTACACACTCGAGACCAATTTCGATGCATACTTTTACTTCCTGGAGTTCATTTGCATTTAAGTTGGAGCATATGGACGCTATGTAGTCATCAGTCCAATCTTGACGTACCTACGTAAAAAGATAGGAACTGTTATCGTTGGTGATAATAGAAAGATAAAATATAATGTAAGCTTCTATATTTCAACAGTCAAATCATCAAGTAATATTTTTCTTACTTTGTCAATAAATTCCCTTGCTGACGGTTGGTTCTGGTTGGGTTGATTCTTCTGGACAGTGGTGGTCTCGATGATTAGTAGGCCTAAACTGTATATGTCTGACTGGGCGGAGATTTCACCTCGGTATAGATATTCGGGAGCTATGTATCCACTGCATATAGTTAATATTAATAATTTAATGGGAATTACTAGAACGTGAAAATAAAATTTACTCTATGATAAAAGAACAAAATATTATCAAAGTTATGGTCAGCTTACTACGATCCAACAACATTTTGTGTGTTCGCCCGTGTTTGTTCTTGGCCAAAGAGCCTAGAAAGACCAAAGTCCGCTATTTTGGGCATCATGTTATGATCCAACAGTATATTTTCAGGCTTCAAATCCATATGGATAATAGGAATCCTATGAAGGAAGAGTAAACCATTACAGATCCCCTTAATTATATTGAAGCGCGTGCACCATGCCATGTTACTGGGTCCTTCTGTTTCAGTACCTAAGATTTATAGTTCAACAGGTGCTTAGAACACTTTAAATATTAGATGAAAGTAATAGAAATATATCTGGTAGCGTCACATACCAAACAGATTCTTCTGAAGGTTCCCATTATCTAAATATTCGTAGCAGAGCAAACTTTCAAAAACATCTGCAACAATATATCTCCCATTGTTCAGTACGACTTTCTTTTGCCCTTCATGGCAGTACCCAACCAACTTGACTATATTGTCATTAATTTGGAGAGCCATGATATTCTGAACCTCATTGGTGAAAGCTTTGACACGTTCGACCGGCGCATTTTCTGCAAGTTTCTTCACAGCAATCATTTGCCCATCTGGCATAATTCCCTGTTCAAGCTCATAGAGACTCTCTCAGCAACTGTTGGCATTTTTTTCGGCAACTTCCTTAAAAGCAGAAAACGTTAAGGTATGAACATACCTTATATACTGTTCCAAATCCACCTTTGCCAATAATCCGGTCCACTGAAAACTGATCTGTGCTAGTCCTCAGGAAGTCTAACGGTAGGTCCTTCGGTAATGTGCTTAGAACGGTCCCCTCTGTGGCCATTTCTGATTATTTAAGAAGTAATGGGTGTGAGATGCTAAAACTACATGCTATGGATTCAACAGAGAAAATGGAGAGCAATGCAAATCTTCCCTTCTAAAGAAATGGCCATAACATGCTTTTTTAACTAAGCCATAAACATGGTGCGCTACCAACATCTGAGAACAACGAGATTCTGAATGGAAAGTACTAACCTTGAGAAGATCAAATGCTTGATGTATCGTAGAAGCTGGGAAGAGAAGAACGAGATGGGGCTGAGGCCTGTAAGATGAAGGGCCTCCTTCTAGCTGAAGGTGCATATAAATCGACCGAATGAGATGTGGATCTATCGAGTGTGGAATGATCAAGCAGCAGTAAGTTGACTTGACTCTCAAGTCTTTCTGCAAAGAAAAAAAAAAAGGAAAAAGAAAGCACGGTCGTTGAGCATCATGTACAAAACCGGGACTTGGCTACCGTACCGTGGTTGCTATAAATATTTCCAAGCTCTATCTAGACTTGATCGTCGGCAAGTCCGCGTGACTTGCGAGATGATGACAAGTTAGCGCGTCTCCATTTGTACGCCATGCGATGCGAGGGACAACGACTACAAATACTCGCAAACATCATTAATCTACGAACGGGTTTGAGGCAGTGCTTCACGCGCTAAGAAAGACCCCAACTCCTGCAAGTCCCTGTTCCTTAGCCCATACTAGTTCTTCTCATACGTATATAGAGGTATACATATCTATTTGTTTACTCTAGTTTGGAACTAATGTAATGCATGGAATCCATATATTAAAATCTACGATCTCAAATATTCCAACTCAAATTTAAATTTAACATTTTCAGACATGGAATTGACATCTCACACTGATATTCAGTTTTGGTGGCCATGCTCTGAAACGTTTCATGGCTCTCGGGTCGTTCTCTCCTCAGTGCGATCGAAGAGCGGTTCAAACCCTAGCCGACGTTCATTCCTCCCCCTTTTGTCCCCCACGCTGCCGCTAAGAAGGTCTCTGGCAAGTCGCACGTCCAACGCGGGGGCAAGGCCTATCCCTACAACAACGCTTCTTGCTTAAGGCTTTATATGCAAGGGTGACGTTCTTGGGTTGCTGACGCACGGCGACTCTCATGTGGGCTACGTGGAAGTTTGTGGGCCTTGGCCGTGAGACGGCTAGGTGTCTAGCGGAGGGAGGCTAATCTTGGGCATCTTGGGAGTTCAGATCTAGATCTAGAGACCTAGATCTAGTCACGATGCTTGCGGCAAGGGGGCGGAAATGGCATGCTCCATGATCCAGAGCAAGAGGGAAGGGGCCCTCTTCGTAAGTGGACTCAATTGGGTGGTGTGTCACATTCCATCAAGGAATAATTGATGCAGGCATGCCTCTTCTTGGTTTTTCTTGTTGCTCCGAGCTTTGGCTCCTTAGCTCATGCACTCTCGGTGGAGTATCAAGTTGGTTTCATGGAGTTGCACTTGCACCGCTTCTCTCTCAAGTAAAGCTATCCCCTTTGCCGTCGGTCGCCATAAGGGATCATTGCTTGAGGTTGCTCCTAGTGGGGGATGCCTTAAATGGGGTAATTACCGGTGCGTAGTTGCCTAGTCAACTGTTGCTGCCATCGACAGTCTATGCGGGGGATCTTGTGCTCATTTAGTGTACTTGTGTTTATTTTTGTTTGCTTGATCTTGATCTGCTTTTTAAGAGAGTTGACTCAACACCTTGTATTGGTAGTCTGTCTATTCTTAATATTTCGATGAATTCTAAGAAACTCGTCTAAAGAGGATCACACCGATAGTCATATTCAGTAAACAATTCATCGCCCTCCTATTCCTACCCAAGGTCCTCTTTTCTCGCACACGTCTCTCATTATGTACCAAAATATTCTTGTTTTTTTCTAAATCTTGTAAGACCCCTACCATTTCAAAGCGAGTTTGTAGAACATCAAATTTCATATGAATGTCCTTTCTCACTTATGTAAGAACTTCCAAAAAGAACCCATGTGGGCTAAAAATGATTTCCACGAAAGTATCCCAAAAAGGGTACATCATATCTGCAAGGTAATACGCAACCATTCACCTCGAGCACCACCTCCAAAGTTGTCCTAAAAGTTAGACTTTGAAAGAATTGTGATATTTATAGGACATTGATGTTGTTGAGAGAACTTGGTAAGACAAAAGAATGTCAAGTCCACAAATCTTGTGATACAACAACTTCAAGATTCATGGTTAGATAATCTACATGACCTGGGTATTACTGCCAATCTGCCATTTTCAGATGGTGGGTGGTTATCCATTTCTATTTTATGCAGTAAATGCAACAAGCAATAAGGGTATCCCTTAGGTACGGTGTTGCCAATATTCAGTAGCCTTGCAGTGTTCACAACCACAACATCAGCATTTATCCTCAAGCACTTCAACAATAGCCTTAAAACCAACTCTAGAGACTTTTTCATGGTGGTCTCTTCAATCCTCTCAATTTCATCAACATTATGAGGTGGAAAATCAAAAGCAAACATACGATTTTTGAATTGTTGTCGCTCCAAGAATGGTACCGCATGAAGTCTCTGTTTCAAATAGCCATCCTGAGAAAACACTCCTCCATATTCTTAACTTTTCCCCGGTTTTGTAAATTCCCTACAAAAATTCCCCTGGGAATGACCTACGGACCTTGATGGATCCACGATGTTTCCTTTCGGTACCTTCATGTGCAATATCTGTAGCAAGAGAGGTTTCAATGTAAAAGGCGTCATTATTAGATTCCTCTTCTTCTCGCACAATTGAAGTTATTTCACCGCGTCAGAGAAGGCCATATCCAAATTGTAAAGTATGACATTCAAAAAGTTGCAAAATAAATTATAGATATATTATAAGACCAATCCGTAAGAATAAAGTAGTCATTTATGAGAAGAACGTCAGAGAGCTCGGTGAAGTGGTAGAGCTTCATGCACGGGGAGGCATGGTGCAGAGGGTCGTCCTAGGAGTCTGTGGCACATGTAGGAGTGCGATTCAGATTCGCTAACTTTGCACATCAAAGTCAGCTAGGTACAGTTTCGCTGACTTTGTTGATTCTGAGCCGTTTGATTGGAAGTGAAAGGTAAGATCCTATGAATAGTACTTTGCCACAGTGTTTTTGGCACAGTATTTTGCTACAGTTTTTACAGTCGATCATACCAGTTGATTTTTCATCCCACGGTTGTGAAGCAAAGTCAGGGTACTGTAGCCTAGTGACTTGGCTTCACAACGTTAGCCAAGCCACGCCCGTAGGAGTGAGGGTGGGTTGGTCATACCCTGTGGATCCACGACGGCACGGGAGGCGATGCCTAGTCGACACAAGTTCTATGGATCGATGGTGGTGGGAGGGAGGCACGGTAACCGAGGCACACGACATGACAGAGTGAAGGGGACAGGTTTTGGTGGAACTAAAATGTCATTATTTTTGAAATGGGGTTAGGGCATGTTTGGTTCCTGACCATATTTTTTCAAGACTAAGTTTGGCAAGTGTGACATCCACAAAAGTGTGGCCAAGAAATTGGGTGTCAGAAAGTGAAGCTAAATTTGTGGGATGACATGGACATTTGGTGGCTAAGAGAATGTATGATGTGGATAGCTTTCATATTGAGATAGAAAAATAATCAATGGGGGTTTTGCTTTATAAGAGATATAGATAGAAAAATAAATAGATAGAGTTAAGGGCTATGGTCTAGCGCTTAAATAACTCAAATGCAATGGATATCAAATGGAAATTAAGTAAAGGAGACGGCGACATCGACTACTCCTGAGTCCTGGTAGAGATGAGGAAGTCGATGTTGGCTCAAAGGATGTCGCTAAGGAGTGTGGATTAATGGCTCCCGAGCTACATGAACCTCTTTTTTTTTAAATCGAAATCGGCACTTTGAGTTTTCAAAAATCGAGAGAAATTTCTTAGATGTAGATAGTAGATACTATCGAGATATATAAGTGTGCAAAATTTTATATCAAAATACGTTTTATTGTGGGCTGGGCAAGAATGACAAATTGGTGGTGAATAGTACATGGTTTTAAAAACTTGAAATTGTCCCGGTTTCTCTCTTTTGTGCAGCCTAAAATATAACGAATTTGTGTTAAAAATTTGTTTGTTTGTATATCTCGACACTATCTTCATCTGGGAAAAAATTCACGATTTTTGGAAACTTAAAAGTGCCGATTTTGAATTTTTCAAAAAACAAACTCCATGCAGCTCGGGAGTCATTTGCAGTTCCGGTCGATAAGTCGCTTAAATAGTTTAGTGACATCTCCATCGACGTCCACTACCTCAACCGGGACTGTTGGACCTTCATAAAAGCGACTGCTATCGGATCGGATGGTCTCGTAGGTCCGTTAACTGAACTGTTCTCGGTGTGGATGAGGGCATCTCCACTCGCCCCCCCCCCCCCCCCCAGCGCCCCCAGGAGGCGAAATAGCGCCGTTTGGGCCAAATAGCGCCGATTTTCTCCTAGTCGCCCCCAGGAGCCCAAATACCGCCGGCGCACCCAGGCGGAACCAATCCCATTGGGTTCCGCCTGGGGGGGGGGGGGGTCGGCGGAAGGGAAAACGCGCGTGGGCCAGCACTCTCGGCGAGACATCGCATTTCCCCACCCACGCCTCGCCCTTTCCTCTATCCCGTCGCGTCGCCGCCATGTCGCCGCCGGCACCACCCCTCCCCCTCCGCCACACGCGAGCAGCTAAGAACCCCACCATCTCGCCCAATCCACGCCGCCGGCGCCGCCCCTCCTCCTCCGCCGTGATCTAGCCGGAAGGAAGGTTCTCGGGAAGGCTCGCGCCCACCTCGCTTGCTAGGTGTTCGGTGTTTTTTCCGCCCAGCCATGGACTCCGAGGACGAGGAGTTGCTCGCCGAACTGCTTGATGAGGAAGCCGAGGCCGCCGTCGATGATGAAGAACACTTGTTGATCCTCGCGTGCCTCACCGGCCTTCTCGCAAACGATGCGCGGCCGCGGCGTGGTGGCTCGGCGCCCAGTCGCCGCAAGAACAAGCCGAGCAGCGCTACGAAGGGTACTGCATCCTCTACTCCGACTACTTCGCCGATTATCCCGTGCAGGACGAGGCCGTGTTTCGGTGCCGTTTCCGGATGAACCGCAAGCTCTTCCTCAACATCATGCATGGCATCCGGGAGTTCGACACCTATTTCAAATTGAAGAAGGATTGCACCGGTACGGTTGGCTTTACCGCAATTCAGAAGTGCACGATGGCCATGAGGTTGCTTGCATATGGTGCTCCCGCTGATTCGCAGGACGATTATCTACGCATGTCCGAGACCACAGCCAATGATTGCTTGAACAGGTTCTGCTGGACAGTGGTTGCAGTGTTTGGTCCAACCTACTTGCGATCACCCAATGCAGAGGGATCCTAGCTTGCAATGAAGCAAGAGACTTTCCTGGGATGCTTGGAAGCATCGACTGCATGCATTGGGCATGGAAGAACTGTCCATTTGAATGGCAGGGGATGTACAAAGGCCACAAAGGAGAGTGCGGTGTGATTCTCGAGGCCGTGGCTACACATGATCTATGGATTTGACATTCCTTCTTTAGTATGCCAGGAACTCACAATGACATCAATGTTCTGCAGTGCTCGAATGTCTTCGCCAAGCTTGTTGAAGGTCATGCTCCCCCAGTGAACTACGAGATCAATGAGCACCAGTACACAAGAGCTACTACCTTGCAGATGGCATCTACCCAAAGTGGTCAACATTTGTGAAGAGCATCTCCAACCCTGTGCCAGGAAGCGTGAAAGCTTGGTTTTCCAATTGCCAGGAAGGTTGCAGGAAGGAAGTTGAGCGGGCATTTGGTGCGCTGCAGTCTCGATTCGCTGTTGTCCGGTACCCAGCTATGACTTGGTCGAAGGCCAATATGTGGGAGGTGATGAACTGTTGTGTGATCTTGCACAACATGATCATTGAGAGTGAGCGGAATGATCCGGTGGCTGACACAGAGCCATACTACCGACAGAGTCCTCTTGCAGATGTAGATCACCAGGTGCCAGCAACATGGACAGCCTTTCTCGTTATGCGCCAAGAGATTCGAGACCCTGCAGCACATACACAACTGCAGAATGATCTGGTGGAGCACTTGTGGACGCGCAAAGGCAATGGCAATGCCTAGTTTGATTTGTTCTATTTATTTGCATTGTTGAACTATTTATGTGTGGATTTGTATGTTGAACTATTTGTGTGTGAATTTGTATGTTAAACTATTTATGTGTTGATTTGTATGTCGAAATGTTTGTGAAATTTTTGTATGTCAAATTTGGGCGAAAATCGCCGGCTGGGGGCGGCCTGAGTTCGGCGACTGGAAACGCCGAACCCAGCGCGCCGAATAGCGTCGTTGCCCCCCAGGCGGGTCAAAATAGCGCCGTTTTTTGTCCTGAGGGACACAATGAGTGGAGATGCCCTGACACATCTGAGAACAGATCCGGGATCCTTTTCCCTTCCCCAGGCCTAGACGTCGGAGGCGTGGAGGACCGGCGGATCTGGCCGGCCGAACCACCATTTTCTCCTGGCCGCCTCAGTCTGTACAGCGAAGGGGAACCCTTCTCGGCAGTCGGCACCATAGTGGCACTCGGCCAGAACGACACCACGCCGGCTCTCGCACTGCAATTTTTCTGGCAACCACCTCCGACTGCAATTTGCCATGCTTGAGAATACATCAGATTCCACCTCACCCAGACATCCAGAGCATCCATCCACCATCTCCATCCACTGATCCACCAGGTCAACATCTCCAGTTAAATTCTTAGAAAATCAATCAGGTGTCTGTGTTTTTTTTACTGCCTTCTCCTGACGATGCAAACAAACATAGTCCAATTACTTTCCTGACTGATTATGAAGCTCAACGTTCATTGCCATGATGGTTGCAGTACAGGACAATTACACAGCTATGTTCAACTTCACATTGAACAACAGATCGAGTGGTAGACCAAAAAAAAAGTAAGAGAAATGAACACAGGCAATGACCATTCAGAGACCAGTATTCATCAAGACGAACGTGGCTCCTCCTCCAGCTTCAAGACCGGCTTTTTTGGATGCTCGAGAAGTTGTCTCTGCACATCTTCCTTCAGTTCGTTACCGCAGTAACCTTTAAGCAAGACTACCTTGAGTTCAGTTGGATTCTTCAGGCCGGAGAACCTGAAGGAAGACACATTGCCGCAATAAGCCTGCAGCAGCTCTAGCTTTGTCATTGTTTCTGCTCCAAAAGTTACCTGTACGTTGGAGCTGCTAGAAATCTCGAGGACCTTGACCTTCTGATAAGAGCGGACCTCAAGTCCATTGTTTTTCACAAAAAAATGGAGGTTACCATCCTGGAGATGCCTGATACGAAGAGTACATAGTGTTGGGAGATCTGCGAGGACCTCTATGTCATCTTGGTTGAATGTGTCTATCTCTAGTTCCAACTTTGCTAGCTTGGTAAGCTGCTTGATCTCCCCCGGCAACTTGTTGACAAGCCCATATAGTTTAAGGCTCTGTAGGTTCTTCAAAGGCAGAAAGATACCATCCAAACAATCTTGACTGTCCTTGTCCAGCTGGTCCGGAGCAATTGATGATAACCCCCCCTAGTTCGCGCGCCTTCTATCATATGCCCCCCTTGTGTCACTGACATGTGGGGCCCCACATGTCAGTGACACAAGGGGGGCATATGATAGAAGGCGCGCGAACTGGGAGGGTTATCGTAGATTTTGCCTGTCCAGCTGGACCGACAAGGATTCCAAATGGACATGGCCCAAGATTGCAGAGGACAGCGTTTTCTTGTTTTTCTTGTTGATCCCAGACACTCCAAGCTTGCGCAATTGGGTGAGATCCTCCAGTTCTTTCAGGACGGCCTTCCCTCCATATGCACAAACATTGACAACGCCAAGAGTGTGCAACCCCGTCAGTTTTTCAATCCCTCCGGGCACCATAACACCAACTAGGAGGCGACGTCTGTAGATCCCGGATGCTGAGAGATGTCATGTTGATGATTCCTCTGCTGGGACAGAGGTGCCAGAACGAATGTATTGCAGCTTCTGTAGCTTGGTGATGCTCGCTGGCAGTTTCACTATCGAGGTGTGTCTGATATCCAGAGTCTGGAGCTGCCTGAGATCACCTACTGAACTTGGCAAGCAGTGGATCTTACTGCATCCTCGCAGTGAGAGGAACTTGAGACGTCGCAGCTGCTTCAGAATTTGCCTTAGATCGGTTGCCTTAGATCGGCATCCTCTATGCCCGATGCATCCTCTAGATCAAGCACCCGGAGCAGCTTCATGCTTTCGGATATGAAGAATTGTTTCCACTCCCCAAACACCGTAAGCGACCTTAGCCGAGAGAAATCCATGCTCTTGAACACGATCTTGTCCCTATCCCAGCTGTCTCTTATGATGAGATGACGCCCACTGCGTTGGGTCGTCACGTCACAGCAGCCTTCCAGCTCAAAGACGAGGTTCTCCTCCATTCGCCGAGAGCAGTGGCGGACCCAGCACTGGGGCAAGCTGGGGCGACCGCCCCAGGTCGCCGGCGGCAGTGGTAGTATCCATCGTTGTGCAGCCCAGGCTGATACATTAGCAAAATGACTAGGCAGAACAAACACAGAAACGAAAGGGACATGTGAGGGAAATGGGCCTGTACTTTACCAATTGAGGCCCACCATAGCAGCAGTAGCACCACGATTCAAGAGTTTTGTTCGTTCAACCAATAGACATGGATCACTCCAAAAAAAATTCCTCCCCGTCCATCCCTACCGCCCCCCTGCTGCTCAAAGCCTCAAACCACCTGCTCACCCTGCTGCTCGACCTCTCGGCGATTAGCATTATATAAACGGTCCTTATATAAATAAAGATCTTCGAAATAATATAGGTGATGATTGACTGAATAATCGGATGATATGCTTTGTTGAGCGAGAGATATTTACAAAGATATGTGATAAACAGATTATGTTGATTCACATATTTTTAGTGTCCACTATTTTTACAATTATGCTTAGATTTATATTCACATATTTTTCGTGTCCACTATTTTTGCAAAGATATGTTGCAAAGGTATGATGCAATATAGTCCACTATTTTTACAATTATGCTTAGATTTATATTCATAGTTTTCTTGATTCACATGTTGTAGGCCATGCTACGAATTGGCCACTCGGGGCTTATTATTATGGCTGCAAATGGACGTTCACGCGGCAAAAGTCCGTGTTAGTTGGTTCTAAGGTTTTTTTTTTGTGTCTATTAACGTTATTGGTAGTTGTTTTCATTTATCACGACAATTGAATATTTTATAGGACCATTGATTTTGTGATTTTTTTTAATCTTGTACATGCATTTGTGTGTTAAAATTTTTTTTGTCCGTGAATTTTCGCCCCAGCAAACCAAAATTTCTGGGTCCGCCACTGGCCGAGAGACAATGTATTCACGAATGAAACCGTTGACACGGCACGAGATCATCCTTGTGTCACCCGATGTGGTAGTGACTGGCTGTGGTGGATGCTGGATTATGCTCAAATCAAGCAGATTGGAGAAGAACTTCTCCCCGTTTTGCTCTGCTGATTTGTCTTCGCTATCCCTGGAATAGCTCTCCGCAACCCACCGCCTCACCACGCGTCTCCGCCGAGTGCTATGATCTCGGGGGAAAAGCGACATATAGAAGATGCACGGCTTGAGGGAATCTGGGCAACTACGGAAATAGGAATACACCCAACCAAATAGGCCCCGTAGACTGTCGTACTCTGGGTTGGTTTCCAGTGTGTGCATGAATCTATGATTGGTTGAATCCACGGTATCTATTAGTGTGACTGTCTTCTTGGCCAGTACACCAGCTATTGCAACTATGACTTCTGGAAGCCCGCCACACTTGAGAATAAGTTCTTTTAGCTTCGGTTCTTCTTTGAGATTATTCAAAGTGAATGCTGGGTTTTTCCTTTCAACCTGTTGTTAGACCAATTTCAGAAATAATCATTATTAGTATGGTAACGACACATTACATTGGATTTCGATGTTTCAATTGCAAAATATAAAGTGGCAAGAAGATACAAACATCATATATACAGAGGGATGAAAACGGAGCAAACAACATTTGTTTTCATAATTTTGGCGGAAGCGAAAACAATGCAGTAACACCAGAAACAAATATTGTCGGAAACAGATATGGACCGAATACGGTGCGGACACGGAACAAAATACGGATTTTTGCCGGAACCAAGAGATCCCTTGAATAATGCAGGAAAACTCAATCAAACCAACAAACTTGTCAAGTTTCTAAGATGAAATAAAATATAATGATTATATAATATAGTTTGCATAAGTTATCAACTTTGGCAACATTAAAAAATACCTACTACCGTCCCTAATGCTAGTGTAACACTGAAATGTCGAACTGGGAACGACTCGAAAGGGAGATGATATGCAAGTACATATGGCCTAAACATGGTCGTTTCAGATTCTTTTATTTTTTATTCATATCTAGAATTGTGGATAAATGATTCCACTGGAATTACTGGCCCCGCTGGATTTGGAAAGCACCGCATAGCAAAAAGGAAAGTGTCGTATTCCGTTTCCGTGGTAGTTCCGCGAAAATGTTGTTCTGTTTTGTTTCTGTTCCGCAAAATTCCATTTCCTCGGAAAAGTTGGAAAGATTCCGTTCCGTTTTTTATCCCTATTATATATAGACACACACACACAACATGCATCAATTCAAAAGAATAATCTGAAAGCGAATGGGCAACATTAAATCTTTTGTTACCAAAGACATTACGAGAGGGACATTTTGGCTCCGGGTACACATGCACCCGGTATTTAAAATGTATTTTAAACGCATTTTAAAATGTCAAAAAAATTGTGAAAAAATGTCCGCTTATATATCTTATGCACCCGGGTGCCAAAGTGGATTTTTCATAGACATTATAGCTTTAGAAAATCGGAAAAAATGGGAAAATTTACGCGATACGTGAGAACAATGCAATGTCTCAACAACATTCTACAACCAACTTCTATAGCAATAAATTTATCAATTTAGTAAATCTAACATAGTATTCGGTCTTATGCTATGCCTCTTTTTCCGAAGAATGTCTTATGTTATGCCTTGGTCTCGTCGTAGAAAAGAGGAACGAAGCTAAATGTTGCATGACGACTTATGATTGTAAGAACTTGCATGCTAGAAGCCAAATAGAAAGAGCTAAAACAGAGAGAAGTTTCTTGTGAGTAAACACACCTCCTGGTAGAAGAGATCAAAGGCTGCATCAGCTTGAAGACCTTTAACATTAAACACAAGCTCTTCTTTATCCGCACAACATGTGGCGATGCTTGCTTCGGTTGTAATGGCAATGATAACACTTTTAGAGGATCTACACAACAAGGCAGCTTTTATCAAGTCCCACTCTTCCTTGGACTGCAGATCATCAATAATGACGAGGCAATGATGTCGTTCCAGAAGATCATGACACTCTTGAATAGGATTTTTTGGATCTTATCGTCCCATGGTGAGCTGTTTTCTTCCCTTCAAGTGATTCAGAATGAAAATCCAAAAGTAGATTCCGAGAGAAGTCTCTTAAATTGAATGGATGGGATACATCCACCCAACCATACTTTTCAAATAATTTTTTGGTAAGAATTCTGTCACAGAAGAAGTTTTTTAGAAGAGCTGATTTTCCAACACCAGCTATTCCCCAGACAGATATAACCTGATAAGAGTTAAAACGTGCCCTGGTTGTATATTCACGAAGCTCATTCATTTCTGACTCACGTCCAAAGATGGGGTACTTTATCATCCAGTTGGTGGCTGCATTGGTTTTAGAGGCGAGAAATATGTCAGGTCTCACTCCCTGCACTGCTTGCATCTCCTTGGCTTTCTCTATATCACCCTGAGATCCCTGAAAATTAGAGACTGAAGTCAAATCCTGAGCATGATTAGGCCTCACTGAATAGCATCTTAAAGTTGGGGCAGGCGCTTTATATGCTCCTGGTTTTTAAAATGTGTTTTAAATGCATGTCGAAATGTCAAAAAATTAACGTGTACATTTCGACATTCTATGTGCTCATAAAGTCGTTTCATGAAAAAGCGACATTTTTTGGTTCGTGTGTAAAAAAGCCAAAATTCCGTGATAAAAAAGCTTTTAACGAGACATTTTTTTTGCATTTTTATACTGGGACAAAAATGTCGGTTTTCCGCGAAACTTGGTGTGCGCACATAGAATGTCGAGATGTACACGCCAAATTTTTTTTCGAAATTTTTGGATATTTTGAAATGTGTTTTCCGGTGGCAGGAGTATATGCTCCTATGTGCCAAAGTTTAAATAAATAACAATAAAGGACATAAAATTGTAACGAGTGAACTTTCAATCATTTCATTTGACATTGAAATGTGAATATTTAATTTAAGGGAAAAAATACAGAATAAAAAGGAAAAAATATATGTTTTTCAAACAAGCCCAAATACGGGTGTATAAGACTAACAATTTTTTAGAAGCCTAAGGAAAAGGGTGCAAAGAAATGTTGATGGAATCGATACCATTCTCTTCCACTTGCTTTGCTTCCTTCTTATCTTCCCTAGCAACAACCAACAATAGAGGGGGTTATAGCTCCCGTTAAGTGCAGGAATTCATTGTTGTGTACTTTCTATGCTCTCAAAGGCCGTTCTAAACCAGTGCCATAGGCTATTCAAAGTTTCACCGATTTCCAGTGGAATGGTCGTATTACATATCTGAAAATTAAGTTTTGGCGTGGGAAGTTTAATGTGTGGTTCTTTTTTGTCTATAAAGCAAAACCTTTATTCAGAAAGTTTATGCTCCCGATTGAAAGTTCAATTACCTTTGGAGTTAGAAGAAGTGAATGCCCACGGGTTGGAACTTGGAAGTTGAGGCTCTCTTATGAAATGAAGTAGAATTGGTCATTTCAAATATTTGATTACTATTTAAGTTCATTTGCATTTCAGGTTTGAACATACTAACGAACAAAATTTTAAGTAATCATGTACTGACTCAAATATTTGTGCAAAAAGCTTCATGAATTTTAGTGGAGTACAAAATATATTACACACTTTATTTAAGTAATCATGTACTGACTCGTTACTCCAACTTTTACTTGTTATCCTAGAATTGTGCGGTCAAACTTGAAAAGAACCACTGATGCACACAATTTTGTTTGTCACCCAGGATGATAACAGCATATGTCCGCCAAAAATACTTAAATTTGGTTCTTTCAACATAAGATAATGATCGAAATGTGCTTTTGTGCTTGTGCCAATTAAAACTGAAGATGATGAGTAAAAAATCAAATGCAGTAATTTTGCTGGATGTAATTGGCGATGCTTTATGCTTTACCTCTCTGAAGGCATAAACAGAGTGGTCAGCAGAGAACTGCTTCAGTTCCAATACTTGGTATGAATGTCCCACGCACAAGCTTGCTATTTCGAATTGCTGAGTGGACACGATGATCCAGCTGCCATTCTTCTTGTCAGGAAGAAAAGTCCTGATAGCATCCCACTCAGCCATGGTGGACAGATCTTCCAAGATGATGAGATACCTCGCATCGTTGACTCGATGTACAAACTCCTTGAGGTAATCGGCTTCGGTGGCCTCGGACCTCGTCAGAACGCCTCTGATGGCTTCTTCATGTGATTCTTCGCAAGAGTTTGCATAGAACTGCGCAGTCAATCCCCGGACGAACTCGTGGGGATTGAAAGTGTGCGTGAGCTTCACCCACGCGCGGCAGGCGAAGTTCTGGCAGATCTCAGGGTCGTTGTAGGCCTTCCTGATGATGGATGTCGTCCCGAGATCGTGTCAAGACCCGACCCCACCTGCAGTGACTACTACAACTAGAGAGCTACCTCACCACACAAGTAGCCAACGGTCCAGATGATCTCTCAACGTTCCGGAGGGAACCAAGGGCTGAGATTGAGCCGTTGCTGTTTATCATCATCCTGAACACAACGACCGCGTCCTGTGGCTGCTATAAGCCGGAGTAGGTAGAGTTGAGATGTAAGAAGATGGAACAAGCATAGTCCTTAGAATAGCGTAGCTAGGGTTGCTCCTCTTCCTTGTATCGCAGTAGACTTGAATCTTCCCTCTTGAAGTAAAGCGATTGTGCGAAATTTCCCAATTTCTGTGTCAATTTCGTGCTGTTCTCTTGTTGGGTCCTGACAAAGGTATCAGAGCCAATCGGTTCTCGGCGGCGATTCGAGCAGAGAGAGAAGGGTGGTTGGGATCTCTCGTAAAATCCCACCCCTCCCTCCCTGTTCGCGGCGGCGGTGCGGCAGTTGTCCGGTGGCGAATTGGCGGCGGAGACTTGTTCGAGCACACATCCGGTGGGAGAGTAAGGTTGCAAGGACACAACGTTCTCGTCGTGAAATTCCTGTACTCAGCTGGGTTCGTGTGCTAACGGCGGCGTCAGTACTTCCGATCTGGATCGGGTTGGCCTAGGCTGTAAAATCCCTGCGTCCAAATCAGTCGTACTGCTGGAGTTGAGCGGGATCGGAAGCGTACAGGACGACAGCTCATCCGTCTCGCACTGATTTCGATTCCATGGCGGAAGGGACTCGTCTTAAGGGTCAGGTTGCAATCGATCGACTGCAGGAAGAGATGGCGGAAATACACGGCGAATTGACTGAATTACGTGAACTCAAGGACGAGGTCAAGGAGATTCAGAAGGAATTGGTGGCTTTGCCACGAATGGATCAGAAGCTGAGTGAGATGGAAACATCTTTAAACTCGATGCTCCAACAAATTCTCAAGCAAACAGCTCCAACCTCAACGACAACAACAGACCACATGTCATCTACATGTCATCAACCATCGAAGCAATCTCAGTCAGGTATCGCTTCAGATCACAAGCCTATGCAATTACCTGTGATCAACCTACAGACATCATTCTTGCATGCTAGCTCTACTACTGGCACACAGACAACACCTATTGCAGTTACATCAGGAGGTCAGCCGGCTGTGTTCACAGAAAGCACTGTTGTGTCGATTCCTCAGGATCAGTCACTAGGTACGGGTCAGTTCAGAATTTCACCACCAACACTTCCCACCATCAATCCACCCAGTCTCATACCAAAGCCACCATATTCAATGAACCAAAACATAGCCCCCCAAGCAACATCCACTGGTAATTTTGGTCATTATGGTCCACTGTATGCACCACAATACATATCCCCTCATACGTACAACCATGTAACTGGACAGTACATCAATGGAAATGCAGCACCTTCAGTCTATCAATCTGCAGCGCAGTTGTACACAGATCAGAGGAATACATTCTCCACTCAGCTGGGAGGGCCGTCTTATTTTGCTGAGGCAGTTTTAAAAGGACCCAGGCTGGAAATACCACTGTTTGCTGGAGAAGACCCAATTGGATGGCTAGTGGCATGTGAGAAATTTTTCGACATGTCAGGCACACCATATGATCAATGGGTGAACTTGGCTACAGCTCATTTTCAAGGAAGAGCGTCTACATGGCTTAAAAATATCTGTGTACCCTGGCAAATGGTAACGTGGCAGCAGTTCTGCAATCTTATTGCGGATCGTTTCACGGAAGCAAAAGCACACGAAGCTGTGGAGATGTTACAGAACATCAGACAAACAACAACAGTGATTGGCCATTTGCTTTTCATCAGGAAAGATAAATACACGTTTGCAACTAAGGAAGTGACCTATCTAGGCCATGTGATTTCTGAAGCTGGAGTTACAACTAATCCAGAGAAAATAAAGGACATTCTCAAATGGCCGACCCCGACATCTGTCACTCAGTTGAGGAGGCTACTTGGCCTCACCGGTTATTACAGGCGATTTGTAGAAGGGTATGCCATCATCTGTCGGCCACTCTTTGATGCTTTAAAGAAAGAAGCCTTTATCTGGGGACAAGAACAAGAAGATGCTTTTCAGAAGTTGAAACTAATCATGACATCTTGCCCTGTACTAGCACTGCCGAATTTCTCTTTTCCATTCACAATTGAATCAGATGCATGTGCGAGTGGTATCGGTGCAGTTCTGATGCAACAAGGGAAACCCCTGGCGTTCATGAGTAAAAGCCTAGGGCCCCTAGCAGCAGCCCAGTCGGTGTATGAAAAGGAGGCAATTGCCATCCTGGAAGCTATCCGGAAGTGGCGGCACTACCTGCTGGGAAACCAAGTCATACTCAAGACTGATCACCAAAGCCTGAAACATATAGCAACACAGAGGCTCACTGAAGGCATACAACACAAACTCTTACTCAAATTGCTTGAATTTGATTACACCATAGAGTACAAAAAGGGAAGAGAAAACAAAGTTGCTGACGCTCTCTCGCGTCGAGATGTTCCTGACCCACCCAATTGCATGGCAATTACAATAGTGATACCAGAGTGGTTAATCGATGTCACAGCTAGCTATGCCAATGACAAAGACAGTTCTGCAATCTTGCAAAAACTGGCTGCAAATGTATCGACGGATCCAAAGTTTACACTGAAGGATGGGATAATCAAATACAAGGGAAGGATATATGTTGGGGCATCCACACACCTCAGACAAACACTCCTTCACGACTTTCATAACTCGGCAATTGGAGGTCATTCTGGAACAAGGGCTACATATCACAGAATCAAACGGTTATTCTTCTGGCCAGGTATGAAAGCTCAAATTGAAAAGTACATTGCGCAGTGCCCTGCATGTCAATTGACAAAGCCAGAACATCTCAAGAAGCCAGGCTTGCTACAACCAATCAAACTGCCTGACATGGCTTGGGCTCACATCAGTCTGGATTTTATTGAAGCATTACCTAACTCCCAAGGTAAAGAAGTGATTCTTGTGGTAGTGGACAGGTTGACAAAGTACGCCCATTTTATTCCCATGTCTCACCCTTACAATGTGGATTCAGTGGTCACATTATTCCTGGATCACATTTTTAAACTGCATGGTATGCCAGTGGCAATTATCTCCGATCGAGACAGGATCTTCACCAGCAAGCTCTATCAGCAACTCTTCAAAGCCTTGAAAGTGGAAATCAGGCTCAGCACAGCTCACCACCCGGAGACAGACAGTCAAACTGAACGGGTTAACCAGTGTCTGGAAGCATATCTGCGCAATATGGTATTTCAAAACCCAAAGACTTGGATGAAATGGCTCTCATTAGCAGAGTACTGGTACAATACGTCATACCACACTTCTCTCAAAATATCCCCATTTCAAGCACTTTATGGATACCCACCTCCACTCATTGGTGAAATCGCAATACCTGACATGATGTCACCAGAAGCGAAGAGTACATTGGTTGATCGAGCTGCAATGATGAAAACGTTCAAGGACAATCTCCTTCAGGCTCAAAACAGGATGAAAGTATTTGCTGATCAACACAGATCAGAAAGAACACTTGCTGTTGGCGACATGGTCTACATCAAGATACAACCATACAGACAGAATGCATTTGGACTTCGTGGCTCTCTCAAGCTCAGATCCAAATACTACGGACCTTACAAAATTGTTCAGAAGATAGGGGAACTGGCATACAAGCTGCAGCTTCCAGAGAAATCAGAAATCCATCCTGTCTTTCATGTCAGTCAACTAAAAAAGCACCTCGGCAACAATGCTATTGCACTACCCAATGTTCCACTAGTGACCGCTGATGGCAAGATCAAGACAGTTCCACACCAAGTTCTTCAGCGACGTATCATACAACGCAACAAAGCTCCAGTAGCGCAATGGCTGATTCACTGGGAGAATCTCTCTCACCTTGAGGCGACCTGGGAAGACGTTCCTTTCATCACGAAGACCTTTCCAGATTTCACACCTCGTGGGCAAGGTGTGTCTTAAGGGAGGGGCATTGTCAGGACCCGACCCCACCTGCAGTGACTACTACAACTAGAGAGCTACCTCACCACACAAGTAGCCAACGGTCCAGATGATCTCTCAACGTTCCGAAGGGAACCAAGGGCTGAGATTGAGCCGTTGCTGTTTATCATCATCCTGAAGACAACGACCACGTCCTGTGGCTGCTATAAGCCGGAGTAGGTAGAGTTTAGATGTAAGAAGATGGAACAAGCATAGTGCTTAGAATAGCGTAGCTAGGGTTGCTCCTCTTCCTTGTATCGCAGTAGACTTGAATCTTCCCTCTTGAAGTAAAGCGATTGTGAGAAATTTCCCAATTTCTGTGTCAATTTTGTGCTGTTCTCTTGTTGGGTCCTGACAGATCGCCGCCGGTCCCCCACACCGAGATTACCTGGAGACCGTCGTCTTTCTTGGTGATGAGCTGGGTGAGATCCCCATGCTGCCGTTTCGCTATATCCGTGGCCTCGACGAGCATGCTGAACGTCGCCGCGCCCATGGCGGCCGCGGGGGGCTGCTGCTGCTGCACGACGGCGGGCTTGGAGCCGGAGTCGCTGATGAGGCTGTAGCGCGCGTTCCTGGAGCTGACGTCCTCGACCCGGGCCTTGAGCTGCCGTATCTCGGCGACCGCCTCGTCGAGCGGCTGCGTGGCGGCGGCGATGAAGGAGGGGAGCAGGCGGCGCCACCACTGGGACTTCCTCTCGAGGTGGAGGACGAACTCGATGCAGTCCTCCACGTCGTAGGCGAGCTCCCGGATCTGGCGCACCCAGGTGCGCACCACGATGTTCCTGGTGCGCTCGTCGTCGGCGAGCTTCAAGAAGGATTGCATCATCTGGAACTCGCCCGTGATGAAGACCAGGTCTCGCTGCGCGCTCTGCCGGAGCCTGGAGTCCTCCTCGATGGCCGTATGGGCCTTGGTCAGCGCCCCCTCCACCACCGATTTGGCCAGGCCGACCGCGAGGTCCGCCATTGTTGCCGACTCGGTCTCCGGTTCTTGCTTGGGTTGTTGGCTGGTTGCTGCGGTCTGTAGCTAGCAGATTTGCATCGACTGAGCACCTTGGGATGGGATTCTTATTGGGGGAACAGCAGCATTGTGGTGAATGATTCTTGAAACAATACTTTGCTAGAGTTGACTCGGAGTCGTCTCCTTCCAAACGGAAAGAGTCTTCGTTTCCGTTCACTCGCTTTCTAGCCGTTCATTTCACGCCGGAAAGTTGTTTTTGGCACCTGGGCACCACTGATTCCATTTTTTCTTTAAATCGAAAATCGTATTTTTAATTTCCTAAAAATTCTATAAAAGCTATACGGATATATATAGGAAAATGAGTCTATACACCTAGGAACCCTATTTAGCACACAGGGTGCATAATAGTTATTTTGCATCCACGATTTGTTTATGTCATCACATAAAAAAAAATGTTACGTATATACATATTTACGTTCATGTTGACTTACAACAGAAAAAATTGACATAAAATTGCAAAATATATGTGAAAATAACATAAAACTCATAAAAAACAGCATAAAATTGTGCATTTTTGTCTTTTTTTTGTAACGCCGCGTAAATATATTTTTTATGCCATGTCAATATTTTCTTATGTTCTCTATGACTTACGACATAATACAAAATTTACGTGACGTAAAAATCATTTACGGTTCAGAAGATACGGGGTGGGTGTAGAATAACTTATTCTACACTCTAGGTGTCAAATAGCGCGTCCATATATATTTCGGCTAAAATGAAACTGGTTTCAGTTTAAGCTAAAGGGAAACTTTCTGAACTGTCTCGGCAATGGTATGTGAACCTTCTCGCGCATGGCATCTGAACCTTCAGATGCAACAAGAAGTGAACTTTTTTCCTGAACAATTTTCGGAATGAGGTGAACTTTTTTTCACAACTGCAAGTGAACTTTTTTTCTGAATCAAGTGAACTTTTTTATGACCGAAGTGAACTTTTTTTTGTGAACGAAGTGAAAACTTTCTGAACTATCTCGGCAAGGATATGTGAACCTTCTCGCGTATGACATGTGAACCTTCAGACGGAAGATGAAGTGAAATTTTTTCTTGAACAATTTTTTGGAGCGAGGTGAACTTTTTTTCGCAACTGCACGTGAACTTTTTTCTGAACCAAGTGAACCTTTTTTTATGACCGAAGTGAACTTTTTTTTGTGAACGAAGTGAAAACTTACTGAACTATCTCGGCAAGGATATGTGAACCTTCTCGCGTATGACATGTGAACCTTCAGAGGGAAGATGAAGTGAACTTTTTTCTTGAACAATTTTCGGAGCGAGGTGAACTTTTTTTCACAACTGCACGTGAACTTTTTTTCTGAACCAAGTGAACCTTTTTTATGACCGAAGTGAAAACTTTCTGAACTCACACAAAGGCAAACAAAATCTCACACAACCATAAACAACAGCTGTTTAGAAGTATCATACGAGTTCAGAAACCATCAGTATTGCAGTTCAAATCGTCGTATATATAGTTCACATCCACTGAGCAGGTTGATCGAGGCAAGGAGCTCCGCTGACAGAAGCACGAGGCTGCGCGTGGTGATTCCATGGTGCGCCGCGCTGTTGCAGATGCAGGGCCCTGATGCGGCCTCGCGTCGGTGGGGCTCCGCGGTTGAGGCCGCCCCGGGAGGCGCGTGGTGGAGGGAGGACGCCGCCCGGCGGCGCGCGGTGGAGGGAGGAGGCCGACTCGGGGGCGCGCGGTGGAGGGAGGAGGTTGCCCAGGCGGCGGGCTAGAGGTGAGGTTGGCGCGGCGGCGCGCTGTAGGTGGGGGCCGACGCAGCGGCCCGTGCGGTGGCGCGCTGGTGGCGAGGGGCGTCGCGGAAGCCCGTGCGGCGGCGCCGCGTCGGGGAAGCCCGGGTCGAGGCGGAGGCGCCTGGTGTACCAGAAGGTCCGGGGAGGGCGGCCGCCCGCACCGAAGGGGGAGGAGGGCGGGGCCGGGCCGGCGCTGACCCGCAGACACTACTAGAAATCTCCTTATTTCCGACGGTATAATTTAATAGCCGAGGGGCCGTCGGGTATTATCTTGATAACCGACGGTAGCACTAATATCCGACGGTTTACCATAAACCTCTCGGGTATTATCCCAATAGCCGACGGCATATTGAAATTTCCGACGGGAAAAAACAACCCTCGGCCATCCAAGCTATTAACCGAGAGTGAAATTTAACAGCCGACGGTAAGAATCTGACCCTCGGCTATGAGCCCAAATGGCCGACGGTACTTTTGCAACTATCGGTTATAACACTCAATAACCGACCGGAAAAATTAATAACCGACGGTCGACACTAACTGGTTTTTTCCCTCGATGTTCCTCCCCCTTCGTCCTGTTGTTAAAAAAACTGAAATCTACGTACTCCACTATCATGTGGGCAGGCGGAGACGCGGAGCACTAACCAACTTTTTTTTAGAGACGTACTAACCAACTCTCACACGTCGGAGAAAAAAAAAAACTCTCACACGTCGCGAAATTTTCGGTCCACTATCGTCTACATGCCTATTTGACTGGTCTCACCAAGACGCATGAACACAATTCACCTAGCCAAGTCCTTCAGGCCCGCGTCGCGGCCGCCGCCGCCGCCGCCGACAGCCACGTCGGTCGTCGCTCCGCCGCTGGCGGCGCAGTAGTTCAATCCACCACATCGTCGTCACGTTTCTCTCTCACTGATTGCCCCCAGATCTGGAGATCTCGTGCTCTGCTCGCCTCGGCCTGTCGACCAGAGTTCTCGCCCGTCGACGCCTCCTGCGCGCTTTCTCGCCTCTCATCGGGGCTCCTACAGACCTTGCGGGCCAACGGCTCAATATGATACGGCTTGGACGCCGCGGCTGTGTCCTCGGTAGTGCGGTCAGTTGGCTTCTCCCTTCCTTCTTCCCGGCCAGATCCGGGTGGTGTCGTCCTCACCTGATCTGCGCATGTGGATCTGTTACGCGGCGGATTGTAGTCTTCAGTGCAGAAGCGTACTAGTGTGCCCAGCCTTCTAGGTAACCTAACCCACCATTTCATTACTTTGTTTGTCAGGTTTGTCACAATCAGAGGATAGTTCTCGAGTTCTTCGGCTCCTACGTGCTATGCTTAGCAGACGGATGAGATTCTAACTGGTGCAGCCTAGTTAAGGTATACTCCATTTGGATAACACATGCTTGTTGATCGAGTAATTTCATAACAGGACTGAACCGTCACTTGCTTTTATTCAGCTTAAGCTACTTGCGTATATCTGATTCCACAGTTGTTTACTCCGTACTATTTAATTTTTCAGTGGTCTCTGTCAGTTGAATTTGAGAAAAGGCAACTAGCTAGATCAGACCGGTATACATTGGATCATATCAGGATCTGTATTGTTAACCTGCTGCTTTATACCTGTTAGGTTTGCATTCTATCTTCTCCTAGAAATACTTCTGTTCGCACAAAGGGAGAAATCAAACCTGCCCTCTTTGTTTTTTTTATCTTCGGCATTCCACTAATACCTCGTATATGTGAACCTGATACTTTTTCCATCTTTGTTGTTGCTAGATCAGGAAGCATTCTAATTGCGTGATTTGCAAGTGGTTGGATGCATATGTTATATGCTTAATCGGCTTTTTTACCAGATATGTGTTTGTTTAATTCTTACCATTGTAATTACCTTAG
This sequence comes from Poa pratensis, assembly GCA_947311845.1. NCBI lineage: Eukaryota > Viridiplantae > Streptophyta > Magnoliopsida > Poales > Poaceae > Poa > Poa pratensis. The sequence continues at coordinate 4,087,980 of CAMZMU010000045.1, forward strand.
TCAGATCTTACCGTGCATGTGCTTAATTTTCTCTGATATAAACTCAACTCTTACCCAGCATTGTTTCGTTAAATGACACAACACATAATAAGTAGATATTTCAAATCTATGTAGAGATGCCTTAGCTATCTATTGTAGAACAATTGCACATATCATAATAGGAAATTGACCTTGCAGTCTAAGAATCAATTGGAGCATCTTCACGCATGTACAGAGTATCTCAGACCCTCATATTTCATTACTGGTAATTAACTGCTTGTATGGTTAGAAGAGTGAAGTCTGTTATGACACTATTACTTTTTACACATTCATGAGTTCCTAGTTTCAATACTACGAGATGATTAACTTTATATGTCCCTTCTAAGATGTTTCAGAACAATCAAATTAGGTATTTTGTAGCTCATTTAAATTTCAATTTCAATTTCAATTGGATTACATAATTATTTATCTCACTTACAACTACTGTTTTCATTATTTAGTCAATGACAACAATACTGTATGAAGTGAAACTATCATCATAATCAATAATGATGAGGATGACACCGATGACAACAAGGGAGATTATCTTTATGGCGAGGGTGATGAAGAGAGCTTGTTGATGGGCGTGATGGTTGGTGATGAGTCTATTGATCTTCTTCAAGTCATGCAACAACCTGAAGTTTTGACATTTGACTAATTTATGTTGTTTACTATTTGTTTTGCACGTCACTTACATGTATCATGTACTCTTTGAGGTTATGATTAATTACTACTATATGTTATGGGGTCATGTTAGGTTGTGTGTACTTATGAGATGTAAGAGAAATGTTAATGTTGATCTAAAATGTCGTACTAAATCCCATTTCCGTCCGTCGACAACATGCCTCGGTGAAATCTATCCTAAGGGGTGACGCTAAATTTAGACCTCTCAACAATAACAATTGATGATAGGGTATATGTAAGCATCGGCGAGCATACTAACTGACGGTCAAATATGTCGTTCACTATAATGAAAACCGACGGGAGGCAAAAACTGTTGGAAAATATAATACCCGACGGGAAACTGTCGGCTATAAGTTCGTCGGGTTGCTGCTGGGCTGTCAGTGGCCAAAATATGCCCGACGGCTTACCGTCGGTTAGTTACCGTGGGCTAATATATTACCTGATCGTATCGTCGGCTATAAGAGTAATGGCCGACCGAGCATAGCCGACGGGAGATGGCCGACGGTTAACCGTCAGTTATTGTGATATCCGACGGTAAACTAAAATATCCGACGGTAATTTGACCGTCGGTTATATTGGGAAATCTAGTAGTGAGAGGAAGAAGGGGGCAAGGGGCTGAGGCCTGCGCGCTGGAGCCCTGGTCGGAGGCTCAGTGGCGGCGTGCGGTGGAGGTTGGGAGGCCCTCCCGGGCGACGCGCGACGGGGGAGAGGCGGGCGGGACCGGGCCGGCGGTGAGGAAGAAGGGGTCGGGGCCTGCGCGCGGGAGCCATGGTCGGAAGCTCGGTGGCGGCGCGCGAAAGAGGTTGGGAGGCCCTCCCGGGCGGCGCGCGGCAGAGGGAGTCGCCGGCCGTGCGGGCGGGGGCGGCGCGTGGGGTGGTTGGCCGGTGCGTCGTAGGAGGTGGGGTGAATCGGTGGTTGTGTCTGGTCGTGGAGAGGACGATAGGTGGGTGGACCGTAAAAAGAATAGTTGGGCTTTGGTCGGTCCGGTGCGGGCGCGGCTAGTTTCCGTAAGTTAGGAATAGTTTCTGTTTAAGGTTAAAGGGAAACTCTTAAGGGTAGGTTTCATTTTAGTCCAGCCCTATATATATATATATATATATATATAGGTATGAGCTATTCTACAACCGGTTGTAGAATAAGGATCTACAACCGAAGTTGTACTGCCCTGCTGTTCTATGTGTACTGCCCGTATGATCCGGCAGTTCAGGTTGTTTTGTTCGATTTATCGGTGATTATGGGTTCGATTGATGTGTTTTAATACATGTACAGATGAATTAAAGGATCGCGAACGTTCGCCTAGTTTCAAAAAACCTTTAAATCGATCCGCTTAAAAATCTGTCTCGGATGAACATGTACGTGTTTTTCCGTCGCGCGGGAATTTCGTGCGTAATCGCAGATTTTATGCGATTTTTCGAATTGATCGTTGTTATGACAAATTACGAATATGGGAGACCGTTAATTATTGTTTATTACTCTCGGATTTTCGTTGTTGATGATTTCATTCATATCGCGGTTGTGTTTTTCCGCGTTCCGCTTGGTAGTCCGATGCCGAATTCGGACTGTTTAGTCCATAATTACGCAATTAACTTGGTGCGCTACTGCTAATTGGTCATATGTACAGTTTCATGCACTTCTGATCGTTCGTTGAACCTCGTATTGGTCGAATTTGTTCGCGCTCGTATTTTTTTCTTCCGCCTGCATGGTCGATTCCGATTTCCCTTCTGTTTGTTCGATAAGTACGCAATTAACTTCGTATTTATCTGTTAGTTGGTCTTCTGTGTAGTATCATGTATTTGCGATCGTGATTTGACCTTGTGTTTTGCGAATTTGTTGGCCCTATTTGAGCGGACATTGCCGTTCGCGCTAGATCCCGTGCGGGCGGTTGTTGGATCTTGATTTTGTTAGTAATTGTTGTTTTTATTAATTTGCGGAAGCTTGTACTTACTTGTAAGCATGTTTCGAACTGAAAAAAGTTGATTTGTTATGCCAATTTGTTAAGTAGCAGTGTCATCTGTTTCGCGATTTTCGTTTTAGGCACAGATTTTCTTGAACTTCCAATTATGTGCTCCTGTACTTCCACCGGTGAACCTTCTGTACTTCCCGTAGTCAACTCCTGAACTGCTTTCCTGTTCACTGAGCAATCCCCGTACTTTCCGCCGCGTTTTTCTGAACTGCTCTGCGTTTACTAGTTGTACTGCCAATATTCAGTTTGGTATTCCTGTTATCGCGTTAACACCTCCGTCTGTTGGCAACCGAACAATTCGAATTTTGTGGATAAGCTTTATCTTTTCCACTTTTCCCTCGTTCCGTTTTGTGATGGCATCTGCATATAAGTTGTGTACTTGTTGCTACTATTTCCCTACGTCTCAGAAGCCTCTATCCTTTTCGTCCTCTCTACCCTCTTCGCCAGATCTGACCAAACAATTCCAATGGCTAATACACCTTTCACCCATGAGTACACTGTTGAAGCGCACGGCGGTACCACCATCAACGCCTTGTACACCAACTTGTCTGCATCGGCTGATGCCTGGGTTGATAAGGTTCAAGGTGTGTTGGCTGAGTCCAAACTGAAGTTTGTTGGAGTGGACGTCGAGTTTACTCCTAAAGGCTATCGTCAGAAGGCGGCCGTGCTGCAGCTGTGTGTTGGCCAAGATTGTTTGGTCTATCACGTTGCTTGTGCTGCTGACGAGGTCTCCTGGAAGTTCAAAGAATTCATTCGAAGCTGGCAGTACAAGTTTGTTGGTTTTGACATCAGCAATGACACAAGGATGCTTCGCTATTCTCAGCTGTATATCTATAACCATATAGACATCCAGCAAATATGGAAAGATCCTGACTTGATCAAGCTTCGGAGGGATGGATCTCCTGGCAAGCAAGGAATGAAGGATCTTGCTGGTAAGCTCATTGACCCCTCATACTTTGAGATGAAGGGTGGAATGACAGATGCAGATCATCAATTATGGCATGTGGCTCCACTCTCCGAGAAGCATCTGAATTATGCAGCCAAGGATGGATACGTGTCCTACGAGCTTTACAGGAAGTTGGACTTCTACGAGAGGGGCCGTTACAAGCTTATGAAGAGGACCAGGACCCAGCAGATGCGTCGTAGGATGTGGTGAAAGGATTAGTTGTTTTACAAGATTCATATTTAGATTTATTTTCTGGCCTTAGCATGGCAATAATTTTTACATTTTTCATGGATTTAGAAGTTGTACTTCCTGTTATTCGGTCCTGTACTTCTACGGTAGTGCGTCCTGAACTTCCCTTTTGTAATTCAGTAATGTTCGACTTTTTATACCAATTTTTGGTTATTTCAATAATAAATTTTATTCGTTCGATATGATTGTATGTTCTTATATGCATTACTGAGTTATTGTATTTCGATTAATATTAGTCTGTATTTTTTAAAAAATTGTGTATTGACGATTCAGTAAATTTATTGATGTCTAAACCTTTATTTCGTCGTGATATTATGTGTACTTAAATGTTAATATTTTAATTTATCCATGGGAAATTATCCTCGGAAAAATAAAGCAGTTTGGTATTTATTTTATTTTCCTTGACAGCTTCCATATTTTTTGTTAAAATCAACTAATCCTAGTTACTCTATTTGTTGGAATATACGCTGTTTAGTTATCTGTTCGTTTTATGTATTACTTTAATTATCTTTAGTCGCATTATTTTTGCAACCGTCCTGTGGATAACTACATTGATGGTGCTTATCAATTCGCAACATAAAATTTTGAAACAGATGGATAAGCTTATCTTCCACTCTTTTCGCTATTTTCTGTTTAGCTCAGCGTCTCTATATAAACCTCCCGATCTATTCTAACTCCATCCCCTACGCCACACCTCACCCACCAGGTTCTTCCCCCGTCCCTCCTCGGCGTAAGTGCTCCTCCACTCCTTTTTAATTAAGTCTCTACTTGTTAATTTTTCTTGCGTTATATATTATCCATAATAGTTTTTTTCTTCTACTTGTATCTCGATCTTGCATGATTGGAAAGATTTGTGTTAACTGGGTCAATGATGTACAGTAAGATTAGTGTGAACGTATAGTTGCATGAGTGTGTATTGTTGACATACAAATCATGTACTTCCTGCTTTTTCATTCAATCGTGCCCCTTTTTTTGGATCTACAAGCCTGTACTTCCTGGTTGTTGATTCTGTACTTCCTATGTGTAGATCATGAACTTCCCTCTGTTGCCCTGATTTGTATTTTCACAGTATTTATATTCTTCTGTCTACGAAGTTTTATTCAGAAAGCCTCTATTTTATTCTAAACTCCTTCTCATGTTTCAGATCTGACCAAAAAAATTCTGATGGCTAATGCACCTTTCACCCGTAAGTTCACCGTTGTTGCGCATGGCGGTACCACCGTCAACGCCTTGTACACCAACGACGTCGCTTCTGTGGATTCCTGGATCGAGAACGCTTCAGCTTTCTTGGCTAGATGCGAATTAAAGATCGTGGGTGTAGACCTGGAGTATACTGTGAGAGTTTACAGTCGCAAGAGAGGCTCTATGCAGAAGGCAGCTGTTGTTCATCTTTGCGTTGGCAAGCATTGCTTGGTGTATCATATATGTTGTGCTGCTGAAGGTATAGCTGCAAGCTTTGATGCTTTCCTTAGGAACAGGAAGTACAGGTTTGTCGGTTTTGACATCTCTAAAGATACGTTGATGCTCTACCGTTCTGCCACACCTTTGTTCATCATGAACCATGTAGACATCCATGCTATTTGGAGTAATCCTGATAGGACTTCTTTTAGAAAGGAAAGAATGATGGACGTTGCTGCTATGTTTGTTGATCCATCATACAAGGATTATGATGGTGGTCTGACTGATGCTGAACATCGTCTGTGGGGTGATGCGCCCCTTTCGCAGAATCATCTGAATTTCGCAGCTAAGAATGCATACGTGTCCTCTGAGCTTTACAAGCAGTTGCATATGTATGAGAGGGGGTTCATCCATCGTCTTTTTACAAAGAAGAAGGATTATGACCGAAAATCTTGGGGTTGGGGATGGGGAGATAAATCTGATGAGGAACCAGTAAAAGATGATTGGAAAGAAGGCGATTGGAAGTATTAGGGTTTTTTACAAGATTCATGTTTAGATTTATTTCTGGCCTTAGCATGGCAATAAGGTTTACTTTTTTCATGAACTTATAATATGTACTTCCCCTGGTGAAAGCATGTACTTTCCGTCAGTTCCATCTGAACTTCCCTTTGTAACTCAGTAATGTTCGAGTGTCATCCCATATGTAATAAAAGTGTACTCTGAGTTTCTACATCTCCGTACTGTACTTTCTATATACCTTTTTTGTACTGTTTTATTTTTACTCCTCAAATGTGTGCAACCTACTAAGGCAGGCCAAAATATCCCACACATTTGGTCCCACATGTCGGTGCCTCTGAGAGAATCTCACCCGCCCTTTGGAGTCAACGAATAGCCTGCTCCTTTACTACTTTTCTTCAGTTTCCCCTCACTTCATTTGTTCATCTCCTTGAGCTGGAACTCGAAGAGCAGGAGGAGCGCGGGGAGGTCTCGAAGAGCAGGTAGAGCGCGCCGCCCGTCGCCTTGCACCGCCGCTGGACGAATCCGTCGTCCTCCTTCGTAAGCCCCCTTCCTCTTCCATCTCTAATCTTCCAAGCTTTTGTGGATTTGGTGTTGCATTATTTTATGAAATGCGAGAGTAGATGTTTGATGAAATTCTAGTGGGGATTTGTTCGGCTTAGGGTTATTGGTATCTGGTTCGGATGCATGCTTAGTTCTTGTACTGCAGCTCTAGGGTTTTCTCCAGATCTGCTTTTCTGTGTTTGTGGAAGACTGTTCCTCTATGGTTTATTCCTGTAAATAGGTTGGCATTATGTTATATGTGCCTGAACAATTACTTTTGATTGTTAGTCTTGTTACTATTGTGCCTGGGATTTGACCTCTAGCTTGCAATAATGCTTGTGTTATAGGCGACAATGGACACTGATAGTAGCTCGCACTATGACACTAGCTCAGAAGAGGAAGATGATTCCCATCCTCAAGAGCTGACAGCTAGAGGTAATGGGATTCACATATGATGTTGCTGCTATTGCCCATCGTAAGAAGCTTTGATATTTAGTCTCTCTTATGTTGTTGCTTAAATGCAGGCCCCGGAGTGCTAGGTCGTGACACATATGACCGCCACTGTGTGTTTGGCAACATAGTCAACATGGATCATAAACAGGTTGATTTTCTGAGGGATTTTGTTGCTAAGTATAAAACATCCATCCCAATGTATGTTTGCACCATTAAAGATTCACATGTGAAAAAGAAGGAAGGAAAAATGGTAAACATCAGTCCCTTTTGTTTGTCTTATGTATGCACACTCTCTCCATATTGAACTGAACCATTTATGTTTGCCCATTCTAAGAACCATGTATGTGTTTTCAGTACTTTAACAGGAAATTCACAATGAACTACCTCAAGCATAACCTCTCAACTGTGCCCAAGGAAATATCAGTGCAATGTGGGGAGTGGGCAAAGCGAGTGGAAATCAATATTGGCACAGACAAGCAAGCAGTCCTAACAAAGAACTGGCTGAGTGTATCACGACATTTAGAATTAGAGGAGGGCAATGTTTTGATATTCAGCTTCTGCACTCACCGAAACAACGTTGTTGGGATATTTGTTGATGAAATCTTTCCCTGTGAGGAATGTGCTGATCCTTGATGAACTAAGAAGCATGCCTAGTTGTTGGTTCTATGTAGTAAACTGGATGTGTTTGTTTGCCCTTGGAGAAGCTTGTAATTAAGATCTCTAGTAATTTTAGATTCCTGTTTGCTTTTAGGTTGAATTTTATGGAAATGTGTGGTTCCTTTTGGACAAACTTATGTAATTTAAGATATGTGGTTGCTTTTATTTATGTGGCTACCTTAACTTCTTGTATGTCAGGGTTGCACTGCCTACTATTTCACTCCTGTACTGCCCTGCGTTCCGAGTATAACTACTGGATCCTATGTTGTCACTCATGTTTTGGCAACTTTTTTGCTTTGTTTATGTGCCTACCTGAACTGCTTAGTGGTAAAGCCTGTACTGCCATTATATTAACACCTGTACTTCCCTGTTTTTGTGCGTCTAACTTGTGAATCGTATGTTGGTGTACTGACAATTTTTGTGCATCGTCGATATTTGAGGCTAATTAATTCACATGTTATATTTTTGTCACCAATTGATTTGACAAATGTTTACGCCATGACGCGTTAGCCATGGCGTTAGGGTTTGGAGGTTTCGTCGCCGTCAACGCGATAGCGTTGACGGGCGATGAAACCTCCGAACCCTAACGACACCGAGGCTGAGTCAGCCCGTACGCCGCGGAAGCGGCGACGGGCGACGAAGCCGAGCCGTTGGATCAACGAAATCCTGTAATGTGTATTCATTGTGACTTAGGGTTGGGGGTGTGGGTTTAGTAATCCCAATTTTTATATCTTCACATAGGAGAGATTTAGATCTAATTATTTTGTAGAACTGGGTTTATCGAGGCTGAGACGTCGTCGACGCGAAGCGTCGACGGCGACTCAGCCGAGCCCGTTATATTGTTGTAGCATGTTGATCTTCATTATTTGTTTATGTGGCTACCTGAACTGCTTATTAGTGCACCTGAACTTTCCTCCGTGGCACATCTGTACTGCCTGTTTTTGTGCGTCTAACTTGTGAATCGTATGTTGTTACTCCTGTACTGACGATTTTTGTGCATCGTCGATATTTGAGGCTAATTAATTCACATGTTATATTTTTGTCACCAATTGATTTGACAAATGTTTACGCCATGACGCGTTAGCCATGGCGTTAGGGTTTGGAGGTTTCGTCGCCGTCAACGCGATAGCGTTGACGGGCGATGAAACCTCCGAACCCTAATGACACGTGGGTTCGCGCCACGTGTGGCAGTTTGGTCCATCGTTTGACCTGGGTGGGTTTGGTAGGGTGGCGGGGAGCCTAACCGGGAGAGTGACATGTAGGCCATCCCGGACAGTTGTACGACTACTGCTTTACTGGGGTCTCCCGGTGGAGTTGGTACGGCTCTGACTCGTGGAAGTTGCTGCAAAACGCCAAATTAAGCAGACGAAATACACATATACTCTCAGAATTGCTTATTAACAATGTAAAAAAAAGAATTGCTTATTAACGAACGTGCCATGCCTCGCACGGATCTCACGCCGACGAGTTGACTTCTTCCTCCCCGACGGCGACGGTGGCCAGCCGAGCCGGAGCCACGTCTGGCCGCGGTGGAGGCGGCGACGGTGAGGAGGACTTAACTTGGGGGGTGCGGGGGTGTGGGGCTTGTCGGCGCCGGAGAAGAGGACAGGGTTAGAGGGATGCCGAGGCGACGGCAGACCGGCGGAGGAGGAGATGGCGGCAGGGCGGGGCAGACGGCGGTTCGGCCGGTGGGGGCTGCGGGGGTGCTCCGGCGGCGGCTCCGGTGAAGGAATATTCAAAAAAGATCCGTGCGAAGGCTCGCAGGTGCGAAAACTAGCAACGCTCAAATACTCTGTAGAACTTTCCACCCTGCACGTACGCAATCCCGGTGCCTTTTTCTTTTGAGAATATACTACTTGAGTGCAATCTTCTTGTTATCAAGTTCAAGGAGGCTGAGATGAAATCTGTTGTCCAAGTTCCACCGTCAGACTTGCTTGACAGTATTGGTGATTTGCTAGATGCAGAAGATGAAGCTGATGTGTCTTTCGAGGTCAAGGGAGAGGTATTTCGAGCACACAAGCTAATTGTCGGTATGCGGTCACCCGTCTTCAAGGCAGTCTTGTATGGGCCGATGAGCAACAAGTCTACCGGGAATGTGACAATTCAAGATATGGAGCCTGCTGTTTTCAGAGCGCTCCTTCACTGCATCTACAAGGATTCCTTGCCCCCAATGTATGACCTCAATGACGAGGAGACCGAAAACATGATTAAGCATCTACTCGTTGCTGCAGATAGGTATGGCATGGCGAGAATTAAGCTGATGTGCGAGTGCAAGCTTTCCGAGAGTCTTCATGCCAAGACAGTTGCAAACACGCTAGCTCTAGCCGATCAGCATCATTGCAGCCAGCTCAAAAATGCTTGCATTGAGTTTCTCAACTCTTCAAAAAGAATGGATTATTTGTTTGAAAGTGAAGGATATGAGCACCTCAAGAGGGCATGCCCCACAATCTTTTCTGAAATATGGGAGAGAGCAGCCAAGACTCGAAAAATATACAATTTTTGTTTTTCTATTGAGTGTGTACTTTGAACTTTCCGTTTGTTCAACCATGTACTGCCCACTATTGTATGCCTGTACTGCTTTGCGTTTTTGCACTGCCAGTTTACTGATTTTCAATCTCTGAACCTCGCGATATCAGTGATGTGTACTTCATAGATTAGCACGGTTGTAATTCCTCTTGTCCCTGTAATGGTAACATTATATGTAATTTAAACCTTGCACTTCCCGTGTTATCATGGTTTTACTTCCCGGGATATCATGGTTGTACTTCCGTTTGTTGCCATTGCAGGATTCTTCGTTTACATCTTCCCTGTACTGCTAGATGTTATATGGTCGATACTTATGGCTGACCCCGTGTGTACTTGCTCGTGGTTGTACTTTGTAAAACTGAATTACATGTAATTGACACTTTGCACTGCCTGTGTCGTCATGGTTGTACTTCTTGAGTGATCACGGTTGTACTTCCTTACTGTTATAGGTCACGCAACTTCAGGGTTATACAGGCTATACAGAGTAGTATAAAAAAGCAGAGAAAGTTTGCACAGTTTAATAAAACTAACATTTCACCACTTATCTCATTTGTTTTATATACTAGACATAACAGTACGAACTAATATAGTTTTACAAATCTTTGATGCACATCAGCTTAGTCCTATTGAAATCTGCAGTATCCATCATATCATTGCCAATCTGCTGCTCCTCCTTGAGGTTGGTGTTGCTGCTTCGTCAACTGTTGTTTTTCCCTTGCTTCTCTTCTTTGCTGATGTTGCTGCCTCTGTTACTTGTACTTTTTCTTGCTCCTTCCCTGCTTGTTCTTCGTTCTCTTCTTCTTTCTCATCAGTTTTTCCTCTTCTGTTGCACCTTCTTGGGGTTGGTCTTACTGCCAGGTCAACTGCTGTTTTTCCCCTTGTGGATCTCTTCTTTGCTGCTGTTGCTGGATGTTTCTCTTGTAGTAGTTCCTCATCTTCTTCTTTGTCATATAGTTTTCTACTTCTGCTGCTTTTCATCATCTTTTTTACTGATATCTCAGGCTCTTCTTCTGCTTCTTCTTGTCCGTATTTCCTTCTGCTGCTCTTCTTTGGTTGCTTTGCCTCCTGGTTTTCTTCTTCTACTTGTACTTCATCATATTCATCTTCTTCATCATCTTCCTCTTCTTCACCATCTTCTTCTTCATCGTCTTCTTCCTCTTCTTCCTCTTCTTCATCATCTTCATCGTCTTCTTCTAGTTCTTCCTCTTCCTCTTCCTCTTCCTCTTCGTCATCTCCCTCTTCCTCTTCTTCATCATCTTCATCGTCTTCTTCTTCTTCAGACTTCTTTTGTTTACTCTTTTTATGTGCATTCAGTTGCTCTAGTTTCTGTGCTCTCTTAGTGCATGTCAGAGCGTTGTGGCCTTTCGAAAACTCTCTGCATTGTCCACATCTTCTTCCTCTTTTTCTTTTGCCTTCAGATCCATCATCTCCATTAGCTTTTGTAGCAACAGAATTTTTATTGGCAGCAGAAGCTATTCCAGCAGCAGTCTGTTTCTTGGCAGCAGGAGCTGCACCAGCAAATTTTCCACCATAAATTGCAGCTTGTGCACATCATAAATTTTTGGTGGATCATCCAGAAGCGGGCAATTTCTTGCGTTATGCCTCTGCTTCAGTCCGCAGACACTGCATATTCTCTGTCCAGGTTCAAACCTTTCATCGTACAGCAGTTGTTTCTGAATAGCAGCAGCTTTGTCCTTGCTTCCCGCCTTGGTTCCACTTCCTTTTGTCTTGGACATCGGTGGAGGATGAATGACTCTAGCTCTTGGCTCAGGCTGAGTGTTTGTTTTGTTTGTCTGCTTGAAAATCTTCTCCATGTCAGGCTCAAAGTTGCTGAAAGGTGGAATACCTCCTTCTTCATCATCAGAGCCAGCAGTTGAGCAGCCTAGCGCCTCTACCTTGTCTATCAGTTCTATGAGACCATTCTTTGATACGACAGTCTGCACGTCGACTTGGAAGCAGCCCTAGCAAGTCGGAAACAAAGCTGCATAACCTCATTGTGATTATATGCAACGGATGATCCATCATATGCAACCGTTCTTGTATCATTCCTATTAAAACTATGAATCAAGTTTGCACCCCTGCTGTATCTTTTTAGGATGTAGCCGTCAGGAATACTGTCGACCCTCAAGTGCTCCAGCATCGCAATTACATGCGTGCAGAAAAGTCCTGCATAATGTTCCGTGTAAACTTAGTCAGGATGTGTCGTCAGTAAAAAAGCAGTTTGTTATTTATTTAGTTGGACTGCTCATTATGTCTACTTGGACTGCCTACGCATTTCACTTGTACTGCTATGTTATTTCACCGCCATCTACAATACAATCACTCAAACGTTTAACGTGGACTTCTCAAATGTTTAACGTGTACTGCTTAACTGTGAAAGCAGCAAAGACATTGCATATTTTTCGTACCTGTATGTTCCCATAGCATACATTCGCACTCGTACTTGTCAGCCTGAGGGTTTGCTTCGACTTTGAACTCATGTTGGCACCAAGAGAATTTCATGTAAGGTTTCTTGAACCAGACAAGATAGTGGTGATCACCACGCTCCGGGTTTCGCCTCACATCGTATAGGGTGCTCTTCTTTAGCCTACTACGGAAGTCTTTGTACACGGCAATAGTGTAATTCTTCCGTAGCTTCTTCTCGAAGCCGTAGTGTGTTCTTGTATCCACTTTGCCCTGCACAAAAGTAAACAAAACATATCAGGTTTGCATAAGCTGTACTCAAACTTGCATCAGATTTTTCGAGAGTAACTTGTTGAAGTGCTGAGACAACTTACGATGTTTGCCATTGTCTGCTCGTGTTCTTTCATGCGTCGTGATTGGATGCATTTGTTTACTTGCTCAACGAACCGGTGGAGACTTAGCTTCTTCTTTTTGAGAAACCCTTTCTTCAAGACATAATTCATGCTCTCGCTACGCTGAGTAGATGTCATCCTAGCGCAGAAAGCTCCCTTGTAGTACGCTGATACCCATTCCTTCCTATCCTCCCACAGCGCGATCATCATCGTGTTGTTTTCCAGGTTGTATTCATCAACTAGTGCTAGCCATGCAGTTTCAAATTCAGTCGGCATCAGAGGCCAGTTTACTATTGCCCTGAATTCATCCCTGAAGCTCGGATGCAATCTGTAAATTTGACCCAATGGTTCCCTGAACTTCTTGAGCATGTGCCATCTGCACAGTTTGTGCAGGGCTAGAGTGAACACCCTTGGAATAGCCACCGCCATCGATGGGCATTGATCTGTGGAAAAATAAAGCAGTTTGTTGCTATTAATTTTATTTATTTGGACTGCTCAGTTATTTTAATTGGACTGCCTACGTATGTCACCTGTACTGCTCAGTTAAACTTACTGTTCTCATAAGGAGGCTGAAGAAGTAATACCTGTTAGAATTATCATCGGTTGTTTCCCCTTCATGCACCTCAGAAAAGTGTTAAATAGCCAGACAAAAGAGTCTTCGCCCTCGTCTCTCACTAGTGCGCATGCAAAAATGCAGGACTGCAGGTGGTGGTTGACACCGACAAAAACTCCCAGTGGCATCTTGTGTATATTAGTCTTGTAGGTCGTGTCGAAGGTTATGCAGTCACCGAAGTCCTCGTAATTTCCTTGGCAGCTGGCATTTGACCAGAATATGTTTTTGATATTGTTACTGGCATCAACCTGGATGTCGAAGAAAAACTGTTCATTTGCAGCCTTCATCTCGGTGAAGAACTTCACTAGCTTATGGACTTCGTCAACGTTGTCCTCTTTGGAATTCTTTGCCTTCCTGCGTGTGCACAAAAGAAGTACAATGATGTAACCTGATAAGTTCAAGGTACAACGTTTGCAGCATTCAGTGTATATCTATCATTTTGGGAAGGAAATCCACTTACTCATTCAGGAGTTGACGACCGTGCCACGTCAAGTATTGTTGTCCTCCAACTGAACCGGATATTATTGACATTATCTGATAATGCTCCAGGTTCTGAAACTGCAGGAACTTCACATACTCCAGAAGAGTCGGGTCCAATGTCTTGTGCGAGTGCAGGAAGACGAGCATGCTGGGTGTTAGTAACAAATGGTGGTTGTGTTCTAACTGCATGTCATAGTAACAGATGGTGGTTGTGTTCTAACTGCATGTCCTCAATGACAAACGTTCCATCTGGTTTCTCCTTGAGCCTAAGCCTTGCCTTGCAGCCACACCTCTTGCTGCTGTTCATTCGCTGTCGCTCGGGTTCAGAAACGCTGGGTTTATATTTGCCTTCCCGTGTGCACTGAAGGTATCTGTTGTTGCCATTGTGCTGGCCAATCTTGATACCAAATCCAGAATGCCTCGCATATCTGTTGTAGAACTCCTTTGCTTTCTCGAAATTGTCAAACCTCATCTTAATCCTAGGTAGCAAATATTCTGGCAGATCAGGTTTCTGCAAACACATACCGTTTTGTTTGTGAGTTTTTTCACACGTCAAAAACAGGCGTAAACATAATATTTTTATAGCGCCGCATTTGTGGGGGTTGAGTTCAATGTAACTTACATGAGTGTAGCTTCGTTCTGCTCTTGGAGTTTGATTCTGCCCAGGAATAATGGGGCCTGGTGGTGTCACCAGCGGCCTGTGTAGCAACGGATCCCTCAGGTCGACGTGAGGCCGCTTTTTCGGAGGCAGCGAGCATTCTTCTTGAGGCCGCTTTGCAAGACGCTGGGAGGCATCAACTTCGGGCATTTGGGGTTGTTGCTGCGAGGCAGCAAATTCGGGCCTCCTGGGAGGTCGCTGCGAGGCTTCAAATTCAGGCCTCTTGGGTGGACGCTGTGTGCCAGTAACTTCAGGCCTCCTGGGTGGTCGCTGCGTGGCAGCAACTTCAGGACGTTGAGTGGGAGGACGCGAGGCAGAAAATTCAGGACGCTGGTTGGGAGGACGCGAGGCAGCAAACTGAGGACGCTGAGTGGTAGGACGCGAGGCAGCAACTTGACGCACAACTCGCTCAATATGTGCTGAGATAGGTGGTCCACCATAGTTTTGAACTTCAGGTGAATGACCACCATCCTCATTTGTAATGGGAGTTGCCTGCGATTGTGCACTATATGGGAATCTGCTTGTTGACACAAAGTAACCAGCTGGTAGGTCAGGAGTCCTCCATTCCGGAGTCCTCCATTCCGGTAGGTCAGGAGTCATCCATTGTAGTGGCACCGGATCCAGGACATCTTCTGCAGTACTCTTGCTTCTCTTTTCTTCGTTGGCATCCTGCATTTTGACAAAATAGGTGATCAAGTTTCAGTTGAACTGCCCCAAGTACCTTTAATGTACTTCAATTAAACATAAGCTGTACTGCCCCTAGACTACCAAAAGTTGCTATCATGCGATGCTCTCCCAGGTACCAAACTTGATTCGTTTTACTTGTACTGCTCAAGTACTTATGATTTACTTCCAGGAAACATAAGTTGTACTTCCCACTAATGCAATAGACTTTTTCTAGCTCATTTTGTTTAACAGGAACCCATCTTGTTTTCATTTTTTCAAGTACACATACAGACGCTCATAATTTCATTACTACGAACATGGCAGTACATATTTGTTACCTTGAGCAATTTGTCGCCTGAAGGAGCAGTTCGCCGCTTCCGGGATGAAACTTCAAGGGAGGCAGCACGATTATCACGATTAGCACGAGCAGTAGGACCCATCTGCTGAATTTGTTGTAGAAGAAAACGATTATCACGAGCAAATGGGTGAATGAAAACAGAAAATTGGACGGAGAAGAAGGCGTACTTTAGTAAGTCGCACCACGCCGGAGACGGAGAAGAAGACCTGTTAGTGGTGGTGCGGAAGAACAGGGAAAAAGCTTCGGTGGATCCAAACGAGACACGGCGGCGCCGCTCACTCGCCCTTGCCCTCCCGCGCCGGAGAAGGAGATGCTTCGGCTGGGGGTTGCGCCGTGGGCGGCGCGGGCTCCCTCGCGTCGGCGTTCCGCCGCCGCTGGCTCGCCCACCCCGCGCCGGAGTAGAAGGTCTTCTCTGTCGGGGATCCCGCCGTTTCCGAGCCGCCGCTCGCTCGCCCGCCTCGGCCGCCGGGGAAGGAGGTGGTTAGGTTTTGGCGTCGTGCCGTGTCCGAGCCGGGCTCCCTCGCGTCGGCGCGGGGCGCCGCCGCTCGATCGCCCGCCTCGGCCGCCGGGGAAGGAGGTGGTTAGGTTTTGGCGTCGTGCCGTGTCCGAGCCGGGCTCCCTTGCGTCGGCGCGGGGCGCCGCCGCTCGCTCGCCCGCCTCGGCCGCCGGGGAAGGAGGTGGTTAGGTTGGGCGTCGTGCCGTGTCCGAGCCGGGCTCCCTCGCGTCGGCGCGGGGCGCCGCCGCTCGCTCGCCCGCCTCGACAGGAAGGAGGTGGTTAGGTGGGGAGGTACGACCGAGTCGTGTGCGTACGAGGCGCTCCGCGCCCTATATAGGGAGCGACGGTTGTAGATCCTTATTCTACAACTGGTTGCTATATATATATATATATATATATATATATATATATAGGACTCCTATTATATACTCCTGAGTGTACATACTCCCATACTCAATATACCTCACATACGAGGGTATTATACCTCTTTATATTTTTTTATATACCTCATTAATTATTTTAAGATACCTCAATACAAAAAGTATGAAAAAAAATTATCACCATAGTCCTCAATTTTTTCATATACCTTTATTTCATACAAAAAGTAGTATATGTGCAAATAATATAAAATGTATAGATTCAAACGAAAATTTCCATGTAACTCACTTTGGGGTATCTACTATTAAATAATGAAGTATATTAAAAATGATAAAGAGGTATATATGATTCACCTATGTGGTATATTGAACGTGAGAGTACATAACCACTTGTAGAATAGCTATTCTACAATCTTTTCTGAACTTCGCCTGTCACGTAAGTAAACTTCGCCTGCCATGTAAGTGAACTTCGCAGAAAGTTCGCAAATAAACTTCTTGGCTAACCATAATTTTTTCTGAACTTCGCTCGTCCTATAAGTGAACTTCACAAAAAAGTTTGTAATTGAAATTCGCGGCTGAGCATGATTTTTTTGAACTTCGCTCTCACATTAGTGAACTTCATAGAAATTTCGCAAACAAACTTCTCAGTTGACCATAAGTTTTTCGAAACTTCACTCGTCACAAAAAGTGAACTTCGGGAAAAAATCGCAAATAAACTTCTCGGTTGACCATCATTTTTTCATAACTTCGCTCGTCACATAAGTTAACTTCATAAATTTTTCGCAATAAACTTCTCGGCTGACCATCATTTTTGAGAATTTCGCTTGTCAGATAAGTGACTTCAGAAAATTATCGCAAATAAACTCATTTTGAGGTTAACTTCACCCGAAAAGGAACTAAACTTCACACAGATAAGAAGCAAACTTCGTCAGATAATAAACTTCCTATTAATTTCAGAAGTAAACTTCTTGTACAGCTAGGGGCGCACACCACATGGTCCGCTTGCAGCACACCCGTCTCTGAACTTCACATTTATGTATATCTAAACCTCACACTTATTTATCTGAATGTTCTGGAAGTTTGCTCTGAGAGACCAAATTATTAGGGTCAGGTTCAGAAGATCGCTCAGTGAGGTTCATACCACCACGATTGGGAGGTTCATACCACCACGATTGTGCGGCTATGGGTTGCAGAAGGCTTTGTGCTGGGTAAAGAAAAGAACACACCAGAGATGGTAGCTGAGGGTAATCTCATGGAACTGATCCACCGCAATATGCTTGAAGTGGTGGAGAATGATGAGCTTGGTAGGGTCAACACCTGTACGATGCATGATATTGTGCGTGAATTAGCTATTTCTGTTGCTAAAGAAGAGAGATTTGCTTCAGCAAATGACTATGGCACAATGATACAGATGGATAAGGATGTCCGCCGGCTATCATCCTTTGGATGGAAAGACAACACTGTGCTGAAACCTAAACTTCCACATCTTCGAACTGTAGTGGCACTCGGAGTAATTTCATCCTCCCCTGGCATGTTATCTTCAATTTTGTCCGAGTCTAGCTATCTTACCGTTCTCGAGCTTCAAGACTCCGAAGTCACTGAAGTGCCAGCATCAATAGGGCATCTGTTCAATCTACGTTACATCGGCTTACGACGCACCAAGGTCAAGTCGCTCCCAGATTCTATTGAGAATCTGTCCAACCTCCACACTCTGGATATCAAGCAGACGAAAATAGAGAAGCTACCACGAGGTATTGTGAAGATCAGGAAGTTACGGCACCTTTTAGCCGATATATATGATGATGAGAAGCAGACAGAGTTCCGTTACTTTGTCGGGATGCAAGCACCTAAAGATCTGTCCAACCTAGAAGAACTGCAAACTCTTGAGACAGTTGAATCCAGTAATGACTTGGCCGAGCAGCTGAAGAAACTGATGCAACTAAGAAGTGTGTGGATTGATAACATAAGTGCTGCTGAGTGTGTAAATCTGTTTGGTACCCTATCAAGTATGCCACTTCTTTCCAGCTTGCTTCTCTCTGCAAGGAATCAGAATGAGGCACTTTGCTTCGAGGCTCTCAAGCCAAGGTCTACAGACCTACACAGGTTGATTATCAGAGGGC
This sequence comes from Poa pratensis, assembly GCA_947311845.1. Lineage (NCBI taxonomy): Eukaryota > Viridiplantae > Streptophyta > Magnoliopsida > Poales > Poaceae > Poa > Poa pratensis. The sequence goes on from CAMZMU010000045.1 coordinate 4,106,496, forward strand.
AATGGGCCATGGGGAGTGGGGACACTAAATTGTCCGATCTTTCTCGGCCATGGGAAAAACCTCAAGTATCTAGCTCTGAGCTGGTGTCACCTTGGGGAAGATCCACTGGGGATGCTCGCACCTCATATGCCAAACCTCACATATCTGAAACTTAACAACATGCGTAGTGCAAAGACTTTGGTTCTTTCTGCAGGTTCCTTTCCCAACCTGACGACGCTTGTCTTGAAGCACATGCATGATGTCCGCGAGCTGAAAATCATTGATGGTGCTCTTCCGTGCATTGAAGGCTTGTACGTTGTGTCGCTGCTGAATCTGGATAAGGTCCCTCAAGGCATTGAATCACTTCACTCCCTGAAGAAGCTGTGGTTAATGGGCTTGCACAAGGATTTCAGAAGCCAGTGGCTCAATAGCGGAATGCACCAAACGTTACAGCATGTTCCGGAGGTTCGTGTCTAGATGCGGCAAGTCGGTTCTTTCAGGAGTGACATTCTTGTATGCTGCATTCAGTGCAACTCTTTTTTCTCGAAAAGGACTTCATCATTCCAAGAAGTTTACCATTATTGATATTTACGGCCAGTACCATTTGGTTAGTACTTGTAGGCTGTAACACATTTGTACGGCCTCCGTATCATCTGTTTTGTTTAAGTCACATGCTTTAGTACGATTTCATGTAATGGTATGTATTGTTTCTACCACACATTTTGCGCGATTCATGTAATGGTAATTTTATATCTTTATCTATGTCACGTATCATCCCATGATCTGATAATTCTGATTCGACAAGAGGTATCATTCATACATGGGTACAAAGAGGTGGGCAAAAAAGGTTTGTCTGGAAACCGTGAAAGCCACTATTCAATATTTGTTTACTAGTGCTACATTTTATCACATGCAAAGAAGGGAAATTAACTACTCCCTACATTTCTAAATATAAGATGTTTTAGTTTTTTTTTTCTGATTCACATCTATCTACATGTGTTTTAGTGTGTATGTTCAATCGTCTCAATCCGTATGTAGTCCATATGAAATGTTCAAAACATCTTATAATTAGGAATAGAGGGAATAGCTTCTCCCAGTCGGTTTTGTCTGCGTCGCCTCCAAGTCGTATTTGCAAAGGCGTAAATTAGGTCCTCAAAATTCAGATCAACATCTCTAAAGCATAATCTTTACTTTGGTCTTTCCGGTAGTTTACCTGAGATGCTATGCGATGCACTAGGGAGAAGGAACGCAAATCTCATGCCTTTTATGAGCATGTGCTTTCTGTTAAGAATATGGAGCAGAAAAACTTCATCTTGATCGAAATCATGAGTGCTGCCTGTTAGAATATATGATAAAATATATGTATATTTATCTAGCCCATTAGTCTAGTCTGGCCCAAGTTGACTCATGTAGCCTTTGTACATGGTATCAGAGCTTGGTCTGGTCGTGACCTAGCTCCACGCCGCTGACATATAACCCATTAGTCTAGTCTGGCCTAAGTTGACTCATGTAGCCTTTGTACATGGTATCAGAGCTTGGTCTGGTCGTGACCTAGCTCCACGCCGCTGACTTGCCGTCGCCAGCGCCGGCAAGTCGCCGTCGGCTGCTACTCCCTTCGTCTCTGCACAGTCCAGGTCGAACTTGTGCCTCTCCTGCTGTCCTGCAGCGTCTGCCCGCTGCCCGTCGCTCCGGCCGGCCGAACGTCTCCAGCTCAGATTCACGTCGTGCTTCCAAGCTGCTGCTGCTGCTCTTGGCTGTGAGTGTTCTCCCGCATCTGCTTGTTGCTACTTTGGTCAGCTGCATCAACTATGTTTTGCTGGGGAGTTGTGTGAGGGAAACAATTGTTGTTTCTCTTTTTAATTTGCTGGTCAGCAAGGAAGTGCTTGCTGTATTTTCTCTCAGTCTTTGCTGCAATGGCCAATGATGGCTCTATCTTGTCTAGTGACATCAAGCTTGATGGCTCAAATTATAGAGAGTGGGCATTCTCGGTTAGAACTATGGTGAGAGCTGCTGGATTTGATGATCATTTGACTGATGATGCTCCGGGTGAAAAGGTGGATGAGGTCACAAGGAAGAAATGAAAACATTCAGATGCTAAGGTCATGGGTGCCTTAATTCTTAATGTTGTGCCTTCACTACGGATGAGTCTTGAGCATCATTCCACTGCAAAAGAAATATGGAAGTATTTGGAGCAGCGGTATCTTCAGCCAAGTGGGGCACTTCGGTATTCTTTGCCGCAGAATTTGCAAAATCTTCAGCAACATGATTTGTCCATAGAGGAATATTATGCAGCCTTCACTCGCATTAGTAGTCAGCTTATATCGATGACTCCAAAAAGTCGTTCTGGGTGTGAGTGTTGTGTGGCCAAGGAAAATATGAAGCTCAGTCTTTCATGTATCAGTTTGTGATGAGGCTCAGGCAGGATTTTGAGAATAACCGCACCCAACTTCTTGGTCGTCCTGCACCTCCTTCTTTAGTTGAAGCACTTGCTAGTTTGATTGCAGAGGAGACACGTCTCTCCTCTCTTGCCTCAGCTCCAATGACTCACAGCAATGTTCTTGCTGCTCTTCGGGGTCCTTTCAAAGGTTCTTCTTTGGGAAAATTCTGTTCTCATTGCAAAAGGTCCGGGCACACAATTGATAGTTGTTTTTCCCTACACCCAGAGTTGTTGGCTTAGTTACAAATAAAGTTCCCTGGTCAGCAACAGCAGCGTCACCCATCTACCAGAAAGTCTTCTGCTATTGTGATCAGTGAACCACAACAGCCACAACAGCCAGCAATGAGTGCCTTTGTGTCTGCTGCTTCTCAGTCTGCTTCTCGTGCCACTCAGCCTTGGGTGCTTGATTCGGGAGCCTCGTTTCACGTCACCTCAGATCGTTCCCAGCTTGTGTCGTGTCAGCCAGTGAAGGATGGTGCCTCTGTTCATACCGCTGATGGTACACCTTGTTCTGTTACTCATCAGGGTTCTCTTTGCACATCCAAGTTTTTTGTTCCAAATATTTCTTTCGTCCCTGAACTGTTAATGAATCTCATGTCAGTTGGTCAAATTGCTGATATGGACTACTTTGTTGGTTTTGTTATGTGCAAGATCTACAGAGCAAGAGGATCATTGGAACTAGTCGTCGCCGTAGAGGATCCACGTCCCACTACGAACTTGACACCCTTCACCTTCCTTCATCTTCTGCATCGTCTGCTTCATCCACCTCAACATCAAGATCAACTTCATCGTTTTCTTTTGCCAAGTGGCATCATCGCTTAGGTCATCTATGTGGTTCTCGTTTATCTAATCATGTTGGACAAGGGGTTTTGGGTCGTGTTCCTGTGGATGCCGGTTTCCATTGTAAGGGTTGTAAGCTAGGGAAACAAATACAACTTCCATATCCATCCAGCACCACTTGTTCTAGTTGTCCCTTTGATTTAGTGCACTCTGATGTGTGGGGTCCCTCCCCTTTTGTCTCAAAGGGTGGTCACAAACATTATGTCATATTTGTTGATGATTACTCTCGATATACTTGGGTATATTTTATGAAACATCATTCTCAGTTGAATTCTATATATCAATCTTTTGCACACATGGTTCATACTCAGTTTTCCAGTGCTATTCGTGTTTTCGCTCTGACTCAGGGGGGAGTACCTCTCGACATCTTTTTGTGAGTTTCTTTCTTCCGAGGGTACCCTTCCTCAGCTCTCCTGTCCTAGTGCTCACGTTCAGAATGGAGTTGTCGAGCGTAAACATCGCCATTTAATTGAGACAGCCCGAACTCTCCTGATTTCTTCTTTTGTCCCTACACATTTCTGGGGTGAAGCTATCTCCACGACAATGTATCTCATAAACATCCAGCCTTCCTCTCGTCTCCAAGGCAAGTCTCCTGGCGAGGTTTTATTTGGTTCTCCTCCCATGTATGGTCATCTGCGTGTCTTTGGTTGTACATGCTATGTCCTATTAGCACCTCGTGAGCGGACCAAGTTGACTGCTCAATCTGTCGAGTGCGTTTTTCTTGGGTATAGTCTTGAGCACAAGGGGTACCGTTGCTATGATCCTTCAGCTCGTCGCATTCGTTTCTCTCGGGACGTCATTTTTAATGTGGATCAACCATTTTTCTATTCCTCCTCTACTCGAGCATCATCCTCCACCTCCCTAGAGTCCACCTCTTTTCTCTCACTTCCACCAATCTTCTCCTCAGATGAGTCAGTCTTTGATCAATCACCACCAGACACACCTTTCTCACCAACTTCACACTCCGGTCCTTCATTGCAAGTTCCACTAGCTCCACCATGTTTGGATTCCTTTCCTTTTTATTATAGTCGTCGTCATGTAGTTTCATCTGAGGCTCAGTCATCTATTCCTTTGCCTTCTTCTCCTCTGGCCAGTACCACTGAACCTCGCGCTGTTAATCCATTCAGACAAACAGGTATGACCTTCGTGATCGCTCCACTCTTGAGCTTCTAGACAGATATAGAAATGGTTTCTGTGCAGGGGCAGCTTGTGAGCCTAGTACTTATCAGGAGGCAGTCATGCTACCCGAGTGGTAGTTGGCAATGTCTGAGGAGCTTGCAGCCCTAGAGGGTACACATACATGGGACATGGTACCATTGCCTCCTCGATCAGTTCCTATCACTTGTAAGTGGGTTTATAAAATCAAAACAAGGTCAGATGGTTCTGTGGAGCGTTATAAGGCTCGACTTGTTGCAAGAGGTTTTCAGCAGACTCATGGGAGAGAATATGATGAGACATTTGCTCCAGTAGCTCACATGACCTCTGTTCGTTCTCTGATTGTTGTAGCTGCGGCTCGGTCATGGAAAATCTCACAAATGGATGTGAATAATGTTTTCCTTCATGGTGATCTACATGAGGAAGTTTATATGCAGCCACCTCCGGGTGTTGACGTCCCATCTGGTCATGTTTGTTGCCTTCGCAAGGCACTTTATGGGCTTAAACAAGCCCCGCGTGCATGGTTTGAGAGATTCAGTTCCATAGTTCGAGCTGCTGGCTTCTCTCCAAGTGAACATGACCCTGCACTTTTTGTACATACATCTGGTAGTGGTCGTACTTTGCTTCTGCTCTATGTGGATGATATGCTAATAACTGGAGATGATCAGAAGTACATTGCTTTTGTTAAAAAAAAACTAAGTGAACAATTCAAGATGTCAGATCTAGAGTCTCTCAGTTACTTTCTGGGAATTGAGGTTGATTGCACAGATGATGGTTACTATATTTCCCAGTCTCGCTACACTCAGGATTTGGTAGCGCGCTCAGGCCTTACTGATACTCGTATTGCTGCTACACCAATGGAACTCCAGCTGCAGTTACGTTCTACTGACGGCATTCCTCTTGAGGATCCATCTCGCTATCGTCACCTCGTCGGCAGCCTTGTATACCTCACCATGACACAAGACCTGACATTGTTCATGCAGTTCACATCCTAAGTCAGTTTGTTAGTACTCCTACCTCAGTTCATTATAGCCACTTGCTTCGTGTTCTTCGATATTTGAGGGGGACATCATCTCGCCGGTTATTCTATGCCCACACAAATCAGCTCCAGCTTCGTGCTTACTCTGATTCTACTTGGGCGAGTGATCCTGCTGATCGTTGCTCTGTCACTGGCTATTGTCTTTTTCTCGGCACCTCTCTTATTGCATGGAAGTCCAAGAAACAGACTGCAGTGCCACGCTCTAGTGCTGAAGCCGAATTAAGAGCACTAGCTACTACTACTTCAGTGATTGTTTGGCTTCATTGATTATTGGCTGATCTTGGTGTCTCATGTGATGCACCCACAACCATCCTTTGTGACAGCACTGCTGCTATCCAGATTGCAAATGATCCAGTCAACCATGAGAACCAAGCATATTGGTGTGGATGCTTTCTTCACACGCTCTCACTGCCAACAATCAACCATTCATCTTGAATATGTTCCATCAGATCTTCAACTTGAAGATTTCTTCACAAAAGCTCAAACAAGAGAACAACATAAACTCCATGTTCTCAAACTCAATATCTCGGATCCACCTTGAGTTTGAAGGGGAGGGGGGGGGGGGGGGGGGGGGGGGTGTGTGTGTGTTAGAATATATGATAAAATATATGTATATTTATCTAGCCCATTAGTCTAATCTGGCCCAAGTTGGCCCATGCAACCTTTGTACACTGCGTACCTCGCATTAAGAACTGTCTCTGCAGTATGATGTTCTTTGTTCAGAGCCAGAGCTTGGTAGGAGCTCAACAAGGGCGTTTTTCTATCATCATTCTAGATGATAAATGGATCGATGCTCTTTCCCTCTTAGTTTCAGTACTGAGCGTCTTCTTTTGCTGCATGAACTTTTTACATTGTATTACAGGAAGGCATCTTTGGCTGCTCCATCTTGATGCTGCAGCATTTGCATTTATCTAAAAAACACATGAATAAGGCATTTGCCTTTTTTTACAGTATTCAGGATAGAAATGCTGCCTGGATATCAGCAAGAATTCAGAACGCATAAGTGCGCAAGCACGAAACTGCGACCAAGATTGATATCATCAAAAGTGCAACTGACGACGTAACACATCCAGAGGAACCACGTTCTGCTCCAACTGCAGGAATCAGAATGCCTACAGCCTGACATAGCGCACCAAGATTTCACTAAACAAAGACTGGATATCATTACTGAGAAATCATCAGTACCATCCAACTTCTTAAAAGGTCTGCTGGTTGAAGAGGAGGAGGAACATTGTATTTGGAGTACAAAATATTCGATTACACAACAAAGATACGGGAGTAGCAGTTACGTAAGAAATAGAATTTAAGAAGTTCCACCAAGACATATTATTTTCGAAGTAAACTCGTTCTAGCATTAATATAGCATGTCATTTCCGTGGTGCACATCTGTCCTGAACAGAAGATCCCAATTCATGGTCGCCTGGAACTGGTGGAGATCTAAAATTTCGTAGGGTATTCGTTAGGATACAAGATTAAATGCAACATAATTTTGGGATGCAGATACGAGCTGTGAACAATCTTAATCCAAGAATTTTAGGATGCAAATAAGAAAAATACATTATCCTGTAAGCCTGATGGAACTTAACTCAGCAATTCTGGCAATGACATGCAGATAGTTGGCATGTCATCAGGTTACTTCACAAGAAAAAGGTTTGATGCATATTAACTATTAGGCTAGGGCTATGCGGTTGCTAAATTATATTGTGGTGAATTCACTTCACTTCATATTGCACAAAAAAGTAGCTGCAAAAATTGAATATAGTTGGCTTGCTAGTTTGGCAGAAGGATTATCATAATCCACCTTCATCCCAAATGCTGTGAAATTCGGCTCAGGATGTGAATTTTGGAAGGTTTATAATTTATACATGGACGTTTGTGGAGCTTTGCTACTGCATACGAATCGACAGAAGTATGGCTGTATGCATCAACCGATGCAGACACCGGGGTTATCCTCCTTTTCAAAAAAAAGGAAGGGAGACCTTAATTGATTTCTTAGAAGTGCTCAGACTACTGAAACTTCTCTGCACTTAAATGAAACTAAGTGGTCTCAATACAGAGCCTCTGATCCATTCCACGGTTAATTGTCATACCTGGTTTGCACAGCGTCGTTGAGCCTCTCAACAATATTTTCGATGGAAGGTCTCCTCTTTCGATCAATCTGCACGCATTCTAGACCGATGTCGATGCATGCTTTTACTTCCAGGAGGTCATTTGGATTTAACCGCGGGTACATGGACGCTATGTGCCCGTCTGTCCAATTTTTTTGTACCTAGGTAAGGAATTTGGAACTGTTATCGTTGGTGATAATATAAAGATAAAATCTAAGGTAACCATCTATATTCCAACAGTCAAATGAACAAGTAATATTTTTCTTACTCTGTCAATAAATTCCCTTGCTGACGGTTGGTTCTGTTGGGGTTGATTCTTCTCTCCAGTGGTGGTCTCGATGATTAGTAGGCCTAAACTGTATATGTCTGACTGGGTGGAGATTTCACCTCTGTATAGATATTCAGGAGCTATGTACCCGCTGCATATGATTAATATTAATAATTAAATAGGCATCACTAGAGGAGGAAAATACAATTTACTCTATGACAGAGGAACAAAATTTTGTCAGAGTTATGGTCAGCTTACTACGATCCAACGACATTCTGCGTGTTTGCCCGTGTTTGTTCTTGGCCAAAGATCCTAGAAAGACCAAAGTCCGCAATTTTGGGCGTCATGTTATGATCCAACAATATATTTTCTGGCTTCAAATCCATATGGATCATAGGAATATCATGAAGGAAGCGTAAACCATCACAGATCCCTTTAATTATTTTGAAGCGAGTATCCCAAGCCATGTTACTGGATCCTTCTGAAGAAGTTGAAGATCGAGTTATCAGTAACCAAGATAAGATTTATAGTTCAACAGGTGCACGCAATCCGCGCTCAGAAAAACCTTAGATGAAACTAAAATATAAATGTTTCAGGTAGCATCACATACCAAAGAGGTTCTTCTGAAGGCTTCCCCTGGCTAAATATTCGTAGCAGAGCAAACTTTCAAAAACATCTGCAACAATATACCTTCCATTGTTCAGTACAACTTTCTTTTGTCCTTCATGGCAGTATCCAACCAGCTTGACTATATTTTCATGCTGGAGAACCATGATGTTCTGAACCTCATTCGTAAATAATTTGTCCCGAGGGAGGGGTGCATTTTCTGCAAGCTTCTTGACAGCAATCTTTTGTTCATCGGGCATAGTTCCCTGCTCAAGCTCTTTTTCAGCAACTATTGGCATTTTTCGGCAACTTCCTTAAAAGCAGAAAACGTTAAGGTATGAACATACCAGATATACTATGCCAAATCCACCTGTGCCAATAATCAGGTCCGCTGAGAACTGATCTGTGATGGTCTCAAGAAGTCTAGCGGGAGTTCCTTCGGTAACTGTTTTAGAACGGTCCCCTCCGTGGCCATTTCTGATGTCAGATGCTACAAGCTATGGATTAAACAAAGGAAATGGAGAGCAATACAAATCTTCCCTTTTCAAGAAAAAAAAAGAATGCACAAAGCTACAAACATGTTTTTTTAAAACTAAGCCATTAACATGGTTGCGCTACCAACATCTGAGATCAACGAGATTCTGAATGCAAAGTACTCACCTTAAGAAGATCAAACACTTGAGGTATTGTAGAAGCTGGGAAGAGAAGAGAGGGAATTAGAGCTGAGGATTGTGAGATGAATGACTTCGTTTTGCTAGCTGAAGGTGCATATAAATCAACCTAACGAGATGTGGATCTATCGAGTGTGGAACGATCGTGGAAGCAGCAGTAAGTTGACTTGACTCTCAAGTCTTTCTGCAAAAAAAAAAAAAAACGGTCGTTGAGGGGACTTGCCTACCGAGGTCGCTATAAATATTTCTGTGCTCTGTCTCACTTGATCGTCGGCAAGTCCGCGTGACCGAGATGGTGACATGTTAGCGCGTCTCCATTTGTAAGTCATGCGAGGGGCATTACTCATTTTTCCTTTTTACAGCTACCTGGTTTTACATATCCCTTCCTTCTATGACTTCTTCCGCTTCTTTTTTCTTCTTCGGAAAGGAGGTTAAACCCCCGGCCTATGCATCATAGATGTATGCAATTTTTATTAAATTATTATTGAACATAGCCTTACAAAAAAAACATCAATCAAGCGAAGCAGCCATCATGTCGACAATTGTCGCTACACCTACAAATTTGATGATGAGGGTGTTAGGTTGATCTCGTATTGATGAGCCGTTGGCTCATCAATCCCCTTGACTACGCCCTGATCGGGGGCGTCCATTTCAGTTATGGACAGTGGGCCCCTGTGACCTGCGTTATAAATAAAGGGTGGGGGCTGGGGCACACACGGTACGAGGTTCACCTGTGTTGCCAGCCACCCCACCGACATCCCCTCCGATTAGGGTTAGCGCAGTGCTCACGGGAAGCACCACTGCGCCGCCACCGCTCCGACGGCCACGCCGTCGACCACCATGGCCTCCGGCTCGAGCTCGTCGACACACACCGAAGGTTTGCATCTCCGATCCCCTCTCTCTCTGTTTACACACACACACACATGATTTCCACGTTGATCTACCGATACAAGTAATCCTATGGATCTAACAATGGTATCAGAGCACACTCTGGATCCTAATTTTGTTTCGGTAGTGTTTGAAAATCAAAAGCAAAAGAAAAGGTTCATCGGGATGCCCTCGGGCTCGCAGGAAAAGCAGCGCCGCCGACCTCGGCCGCGCCAGTTCCGCTCGATCCAGATGCGCACCCGAGTGGGGCATGGACGAAGAACATACCCCTCGGGCCAAAGAAAAGTCTACAAATCCTAACCCTAGACACAGAAAAATAAGAGGGGAAAAGAATTCTCACCGGTGCGTCGCCGGAAAAGGGCGCCGCCGCCTGCGCCACTTGACGGTGATGCGCTCACCCGCGGGTGAACGCACGCGCCGGCAAGGGGGCAGGGGAGGCGCCGCCGTCTTCTTCGTTTTTGCCTTCGGGCTGTTTTGGTGAAAGCGAGAAAAAGAAAAAGAAAAGAGGCCGCGGTGCGGCGTTGCTGCCGTCGTCGGCCGCCGTCGCTGGCGCCGCTGGCGCCGCCGCCATCACGCGGGCGAGCGAGCGTGCGGGAGCGGGCACGGGCAGAGAAGGAAAAAAAAAAGGGGAGGCGCGCGGTCGCCGCCGCAGCGCGGCGTGCGGCCGTCTCTGGCGCGGAGCGCGGCCGTCTCCGGCACGGCGAGCGGCCGTCTCCGGGCGGCGCGACGCGGGACAGGGGCGAGAGATCGAAGAAAGAAAGAAAGAGGAAATGCGAGCGTTCGGCTCGGGACGGCGGCGTTGCTGGGGTTGACCCCGCGACAAAGGCGCTGGACCGTCCGATGAAACGGACGGCCAGGATCGCCCGCTGGAAACCCTAGCCAGCAGACGGGCCAGTGGGCCGAAAGAAGCCGGCCACGGGCCGCTGCGGGCCTTTTTCCGCGTCGCCGCGAGCGGCAGCTAACGCTGCAGCGCACGGGCCGTGGGCCGCTGTTACGCGTCGCCGCGCGCGGAAGATAGCCAACAGGTCGGTAGATCAACGTGGAAATCATGTGTGTGTGTGTGTGTAAACAGAGAGAGAGGGGATCGGAGATGAAAACCTTCGGTGTGTGTCGACGAGCTCGAGCCAACAGGCCATGGGCCGCATTATTTAAAAGAAAAGGGCTTTTTTTTTCTGTTTGTTTTTTCAGAAACTTGTCTAAATAGAGTTTTTTGTCCATTTTTTTTGACACATTTCTTTCTGTTTTTCCTATTCATTTTATCCAACGAAAATTTGTTTAGGAAACAGAAAAGAAAGAAAAAGAAATACTTGTTAATAGTATAAAAGTTTATGAATTTTTATTCATAATTTCCGCTGCAAATAGTTAAAAGTAATTGCATAAAAGCAATAAAGTGAGAATAAAAGCGTGATAAAGTGATATTTATGATGATTATGATTTTGTTATTAATTGACCAACGTTGTTAATAGCATTATCATGATTTAAAGTGAGAATTAAAAGCTTGATTAAAGTAATATTAAAGATGATCATGATTTGTTTATTATGTGTTAAAAGGTGCATTTATTTCTCTTATTGCCCAACGGTGATATAGTTTTAATTGCACAAACAGTGACAGAAATGGTTATGAAAAGTATAAAGTTCATGAATTTTCATTCATGCTTTTCCGCTGCAAATATATAAAAGTGCTCTTAAAGTGTAAATAGAAATAAAGAAATAATTAAATTACAAGAGCATGTTAAAAGGATTTATTGAAACAATTATGGTTTTGTTATTATTATGACCAACGTCGTTAATAACATAATCATGATTTGTTATTGTTTTATGTGCTTTTATTGCTATTTTCTGCCCAACGGTGATGTAGTTTTAAATTGCGCAAACAGTTGCATATTTTAATTTCGACCAACGTTGGATTTTTATATGCAATTGTTGTCTCACTTAATTGTGGTGTTAAAAGGGGTACTACTTGATGAGCTGCATCAAGGATGTCCATACCTACTCTGAATGGAGAAAGAAAGTGGATTTGGTTTTTTATTTGTGTTGAGGTCGACTGGGATGTGGTAACTCCACAGCCAGTTAAGCCTACAGAGTCACTCGGAGACGAAAAGGATGTTGATAGTATTTGGAAAAGAAAGAAGAGGAATTATGCTCCGCTGGAGATGTCTTACACCCTCGAAAACATAAAGTGGCTAACCGCCAATAAAAGGTGCATGGCATTTATAAAGAAACAGTTGAGCAAGCTATTGTCTGCTCAATTGTAGAATGTGCATTGAAATGAGTTCCTTGAAAAGATAAAGGATCAGTTCACTGGTTCTTCAAAGATATATGCTACCCAGCTGCTTCAGCAGCTGGTGACAGAAAAGTACACTGTTATTTTGGACATGGCAAGTGTGCCATATGGTGTAATAATGATCATGTGGGTATTGCATTACTCCACAATGAGCTTTATTTATTATTTTCATGTGAAAAGTGCATTTCAGTGTGCAAAGTGAATAAGCATGTTTCCGCTCGGATAACGAACAAAAGAAAAGAAAGAGAACTCATGACTCGTCAAAATTATGGCACTGTTTTTTCGGCCATATTTCGAGGGGAAGAATAGAAAGCCTCGTTAAAAATGACATTCTTCCTCCGTTAGAGTTTTCAGATATCAAACAATGCATAGATTGCATAAAAGGAAAGTATGTAAATCAGATTAAAAAGGGTGCTAACCGAAGCACAACGACACTAGAAATTATTCACACTGATATATGTGGACCATTTCCGGTGAAAAGTGTGGATGGTTATGACTCGTTCATAACGTTCACAGTTGATTACTCCCGATATGGTTATATTTATCCAATTAAAGAAAGATATGAAGCATTGGATAAATTTAAAATATTCAAAACTGAAGTTGAAAATCAACATGATAAAAGAATTAAAAATAGTCAGGTCCGACCGTGGGGGGGGGGGGGGGGTACTATGGTCGGCACACTCCATATGGTCAAGTACCTGGAACTTTTTGCAAAGTTTTTTTACAGGAAAAGGGAATAGTCGCCCAGTATTATATGCCGGGCGATCCACAGCAAAATGGAGTAGCTGAAAGGCGTAACCGTACTCTTATGGATATGGTGCGCAGTATGATGAGTTATTCCACACTGCCATTGGGATTATGGATGGAGGCGTTAAAAACCGCCATTCACATTCTCAACAAAGTACCAAGTAAGTCGGTGCCCAAAACACCGTACGAGTTGTGGACAGGGAAAGTTCCTTCTCTACGCCACTTGAAAGTCTGGGGGAGCCCAGCTGAGGCAAAAGTTTTTAATCCCCACATTGCAAAGTTAGACCCCAAAACAGTAACTTGCCATTTCATTGGCTATCCTGATAGATCAAAAGGTTATCGTTTCTACTGTGCAGACAGATACACAAAGTTTGTAGAAACGAGACACGCGGTCTTCTTAGAGGACGAAATGATGAGGGGGAGCATGGTAGGCCGGAAAATTGATCTTGAGGAGAAAAGGGTGTGTGCACCTTTTCCGATGATCCATGAGCCATTTTTCGCCCTACCTGTTGTACCTGCACCGACAATCCCTGAGGTTGTGGTGCAAGCACCTGTTGTAACTCCACCCGTGACCACAACGAGGCAAGATTCGGAACCTGTCCGTCAGGAGCCGACTCGACCCGTTGTTGAGCATGAAAGGGAGCGGCGACAGCCACATTTAGAAGAAGAGTCGCGCGTTGAGACACATGATGTGCCAGAGAATGAGACTCTCAGAAGGTCTAAAAGAGCTAGGAAATCTGCTATTTCTAGTGATTATAAAGTTTATAATACAGAAACAGTTCATATGGAAGAAGATCCAACTTCATATGAAGAAGCCATGAGAAGCGTTTCACTCTTCGAAGTGGCTGGAAGCCATGGAAGACGAGATGAAATCGATGAGTTCTAACAATTTTTGGGACTTAGAGGAAATTCCTAAAGGAGCCAAAATAGTAGGCTACAAATGGGTCTACAAAACTAAGTATGACTCCAACGGAAACGTTGAAAAGTATAAAGCACGACTTGTGGCAAAAGGCTTTACGCAAAGAGAGGGAGTAGATTACAATGAGACTTTTTCTCCGCTCTCATGTAAGGATTCATTCAGAATCATCATGGCACTAGTTGCGCATTTTGATTTAGAGTTGAATCAAATGGATGTAAAGACGACATTTCTAAATGGAGATTTAGAAGAAAATGTTTACATGAAACAACCCACGGGTTTTTTCATGGAGGGGAAGGAACATATGGGATGCCGCTTAAAGAAATCCGTTTATGGGTTAAAGCAAGCCTCTAGACAGTGGTATTTAAAGAGAATATTGAGGACAACTGCATTTATGCAAAGTTTAAAAGTGGGAAATATATTTTCCCAATTCTGTATGTGGATGATATTCTGCTTGCGAGCAATGATGTCAGTCTACTAGAAACAAAGAAGTTCTTGTCCTCAAATTTTTTGATATGAAAGATCTTGGTGAAGCTTCATATGTTTTGGGCATAGAAATTCACCGGGATAGAAAGAATGGAGTGCTAGGACTATCACAAAAGGCATATTTAGAAAAGGTTCTAAAGAAATATAATATGCATAAAAGTAGCGCCTCACCTGCTCCTATAGTCAAGGGCGACAGTTTTGGGAAATTTCAGTGTCCCAAGAACCAATATGAGATCGATCAAATGAAAGGAATACCTTATGCTTCGGCTGTTGGAAGCTTACAGTATGCACAAGTGTGCACTCGCCCTACCTTAACTTTTATCACCGGAGTACTCGGTAGATATCAAGAAAATCCAGGCCTAGAGCACTGGAAGATGGCAAAGAAAGCATTGCGTTCTGCGCAAAGCACAAAAGGCCTCATGCTAACATACAGAAGATCTGATTCCCTAGAGATAAGAGGGTATTCAGACGCAGATTTTGCGGGAGATAGAGACGATAGAAAATCCACATCAGGATACGTGTTCACTCTCGCTGGAGCTCCAAACAGATAATAGTTGCATCATGTATGCAGAATTTATAGCAGCATGAGGCCACAAGGCAGGTGATATGGTCAAAGAAGTTGACACCCGACTTGAAAGTGGTAGATTATATTGACAAACCACTAAAGATGTACTGTGACAACCAGCCCGCAGTATTCTATACTCACAACAACAAGTCGAGTAAAGCTATCAAACCAATAAGATAAAGTATTATGTTGTGAAAGGTAAAATCCAGAATCAAACTATAAGTCTCGAGCATATAAGGACAAAGGATATGCTTGCGGATCCGCTTACGAAAGGCTTACCACCCAGCGTGTTCATGGAACACGCAGTCGACATGGGTTTAATGGAAAGCCTATGATTCTTGGATTACAGAGGCCCAAAAGTAAAAGAATTTTGTTTCAAAATAGAGAGGTATATTGTAGCTGTCTGATTCTATCGGCAATTGAGCTGTGACGATGAAACATGCTCTATGTACTGATCTATGATGAAACGAGTAAAGCACAAAGTACATGGATAAAAGTAAAAGTTGAGATCAAGGGGGAGAATGTTAGGTTGATCTCGTATTGATGAGCCCAACGGCTCATCAATCCCCTTGACTACGCCCTGATCGGGGGCGTCCATTTCAGTTATGGACAGTGGGCCCCTGTGACCTGCGCTATAAATAAAGGGTGGGGGCTGGGGCACACACGGTACGAGGTTCACCTGTGTTGCCAGCCACCCCACCGACATCCCCTCCGATTAGGGTTAGCGCAGTGCTCACGGGAAGCACCACTGCGCCGCCACCGCTCCGACGGCCACGCCGTCGACCACCATGGCCTCCGGCTCGAGCTCGTCGACACACACCGAAGGTTTGCATCTCCGATCCCTCTCTCTCTGTTTACACACACACACACACATGATTTCCACGTTGATCTACCGATACAAGTAATCCTATGGATCTAACAGAGGGTGGTCGTGATCAGGACCTTCACCCTAAACTCAAACAGAAGCAAACGCATCAAAATCTGGAAGTCTCACCAAATTGCCCAACGATAAGTCATGAGCAAAAACCGGTCCAGCCGACTCTTAGCTTGTACAACATACACACGGTACAGAAGCCGCTGCCGCCGTCTTTAGTTGACCCTTCTTCAGGGTAGAGATCAACGCTAGGGAAAACTAACCGAGCAGTCTGGTCGATGTCGTTGAGAGCCGAGAGTACAAATCAACGTTGTCGAGAAAGTAGGACAGATATTTGCGAGGACAAACCTTCTCGCGGCAATCATGCAAGATCCGAAGAACCGTACATAGACAAGTTTAATCTTCCAAAACCACCATTGATGTCGGGAAGGAGATCTCGTCATCGAAAGAAGGATCGAAGGTTACTTATTATAGACGATGAGATCTCCATTGATGAAGAAAATAGCTACCAAAACCCTAACCAATTAATTAAAAACTCCACTCATTCATCGGGTTCCCCATGCCTCAGCAAGGCTGATCGGAGGAGGGGGAAGCGATCTATGCTGGAGGCGGCTAGGTTTTCAGGAGGAGCTCTCGTGATGGATGGAGTAATTTACCTAGATGTAAGTCGATGTTGGCTCGAACGGCACCACCTTACTTCACGGACGCATGACTTCGTATTGCAAAGTCTAGCCGTGACTTTGATGCGGTCTCAGCCCTCCAAACGCAATCAAAGCAAATAGAAATAGATGCACTTAGTAAACTTCAAATTAAAAGTGCTCAGATTTTTTAACAAAAACTCGAGTATTCCTATATGTTGCAATATACATTATGGGAAAGTTTTGTCATATTTGGAAATTGGAAAATACAGTTTTTGTTCAAATTTGATGTGGAACTTAAAACGAGATTTATTTGTAAACGGTATGTCCAAATCTAACAAAACTTTCCCATAATGTATATTTCAACATATAACAATTACTGATTTTTTTTAAACCAAATTCTGATCACTTCTAATTTTGATTTTGCCAAATGCATCTATTTCTGTTTGTTAGATTGCATTTGGAGGGCTGAGATGGCATCAAAGCCACGGGTAGACTTTGAAGCACAAAGTCACTGAATGTGCCGACTGTTTTTGTTTTTTTAGATGTTCACCGGGACTGTTTTCTTTTTACTGTACTGCACTGCTTTATTCAACGAGGTAGCGGTTACATTCGAATTGAATCACATCAGCCAAAAATCCAGGTATTACATAAAAACAAACATAATCTAACACGCTTAAGAGCTTCTTTGGCACACAAATGTGCCGTTTATTTGCGTCACGACCTAGGAAAAGAAACTTGTCCTACTGGAAACTACTCCTTTCGTTTTTTAATATAAGATGTTTTAGGTATTGTACGTGTTGCCTAGATACATACTAAAGGGAGCGAATATACACACTAATACATGTCTACATACATTTGTGTACATGTGCATGTGGACAAATGCTAAAGCATCTTATATTAAAAAACGGACGGAGTAGAACTTAACTCTTTCATCTCACGTACACAAATGACCAGCCTAGCTGCAGCTTCAAGACCTTCCCTGCAAGCCAACAAATTCACGGATAAAAGGATCATCAACATGGGGATGTTTCCTGCACCCAGCTTCAAGAATTCAGCGCGATCATTACGGATGACATATCCTGATCCAGCTTCATGTGTGTGGCAGTCGAGCGAGCAGATCCTATTGCTCTTCTACTACCTGCGTAGACCCTAAAAGCGACCTGGTACCTGATGATCTCGTAAGTCCGTTAACTGAACTGCTCTTGGTGTGGATTTCTTCAGATATAATTTTTTTGGAGTACGACACTTCTGAGCATAGATCCGGGATCCTTGCCCTTCCCGGATCTGGCCGGCCGAACCACCACTTCCCCAGGCCGCCCCACTCTGTACAGCGAAGGGGAACCGTTCTCGGCAGTCGGCACCATAGTGGCGCTCAGTAAGAACGACACCACGCCCGCTCTCGCACTGAGATTTTTCCGGCAACCACCTGCGGCTGCATCTTGTCATGCCTGAGAATACATCAGATTCCACCTCATCCAGAGCATCCATCCACTAATCCACCACGTCGACATCTACAGTTATTTCTGAAGACAAATCAGGTGTTTTTTTACTACCTTCTCCTGACGATGCAAAACAAACATACTCACAACTAACTTTCAAAGATTATGAAGCTCAGCGTTCATTGCCATGATGGTCGTCGCAGTACAGGCCAATTACACAGCTAGGTTGAACTTTACATTGAACAACAGGGTCGAGTTTTAGGCGGAAAAGAAAGTAAGAAAATGAACAGAGACAACGACCATTCGGAGATCAGTATCCATCAGGACGAACGTGGCTATTCTTCCAGCTTCAAAATGGGTTTCGTCTGAAGATTGTTGAGTTGGCTATGCAGCTGTTCCTTCAGCTTGTCATCAAAGGATCCCTTAAGCAAGACTACCTTTAGTTCAGTTAGATTCTCCAGGCCGGAGAACTTCACTGAAGACCCATTGCAGCAGTCAGCCTTCAGCAGCTCAAGGCTTCTCATTGTGCTCGTTCCAAAAGTGACATCTAAGCTGGAGGATAAAGCAATCTCGAGGACCTTGACCTTTTCATAAGAGCGCTCCTCCAGTCCATTCACGTTGACACAAAAATGGAGCTTACTATCTTGGAGCAGCTTGATACGAAGAGTGCATAATTTGGGTAGACTGCCGATGAGCTTTATGTCAGTTTCTGTCAACATGGTCATCTCCAAATCCAATTTTGTGAGCTTGCTGAGCTCGTTGATATCCAAAGCTGGCAACTTCTCGACAGGCCCATGCAGTTTGAGGCTCTGCAATGTCTTCAAAGGCAGGGAGATCTCATCCAAACAAACTTGGCTGCCCTTGTCTAGCTTTACCGACAAGGATTCCAAACAGACATGACCCAAGATTGAAGAGGAGAGCTTCTCAATGTTTTTCTTGTTGATGCCGGACACTCCGAGCTTGCGCAACTGGGTGAGATCCTTGAGCTCTTTGAGGATGGCCTTCCCCCCTGATGCACCAATGTTAACAATACCGAGTGTATGCAACGCTGTCAGTTTGTCAATCCTTCCAGGTACCATAACACCAACTAGGTGGTGCTGTCCGCATAGTTCGGATACTGAAAGACATGGTGCTGATGATTGCTCTGCTAGGAGGGAGGTGCCGGCACGAATGTACTGCAGCTTCTGTAGCTTGGTAATGCTCGCTGGCAGTTTCACTATCGAGGTGTGTCTGATATCCAGAGTCTGGAGCTGCCTGAGATCACCCAATGAACTTGGCAAGCACTGGATCTTACTGCATCCTCGCAGTGAGAGGAACTTGAGACGACACAGCTGCTTCAGCATCTGCCTGAGATCAGCATCCTCTACGCCCGATGCATCCTCTAGATCAAGCACCCGGAGCAGCTTCATGCTTTCGGAGATGAAAAATTGTTTCCACTCCCCGAACACCGTAAGTGACCTTAGCCTTGAGAAGTCCATGCTCTCAAACACGATCTTGTCCCTGTCCCAGTTGTCCCTTATGATGAGATGTCGCCCGGTGCGTTGGGTGGTCACGTCACAGCAGCCTTCCAGCTCAAAGACGAGGTTCTCCTCCATGCGCCGTGAGACAATATTCACGGATGAAACCATTGACACGACATGAGATCATCTTTGTTTCACCCAATGGGGTATTGACTGACTCTGGTGGATGCTGGATTATGCTCAAATCAAGGAGATTGGAGAAGAACTTCTCCCCATTTTGCTCTGCTGATTTGTCTTCACTGTCCCTAGAGTAGCTTTCCGCGACCCACCGCCTCACCACGCGTCTCCGCCGAATGCTCTGATCTCGGGGGAAAAGTGACATGTAAAAGATGCACGGTTTGAGGGAATCAGGGCAACTACGGAAGTAGTTATACATCCAACCGAATAGGCCGCGTAGGCTGTCGTACTCTGGATTGGTCTCCAGTGTGTGCATAAATCTGTCATTGGTAGAACCCACGGTATCCATTAGTGTGACTGTCTTCTTAGCCAATACACCAGCTATTGCAACTATTACTTC
This sequence comes from Poa pratensis, assembly GCA_947311845.1. Lineage (NCBI taxonomy): Eukaryota > Viridiplantae > Streptophyta > Magnoliopsida > Poales > Poaceae > Poa > Poa pratensis. The sequence continues at coordinate 4,126,476 of CAMZMU010000045.1, forward strand.
TGGAAGCCCACCACACTTGAGAATAAGGTCTTTTAGCTTCGGTTCTTCTTTGAGATTCTTCAGAGTGGATGATGGGTTCTTCCTATCCGCCTGTTGTTCAATCAATTTGAGAAATAACCGTTGTTACTATGGCAAAGACAAATTGCATTGGATTTTACTGCTTTACTCACAAAATAAAGAGTGAGAGGCAGGCATAAACATGATTTATATACATGCATCAATTCAAGAGAATATTGTGAAAGCAAATAAAATAATCATTAAATCTGCCTAAATTATATATAAATGATAAAAATGTAAGGGGGGCAGAAAGTTACGGAAGGAATGCTATATTACCTTTTTTACCGAAGGTATATAACATTACCTAAACGGAAAAAACTCAAAATTTATGAAATACGTTTACAGCAATGCCAATGTCACCACAGCAGTCTACTTAGTGATAAGTTTCAATATTTAGATATCGAAGATAGTACTCAGTTTTATGTCATGTCTTCATCACTTATGCAAAGGCGAAAAAGCACTTCTGTATGACAATTTATGATTGTAAGATCATGCATATTGGAAAATACGTAGAAGGACCTAAGATACAGAGAAGTTGCTTGTGAGTAAACACACCTCCTGGTGGAAGAGATCAAAGGCTGCATCAGCTTGAAGACCTTTAACATTAAACACGAGCTCTTCCTTATCCGCGCAACATGTGGCGATGCTTGCTTCAGTTGAAATGGCGATGATAACACTTTTAGAGGATCTAGACAATAATGCAGCTTTGATCAAGTCCCATTCTTCCTTGGACTGAAGATCATCAATAACAACGAGGCAATCATGTTTTTCCAAAAGATCACGACACTCTTGAATGGGGTTTTTAAATCTTATCGTTTCATGGTTAACAGTCTCCTTCGCTTGAAAAGATTCAGAATGAAAATCCAAAAGTAAGCTCCGAGAGAAGTCCCTTAAATTGAATGGATGGGATACATCTGCCCAACCATACTTTTTAAATAGGCCCTCAGTAAGAATTCTGTCGCAGAACAAGTTTCTTACGAGAGCTGATTTCCCAACACCAGCTATTCCCCAGACAGATATAACTTGAAGAGAGTTAAAACGTGCAAAGGTTGTACATTGACGAAGCTCATTCATTTCCAGTTCACGTCCAACGATGGGATACTTTCTCATCCAATCAGTGGCTGCATTGGTCTTAGAGGTGACAATTGTGGCTGGGCTCACTCCGTTCTCTGCTGGTGTCTCCTCAAGTTTCTCTCTATCACCTTGAGATCCCTAGAAAATAAGAGAGACCGAAGTCAAACTGATGAGCAAAGCTAGGCCTTACGAAATAACATCACCAAAATCAAGTTTAAGTAAATAACAAGAAATAAATGACATGGGACTCTAACCGGTCTACGTTTGAAAGTTTAGCAGGTTTGGTTAATTAGTGAAAGAAATAAGAAGCAATCTAGAGGAAATATATGCTGGTTGTCATGTTTCATGCACTAACCAATGCAACCAAAAGTCCGAACTGATGGAAAGGGCTAGTGTAATCTCCAATATACACTTCAACACCCCTCTCACGAGTGACGCGGAAAATTTCGAGGAAACGCAAAAGCTTTGCGTTTCTTTTTATTGGAAAGAAAGAAGTGTTTCAGTTACACCCTCCTAGGAGGTATGGGACAGCAAAAATGAATTACATCAGTGTACATCCCAAGTCTGAGGTAGGATGGCTCTAAGACCTAGTGCACCAGCGCTGGCCCAGAGCCGGGCCTCCTCCTGAATCAGTCTGATGCAGAGCTGGGCTGAGGCCTGATCGCCGTCGAAGACGCAGGAGTTACGCTGCTTCCAGATCATCCAAGGCACCAGCAGTGTCGCTGTCGCCAGCCCTTTGCGCATCGGTTTTGGAGTGTCTTGCTTTGCCTTCTCCCACCATGACAGTAGAGTGGTTGTGACATCAGGTGTAGTGCAGGGGAGACGCAACCAGGCCAAGATGTCGTGCCATATCTGACGAGAGAACGGGTAGCTGCAGATCAGGTGGTGCATCGTCTCTGGCTCCTGGTCGCACAGCAAGCAGGCGGCATGGTGTTGTAGGCCTCGACGAGCAAGGCGCTCAGCCGTCCAGCAGCGATCGAGGTCTGCAAGCCAATGGAAGAACTTGACCCGTGACGCGGAAAATAACACGTGAATAGAAGAAGAACAATCTCACATTGGATAGAAGATGCCTATACGTGGACAAAGAGGGGGCCAACAGCAATTTTGAATAAATTGCGAAACCAGGACTTGAACTCGAAAGCCTGAGCTCTGACACCATGTCATGTTTCATGCACTAGCCAATGCAACCAAAAATTAAAACTGATGGAAAGGGCTAGTGCAATCGACATGTACACTTCAACACCGGTGAACAAGCCCAAAGTTGGCTATGAGTTCAACAAGTTATTAGAAGTATATGGAAGGGTCAAGGGAGTGCAAAGAGATGTCGATGGAATCGATTTAACATCCTCTTCCACCCGTGAGAAGTGCAGGAACACATTGTGGTGCACACTACCTTGCTTCACCTGGAGGTGAGCACAAGTTTTTGCATTATATGCTATGGAGAGCCGTTGTAAGACAGTGGCATAAGGCTGTTATTAGTTTCACTAGCTTCAAGTTGAAAGCCCCTATTACCAATTCGAAAGTTGGGTTCTTGGTGTTGGAAGTCCAATTTGCATTTTCCTTGCCTGGGAAAGTTTATGCCCCCAAGTGAAAGTTCATTTACACTATCAATTAGAAGATGAATGCCCATGGGTTGCAAGTTGAGGCTCTTTTGAACTGACTGTTAAATTGATCATTTCAAATCTTTGATTACGATAATAAAGTTTGCTTGCCTTTTTAGTTCAAACCTAATATAATAATGAACAAAGTCCACATGCATCAAGGTCAACTTGCACCACCAACAAATTAGTGGTCAGCATTATGACAAATAATCTATCATTTACACAATAAACACTAAAATATATTACACACTTTATCTAACTTATCAAGTACTATTCTCTTGTCCTAGAACTGCAGCAGTCTAATTTGGAAAGAACCACTGATGCACACAATTATATTTGACACCCGAGGGCGATAACAATATATCTATCGCCCAGAAAAAAATCCATATAGATGTATTCAATATTTTTCCGTCATGATGATCAGATAATGATAGAGTGTGTGCATTGGTGACTGTACTCATTAGCATCTAAAGATGATGAGTAAAAATGAATTTCGGGTAGTAACTTTGCTGAATGTAAATGAGGATGTTCTAGTCTTTACCTCTCTGAAGGCATAAACCGAGTGGTCAGCGGAGAACTGCTTCAGTTCCAATACTTGGTACGAATGTCCCACGCACAAGCTTGCTATTTCGAATTGCTGAGTGGACACGATGATCCAGCTGCCATTCTTCTTGTCAGGAAGAAAAGTCCTGATAGCATCCCACTCAGCCATGGTGGACAGATCTTCCAAGACGATGAGATACCTCACATCGTTGACTTTCCGCACGAACTCACCGAGGTAATCTCCTTGGGTAGCCTCAGACCTCGTCAGGACGCCTCTGAGTGCTTCTTCGTGTAATTCTTTGCAAGAGTTTGCGTAGAACTGCGCGGTCAATCCCCGGATGAACTCGTGGGGATTGAAAGGATGCGTGAGCTTCACCCACGCGCGGCAGGCGAAGTTCTGGCAGATCTCAGGGTCGTTGTAGGCCTTTCTGATGATGGATGTCGTCCCGAGATCGCCGCCCGTCCCCCACACCGAGATTACCTGGAGACCGTCGTCTTTCTTGGTGATGAGTTGGGTGAGATCCCCATGCTGCCGTTTCGCGATGTCCGTGGCCTCGACGAGCATGCTGAACGCGGCCGCGCCCATGGCCGCGGGGGGCTGCTGCTGCTGCATGACGGCGGGCTTGGAGCCGGAGTCGCTGATGAGGCTGTAGCGCGCGTTCCTGGAGCTGACGTCCTCGACCCGGGCCTTGAGCTGCCGTATCTCGGCGACCGCCTCGTCGAGCGGCTGCGTGGCGGCGGCGATGAAGGAGGGGAGCAGGCGGCGCCACCACTGGGACTTCCTCTCGAGGTGGAGGACGAACTCGATGCAGTCCTCCACGTCGTAGGCGAGCTCCCGGATCTGGCGCACCCAGGTCCGCACCACGATGTTCCTGGTGCGCTCGTCGTCGGCGAGCTTCAGGAAGGATTGCATCATCTGGAACTCGCCCGTGATGAAGACCAGGTCCCGCTGCGCGCTCTGCCGGAGCCTGGAGTCCTCCTCGATGGCCGTATGGGCCTTGGTCAGCGCCCCCTCCACCACCGATTTGGCCAGGCCGACCGCGAGGTCCGCCATTGTTGCCGACTCGGTCTCCGGTTCTTGCTTGGGTTGTTGGCTGGTTGCTGCGGTCTGTAGCTAGCAGATTTGCATCGACTGAGCACCTTGAGATGGGATTCTTATTGGGGGAACAGCAGCATTGTGGTGAATGATTCTTGAAACAATACTTTGCTAGAGTTGACTCGGAGTCGTCTCCTTCCAAACGGAAAGAGTCTTCGTTTCCGTTCACTCGCTTTCTAGCCGTTCATTTCACGGGCACCACTGATTCCGTTTTTTCTTTAAATCGAAAATCGTATTTTTTTATTTCCTAAAAATTCTATAAAAGCTATACAGATATATATACTAGAAGGGTTTGGCGCGCTTTGCCGCGCCCGGATGTAAATGACTCATCGTATACATATAATTTTGTTTTAGAGCGAGTATTTATTATTTGGGTGGTTCGGTCATAGCATGCATTTCTTGAACATGAGAAAATGCTCGAGAAATTCATTTTAACCGTTCGACAACTCATACTTCATACTAATAAAATACTCAACGACTTCGGGACTTCTGAAAAGTGATTACAAAGTATCAAAGATAATCGTTTTAAAATCTTTCAAAGGGGAGCACAACCAAGTTGTTAAATAATGGACTATTACATGTTTATTCATATCACTTAATATCTTACCATCACATTGCTAATAAATCTAAAACAATAGCAGTAACTATTTAGTGCACACAAATTTTCTTGTCTTATGCTTCATTTGAATTTCCCTTACAATGGGGAAAGAACGAATCACTGTATATGTAGACTCATAATCTATCAAGTAACCAAACCCATTAGCCGAAAAGAACAAATAAACTACAAAGTATCATCAACTTCACATAGTTAGCCTTTTTGAATTTCTTCTCAAAGACAACAAGGGTAAGGGATCTCCCAGTATGCAGAGAACAGATGAATAACGTAATAAAATCCTAGTCCATCAGCATAGTTAAATGATTAAATCGATAGAAAAGTGTAATGAACATAATGTCTATGCTGACTGCTCACCAAATACAAATTGCAAGTCGGGAAGAAATCTGCACTTGCAAGCAGAAAGACACGACCAAATAGTGCAAAAAACATGCACATGAAAACACTATCATTTTTTATCAAGGTAGAATTACAGGGGGGTGTTTGTTATCGTCTCCACAGGGATCAGCAAGTTTTATGCTGGTTCTAAGTGTTGGCAGAAGCTAGACTAAATCAATTTTCAGGTTTTCAGGTTTTAAACAGAAAAGTAAAGGTTTTGCAAGAAAGTAAAATTAAAACTAATTCAGAATTTAACTTGTAGCCTCTTGGGTTGTCAATCCAGAGTCTAGCAAGGATCCAAGCAAGGTTTAGACAGGGAACAAGAATGATTCACTCAACACTTGCAGAAACTAGTCATGCAAGCAAGGGGTTTTAGCAGGTTTAAGCAGGGGAGGAAAAATCAACACAAAGAACACTCTTTTCTGGGTTGTCAGGCCAGATCCAAGTGAGTTAACAAGCAAAGGGAGGCTAGGGATAGATTTGCAACACAAAGTATGCAGGGACTTGCCTTACACACACAGATCAAGACACACAGCAAGTAGATCATGCAAATATTCAGAAAAGACAGAGAATTGTGTCACTCAAATCACTACAAATGCCAAATATCACAAGCCCTACTTACAGATGGATGATCTACTCAGTTCAACACAAGATTACACAGAGGAATGGAGAGAAATCCTTGGCTAAGCTCACTGAAACACTAGTCGAAGCAGGGGAAGCAGAGGAGTAGACAAGGGTGGATGCAGAGTTGCAGATCTTGTGCTTCAGGTCACCAAGGCCTTGTGCTTCTTCTCCTGATTTCCATGTTCATCTTGATCTTGCTCTTCCTGTTCTTCTTCTTGCTATTCTTGCGGTTCTTGAGGTGTTCTTGGTGTTCTTGGAAAAGTGGCAGAAAAAGTGGTGTGGTGGTGGCTGTGGATGGGTGATACGTCTCCAACGTATCCATAATTTCTGCTGTTCCATGCTTATATTATACCAATTGCTACATGTTTTATATACACTTCATATCACTTTTATGCATTTTCTGGGACTAACCTATTAACAAGATGCCACAGTGCCAGTTCCCTGTTTTCTGCTGTTTTTGGTTTCAGAAAAGTACTTCTGCGAATATTCTCGGAATTGCACGAAACAAAAGGCCACGTCCCTATTTTTCCAGCACCGTCACGGAGTCCGAAGGAGAGACGAAGGAGGGCGCCGAGGTGGCCAAACCACACCCAGGCGCGGGTGGGCCCCCTGCCGCGCCACCAGGTGGTGTGGGCCCCTCGGCCTCCACCGACGTTGCCCCTTCGCCTATATATTGCCTCAGACGCGAAAACCCTAAAACACCAAGTCATATTTCCAGAAGAGTTCCGCAGCGCCGCCGCCATCGACGACAAGTTTCGGGGGACAGAATCTCTGTTCCGGCACGCCGCCGGGACGGGGAATTGCCCCCGGAGTCATCTCCATCGACACCACCGCCATCTTCATCGCCGCTGCTGACTCCCATGATGAGGAGGGAGTAGTTCTCCCCCGAGGCTGAGGGCTCTACCGGTAGCTATGTGGTTCATCTCTCTCTCCATGGTGTGATCTTTATGTGATCATGTGTATTGCTAGTATCGCTGAATACATTAATAATGTTTATGCTACTCAAGTGATTTTGTCTAGTTTCTGGAGTCATTGTGACAACACGGTATCAAGGTGACAGTGTGGGTACTTGTGTGACTCTATGAATAATTTAGACATTTATCATGGCTTATTCTTGGGAATTGTGGTGTTTGTTTACTCAGACTTTGAGGTGTGCTTTGCAGCCCTACGCATAGTACTCTTGCTTCATCAAGAAGGAGAATAATCCCGAGCAGTATTTACTTGTGTTCAGTTGTGCTAATCTAGTTGAATATGTAGATGTTACTCTTTATCTATTATGCACTCTATAGGTTACTTTAATATGAACTCCGGTACTCTCCACGGTGTAAAGGTGACAGTGTGTGCACCGTGTGTGATTCCTTTATGACGTTGTGGCGCTTGTTTACTCCGGCTTGAGGTGTGCTTTTGTAGCCCTACACAATGAATGGTGTTTGTTATCCAACAAGAGAGTGTTTAAGAGTAGCTTTTACTTATTCAGTTATGAGATCATTGTTGAGAGTGTCCACTAGTGAAAGTATGATCCCTAGGCCTTGTTTCTAAGCATTGAAACACCGTTTACAACAAGTTCTGCTACATGTTTGCTTGCTGCCATTTTATTTCAGATTGCATTACTACTTATAATCATCCATATTACTTGTATTTCACTATCTCTTCGCCGAACTAGTGCACCTATACATCTGACAAGTGTATTGGGTGTGTTGGGGACACAAGAGACTTCTTGTATCTTAATTGCAGGGTTGCTTGAGAGGGATATCTTTGACCTCTACCTCCCTGAGTTCGATAAACCTTGGGTGATTCACTTAAGGGAAACTTGCTGCTGTTCTACAAACCTCTGCTCTTGGAGGCCCAACACTGTCTACAAGAATAGAACGTGCGTAGACATCAAGCTATTTTCTGGCGCCGTTGCCGGGGAGGTAAGGTAAAAGGTATTCACATCCTCTGGCTACTAAGCTATTTTCTAGTATTGTTGCTAGTGTGTGAGTGCTCGAAGTTATTTCCTTTAGATTCTGCAATTATTTCTTTTTGTTTCTTGTTTTTATTTTCACTAGTTAGGCTTAATGGAAAACAACAAAAAAATTAGAGATCTTTATGAACTTTATATTGAATTAGGACATGATGCTTTTGAAGAGAAAATTAAAAAACCTATGGAAAATTATTTGCATGATGGTAGCAATGTTATTACTATAAATGCTTTGAACACCATTATTGCTAATGCTATGCAAAGCTCTAAGCTTGGGGAAGCTGGTTTTGATGAATATGATATTTTTAGTCCCCCAAGTTTTGAGGAGAAAATTTTCTTTGATGATACTTTGCCTCCAATTTATGATGATTATAATGATAGTGGTATTTTGGTGCCACCTACTATGGAGGATAAAGTTTATTATGATTATACTATGCCTGCAATTTATGATGATTACAATGATGGATGTGATACTTTTACTCTCACTATTACTAATGATAATGTTATGCTTATGTGGAGAGTAATGATACTTTTATGCATGTGGATCATGATAAGAATGCTTTATGTGATAGCTATATTGTTGAGTTTATTCATGATGCCACTGAAAATTATTTTGAGAGAGGAAAGTATGGTTATAGAAATCTTCATGTTACTAAATTTCTTCTCTTTATGATGAAGTTTTGAGCTTTCTCTTGATTTGCTTTTATTTGCTGGGTACTTTAAGACCTACTGGTCCTTATGAGAGAGGGAGACACGATTTCATATATCACAATAATATTAAGTCTTCTCTCTTTATGTTGAAATTTTTGAAGTTACACTTGTTTTGCATTTCTATGCTAGTCACTTTGTTCTTCATTGACTTGTTTTCTTACAAGACTCCTATGCATAGAAAGAGTGTTAGATTTAAACATGTTTTATATATGCTTCTTGATGCTCTCTTTTATGTTTCAACTCTCATCTTTATGTGGGCATCATAAAAATCACTATGCCTAGCTAAAAGGCTTTAAAGAAAAGCGCTTATGGGAGACAACCCATCGTTTTTATTTGCTGTTATTTTTTTTTCTTTGAGTCAAGAGTTTTGTTACTTCTGTAGCAACTCCTTTGTATCTTTATTTTATGCATTGTTGTGCCAAGTAAAGTTCTATATTGAAAGTTGATGCAAGATTTGGATTTCTGCGCAGTGACAGATTTTTAGCTGTCACGATTTGAGCTTATCTCCCTGTAGAAAATTCAAAAATTCTGAAAAAATCACGCATATTCCTGAGATATGTACGCAACTTTCATTATTTTAGGCCAGATCCATCTGAGCAACTTAAGTGCCTCGAAAAAATTCGTCATTCCAGACTGTTCTGTTTTTGACAGATTCTGCCTTTTGTTTTGCATTCGCTCTTTTACTGTGTTTGTGTGGATTTCTTTGCTCCACAAAGCATTGGTGGCTGTAGCTAATGTCCAGAAGCTTTGGGATTGATTGTATCATTACAGAATATGAGAATTTTTGATTATGCACTAACCCTCTAATGAGAACTGTCTTGAGTTTGGTGTGAAGGAAGTTTTCAAGGATCAAGCGAGAAGGGTGATATTATGTGATCAAGAAGAGTGAAAAGCCTAAGCTTGGGGATGCCCCCGTGGTTCATCCCAACCATATTCAGAGAGACTCAAGCGTCTAAGCTTGGGGATGCCCAAGGCATCCCCTTCTTCATCAACAACTTATCAGGTCATCTCTAGTGAAACTATATTTTAATTCTTTCACATCTTATGCGCTTTACTTGGAGCGTCTGTGTTTTTATTTTTGTTTTTGTTTGAATAAATTCGGATCCTAGCAATCCTTGTGTGGGAGAGAGACACGCTCCGCTTTTTCATGTGAATACTCATGTTCTTCACTTATATTTGTTGAGTATTCTTAACTAGCTACTGCAGTGCTTTTAGCTCCTGTTTTTCATGCATCTCTTCGAGCTGTTAGCACTTGTTTATAAATACTCTCTTGCTGCATTATATTATCATTTGGAGAGTTTATGTTTAAATAAATTGATTGGTGTTTGTTTGGAAGAAAGAAAATGCTACATGTAGTAGTTGGTATTGGAAAAGACATATGCATTCTTGTAGATCATTGTCTTGTTTCGATTTGATGCTTTGCAATTGTTTTGAGCTCTCAAGTAGATCATGTTTAAGCTCTTGCATCATGTAGTTAAAGCCTAGTAGTGGAGAACTACCGTAGAGCTTGTTGAGACTTGGGATGCATATTTGTTCTCTCTAAGGTCTAGATATTTTCTGGTAAAATGTTTGAGCAACAAGGAAGACAGTGTAGAGTCTTATAATACTTGCAATATGTTTTTATGTGATTCTTGCTGTACCGGTTTATACTTGTGTTTGCTTCAAACAACCTTGCTAGCCTAAACTCTGTACTGAGAGGGAATGCTTCTCGTGCATCCAAAACTTGAGCCAAAACCCATGCCATTTGTGTCCACCATACCTACCTACTATGTGGTATTTCCTGCCATTCCAAGTAAATATTTCATGTGCTACCTTTAAACTATTCAAAACTTTATTACTCCTTATTTGTGTCAATGTTTTATAGCTCATGAGGAAGTATGTGGTGTTTTATCTTTCAATCTTGTCATTTACTTCTGACAGACTTTCACCAATGGACTAGTGGCATATACATCCGCTTATCCAATAATTTGCAAAAAGAGCTGGCAACGGGGTGCCCAGCCCCAATTAATTACAACTTTCATTAATAATTCTCTTCACATGTTTTGCCCTGATTTATCAGTAAGCAACTTAATTTGCAAATAGACACTCCTCCATGGTATGTGAATGTTGGAAGGCACCCGAGGATTCGGTTAGCCATGGCTTGTGTAAGCAAAAGGTTGGGAGGAGTGTCATCTATAAAGAAACTAAAATACATGTGTAAACAAAAGAGAAGAGGGATGATCTACCTTGCTGGTAGAGATAACGTCCTTCATGGGAGCCGCTCTTGAAAGTCTGGTTGACAAGGGGGTTAGAGTGCCCACTACCATTCGTTGACAACAACAAACACCTCTCAAATACTTATTTTGTGCTCTCTATATGCTTTCGAAAACTTAAAAAGCTCTAGCACATGATTTAATCCCTGCTTCCCTCTGCGAAGGGCCTATCTTTTACTTTATGTTGAGTCAGTTTACCTACTCCTTTCTATCTTAGAAGCAAACACTTGTGTCAACTTTGTGTGCATTGATTCTTACATATTTACTTATTGCACTTGTTATATTGCTTTATGTTGACAACTATCCATGAGATATACATGTTACAAGTTGAAAGCAATGCTGAAACTTAATCATCCTTTGTGTTGCTTCAATGCCTTTTACTTTGAATCTATTGCTTTATGAGTTACCTCTTATGCAAAACTTTTTGATGCTTGTCTTGAAAGTACTATTCATGAAAAGTTTTTGCTTATATGATTCATTGTTTACTCTTTATCTATTTGTTAGCAAACTATAGATCATTGCTTTGAGTCACTTCATTCATGACATGAGCCTTGCAATATATTGATCAAGATTGTGTGAAAGCATGTCTCCTCAGAAATTATTTGTTGTTATCGTTTTACCTACTCGAGGACGAGTAGAACTAAGCTTGGGGATGCTTGATACGTCTCCAACGTATCCATAATTTCTGATGTTCCATGCTTATATTATACCATTGCTACATGTTTTATATACACTTCATATCACTTTTATGCATTTTCTGGGACTAACCTATTAACAAGATGCCACAGTGCCAGTTCCCTGTTTTCTGCTGTTTTTGGTTTCAGAAAAGTACTTCTGCGAATATTCTCGGAATTGCACGAAACAAAAGGCCACGTCCCTATTTTTCCAGCCCGTCACGGAGTCCGAAGGAGAGACGAAGGAGGGCGCCGAGGTGGCCAAACCACACCGGCGGGTGGGCCCCCTGCCGCGCCACCAGGTGGTGTGGGCCCCTCGGGCCTCCACCGACGTTGCCCCTTCGCCTATATATTGCCTCAGACGCGAAAACCCTAAAAACCAAGTCATATTTCCAGAAGAGTTCCGCAGCGCCGCCGCCATCGACGACAAGTTTCGGGGGACAGAATCTCTGTTCCGGCACGCCGCCGGGACGGGGAATTGCCCCCGGAGTCATCTCCATCGACACCACCGCCATCTTCATCGCCGCTGCTGACTCCCATGATGAGGAGGGAGTAGTTCTCCCCCGAGGCTGAGGGCTCTACCGGTAGCTATGTGGTTCATCTCTCTCTCCATGGTGTGATCTTTATGTGATCATGTGTATTGCTAGTATCGCTGAATACATTAATAATGTTTATGCTACTCAAGTGATTTTGTCTAGTTTCTGGAGTCATTGTGACAACACGGTATCAAGGTGACAGTGTGGGTACTTGTGTGACTCTATGAATAATTTAGACATTTATCATGGCTTATTCTTGGGAATTGTGGTGTTTGTTTACTCAGACTTTGAGGTGTGCTTTGCAGCCCTACGCATAGTACTCTTGCTTCATCAAGAAGGAGAATAATCCCGAGCAGTATTTACTTGTGTTCAGTTGTGCTAATCTAGTTGAATATGTAGATGTTACTCTTTATCTATTATGCACTCTATAGGTTACTTTAATATGAACTCCGGTACTCTCCACGGTGTAAAGGTGACAGTGTGTGCACCGTGTGTGATTCCTTTATGACGTTGTGGCGCTTGTTTACTCCGGCTTGAGGTGTGCTTTTGTAGCCCTACACAATGAATGGTGTTTGTTATCCAACAAGAGAGTGTTTAAGAGTAGCTTTTACTTATTCAGTTATGAGATCATTGTTGAGAGTGTCCACTAGTGAAAGTATGATCCCTAGGCCTTGTTTCTAAGCATTGAAACACCGTTTACAACAAGTTCTGCTACATGTTTGCTTGCTGCCATTTTTATTCAGATTGCATTACTACTTATAATCATCCATATTACTTGTATTTCACTATCTCTTCGCCGAACTAGTGCACCTATACATCTGACAAGTGTATTGGGTGTGTTGGGGACACAAGAGACTTCTTGTATCTTAATTGCAGGGTTGCTTGAGAGGGATATCTTTGACCTCTACCTCCCTGAGTTCGATAAACCTTGGGTGATTCACTTAAGGGAAACTTGCTGCTGTTCTACAAACCTCTGCTCTTGGAGGCCCAACACTGTCTACAAGAATAGAATCGTGCGTAGACATCAATGGGATGGAGTGAGGTGGATGGATGGGAATGGAATGGGAGATGATGATGGTGTGTGTTGGATGCTGTGGTGGTGTGCTGCCTTTTATAGACCTTTTCCAACTGTGGTGGAGGTGTGACCCTAGGTGGAGAGGTGGTGAGCTTCCTCTACTTTCCTGCACATGGGGTGTCTCCCCATTTTTGCACTTTTTGCCTTTTTGGGGTTTCTTGACCTCCAAGTTGATTCTTTCCCTCTCTTGTGGTTCAAACGCATTTGAATTGCTTCTTATCTTCTCATGGGACCTTGTACTGCCACGCATGTGCATTGCATCTTTGGAAATTGGAGAGCTTGAGTTGTCAGTCCAGTGGCAGGTACAGGTTGGACTGCTCAGGATTCTGCTAAGGACTGATGAGCCTCGGGAGACCTTTCCCTCGTGAGGCTTTTCCCTCGAGAGGATTTTTCCCTCGTGAGGCCTCCATCATCAAGATTATCACAAGTCTTGGCGCACGTCTGCAACTCCCTCGTGAGGCTCTGCGCTTCCCTCACGAGGCTTCGCAACGTCTGCGCCTGGCAGAGACATGTCTGTGCCCCCCTCGTGAGGCATCATCAGCCCTCGCGAGGCCCCTTCGAGAGGCAGAAAGCTCTGCCACACTTGTGTAATGGCCTGGATCACTTCTTAGCATCTGAAATTGCATCTTCAAGAGAATTATGTGCCTTTGCGCACTGAACTGCAAAATGGATGAAAAACACTGTAAAATGCAGATAAATGCTTCACTGGATGTTGATGCAGTGAGGTTTTTGGGGTTTCAGGGCTATGAATAATGCATAAAAATGATGATGATCAAACCCCTAGACCCAAACCTTTGCTTGTCCCCAAGTAAAGCAAAAATGAGGTTCTAGTGACAATAGTGTTAAGATGAACAGTGTTCAGTTCTGAAAATTTAGCAATTCATTTAAATTAGATTCATTGCAGTTCTGTTTACTATTAGAGCAAATGCTAGTTTGGAAACAAGTTTCAAATAACAGGTTTTAATCATTTCTAGGTTCAACTACTCTGGATTAACAAGATAAGACAGTTTACAAGGAAATTGAAAAGAAATGATCCAGAAAATAGCCATAATGCAGAGAGGGGTGTCATATGCATGCATAGTCAGTTCTTCACCTGCTACAGTTCCAAGGAACATAGTAGGCTAGTGCAAATTTATGAAATGAGTTAGTTGGTCATTTTCAGGTCAAGTTAACATAGTTAGTGCTTCACAGATTACAATCCCAAGATTATAACTGCTAATGCCAAAAATTTGCTTCAGTTTCAGTTATAGAATTTCAGTTAGTGCTTCACATACTACAATCCAGAGATCACAGTAGCTAATGCAAAAATTGCTTGCTGTTACCAAAATTTTCAGTTAGTTTCACTGTTAGTGCTTCACAAATCACAATCCAGGGATCATGATTGCTACTGCAAAAGATGCAAAAATGCAGAAATGCAGTTAGTACATGGCTCTAAAATGGATCATCACATTCAGTTTCTGTGTCATTTGCATTATCTAGTATTCCAAAAGTTTTGAACTGAGGAATAAATAAAATCTGAATTTGATAAATGCTTCTGAGCATAAGCTTTTGCAAGAATAACAACCAGATACAATGCAAGATTCTCAATAAAATGAAATGTTACTTGATCAGAACAGAGCATCACAATGAAACTTTTACTGAAACAGCTTCAAATTGCCAAATTGGTCATAGTTCAGAGACATGGCATAGCAATAATGTTCATGCTGTAAAATGATTAAAGATTAGAATATTTCCACCTGGTGTTCACTGCTGCGCCTCCCTCGCGAGGCTCTGCACTTCCCTCGCGAGGCATCTAGTAAGACCTCGGCGAGGCACTCAACCCTCGCGAGGTTCCTTCAAGAGTAAGAAGCTTCATGAGATCATAGCCAAGACTTCTCCATTCTCCTTTATTTAAAATCTGAAAAACTAAGACACAAAGCAAAACACACAAAACAAAATAAGGCTAATAAAGGAAATAAAAAATGTAAATGACATAAAAAGGTATCAGGCTGCCTCCTGATGAGCGCTTGTTTATAGTCAATAGCTTGACTGTAGCTTCTTCACTGGTTCTCAGCTGCAGAGGATGCATTGGGCTCATCCTAAGCTTCATCATCATCTATTCCTTCCTGATCTTCAGTGTTTAACTGCTCTCCTGCTCTGTAATGCTTCAGCCTCTGTCCATTCACCTTGAAAGTACCCTCTGTTGAGCTCTGCACTTCAAAAGCACCATGCCCAAGGTCTCTCTTGATGACACAAGGACCAAACCATCTTGACTTGAACTTTCCAGAGAACAAATGCAGCTTGTAGTCATACACCAAAATTGTCTGTCCAACACTGAATTCCTTCCTGAGTATGTGCTTGTCATGCCACTTCTTGGCCTTTTCCTTGTATATCTCCGCACTCTCATAAGCATCATTTCTTAGCTCCTCTAATTCACACATCTGGAGTTTTGTTGCTTCTCCAGCCTTTCCTAAATCCATGTTCAGCTTTCTTATTGCCCACTGAGCTCTGTGCTCCAACTCAACAGGTAAGTTACATGCTTTTCCATACACAATTCTGAATGGTGACATTCCTATTGGTGTTTTGTAGCCTGTCCTGTATGCCCACAGAGCATCTGGTAGGTTCATTGACCAATCTCCTCTGGACTTGGACACAACTTTCTCAAGAATCTGTTTTACTTCTCTATTGGACAATTCCACTTGTCCATTGGCTTGAGGGTGATAAGGTGTTGTCACTATGTGGTTTTTCACACCATACTTGCTCAGGAGCTTCTCTAGCTGTTCATTGTTGAAATGAGCTCCACCATCACTGATCACTACTCTAGGAACTCCAAATCTGGGAAATATGACTGTTTTGAATAATTTGCATACTGACTTGGAATCAGCACTAACAGTGGGTATTGATTCAATCCATTTGGACACATTTCCACTGCAACCAATATATGCTTGTATCCTTTTGATGATGGCAAGGGTCCAACAAAATCAACTCCCCACACATCAAACAATTCCACTTCTAAAATTCCCTCCTGAGGCATTTCATTTCTTCTTGATATTTTTCCTGCTCTCTGACAAGGATCACACTGCTTGATATACTCATGCACATCTTTGAAAAGATTTGGCCAGTAGAATCCAGCTTGGAGAATTTTTGCTTGAGTCTTCATTACTCCTGCATGACCTCCATACATGCCTGCATGGCATTGGAACATGACATCATTTATTTCTTCTGCTGGCACACATCTTCTGACAATTCCATCTGCACAATGCTTGTACAAGAATGGCTCATCCCAGTAGTAGCTCTTTGCATCATGCACAAATTTCTTTCTCTGCTGGTAGGTCATCTCAGCTGGCATAATTTCACAAGCTAGGTGATTCACAATGTCAGCATACCATGGAGAACTTGCACTTACTTTCATCAGCTGTTCACCTGGTATATTCCATCTTGTATCTCCTGTTTTCAGGGCAACTAATTCTGGATAGATGGTCTGCAACTGAATTTTCAGATCCTTTCTTGTCCTTTATCTCAATATCAAATTCTTGCAACAGAAGTATCCATCTGATTAGCCTTGGCTTAGCATCTTTCTTCTTGATCAGGTACCTTATTGATGCATGGTCAGTATAGACAATGCACTTGTGTCCAACAAGGTATGGCCTGAACTTGTCAAATGCAAATACTACTGCAAGTAATTCTTTTTCTGTGGTGGTATAGTTGATCTGAGCATCATCTAGTGTCTTGCTGGCATAATGGATAACATGAAGAGCTTTCTCCTTCTTTTGTCCAAGCACTACTCCTACTGCATAGTCACTAGCATCACACATCAGCTCAAAAGGCAGAATCCAGTCAGGTGGCTGCACAATTGGGGCTGTAATGAGAGCTTCTTTTAACTTGTTGAATGCTTGCATACATGCTTCATCAAACACAAACTTGACATCTTGATTTAGCAGCTTGGTGAGAGGCTTTGCAATTAAGGAGAAGTCCTTGATGAACCTTCTGTAAAAACCAGCATGACCCAAGAAACTCTGAATTCCTTTCACATTTTCAGGAGGAGGTAATTTAGCAATCACATCAACTTTTGCTCTGTCCACTTCTGTCCCCCTAGCTGACACTAGGTGTCCAAGCACTATTCCTTCAGTGACTAGAAAATGGCATTTTTCCCAGTTCAGTATCAAATTCTGCTCTGAACATCTGTGTAACACTGCTGTCAAATTTTTTAGACAAGTGATGAAATCCTTTCCATATACAGTGAAATCATCCATGAACACTTCCATGATCTTCTCAATGTGGTCAGAAAAAATGGACATCATACACCTCTGAAATGTGCCAGGTGCATTGCATAGGCCAAATGGTAATCTTTTGTAAGCAAATGTTCCATAGGGACAGGTGAATGTAGTTTTGTCTTGATCAGCTGGATGGATAGGAATTTGCAGAAAACCAGAGTATCCATCTAGGTAGCAATAGAATTTCTGCCCAGCAAGCCTTTCCAACATCTGATCCATAAATGGCAAAGGAAAATGATCTTTCCTAGTTGCCTTATTCAGTTTTCTGAAATCATTAACCATTCTCCAACCAGTGACAGGTCTTGTGGTCATTAATCTACCTTCTTAATTTTCCACCACTGTATATCCTCCTTCTTGGGCACTATATGAATTGGACTCACCCACTCACTGTCAGAAATAGGATAAATCATGCCTGCCTTGAGTAATTTCAGAACTTCTTTTTTCACAACATCTTGCATTGCAGGATTTAATCTCCTCTGACCTTCTCTAGTAGGTTTGCTGCCTTCTTCCAAATGTATCCTGTGAGAGCAAATTTTCTCATCTATGCCTCTGATATCATCAATGGAATAGCCAATAACATTCTTGTATAATCTCAGCACTGACAATAGACTCTCTTCCTATTCATCATCCAGAGCTGAGCTGATTATGACTGGATAGATTTTTTCCTTCTCCAAGAAAGAATATTTCAGATGAGATGGTAATTCTTTTAGCTCCACAATGGAATGGTGAGCTGGCTGAGGGATTTCACTTTCTTCTTCCTCTAATTCTTTTTCACAAAGATTTATTCCACATAGCTGTTGTGGATTAGCACTGTCAGCTGTCACAAACACTTGTGTTTCAGGCTCATCTGACTGCATTCCTTGCAGAGTGTTCAGCACACTTTTGTCAACCACATCTATGGAATGACACTGCTCAAGTATGTTTGGCATGTGAGAAGCATGCTTCATGCTGAACTCAGCTTCCTCTGAACCAAATTGCAATTTTAGTGTTCCACCTTTTACATCAATTATTGCCCCAGCTGTTGCAAGGAATGGCCTGCCTAATATCATGGATTCTGAGTTGTCTTCCATCTCCAGCACCACAAAATCTACTGGATAAGCAAAGTTTCCAACTTGGACTGGTACATCTTCAAGAATCCCAGCTGGTTTCCTCAGAGTCCTGTCAGCTAACTGCAATGTCATGGAGGTAGGCTTCAGAGCTCCCAACTGCAAAATTTGGCTGACAGCTATAGGTAACACACTGACTGATGATCCTAGATCACACAATGCTGTAAATGTTCTTTTTCCAACTACACATGGGATACTGAAACTCCCTGGGTCACCAAGCTTCTTGGGCATATAATTCAGAATTACAGCAATGCACTCCTCTGTCAGAGCAACAATTTCAGGATCTTCTAGACTTCTTTTCTTGGTAATCAGGTCCTTGAAGAATTTTGCATAGAGATGGATGTGTAGTACTGCATCAAGGATGGGGATAGTAATCTGAACTTCCTTCATGTCTCCAAGAATTTGGCATACTGCTTTTCTTCCTTGGTTTTTTCTAGTCTTTCTGGAAATGGGATCTTTTGAGCAATAGGCTTCTGAATGGTAGGAGCTGGTTGTAATACAGTAGCTCCTGGTTTATCAGCTGATGGAGCATTTTCCTCTGCCTTTTCTACTGATTTCTCTGCATTTTCAGCTTCAGCTGCTGATTCCACTGCCTCTTCAGGGGCTAAAGTGTTTTCTGTGACTCCCTCGCGAGGCTCAGCACCTCCCTCGTGAGGCTTCAAGTAAGACCTCGCGAGGCGCTTAGCCCTCGAGAGGTTCCTTCGAGAGGCTGCTGCACTGTTGTTCTTCTAGCTGGTGCAACATAAGTCATCTTTGGTGGTGTTTTCAGCACTGGAGCTGTGTTTACTCCACTTCTAGTTGTCACTGCCTCTACTATCTCAATCGCTCCACATTGCTTTGGATTTTTCTCAGCTTGTGCAGGCAACTTATTCACTGGCGGAGCTACTTGAGCATTAGAAATACCAGCTGTAAGTGTTTGCATTGTTTTGAAGAACAATTCTAACTGCATCTTCATAGTTTCCTGCATGCCACTGAACATTTCCTTCTGGAGTCTCATCATTTCACTGATTTCTGACTGACTGCTAGATGCATTTTGCTGATTTGCTTGCTACTGTTGCTGCTGTTGTTGTTGCCGATACTGCTGAAACTGCATATTCCCTTGAGGCCTAAAATTTTGCTGATTGGCTGGAGCAAAATTATGCTGTGCTCCTTGAGGGTAGCTCTGCTGATTTGCATTCTTATAGGACAGGTTGGGATGGTTTCTCCAGGCAGGGTTGTAGCTCTGAGAAAATGCACCTTGGTTCTGAGCATATTTCACTTCAGCTACTTGGTTTCCAGGATTTACAAACAAGGAACACTCATGAGGTGAGTGACCTTCATTTCCACAGATCAAACAAGCAGATGATACTTGATTCACATGCACAATTGCCTTGCTATTCTTATCTTGCATGAGCTGTGACAACTGGTTGGTCAGGCTGTCCAGTTTTGCCTCCAATGCATTCTGGCCACTTAACTGAATTGCTGACTGTTGGTTAGGATGCACTGTCCTTTCATTGGTCCAGAGAAATTATGGGATGCCATACTTTCAATCAATGTTGTGGCTTCATCAAGGGTCTTGTTCATAATTCCACCACCAGCTGCTGAATCAACAAAGGCTCTAGTTTGTTCTGTCAAGCCCTTGTAAAAGGTTTGCAAAATCAGCCACTGTTCTTGTCCATGGTTAGGGCACATTCTGATCAATCCTTGATATCTCTGCCAGGCATCATACAAGCTTTCACCTTCATATTGCACAAATCTTGTAATCTTGTCTCTGCACTCAGCTGCCTTGGTGGGAGGAAAGTACCTTTCAAAGAATGCTTGCAACAAATGCTCCCAAGTGTCTCTACAGTCGGTTGGCAATGCATGGAACCACATCTTTGCAAGGCCAGACAGAGAAAATGGAAACAACTGCATCCTTATTGCCTCTGGAGGTACTCCATTGTGCTTCAAGGTGTTGCAATACTCAAGAAAATTTCTGATATGCCATGAGGGCTCTCTAAGGCACTGCCTTTGAATGGATTATGCTGCACCATGTTGATTAATGCAGGCTTGATCTCCCAGTTGTTTGCCTGGATGGCAGGCATCACAACATCTGTATTGGCCTGATCCTTGGGAATCCATAAATCTCTCAACTTTTGGTCACCCATTTTGGTTACTGACTGCCTATCCTCTTGATCTTCTACTGAGGACACTGATGCTGCTCTCCTTCTTGCAAGAAAAGTTCTTTCTGGCTCTGGATCAAATGGAGCTAGAGGTGAATCTTCAGACTGCATTCACCAAATTCAGGCACTGCATAAAGTAGATCATGATTTCCTCTACACACAGTCACAAACAAGAACTTTTATCAAGGGTTAGTGAACTAAATCCCCTAATAACAATTCTAGTCACAGATCACAGGACATAAAGCATCTCAAACATGCGATCATGCATAAAGTTCATCATTTTAAACACACAGCCTAGTCTACTGCACTGCAAAGTTCCAAACATAAGCTAATCCCCGGCAACGGCGCCAATTTTGATCAAGGTAGAATTACAGGGGGGTGTTTGTTATCGTCTCCACAGGGATCAGCAAGTTTTATGCTGGTTCTAAGTGTTGGCAGAAGCTAGACTAAATCAATTTTCAGGTTTTTAGGTTTTAAACAGAAAAGTAAAGGTTTTGCAAGAAAGTAAAACTAAAACTAATTCAGAATTTAACTTGTAGCCTCTTGGGTTGTCAATCCAGAGTCTAGCAAGGATCCAAGCAAGGTTTAGACAGGGAACAAGAATGATTCACTCAACACTTGCAGAGACTAGTCATGCAAGCAAGGGGTTTTAGCAGGTTTAAGCAGGGGAGGAAAAATCAACACAAAGATCACTCTTTTCTAGGTTGTCAGGCCAGATCCAAGTGAGTTAACAAGCAAAGGGAGGCTAGGGATAGATTTGCAACACAAAGTATGCAGGGACTTGCCTTACACACACAGATTAAGACACACAGCAAGTAGATCATGCAAATATTCAGAAAAGACAGAGAATTGTGTCACTCAAATCACTGCAAATGCCAAATATCACAAGCCCTACTTACAGATGGATGATCTACTCAGTTCAACACAAGATTACACAAAGGAATGGAGAGAAATTCTTGGCTAAGCTCACTGAAACACTAGTCGAAGCAGGGGAAGCGGAGGAGTAGACAAGGGTGGATGCAGAGTTGCAGATCTTGTGCTTCAGGTCACCAAGGCCTAGTGCTTCTTCTCTTGATCTCCATGTTCATCTTGATCTTGCTCTTCTTGTTCTTCTTCTTGCTGTTCTTGCGGTTCTTGAGGTGTTCTTGGTGTTCTTGGAAAAGTGGCAGAAAAAGTGGTGTGGTGGTGGCTGTGGATGGGATGGAGTGAGGTGGATGGATGGGAATGGAATGGGAGATGATGATGGTGTGTGTTGGATGATGTGGTGGTGTGCTGCCTTTTATAGACCTTTTCCAACTGTGGTGGAGGTGTGACCCGAGGTGGAGAGGTGGTGAGCTTCCTCTACTTTCCTGCACATGGGGTGTCTCCCCACTTTTGCACTTTTTGCCTTTTTGGGGTTTCTTGACCTCCAAGTTGATTCTTTCCCTCTCTTGTGGTTCAAACGCATTTGAATTGCTTCTTATCTTCTCATGGGACCTTGTACTGCCACGCATGTGCATTGCATCTTTGGAAATTGGAGAGCTTGAGTTGTCAGTCCAGTGGCAGGTACAGGTTGGACTGCTCAGGATTCTGCTAAGGACTGATGAGCCTCGGGAGGCCTTTCCCTCGTGAGGCTTTTCCCTCGAGAGGATTTTCCCTCGAGAGGATTTTTCCCTCGTGAGGCCTCCATCATCAAGATTATCACAAGTCTTGGCGCACGTCTGCAACTCCCTCGTGAGGCTCTGCGCTTCCCTCGCGAGGCTCTTCGCTTCCCTCGCGAGGCTTCGCAACGTCTGCGCCTGGCAGAGACATGTCTGTGCCTCCCTCGTGAGGCATCATCAGCCCTCGCGAGGCTCCTTCGAGAGGCAGAAAGCTCTGCCACACTTGTGTAATGGCCTGGGTCACTTCTTAGCATCTGAAATTGCATCTTCAGGAGAATTGTGTGCCTTTGCGCACTGAACTGCAAAATGGATGAAAAGCACTGTAAAATGCAGATAAATGCTTCACTGGATGTTGATGCAGTGAGGTTTTTGGGGTTTCAGGGCTATGAATAATGCATAAAAATGATGATGATCAATTTTCCTGAACATACAACGGGCAGGGGATTAAGAAACACATATGATGTATTGGAACATTTAGTATTTCAAGTAATCATTTGGTAATATCATGGTATTCATGACAGAAACAAGATAATAGATTACTAATGTATTTATTTGTCTTTCTTCGAATGATTATATTTTAGCTTTTCTGAAAGCACTGTACTGCTTTAGTCATTCAAATCTCTATCTACTATATAATATCAGTAACCGACCGTGGCCGTGGTACGTCGCGCCTTTTTCCGTTTTAGTCTCTTGAAAAGAAGGAAAACAACCTTTTAGTCGTCTGCCTTTTACCAGTTTAGCCCATACGAGATTAGAATATTGACCCGCAGTCCACAGACACAAATCACAGAGCATCTCTCCTTTCGCGATTGGGAGGCGACATGGGCGGCGGCAAAGACATCGGCGTGGAACTCGGGAGCACCGGCGGCCGTGTAAGGCCAGCATCGACCCGCTCGCCCAGATCCCCGCTCGCCCAGATCTTCTCCCGCACGCCCGGAGCTCTCCGCCGCCGTCCGTATCCAGCCCGTGCGTCCGCCGCCAGCTCCGATGTACGGTAGTTGCGCCCTCTCTTCTTCACTGTTCAGCACCTCCGCCTCGATCCGCCATCTCTGGAAACCACCACCGCAACGGTGACGCCCCGGCTTGCTACCCCAGCCAGCAAGCCCCCGCGCTAGGGTTTCTTCTCATCCTGGTAGCGCCGTCCTCGCAGCTCCTCCAAACTCCAGCGATGGCAGCTCCTCTGTCTCCAACAGTATCCAGGGATGAGCAGCGCCGCTGCTGCGCGTGGCCTCCCATACAACAACGTCTGCTGCTCTCTCCCAAATCGTTTTGCTGAACGATTTATTACCTAAGTATGAGCTGCAAGATCGTTCCCAGCTCCTCCCTTCATCTTCCTCCCTCTCACATTTTCTCCTTTCTTTGTGGCTGCCTGCTGCTCTCCAGTGAGTCATGGATGAAATGCGTGCTTGGTTTGTGGGTGGGTCTTGGTTGATGTGCTTTTCTTCATGCAACCACTGATTCGGGTGTGCCAGCAGGGATTGAGCCATTTGGGGTCTCTGCTAAAATTTCAACAAAGTTTGGATCAAAGTTTTGTGGTCATTGTTACTTGGAGGCAAACTTCCAAGAAATGCGAGCTGCTGGAAGAAGTGGGTCATGCACTTCCTCTTAGGAATATCTGAATGGAGCGATTTTTTTTAACTGAAGAAATTCTAGAGTTACCATCGTGCTTTCAGTTTGTTTGTCCTACGTTGTGCAACATCATTCTGTCAAGAATTCTGGATTCTATCCGATGATTTAATAGTTTAAGGCAGGAATTGGATAGCTCTGTGCAAGCATTTGAGGTTGGACCTGATGTCGTGTCGTACTCTGGATGACGATGGTACTGAATGAAATCAGGTTACCAGAAGAAGCTTAGATTGCCATGAGCCCATGACTGGATCATTATGAGCAAGGAGAAAACATTATTGGTAGGCCAAGACAAGGGTGTATCGGACTAGATGCTACGGTAGGAGAGGCCCGGGTGTACTTTGCATGTCTGTACATGATATAATTTCAGTGTTGTTTTTTATGTTCGCAAAACTGGAAGCAGTCATGTAAAAGACCCTGAACATTTTTTTTGAAAAGGTACTCCATCGACCCCTAAACTACTCCGAGTTGCATCTTTCGCTGCCATGGACGCTTTGTTTGCTAGCGTTCCTCGGCGAAGCCCCCGCGGGTGCCGCCGCCGCGCGACGCGCCCACCTCGGAGGCGTCCCCGCTATCTCCATGCTCGAGTCCACGCCCGCGCCCCGTTGTCTGGACCAGCTGCGGCGGGAGGTCGGAGACGGGGACAGCGGAAGCAGCTCCTGGAGGGAGTGCCCGCACAGCTGCAGCGGCGACGGGAGAGGCGACCTCTGTCCCGTCGGCTTGGGCGGCGGCGTCGCGAGCCCCTCCTCAGCCGCGGGGGAGTGGTGGTACGGGGGCGCGGGGAGATGCGCGGCCGGAGCCGGCTAGGGGGATTCCGTGGCAATCATGGCCGCCATGTGTTCGTCGATTTGCTTCAGTCAGTGCCGGCGCGGGTTTGGTAAGCTTTGGCGGCCGGTTCTGTTCGGGGAACTTAGCAAGTAAAGTTGGTAGCAGGTTAGGAAAAATCTGTTGTAGAGATAGATGCTACTTTTAAATTGTGATTGTGAATTTAGAGAAAGCTAGAGCTAGACTTTTTCAGGCAAGTATCATTAAAGATATACAGCATTTTGTTACCAAAAGTTGTAAAAAGTAGAGTAGCAGAGGATGAGGACAGTAGGGATTTGTTTCTGTTGTGGTAGTAGTTGTTGAGGAAGATAAAGGTTTTTGCAAAATTTAGCAAGTAAAGTTGGTCTTCAGTTTAGGAAAATTAAGGCAGAGATAGAGGCTGCTGTTCATGTTTTTGAGTATTTAGAGGTAGCTAGAGCTAGTATCATGTTAGGATTTTTTTACCCCGTGTTTGGAACATGAAGTATGTTTAATTGAAGAAGAAGCTGTTTTTTTTTGTAGTATGCTACCTTTTTTTTGTAGTATGCTACCTCCCT
The DNA here is from genome assembly GCA_947311845.1 of Poa pratensis. NCBI lineage: Eukaryota > Viridiplantae > Streptophyta > Magnoliopsida > Poales > Poaceae > Poa > Poa pratensis. The sequence goes on from CAMZMU010000045.1 coordinate 4,151,797, forward strand.
ATTATAAGAAGCTGTTTGGTCCTATAGCTATTAATATTAGATGTGGTACTGGATAATGTTATATTTGTTAATGTTAGAGATCACTTTGCTGTTTTCAGTTTGAAACACAAATAAGAGTCCTGACCCAGTTGGGCTTCACAAAAGTCTTTTCAGCATTTCTGACCTTAAAATCAGTAGAGATTTCTATACTCTTTTAAATAAGTTCTTTTGAGGTGAATTAGATATTTCCCGTTTTAACTATGGACTGAATACTTTGTTGCCTAAATGTGTAGATGCAATTAAGATACAAACCGTATAGTTTTATATGCCTTTAGGAAAAGTGTTCTCCTTCATAGAGGTTGGAAGGGGAGCGAAAAATGTATGTTCAGTAGCAAATTAGAGACCTTTGTTCATTTATTTTTGCATGTCCATTAACAAACTATGCATGCAGTGTAGTAAGGTCTTGTGTAGTGAAGTAATGCTTAGTGAAGAAAAGAGATAGGTGGTTTGGTTTTTGAATAAATCTGGTGTTTTTCTATTAAGTCTCTTTTTTTATTGTACTTAAGTTGTATCAATCAGGGTGTCCTTTTTAACAGGTATGTGGCTTATCAAAAGTAACGGCTAAAATCAAAGTTTTCTTGTGGCTAGTGCTTAAGAAGAGTATACTGACTAGGGACGTTCTAACTTATAGAGGAGGTAAGAAAGGAGGCCACTTGTCCTTTTTTGTAGCAGTAATGAAAGTATTGTCCTTAGCTTTTTTCATTGTTCTCTGGCAAAAAAGTACGCCTGGGGAGAATGTGTGTTTGATATACAGGATAGATTTTCTTCTGTCTCGCATATAATTGGTTTTTTTTTTTTCCGTTTCCCTGGTAAGATTAGGGTGTTCATTTCAGTAGGAGTAGCAGATATAATCTGGGCATTGTGGAAGTCGAGGTATGCCTTATGTTTCAGTAAAGTATTTCCTTAGGACCCTAGTGGAATGATTGTACAAATTGCTTATTGGTTAAATACTTGGGCTATTACACTGAGTCGAGGCTTACAAGAATTGCAGTGCAAGCGGAGCAACATATCTGCTACGAGTTGTGGCTGAAATCTTCAGCAAGCGAAGTGGTTGGGTGGTGCTGCAGGAAAAAGTTAGGAAAGTCATATTAGAATAGAAGAGTAGAAGAAGAAATCAGAAAAGTCAGGTGGTTACTGCAGGAAAAAGTTGCTGGTAGTCTAGCTTTGTAGTTTGATCTGATGATGTTGTCTTTCTGTTTAGGTTTTTTAGTTTGATCTGTTGTTGTTGGTTTCCTTGTAAGTGAGTCTTAAGGCTGGAGCTGAGTAGGTTGGAGTTAGTGCAGTGCTGGGCAGTGGTTTTACGTTTCTTGGGGAGTTTTGCCTCCGGCGCGAGTGGAACTGAATTATGGAAGTTGTATTATCAGTTTTCATTTTAATGAAAATTGGGGCGAGGCCCTCCTATCTAAAAAAAAATGTTCGCAAAACTGTTTCAGCTTGTGAACTGCAACATGTAGTAATCCTGCACTACAAACCTCCCTCGGATTTCATACCTTTGAATGAAACCTGAAAAAATTCCATGTGAGCCATTTAGTTTGATAAGATTATTTTATTTAGTGATATTTCCTTGCAATATAGCAAAAATTATCATGTAATGATTCCATTGTATATTCATAATTTTCTGCATGAGTATGATGTTTCATACTTCTGGATTACCATGTTGCAAACAAAGATTCAATGACAAGTGGTCTTTTTCTTTTCTTTTGAGAGGATTGAAATATAGTGGAACAAGCAAATAAACAAAATCTGAAGCGAAACTGTTCCATTCTCAATCTCAAATGATATAAAAGAGAAACCAAAGTTCAACTTAAGATTCTTGAGTGGTACTCATTATATATTATTTTATATGTTTGTGATGGCGCAATTTATTTTATACCCGTTGCAACGCACGGGCACTTTGCTAGTATATGAAGTATATACACCTTCAACCTAACTTCAGTCTCTTTTAGTCTCAGATTGAACCAAATTAGAAAATCATGTGTTTAAGCACCAACACATAAAAAATGGGGCCGAAACTGCAAATAACACTGAATAAAACACGGGACCGAAACCAGCAGAAAAGGCAAGGTTTGGTTGATTGGGGTGGAGCCACATCCTGGCAACCGAGGCCACGGCCCGAGGTGTGACGATGGCGCACAGACTTAAGTTGCTCCGTATCAGGTCCTAGGTTCAGTAGGAATACTTTATCAGTACTGTACACGAAGGTGGCCCGTGGCACATGGTTATCTTCCATAATACATTGCAAACGTGCATCATGTATATCTTGAACAATATACTTATCCAGGTACATGTGAGATGAATGTGCAGTTTGTGCTATTACCACCCATCCTGTAGGGTTCTATAGACATTTTCTATGATTTCTATCCCACCAGATCCACTTTGAAAACAAATACTTGCTATCCCCCACATTAGAGATTTATTTTGGCCCAACACTTAACCATAATAGTCATATTTTAATACCCTAGTGGCTCCAAAAGAAAAGCACATGGAGTCTTGTATGACAACACCTCCAAGTTGCCCTTATCATGTTACCTATACAATCTGGTGCGGCAAAGTACGGGGCTTGACAGAAAGATAAGCAACAATGCATGCAGGTAGACATGTACTTGCTCACATGCCATCAAATAATTTGAAAAAACAAGCTATATACACTGGTGTATGAAATATGATTAGACACAATCATGAGAATAAGATTCAGATAAACTGAACTCTCATTGAGGTACTACAAGCCACATTAGAAACAAAGATACCAAACAATATTTCTTAGAAACCTATACAGGCTAACAGGTACGTGTAACTATATGTAACCTTCCTTGGTACAAACTGAAAAAGAGTTGAACTTTCGAATACACTCTGCATTCCCATGAAGTTGACAATCCCGACGATGTTGTTATGCGCACTGTTTTTTTTTTTTGCTAGATGCACAAATGTGAATATTTACAAACACAAGGATAAATTTAAAAAATCTTAATGCATCTTGGAAGGAACAACACACATGCAAAGAATTTGTTTTTTCAATCCCACATTCAATCAGATTTACTACCTGAGAGCATAGGACCATTTGAATAATCTCAACCTTGAGCCAAGACATCTAATTAGTGCAATGCAGTATACGAAAAAAGGCAAAGACCTGCACACTGTTCATCAAGACTGATCTTCTGTAATATAGTTAATCTAGGTACAAAATGTTTAGAGGTTAATACCGCGGTATTTTTTAAGCAGGTAGTAAGAGAGGATTAATTCGGAGGCAGTAACTGCAACTCCGTAGGATAGATTGTGTCATACATTATTTTGGCAAGTATTTTATCAGCAGTTGGATTTCATTGGATGGTTAGGGAGGCAGCAGACCCTAGCTAACAATTTGATAAGGAGTACTACTACTGTAGCAATGGTATCCTGATACAACATTAGTAGCAATAATGATGAACAAATGTCAGCAGATTGACAAACATATAATGTCCATTAGGTATAAGTTTATTCCAATTATAATAAAGGATAATGGTCAAATCACAGGGAGCTACATTAGCTGGACATGTTCTAGTTGATGGTACACACACACATTATACTAACACTACTCACTTGTCATTCAGTAAAGGAGGTTGACATGACAACTGGAGGGAAAGAATTGCTTGTTTAGTAAAGTCAGAATGGTTTCAAATAAACTTTCATCCATATATTTGCTAGTTCTGACTTGGGCATGATCAGCACAATCTGAGAAGTGCATCTATATCTGATTTAAAAAGTATAATTACCTGGAGTGGAACCAGTTTCCATTTTTAATTTAGGGAAAGGCTTCCATGAGTTGGCAGAAATCAGACTGTTTAAGGTTTTCCAAACAACAGAACTCGGTTTTATGAATGCGTTTAAAAAATAATGTTCATTTCTTTTGGAAAATGGCAAACCTTTCCATCTCTGTCAGTATCAAAGAAATGGATCATTTTAGATATCTTTTCCAGCTGAAATTATTTACGCTAGCCATTGTTTCAAGATCCCAGGGCGTGTTATATCCTTTAGTTTGAAGCTTCTGTAAATAAAAGTAGTAACAAATTCAAAATTGTTTACGAAAGTAAGAGATAGAAAGTAAATAACAAAATGAATCTTCAAAGTACATGTCACAAAAGAGAAAAAAAAAACTATGACCATCTAACTTGGTGTTCCGAAGTCAACTACAGAGGAAGTGTAGAGTTTCTGAAATGGTGGATGGGGGTTATCCTCTCAGGACCCCTCACACATATATATATATTACCAGATTAGGGTTTCGGTTAGATGGGCCACAATGGGCCTTACATGGACTTATCATGATCCAACACTCCCCCTCAAGATGATCATGGGTAAACTACCATGGTCATCTTGCTATCATACATGACACAAAACTACAACTACCACTACTGAACACAAACATAACACCTAAGATACATGAGAGCGCCAACATCCTTTGCTCTCTCGGTCTTCAACTGATCTCAACCATCTTCTTGTGTCTCAACATCAACTATGGTATGATCCTACTGCCTAAACTATCTCTCCTCAGCTTCTCTCCTCCATTTCCTCCTCAACAATCAACTCTGTGTCCTCAGCCTCTGTTCTCCACACTCCATGCCATTGACCTCCTCCATCCTTCTCAGAAACCCCGGCCAACTCCGGCCTCAACCATCTCCACCTCAGGCAACGCATGCCTCTCCCCAGGTCACTCTGGCCTCAACCATCTCCACCTCAAGCAACGCATGCCTCTCCCACGGACAACTCTACAACCATCACCACAGAACCAACAACCTCATCATCTCCATCAACAGCAGTAGTCATCACACCTTCATCAACAACACCAGACATCATCCTCCTAATCACTGCATCAACCTCACGTAAGCACATTCTCCCCCTTGCTGCAACTCCTCTCTTCTCCCTCTCCATCACCACTTCCCTCCCCCTAAAAGAAAATGCCACAAAGCTCCACTAGTACAGAATGACACATCGGAAACGGGCCAAAAACCCCTTCGGCAACGGAGAAAGGGTCCGTGTCCCCGCCTCTGTCACCGATGTGAAGCCTCACAATGGCAACGGAGGAGATAAACCATTTCTGATGTATTTAACATTAGACACGGAGTTTTTCTAATAACCGTTTCTAATAAGGGTTACAGGAAAACAAAAAAAAAACACGGTGACGGGCTGTGCCGTCGATGGAGCCCCGCTCCATGCGACTAGACGGCCGCCCGGTCGTCACCCTATTCCTGTACGCCCTGCTTTACAAAAGTTCATCAGTGCGCGTGGCTGGAGCTCTGCTCCTATGTCTTCACGGCCGCCAGATGAACATCTACTGTCTTTCCTGCTGCGCAAAATGTACTGCTCCTGGTGACGGCACCGTGTATGGAGCCCGCTCCTAGGTCTTCACGGCAGCAGCATCGTCACCAAGCATCCACCAAGCCCTTGAAACAACGAATATTCTTTGTTAAAAACAGCAAACAAAGCTAATAAACAGAGCCAATAAGCAGTAAACAAAGCAAACCGAGCTAAATACATAGCTGAAGAGCTAACTAACAGAGCAAACCAAGCTAAATAAGTAGCTAACATAGCAAATACATAGCTGAACAGAGCTAACTAACAGAGCAACCCGAGCTAAATAAGTAGCTAACATAGCAAATACATAGCTGAACAGAGCAAACCGAGCTAAATAATTAGCTAACATAGCAAATACATAGCTGAACAGAGCTAACTAACAGAGCAAACCGAGCTAAATAAGTAGCTAACATAGCAAATACATAGCTAAACAAAGCAAACCGAGCTAAATAAGTAGCTAACATAGCAAATACATAGCTGAACAGAGCTAACTAACAGAGCAAACCGAGCTAAATAAGTAGCTAACATAGCAAATACATAGCTAAACAAAGCAAACCGAGCTAAATAAGTAGCTAACATAGCAAATACATAGCTGAACAGAGCTAACTAACAGAGCAAACTGAGCTAAATAAGTAGCTAACATAGCAAATACATAGCTAAACAAAGCAAACCGAGCTAAATAAGTAGCTAACATAGTAAATACATAGCTGAACAGAGCTAACTAACAGAGCAAACTGAGCTAAATAAGTAGCTAACATAGCAAATACATAGCTAAACAACGCAAACCGAGCTAAATAAGTAGCTAACATAGCAAATACATAGCTGAACAGAGCTAACTAACAGAGCAAACCAAGCTAAATAAGTAGCTAACATGGCAAATACATAGCTAAACAAAGCAAACTGAACTAAATAAGTGGCTAACATAGCAAATACATAGCTGAACAGAGCTAACTAACAGAGCAAACCGAGCTAAATAAGTAGCTAACAGAGCGGTCATTTACCTTAGGCGAGGCGGGGTCGCTTTCCGTCGCGGATTGCGTCCCAGGCGTCGGCGCCGGAGCCACTGCCAGAGGAGACCTCATCCTGCTCGAACACCGGAGCGTCCTCCTCCTCCTCCTCCTCATCCTCCTCCTCCGTCGCCGCCACCGCTGCCGCCGCCGCATCTGGCCCAGGGCCCTGGCCAGGGAGAAGAGAGCTGTCTATGGCCGCCCGGAGCCGCGTCTGGAACAACGCCTCCTCGGCGGCTTCTATCGCGTGCTCGGCGGCGGAGATGCGGATAGCTCTCTGCATCGCAGACGCCCGAATGACACCCTCGGCGCGCTCACGCTCAAAGGAGGCGCGAGAGAGGAGGAGACCGACCTCCAGATCCTCGTCCTCATCGTCCGAGGAGGACAATGAGGACGAGATCCGGGCGTCGGTGGCCGCCACCGTGGATCTGGATGGGATTTGACGGCTCAGAATGAACTCGCGACCGCAGTCGCCGGGGATCTCGCCCCAGTTGTAGGGGAGATCCAGGCTGCGCCTCGGAGGGTGGGAGGAGGAAGATGCTCCATCCTGACTTCCGTCGGTGCCGGAGGGGCTCGCCATCGATGGGTGAAGTAGGAGGAGGGCGTGTGCGGCTAGGGTTAGGAACTGGGGAGAGTGAGACTGAGAGTGAGAGTGAGATACAGTACTGGAGTGGGAGATATTAATACCGGCACCGCTTAATGTGCCTTCACATGGGAAACGGAGATAGACCGATCTCCGTTTCTAATGTGGCAATATCAGCAACGGAGATATTCTTTCCTCCGTTGCCTATATATGAGCAACGGAGATCTTTTCAGCCTCCGTTACCATTGTGTCGGGCCCATCGACCGACTAGCGCGCGCGCGCACTCGCGGAAGCGCGCGGAGCTCATTTTTCCGTCGCCTAACTCTTGCCGTTGCCATAGAGGGGTATCCGATGTGTCGTTCTGTATCCTCTGCCATCTTCTGGAACCTCCTCTCCTTCCCGAGGCGCCCAAGCTTGGTGATGGGCACCCACATCTCCTCCTACACGACCAAGAACCAAGCAGCACCAAGCAGCGCAAGAACGCACAGCCTTCTGCCAAACTCATCGGCCTCCTCGAACTGCGCCGCTACTCGGCGGCTCCAACACACTGCCTCCACCTTCGCCAACCACGGCCACAATCTCCGTGTGACATCAATCCCTATAGATCTGTGAGGCTGGGACAGAGCCGCCACACTCGGGATCACAGCCACTTCTTCCTCCTCCTCGGTCTCGAGCAGCTCCTCCACGGAAGCCCAGCCTCTCCACCTTAACCTTCCTTCTCTCCCCCTAGAACAAAACCACCTTCACCTCTCCAGCAACAACAACGCCCAGCCGTAGCCACCTTGTCCTCTCCAATCAGCCACAACCATCCTTTTTTTGGTTCACCCATCTTCCTGACCAGCTACACGCAGCAGCAAGGTCTCATCTTCTCCGCTGACCAGCTACACGCAGCAGCAAGGTGTCTTCTTCTCCCCTTGTTTTCTCTTCTTCTCCCCTGCTCCAACTGCAGTTCAGCCTGACCTTATTCTCCCAGCGAGCAGCATGCAGCAGCAGGAACGGCTTCCTCTCCCTGGGCAGAACAGCAATAGCAGGGGAGCTCGAGCTCCTTCTTTATTTCTCTCCCCCTCTGCTCCTTGGTCCCTACAGCAAACCAAGACAAGGAGCAGAAACATCTCGTTCAGCTTGTTCTCCCACTTGCAACCTACGCCTCCTCCTTGCAACCTGAAATTCCATCTGCTGACTTTTTTTTCTCAGCTCCGGCCGGCCGGCCGCCGGTGTTACTCCCAGATGCCAATTCTGTATGCCTGCCCGCACAGCCTCAGCTTGTCTGGTCGCCACCTCTCACCCCTGCTCACAACAGCTCAGCACGGACGCCTTCCGCATCTGTGTGGCTCCGTCCTTCCGCCTGGCTTCGCTGCAGCAGCACGTGCGCAGTAGCAGCAGCCACCTAGCGCCTCCTGACGCTCAACCCTTCACACAACAGCTTCACCACGCACAGCTCAAGCTGCAGCTCGAGCCCTTCTTCTCCCCGTCTCGTTCTCCCGTGAGGCAGGCGCTGCCAGGGAGGGCCTCCTCTTCTCTCTTCCTCGCAGCCTCCTCTCTCTCCGCGGCTACCACGCCTTGGAGCTTGCCGCTGCCACTATGGTCGTGCCTGACCCAAGCAGCAGCCTCTGCTGCTCCCCTCCAATCGTCTCCAGGAGGCCGCAGCTCCGAGCCCGTCGCCGACCTCCATTCCGGCTAGCGCGAACTCGCCCTTGTTCCCTGCTACGAGCTGGTCGGCAGCTGCTCTTGCTCAGCACCAACTCCCTCCTGACCATGTTGCATCTTCTCTCCTGGCCAGCACACAGCAGTACCATCTCGCGTCCTAGCGACGGATCCTGCCAAGATGTCGATGTAGAAGGCTGGATCTGTCCACGGTGCCTGCTCCTCCTTTTCCACGCTCACCGCACCATCAATTGTGACCTGCACGGCCCAGATTGGGGCCGCCCCATCACGTGCCAGCAGCAGCAGCTCCTGCCCGATGCACATCACACGGGCTCAGATCGAGCCCACACCACAACGTCTCCTCCTGCAGATCCGCCCCCTGAACCTCCTCCTGCAGATTCGCCCTCCTTCTAGTGCCACCACCAACTCCACCACCAGAGCACCTTCTTTCTCATCCCCTTCACCTCTGAATCTACCTTATCCTACTCCATCTTCCTCCCCTGCGCAGAGCAGCAGCCATACTCACACAACTCACCTCGCTGTGTGAGATGGCCACAGCCCACGCAGAGCAACAGATGCGGCCTCCCGCCGCCTGGATGTCTACAACTCGCCTGGTTGTTGTGGCCGGCGAGGAACTAGTCCGCGGGTGGTTGTGGTGGGCGGCGGAGAATGGGTGGCGGCTGCTAGTTAGGAAACCTTAGCTCTGATACCATGTAGAGTTTCTGAAATGGTGGATGGGGGTTATCCTCTCAGGACCCCTCACACACATATATATATCACCAGATTAGGGTTTCGGTTCCATGGGCCACAATGGGGCTTACATGGACTTATCATGATCCAAACAGGAAGGAATGAAAATTCACAACATTCAAGACTTGACAATTTTTAGCTTGGATTTTTTTCATACTGACAGAAAGTAAAATGAATTAATTAGTTCCCTCGACAATCATTCGTGCACACCACAAGTAAGTTAATCAACACCTTTTATTTTCACAGTAAGGAAATTGAGGAAACAACTTTTGGATAAAACTGCAAATAGCCGATGAAGAAAATAAATTAGATTGGTTACAGATTTCTAAGGTATGCCGATGAAGTAAACTAAATTTGTTGAAGAACTTCTAAGGTGTCAATGCTCATTTTGTTATTTACATGTATTCGCGACAACTTTGTATCAAGATTTTATCTAAATTTAGAAGCTTGCCCAGACTAATATGAATAGTGTGGCAGAAGTGCTACTCCTTGAGAAATCTAGCAGAAACTATACGATTCATTTATAAAGATAGCAAAGACAGGGCAAAACCTCATGCTCGAGCTCAGCAGCTCTGTATGTAGTCTCCTTGTCTTGCCAACGGGAGCAAACATGGGTGCAGCGCCACCGCCGCCCTGCGGGTTCGTTGGAGCTGGCGTCGACCAGTAATCCAGCTTTCCTCTCGGGAATAAATATCACGGCTTCTTGATCCCAATTCCTTCACGGCACATCAAAGAACACACAAACCAGAGTTCAGGCTGCATGTTTTTTCATCATGTCTGCTATGCAATCATCATGCCTCCAGTTTTGTACAAAGTTTACATTCTCTTATGGTAGTAAATAATTGTTGAACATTCAATCTAAAAACCTAGAGGTTAAATGGTTTAGTGTGGCAACCACATTCTTACAAAATATATAACAACTTAAATTGAGTTCATACTGAAAACCACAGAATCTTTTGAAAGATACTATCGATATATCTCAGCAATCCATACCTACAATCATGGGATATACTCCTGGAGGGCATGAAAGTGGCAGTGCAGCATTTTGTGTCATTTAACATTATCTCACCATATTTGGAACCATTGAAGTGCTGCACATCGATTTATGCAACGTGCTGAATGCTCAAATCCACCACAAATATCAATCTGCAGATCCTAACCCTCTGAAAAACTGGAATACAAAAGGCATAAAGGGGCAAAAAAAAAGGTATGTAAGCCCATCGGAGAAGATAAGAATTTGCAGTTCATGAACACATTTGCCAAAATAAATAAAAACAGTGAAAGGGAATCGATTGGAGGGATGCACCTTTGTAGTGGGAGGCCGACCTGGGGTGCTCCTTGTGGCAATCGGGCGTACGGGATGAAGTGGCCAACCCTGTAGTAGTGGGCACAGGCTCCATTGCTCTGCTCGGTGGTGAGACGCCGAATTGAGGAGCGGCGCGGCGTGCGCCAACGGCGTGGGAATGGAGGATTGGAAGCAGGACGGTGGGGACGAGTCGGCGGTGAAGCCGAGAGGACACGGAGATGCAGAGCAAGGTGTAGGAGCCGTCGAGCCGGGTCGGCGGCTTGGGAGTGGGATCCCCTTGGGAGTCAGGGAGGCGACGGTCAGCTGCCACGACGACCGCTGGCCATGGAGTTGAGGACGCCCCTGCGGAGGTCGAGCTCTTTGTGTTCGCTCACCTCGCGCCGTCGCGTGCGAGGACGCGCTCCTGACCCGATGTCGCGGGCGGCCCTCACCATGGAGTCGAGGACGTGTCGGCGAAGTTCGAGCTCCTTATGTGCGTGATAGGAACCAACTACTAAATTCTAGCAAATTCAGAGAAGAACGACACCGGAAACAAGCAATTCAGAATTCAGCGACTTTTATTACAGAGGAATGCTTAATTCAGCTGAATGATTGAGTACGGGGGAAGCTAAGCCAGCCAGGACATGGCGGCGACAAGGGGGGGGGGGGGGATAAACCCTAAACCTAGATAGTTCAACACGAGACGATCCTCTGCTTATAAAGCTAAAAGGGAGCTAGACGACAAGGGAGTGAGTGGTTGGCGCCAGAAAAGGTGAATTCAAACAGCGACCCTCCGGAGCTCCTTGTCCGTTGATCGACAGATCGACGGCTAACGACGCATCATAACGCGAAGCGGTAAGTTGCGACGACAGACGTTGATCTGGAGATAAACGGCTAAAAAGAGTTTCGGAAGAGGTACAGTAACTGAATTCACCTCTCTGTTCTTCGACATCTTCAGTTATAGCTTCAGAATCCTGACAGTGCACCCATCTTTGCGTCGTCTCCAGCGACGGCTGAGATGGAGAAGAGCCGCTTTGACCTCACGTAAAGGAGAACGACCGCAAACGAACCGACCTAGCAGTGCTCACCTGACGCGTAGCCTATCTATCCGACCCTAACTGTGGGTCACAAAACGAATGATGAGGTGGACGAACCACTGGCCTGAAAATCCAGGCAGATTGTATGTTGTAGAGATATAGGTTAAATGGTAAAATCTTTTAAAATTATATTGTATTTTAGGCTGCACAAAAAAAAATCACGACAAAATAGAGGATTTTTACTATACTTGATACCGCCACAAATTTTTTTATTTTTATGTAGCCTAAAATAATTCGTATTTTCCAGCTGAAACTTTGCACAACTACATATACCATACATAAGTATTCACGTTCAAAAAATGGAATTTTTAAAAACACAGAAGTATTAATTTCGAATTTAGAAAAAAGGGATAACTGGTGCCCATGTGCACCAAATCCGTACTCATTTCACGCCCCTTTCACCGTCGGTGGGTACATACTAGCAAAGATGAAGCAATATAACATAGACCTAAAAAATTCACACCAGACCCTAAAATAAAACCAGAAAAAGCAATCAAGTATGGTCTACCCCGCAGAACCAGAAACTACATCACCGGCCACCGTGACGCCACCGAGGACGCGAAGGCGGTGGATGTCGATGAGAGTCTTTAAGAAGGGCCTCTGAACTAGAGGCTGAACATGCGTCATCAGTAGCGCCTGAAGAGACCGCCTCTTCGGTCATAGATTATGGTGGAAAAACAGGTCCACGATGTAGTGATTCCAAGCTTCAAACTTCCCATCCACCGCCTGGGGTCGAAGACAGCAGCAATGGCCACAATGTCCTCCCTGCTGGCATCATGCCAACGAAGAAGAGGCCAGCTATCAGCACCACCAAAATCCAGGCCTTCACCTGAACTAGGGCCTTCTTGGAGGAGTCCACAATGAAGTGGCTCTCCAGTACCTTCAGCCTTGACTACCGGAGCACCTTGGTGCAGAGAGGAACTCCCAGGTAGCAGAATATACTACCAAAAAAACTGGCACACTCCTAGCTACGGGCATTAGGCCCAAGACCAACAGACTGTCGTAAAACCAACCTAGAGTACTATGTACACACCGGCCAGCCCACCCATCTCCACCCCAAGCGGCACGACCACCGGGAACGAGACAGAGGAGGATCGCGAAGCGGTGATCCACACTCATTTAAACAGGGGAGGGAGGAGAGAGGAGGCGAGGGGTTGAGCAAAGTGTTTGCGTCTATGCGTTTCACGCCCTAGCCTTTGGGTTTTCGTGGCCGAGTCTCGGTGTGTCCTATTCTGTAGGTGTAGACCTGGCCATGGGCAGACCGGGCCGGGTCTTCCAGTCAGTACCGACCCTGCTAGAAAATTATGGACTGAACCTAATTGTGTAGCCCGACTGTGTAGCCCGACGATCATATCAGGCCGGGCTTGGTCTTGATAATTTACACATTATAACGGAGGCCCGACCCGAGGCTAGACATCCTAACGTTTTTACCATGTTTAGAATGGGTCAGACCAGCCAGATGGTCGGGCCACGCTTGTCCCTGCTTTTCACCACAGGACATTCTTAGGCTCGTCTAGAGATATGGCCAGGTGTATTGATACATCCTGTCATGTTTGGTTGCTTGAGAGCCCAGCGTATTTACCATGTTAAGACTGAGCTTGGGCCCAAATTTTTGGCCTAACTGTCAAGCCCGGCTTGGGTCTATATTTTCAACACCGGGCTTTTTGGGTCTCATCTAAATATATGGTCAGGTCTATTGATACATCATTGTCATGTTTGGCTGCTTGGATAAGAACCAATCAGATTTTTTCATGCAAATTTTAGATGTTTATTGGAAAAACATACTACTTATCCGGCTGATCAACAATCCGCCCCGCCTTAGGCCTGCCACGTGAGCCCTCTATGGCGAAAAGAAATGGAGACAATATTAGCCCCACCACCCCACCATCCTTTTAGTTATCCTCTCTCACACACTCCAAATTTTTCCGGTCTTCTTACCCAATATTCCAAGCAGGAGGCACGGCATGACCAAACCTCCATAGAGCCGCGCCTTGAGACCCCTACCGTGTGCCCATGCTACCGTTCTTCTGCCTCCCACCGCTCACCCACTAGCACTTAGCTTGCTGTATTCGTCATCACCGTGGATCTCTCTCTCTCTCTCTCTCTCTCTCTCTCTCTCTCTCTCTCTCTCTCTCTCTCTCGTGATGCGATTTTGTTGTGGCCTCGGGCATCCATTGTTGTGACGCAGGACCGCTGGCGCTGCCACTTGGTGTTGCAAAAGTCAGCAAACCGCAAAGATAAATGTGAGTCACCAACGCTACAATTTCGTACTATACCTACAAAGTGCAATCGTATGTAATACTATACCTATGTAACTCCGTCCTTCTATCTGTTGAATCATCAATGTACTGGGATTTGAGAAATGTGGTATATTTTGTACTGCAAAGTGCCTCTAAAAATGGGTAGAGGAATTTTTCAAAGTGATACTAAAATTTAAAACAATGCCCCTAAAAATGGTTTGAGCTATCCCTAAGTGCACCTAAAAATGCTTAGAGACACTTCAGAAAAAGTGCTGCTGAATATTTTTTATTTCACAATGCCTCTAAAAATTATTAGAAACATTTTTCAAAGTGCCCCTAAAAATTGTTAGAGGCATTTCGTGAATTGCCTCTGAAAAGCCATTTTTGGGACACGATTAAATGCAACACGTTTTACCTAAAAATAGTTAGTGGCATTTTGGTGATTTTTAGGGGCATTTCAAAATGTCCCTAATCAACTACTGTGACGTAGTGTTCGGCTATGATCAGTGATAATCGTCTTGAAGCACAGTAGTCTATAAGTCGACTAAACTCGTATTTGTCTTAAGAGGAGCGTTTTACAAGACAAACACAGTGAATAATTCCGTATAAAAAAAATTCACGTTGCTGTAAATGGATATTACAAGAATGCGACCAAAGTATAACAGGAAAAAAAAATGAAGTGCATCATGGCACCCGGCTGCTCATAATGTAAGACAAACACTGAACAATTGGTTCATCAAAAGTAGATTTTGTCTGGTCCTTGAGGCTCGCAGTTGACCTCATGGAACACGACGACCTCAGGGCCCGGCGGCGCGATCGGCAGGCCGAGCGGGCAGCTGAAACCCAGTTTACGCTTGTTCCTGATATGATCGAGCCCCAGGTAGGTGATCTCCCCGGAGAGGCGCACCTCGACGCTGAACACGCCCGTCGCGTTCTGCTTCGTGAAGTCGTCCACCGCCGCCGCGTCCAGCACGTCCGAAGGGACCTCCCGACGGCGTCGATGACCTGCACCTTCGTCTTCAGCATCGTCTGCCCGTGCCCCTTGCCGGCTACGGTGGCGTTGTACAGGCGCCGGTCGTGGAAGACGAAGGTGGCCACGAGGGGCTTGGTGTGCTGTATCCTGGCCCCGCTTGGGTTTTTCACGGCGAGGGCCACGGAGATGTTGAAGGCGAAGACCGACGCGCCGGTCGGTCTGGTGGCGAAGGCGAAGCCGTTGAGACGGGCGTCCACGATCTTGACCTTGACGCGGGGGGTGACGGCGAAGCGTAGGACGACGACGGTGATGCCTGCGAGGATGATGGCTACGGCGAGGCCGACGACCCACCGCTTCCAGTTTCGCTGAGCGCCATTGGCGCAGCATCCAAGGCCATGGCAGCAGCGCGCCATGTGTGTGACACCGTGACCGTGAGTCTGACAGACTGGGCGTTTGATTCTATTCAAGTCGTCGGACCTCTCCACTTGGAAGTAGGGTGGATCTGGTCGCCGGAATATATTGTGGGAACTAGTGGATTTTTTTTTGCGAAACACAGTACAACGCATACGTTCACATAAACGTGCACACATTCACCCCTATGAACGCACGCACGTACACTCTACCCCTATGAGCACTTTCGAAAGACTGAGCCGGCTGGCGGTTGGATCTTGAGATTGACGAAGTCACCACAGACGCCTTGATGTCGACGGGAACGTCGCCTCCCACTGAAATATATTCCGCCTAAATGAGAAATACCAACGTCAAATCTAGGATTTGAACCCTGGTGGGCTAGGGGTACAACCACCCTCCTAACCATCTTGCCACAGACAAGTTCTCTGGAAGTAGTGGATTCCTAAGAAAAATAACTGAAACTGGCCGATTTTGCTATGCACACTATACACAACCAAAATATATCAATTATTACATGTTTAGACGAGAGAAAATAGACTAATACAGCAGAGTCGTCGATGTGTATTAGTCGTTGGCACGTAGCTGTTTGGCCTAATAATTCAACAAGATTAAACTAATGTTAGAGTTTTTTAGCAACCCAGCAGTACTAGTAGTACTGAAAGTAGACTAACTTGACATCGCTGATTGACCCTGTCAATTAGTAGAACATGCAAAAGCTTCGAACAGATCTATAACAGTGATCCACACCGTTGAGTGGCTGCCAAAGAAAGTACAATACTAATAATTTACTGAACACCCCACCGCTTAAACAAACTAGAATCGAGGTATGCAATGCCTCAACATGATCTGCAATAATAATCCATTGCACGCTCAGTAAAATGAATTATCGTGTTGTTAGATAGCAGTTGGCAGATGAGAACAACGCATAAATTCATCAACTGAACGGCCTACCCCAATCAAAATAACCAATTACATGATCGATGAGCGAAGTACAAACCAACTCCGTGAACTAACCTAAATTAGTTAACTACTACAATTTGAGGAAATATATGTCCGATCGTCTTTTTAAAATAGATGGAGGGCATCCCATGAGAATGATGTTTTTGCACCCGGGTGCATGTGCTACTATATCTAGACCGCACATGCAAGCGCATCGATCCTTGTGCGTATAGCTAGACGATTGTCTCAAAATACACGCTGTCTATATAGATAGCAGGATGATATACACCAGGGTACAAAATTGA
The DNA here is from genome assembly GCA_947311845.1 of Poa pratensis. Classification (NCBI taxonomy): domain Eukaryota; kingdom Viridiplantae; phylum Streptophyta; class Magnoliopsida; order Poales; family Poaceae; genus Poa; species Poa pratensis. The sequence continues at coordinate 4,168,395 of CAMZMU010000045.1, forward strand.
ATTTCTCGGAAGTCCATATATAGCTTTATTTGTTGTGATGTCTACTTATTAGGTTTTTGAACATAAGTATTACTCGATTATACCGGGTGTTGAGTTTGTTTCGTATACTGTGTACGAGACAGACTTTATCTGGATTTAGCGTTGTAACTAGCATGTATAGTATACCGTTAGGGCACCTCCAATGGGCAGGCGCATACGGACACAAAAATATGTCCCTTTTTGTCCGTTTGGGGATGGTTCGCGGACAAATTTTGTGTCCTGTCCGGTTTGAGGCGAGGGTGCACCCAACGGCATCGCGCAAATCGTCCATCGATCGGCCGAGTACTAGTAGTACCAAGCCCGAGCGGAGGCCGCCGTCGGCACTGCCTCGCCCGATGTGGCCGCCGGCGGCCCGCGTCGGTACCAACCGGCGAGTCCGAGGTGGCGGCGGACAGGGGTCTGCACTTCATCTCCACCAACGACCCGTACGAGATGAACCACCGCTTCCTCGCCGCGGACACCATGCAGAAGCTGCTCGTCCTGGCTCTGCTCGCCGCGTGCTCTCGCCTCGGCATCACCCCCTCGCCGCGGCTAGACTGGTCCGTCACGCTCTTCTCGCTGTCCACGCTCCCCAACACGCTCGTCATGGGGATACCGCTGCTCATCGCCATGTACGTGCCCTACGCCGGCTCGCTGATGGTCCAGGTCGTCGTGCTCCAGTGCATCGTCTGGTACACGCTGCTGCTCTTCCTCTTCGAGTTCCGCGCTGCGCGCATGCTCGAGTGCCGGGAGGACGGCGCCCGCGAGGTCGTTGTGGGGATTCCGCCGGAGAGGGAGTTTCCGAAGAGCGAGACGGACTCGAGTGCCGGGAGGCGCGCGAGGGAGAGGGAGAGCGTGCCGGCGAGGCGATTGTTGTGGAGGTGGAGGCGCTGGACGGCGCCAGTGGATGGGTCGCAAGTGACCCCCGCGTAGTCCACGCACGGGTCGGCGGTGGGCGTCCAGGAGGCGAGCACAGCATCCGGGTCCGCGGTGATGGCCGCCTTGAAGTCCAGCAGGGCCCGGCGCTCCACCGCCGTGGCCGCGCCGACGCCCGCGCAATGCAGCGCCGCGACGACCGCCAGAGCCAGCAGCGCCGGCAGGGCGAGGGATCGCCGGCTGGGGCTCATGGCGACAGCATTAGCTCGCCCGCGGACGGGCTGGCGGTCAGTGGTAGAACGGGCGGCGGCGTGCTCTGATTTGGCCGGCGGCGGCTTGCTCCGATTTGACTTGGAGGTGGAGGGGATTGTGGGTGCTAGTCGGGGGAAAGAGAAAAGAAATGAGGGGAAAGGAGAGAGAATGAGTGGACCAGTTTTTTGTTTCGCTGGCAGCTGGGCCAGACGGGACACGAGAGGAGGACACAGCGGACAGCACGACAGCATCTTCTGTCCGCTCTCGCCCCAAACCCAGACCAAAGTTGGGTCAGCTTTGGTCTAGAACGGACAGTCCGCCGCCCGGACAATTACACTATGCGCTAGCCCGTTGGAGCACCTCACATGTCCGTTTGGACAAAAACGGACAGAGCTGGTCCATATGCGCCAGCCCGTTGGAGGTGCCCTTAGTGTTGGGAGTTAGACGTGTTTTGCATGGAGGCATGCACCGCAAGTTGTAACCCATCAAGATAGTGAGAGACACACCGAGGGAGCTGGTGGCGTCTCTGGTGGCGTCTCTGCCCCTAGGGGCTAGGTGGCCGGTGTTGAGGTATCAAGATGCAAAGTGTCCATAGTCACGCCCGAGTGGAAAAACCTTCTGTAACACGTACTTTGGGTTTTTCTCGACACGACAATGAGGTGTATGTCCTTATAGATATTTTAGCAGCATATACTGCGTTGTGCTAGATGGCAAGCAAACAAAGCGTTTCTCTCTGTCATGGACCCTCTTCACAAGCCAACACAGGCCCTTGAGAAACCGCAATCCATATTTTGTGCTACACTTATTGGAGACCAGATGCACTTTTAGTACCTTCATCTTAATGGTGCCCCCTTCTGTATATCATCTTTCTACCATGGCTACATCGGGAGGAACAGCCAATTGTGCTGTTTCATCAAGAGAGACTACAACGGTGTAATAAATTGTGATTATATGTATGCTGATAGAGACCACAGTTTCCGCTTCGATTGGAGATGGTCATTTACAAAGAGCCATGACTTTGGATACACGTCACGGTTTGATAAGAGTAACAACCATCTTTGAGAGCCGTTTTGCTGCTCATGGAGGTAGCTACACACGCAGCCATTGTCGTTGGATTTCGTCCATAACCGTTGGATTCAATTTGTCGACTCAAGGCGACCACACGGTCCTAACGTTTTTCTTGCACTGCTGCCAGCCTGGATTAATCCTCCCATGATTACCATGCAACATGCACCACGATACAAAAGTTCAAAAGGGAACTCACGTGCTGCATAGATACAGCGCAGACGTACGAATGAACAGTACCATGGAACAGTACTCCTATCGTAGTATAATTTTTTCGAGGAACAACCGTTAGCTAGATGGCCTTACTCCCCATCGAAATATGCAATACACACTTGTTCATCTATGTTTTACTTGGAAGCAAAAACAGCAATCCAAAACACAGGTCGAAAGCAGCATAATTGTTCGATAAACACAGAACAACCTGAAAACTCCAAATGCTGCAACAACCGCATGCCGAGAGAGACGCCTTGCATGCAAGACAACTTTTGGTCAGCTCACGTGAAAATTCAATGTCGTGGGACCTTGCATGCACAATTGCACATGCCTCTTGCCGTCAAACGGAACGGCTGTTAAACACGTGTCGACTACTGAGCGCGTGTGTAGCTACCACTATGAATAGTGACGTTCATTTGAACTATCTTTAATGACCTTTGTCAGTTAGGCAGTAGAGAGTTGAGTGGTGGTGTATTACAAAGTGTGATCCCGGCCTACGTGGTGAAATCGGCGTTGAATAATTGTAATCAGACTATTATTATCTGATTAATATATTTACCTTTAAAAAATTATCTTTTATGTCTACGGAATATGAAAACTAGTTATCTGAAAGCTTATCTAGTCAAACATTGGTAACTCAAGTGTGTCGTAAATTAAGTGTGGCGATATTTTGCTAGGAACCAAACAAACTCTGATCCAGCCAGGAAAAATAGAATGTTACTACTTCGTACTGAAATTTAACAAAAAACAACATTGTATTTTAAGCGTAGCTCTTACAGTAAGAAACACAATTTGACAGGTTCCACGGTACATCATAGCTAATTATTTCAGAAATAGTTATTGTGGCAATAAGCAGAGCATGTCCTTCCCTCTTCCACAGGCACATCCTCTCCTGAAAAGACCCAAGTTTCATGCTCCGTGTGGACTGGAGATCTGAAATTTCATATATATAGGCTATGTTACCACCAGCTGAAACACAGCATAAGATAAATAGTTCGGTAGGTGTTAATAGCAGTGATTGATTTGACAGATGTGGTCAGACTTTGAGAAAACAAAAGAAGTTTTCCTTCTCTATTCTCATGAAAACATAATCATGACAACAAAGAGACAACTGTGTGACCGGTTTAATTTCATACCGCGTACTACATTCAGCTTGCATTTGAACATAGTCCGTTGAGCCTGTCGAGAATCTTTTCTATAGAAGGTCTCTTCTGTCGATCAATTTCCACACATTCTAGTCCAATTTCAATGCATGTTTTTACTTGCTGGAGGCAATCGCCATACAAACTTGGGAAATGGGACACTATGCGCTCTCGTGTCCAATTTTCACGTACCTACGAACAGAATCAGAATTAAGATCATTCGAGATAATAAGATCAATTGTAGCATAAGCTCCTATAAATCTCAGTCTTGGGAGTAAATACTTTTTTTTTTGGAAAAGAGCAGTAAATAAATAATTTCTCTTACACTTTTTATAAATTGCACTGCAGACGGTTCTTTGCCGGGACAATTTTTCTGTCCTGTGGTGGTCTCCAAGATTAATAGGCCTAAACTATAGATGTCTGACTTTAGGGAAATTTCACCTCTGTATAGGTATTCCGGAGCTATGTATCCACTGACAATAAGAGTTCAGTAAGTATTACTGGACAGAATAAATTGCAGTTCAATTGATATTAAGGAACAAAATGTTATCGCAGTTGTTGTTCTACTTACTATGATCCCACAACATTTTGTGTGTTCATCCGTGTTTGTTCATGGCCGAAGAGTCTCGAGAGACCGAAATCCGCAATCTTCGGTACCATCTTGTCATCCAACAATATATTTTCAGGCTTAAGGTCCATATGGACAATATTAATCTTATGCACGAATGCTAAACCATCGCAGATCCCCTTAATTATTTTGAAGCGTGTGTCCCAGTCCATTTTAACTGGTTCTTCTGAAAAAGTGAAACATTGAATTATGTAAGTACCCTGAGCTACTTACTTCCAGTAGTACTTATTTCTCAGGATGCCAATACGACCAAATATGTTGAGAAACATGAAATTCAGTGAAATAACAACCTCTCCTGTTCATAATACAGAATGCTGCTGATATTTCTTATAGTTGTGTAGCATTCAAAAGTTAACGGAATGTACACTGATGCCCAAACTCAAGTTTATAGTGTAAACATTTTAAGAATCTTACATTATAATTGTAGAAAAATTGAATAATAAGTTAATACTAACACATACCAAAAAGATATTTTTGAAGGCTTCCCTGAGATAAATATTCGTAGCACAGTAAACTTTCAACAATGTCAGCAACAATATATCTTCCATTGTTGAGCACCACCTTCTTTTGACCTTCATGGCAGAAGCCGACCAGTTTTACTATGTTTTCATGCTGGAGAGCCATAATATTCTGAACCTCGTTGTTAAATACTTTGTCGCGGGCAATGGGCGAGTTCTCCGCAAGTTTCTTCACAGTAATCTTTTGACCATCTGGCATAGTCCCCTGTTCAACCTCACAGATACTTTGTCAGCAACATGTTTTAAGAAAGTACTGGCATCTGTTTCAGAAACTTCTCAAAATGGAAAACAATGTATTGGCATAACCATACCTCATAAACTGTTCCGAATGCACCCACACCTAGAATAAGCTTTTCTGAGAACTGGTCGGTGATAGACTTCAGAAAGTCTAGTGGCAGCTCCTTCGGTAATGTGCTCAGAACGGTCGGCTTGCTGTCCCCGGTAGCCATTTCTGATAGTTTAAGAAGCTTTGGTGAGAGCTGCTACAAGCTATGGATTGCCCAAAATTCTCATTTACCAGAGCAAAGACAGATCTAAATACACAAGACTAAGCATACATGGATCTTTTGGGCACTAAGCCCCCTCTAAACATGATTGCGGGAGCAAGAACATCTGGAATCAATCAGCTTCCAAATTAAAAGCACCAAGTCACTAACCAGCTGGAGAAGGTCGAACACTTAGAGGGGTCCTCTAGCAGGTAGCAGCTGCGGAGCGAAGAACGATTGAAAGAAATGGGGATGAGGCTTCTGAGAGGAATCGTTTCCTTCCAAGCATCGCAGCTGGATGTATATAAAGCAACCCAGTTAGATCTGGATAGGTCGTGGAGACGAGAACGAGTTGACTTGACTCTCGCCAATAGGAAATGTTCGACGAATTTTCTGTAGAAAAATATAACATAACGCGCCGTTGGGAATATAAATATCATGTCTACGTCAGTACTATTTTAAATATTCCACACTCTGCTAGCTTTCATGGACGGCAAGTCCGCGTGAAAGAGACATGCAGCGCGCGCGTCCATTGTTACGCGGTGCAACTGCTGTGAAATAATTAGGGCATATTTGGTAGCCTACAAAATCTTCAACAAGTTCCGTCAGCTGTAAAATTAAGTTGTTTGGTTGACCAGATATGCTTTCGGAGCAGGCTAGCATGTTCATCGAAAAGCGTTCAGCACCGCCCGGCCGGGAGGCACGCTTGAATCGGCTATTCGCGCGGAGTCTGACTCGTTCTTAGCTTTAGTGCTGCAAAATCCCCCGCCCGCTTGCAGGATCTTGTGTGACCATGGGATGGCGGGGGCTCGCGCGTTGCAGCGAAAAAGGGGCGGGAGAAATTCGGTCACCTCCCGCCGAAAGCCTCCCCTATTTACACCATCCCCGCTCACTGCCCAAAGCCAAACCACCATTTCACACAACCGAACTCTCATCTCCCGTCGGCGAGCAGGTAAGCGGCGCAGCCATGTCCGGTCGGCGGTAGCGACGGAGGCGGTAGTGGCAAATGCAGTAGCTGGACTAACTTGACATTTCCTTGTTCCCCCGCATCTGGACCGATGGTTAAGTAACCAAACCCTAAGCTAGATCTGTGAGCATGTGTAGCTTTCTTGTGTAGCATCTGTTAGATCTTGTAGAACTTGGTCATGTTTTTGTGCTTTCATCTGTAGTACTCACTCTGTTCCCAAATATAAGATGTTATAGACTTTGTCCACATACACATGTACACAAATGTATCTAGACATATTACATGTGTATGTTCACTTATTTGTGTATGTATCTAGACAACATGTGTGACATCTAAAACATCTTATATTTAGGAACTGATGGAGTATCTGTTAGATCTTGTAGAATTTGGTCATGGTTTGTGCTTCTTGTGTAGCATATGTTAGATCTTGTAGAACTTGAGGCGAACGGACCCATTGTGCACCTGAGGTGGAGCCCATTGGTTGTGGCATTGAATCCGCGATCGATTTCAGCCAAAGCACCAGCACCTCCGACCATCCAGGGAGCTCTTCACTGTTTTCGCCTCCTTCCACAAAGACGACGACACCTCTGGCCGAACACTTTTCTCTTCCCTTGAGGCAGGCGAGAACGAGCTCATCAACCCCAACGCCGTGCTCACCCCGATTGATGTCGTGCATGCCCGACATAGTAGCCAAGGCCTCGACCTCAAAGAGGACGTCTACAACAATGTCCAATGACTTGGTGAAGGAGGTCTCATCGACCTCGACTCCCAATGAGTTGAGGGAGTACAAGATTGAGAAAAGGTGGACAACTAAATTTGGGGTGATTGGAACCGAGAATATCAAAGTGAAAACAGCAAAAATCAAGACGGTATCTAAGGTGCTGCAAGTGGGGGTTATAAAAATGGCCGTGGAGGCGAAGATTTAAGCACTGACACAAAATGGACACAATAGTCAGCAATGGTTTGATCAAGCTCTTAAGCGCATATTAGTAATCAAAGATTGATTCATATGCACGTATTATTTTCCTTTTTGAAATGGAGGTTGAATATGTGATGTATGCTGATTGTACATAATTTTGGTGGCTCAACTTAGTGGCTGACCATGATTTTGGTGGCCATTTTAGCTAAACATAAAAAAACATTTGTGTGTTCTTCATTATGTGTTTTATTTGCTAAACTATAGTAATAAATAAACAACAACAAAATAGCTGATATTAGAAAAAATTGTTCGAGCCACTTGATAAATCGGAGAAATTGAAACAAAAGGGCAAAATAATGTGGCAAAAAAAAAACTGAATGTAAAGAGGGAAAAATCGGATAGTCCACAAGTAAAACAGGAGAAAAACAATTCCCAATAACGATGGTCCTCATACTCCCAATCAACAACTTCCACTTGCCTCTTCTCCCTTTTATTTTTTGATAGACCACTTGTCTATTTTTCCATGAAAATACCAATTCATAATATAGATGTAAATTTGTGAAATTCATGTTCATTCGATAATTGACTTCAAACCATCTCCAAAACAAGAGTTACAGGTCATAAACGAAATCTGGAAAAAAATTGTTTTGCGAGAGTTAAACAGCTAAACAAAGGAAATCGTCTCCTAACAAGAGTTGAAGTAGCACGCAAGAGATAATCAATGCTACGCGCCAGCAGGTGGTACACCACCTAGTAGCTATTATAATTTATAGACATCCATTGTCAGGCGAAATCATTTAGCGGGAACCATACAAATGCCCTGTTTATAAGGAAAACAGGGTCAGAAAACTGGGCCAATTCTTTATTATAAACTGGGCTAATTTTTTTTCTATTCAAATTGCAGGACCTTCCTGCCCTCTTCGAGAGGTTACTCGAAAAAAAAAAGAAATCATTTAGCCGGAGCGTTCATAGGGCGAGTGCCGATTTGGCCTTTGGAGCCTACTGCCAAGAACAGGGCCGCCATGAGGCACCGTGTAAGGTATCGGTGGCAACGGTGTCTCGAATGGTTTTTGCAGCGAAATACCCTGTGGCGCAGGCTGGAACTGGTGGGGGTTGTTTGGCGGAGCTGCAGGATGCACCATTTGTCCAAAGGTGCCTGTGTTAAAGACAGGGTACGTTGGATGAGCGTTCGGGGATCTCGACGATAACCAATTAGGAGTATGTAGCATGCTAGGTGGGTATGTTGGCTGTTGATGGAATGCCAATGATCGCTGGTAGTTGTCATAGCTAGGGCGTGTGTAATCAGACTGCTGTTGCAATGTAACTGACTGCTGGTATTTGTCAAAACTTGGGCGTGTGTAATCAGGCTGATGCTGCTGCAATGCCATTGACCGCTGGCAGTTGTCATAGCTTGGGCGTGTGTAATCAGGCTGTCGCTGCAATGCCAATGACCGCTGGTAGTTGTCATAATTTGAGTTTGTGTAATCAGGCTGTCGCTGCGATGCCAATGACCGGTGGTAGTTGTCATAGTTTGGGTGTGTGTAATCAGCATACTGATAATGACTCCCATTATAACTAGTTCTTGCATCCGACAAGCCAAAACACTGCTGGGGCGCCAATGTAAGATCAAATTTTGACCCACCATTCTGACCTGGATTGGCCACACCGATCACTTCCTGAGCACAAGACCTTCGACGTTGATTTTCAGTTACGTTTCCGGAGTTGCTTGCTTGCAGGCGTTGATTTTCAGTTCCGTTTTCAGAGTTGCTCTCTTGTACAATCTGGCACGAAGCTGCGTCTACATTTTTAGAGTTGCTTGCATGGACAACCTGGGGCAAAACTGAAGCGTTTCTGAGATGATTTGACAGCACGCAGGGGAAGTGGGGACGGTGGTCATCCAGTTCGCCAGGAATGCATGGTTCCAATGCTTTCAGTGTCTTATTTCTCATGTCAATAGAGATCATCTGCCCCGTATCGATGTCCGACCTCACCGAGCAGTTGATGTGGACAACATCGTCGCCATGGATGCTCAGGGTGGGGAAAGATGGTCGTATCAAGTTCATCATGCCAGCAGCGCTGTTCCCCAGCTCAGCCAGCAAAGCAGAATGGCATGGGTTCACAACCTGTATGTCACGAGCATGAAGCTCACACCCCCTGCGCCAACCATTGTCGGAAAGCATCCTGTTCCATATGACGAACCTCCAACCAACCAACCTACGCGGCGCCGGAGCATCGTCGGGTTCCACAAAGCATGAATCATCGTATGTCACCATGCTTTCTTCCACATTATTCTGCACCGTCAAGAGCTCAACCTCGACGAGCCTGAGCGATCCGTCGTTGGTGCACGTGACATCCCGGACCATCCACGGGCATACATGTTCGTCCTGGTTCCCGGGCAACGGGCCGGGGAGCGGCACGAACCAAAACGGCACCGGGTAATTAAGGTCATCATCAAGAGGATCGTGAGGAGGCACCTCATAGAGCACGTCGCAGACAAAACATACCCTTCCAGAGATCCACCCAGCCTAGCAGGCTACCGCCAAGCTTGATCACCTTGTGCGCCAAGGTGGGGTGATGTTTCTCGAGTGGTTGTCTCTCCAGACAAGCAGGTTTCCTCGTCCAAACTCCAGACGCCGACGAGTACAACAGGAGCTCAAATCCTTCAAGATCACTTGTCGGGCTCAGACCAGCCAGGATGTACTCCCCGTCGTTACGGCAGTAGATGCCGAGATCCTGTGGCATGATCAGAGTCTCTTCAGGAAGATTCGGGATCCGGTAGAGCGCCGGCGGCTTGCCCGGGATGGCCTGGCACACGTGGTACTCCCTGGACCGCCGCACGTACCGGTGTTGGACCAGTTGAGTGGCAGGTGCAGGAGGAGGAACTGCTGCTCGGAGCGGACGACGCACGGCTTCTCGGCGAAGTTGTCGTGCTGGAGGTCAGGGCAGTGGAGGCAGACGTGGGAGAGCGCCGGCGGGTCGGCGAAGCGGATCGAGACCTGCACGGTGTGGCCCCTGCTCGTTTCGGCTATGGCCGTGGTGGCGTCGTCGTGGTGGGCGAGGTACACCCTCGTGTCGAGGAGGATTCATGGCGGCAGGCCTTCGGAGGGCGTTATGGCGGGTGGGTTCAAGCAGGCGGCGATCCTGGAAGTCATTGTTGTCCTCGCCGGATCGGAATTGTGTTGCATCAGGCAGCGATGGTGCCGATCAGAGAATTTTATGGGTGGCTCTGTGGCTGGCTTTCCGCGTTTATATAGGATTCTTGAACAGAAAGATCTCTTCGTCAAATGTTCAGAGCTTTTCCCCTTTCTGAACAACAGCTTCAGCAGCAGCTAGCTACTGATATTACAATACAAAATAAAACGTGAGCTCTTTGCCGTTGGCTAAGTCCTCGCGAGAACTGCAGACGGAAGTTTTTTTTTAGATGCAGAAGGAAGCTGTTGAGAGTTGAGACTCTGAAAAAATTAATGTCGGGGCTTGTAATGGCATCAGTCAATAGGTAGCTTGCTATCTGCCAAAAGGCAAATAGTATATCAAATTTTGAAGCAGGTCCGAGAAAGTCTTGATCGTCTAATTAAGCAAGAGCTTCACTATGGTGACGGTCAAACGTGGATGTTTTTCGTTCGAAGACGCACATAGTTGCTCCCAGAAGTAGGATGACAAACAGGTTCTCAAAGTAACGTTTACTAGATTTCCTGAAGGAAGTAAGACCTTCGTTCGCCTTACTGTCGTATAAATGAGATGTTATCAGGTCAGGAAACTTTCAGCATTGATCTAATGACTGAAACACTTAGTAGGTAAAATGTCACTGGCTGTACGTCTGACATGTGGATCAAGCCCCACATGTCAATGATGTTAGACATGTATAGTCTAGTTTCTTGTATATCCCCATTGTATAAGGAGTTTCCTGCATATTGCACACATGTACATGTAATGTCCTTTGCCCCCTGTGAATGATAGTTGCTCATTCTCCAACATGGTATCAGAGCCCAGGTTAGGCTCTCCTCTCCCCCACACGTAGCAACTCCGTGTTGCCCCGTTTCCGGCCTGCCGTGTCGCTGCCGCCATCTCCGGCCTGCTGCATCACCGCCGCCGTTCCGTTCCCGGCCTGCCGTCACCGCCGCCGATCTCTGGCTTGCGTGCATCTTGGCCTTCTCTGTCGCCGCCGAACTCCGGCCTGCCGCCGACCTGCCCGACCAGCCGCCGCCGTCCCGGCCCCTCCCGCGGCCGGACGTCGTCGTCCTTGGCCCTCCCGTGGCCGGCCGCCGCCCTTGCTCGGTCTCCGGCTCGCCCCCATCGCGCCTCGGTGCGCATCGAGCTGGAGAGCACGAGCGTGATCTACTTTCTCTCACCTGGTTGACTTAAAAAAAAAACAGAGAGCCCGTGATGTCTTCTTCGAGCTATGTTGCTGTTCCTCGGTGCTCTGTGATATTTGATGGCACCAACTACGCCGAGTTTGTGGGCTTTATGCGTATCCACATGCGCGGCCTCCTGCTGTGGGGTGTTCTCTCTGGCGACGTCTCCTGTCCGCCGTGCCCCGTTGCTCCTGTGGCTCCTACTCCACCGGTGCCACCCGTTCTTCCCGCAGATGCTTCTCAGGCTGATAAGGATGCAGCCAAGGATGCCGATGATCTTGCAGTTGAAGCCTATGGCAAGCAGGTATCGGATTACTCGGAGTCCCTCTCTATTTATCGAGATGATCTGTCTGTTTACACTCAGTGGTGCAATGATGATGCTCGTGCTGCTGCTGTTCTCACTGCTAGTGTCTTGCCTCAGTTTGCTTCTGATTTTATGGGATTAGGCACCGCTGCTGCTATGTGGACTTATCTTTGTCAGCGCTATTGATGACGTGAAATACACGTTCGTTGGGAGACCCCAAGAGGAAGGTATGATGTAGTCAGCAGCAAGTTTTCCCTCAGAAAGAAACCAAGGTTATCGAACCAGTAGGAGCAGCAACTCTTCAGAAGGTTGTCAACGGCGCCAGAAAAATAGCTGTCGAGGGAGTCTGGACTGTTGACGTGGAATCTGCACACAACACAATCAAACTACTTTGCCCCAACGAAACAGTGAGGTTGTCAATCTCACTGGCTTGCTGAAAACAAAGGATTAAACGTATGGTGTGGAAAATGAGTATTAAATTGCAGAGAATGAAAAAGGAACAGTTTGCAGTTTGTGGTTGTTTAATCAGTGTAAAAGAATGGACCGGGGTCCACAGTTCACTAGTGGTGTCTCTCCATAAAAGATAACTAACATGTTGGGTGAACAAATTACAGCTGGGCAATTGACGAATAGTGAGCGCATGACAATGCATATACATGACATGTTGACTACTATGATATTTAATTGGGCATTACGACATAATACATAGACCGTTATCCAACAGCATCTATGACTAATAATCCACCGCCGGGTTGTCATCCGAGTCCCCCGTTGGTATTAAGTTGCAAGCAACGGATAATTGCATTAAGTAAAGTGCGTAATGTAAACAAACACATATGCCCGTGGACATAGCATCGTTAGGTTATCCCTAGTGGCAACAGCACATCCACAACCTTAGAACTTTCTGTCACTGTCCCAGGTTAAACGGAGACATGAACCCACTATCTAGCATAAATACTCTCTCTTGGAGTTACAAGCATCTACTTGGCCAAAGCATCTACGAGTAACGGAAAGCATGCAAGATCTTAAATAACATATAAGATAGATTGATAATCAACTTGACATAATATTCAATATTCATCGGATCCCAGCAAACACAACATGTAGCATTACAATAATATGATCTTGATCATGTAGGGCAGCTCACAAGATCTAAACATGATGGCACAAAGTGGAGAGACAACCATCTAGCTACTGCTATGGACCCGTAGTCCAAGGATGAACTACTCACGCATCACTCCGGAGGCAGGCATGGCGATGTAGAAGCCTCCGGTGACGATTCCCCTCTCCGGCAGGGTGCCGGGAAGAGGTTCTGAACCCTCCCGAGCTAGGGTTGACGACGGCGGCGTCTCTGGAACTTTTCGTGGATATTTGCTCAGGTACTTAGGGTTTTCGCGTCGGGGGGAATAAGTAGGCGAAAGGGCGGCGGCTGCGGACCCCCGAGGGGCCCACACCACCCTAGGGCGCGGCAGAGGGGGGCCCGCGCCCTAGGTGCGTGTGGCCTCCTGGTGGCCCTCCTCTGCTGCTCCTTCGCTCCGTCAGGCGTGTTCTGGAAAAATAGGCACCCCCGTGTAGTTTCGTCCAATTCCGAGAATATTTCCAGACTAGCTTTTCTGGAATACAAAAACAGCAGAAAACAGGAACTGGCACTTCGGCATCTTGTTAATAGGTTAGTCCCAAAAAATGTATAAAAGTGATATAAAGTAGATGCAAAACATGTAGCAATTGGTATAAAACAAGCATGGAACATCAAAAATTATAGATACGTTTGAGACGTATCAGCATCCCCAAGCTTAGTTCCTACTCGTCCTCGAGTAGGTAAACGATAAAAACAAAATAATTTTTGAGGTGACATGCTACTATCATAATCTTGATCATATAATATTGCAAGGCACATGTAAATGAATGAAGTGATCCAAGTCAATGGTCTATAATTTGCTACCAAATAGATAATGAGTAAACAATGAATCACACAAGCTAAACGTTTTCATGAATAGTACTTTCGAGACAAGCATCAAACAGTTTTGCATAAGTGTTAACTCATAAAGCAATAGTTTCTAATAAAAGGTATTTAATCAACACAAAGGAAGAATTTAGTTTCAGCATTTGCTTCAACTTTCAACATATTTATCTCATGGATATTGTCAACACAAAGTAGTATAACAAGTCCAATACATTGCATATAACGCATGTTGTAACAAAGTTGACACTAGTGTTTGCTTGTGGAAGACAGAAAGAATAGGAAAACTGACTCAACATAAAAGTAAAAGAAAGGCCCTTCGCAGAGGGAAGCAGGGATTAAATCATGTGCTAGAGCTTTTAGGTTTTTGAAAGCATATAGAGATTGCATAAAATATTTGATACTCCTCCCAACCTTGCTAACACAAGCCATGGCTAACCGAATCCTCGGGTGCCTTCCATCAATCACATACCATGGAGGAGTATCTATTTTTGAGAGGTGTTTGTTAATTGTCAACGAATGGTAGCGGGTGAGAACAGTATTCTACCTGTCGAACGGACTTTTAAGAGCGGCTCCCATGAAGGACGTTATTTCTACCAGCAAGGCAGATCATCCCTCTTTCTCTTTGGTTTACACACATTCAGGTATTTCACTGTTTGTCATTGCTTACTGATGAATCAGGGCAAAAGTGTGAAGAGAATTAATTGGTTAAAGTTGTAATTAATTGGGACTGGGCACCCCGTTGCCAGCTCTTTTTGCAAGTTATTGGATAAGCGGATGTATATGCCACTAGTCCAGGTGTAAAAGTCCATCGACAAATAGAATAAAGAATAACCACACTAATTCCTCATGAGCTAGTAAACATTGACACAAAAAGGGAATAATAACATTTTGAATAATTTAAAGGTAGCACATGAAAAATTTACTTGGAGTGGCAAGGAAATACCACATATAGGTAGTTATGGTGGACACAAATGGCATGGATTTTGGCTCAAGGATTTGGATGCACGAGAAGCATTCCCTCTCAGTACAGAGTTTAGGCTAGCAAGGTTATGTAAGCAAACAAGAATATCAACCCGTACACCAAGTTTTATATGACAAACATATTGCAAACGTTATAAGACTTCATACCGTCTTCCTTGTTAACCAAACCCTGTTATTAGAAAATATCTAGACCTTAGAGATACCACCGATGCAAACCAAATTTTCAACAAGCTTTACGGTAGTTCTTCACTAATAGGCTTAACTCATGTGATGCACAATTTAATCATGATCTACTTGTTAACTCAAAACAATTGACAAGCATCAAGTTATCCATTTTAGTGATCTACAAGATTAAGCAAGTTTTTCCTTATACCAATTACCACATGCAACATTTTCTGAACCAACCAAACACCAATCAATTTATTTCATCAACTCTCCAAACAAATATAAGTGAAGCAAGAGAGTACTTTCTACAAAAGAAAGCTAATAGCTCTGACAAGAGATACATGAAAACAAGAGCTAAAAGCTGAACAGCGCTAGATATGAATACTCAACAAATATAAGTGAAGAATAGGAGTATTCTCATGAAAAAGCGGAGCGTGTCTCTCTCCCAATCAAGAATGCTAGGGTCCAGTCAAGCTTTATTGAAAATAAAAGTGCAATACTGAAAATAAAAGCACACAGACGCTCCAAGAAAAGCACATATGATGTGAAAGAATTAAAATATAGTTTCACTAGAGATGACCTGATAATTTTGACGATGAAGAAGGGGATGCCTTGGGCATCCCCAAGCTTAGACGCTTGAGTCTTCTTGAAATATGCTGGGGAGATCCATGGGAGCCTCCCCAAGCTTAAGCTCTTCACTCTTCTTGATCCTATTATATCATCCTTCTCTCTTGACCCTTGAAAACTTCCGTCACACCAAACTCAAAGTAGATCTCATTAGAGGGTTAGTGCATAATCAAAAATTCACATGTTCTATAAAGACGCAATATGATTTGTTACTTTAAACATTAGCTACAGCCACTGATGTTATGTGAAGCTCTTCCACCCAAAAAAGAATTTCACTCAACACTAGTAAAAGAGAGAATGCAAAATAAAAAGGCATAATCTGTCTAAAACAGAACAGTCCGCAAAGACGAATTTTTTCGAGGCACTTACGACGCTCAGATCGAAAACTCTGAACTAATGAAAGTTTCAGACATTCATAAAGATTACGCACAAAAATTTCAGATTTAATTAACAATCTGGTGATTTTAGGAATTTCGTACAGTGAACAGCAAAAATCTGTTTCTGCGCAGCAATCAAAATTAAGCATCATCTTAACATTAGAGGCTACTCTTGGCACAACAATGCGAGAAAATAAAGATACAAAGGAGTTGCTACAGAAGTAAACAACCTTGACTCAATAAAAGAAAAATTGCAGAAAAATAAAATGGGTTGCCTCCCATAAGCGCTTTTCTTTAACGCCTTTTAGCTAGGCACAAAGCATGCATCAAGTATTACCAAGTGAAGAAGCATCAACATTGTAATTTGTTCGAACAATAGAATCATAAGGTGGCTTAATCTTCTTCCTAGGAAAGTGTTCCATACCTTTCTTGAGAGGAAATTGATATTTTATATTCCCTTCTTTCATATCAATAATAGCACCTACAGTCCTAAGAAAAGGTCTTCCCAGCACAATAGGGCATGATGGATTGCACTCAATATCCAAGACAATAAAATCAACGGGGACATAATTGTTGTTAACCATGATAAGAACATCATCAATTCTTCCCAAAGGTTTTTTAATAGTAGAATCAACAAGGTGAACATCCAAGTAACAATTTTCCAAAGGTGCTAAATCAAGCATATCATATAATCTTTTAGGCATAACAGAAATACTAGCACCAAGGTCACACAAAGCATTGCAATCAAAGTCATTCAATTTCAATTTAATGATGGGCTCCCAACCATCTTCTAACTTCCTAGGGATAGAAGCTTCATGTTTTAATTTCTCTTCCCTAACTTGTATGAGAGCATTAGTAATATGTTTAGTAAAAGCCATGTTTATAGCACTAGCATTAGGACTTCTAGCTAGCTTTTGCAAGAACTTAATTACTTCAGAAATATTGCAACCATCAAAATCAAAGTCATTATCATCAAAAGTAATGGAATTATTCTCTTCCTTATTGCTAGAAATTTCAGCATCTTTATCAAGGACAGTTTCAGAGTTATCAGGCAATTTAGGACATTTTGCAATAGAAGTGGAAACATTACCAACACCAACTATCTTGCCATTAATGGTAGGAGGTTTGTTAACACTTGAGTTTGAAGCATTTTCAGAAGTAGTAATAGTATAAACTCTAGCAATATTATTCTTTCTAGCAATTTCATCCTCTCTTTCCCATCTAGCATGCAATTCAGCTAACATCCTCACATTGTTATCAATTTTAACTTGTATAGCATTGGCTACGGCAAAGGTATTACTCTCAATTGTTTCGGGCTTAGCTGCCATCTTATTAATCAAAGAGGATTGTGTTTCAGACATCGACGAAATACAAGTTTCAGCATGAGAAATTTTACCTTGCAAACCAGAAATCTCCCTATTTAAATTCTCAAGTTGATGGCTTATATTTTTTAGCATAGCAGATTGTTCATCCATAGTTCTAGTAAACAGTTGGTTTTGCTCATATTGCTTTTGCATAAAAATTTAGTGGCCTTTTCAATTTCTAGCATCCTTTCCTCACTAGGCATTCTTGTTCTACCATAGGAATCTCCATAACCATTGCCACTATTAGAAGGATAGGGCCTATAATTGCTATTACCAAAATTATTCCTATAAGCATTGTTGTTGAAGTTATTATTTTTAATGAAGTTCACATCAACATGCTCTTCTTGAGCAACCAAAGAAGCTAAAGGAACATTATTTGGATCAACATGTGTTTGACCATTTGCAAGCATAGACATAATAGTATCAATTTTGGCACTCAAGGAAGAGGTTTCCTCAACAGAATTTACCTTCTTACCTGTTGGAGCTCTCTCGGTGTGCCACTCAGAATAATTAATCATCATATCATCAAGAAGCTTTGTTGCAGCACCCAAAGTGATGGACATAAAGGTACCTCCAGCGGCCGAATCCAATAAATTCCTTGAAGAAAAATTTAATCCTGCATAGAAGGTTTGGATGATCATCCAAGTAGTCAGTCCATGAGTGGGACAATTTTTAACCAATGATTTCATTCTCTCCCATGCTTGAGCAACATGTTCATTATCAAATTGCTTAAAATTCATTATGCTACTTCTCAAAGAAATAATCTTAGCAGGAGGATAATATTTTCCAATAAAAGCATCTTTGCATTTAGTCCATGAATCAATACTATTTCTAGGCAAAGATAGCAACCATTCTTTAGCACGTCCTCTCAAGGAGAAAGGAAAAAGTTTCAGTTTAATAATATCACCATCTACTTCCTTGAGCTTTTGCATTTCACAAAGTTCAACAAAGTTATTAAGGTGAACAGCAGCATCATCAGTACTAACACCAGAAAATTGCTCTTTCATAACAAGATTTAAAAGTGCAGGTTTAATTTCATAAAATTCTGCTGAAGCAGCAGGTGGAGCAATAGGTGTGCATATGAAATCATTGTTGTTCGTGCTAGTGAAATCACACAACTTAGTGTTCTCAGGAGTACTCATTTTAGCAGAATAAAAACAGACAGAAAATAACTTGAAAGTAAACTAGATGCAAGTAACTAATTTTTTTGTGTTTTTGATAATTGAAAGCAAACAAGATAAAATAAAATAAACTAAGCAAGACAAAAACAAAGTAAAGAGATTGGAAGCGTGAAACTCCCCTTGCAGAAGACTGCTGTCTCCCCGGCAACGGCGCCAGAAAAATAGCTTGATGACGTGAAACACACGTTCGTTGGGAGACCCCAAGAGGAAGGTATGATGTAGTCAGCAGCAAGTTTTCCCTCAGAAAGAAACCAAGGTTATCGAACCAGTAGGAGCAGCAACTCTTCAGAAGGTTGTCAACGGCGCCAAAAAATAGCTGTCGAGGGAGTCTGGACTGTTGACGTGGAATCTGCACACAACACAATCAAACTACTTTGCCCCAACGAAACAGTGAGGTTGTCAATCTCACTGGCTTGCTGAAAACAAAGGATTAAACGTATGGTGTGGAAAATGAGTATTAAATTGCAGAGAATGAAAAAGGAACAGTTTGCAGTTTGTGGTTGTTTAATCAGTTAAAAGAATGGACCGGGGTCCACAGTTCACTAGTGGTGTCTCTCCATAAAAGATAACTAACATGTTGGGTGAACAAATTACAGCTGGGCAATTGACGAATAGTGAGCGCATGACAATGCATATACATGACATGTTGACTACTATCTTATATTTACTAATTGGAGGCACTAATGGAGCCACCACGTTAATCCTAGAAAACTAAGCAAAATTATCCATCCGATCATCTAATTAATTATTATCAACCGTCGGATCAAGTGTCTCTCACAGAGTCCAAGCGCATTGTCCCACGCGCACGCATATCTCTTCAACGAACCATTCCGCGAGATTTCCGAAAGAAATATCCCTTCCATCGCCGATCGCGACGTCGTGATATTCTAGGGCATCAATCCAAACAAACCTGGCAACCTCTCCCAACCCCCTATTCCTATCCTGCCCATGAAGGCTGATGTAATCCACGGCCGACGATCTTCTCACGCACCGGTACATGTACCCAGTTGGCGTCCGGCCGGCGTGATGTGCCTCTACGTGAATCAATTAATCCTGTGGCCATCAAGAACTATGATCAGCACATGACGGGAGACTGCAAGATTTACGGTTGCCGGCGGTAGCAGAGCAGCGTTCCCTAATTCCTATGGTTGGCCGGCTGCAGGAGAGCAAGGTTCCCGGTCGGATTCATCAATCCTTCGCAACGTAAGTCCCCTGGACACCTAGCTGGATCTCCCTTCAATTAGCATGTCTATGAAATCACGTATCTGCACCATGCACGTCAATCACCCCTAGCAGGTCAGCCGATTACGTATGTTAATGGCTACAAGCCTCGGTCCGATCCACACCGCGGCAACGTCAGATAAATATGCATACCCATATGCCCACTGTCCTCAACGTACTGCAGTGTAGACACGGTCGAGATGATCAATCTATACGCCGATACTGCAAACACATATCTATATTCGATTGCATCAGCTATTTGGAGCAGAGAATTAGGCACATCGACAGCAACTCGAATCAGATCGGGCGTCTGACATTGTGGTGACTGCTGAGGCTGCAAATTACGATGGGGATGCCGTTCACCTCCCCAACATCGTTGGAATCGTCGCTCATCATTCTTATAGTACCTCATGACACAGGCAAGTAACCCATGATCAGATTGCATCCATGCTCTATTCTACAGTTCCTTGAATTAATCACATAATCCTCAATGTATCAGACTGCTCACCGAGTTATGAAAAGAAAAATTGAAGTTGGTATTCATTGATGCCTATCTGTCTATGCACTAAAGTGACGGAAGACGGCAAGAAGGTTAACTATGCATCCTAGAGCGACAGCGGTGTACTCCAGGGCTGCTACATGAAGACAATGAAGCACCGGACCTTCAAAGAAAACAAAAGACCTGGACAATTTGGTTTGTGGTTTACAGGAGGCTTTCAGATGTTTTTCTATGTTACGTACCCCATGTTAGCCAACAGAGTTATCTGATATTTTGTATGGATATATGAAGTTAGATGTTTTCTACTGCTTCTAGCGAATATAAACTAGACCTCTTATTATCTGCAAGGTGTTTCTAATCTTTGAGTCTTCCAGCGTAAAACAGAGGTATAGTGCCTAGATTTCAACTATTTATCCTATACTTTTTACATTAAGTTATACAACCTTCTAGACTTCTCAATATCATGTCTAATAGATTTTATAATCTTTTCTTTGAAAATCCCTAGCCAGAGTTCGAAACTGTTCTATATATATAAATTAAACTAGCTTCCTGTAGTATGAATATTATAAGGATTCTATGTATGTGGTTGCTTTGTACTGTGGCAAAAGGCTGAAAGCCAGAATATTTTTCAATATAGCACATTCATATAAGATTTCCTTGCAATTCTAACTAAGAAATCCATGTTCATTCTGTAGTATTTCTGTAATAGTATATATGATTTTCAGTCGCAACTCCAGTATATAGGATTGAATCTGATGGGATTAAATTCTAACAAAGCCATGTTGTATAGCTTGACAAATTTGCAGGTTCTGAAGGCCCAAAGGTTTCCATGACGCTTGAGTAAGAAGTGCTGTGCTGGGACAGCAATGTAGTTGGTTCGTGGTCACAGTTCTGGCTGCAAGCGATGCTTATAAATGAAAGTAATTATCTCCAATTTATTAATTTGAGTCAAATATATAAGGTTAGCCTTTTCCTGTACGGAACATGTGAGCTCATATATAAACTGAAGGTTGTGAATTCACTACATAATAGCGAGCTACAATAATGCCGCTCTGAATTTTAACATGACACCCAACTTCAAACAGAAAAACTCCATGGTTGATGATGTGCTCTTGGATTAGTAGTTTCTTTGGAACCGTGTTATGCTACCTAAAGGAAGAAGTTCCAAATTTTCAGGGGACAAATGCAAGGAAGGCACATAGATGCTAGATAGAAAGAAAAGCTCCATGACACTACCTGCAGTAACGTATGCAGCTCATTCTCAATATCAAAACAGTTTATTAGCATCATATTATCATTTTTTTAAACAAATGGGATTTTTTTTTTAATCGTAACTCAGAACATCTGAACTGTTTTAGGTCCCATGGCTATCATGATGTTAGAAGATGAACTTTGCTGCAACCTAAACGTAATGTGTCCTTGAATATTTGTGCCACTTTGGATTGCACCTTCACGTCAGCCATTTTCAGACCGTTGGTATAATAAAAGGAAAAATTGATGGTGCCTTACTTCGACCTATAAGGAAAGTTCCTCTTTTCATATCTGCCAAATTACCAGAAGTTTGAAACTACTTGGGTCGAATAGTCTAATTCTGTTTTTATGATATATTCACAGTCTGATTCTGAATGTGTCTTGAACCGAACAGCATTCAGGGGTCACGGACTGACCATAGACAACCATGTTGTGCCAAGCTGAGCATTTTCCATTCGTTTGTAACATAAGTTTTTTTTTCTGGTGTTTGTTGTATTAAAAGCCAAAGGGTATTTCCTTCTCTATATGTACGACTCCTTAAAAGTGAAAGCCCCAAAACTTTTGAAAATGCCAGGACTTCGTCGAAGTATATTTTTAGCTCATTGTTTCTTTTGAGAATAACAAGAACACAATAATTGAAAATGGGCGGGACATTTTGTTCGCTGGCTATTAGCTGTAAAAAAAGAGCATCTGTGCTATCTCTATGTGACCTTCTTGGTAATTTTGTGTGCCGTGCTACACATTATATAAGACTTTGTAGGCGAAACCACATATGCAATAAAAATGTGACTTTGTTTGTATAATGGCTTCGTTTTGCCTCTTCAAATTATTTTGTTTTGCCGATGTTTAATGTTTGGTAGGGTGATGAAACTACCAACAGAGTACATAGTCATTGTCGTTGATATCTCAGGCAGACTTATATTTAAACAAAGATAAATATACGAAAGACTTTTCAATTCTTTTTAGTTTTGACATCTCTGAAGTAAATGCTCAAGTGTCCGTGTAATATTTGTTACAAATTTGAACATAATATAAACGCTATTGTGTAATACATTTGCAATTTTATGCAGGTTGCAAAACCCAAACAGCTAGCCCGTGCACATGCACGGGTTGACGGCTAGTGATATTTAATTGGGCATTACGACATAATACATAGACCGTTATCCAACAACATCTATGACTAATAATCCACCGCCGGGTTGTCATCCGAGTCACCCGTTGGTATTAAGTTGCAAGCAACGGATAATTGCATTAAGTAAAGTGCGTAATGTAAACAAACACATATGCCCGTGGACTTAGCATCGTTAGGTTATCCCTAGTGGCAACAGCACATCCACAACCTTAGAACTTTCTGTCACTGTCCCAGATTAAACGGAGACATGAACCCACTATCTAGCATAAATACTCTCTCTTGGAGTTACAAGCATCTACTTGGTCAAAGCATCTACGAGTAACGGAAAGCATGCAAGATCTTAAATAACATATAAGATAGATTGATAATCAACTTGACATAATATTCAATATTCATCGGATCCCAGCAAACACAACATGTAGCATTACAATAATATGATCTTGATCATGTAGGGCAGCTCACAAGATCTAAACATGATGGCACAAAGTGGAGAGACAACCATCTAGCTACTGCTATGGACCCGTAGTCCAAGGATGAACTACTCACGCATCACTCCGGAGGCAAGCTTGGCGATGTAGAAGCCTCCGGTGACGATTCCCCTCTCCGGCAGGGTGCCGGGAAGAGGTTCTGAACCCTCCCGAGCTAGGGTTGACGACGGCGGCGTCTCTGGATCTTTTCGTGGATTTTTGCTCAGGTACTTAGGGTTTTTTGCGTCGGGGGGAATAAGTAGGCGAAAGGGCGGCGGCTGCGGACCCCCGAGGGGCCGACACCACCCTATGGCGCGGCAGAAGGGGGGCCCGCGCCCTAGTGGCATGTGGCCTCCTGGTGGCCCTCTTCTGCTGCTCCTTTGCTCCGTCAGGCGTGTTCTGGAAAAATAGGCACCCCCGTGTAGTTTCGTCCAATTCCGAGAATATTTCCAGACTAGCTTTTCTGGAATACAAAAACAGCAGAAAACAGGAACTGGCACTTCGGCATCTTGTTAATAGGTTAGTCCCAAAAAATGTATAAAAGTGATATAAAGTAGATGCAAAACATGTAACAATTGGTATAAAACAAGCATGGAACATAAAAAATTATAGATACGTTTGAGACGTATCAGCTATCAGCCCTCTGGTGATGCTCTTTACCTATCTGTGGTGCGTCAGGAGCATGAGCTTCAGCAGGGTGACTCTACTGTAGATGAGTTCTACACACAGTGCTCTGCCATCTGGCGTCAGCTTGACTCTCTGAGGATTGTTGATTATGGTGCTTGTCGTTGCTGTCAGACAGTGAGGTCAGATTTGGAGTTTCAGCGTGTTCATGAGTTCCTGTCTCGCCTCCGTCCCGAGTTTGAGCCTCGGCGTGCTCACTTGCTTGCCCGTGGTCGTGTTCCTATATCAGAGGTGCTTGCAGAGGTTCGAGCTGAGGAGACACGCCTCCGCTCTGCTGGTTTGCTTGCGACTCCCACTGTGCTAGCTGCCCGGGCTCCTATGTCGTATGCTCCCCCGTTGCTACCCACTCCTTCAGGGGGTGGGGCGCCCTCCTTTTATAGGAGCGGACCGTCGCTCTCACACCTTCTGTGGCTACTGCAAGAAGCCCGGTCACCCAGAGTCTGACTGTCACAAGAAGCAGCACGACCTAAGTCGCGCCTCTACTGCAGCTCGTGCACCCTCCTCGACGGAGAAGCTCACTGATCAGGATATTGTGAGGCTCAAGCGCATATTGGCTTCCTCGGGCTCTTTCTCTATGGGCATTGTTGCCTCACTGACTGTTGCCTCGACTACTGCTACTCCGCCACCACCGCCTACACAGTCAGGTACATCTCCGTGGGTTCTGGATTCTGGAGCTTCCTTTCACATGTCTTATGATTCTTCTGCTCTATCTTCTCTTCGACCTCTTGATTCCCCTATCAATGTCCTCACTGCCGATGGCACACCTCTTCCTGTTGCTAGTCGTGGCACCCTTTCTACTCCGTCTTTCTCTGTCCCTAGTGTTTCTCATGTTCCCCGTCTTACCATGAAACTTTTTTCCGCTGCCCAACTTACTGATTCTGGTTGTCGTGTCATTCTTGATACGGACTATTGCTCTGTTCAGGATCATCGCACCAAGGCTCTAGTTGGAGCTGGCCCTCAGCGCCGTGATGCTCAGGGCCTTTGGGAGGTTGACTGGCTTCGTGTTCCTTCCGCTGCCACCACACCCGCCAGTTCACATGCTCTTGCTGCCTCCTCTTCTGCGTCCTTCCAGCAGTGGCATCATCGCCTTGGTCATATATGTGGCTCTCGGTTGTCATCGTTAGTGCGTCAAGGTGTCTTAGGGTCTGTCTCTGGCGATGTTTCTTTACATTGTAATGGTTGTAGACTTGGCAAAATAGACTCAGTTAGCTTATCCCACGAGTGAGTCAGTCTCTCATCGTCCTTTCGACTTAGTTCACTCTGATGTATGGGGTCCTGCTCCCTTTGATTTGAAAGGGGGCCATCGCTACTATGTTCTATTCATTGATGATTACTCTCACTACACTTGGCTCTATTTTATGAAATCTCGCAGCGAGGTTCTCTCTATATATAAGCGATTTGCTGCCATGGTTCACACCCAGTTTTCCACACCCATTCGTGTTTTTCGTGCTGACTCGGCTGGTGAGTACATCTCCCAGATGTTGCGTGGTTTTCTTGCCGAGCAGGGTACCCTTCCCAGTTCTCCTGTCCTGGTGCCCACGCTCAGAATGGCGTTGCTGAGCGCAAGCATCGCCACCTCCTTGAGACGGCTCGTGCGATGATGATCGTTGCCTCTCTTCCTCCCCACTTTTGGGCTAAGGCTGTTTCCGCACGCACCTATCTTATCAACATCCAGCCTTCCGCTGCCTTGCAGGGTGGTATCCCTATGGAGCGTCTCTCCGTTCGTTCTCCTGACTATTCTGCTCTACGTATGTTTGGGTGTGTGTGCTATGTTCTTCTTGCTCCACAAGAACGCACCAAACTGACTTTTGATGAGTCTCGTTCATACTTCCCGCGTCCTAGCTCCTCGACCTTTTCCGTTGAGGATATCTCCTTTCTTATTCTTCCCGACACATCTCCCTCTGTATCTCATGTTCCTCCTCCTCCTCCACCTCCAGTGAGTCCTCCTGTTCCTGATACACCGCCGACGCCACCCTCCTCCCTCCTCCTTCGTCCCCTACCGCTCCGGTGCGTCCTCCTCTTTCTGCCTTTCCTCTCCACTATACTCGTCGCCCTCGTGCCGTTGATGATCCTTCCGATGAGCCTTCCACTTCCGGTGCGCCTCCTTCCCTGTCTACACCGGTTCATAACCTTCGTGCTCGGACTTCGTTACGGCCTCCTCACCGCTACTCTCCTTCCCAGTACGGTCTTTCTGCTGTCGCTGAGCCCACTTCCTATCGGGATGCCATGGCTCGGCCTGAATGGCAGCTTGCGATGGCTGAGGAGATTGCTGCGCTTGAGCGCACTGGCACGTGGGATCTGGTTTCCCCTCCTGCCGGAGTTCGTCCCATCACGTGCAAGTGGGTCTACAAGGTTAAGACTCGCTCTGATGGTTCTCTCGAGAGTTACAAAGCTCGTCTTGTGGCTCGTGGCTTTCAGCAGGAGCAAGGACGCGATTATGATGAGACATTCGCTCCTGTGGCCCACATGACCACTGTCCGCACCTTCTCGCTGTGGCTTCTGTTCGTCATTGGTCTCTGTCTCAGCTTGATGTTCAGAATGCTTTTCTCAACGGCGAGTTGCGTGAGGAGGTTTATATGCAGCCACCGCCGGGGTACTCTGTTCCTGATGGTATGGTTTGCCGCCTTCGGCGCTCCCTCTATGGCCTTAAACAAGCCCCTCGCGCCTGGTTTGAGCGTTTCACCTCTGTGGTAACTGCTGCTGGTTTCGTGCCTAGCGATCATGACCCCGCGTTGTTTGTCCACACCTTACCTCGTGGTCGGACTCTTCTCCTCCTATATGTTGATGACATGATCATCACTGGCGACGACCCTGAGTACATTGCCTTTGTTAAGGCCCGTCTCCGTGAGCAGTTCCTGATGTCTGATCTTGGTCCATTTCGCTATTTTCTCGGGATTGAGGTCTCTTCGACCTCCGATGGGTTCTTCATCTCCAAGAAAAATATATCCAGGATCTTCTTGCTCGTGCCGCTCTTGGTGATGAGCGCACTGCTGAGACTCCTATGGAGCTCAATGTTCAGCTTCATGTTACTGATGGTGATCCTCTCACAGATCCCACTCGCTATCGCCATCTCGTTGGGAGTCTTGTCTATCTAGGTGTCACTCGTCCAGATATATCACATCATGTCCACATTCTGAGTCAGTTCGTTTCAGTTCCCACCTCTGTCCACTATAGTCACCTCCTACGTGTTCTACGATATCTTCGTGGCACGATCTCTCGCCGCCTTTTGTTTCCTCGCTCCAGCTCTCTACAGCTCCAGGCCTACTCTGATGCTACGTGGGCCAGTGATCCTTCTGATCACCGCTCGCTGTCTGCCTATTGTGTCTTTCTTGGAGGTTCTCTCATTGCCTGGAAGACGAAGAAACAGGCTGCATTTTCCGGAGTGCTGAGGCTGATTTGCGAGCGATGGCTATGTTGACGGCTGAGGTGACCTGGTTACGATGGTTACTAGAGGATTTTGGTGTTTCTGCTTCTGCACCGACTCCCCTATTGTCAGACAGTGGCCTTTGGCCCCCTGTGAATGATAGTTGCTCATTCTCCAACAAATGAGACAAGAAATGTTCGAAACTACAAACTTTGCGGCGTCAAGGTTTTAAATTTCCCAAAAGTTAAATGAAGAACAAATGATAAGGTCCTTGGAAGAAAAGTACAAGAAATTTAGGTTGTCCACAATCTTTGAGCAGTTGAACAATCGATGGATGAGATCAGCTGCATCTGGCCTTCCCAAACTCACTCCAAACAGCTTGATCGTTAGATTGGCAAGCAAACTCCTCTGCCCTCTCAAAGTCTCTATGCTCTGGATGTTTATTAAAGAGGACAGTCCCTGCACATTTAACCTGAACTTCTTGAATACGGCTAAACCCTCCTCAAACATTTCCGCTTCAACCAAAACATCTCCAATAGCATCCTGACAGCAATCAAAGTGGATCTATCTTGGGTCATGGACGTTGTGACCACTTCACCAATGAGCTGCCTGAAATTGGAAGATTAAATCCGTGTGATTTGAGCAAAATCTTGAATTTTTTGTACGCATAACATCATACTGATCATCTGTTAAGAACAATGTAGTACAAGAGCATACCTAACCTCTCGATTGTACTGAAGGAACATTTTCCAGGATTTACCGACGTAGCCAAGGCACAGGGAAGTGTCAGTTCTATATATTCAGTATTTTAGTGAAATGTATGGTACTAATGTTGCTAAAGGTTCTTACTTGATCAACCTGCAATTGAGTACATTGTTTGATTTGCACGAAACTGATAAACTTGCAGGGTATCTGTTCAGTATTGCAGAAGAAATCATAGAGCATTCTCCAAGCATACGGATAACTTGACTGGTGGTGGGTCTTTTATTTGGCTCAGTTTGCACGCAATTCAGCCATGTGTTTATGCATTGTTTCACTCGTTGGAGGTCACATGTCTCTAGCAATGGAAACTTCGATGTTATCTGAGACATTTCTGACCAATTTTCGCGTACCTGCACCATCGATACATAGAGCTTGAATCACAGTATGGAAAGGTAAATTCTGACACAATCTTCTTCAGAAAGATTTTAATTTGAAAATAGTGTGTGTACTTGTCTTACATTCTCAATGAAGTGATCAGCTGACAAGTCCCTACGAACAGGGTGGTTTTCCATTCCTGTGACAATCTCGAATATCAAAATACCCAAACTAAATATATCGGATTTGACTGATATTCACCTGTATGATAATATTCAGGGGCAATGTATCCTCTGCATAAAAAGTGTACATGAATTTTAACCTTGAAGTATGAAAGACTAAGTAAAAAATACAAATAGTTGTACATGGAAAGGAAACCAATCAACTCCAATGATTTCCTAAAAAAGAAACAATGTACATGCATTGAGCTTACATTGACCCAACAACATTCATGGTGCAAAGTTTTGTTTGTTCTTCACCAAATAGCCTTGAAAGACCGAAGTCTGCTATTTTTGGTACCAAATTATCATCCAAAAGTATGTTGCTAGGCTTCAAATCCAGATGAATAATAGGACTGCCACCCCAGTCCTCATGAAGGTAATGTAAACCCCTACAGATCCCTTTAATTATTTCAAACCGATGGTGCCAGTGAAGTTTACTACGTTGTCCTGCAGAAATAAGCAACTTCCTTACTCTTTTAACCAAAAAATGGGGTGATTCAGTTCCAATTATTTAAGGCTTCACTGAAAAAGGGGATTTTTTTTTTTTGCATTCTTATCATCCTACCAGAAATAAACTTTGCTAGGCTTCCCATAGGCAGGTACTCATAACAAAGCAATTTCTCTTGCATAGCAGCACCAGTATTGCACTTCTCCTTTCTTCCATCACAGTACCCTAGTAGGCCTACAATATTTTTGTGCTTGAGCTTCATAAGAACGTTAATCTCAGCCTCAAATTGTTCATCATGTGTTCCTGTCGTTGCGTTGAGCCTCTTCACCGCTATCACATCCCCGAACGGAAGCACTCCCTGTTTACATCCTCTTCTCAAATAGTGTACTAGTTTTAATTTTATACATGTCGTTTTTTTCGAAAAGTATAAAAGATAGGGTTCATCAAAGTTAGTTACCTTATAAACGACAGAAAACCCACCTCTACCAAGTTCTTGCTCAGTAGAGAAATTGCTGGTGATGTCCTTCAGAAACTGAAGTGGAAGTTTACCTTGCATCGTCTTGTTGGAAGTTGCAACCTGATCTCCAGCCAGTTAACTTCAGTGGAAGTTCCATCATCCATGTAAATATTACAGGAAAGATCATCAGATATATACAGTTGAACATATCTATGACAGGAACAAGATTTAAGCAATAATGACGATTAATTGTCACTGACCTGAATGAAGAGGATCAGTTGCTTTGGAAATGCAAGAGAGATGGCGTACCTATAAGAAAGCCGCTTCAGCCCAGTGCTCTATATAGATCTGCATCACTTGACTTTGACTTAGATTTGGAGCGACTTGTTAAAATAAAAAAGATTCAGAAGTCACAAGTTGGCTTGTGATTTTGTCTCGGTTCCAGACGAAGCTCAAAAGTAAGAGGGTTGACTTAATGATTTTTTCAGTAAAGACCGCTAGTAAGATTTCACACATGTGCATATATAGGACGCACACAGCCGTAAACAAGAAATAATATAACAAAGGCACAATAAAAGTATGTGAAGCACTCATAAACGCCTAAAACAATATAGAGCCGATCCGTAGACTATGCTGACATCCATGTGGGGTAAAAATATTCCCATCTCCTCCTTCAACCCTGTACGGATCTCCATAAACATGTATCTGTTCTCCAAACGATGTAGAGACAACCATACACCGAACAAATAGGTACACCAAAAGATGGCCTGCAAAGGAAAAGGAATCTTACTATGAAAAAACCAAATCATTTTCACGTAACCATATCGAATATATTACGATAAGCCACTTGGATGACTAACCATATAGAACGGACGAACTTGCACTGGAAAGATAAGTGTTTGATTTTCTTATTATGATGATAAAGACAACACATGCTAGTTGCACTTTGCCGGTTTAGCCTTTGTAAGGATTACACCTTGGTGAAGATACGAGACAAAAAAACATATTTTGAGTGGCACCTTTGTGAAGATACCATGCAAAAAAATGGGAGTGACTAATTAGCATAATTCCTTGTAACTGTAGCCTATTTGCAATTCCCAATTAGCACGACTCATGACAAAACTTTATCTCAAGTGGAAGCACAACCAACCGACTCTCTGTTCTGAAAAGGGCTCATGAGAGTTCAAGAAGAGTTCTTTGCTAGAGGCTTTTTTAGAATTGGTAACGGGAAACCTCAATGTTTTGGGAGGACACTTGGTTGGGTAATTCTCTGTTAAAAAACCAATATCCATTATTATATAACATTGTGCAACACAAAGATATGTCTGTTCATGATGTGTTTCATAACGCGCCCCCGCTAAATATGAGTTTTAGGAGGGCACTTATTGAGAATAAATGGGATATGTGGTCCCATTTATGCCTTAGACTGATGGATATTAGGTTGACTGATGTTCCTGGTTCGTTTCACGGGAAGCTTACACAGAACGGTCTTTTTAACAGTTAAATCTATGTATGAGGATTTAATGAATGACCATACTGGATATCTAAGAACTTACTCATGGAAATTAAAAATACCGCTAAAATAAAATATTCATGTGGTTCCTTGCTTACAAAAGATAACCTTGCAAAGAGGAATTGGCAAGGTAACACTAATTGCTCATTTTGTGGATGCACTGAAACTATAGAGCATTTGTTTCTCGCTTGTCCATTTGTAAAACTTGTTTGGATTGTTGTGTTTTGTACTTCTAATTCCCTCCCCCTACTAATGTTTCTAATATGTTTGGGAAATGGTTGAATGGGGTTGATAAAATAGACCAAGGAAAGGATTCGTATTGGCGTTTCCGCTATTTGTTGGTCTATTTGGAATTATATGAACAATTTTGTTTTTAACAGGAAAGAAACTTTTCATGTCTTACAGGTTATTCATATGGCGGTGCACTGGATCCAGCTGTGGGCTTTCCTACTTCCTTCGGACCAACGGGACCTTGCGGTTTCTGGATGC
Organism: Poa pratensis; assembly: GCA_947311845.1. Taxonomy (NCBI): domain Eukaryota; kingdom Viridiplantae; phylum Streptophyta; class Magnoliopsida; order Poales; family Poaceae; genus Poa; species Poa pratensis. The sequence goes on from CAMZMU010000045.1 coordinate 4,199,615, forward strand.
ACAAGACTCCTGTTGGTGGCGCAGGATTTTTTCTCCCGGCATACAGGCAGCATATTAGTCGACTTTCATAGTTGCTCTTAGCGTTGTTTTTGCCGGTTGAGGTTTGTCTCAATCTCTTCATGTTTGCTGAGATGTAAAACTATAATATTCGTAAACTCCGTATGAATGTCTATGTGCATCACTCGATGCAAAGGCTGGGTTTTCCCTATTTCGGAAAAATGACTCATGACATAAATCCAACAGCTAAAAACAATATCCAAGGAGAAAAACCAGTTGTTAATCCACTTGCAACTAAAATTTCGCACGAATCATCATACAAATCAAACGGAATAGACCGCACTCTAACTTAATTCTTACCTTAATTTGTTTTACAACCAATCAACTCGATTAACACAAGGAAAAGCCTTATATTTTCCTAGAATGTCGATCGCCCGGATTGTCCAGAAAAAGAAACAACCGATGATGTCCACACGTTCAAGCAGTGCACACGTTCATTTGCTCCAGCAGTCTACGTGCTCCATGCGCCGCTTGCTGCGTTCTGTTGCCTCGCGCCACTAGCTGCACGTTGCCGGGCTCGCCGGACCGAACATCTCCTCCACCATCTTCCTCCACCACTAGTAGGAAAAGCCTTATCAGTGGCGCACCAAAAATGGATTCTGTGGCGCACCCCCAGAATTGTTGGGTGCGCCACAGAATCCTCGCCACTAAATTTTTTTTTCTGTGGCGCACCATGGGCGTGCGCCACAGAAATCCACTTTCTGTGGCGCACCTGGCCTGGTGCGCCACAGAAATGTGACTTTCTGTGGCGCACCAGTCTGGTGCGCCACAGAATTTTGAAATAATTCAAAAAATTCAAAAACTGCAAAAAAAATTAAAAAGTTTCAGAAAAAATTAGAAAAATCAAAATATGAAATAATATGAAAAATCCTAATTATTGGAATTATTTTCATATTTTTTTGAATTTTTTGAACTGATACCGTCCCGCTAGGTCACCCATCCTCAAACTGCTCCAACCCTAGCACGCTTAACTTCTAAGTTCCACCAACTTCACCTACCCTTGTGCTACTCAAGTTCTTATTGATATATATATATCATATGTATCCTCTTAAGTCTTGTATGTGTATATGTTATGTATATGTTATAAACGTGTGTTTTTAAATTTCAAAAACTTCTAAACTTTCAAAAGGAGATTCAAAATTTTCAAAAGATAAAAAAAAATTCAAAAAACTTAAAAAATTTCAAAAAATCCAAAAAATTCAAAAAAATTCAAAAAATCTAAAAAATAAAAAAGTCAAGAAAAGTCAACAATCTTCTTTGTTATACATTTCTGTGTCTTTTTTGCAATTTTTGAATTTTTTTGAATTTTTTGAATTTTTTTTGATTTTGCTGCGAAAAATCGTCTGTTTGAAATAACTTTTATTTCTTTTGGAATTTGAGGAATCTGTGAATTCCTGACCGGGTAAACCCGGGTGGAATCGAACTCGGATTTTTCTCACGTTTTTTTTGACATATTTTTTGCATTATTTCGACGTCGTATGCAAAAGTTATGGCCGTTACAAGTTTTTTTTCCTGTTTGTTGCAGAAAAGGTCAAAATTCATATTTTAAAATTTCTATACCTACTAGACACTCATACGTAACTACATGTCAAAGGATTCTATTTATTGAAATTTTTATCATTTTCTTTTACTTCCTGCAAGACAAAAAAAGGCGATGCACCGCGGGGGGGGGGGGGGGGGGGGGGGGGTGAGATTTGAAAATAATAAGTCAACTTTCTGTGGCGCACGTGCCAGGTGCGCCACAGAATTATTATTTTCAAATTTTAACCCGCCCCCCAGATAACTTTCTGTGGCGCACCTGGCCATGTGCGCCACAGAAATGTGACTTACTGTGGCGCACCTGGCTAGGTGCGCCACAGAAAGTCACATTTCTGTGGCGCACATGGCTACCTGCGACTTTCTGTGGCGCACGCCACAGAAATATATTTCTGTGGCGCACCAATTAAGGGTGCGCCACAGAATGTAACCTATCTATAAGGGTTTTCCTAGTAGTGCACTCGTCATCACCCTTTTGATTTGAATTCATGGATGAAGTGAGCTTGAAAATTAAGATGGAAGTTTCCTGTCAAGCTCGGGAACACACATGGGCTAAGGGGAATGACTCCATGCGTGCTAACTAGATCCAGCGTCGGTGAGCTCGATCCGGCGAAGTAGGTGCTTCAGCTCAAGGTATGTTTTTGTTTTAGTGTTTTCTAAATGTTTCAAACTCACGTTCGATTTGTTGTGAATTCACGAGCTGAATGTTGTGGCAATTCCGAGTCTTATGCAAATGTTGATTCAATGTTGCAAATAATTTTGTGAGAATCTACAAACATTGTGCTCCCATGTTGCATACGTATGTTGCTTTTTGTCGAGTTTTTGCTACAAGGGATTTGCATTTGCTACGACTAGTAAGCATTTGCTACATACACCTATATTTTTGTTGCATAAGTGTTTTAAGATCCACTATGCATAAAATGTTGCAACGATGCTACAATTGCACAAATTAATGGCTACGCGATGGGGTGGAGGATGAGACGTTTTAGTGCAATCCGACGATGGAACGGGCGAAGGATGTACCATTAACACAAAATCAAAATCGAGTCTTAATTTTATAATCCATGCTAGACCAAAAAAAGCTTTCCTAAATTGTAATAGGTTCATAATGCTAAAGACGATTAATTAACTTATGAACTTGAAAGAAGCTGCACAAACTCTGAATAAATGTAGGGCTTGCAATGGTATTAGTCAATAGATAGTTCGCTATCAGCTAATAGGTCAAATTAATTTGGAAGCAGGTCCGAGGAAGTTTTGATCGTCTAATTAAGCAAAATCTTCATTATGGTCACGGTCAAATGTTGATGTTTTCATTCGAAGACGCGGATAGTTGCTACCATAAGTAGGATGACAAATAGGTTCTCAGAATGAGGTTTAATATAATTTTTGAAGGAAGTTAGACCTTCATTAGCCTTACTGTCTTATAAATGAGATGATATCAGGTCAGGAAACTTTCAACATTGATATAATGACCAAAAGAGGGGCATAAATATTACTAAGGGGAAACTGGAAATATGCCACTGTACACTTAGCAGCTTAAAATGTCACTGAGGCAAGAAATTGCAAAATTACAAAATTTGCAGCCTCATGGTTTTAAAATTTCTCAATAATTTAACGAGGACAAATTATGAAGGAAATTTAGGTTGTCCACCATCTTTGAGCAGTAGCAGCATCGATGGATGAGGTAAGCTGCATCTGTCTCACCAAACTCACTCTAAACAGCTTGATCGTTAGCTTGGCGACCAAATTCGCGTTGCCATCTCTAAGCATACGCATAATGTTTTTTTATTTTTTTTGCTACAAGAGATGTTGGAGTGGCTAGAGCTCTTGAGTGAGAATTAAGTTAATCCTCACTCAGATGACGTCATCCAGTTGCATGTGTAACTCATCTGTAATCCATGAACAACTAAATTTTTTTTGGTTACAACTCATGTTCTCCCAGTTGCAACTCATGTGCAACCATGTGTAGCTGAGAAAATTTTATTTGTAACCCATGTGCAAAGCATCTGCACCTGAAAAAATCTCAGTTGCAACTTGGTGCAACCCATGTGCAACTGGAAAAAATATGAGTTGCAACTCATGTACAACTCACATCCCGCACGAATCACGATGTAAATCTAACGGAATTAGAGTTGAGTGAGCTCTAACTTAATTCTCATTTGAGTAAGAAATAGCAAAACCGTTTTAAAATGGTGCAATTTTTTTTGTAAGGGTTTGACCCACCGCATGAAGATATGCTATATCGACGATACAATAGCATAAAATAACTGCTGCGCGAATGAGCACGATGATCAAATGGACGAGATTTTGAGTTTTAGTGAAATCGACTAATGTTGAGCCACCTACCTCCGCCACCGTGCTATCCCCGACTGCCGCAGCCGTTGAGCCACCGCCGCCAAAGCCGTCGTCGCTGAGCGCCCGCCATGGCACTTGGTGGCCGGCCACCGAGAGGAAGTCGCTACCCCGCTCGAGCTCTCACTGCCGCCGTGAAGCGTCGTCGCCACCCGTGCGCGCAGGTATGCCGCAAGGCCTCCACGCCACCTGTAGCCGCGCCTCCGCGCCCCTTGTCGAGCGCGCCGCCTTAAGAAGCCGTCATGGCCCGCGCCGTCGTAGCCGCGGGAGGGGAAAGAAGCCTCGCCGCCGCCAGCCCCCGGGCTTTGCCCGGCGACGCCGTCCGACGGCATCGGGGAAGAGGAGGACGACGAGGGGAGGAGGTTGGGGTGGGGAAACTAGGGTTCCCTCCCCCGTCGCCCACGGGAGCGACGCAGGAGAGGGGAAAGAGAGGAAGCATACACATAATGTTTTTTTTTAGTTTTTGCTACAAGAGATGTAGATTTGCCACGACTAGTGGGGATTTTCAGCATACCCATATTTGTTTTGCTGCATAGGTGTTTTAAAATGGTGCAATGTTTTTTGTAAGGGTATGACCCACCGCAGGAAGATATGCTATATCGATGATACAATAGCATAAAGAAACTGCTGCGTGAATGTGCACGATAATCAAATGGACGAGATTTTGATTTTTAGTGAAATCCAGCAGAGAATTGAATTCCAAATCCGTCGGAGGACGCTAAGTGGGGCCCTTAACACGAAACCAAAAGCGAGACACTAATTGCATGATTCAAGCTAGACAAGAAAAAGTTGCCTACATAAAATGAGTAATAGTTGGATAATGCTAAAGATCAATGCTAAAGCTAGACAAGAAAAAGTTCACCTAAAGTATTCTCTGGTTTGTGCAACCCATATGGCGCCAAGGGCATATCTGGGCCGTCCGTTTCGGCGATCCGACGGCCCAGATTCGCCGTTGACCACGGCGACCGTGGTCAACGGCGAATCTGGGCCGTCGGATCGCCGAAACGGACGGCCCAGATATGCCCTTGGCGCCATATGGGTTGTAGAAAATCCATGTTCACGTCTCACGTCCAAAGTTGATTGGATGTACTACTCTTCCTTGGAAGGATCGAGCACATGCCCAGCGAAAACAATGGTGCCGGACGTCTCCTCGATGACGAAGAACGCGAACGGGTGGTCAGCGTCGAAGTCCACGGTGGGCTCCGGTTCCGGCGTGGGCACATCATCATCGTACAGCGAGATGCCCATATCGTCGTCGGACTCCATGGTCACGGCAGCCGCCTCGCTCCCCTCCTCGTTCATCTCCACCACCGCCTTGTGGACAACATCGTCCACGCACAGCGGCACGACGCCCGACTCGTCATCCCCGACGATCTCCGTCATGTTGGCCAGCAAATGATCGAACGGCAGCTGGAGGCCCACATCTTGGAGAATGCCGCGGATGCTGCCCATGTATGCCAGCTTGAACTTGGGAAGCCGGAACTTGCCGACGGGGACCAGCTTCGTCGGGAGGTGCTCGCGCAGGAACTCCGGGCGTGACGTGAGCCTGTCGAGCAGACCCCACAGGCCGTCGCGCTCTTCGGGGAGGAAGACGCACATGGAGAACTCCGGGAGGTTCTTCCGCAGCTTGTAGCTGTACCCGGGCGAGCAGTCGTCGAGCGACTTGTAGGGCATCTTTAGCACCCTGAACCCGTCGTGGCAGGCGATCTGCTGGTAGGCCCTCCAATGCCTCCGCATGAAGGGCACCTCTTCGACGGTGCTGCCGTCGAGCAAGTGGAACTCGCCGTCGATGGTGAGATCCTCGTTGAAGGTGTTGCGCCACTCGGCCTTGAAGTAGATGGCGTTGGCGACCACGTGCTGGGTCTTGGCTGGGTTGTACGGGTCCAGGACCTCCGTGATGAGGTTCCTCGTCGCCTTGGCCACCCACGCGTTGATCTCCTTCATTGACTCCACCGGCTGCACGCACGCAGAAACAAAATAGTTCCGATGTTTAGCAAGCTAGCTAGTTTACAATTCAACAGCGACAGAAAACAGATCTATCTTCTTTAGAAGCAGAGAAACAGAGGATGAGATATGTAATACGTACATGATCTCTGAAGTCCACGGCCCACGTCTCGCCCTTGAACGTCCCGACGACGGTGTCGCGGTACGTGGGCTTGAGCGGCAACCTCTTGTCGGTCCACGAGCCGACCGCGAACGCGACGGACGGCCCGCCGATGCCGGATCGGTCGGCGAGCACGCGCTCCACCACCACGCCCTTCACGAAGGCCTCGAGGTCGGCACGCGACGGAGCGCCGGCGACCGACAGGATCTCGTCGAGCGTGTCCTCGGCGGCGCCGGCGGACATGAGCGCCAGAGCGACGTGGATGGACAGCGGCGAGAAGATGAGGTTCCGGGTGGTTCTGCCGCCGAGACGCGCTTCAGCAGGCGCGCGGCCAGCGCCGTCTGCCCGTGCTGGCAGGCCATAGGGTTGCCCTCTTCCGCCATATTGCGATCGATCGAACTTGTTCTCGCAATCTCGCTACCAGGCTATGCAAGGATCGGTAACCTAATCGTTTTGTCAATCAACTTGCTGTGTATTTATTGGGCCGGTCTGGAGTTTGTAGTAGTTTGGACTCTGGAAGACTGAAATGTGATGTTGTACAGCGCACGGTCTCCCTAATCTGCCGCAACTCAGTCAGATTCAGGGTTTTCTCAAGGAAGATTTGGCTTTGTTCAGGCTAGTGCTAATGCTAGGCTGCCTCCTAGGCCGTCCGTTCGAGAATTTTGAATACCAATATGTGTTATGTATGATACTTTCCGAACATCCACTCCATTAACGTTTCACTATTTCCGGCGGCATGTACATTATGGGATGTTGTCAATTTTATCTTAGCCTAACAACCGGTTTAGGGGAGAGAAAAATGCATGCTCTCTCTTAACTAGAGAGATCATCTCTAGGCGCTTAAGAGAAATGATTCTTATATATTGTAGAAAATGTCATATTTTATTCATATGTTTTCTGATTATATCTTAAGCACGAAATACTTCTACAAGCATGAATAACAAAACATCATCTTCAGCTTAGAGCATATTATGCTGGAGAGAAGGGACTGAGATTGTGAGATGACACAATAGTTAAACCGGCTATGGTATATGTCCTTCGAATTAATAAGATGTATCCTATTTTGGGCATGTATGCGTAATTATACCGGATTTGGTCATTGTTCCATAGTCTTAAATTCTTCGTGGATAATTGGCAAAGTGCCTTGGCAATCGATGTGGGAGAGTTCGAACATACCAAATCACGAACAAAAAAATGAACAAATTTCAACTTTCAAAACTAAAGAGAAACTAGTAAATGCGAGTAATGGAGTAAGACTAAACTTAGTACTAGTGTGAGATAAAAGACACTTCATTCACAAAAGAAAAAAGTTAAAAGGCACCTCACTTTCCACTGGATTCTTGGAGCATCTTCTATGTCACAAAAATCGGGGGCCCGTGCAAAACAACTTTTTCTTGCAAAACCCTTTTTCAACATCCTCTATAGTGTTGAAAGCAGGCCAAGAATTTGGAATAGATTGATGTCTATGCACCAGCATGATAATTGAGTTAGCGGTTTTCTACGATGTAAGTGTCAAACACACTCTGAACTTTCGTGGCCATACAGCTCGTACGGTATGATATTTCCTGTAGATAACCAGTTCTATCTTTGCTCTATGGTGTCTTCGAGCAAAAAAAAAAATGTTGGTGTCAATCATCTTCTCTTAGGACAACTAGAATGTAGGATAATTGCTGAAAAAAGAGAAATGTTAAAAAGGGGCGTCCCTTCTCTTACCTAGGGATGATCTCTTAGCTTAGCTTGAATTTCAGAAGGTTACCATGCCCTTGGAACTATTCAAATACAGTTCAGCAGAAAATAGGAGAAACAATGTACAGAGCCTAAACTACGCGTATGTGTGCTTTAAACCTCTCGTGCAGTATTGGATCAGCTATTTGCTGTTCGGTCTTTACTCTTCCTTTGAAGGGTCGAGCACATGCCCAGAGAAAACAATGGTGCCCGTCGTCTCTCGATGATGAAGAAGGCGAAAGGATGGTCGACGACAAAGTCCACAGGCTTCGGTGGCGGCGGCTCATCATCGAACAGCGAGTACCCCATCTCATCGTCGGACTCGGTGTAGGCGGCGGCCTCGCTCCCCGCCTCGTTCACCTCAATGACCGCCTTATGGATCACTTTGCTCACGAACAACTGCACGCCCTCCATCTTCTCGGTCAGGTCCATCGTGTCAGGTTCGAACGGAAGGCGCAGGCCCAGGCTCCTAAGAACGTCGACGATGCTGCTCTGAAAGGCCAGCTTGAACCTGGGCAGCCGGAAGTCGCCGACCGGGACCAACGCCGTTGGTAGGTGTTCGTGCAGGAACTCCGGCCGCGACGTCATCCTGTCGACGAGGCTCGGCAGGCCGTCAAGGGCGTCAGGGAGGAACACGCACATGGAGAACTTCGGGAGGCTCGCCAACTGCTTCCAGTGGAAGCCCGGCGAGCTTACATCGACCGCCTGGTAAGGCAGCTTGAGCACCTTGAACCCATCGGGGCAGGCGATCTGCTCTTCGTGTAACCGCAACCTCCTCGTGAAGAAGGCCTGAACGGGGCTGCCGTCGAGGAGGTGGAACTTGCGTTGGTCGACGGTGTGCTCCTTCTCGAAAGGTTGGCGCCACTGGCCCTTGAAGTAAACGGCGTTAGCTACCACCTTGAGGGTTTCTTCACTTTGGCTGTGTGGGTCGACCACCTCCCTGATGAGGTTCCTGGTCACCTTGGCGACCCACGCGTTAATTTGCTTCTTTGCTTCCACTGGCTGCAAGTAATATCCATGTTAAACAGTCTGTTTTTTTGAGGATTTCTTAATCAATGTATTGCAGATAGCCAGAGAACCCTTCTTCTAAAATACAGATAATAACTTGTCGATATACGGATACTCTGACAGTTCTACTTCTTGGAAAAAAGAACTTTGATAGTTGTAGAAAACTTGTCAAGAACCTCCATATCCCCTTTTTTTCTCAATTTGATTCACATATCTCATTGCCGTTTACCTTGGCCTGGGTTGATCAATTTAGTGTGCAATGTTCTTGACAAGGTGCAAATACATCCCATTGTGTACACTAAATTGCTAACACTATTTCTAATTAATAATATTGATTGTACTCATCTGAGTATTTATTTTAACAATTTAGCAATTTCAGCACCCGCAATAGTCACTATCAGTACTTAAATGATTACTACTCCGAGTCGATGCAACGGGCAGATGCAAGTGGCAAGTATTACGTACTCACATGATTCTGGAAGTCGACGGTCCATGCTTCGCCCTTGTACGTCTGCACGATTGTGTCGCGGTACCCCTTTTTCAGCGCGAAGCTCTTGTCGCTCCAGACGCCGCACGCGAACGCCACGCACGGCCCGCCGTTCGCCGATCGATCGACGAGCGTGCGCTCAATCACGGTGTCCCTCACGAACACCTCGAGCTCGCCCCGCGACGGCGCGCCGGCCAGGGCGAGGATCTCGTCCAGCGTGCCCCCGCTGGCGCCCGCCGACATGAGCGCGAGCGCAACGTGGATCGAGAGCGGCGAGAAGACGAGGTTGCCGCCGGCCTTGGCCGCCGTTAAACGGTTTAGCAGGCCCGCGGCCAGCGCCGTCATCCCAGACTGGCAGGCGCTCGTTGCGCCGACTCCGTTGTCGGACGCCATAGGGTTTTTGCTGGCTAGTCGGCGGCCGAGCACGGGTTAACCTATTTTTGACGTGTTGCAGGAGTCGCGAGAGCAGTTGAAGGCAATGATATAGCTCTGCGATCCGAGACGGACACGAACACGATCGTGGTACCCAGCGCGGTGCCGGTGGGAGACCAGACCAAGCCGAAGTCGCGACCGCCAGCAGCCGTTCGATTTAGGCATTTGGCTTTTTTTTTACAGGATTTTGTCATTTTTTAAGAAAAGGGGTAGTCCTAGCCTCTGCATCAACGTGATGCATACGGCCGCTTTATTAATTTATTGCAAAGTTGATTTGTCATTGGTCCATGGTACTGCTCCCAAGGTTTCGGATACCGGTTCTTGTATTTTCAATTTTACTAATGTGCATTTTTTTTTATTAAAAAGGTGATTTTCCCTTTTTGCGTGCTCTTCGGTTAGTTTTCACCGGATATATTTAGTTAAGTGCAGCTGAATTTCGATTTCAAAAAAAAAGTGCAGTTGAATTTCAAAACTCCCTCATGCTTGTGGTATCCTCCCACAGTCCCACGTCATCGACCCACCCCATCCTCCCTATGTGCTAATCACCGCAACGACTACTACAGGGATCGGACAAGTAAAGGATCGTACGCACAACAGTTCCGCAGAGCTGCTATACGTACGACACAATGTGTCCGATTTCTATACGAAACTAGATTTTCTTGACAGGGGCAATATAAAGATAAAGGGCATGGTGGTGAATGCATAGTGATACTTAAAGTTGTGGCATCGCATGATCTTTGAATTTGTCACTCTTTATTTGACATGGCAAGATCACACAATGATATCAACGTGCTTCAATGCTCTCCGGTATTCTCAAGGCTTCCAAAAGGCGATGCACGAGAATGCAAAGGGGGTGTCCCATTGCGTGCTCTTTGATTGGTTTTGACCGGATATATTTAGTTAGAATGTAGAAACTCCCCCATGCTTGTGGTATCCTCCCACGACATCGAGCCACCCCATCATCCCTATGTGCTAATCACCACAACAACACCTACAGGGATCGGACAAGTAAAGGATCGTACGCACAACAATTCCGCAGAGTTGCTATACGTACGACACAATGTGTCTGATTTCTATACGACACTAGATTTTCTTGGCAGGGGCAATATAAAGGGCATGGTGGTGAATGCATAGTCATACTTAAGGTTGTGGCATCACATGATCTTTGAATTTGTCACTCTTTATTTGGCATGGCAAGATCACACAATGATATCAACGTGTTTCAACGCTCTCTGGTTTTCTCAAGGCTTCCAAAAGGCAATGCACGAGAATGAAACTTTATATCAATAGTCATGCATACAACAAAGTCTACTATAGAGCAGATGTTACCTATCACCAGTGGTCTACACTTGTGAAGACGATCTCCAAATCTCAAGGTAACAAAAGATCATGCTTCGCAAAAGAATAAGAAAGTTGTAGAAATGGTGTAGATAGAGCATTTGGTGTTCTTCAAACTCTTTGGGCGGTTATTCGACATCCTGCTTGAACATGGAATGTGGACACAATGTGGGAGGTGATGATTGCTTTGTGTAGTCATGGCGAACATGACAATGGTACCTATGATCTAGCGGGGTGGGACTTTCAAGACCCTATGATTGAGCCCGAGTATATGTGGAGTCACAGTGGAACCAGTAGTTCTCATTTGTTTGTTGTATTAGCCAAGTTATCAAATTTTAAGATTATTGTACTTTAAATTTAAAACTTTATTTGTTATGTGAACTATGGTATTAAAATATAGTTTTGTTTATAATTTACTAAAGTGTTAAATTAGCTTGAAATAATTCATTCGTCAATAAATTAAAAATGAGAAAATAAGGAAAACAGCCGAGACTGGACATGTCTGCCCGGAATGGGGTCGTTGTTGGGCGTGTTGTTGGGTGCAGCGAGCGGGGCGGATAGGACGTGGACGTCCAGCGCCTCCCCAAACGGAAAAAAATGAAAGGAAAAAATGGAAAGCCAGAAACACAAAAATGGAGTTGCACTTGGAACTATCAAAACCAGTTCCAAAATGGGAGGCACAATGTGCAAAGCCTAAACTATGCGTATGTGTGATTTAAATCTCTTGCATGTTCAGTATTGGATCATCTATTTGCTGTCGGGGTTTACTCTTCCTTTGAAGGGTCGAGCACATGCCCAGAGAAAGCAATGGTGCCGGTCGTCTCCTCAATTATGAAGAAGGCGAATGGATGGTCGGCGACAAAGTCCACGGTATTCGGCTCATCATCATCATCGGACGGCGCACACCCGATATAGTCGTCCTCCTCGGTGTAGGCGGCAGCCTCGCTACCCGCCTCGTTCACCTCAATGACCGCCTTGTGGATAACGTCGCCCACGTACAACTGCACGCCCTCCATGCTCTCGGTCAAGTCCATCGTGTCAGGTTCGAACGGAAGGCGCAGGCCCAGGCTCTTAAGAACGTCGACGATGCTGCTCCGGAAGCTCAGCTTGAACCTGGGCAGCCGGAAGTCCCCCACAGGGACCGCCGCCGTAGGTAGGTGTTTGTGCACGAACTTCGGGCGGGACGTCATCCTGCCGACCAGGCTCGGCAGGCCATCGTGGGCCTCAGGGAGGAACACGCACATGGAGAAACTCGGGAGGGTCGCCAACTGCTCCCAGCTGAAGCCCGGTGAGTTGTAGTCGACCGCCTTGTACGGCAGCTTGAGCACCTTGAACCCATCGTGGCAGGCGATCTTCTCTTCGTGGTACGGCAGCCTCCTCATGAAGAAGGCCTGGACGGAGTTGCCGTCGAGGAGGTGAAAGTTGCGGTGGTCCAGGGTGTCCTCCTTGTCGAAGGGCTGGCGCCACTCGCCCTTGAAGTAGCTGGCGTTGGCTACCACCTTGAGGGTTTCTTCACTTTGGCTGTGTGGGTCGACCACCTCCTTGATGAGGTTCCTGGTCACCTTGGCCACCCACGCGTTAATTTGCTTCCTTGCTTCCACTGGCTGCAAGAAATATCCATGTTAAACTGTTTGATTTTTTCAGGATTTCTTAATTAATGTATATCAAAGAACCCTTCTTCTAAAATACAGAGAATGACTTGGGTATATACGGATACCGTTAAGAATTACTCTGAAGTTCAACTTCATAGGGGGGGGGGGGGGGGGGGGGGGGGGGGGGTCTGAATGTTGCAGAAAACCTGTCAAGAACCTGCATATCCCCCTTTTTTCTCAATTTGATTCACATATCTCATTGCCGTCTACCTTGGCATGGGTTGATTAATTTAGGGTGCATTTTTTTCTGGATAATATTCAAGGTGCAAATTAATACATCCATTGTGTACACTAAATTGCTAACACTTTCTAATTAATGATACTGATGATAATTTGCATCGTTTTTTAAATTGCAATCAGGTGAGTATTTGTTTCACCAATTTTAATGATTTCAGCACTCGCAATAGGAGAAAACTTGTTTAGATCTAGTTGTAGGCGACGCAAGACTATTACTCACATGATTCTGGAAGTCGACGGTCCATGCATCGCCCTTGTACGTCTGCACGATCTTGTCGCGGTACCCCTTTTCCAGCGGGAAGCTCTTGTCGCTCCATACGCCGCACGCAAACGCCACGCACGGCCCGCCGATCGCCGACTGGTCAGCGAGCGTGCGCTCCACCACGGTGTCCCTGACGAACGCCTCCAGCTCGCCACGCGACGGCGCGCCGGCCACGGCGAGGATCTCGTCCAGCGTTCCCCGCTGGCGCCCGCCGACATGAGCGCGAGTGCTACGTGGATCGAGAGCGGCGAGAATACGAGGTTGCGACCGGCCGTGGCCGCCGTGAAGCGGTTTAGCAGGCCCGCGGCCAGCGCCGTCATCCCGGACTGGCAGGCGCTCGCGGCGCCGACTCCGTTGGCGGACGCCATGGGATTTTTGATAGCTAGTCGGCGGCGGAGCACAGGTTAACCTATTTTTAGATCCGTTGCAGGAGTCGCGGACTCGCGGGAGCAGTTCAAGGCAATGATATAGCCCTGCGACGATCCTTCCGGATCCGAGGGAGACACGAACACGATCGCACGAGTTGGTAGGCTGCGCGATGCCGGTGAGAGACCTTGCCGATTTGGGCATTTATCTTCTTTTTTGACAGTACTGCTCCTTTTTTTTTTTTGAGATGCTCCTTCTCCAATTTTGTTGTGCAGTTAAAAAAAGGAATTTTGCATTTGTTGGGTGCGGTTTTGTACTGGTTTTCACTGGGTATCTGTAGTTAAGTGCAACTACTGATTATGATCGCACGAGAGTGCAAGTGATTCAGTGCATCAATTCTTGGAATATAATTAACCTTCCTGAGTGATAGAACACCTTGGAGCGTCTCTCTCCCCCGTCTACAGTAGAAGGAGAGCGACTTTTGGGATCCGAAGCTCGCACCACCGCCTCGCCGTCGATCCGGTCGATTCCCCGCCCTCCGGCGCCGCTCCGGCGGCGGGAGGACGGGGAATCGCCGGATCCGTGTACATAGGTAGTGTAGGAGTGGGTTTCGTCGCTGCTGGCGTCGCCATGGAGGAGGAGGTGGCGCCGGTGGTTCTTTTGCAGGTAGAGGTCTTCCTCTGCGGCGGCGGCGTTCTTCGGAGCCCTGGCGCTGCTCTTCTGCCGCTCCCGCGCTCGCAGCTCTGCGGAGCTGCCGTGTGCGGTCTCCCCTTCGCCGGATGCCGCGGGACGGCGGATCTGGCGTCGACGATCTTTGTGCAGGTGGCTGGTGTTATCCGGTTCGACGACGGCGACGTCCGCTGGCGTAGGTCCTTTGCGGCCGGCGATCGGCGACTTCCCGTCCGCTCGGGGGTGCTCTTGATCCAAGGCGTCATGGAGAGCAAGAGCGGCGGCGCGCCACCGACGGCGTCGTGGACGAAGACGGAGTCGAGTTGCAGCAGGGTTGTGACTGTAATTTTTATCTTTCTGAGGACCTTGTTGTAATTGCTGGATTTGCATCCAGCCCTTGTACCCGCAAAAAAAAAAAGATAGAACATACATAGTTGAATGAGCAAATTCCGATCATGTCATCAAGGGATTGCCACGTTCCGAGATTGGCACGTTCTAAGAATGCAAACGAGTGTCGTCGTTCCGAAAACGCCACTTCCGTTAGTTGACCGCTAGTTGACAGTTAACTTATAGAAATAAAACTTGTCAGTTTTTTAATCAAGCACCAAAATTACGTCAAATCGTTTCAAAAAGAGCAAAAGGTGTATCTCTACTTCTTGACTCTTTAAAACGTTCAAAGGAACTATTTGATTATTGGACAAATCACTTCCGAAATATCCACTTGGGATAGAATCTACGTTTGATAATTTGTTTTACCAAACATCTACTCGTAATGAATTGAACAGACACCGAACGTACTCCGAACTCGGACAATCCGATAGATACATTTAGAGTAAAGTATGAATTAAACTTTAAACTCGTAGAGGGTGTTGAAATGGAACCCTGAACTCTCGATCCTGGGAATCAACACCCCGAACTCACAGTTCCCGGTCTAAGATGGCATTTAGGTCGTTTCCAAACAGGGGATGGATGTGGTTGTGACCTGGCTTCAGCAAAATGGTCGGGAATCGAGTGTCAAGCAAGTATCGACCGAGAACTGTGAGTTCGGGTGCTGATTTCTGGGATTGCTAGTTTGGGTTTGTTTTCGACAACCTTTACAAGTTAAAGGTTTAGTTCAGACTTTACTCATACATTTACGCGCTGTCGTGCTGGGATTTGAAAGATTGAAAACATGCCGATACATGTACGTGCTGGGTTTGAAAATGTACTGTTTGGCTCGTCCACGTGGATGGTTTAGCGCCTATGCATGTGTATCATGTATTAGCCAAAGATGTGTATGCATGAATCACTATCACCAAAGTTCAGTTCGGGAATTACTCGAGTGTAATTTTCATGGAGATTTAATAATATAGTATAGCACTGTAGCAATATTTTACGATCTAGCATGAATCGTTGACCCAGTCCAGCAAAAATCATAGTACCTGCCGTAGCTAATTAATCGACTTGTGCAGTGACTGTATACGTAAGAAGATTGTATACGTGATTTCAGTAAAATATTGTTGTTTAGTCAAAATCTTAAAACTGTATAGTAAGGACATAAGAGTCTTCTTACATGAGATTTAACGGTCAACTAGCGGTCAACTAACGGAAGTGGCATTTTTGGAACGATGACACCCGTTTGATGGCATTCTTAAAACGATGACTAGTTTGATGATATTTTTGAAACGTGCTAATCGTTTGATGGCACATTCTCATAATTTCCTCTAGTCGAATTAGGCTTCCAAGTCCCAACCTTATAGGTTGTATGGTTGATACCATGATTCTCACTTCCAATGAAATTTTCACCACGTCTATTTTGGCAATTTATGAATTTATTCATTGTAGCATATTTTCTAAACTATTTTGACCTTAGGTTAAAGATTTAATTTAATTTGGTAGGCACATAAGTATTGTTCTAAAATTAAAAGTCCATCCACAATGACCAAATTAATTATCTTTAACAAGAAACTTAGATTACTAAATCTAAAATATTTGAAAAACTTGGCACAATTTCTCAATACTCGACAAGAGTTTCTTGACTTTTCATCTTCATTACTATGCCATTTATACAATATAAATTAAAAATTTAGATATTTTATATTTGTTAGGATTTTTATTTTCTACCACAAAATGAGAGAAGTAATGGTTGGTCAAACTAATATTTCTTGTAGATCATTATGGAGCGACAGTCGAAGTAGGAAAACTTTTGCTAGTGAAACTGAAACCAATTTTTTGCTGGACCACGGTAAGCACCAAAACTTTGTTAAATATCCGAGAAATTGCATAATTTGTTCACAAAGTTGGTGGGAAATCCAAGTAGCAAAGAGCAAGAGATCATTTGATTTCAAAAAATTCCTATGAGAAAGAGAAAGCTTTCATCACGAAGTAAAATGCATAAACCTTCAAAACACCCAACTGCTATTTCAGTATAATAAAACTTGAGCGCAGTGTAGATTTTTATCACATGAAAACATTCAGAAAAATAGTCATCGTACAAATTCAAGAGCATGACTCTGCAATCAAAAGGCAGTTCCGAAAGTAAAAGCGAGTGTGTTATAACAATACTATCTTTGCTATTTAAAACATTTGTTACCTGTTTGTACGGTTGAAATATTACGAAAACCTTGTGTGAACCTTGCTTAGGTAGGGCTTTATTAAGTTAAACTCGGCAGTAAAGCCTTTTATCTAAAGAAGGTTGAAATATTACACTCTTGTTCTTCAGATGGTTATATTTGCAATTTGAGTTTTTCATGGTTTTTGAATGCGGATTAACCAGTATCAGTAGGTTAGGACAAGCAAAGATCATGTGAAATTTATGTTTATCACTAATCATCCAATTTATTTTTATGACGGAGTTTGTCGTTTATTATTATTTTTAAGTTTGAGAACGCATACAAGACAATCAAACTGAAGATAGTTCAGCTAAAAGACTGAAGCACAGTACGGTATTTCATATGAGAGAGAAAAATATTCGTCCTTCGTACAAACTTGCTCTAATTTCCAAAGTAATGGGCTAAATGAGTTCATATTAATCAAATACAGTAGAAAGTAGGACTGCTATGCTATGCAGATCAGTTACGAAATCAAAATAGAAAAAATAGAAAAAAATGTGTTGGGAGACCAACAGATATTACTCCTCCTTGGAGGGTTCGAGGACGTGTCCCGCGAAGACAACCGCGCCGGTGGCCTCCTCCACTATGTAGAAGGCAAACGGATGGTCGGCGATGAAGTCCAGTCGCGGAGGTGGCGGCTCACGATGCATGGAACAGCCTCCAGCGGAGATACCCATGGTGACGGCAGCCGCTTCGGTACCTTCCTCATTCACCTCGATGACCGCTTTGTGGATGACGTCGTCCACCAGTATCGGCAGTCCAGAGCCGTCGTCCTCCACCATGTCGGACAGATCGGCCTGATTGCTGAACGGCAGCTCCAGACCCAGCTTCTTGAGGATGGCGACGACGCTGCCCTGGAAGGAGAGCTTGAACCTCGGCAGCCGGAACTCGCGGACGTGGACTCGCCGCTCCGGCAGGTGGTCGTGCAGGAACCCGGGACTGGACGCGATCTTGTCGAGCAGCCCCCACAGGCCGTCGTGAGCGTCCGGGAGGAAGATGCACATCGAGAACTGCGTCGGGTCAGAGCAGCCGCTTGTCCACGGTTCAGGTTCAGGAGCGTAGTATTGAGGAACAAACGCGTTGGTGTTGTTCACCGGCGCCCCAACATGAGGACGTGGGCCATACGCATTAGGCATAGGATAGCCATAGGAACGGGTGCCATTGTACGCACCATGGCTAGATACAGTTTGAGTATATGGCATAGGATAGCCATAGGAACCGGTGCCATTGTACGCACCGTGAGATGCAAATTGAGGATATGGCGAGTAGTGGATGAACGGCGGAGGAGGAGGAACGAAAAATCGTGGATACGGAGGGACAACGTGGTCACCATGACTACATGCAAATTGAGGATATGGCATAGGATAAGCGTACGGGGAAGCATGAGAGTAGAGGGTAAACGGCGGCGGCGGAGGCGGCGGAGGAACGA
The DNA here is from genome assembly GCA_947311845.1 of Poa pratensis. Taxonomy (NCBI): domain Eukaryota; kingdom Viridiplantae; phylum Streptophyta; class Magnoliopsida; order Poales; family Poaceae; genus Poa; species Poa pratensis. Next base: position 4,217,860 of record CAMZMU010000045.1, read on the forward strand.
AAAATCCTGGATGGTGGCTCGGCCTAGGGGCAAACCCGCCACGGTTATGCCCAGCAATAGCCCGGGCAGCACTCGCATGAAGAAAATCGATGTCCGGACGGACAACGTGGGCACCATATTCACCTGAGTGAGGAGGAACACGATTGTACGTGTGGGGATCAAAATCAACATGAGCCGCCGCTGGTGTCACATTGGTAGTGCGTTCCTGGTCCCGCCCCGCCATCCTGTACCGAAGTTTCAGCACCTTGAACCCGTCGTGCACGGCGACGAACTGCGCCTCCCAGCTCTGCATGAAGGGCACGTCGACAAGGCTTCCGTCGAGTCGGTGGAAGGGCTTACGCACGGTGTTCCTCCTGTCGAACGGCTGGTCCTCCCATGTGCCCTTGAAGTACACGGCGTTGCCGAGCACGACGCTGGTCGTCACGGGGTTTATCGATCCCGGAGTGAGGACGGAGTCGATCAGGTTCCTCGTCGTCTGCGCCACCCACGCGTTGATCTGGTCCCGAGCTTCCTCCGGCGCACGGCGGAAGTCGACGACGCTGGCCTCGGCCTTGTAGGTGCCCACGACGGCCTGGCGGAAGGCCCGTTTCAGGGGCCGCGTCAGGTCGCTCCACACGCCGCACGCGAACGCCACGCTCGGCCCGCCGGATGCAGACCGGTCCTTGAGCGCGTCCACCGCCGTGAGCGTGACCAGTTCCTCGAGCTCGAGGCGTGACTCTGCCCCGAGCACGCGGAGGATCTCGTACAGTGTCGCGGCCCGGGCGCCGGCGGCCACGAGCGCGAGCGTGGTGTAGATGGACAGCGGCGAGAAGATCAGGTTGTTGTTTGCGCTCTCCTCGGCAAGGCGCCTCGCGAGCCCGGCAGCTAGCTTTGCCAGGCCAGTGGAGCTGGTATTCCTCGTCTGCCCTACTTGATCGAAGCGCGTCGCTGGGTTTCTGGTCACCGGCGGCAGCTCGTACCCTCTAGCCGCATGGTATCGCTGCTCACTAATTTCTACCCCTGCTCCTGGTCGTCTTGTCCGCGTCGAGCCGGCGCCATTGCTCGGGTCCACGACATGCCCTGCAAAGAGGATCGCGCCGGAAGACTCCTCGACAATGAAGTACGCAAAAGGATGGTCGGAGACGAAATCCACCATCGCTCCCGCATCATCATCATCGGCGCACATCCAGAAAGCAAACCCATGGTGGTGACCGCCGCAGCTACGGTGCCTTCCTCGTTGACCTCGATGACAGCCTTGTGGAAAACGTCTTGAACGACCAAAGGCAAGCCTGTGCCGTCGGCCTCCAGCATCTCCGACAGGTCAGAACCCATGCCGAACGGCAGCACGAACCCCAAGTCTCTGAGAATTTGGCCGACCTTCGTCATGAACTGAAGCTTGAACTTGGGAACCCCGAAATCCCGGACCTTGACCGTGCTCCAAGGCAGGTGCTCATGCACGAAGCTCGGCCGGGAGGTTATCTCGTCGAGGAGGGCCCGCAGGCCGTCGTACGCGTCCGGCAGGAAGATGCACATGGAGTACTGCGTGTCTTTCTTGAAATTGGGCGTCCAGCCAGAAAGACGATAGTCTTGTTGTTGTTGTGGCATCTCGTACTGCAGTTTGAGCACCTTGAACCCGTCGTGCACGGCGACGAAGTGGCGGCTCGAGTCGTCCATGAAGGGAACGTCGACGGCGGTGCCGTCGAGCCGATGGAACGGCCTGTCCTTGGTGTTGCGCTCGTAGAACGGCAGGTCCCACTTGCCTTTGAAGTATATGGCGTTGGCGAGCACGACGTCCATCTCCCCGCGCAAGTCGTCGGGGCGGACGACATCCTTGATGAGATTCCTCGTGACGTCCGCGACCCAGGCGTTGATCTGCTCCGCCGCTTCCTCCGCGTTCTCGCGGATGTCGAAGGCGCGCGTCTCCGCCCTGTACGTGCCGACGACGGCATCGCGGTACGCCGGCTTCAGCGGACGCGTCATGTCGTTCCATACGCCGCACGCGAAAGCGAGGCTTGGCCCGCCGGAATCAGACCGGTCCTTCAGCGCGTCGGCCACCATGGTCGAGATGGTTTCAGCGAGCTCATCCCGGGAGCGTGCGCCGAGGAGGCGGAGGATCTCGTCCAGGGTCTCGCCCCGGGCGCCGGGCGCTAGGAGCGCGACGGCGGCGTAGATTGATAGCGGCGAGAAGACGAGGTTTCGGCTGGGGCTCTGGTCGGCGAGGCGCTTCGTGAGGCGTGCGGCGAACCCCGCCAGGCCGGCGCCGGACTGCCGCGCCTTCTTGCTCGGCCCGCCCATCATCGTCGCGGAATCAAAGCCTCGCAAAGAACACGTACGTACGTACAGATCGTTCCTGCAGACTGCTCTCTCGGCCTCGTGTATATAAGGATCTGGTTTGGATTTGGATTTGGATTCGGATAATAAAAATATAACGTCGGGTTCGTTTATGTTTTGGAGACCGACATGCAACGTCGGTTGAGGATAGATGGCATTTTGGTTTGGGTCAATTCGGCGCTCCGTTAATTTTTTCTGGCAAAGCACTACGGCCTCCTCGGATCTTTTTTACGGGCCAGACTGGGTAGCCCGTTTTAAAATTTTCAGAAAAAATAAATTTAAAGCTTCAAAAAATTCAGAAAAAAATCAGGTTGTAGGAAATGAGTTATTCCACCCGCGTGTAAACATTAAATGCGAAAATCGTGCAAATGACAAATGTGTATTTTCCATATATATTATATCCTCGGGAAAAATGACAAATGTGCATATCGTGCAAATTTTGAATCATCGGAAATTTGTCCAATTTGTCTTTTTTGTTGATCCCAAAATACGTAGTATTTCACAACAAAATTTGCATGCTCATATTGTACATAGTTAAATACTTCCAGGTATTTTTCCAGAATTTTTTAAAACTATAAATTTAGTTTTTAAATTTTTCGAAATAACATCCTCTTTGAAGCTCGGGCTCCATTTGGGGTTTTGAAGGATTCCTTACATTTTTTTCGTTTTATCTTTCTCCTACTATGTGGCTCTTCTTCCGTCCTTACTCTTGTGGATTTTCATGATTCCTACTATGTGCTACAGGGCCCGATCGATGTAAAAAAACACATTTGCATAATCCTTTCTCTACTATCATACTACTCCCTTGCTGCACTTTCTTTTATTTTTATTTCAGAACTACTTGTTACTCTTCGCATGCGGGCCATTGAGGTGCCATAATGCCAGAACAACCACAGACACCAACTACAAAGAAGAAGAAAAATGCACCCCTCACAGATTTTCTGCTCGCTCCCGAGTTACTTGCGGTAGTCTTTCCGGCCAAAAGCCGCTCTAGTACAGTTGTAGGCTTACTGCATCCGCTCCACCCAACTAATCTTCCCCCCCCCCCACTACACAACCCACAGACACCCACCCACCCCAACATTGGACCAGGTTGTGGGGATTTTTTTTGAGAGGGTCTAGATGGAAATTTTTATCTTTTGGCTCCCCCAAATACTCGTATATTGTCATTCGCCCCTAGAAAGTTTGGTCAACCTCCACCCCGGGAAGGCGAGGTTCAGGCACTGCGTGATCTTTTCTTCCACGAGATCCCAAGGATGGCGGACTAGCAGCGCACGGCCTGTTGTTGGAGATGTCCTGTTGAGCGGGTGTCATTTTCTGGTTGTTAGTTGTCATAGTTTCCTCCATGAATACACCCAAAAAAAAGTAGAGCCAATCTATCATAACCATAAGCATCATAAAATAACACGACTCGAGTAACCATCCGAAGCATGCATACTACAACACTAACAATGCCACAAGCATACTAGATTTGCGTAGGTAGGGATAAAAAGGCAATATGTGGACAACAAAAGAGGAAGGGGAGCACTTATTGGAATCTCAGTGGCATGGCACAGTCCTCAGAAGGGTTTTTGAGGCGTCAGTAGCAGCGCCGTCTATCGGAAAGATTCAAAAACACATGGGGAGATGAGAAGCAATCAATTAAAATAAGTAGGTTAATGCAATAAATTCATCAAGGCGTGTCAATTTGTTGCGCAAAGTTTCTAACAAGATAGAGACATTTTAAATGAGGTCTTATGCATAAGATATTGCATTTGGAATCTACCACATATGCATAAGAGGTTGTTTTGATGTATTGTACATAAAACTGAGGGATAAGTTAAATAATTATGCATGTAAATGGTGAAAACATAAAAGTAACAATTTTAGTATCATTTTGATATCTTATTTGCATTATTTGGAATAATGTAACTCAAGTTATGCATTTAGCAAGTGTTAATTGTTTATGAAATATTTATTATTTGGTAATTGTAGGTAGCCGAAACAGAGAAGAAAGTGGATATTTGATTAGTTCACTTCTTATATATTATTGGTGACATTTTAGTTTGGAAAACGAAAGATATAGGTTGAAATCATTAGATATTTTTATATTTGTTAGGATTTTGATTTTGTACCTCACAATGAGAGAACATACGACAAGATTAATTGTTGGTCAAATTCTTATTTTGTAGATCATTGTGGAGCGACAATCAAACTTCTGTGTAAACAAAAATAAGACACACGTAAGGAAAAATGGGTATACTAAAAGCAAGATTAGGGTGAGACACTAACTTTGTTAGTACAACTGAAACCAAATTGTGGTGGACCACAGTAAGCACCAATTTTTTTGGCAAAAATCCGAGAAATTGCACAAGTTGTTCACAATATTGGTGGAAAATCCAATTAGCAAAGCGCAAGAGATCTTTGGATTTCGAAGAATTCATATGAGAAAGAGAAAGCTCTCATCCTGAAGTAAAATGCATAGACCTTCAACACACCCAACTGCTAATTCAGTACAATCAAATTGGAGCACAGTGTAGAAAATTAGTCATTTGTACAAATTCGAGAGCATGGTTCCAGAAAAAAACGGGTGTGTTATTAAAATATTTTATGTGCTTAAATATTTCTTACCTCGTTCTTAGTACAGTTGAAACATTACCCATGTTATTCTGATGGTTATATTTGCAATCTGAGTTTTTCATGGGTTTTAAAATGTGGGATTGTGGGTAACAAGTAGAACAAGCAAAGACCCGCGATGCTTTGGAGAGCTTGGTGTCAAAGATGTGAGATTGCAGGGCCTGGCGTTGCGTGTGCGTTGGGAATGGCTGCGCCGAACCGATCCATCTAGGCCATGGTATGGGCTCCCGATGATAACTTGAAACTTCATCTCGCTCCCGTCGCCCCTCCCTGGGCGACTGGAGCGCCCCATCCTCCGCGCCCTAGCTCGCTTCCCCTCCCTCTTCCCCCACTGCCGCCGCCGGGCAAAACCCTCGCGGGGCCGCCGGCGGCGGATTTCCTTTCCCCGGGCGCTAGGAGGGCCCGAGGGGGCGGTTCCCGATCTGGCGGCGGTGCGGCTCGGTGATGGGTCTCGACCGGCGGCGCTATGGCCGCAGCGGGCGGCGGCGATGGACGACGCGGCGGTGGCGTGCCACGGTGGAGCTGGTTTGGCCACCGGCGGCGGTGGACTGCGGCTTGTGCGTGGTGGCCGGATCTTGGCCCGAGGGCCCCAATCTGGGCCTGGTCGACCCGGGTTTCCGTGGTTGCCGGGTAGGGTGGTCAGTGGTAGGTGCAGAGGCACCGCACCCGCTGTACTGACCGTCCTCCGCCGCCATGCCCTCCCACTGTCGGCCATGTTCGACTAAATCTGGGCCAGGCGGGCTCGGATTTGGCCACCGTTTCTGTCTGTTCCGTGTTGTCGGAGTACTTTGGTGCGTGACCTTGGACGTCGGGATGGCGGGCCCGGATGGAGAGGTTGTGCGTTTGGCTTCGCGGTAGGCAGCGTTGCAGTGGTGGTGGCGTCTCCGTTTGGCTGCAAGGGCGGCGAGGGGAGGAGCGTCGGGTGATCCTGGTGCTGTCGTCTTCGCGGTGGTGGTTCCCTGGCCTAGTTTTGGAGGGCTCGAGCTGTTGGCGGCGATCCTCCCATCTGGTTGTCTTTGGCGACCTTGGGTGACATGGGTGAGGGTTCGAGCGAAAGCTCAGCGCTTGTACGCCGGCGACGGCGAAGCCTACGGGCGTCGTTTCCCTCTTGGGGGCGTCGTTGTGGAATCCTCTCTCTATTAGGGTCCGGGGTGAAAACCCTAGTCAGATTCATCGGACTCGGCACCGGCGACGTACCACGTCGTTACCCTCCTGGGGGTGTTGTCGTGGAGCTTAGGGTCCTGTTTGTTGCAGCTTCGTTTCCTGGCGTGAAGCTTCGCGGCTCTGGCTTGGGATGGTCTCGCGGGTCTCCTATCTCTTACACGTGACATCGTTGTCACCGTTCTCGGTCCTCGCTGGTCGCTGGCAGGATCGGCGCTCCACGGCCCGGAGAGAGAGGGCATGCGGCCTTCTCCAGCAATGACTTGGTGTGTTCGGTGCAACGTTGTCCGATGGTCTTATCAGGAGGCGCGGTTTCGTACCTGCTCGGTAGTTTAGATTGCCTCATGCTAGGTCTGGTTTCTCCGGTTTTCTCGCTCGACTTGGAGTTGGGGGCGCTTGCTCTCGTCTCGGTTGTCGTTTCTTTTGACTTGCTTTGTAAGAGGATTTCCTCACCACCTTGTATCTGTTCGGCCGTTTGTGGCTTTATTTATAAAACGGGGCGAAAGCCTGATTCTCGAGAGGCCTCCCGATGATTCATGATCCCAATGCTCAACAGGTGTTCGATCGTTTGATTTCAATTCAGGCTGGAAATGGAGAAAACGTGCTTTTCTGGACGGATCAACAGAGACGAGAATCATGCTGATTCCTTCGTCTGGCCTTGGTCCTCCACGGGCGACACAAGGGACGGTCAGAGTGGCATAAGATGCTTGCGTCTGGAGGTCTTGGGCGACGCCGACATGCCAAATCTTCATGTTGCAGGCGCTAAAACGAAGAATCTGGACGTCTGACAGGCGTGTTCGGCATGGCTTGCAGGATAAGCGTGTTTTCGCACAAGTCTGGTTCTCGTGTTTCCGAGCTATGAATTTCAATGTCCAATACGCGGCAAGGAGATTTGGTGGCTTATCCTCACGCGGCAAGGAGTGCACAAAAGAGATCGTCGAAGCTTCGATACTCTAGTAGCAGCTGGCTGTTGGGGGCTTTGGAAGCAGAGGAACGCTCGAGTGTTCGGCAATACTAGCCAGCAGTGAAGGAGAGGTAGAGGCAGAGGTGATGGTGTTACCAACCTAGCGCGAGAGTAGGCTTAAGTGAGGGTGTGGAGTGTCAGATTGTCCTATCTATGTTTAGGCAGGTTCAGTCTCCTGTAAAACAACTCTCTATTTTGCATGCTCTAAAAAACAAGCCAAGATCACGTGACATTTATGTTTATCACTAATCATCCAATTTATTTGTATGTGCTCTAATTTCCAAAGTAATGGGCTTAATTGAGTTCATAGTAATCGAATACAGTAGTAAGTAGTGCTGTATTATGCAGATCAGTTCCGAAACCAAAATAGAAGAAGATAAAAACGTGTTGGTGGACCACAACAGCTAAGATATTAAGTCTCCTTGGAGGGGTCAAGGACGTGGCCTGCGAAGACAACCGCGCCGGTGGCCTCCTCCACTATGTAGAACGCAAACGGATGGTCGACGACGAAGTCCAGTCGCGGAGGCGACGGCTCACAATCTGAGGAATCGCCTTCAATGGAGACAACCATTGTGACGGCGGCCGCTTCGGTGCCTTCCTCGTTCACCTCGATGACCGCCCTGTGGATGACGTCCTCCACCACTATCGGTAGCCCAGAGCCGTCGTCCTCCACCATGTCGGACAGATCGGCCCGCTCGCTGAACGGCAGCTCGAGGCCCAGCTTCTTGAGGACGGCGACGACGCTGCTGTAGAAGGAGAGCTTGAACTTGGGCAGTAGGAGCTCGCTGACGTCGACTCGCCGCTCCGGCAGGTGGTCGTGCAGGAACCTGGGACTGGAGGAGATCTTGTCGAGCAGGCCCCGCAGGCCGTCGTGGGCGTCCGGGAGGAAGATGCACATCGAGAACTGCGTCGGGTCAGAGCAGCCGCTTGTCCACGGTTCAGGTTCAGAAGCGTGGCTGTGAGGAACAAACGCGTTCGTGTGGTTCACCGGCGCAGTGACATGAGAACGGAGACCATACGCATTAGGCATAGGATAGCCATACGGCCCAGAGCCATTGAACGCGCCATGGCTAGATACATTTTGAGGATATGGCATAGGATAGCCATACGGACTGGCGCCATGGAACGCACCGTGAGATCCAAATTGAGGATATGGCGAGTAGTGGATGAACGGCGGAGGAGGAGGAGGAACGAAAAATCTTGGATGATGGCCCGGCCTAGGGGCAACTCCTGGATGAGGACCCCTGAAGAACGGTGCATCGGACATCTGCCTTGGCTGAAACGGTCTGTACGCAGCAACAGCCTGGGCAGCACTCGCACGAAGATGATCAAAATCAACAGACGATTCTCTACTTTCCCCTCCTCCTCGCTACAGTAGCAGAGGAGGCGATTTCTTGGATCCGCCCGCGCGCCGCGCTCTCGCCGTCGCGGATCCGCGGGATCTCTCCCCCCGTCCGCTCCGGCGGCGGGTGGGTGGGGGATCCCCGGATCCCTTCGTGTACATAGAGTAGGGGTGTGGGGGTTTCCCGCCGGCGGCGCTGTGGAGGCGGCGGTGCGGTTGGTGGGGTTTTGGCGTCGGCGGCCATCCTCTCCGGCGGGGGAGCTCCGGTGGGGCCTCTTCGTGCGGTCGTCGACCCCGCCGTGCTCGCGGATCCACGGATCCGCCGTGCGCGGCCTTCTGCTCCAGCTGCTGCGGTGCGGCGGCGCTGGAGCTGCGTTCTTCATCCAGGGCTGGGCTGGTCGGGCCCTCCAGCCCCCCAGCGACGGATCCGGTGGCGGCCGAGGCAAGGAAGGGAAGCGGAGCCAGGGGGGCGCCTGCCCGACGTGTTCATCGTCAACAAGCTCGTCGCGGCGCGGCGGGCAGACACGGCGGCGCCTCTCAAGGGTTTGAATGTGCCCAGGCTGTGGCAAGGTGGTTGCCGGCCTTCGTCTTCGTCGCCGGTGGAGCTGCGGCTCGCGTTTCCGGTTCTGGATCATCCACTTCGTATGTTTGTTCTTCGTTTTTCTTTGTTCTATGTACTGTGTATGTGGACGTCCGGTGAATATATGCGTTTGTTGGATGTGTCAAAAAAAAAAAATCAACAGACTGAGGAGGGATACCATGGCCACCGTATTCACCAGACTGAGGAGGAACACGATTGTACGTGTAGGGATCAATATAAGCAGGGGGCGCCGCTGGTGTCATACTGGCAGTGCGGCCGTGCTCTCGCGCCGCCATCCTGTACCGGAGTTTCAGCACTTTGAACCCGTCATGCACGGCGACGTACTGCTCATCGTAGCTCTGCATGAAGGGCACCTCGACGTGGCTGCCGTCGAGCCGGTGGAAGCGCTTGGGCACGGTGTTCCTCTTATCGAATGGCTGGTTCTCCCATGTGCCCTTGAAGTACACGGCGTTGCCGAGCACGACGCGTCTCGGGGTTTATCGATCCCGGAGGGAGGACGGAGTCGATCAGGTTCCTTGTCGCTTGTGCCACCCACGCGTTGATCTGGCCCCGAGCTTCCTCTGGCGCGCAGCGGAAATCGACGATACTGGCCTCGGCCTTGTAGGTGCCCACGACGTCCTCGCGGAAGGCCCGTTTCAGGGGCCGCGTCAGGTCGGTCCACACGCCGCACGCGAACGCCACGCTCGGCCCGCCGGATGCAGACCGGTCCTTGAGCGCGTCAGCCGCCGTGAGCGAGACCAACTTCTCGAGGTCGAGGCGTGACCGCGCCCCCAGCACGCGTAGGATCTCGTCCAGTGTTGCGGCCCGGGCGCCGGCGGCCACGAGCGAGAGCGCGGTGTAGATGGACAGCGGCGAGAGGATGAGGTTGTTGTCTGCGCTCTCCTCGGCGAGGCGCCTCGCGAGCCCGGCAGCGAGCGTTGTCAGGCCAGTGAAGCTGGCACTCTTCATCGGCCCTACTTGATCGAAGCGCGTCGCCGGGTTTCTGGTCACCGGCGGCAAATCGTATCCACTAGCCGTGTCAGCAGCAGCCGGTCCTTTCCGCACCGGGGCTTGGCCATTGTAGGGTCCACGACATGTCCGGCGAAGAGGATCGTGCCGGAAACCTCCTCGATAATGAAATACGCAAAAGGATGGTCGGCGACGAAATCCACCGTCGGCTCCGGTGGTGGCATCATCGCAAATCCACCCGGAGCGGACATCATCCAGGTGACCGCCGCAGCCTCGGTCCCCTGCTCGTTCACCTCGATGACAGCCTTGTGGAAAACATCTTTCACGAAAAAAGGCAAGCCGTCGGGTTAGGGTCCACCATGTCCCACAGGTCAGCGGCCATGTCGAAGGGCAGCCGGAGACCCAATTGTTTGAGGATTTCGGTGACCTTCTCCAAGAAATCTAGCTTGAACTTGGGAACACCGAAATCGCCGACCTTGACCCGGCTCCAAGGCAGGTGCTCCTGCACGAAGCTCGGCCGGAAGTTATATCGTCGAGGAGGGTCGGCAGGCCGTCGGACGCGTCCGGTAGGAAGATGCACATGGAGTACTGCGTGTCTTTCTTGCAATTGGGCGGCCACCCGTACGAAAGACGATGGTCTTGCTGCGGCATCTTGTACTGCAGCTTGAGCACCTTGAATCCGTCGTGCACGGCGATGAAGTGGCGGCTCGAGTTGAACAAGAATGGCGCGTCGACGGCGTCGCCGTCGAGCCGGTGGAACGGCCTGTCCATGGTATTCGTCTCGTAGAACGGAAGGTCCCTCTTGCCTTTGAAGTAGATCGCGTTGGCGAGCACGACGTCCGTCGGCCCGACGACGTCATCACCCGCAAGTCATCGGGGCGGACGATGTCCTTGATGAGGTTCCGTGTGACCTCGGCGACCCACCCGTTGATCTGCTCCGCCGCTTCCTCCGCGTTCCCGCGGAAATCGAGTGCGCTCGCCTCCGCCCTGTACGTGCCGACGACGGCCTCGCGGTACGCCGGCTTCAGCGGACGCCTCCTATCGTTCCACACGCCGTACGCGAACGCGACGCTCGGCCCGCCGGAATCAGACCGGTCCTTCAGCGTGTCGGCAACCATGGTGGAGATGGATTCGGCGAGCTCTTCGCGGGAGCGCGCGCCGAGAGGCGGAGTATCTCTTCCAGGGTGTCGCCCCGGGCGCCGGGAGCCAGGAGCGCGACGGCGGCGTAGATGGAGAGCGGCGAAAAGACGAGGTTTGCTCTGGGGCTCTGGTCGGCGAGGCGCTTCGTGAGGCGTGCGGCGAACCCCGCCAGGCCGGTGCCGGACTGCCGCGGCTTTTTGCTCGGCCCGGCCATCATCGTCGCGGAATCGAAGCCCCGCATCATCGGACACGTACGTACAGATCGTTCCTGCAGATTTGGTGCTTGCTATGCCTCGTGTATATATGGATCTTATTTGGATTTGGATTCGGATATAAAAATACAACGTCGGTGGTCGGTTTCGTTTCTGTTTTGGAGACCGACATGCAACGTCGGTTGATAGATGGCGGTTTGGTTTGGGTCAATATACGGCGCTCCGTTTATGGGCAAAGACTGGGAGTTCGACGACATGGCTCCCGAGCTCCAGGTAGCCCATTTTAAATCTATACTATTATTAAAAGAGCAAACTTGTGTTGATACATTGAATTTGAGCCCTTCAATATTTGGCCAACGGTCCATATCGCTCCAATGTTTGACAACTCAACACAAATCCACTTTTGCCCGTTTTACCCTCCCACCAAATCACATAATACTGCTAATGCCATCATACCGGTTCGTTCTCAACACACTTTTTTGTTTTCGTGGTAATTACGGGATTTGCCACAAGAAACAACCTGCAGTCCGTTTAGTAGCCTGTTGCGGACGACGCCGGCCTCTCCGTCCAGCGCGCCGCCAGTCTGTGCTCCCCGCTCACCGCCCCCACACAGATCCATCCCGCCCAGCACGCTTCCTCCCTGTCGACCGCCAGCAAAAAAACACATCTGCCCGACTGCCCAAGCCGGCCCATCCTGTGCCCTCATCGCCGCCTGCCCGCCACTGTGCCTCCCCCCGTGCACGCGAGCCTGCACGCCGCCCATCTTATGCTGCCAAAACTACGCAGGCGTTGTCCCGTCGACCGTCCTTCCACTGTCTTTCGTGTCTGTGGTCTGAAGAAACCGCCACCAACTTGGTCGTCGTCCGAATCGTGCACCCGCCTGATCATCCGCGGCGGATTGCTGCCGTCCCAGAAAGCACGGCTCCGCGGGGCGGGAGAAAAGATCATGGCGGAGCTGTAGTTGTTTGCCGTCTGAATCGTGCACCCACCTGATGGCGCCGCCATTGCCCTCCATCGTCCGCGACTGATTGCTGCCGTCCGGAAAGCACGGCTCCGCGGAGCGGGAGAAAAGATCATGGCGGACTGTAGTTGTTCTCAGTACAGCGCGGGGACGCATATCAAATTGACCTTCTGACATAGTGTGCTCATCTCGGAGGTGGTTGCCAAGCAGTCGCAGGCGTGAAAGTCGATACAAATTCCAGCTCGAGCAGTATCCAACAATTGCACATCTCCGTGTTGCCGTCTGTGCTCCCTATCCTAAGGAACTCACCAAGGTCTGGTTCTCCATTCCATGTAGCGAATGCATGTCTCCTTTACTGAATATATGCCTGACATGACATCTCTTTGTCTCCTCTGTCTTCATCAATCTCTTGGATAGTGCACTGTACGTGTTTGTATTAATGCCTTACAGAACTTAACTCTTTTTAAGACTGGACAATATTGCCCATCTCAACAAGTGGAATATGGATTTAATTGATCTGGAGACACTGGTCTTGTCTTCCGATGGTATAGAATTATGTGGTATCCAAATAAATCTTTCTTGCAAAAATACCACCATGATCTAACAATGGCTGATTTTTTTGCCTCTAATCTGCTAGCATTGTGAAGATGAGCAAGTACCTGAATGTTTTAAAGATATTTCAGAACCATAAACTGATGACCTGGTTCAGGTAACATCTAATTTTCTAGCTTCTTTCAAATTCTTATTTGTTTTTTGTTTTATATTCGTCAAACATATGAGTTAGCAGCGCTTCTGCACCATCTGGTTGTACTGTTGCTGGCAGTGTTTTGTTGGCTATGTATTTTGTGTCATAGTGTAAAGCTTACTTTACATACATTTGTTTGTTCTCAAGATGAACTATCTATTTTGGTAAGTGATATTGTCATAATACTCCGGTTACCTATGTTTTAGTTAGATTTCCTATTGATTATAGAAGAACGAATGACGGATGTTTAGTACTTCTTGCAAAGATATGACTTCAAACTGGAGCATTACTAATTGGCCCTCCCTGCAGTCTGGAAGTGATTCTCGGCCAGAACATTTGCCTATGGAGGTACATTATCCATGAACCCTTCCTCATACGTTAATTAAATATCGTCTATTCACTGCTTCATACAAATTGGTTGCAGATTGCAAGATTTTATAAGGACAAACAAGTGATCAAAACGCTTAAAACAACATGTCAAAGTCCCTTGTAGAGGCGGCAATGCATTTGTGAGCAGTGCGGGAGCGTGGGACTAAATTGATTACTTGATGCAAGGGTACAATTTTGATGCTCAATACGTTCTTGAGGGGGCAAGGTTCATGAGGTACTTGTGATCATATTGATGCCTTCTACCATGCCAAGTAAGTATATGGAAATCTTCTCTACTGTTGTTTTGTTGAATCTTATTTCATTGTCTATGATAGTTTAACTCCAGGTTTATAGTTTTTATTTGTGTATTTGAGTGCTTTACCACCTTCATTGCGAGAGACTTCAGCGATTGATTATATTGTGTGTGTAGATTGAGATGAACTGTAGAACCAAAGATGTTTCATACATAGTCTTTTTACATGATTGATTATGTACTATAATATAATTCCTAATTTGATGACCATACTCTACGCAATGAAATCTCTACATGTAAATTTGCTTAAGTTAAATCGTGCAGATCCAAAGACTATTGTTAAACCATATGTGTTGGTTACATGTTCTCTTATCAAATGATTCACTGCACACATTTCAACAATTATAACTATATGATCCTTATTAGATAATGTTGTGGACGTGTACATAAGTACATTGCCCAATGGCTTGTAATGCTGCCACGCCCATTCGGAAGTGAGAGGAATTTCACTCCCATCGACTGAGAAAGAAATCGGTGAACTTTTAAATCACGTCGTGTACCAAATTATCTTCGAATCTGACAATGAATATGACGACTTAACCCGGTTGTTGAGGACATGCTTATCTATCCAGTTATACTCTTCGGAGGTAATAGGACACATGCTTATCTACTCTCTAATGTGTGTGTGATGATACTCCCCTAATCGAAAGATATGCTTTGTAGAGACGTGCGTTGCACGTACACATATACTAGTTTATAGAAAAAAACAAATTTAAAGTTTCAAAAATTGCAAAAAAATAATAACAGGATGTAGTCAATGATTTATTCTAACCGTGTGTAAATTGTCAATGAGAAATCCATATATATTCTATCCTCGGAAAAAAAAACGACAAATCTACACATGGACATGAACAGTGCAAATTCCGAATTATCTAAAATTTGTCCAATTTGTCTTTTTTAGCCCAAAATATGAGGTATTTCACATTGAAAATTTGATTGCTCATAGCGTACATAGTTGTCTACATGACTACATCCAGCTAGTTTTTCGGAATTTTTATAAACTTTGAAATCTAGTTTTTAAGATTTCCAAAATAACATCCTCTCTGAAGCTCGGGTTCTGAAGGATTCCTTACTTTTCTTTCTTTTTTTATCTTTCTCCTACGATGTGACTCTTTTGTTTCCTTGTCTCTGCGGCTTTTCTTGATTCCTACTTTCCTACTATGTGCTACGGAACCCAATCGATGTAAAACACATTTGCATAATCCTTTCTGTTAGTATCGACATATCATACTACTCCCTTGCTACACTTTCTTTTATTTTAATTTTAGAACTACTTGCACTCTTGGCTTGCGGACCATTGTAGGTGCCCTAATGCCCGAACAACCGCATACACCAACTCAAAAGAAGAAGAAAAATGCACCCCTCACGGATTTTTCCTCTCTCCGGAGCTCTCAGCACTAGATTTCCGGCCAACAGTCGCCTAGTCCAGGCATACCCTTAGTAGTACATTTGGTTCACCCTCGTTAATCTTTGCCCCCCCCCCCCCCCCCCCCCCCCCCCCCCCCCCCCCCCACACACACACATACACATAAACACGGTACGAGGAAAAAACCCAAGCTTGCTCGATTCCCACCATCTCTCTAGTCGACGATATGTTAACACCAATCGTTGCCTTCTTTGGTGCATCGGCTCCTCCCACATGAATGTTTCCCCCCTCGCCCCTCCACTGCTATTATGGGGAAACCCGAGTTTACTCACCTCCCACCACCCACACTGGTCAACACCTTTCGGCAGATCGCCTCAACTCCCACCACCACTGTTGCCCTCTCCCTCCACCCCTGGAACTGTAGAGTGTGGTGGAGGAGACAACCATGGCCGGTTGTAGTAGGAGACGGGTGGCATTAAGAACCAACACGACCGAACGTTATGGAAGCTGGCAAATTGGGTAATAAAAAGCGCAAATCTGATGGACTCTAGGAAGGGGTTAAAGTTAAGAAAATAATGTGTCAGGAAGGAAAATCCAAAGATGAATAGGTGGGAGATCGAGGAGAGAACATGCATTACATAACGACGGTCAGGATACAGCTTTAGATACAGATGATGATGATTTGATGTAATTTTTGTGTGCCATAAAAAAACTTTTGAGGAGTTTGTTTCATGTAGTTTCTTCATGGAGGTATGCATAAACTTGAGATGTAAAAGGTGGAGCTAGAGATGATGATTTGATGTAATTTTTGGTGTGCCATAAAAATTTGGTGTTAATATTTGCTTTAGCAGATTACTCTATAATGCTAGATCGTTAGCTTTTTAGAGAAAAGGTCGTAGCTCGGGGTTAAACTAATGACGCAAATTTGGTGCAAAATATATAGTGCTCAAACCATTTTACGCACATAGAGCCACAACCGCATACCGACAAGATAGAGCAATAAGCTCGTACAAAGAACTCCGTGTAAGCAATATTCAACATAGGCCGGATCGACGAAAGCGTTGAACAACCGAAGAGACCTAGACACATAGGACGAAGAACAACCGAAGAGACCTTGACACGAGGTGATGTCCGAAATCATCGCATACACTGCATTCAGATCACTCGTATCTTGAGTGATGGATTAGTCAATCTCATGTTTTCTTGTAGCTTAAGCGGAACAACGGGAAGATGAGAGGCGGGGCGACGGGCGACGCAAGGCGGCGGCGGCTCACGCTTCCGCCCAACGGGCTCTCGCCGACGGCAGCGCAGGGCTCGCCGGCGGGCGGCCACGACTCTGGATCACGCTTCTCGTGCCTGATGCAGGAGGAGAAGAGTGTCTCGGACGATGAGGAGTGTCTCTCCGAGACTCCATTCGAGGCTGCCATGGATGTGCTAGTCGAGGAAGGAGAAGAGGAGGAGACGGTGGGCTGGACTCCGGTGACGAGGAGGGGCAGGAGATCGGACGAGGAGCTACAGCAGGAGTTTTGGAATGAAATAGGCTTTCCAACTCCGGCGTCGCGGACATGGGAGAGACGGTCGACGTCGCCGACGGCCGAGCTGACGCCTCCTCCGGAGCTGGGGATGCCTCGGGCGCCAAAGGATCCGCGACGAACGGTGGGCACGACTCGCGGCCGTACTTCGCCGCCGGCAGGGTCCATGTGTGCCGCCATCTCGCGGCCGGTGCGATTGGGCTGGCGCGGTCCGGTGCCGCGGCCGCGGATCACGCCACCCACCGTGCTGGGCATGTTCTTGCCTCCCCTTGTGGCGGCCGGAGACGGGGAGGTCAGCGCGAACACGGTGACGGCGGCAGCGGTTTCGACGGCGGCAACGGATAATGGCGGCGGGGCGACGGCCGGCCCGGGATTTGTGGATCAAGGCGGCGAGGTGGGATTCAAAATTCGAAAACCGCTGACAACTGGGTCCCACCATGAGGTCGATCTAGACCGTCCGTCACCGTGGGCATATCTCGGCCGATGTTTTACTGGGCTGTGGAAACCCTTCGCTCCAGCTACCTCGTCGACCGCGGAATCCTTCGATCGTCGACAGAACGCCGCCATCGCCACACCCCGCCCTACCACGACGCCATCATCACCGCTGCCCGCAGCCACGCCGCCGCCAGGAACGGACACTGCCGTCGCTCCTTCCGTCCCGTGCCCCTCACGCGGTCCTTCGCAGAAGTCGCGGCGTCGCCGCCAGGCATGGCAGGGCAAGAGGAGGGCAGGCGGGTCGCGACCCTCAAGGGAATCAGCAGCCTTCCGCCAGCTCCCGCAGACTCGGCCTCCGATGATCTTCGGTAGGCTTGCAGGGCCGGGCACCGGGACGGCGGCCGGGAACGTGGCGGCGAACATGCGGGGCGCGGGCGGTGCGCGCTGCTGCAGCGCCGATGCGTGCTGCTGTGGTGCCTACGGGAGTGCCTCCGACGGTGGTGCCTACTACCGTGACCACCGTGCCGTTTGTCGTGGGAGCGGCCCCGGCGACGGGTGCGGCCACCGCTAAGAAGAAGAGCAAGAAGAAGAGGAAGCCGGCGGCACCGGCGCTATCGGGAGCTGAGTCCGGTCACGGTTCTGCTGCGGCAACGGTTACGTCTGCGCCTGCGGAAGCTGCTGTGCCTGTTGGTCCGGTTGCGACAAAGAGGAAGAGATGTGCCACTTGTCAGATTGATTCCCACAGCACGAAGGAGTGCACGGTTGACCGATATTGCTACTTCTGTGACAGGGTGGTACACCCGACGCTCCGGTGCCCAATTCTCAGGGTTCCGAAGCCATATGCTGGGATGGCAGGCATCGGAAGTGAGGATACTATGTTCAGCCACCTGCCGGACGGGATCTTTCGACCACAGTTGGCCGCTAGTGCCACCCCTGTGGCTGTCGTGACGGTGACGGGGGAGCCGGTGTCGGCGGAAGTGGTTCAGTCCATGATAGCTCGTTACTGTCCACTGCAGTCCGAATGGCGCTGGGAGGCCATCCCACACGTGGAGTACAAGGAGGATTCTTTCCTGGTCAATTTCCCTTCTATGGCGGACTTGGAGAGAATGAATGGCTCTGAGCTAGTGGTTCCAAAGCAACAGACAGTGCTCTCCATTGACATCTGGAAGCCGGCTGATGTTGAGCCAATGGCGGAATTGACACCTACTTGGGTGCATGTGACTGGGGTGCCTAACTCTGCGCGCCACTTTCTGGGTCTTTGGGCAGTGGGTACTCTCATTGGGAAGACTATGGGTGTGGACTTATTGGCTCTCCGGCGACACAATGTGGCTAGGATTCTGGTTGCCATTCGTAATCCCAATTTGTTTGAGACAAGAGATATTAAGTCCGATGCATTCCTGTTACTTAAGGGATACTCTTTTCGGTTCACTAAGGAGGCGCCAGAATATGTTGCCGACCCGGACTTTGTGCCCTTTATTTGGAAGAGGAATCAGAAGGATGATGATGCAAAAGGCCTCGAGGAGAAAGACACTGACGAGTCACCGATAAACGAGCCACCCAATACCGCAGATGGAGACACTCACATGCCTCAGGCTAATGCTTCAGGGCCGGGGAGTACGTCGCTGGGGTTACTTGAGGAGGTGGACGTTGCACCTGCCATGGCGGTGACTCCGTTCAAAAAAAATCCCCAAACACCGAGAGGAAAAGAAATTGTGGCACAATTGTCCGTGCTAGCTAGCGTTGGGGAACCTGCAGGGATGAAAATACGTGAAGAAACTGATGCTCCTGGAGCAAGTGAAGGCATAAAGGTTGGTGATGAAGCACAGGAAAAAGTTCCTGGAAGTGGTGTGCTGTTGGGCTGTTCCTTGTCGCCTGGGACGCACGCTACAGAGCAGACGGAGCAGACCGGCCTGAGGGCGACGCGAGCCGTTGCTGGGCCATGACCAGTTGGCCTCGCGGAGCTGGAGCGGGCCAGGCGGTGCGCGGCAGCACGGCCACCGTCGCCCACGGATGGTGAGTTGCGGCCTCCTGGTGGTCGGGCCACTCGCTTGGCGCTGCTACTGGGCCGTACGCGACGGAGGACTCGTCGTCGCCCACGGATGGTGAGTTGCGGCCTCCTGGTGGTGGGCCGACCACTGGTACGCGTCCTGGGCAGTCCAAGCTGCTGGACGTGGTCGACTCTGTGCGGCAGGTCCTCGACGGTGCAGCTGCTGTCCTATCGCCGGATAGGCAACTGCACTCGGACGCAGCCACGCAGCAGATCATCGCTGCAGCGACGGCACAGACACGGGAGGAGGGCTCTACTTCACCTTTGCCTTTCCCTGTGTCGACGCCGCTGAGGAGGAGCGAGAGGCATGTCGTGGCCATGGATGGGTCGTCCGCTACGGACGAGGACTCCATGGCGAGGGCTATGAAGCGCAAAGCGGTGCTCAACCTGGATGTGAATGGTATGAGTCAATCCCCAAAGTCGTTCCTTCCTTTTTCAAATTCCAGTATCTCTGATAAGTTGAATAGGGTAGGTTTTTCTTTGGGTAACAATGCTGCAAAAATTGCTATGTCGACTAATGCACTAAGACGATTGGAATATGACCGGTTAACAGTCACCCCAAAAGTCTCGTGCAAGTCGGATACTACTCACATGGATGAGGAGGAGCAACATGACACAATTGATGTCCAGCTCCTCTCACATCTAGTGGGCGATGTATCGGAGGGTGGCTTAGACGAGGCGGTGCTGAGCTCATTATATGATCTCAAAGCATCTGACCGCAAGTCCAAAGCCGACTCTAATAAGAAAAAAAATAAAACGCCACGGAAAAAGGCGAAGTTCTCCACATCTCCAATTGTTTCCCAATGAATGGCTTCTTCAAGAACAGCAGAGGTCTTCGTGACTTGGCTAAACATGCTAGTATTGCTGATGCTATTCGGGATCATCGTTTGGATTTTGTGGGAATTTCCGAGACGGGTAAACGGGACTACTCAGCGAGCCTACTCAACCGCTTGTCGGGTGGGTAGAGTTCACTTGGAGGTCTCGTCCGCCACGTGGTCGGTCTGGGGGCATTTTAGTAGGCGTCAGAACAGAGACCATGGATGTATTGGCTAGTTCGGAAGGTGACTTTCATATTAAGGTCCACATCCGTAACAAGGCTGACAACTTCACATGGACTCTGGTCGCTGTATGGTGCTGCCCAAGATGAGCATAAACCTGCTTTTCTCAGAGAGTTGGTGAACCTAGCAAAAGATAACCCATATCCTATAATTATAGGGGGTGATTTTAACTTGCTTAGGTTTCCACATGAGAAGAGTAGAGGCAGATTTGACAACAGATGGCCTCTCTTATTCAATGCTGTTATTGACAGTCTTAGTCTAAGAGAAGTCTCGATGGTTGGGAGGCAATTTACTTGGGCTAATAGCCTCCCAGAGCCAACATACGAGAAGCTGGACCGTGTATTGATGGACTCGGATTGGGAAATTAAATACCCACTAGTCTCAGTACGGGTCCTCGAACGTATAGAGGCATTGTCAGATCATGCTCCCATACTCCTAACCACGGGAACACCTAACCCATTGTGCAAACGCCAATTCAAATTTGAATTGGGTTGGCTGCATAGGGATGGGTTTTTCGATATGGTAAAGAGGGTGTGGGAAAGGCCGGTGCCTGGTCTAACTCCAATCCAAAGGTGGAATAATAAAATAAGCGCATTGCGCAAACACCTGAAGGTTGGGCGAGACATATGGTTGGGCAATTAAAAAATGAGAAGCTCGGTTGTCATTATAGATGAACTGAGGCTGCTGCGGAAGTTAGACCCCTATCTCGCAAGAGATCGAATTAAAAAATCGTTCTAATGCCGAGATGGCGGGTCTTCTTCGTGAAGAGGAGATCAAATGGTACCAACGATCAAAGGCCCAATTTATTCTGGAAGGAGATGCGAATACGAGATACTTTCATAGTCTTGCTAATGGAAGACATAGAAAGAAACTCATTCACTCCTTAAACCAGGAAGAGGGTACGATTGAAGGCCATGAGCATTGAAATCCTACATCACGAAGTACTATAAAAATCTTTTGGAGAGCCGGACGCAGATAATTTCTCGCTGGACGAAACCCAAACAGATGATATCCCGCAGGTTTCCGATCAGGAAAACGCCCATCTGACCGCTCCTTTCTCTATGGAGGAGGTGAAGAAGGCGGTATTCCAAATGGAACACAACAAAGCACCGGGTCCGGATGGTTTTCCCGCAGAGTTTTATCAAACTTTCTGGGACATAATCCAATCGGACTTGCTCGATGTTTCAGGATTTACATGCTGGACATCTTGAGTTGTTTCGCCTAAATTTCGGTGAGATAATTTTGTTGCCAAAGGTTAATGGAGCAGAAAGGATTCAGCAATATAGACCTATCTGTCTTCTTAACGTTAGCTTCAAGATTTTCACTAAAACCGCTACTATTAGGCTTAACTCGGTGGCTGATCATGTTGTGAGCCCACTCAGACGGCGTTTATGCAAGGTCGCAATATTCTTGATGGAGTTGTGATTTTACATGAAACAGTTCATGAGATGCATCGGAAAAAACTAATGGAGTCATCCTAAAAATTGACTTGAAAAGCTTATGATAAAGTCAAGTGGTCTTTCTTGCAACAAACACTCAGAATGAAAGGTTTTTCAGCTGAGTGGCGCGCAATGATTCATAATTTCGTTTCCGGAGGAAGTGTCGCCATCAAAGTCAATGACGATGTTGGTAGAAACTTCCAGACGAAAAAGGGATTACGGCAAGGCGATCCATTATCACCTATATTGTTTAATATAGTTGCTGATATGTTAGCCATAATCATTGAGCGGGCAAAATCCGATGGGCAAATTGTTGGCGTGGTACCGCATCTAGTGATGGCGGATTATCCATTCTACAATACGCTGACGATACAATTCTTTTTATGGAACATGATATGGAGAAGGCAAGAAACCTGAAATTAATATTATCAGCGTTCGAGCAACTTTCCGGTCTAAAAATCAATTTCCATAAAAGTGAAGTGTTTTGTTTTGGCGACGCCCAAGAGGAGGCTGCCCAATATGCCGAATTATTGGCTGTGGGCTCGGCCAGTTTCCAATTAACTATCTAGGCATCCCAATTCACTTTAGGAGGCTAACGATAGCTCAATGGAAACATGTTGAGGAAAGACTACAAAAGAGGCTAAGTAGCTGGAAAGGAAAATTACTATCCTTAGGGGGAAGATTGGTACTCATAAATTCAGTCCTAACTAATATGGTGCTGTATATGATATCTTTCTTTCAACTACCAAAGGGAGTCTTGCATCGATTGGATTACTTTCGATCCAGATTCTTTTGGCAAGGGGATAGTGAAAAAGAAATACCGGCTGGCAAAATGGGATGTAGTGTGCCGCCCTAAGGACCATGGTGGTCTTGGGATTCATGACCTTCAGGTCAAGAATAGAGCTCTTCTTGGTAAGTGGCTTTTAAGCTACTGACGGAAGAGGGGGTGTGGCAAACCCTCCTTAGGAAGAATACATAGGCTCAAGTGCGATATCACAGGTTTCTTGGAAATCAGGTGATTCCCATTTTTGGGCGGGTCTAATGGCGACGAAGAAATTCTTCTTCCCATATGGCTCTTTCTATTAAGGATGGGTCTGAGATAAGGTTCTGGGAGGATACATGGTTGGGTATACCCCACTCCGAGAACAATATCCAGCGCTATATGGTATAGTCCAAGGACGTCACAAGAGCGATACACTTGCTCAAGTATTGGTTGATAATCAACCCACTGTGACGTTCGTAGAGATCTTGTTGGACCCAGGTTGGCATCTTGGCATGAGTTGCTCCAGCGACTCGCTTCTGTCAATTTGTCTCAAGGGACCGATGAGTTTCGGTGGAATTTACGCAAGTGCGGTAAATTCTCCGTGGACTCCATGTATACAGCACTCGTTCAGCCGGAGTGCCAGTAATAATAATAAGAAAATCTGGAAGATGAAATTCCACTTAAAAACAAAGTTTTTGCGTGGTATCTTCGTCGAGGAGTAATTCTTACAAAAGACAACCTTGCAAAACGCAATTGGCATGGGAGTAAACAGTGTGTCTTCTGTCATAAAGACGAGACAATCAAACACCTGTTCTTCGAGTGCAAGTTTGCTAGTTCTATATGGTCCATCATCCAATAGGTTCTACTATTTATCCACCTACAAGCATTGCTAATATTTTTGGCAACTGGCTGAATGGAGTGGATAATAGGTTCAAACAACTTATTAGGGTGGCAGCGCTTGCCGTAATATGGTCGCTTTGGCTATGTAGAAATGACAAGGTTTTTAATGATAAAAATTGTTCTCTTATGCAGGTTATCTACGGACTACTGCTACACTCCGTTCGTGGTCTCAGTTGCAACGTGTGGGGCATCGAGACCTGTTTATGGAGGTCTGTACAAGACTGGAGGATACGGCGAGAGACTTTTTATCCCTACATGGATGGCAGCATAATTTGCGGATCGGCCCTCCACCAATAGGCGTTTTTACAATTTCTCATATTGATATGTAATTCGCCTTGTTATTCTTTTGCTAGTACTTCAGACTTTTTGGCTGTGTGCATCTTAGTTATGCAGAGGCTGGGTGTAATGCTTAAACTTTTAAGTAATAAAGACTCCCTTTATCTAAAAAGGACGAAGAACAAACTCGGGGGACAAGGCAACGTCAGCTCGCCTTGAATCTCTGCTAGCGGAAGGGACCACTATCCTTGATTAGATTGTTCACTAAAAAAAATTAATATCAAACTATGAAGAGAAAAATACATGTGGCGATAGCTAGAGAAGAACGTAGACATGTCAACAACATTGTACTTTTTATCTGGCAATTTACTTTTTGTAGCTCCTAACAATAAATATACACCGCTGGATGCTCTTTGTGGTATGTTTATAAAACAAAATTTACACATAAGTAATTCTAAGTAATTATCGGCTTTAAAATAAGCAAACAGCACAAATGCTCATCGTCAAACCAAAAGCCGCACAAAATAATAATGTACACAGTCGTTTGATCGCTAAGACAGATTTCGAACACCCATATATTTTCCAAAAGAAATTATGCACAGTAAAAGGTACCAAAAATTGCAGCTAACTAATTGCACATTTCTAAACCCAAAATGGCACAAGAAAGTACATGAAAATTTAGCCTTCATCTCTAAACCTTAAAGTTGCACACAAAAAAGTTACACCTTTGGACCCCAGAATTTGCAAAGAACCCAATTGCAGATTGCTAAATCCAAGACCGTACAGTTAATGTATCATTTGCAATTTCAGACCCCTCAAAAGAAATGCAAAGAGCTTATTGCACATGTGTATACCCTAGTATACGGTTTGAAGTTTGAACCTATTATACAGTCTTTTCACTTTTCCAATAACATTAACATAAAACTTACATGCATCTCAGTACATGGTCTGATACTCTAGAAATCGACAGCGAGTTAAGAAAAGAAAATAAAGCAGACGCCTCAGCTTTGGCAACAGTCGTTTTTTTTAAGTAAAAAAGTATTTTCGTTAGGGTACTGGGCCTGATATCACTATATCGGGTCAGAGAAAATGGGCTATGTTTCTCGGGCCCCAAATCCGGTCAGCCCATAAATATCACATCGTTTGATCGTTGAACCCTAAATAAACCCTGACAGACAGGAGCTCGACGGCGACAGTCTTCCTTCTTTCCATCCCAAAATGCGGCAGTTCTCCTCCCTCCCGCGGGTGCTCCGCCGGAGCGCCGCCCCAAAACCCCACAGGCGGAGCGCCGCCCCAAGCCCCACCCTTCCTCTTCGTCCCCCGCGCCGGTTACCGACGCTAAAGCGCCCGACGCGCCGCCGCCGATGCCGACGAGGCCATGGGAGGAGGCCCTGGACGCAGCGCAACGCGCGTTCTGCCTGCCCCTCGCCGGCCGCGTCCTGGCCGCCGCCGGCACAGGAAACGCGGCCGTGTCCCCAGTCGGAGTCCACGCCGCGCTCGCCGTCGCGGCCTCCGGCGCACGTGGCGCGACGCGGAGGCAGATGCTCGGTACGTTGGGCAGCGGCGGCGGCGGCAAGGGCGCGGCGGCCGACGCCGCCAACGTGGCTTCGCGTGTGGTCAAGCGCGTGCTCAAGGACCGGGCGAAGTCTGGTGGGCCGCGGCTCGCCTTCTCCTGTGGCGTGTGGGCCGACGCATCGAGGACGCTCTCACCGGAGTTTGTGGAGGGTGCCAGTGGCCTGTATGGCTCAGCGGCCAAGACGGCCGATTTCAAGACCATGGTATGCGCTAAGACTCCTTTCTTACTATAACTGTGGGTGATTGTTATTGCATAGTAGCGATATGCTTGTGCCATGAATTTGCCGCAATGTGGCAGTGAACATAGGAAACGTTTCAGTTCTTCGTCGGTAAATGTTTGAACATGCTTGTTTGACAGGATCAGCCTCTTTATTCATGTATCATCTGTTAGCTTAGGTAATCGATATCTCCCTATATGTTGGGGTTTCTGCTGTACTGTCTTTTACTTACCTGTTCAACTCTTGTGCTATACACTTTTGTCGAAATTTCTTTGCTATGGTAGATGTTAATTGCAGCTAGGGGTGACGCTCGGTTAACTGAAATTTTGGTTAGTGAAATTTGGTATTGATATATCTTTGGTTAGTGCAAAAGGTAACCAAAAATAGGGGCCCAAAAACAGGAAATCAAAAATTGGGTTTTGTTTTCAATTTACACCAAATTTCTCAACACACATCGTAGGGGACAGTTTCAGCACATGAATTGAGGGTCGAGGCAGAGGATCACGGGACTGACGGTGACAGCGGTGTTTGGCTGCCGATGTTTGCCGCTCTGGAGTTGGGCAGGCATCGCCGGTACCGCAGTGGAGAGGTGTGGTGGGCAACTGGAGATGGGTCCCTGTCCCTGGCTGGAGACTGGAGACTGGAGAGCTAGGTCGCAGACTCACGGGTGCTGCCGGAGTGGATGGACATGTCGCTGCCTTGCAGGTGGTGGGACAGTCGACGCTGGAAACGGGGGCCATGGTGCTCCCCCTCTTCGCTCAGCGGGCGACGGGAGGCGGGTGGGAGGCTACATCAATGGTGATAAGCCTGCGGATAGTGAGGGTGAGTGGCGGCACAGCAGGGGCGGCAATGCCTAACCCTAGCTAAGTGATCCGGATGCGGGATGCGAGACTCGGGGACGGGGTCTTGTACTGGGCCAGGTGGGCCTACTGACGGGGCGAACAGTTCAGGCTGGGCTTGTATATCTTGTTTTTTTCCCGGCTACCGAGAGAAATACCGAAACAACAGAACTTTGTTCGGTTAGTAACACTCGAAACAACAGAACAAACCTGTGCTAACAAGAAAAAAGGCTTCAATTTTTTTTGGTTTCGGTTCGTTGTGGTGTTTGTCGGCTTTTATGCCCACCCTTTGTTGCAGGGAGACCTATCATACCAACATTTCATCATGGATCCAAGTTACAGTGAAAACTTTGTTTTAAAGTTTCTCAAATTCTGAAAACAATATACAGTCTGTTGGTTTGGTGATGGTCTACAAACGTGGAAATTTCAAGTTTAAAATACAAATTCATTTGGGAGGTATGAAAACACCAAATTGAGTAATGAATAGGGACTACATCATCACTATTCTTGCAAAATTTGTTTTCTTATCCCCTGACTGAATTAGTTTGAACTTCAAATTTACGTCCAAGTTTTTTTTCAACTTTAGAACGTGGTTCCCATGGAGTTCTCATTGAAATTGGTGTACTTCCTCATGAAAGTTTATTTGTTCCTGTAAGATCTTATCTTTTCTTGTTGAATGTAAGATACTAATCTTTTTGTGTAGAAAAATTGTCTTGGCAATATAGTAATCTTGTGGTGTAAGCTGTATTTCAGACGCTTTGTGTGCTTAATTTGATATTTATGGAAACTTTTTCCTGATATTTTTAGCCAGAAGATGCTGCTGAGAAAATTAACTCATGGGTCAACAAGAGCACGAAACAAACCATTACCTCACTCCTTTCAGATGAAATACTTGACCACAATACAGGGCTTGTACTTGGGAGTGCAGTGTATTTTAGAGGCAGATGGCTGGATAATACTGATATAGGGAAGACTACTCAACAAAAATTCTACTGTCTAGATGGAACACCTGTCCTGGTGCCTTTTGTAGAGTATGACAGAACGCGTCTGTTTTCTGTGCATGATGGGTTCAAAGTTATTAAGCTTCCTTACAAGCAAGGAAAGAATGAACGGAAGTTTTCCATGTACATTTTTCTCCCAGATGCTCATGATGGTCTTTTTGAATTAACCAAGAAGATTTTCTCTGAACCAACTTTCATAGAACAACATTTACCAACAGAGAAACACCATGTTGGTATTGGGGTGCCCAAATTCACGATATCTTTTCAGATCGACATGAAGGATTTTCTGAAAGATATGGGCCTTGAATCACCATTCCGCCGTGATGCAGATTTCAAGGATATGGTAAAAGAAGATGACTGCAAGGAACCTTTGTTTCTATCTGATGTACTTCATAAAGTGATTCTAGAGGTGAATGATGATGAGATTGGAGAAACTTCTGTGGAAAGGAGCATAGGCAAGCCCAAGCCTTTACCAAGAGAGCACTTCACCGCCGACCACCCTTTCTTCTTTGTCATTCGCGAAGAAGTGTCTGCTACAGTTATCTTTATGGGGCATGTGCTTGATCCCTCATCACAGTCGTAGAATCAGGTTTGACACTTGTATACCATATTACATTTATTTGTTGGATTATCTCTGCTTTCCTGGTCTGCCTGATCTTGAGTTCAGTATGTGAATAATTCATGCACTGTGTGTCAGCAACTTGTGTGCTCCATTTTAGTAGCAATGCTAACATGTAGTTATGCTCAGTTTACTTTTATGTGTCTCCACCCTGGTGCTAAACCATGAGGCGATATCTACTGCGTAAAAATCTGTAGGCATGTGTACAATTTATAGCAGAAAGTTTTGTTTCCACGTCCCTACATTAGAAGTCTTATGTATTTGTAGGTATTGAGTCTATTACTTTGTAGAAACTGGGTGATAGCCGAGCTGGTTGTGCAGTGGCGTCACTGTATCGACCAGGCTTAAAATAGTTTGTGGCAGATTTAACCTTGTTACACATTTCACGGTTTGAATAAATCAGAGTATTTCACTTCTTTTTAAGAGTACTCTCCCTCTGTCCTATTTTTTAATTGAGTTTATGAATTGTGAGTACTTTGAAGTTTAACTACCAGCCTTTCTATTTTACTTTTGTACATCAATTTGTTCTTGGTAGATATTTTGCATGGTTTTGTAGTTTTATGTCCATAACATGTTCATATAGCATAGTGCTGTTTATATGCCTATTTCTTACCAGGAATAAGCTTGGAAAGTTTGTCATACAAAGCCTTTCATTGACATTACTATGTTGCTCATTTTAGAAAAACAACCTAAGTATCGATCTAACTTTGATGACATTCATTTGGTTGTCACCAGGCATTTCTGATCTTTGGTGGTGAATGAAACACAAGCGTGTGAATCGGTGCCGACGACGCTATTTTCTTTCATTGATCAAAAGAGAAGAATTTCCTTCTCAAGGTTCTGATGAATGGAGATGAAAGCATCATCATCTCACTGCATAGGATTCTGTCTGCACCAAGAACTGTACCTGACGGTTAATTGTCACTGATCAGAGAACCACGAGTAGTGCTGCTGACCGAATAGGACACTAACAAAACTACTCCCTCCGATCCGAAAAAGTGTCGCAAGACATGCACGTAAGTTGTACTAGCTAGGTTATATTTGTACGACACTTATAACGGATCTGAAGGAGTAATAAAAATGCTCACATGTGGGAATGAATGATGATTGAAAATTCCCAGAGAGGAAGAAAGTTTCTTCTTCAGCTCTCTTATGCTTAATTCACAAGGCAATGGTTGCTTCTTCAGCTTCACCGATAGCTACTCACAGTGTCGGTGGCTTCTTCGGGCTTTTTCCGGCAATGGCTGTACTGAACCGACTCCGTTATATGCGTATCAATGTCCTTGCGGCAGTGCAAACATGATTTGTGAGCATCTGGCCGTGCTGCTATTTGTCTTGTTCGTCTGCAGTGGTGATGGTGACTGCGCAATGAGTTTGGTGGCCTTTCGATCTGGAAGAAGAAAAGGATGTCCCGTACGCCCTCAAAACTGCTTGGCTTTCTGGCTTTCTCGAACTACTGGTTTGTTCTTTCATTTTCGTACCTTATTTTTCTTCCTGTTGGCAACAATCTGGGCAGAATTTTTTTGTGTACTTCCTGTGTAAAATGAACCCCAGACTTCTCGAATCAATCTCATAGCATCATTTTTGTGCATAACTATAGGCAGAGTAAGCCGTCCCATTTTGCATATATTGCAACTTGCACGGTATACAACAAAATATGAAATAGAATCAGGAAAGATTTTATATATAATTGTTAATACCAGTTTCTTAGAAAGATCAAACACGGCTGCCTACACGGGAATGCGACATTTTTTTTTTTCGAGAACCCGCAGAAAGAGCTGCGCGTTTCTATATTAAGCTTACGAGAGAACAACGCCAAAGAATGGCTACAACGCCTTTTGGCAACTCGCTAATCAAAAGATTAGCAACCACTCACGCAACGCCAACAACAAAAGACTCGCCATACCCGACATGGGTATCAAGACCGCGTCTCAACCTACACCAACC
Source organism: Poa pratensis (assembly GCA_947311845.1). Classification (NCBI taxonomy): domain Eukaryota; kingdom Viridiplantae; phylum Streptophyta; class Magnoliopsida; order Poales; family Poaceae; genus Poa; species Poa pratensis. The sequence goes on from CAMZMU010000045.1 coordinate 4,247,557, forward strand.
AACTCCGAAGTAACCGCCACATCTACACTAATCGCGCCGATGAACACTCCACCCTTAAATGCCAGAGAGAGAGGCAGGCGAGAGAGCCATGGCTTGGCTAGTCTTGAGGAGGGGCCAACATGGAGATGCCGGGAAGGCGTACAAAGCGCCCTAGAGTACCATGGCCTGAGCAATGGCAGTCACCGCCGCGGCACCAAAGCACACTGTGCAGCACGGCACTTGTCTCCAATGCGATGCTTCCAACAAAGTAACGACGCCGAGACGCCGCCATCGCCAATCCGGGACGCCGGATCATGGTTTTCACCCGGAGACAGAACCTCGAGCATGGGGGCAGCGTCGTTTCACGGCGACGCCTCCAAGGAGGAACACGACGCCCGAGGGCGCCGTCGCCGCCGGCACAGCGCAAGCTGTGCAGGGCTTTCGACCGAGACTCAGCACACCCAAAACACCACGCCCGCAGCTGCACAAAGCCAAAGAATGGCCGCCGGACACGCCGGGGAGCAGGCTGGCCGCCACCCAGCCACAACCCTGCCGCAGCGGACGTCCTTGCCGTCGTCGTCGTCGAGCAGTCCACCACCGCAGCCAGGCCGCCGTAGCGCAGGAGAAGGGGTAGCCCACACGGCCCAGATCGGGCCCGCGTGGCCCAGATCGAGCCCGCGGCGTCGTCCGCCTCCGCGCCGGCACGTCGGCCGCTCCACCATGCGAGGCAGCCCCGCGCCGAGGGAGGCCACCGCCTTCCGTCGCAGGAGCTTGCGCCGCCGCCACTACGTCGCGCTCGAAATGGAGCGCTTGCGTTCACCGCGGTTTTCCCCCATGCCGCCGCTTTTGGGAGGTGGAGGGGGCCGCCGCCACCGCGGTGAGGTCGGCGGCAGCGGCGGCCGGGAAAGAGCATGGAGGTGGGGGGATTGGGCGGCGGCGGGCGAGGTTCCCTCGTGTCGCCCGTGGGGGACGACGCGAGGGACGGGCAGCTGTTCGAATGCGACATTCAGTCTAACTATTTGCCCCCGTGGCAGATGTAGCATTCAGGTGCCATGCACATCAGCCAGCCCAAACGGAAACACTATGCTATATACAAAAGGAAGGGAAATGTGTGACCACAACTTTATTTATTGAACTGTTAAGATATGCTAAACTTTCATCTAGTATGCAATACCTACCCCTAGCCCCCAGGAGGCCAGTCTGGCCAATTTGGTGGATTGATACTTCCAACAAAGGGTGCAGATTCTGTGGGCTCCTTTGTGCATGCCAACTATACAATCTAGATGTATGGGCTGTGTGCCTCTGCCATACCTCAGTTTGTACTATCTGGTGTTAATATAAAGTATTACTCACTCTGTATTAAAATATAAGACTTTCTAGCTATTCCACACACACATGTATCTAGACATGTTTTAGTAACAAGGTTACTAAAACATGTCTAGATACATGTGTGTGTGGAATAGCTAGAAAGTCTTATATTTTGATACGGAGAGAGTAGTTATTAGTCCCTCAGTTCCAAGTTATAAGAGGTCATGTCCATTTAAATGTGGACTAAATACGGCCTGAAATGAGTGAATCAACACACTAAAACATACGTAAACCAAACATTGTGTTAGACTATCTTCAGTACAAGCTAGTAATTCTTTAACAGCCACGCTTAGTAGATGTCTAGAAGACAGAAGTTGTTGAAACTTCATATACAATGGACGAGGTGTCTTTTCTTATGAGCAACTGCGTCGAGCAATTTGTTGCTAAATATGGCTGGACATGATAGGTGGGTACAAATTTAGTACACTGAAATGAAACTCGGTAGAGCTTGGAACCTCAGGTTAGGGAACGATAGGAGCATATTTTTTCTTCTGTAGCTGATACAGGCGCAGCATGGGCCTGAATATTCGATGTTGCACACCTGAGTCCTGAAGATTAGTGTGTTTCAACTGCGCTGAGCATAATTAATGTTGTTGAAGTAAAAGAAAAAAGATGCACTGCCTTTTCTTTCTTTCCATTTGCGTGATAAATCCAACCCTTAGAGCATCTCCACTCGCGTCGGCCAAATGGGCGTTCAAAGGCCATCCGGACGGGTCATTTGGGCGCTGTCCGGACGAGCTTAGGCTTTGGGCGCCGTCGCTACCCACTCGGGACGCCCAAATCGGCCTCCCAATTTGTTTTTTTTATCTAAATTCAAATGTTTTGACAAGTACAAATCAACATACATGAATGTTTTACAGTTTTGAACACATAAAATAAGTTTTCACAATAATCAAAAATAAAATTACAACTCAAAACATCCGGTCCTTCGACACGCCCACAAATGCTCCACTATATCATTTCGGAGTTCATGATGAGTGCGTTCATCACGAATCTCCATATGCATTGAGAGAAAATCGGCGAAATCTGCTGGCACGTCGTGATTAACATTAGCGAGAGGACAGTGAAAGTCATATGGCATAATCGTGCACTGGATTAGCGCGCTCACTCTCGATGATCATGTTGTGTAGATCACACACGCATTCATCACCTCCCACATATGTTTGTTCGACCATGTCAGAGCAGGGTACCGAACGATAGCAATCTTTGCTGGAGCACTCCAAATGCCCACTCGACATCCTTCCTGGCACTCTCTTGTTCGGCGGCAAAATGACAAGCTTGTTGCCGCGAGGGTTGGAGATTGTCTTCACAAACGTTGCCTACCTTGAATAGATGCCATCGGCTAGGTAGTACTCTTTGTTGTACTGGTGGCCATTGATCTCATAGTTGACTGGTGGAGCATGGCCTTCAACGAGCTTCGCGAACACAGGAGAGCGCTGCAACACGTTGATTTCATCGTGTGATCCAACCATGCCAAAGAAAGCATGCCAAATCCATAGTTCATGATCGACCATAGCTTCAAGTACCACACTGCAAAATCCTTTGTGGCCTCCCTTGTACAATCCTTGCCAACCAAATGGACAGTTCTTCCAGCTCCAATGCATGCAGTCTATTCTTCCAAGCATCCCAGGAAATCCTCTTCCTGCATTCTCTTCCAGGATCCGAGCTGTTTGTTCTTCATTTGGTCCTCTCAAGTAGTGCGGGCCAAACACAACCCTGCATAACCTGCACATTGATTTGATAGCTGTGGACTCTGACATGCGAAGGTAGTCATCTACAACATCTGCAGGAGCTCCATATGCAATCATTCTCATGGCAGCAGTGCACTTCTGGATGGATGAGAAACCAACCATTCCCACGGCGTCCTTCTTCAGTTTGAACCATGGATCATAATCCCTCGCGGCATGCACGATGTTGTTGAACAAGCCATGGTTCATCCGAAAGCGTCGACGAAAATCCTTGGCGGTGAATGCTGGAACATCAGCAAAGTAATCGGAGACTAGCATATGACGAGCCACCTCGTTTGGGTGCGGCAGCGATATAGTGTTTGATCGGTCCCTTCCATTCTCTGTCTCGGCTTAGACTTCTTCCTCCCATATGACGAGCCACCTTGTTTGGGTGCGGCAGCGACCGGCCTCGTCGGCTTGAAGTTGTAGAAGACAAGCGAGAATCGCTATGTTCTCATCTTCCCCCTCGGCAAACGCGTCTTCTTCTTCCAACAACATCGCCGCCATCAACTCGTCTTCGCTATCCATCTGAAATGGAAAGGGACCGATCAAACACTATATCGCCGGCTCCGGCAACGAATTCTGAGAAGAACAGGTGTACCACCAATTCTGCCGAACACCATGCAGGCAAGGCGGGTGGCGGAAGTCGCCGATGCAACCTGTGCCGTAGTCGCGACCGCCAAAGCTGAAAGCCAAGTCACGGCGAAGTGTGAGCGGCGGGGGGGGGGGGGGGGGCGTCCAGGAGGTGCGAGGCGGGGGGAAGGGGGAGGTGTGGAGGCGGCGGCGTTCCAAATAGTGGCGACGAGGAATATCGGCTGGAATGAAGCAAAGAAGAAGACAACGAGATATATATTTCCTGTCTCAATGATAGGCGTGGCCCGCACGTCGGAGGCCGACGTGGCGACGCGCGCTGTTTCGTCCGGCGCAGCCCAACGACCCCCCAAGAGGAGGGCGTGGGCTGGGTGTGCCAGACAAAAATCGTGTTTAGGTGCCGCGAGTGAGAGCCGTTTTTGGTCCGGCACACCCCTAAAGGCTTTTGGGCGGCCGTTTGGACGCCTCAAGTGGAGATGCTCTTAAATCAGATGTGCTCGACCTGCTAAAAAAGTTGAGTTCAAACTTCAGTCACATACATATGATATTAAGCTCTTTAAGCTAATGTCTTTTAAATTTAATTTTCACAAAGAAAAAGTGTCAGGTGCTGTTTTTTTTAGCTTGTAAGATGCATCAGCCTCCTCAGTCCAGCTTGCAGGTTTGGCAACTAGTCAGTAGCCCCACCTATGGCGTGATCACTTTTTCTGATTCTCACAAAGATTTGTCTGGAACAAATGTTCAAACTAACAAGTCAACAACCCACATTCTGCTCTGGCTCCCATGTTATTTTGTTTTTCCATTTGGAGTAGGTAATGGGAACAATGTTGGTGTTTCCCTATGATTGAGGCAACTAATAATATGGGACTGATTTTCCTCAAAAAATAATATGGGACTGATTGATTTCCACGTGAAGTCTTGGACATTATGGCAAACTATCACATGGGAATCTAGGTAGCTGCAATGAATCTAGAAGGAATGCACAGATGGAAACGAAATAACAAAACCAAGTTGAAGTCCTAAATAAGATTAGGCTGGAACGGAGTTGATATGCGATATAACTTCCATATGTTCACAATTCAAATCTTTCACCTAGCCGTTTGTTGAATGGTACCCTGGGTATAATAGATAAACTAAATACACCTGCTACTTAACCCTAAAACCCTACAGAAAAAATCATCAGTAAATGTCATGTCACAAAGAATAGGCGTCCTAGGCCCCTCAATATTTCCTTTTTCATTCAAACCAAATAGGATGAGATTTTTTTGGAAATGCCAGAAGCATCAAGTGGAGCTTTGGATTTTACTCCAGAGTCAAGGACAGTAACAATTAGAGCAGTGGCATAACAAATGATGTGATCGCTGCCATTCCCATCCGTCCTATCATCAACTTATCTAGCTTTTTCTCCTTCCCCGCGGGAGGGTTGACCTGACGATCAAATATACTCCCTCCGTCCAAAAATAAGTGTCTCAAGTTTGCACAAAAGTGGATGTATCTATACATGAAACCAAATGGAACCAGACTCAATCATATTCATGTACAAGATAGAGACCAAATGGAACCAGACACCCCCAACAGTTGGATCATTATGGTGAGTAGTAGCCTATTGGCAAGTCCACCTAACCTAACTTGCCAGGGCAGCCGTGCTCCCCTGGCTAGGACGCCGGTCCAGATAATCCTGGTTAAGTAGCACCTTTGTAAAGAGTTAAATAAAACTTTTTCAACAACAGACGTGCTATAAATTATTCCAACCCGGCTTCGTAAGCATCAATCTCTTACTCCCTCCGATCGGTATTGATTGTCGTGACTACTATATAGAATTTTGTACTATTTTGTGTTGTTTCCACGACAACCCTTTTTGGCCGGAGGTAGCAATAAAAAACGACGGGCTCTTCCCCCTCCGGTCTAGTTTTTCAAAATTATTCCAAAGCAAAACTGATGTATTTATTGAAGGTTAAAAATGCATGTTTGTAGTAAGTTTTTGGGGTATTTGTCAATCCGAAGAAGGATAATAGGCCACTCTTCCTGAAATGTAGAGCGGTCAACAATTTATATTTTATTATAAATAATCATAACAAGTGTGGCCATACAAATCTCTGGAATGGCATTTGTCGATATTTGTCTATCAAAATATATTCAAATTCCTAACAACGAAAAATGGACAGGCCAACATAGTTTGACATAATCAAAGAATAGCCAATAATTTGGTTTGAAAATGAACCTAACTTACACAACCGGCACCTTGAATCACCTTTTTTTTGTGTTTGAGGATGATTGTAGTGTAATGCGAGTGCGGAGACTCTAACCCGAGTGGGACAGGCCGCATCAGACCTTCCCAGCTACCGGGCTAAGCCTGGTCCACTAAAAATTACCTCATAAAAATTTATGTTACGCTATTTATGATAATCTCTCTGTTTCTCTCTCATCTAATTCTCTTTTAATAATGCGTTCTTTGAAAGTTCATCTGTTCTCCTGATGCCGTGTCCAAGCGGATTCTCTTCTATTTCACATGTGTTCTCCTTATGCCGTGTCCTATGTTGCATTCTTTTGCTATGTTTCGCCGTTCTTCTCGATCCTTTGTTTCAAATGGTAACCGGCTTTTTGTAAGTTTCTCTTTTTTTGCATCAACAATGTACCAATGCTCCTTGAACGACCAGTTAGGAAACTGTTTTATGCGATTCCGTCAACATGTGAAGACAGAGTCTCCGGTAAGCAATCTCAAATCAACATCAAGTAAGGTTCAGAGTTCAGAGTTCTAGCCGTTTAGCCTTCAGCATCTGACGCAGCCGCGGCGTTGATTTTCTTTTGATGTTCGATTATTTCTCGTCAATGAAACTGGGGCCGGATCGATCGGAGCCCCTTTCACCGGCGAGAAAACAGTATGATAAACGGGGCTGGCAGGATCTCGACAACAGCAGCCAGCACCGCTGTTTGACACTGTATCAATGGCGCTATCGACCCAGCGTTTTCAGCAGTACTGTGTCATTAACGAGAAAACAAAGACGTTTCTTGGAGGACTCTCCGACTGAACCTTCTCTTTAACCTGTCACCAACACAAGTAGCAGTACTACACATCCTGATCCAGCTACTAATTTACAGCCAGTTTGTGAGTGATCAGGCATGCAGCTCTGCTCGAGTGGTCCATGGGCATGGATGCTAATGCTGTTTCCCTTTTCAATATCCTTGATTTCGTTTGACTAATGGTATAGCTTTGCAACTGCTAAGCCAAACGAAGTTGAACTCTATCATACAAGATGGTGTGCTCGGTTTTCTAGTCTTCTCATGGGAATACTATCATGATGATAGATAGTACATGGAATTAAAGTTTACATGAGGAAGTTGGTGCCATTATGTGTGATTTATAAGTAAATTTATGAAGACCAGGGAGTGTGATTTATATATCAGCTTAGTTGTTATGTGTATCAACTTAGTTTTATACGTAGCGTTGTATCCAAACATATCACATCAATTATTAAGTTCTAAAGGCTGTGATCTGGTTAGACACAGTCCTACAGAGGTAATTTATGTGATCAATTAAATATGAAAGACCCCACTAAAGCAATGGCCAAATGTTTTGTATTTTTTTAGATTTTCTAGCAACATCTCTTTCTTTTTGATGTATTGTTCGTTCAACATATAACCAATAGATGTATTCATCAAATGCCATTTTTTTATTATAGCACGCCTCTAACAAGATCTAGGCATCTCTCTCTTCCACCTCCGGCAGCCGCTCCGATGTCTTGGGGTGGAGAGGAACTTGTGAGTTTTGGTCTCCACTCATCTAGATCAACAACGGGGTGGTTATTGTTCCTATCCGTCGGAGTTCTTCGGTCTCATTGTCATCTTCTCAACGAAGGCATTGTGAGAAAGGTCACCGACCAGGTTTGTAGATGTTGGCACAACTGCCTACCTGGAGTGGGGATGTGCTTGGCGTGATCGTCAATTTCCGTCGTAGGCATCGGTCAAGTATTGCGGCAATGAGGTATGTTACCATACAAGTTTTTGCAGGTACTTTGTTTTTGCTCTTTTTATCGTATGTGGATTTAGTTACCCGATTATCTATTGTATCTGTATTTTCATGATCTAATATAAACCAAAAATGATTAAAATAGATATACTGGTAAAAAAATAGTAGAATATTCACGAGTAATCGGGTAATTTTTTATTTAACCAAACTTGACAATCTTTTTATAACGACAATCAAAGTTATAGGAATTTGAATAAATACTTAAAATTTAAGAGATGGTCTTATTTAGAACAAAGGTAGTAGGTATCAGCAAAAAAAAATCCATGTGTACCTCAAAGAAATTGGCACACATTTCCCTAGGAAAATGAAGGTGATGGAGACCAAACTGAATAGGATTTACTCCTTTCGTGGATAAGTTTAACCATGCTGCCTTCCCGATTGACCGTCCACCTGAACTGAATGTGGTGAGAGTTTGAGGGCCATACGCTCTTGATCTGTTCCTAAATCAAGCCAATTATTATCTACAACCGTCCATGACATTTTAAAAAAATTACTAACTATATTAAAGACGCCCAAAATGGCGGCCTCTCCGCAGCCCGGGTTACTGTAGCTACTGTTCCAAATGAACAGTACGCTACAGTGTGCGGGTGGGCCTCACATGTCAGCCACACAGCCGCCCACGTTTTTCCAAAAAAGACCCTCGCGGGCGAGGAATTGCACCGTGGCCCTCGACTTTACGTGCGGAAGGACCTGTTCGCAAATCTGTAAAAACCGCGGGACCTTTTCGCGAAAAACCCCTGCAGACCTCACCTTCCTCCCCTTCCTCTCCCGCGACGCCGCGAGGCCACCGCCGCCGCCGTCGCTCCGCGCCGATGCGCTGCTCCTCCCCCGCTCAGATCGACGGCCCCAACGGCTCCGCCGTCGCGCCCTACCTCTCCTCGACGAGCGCCGCGTCCCGGAGCGCCGCAGGCGCGAAGGAATCGCGGCCGCCATCGTCCACGCCCGCGGCCGCGGATTCGGCCACCGCCGGCGGCTCCGGCGACGAAATGGCCCACAACGCCACCCGTTCTGCTCCCCTGCATCTCCTCCTCAAGATCCGCAGCATCTGCGACCCTTGCGCACAGCGGCTGCTCCGGCGCGAGCTCCACGGCGCGCGGCGGCCGCCATCGGGCGACGTCACCCGGTGACGTCATCGCGGGCCCGCGATGTCAGTTTTTTTTTCTTCGTATCGATTTTCTGGGGAAAAAAAAAACCGGAGAAGGCCCACGTCTGCGCTTTTTGCTGGGCTGGGCCGCCTGCCCGGCGCCTGGCCCGGCCTTCTCTTTTTTTTCCCTTCCTTTTTCTTTTCCTATTACCAGAAACTTTTGAATTTCCCAGAAAACAAAATCAAACCAATTGAAATCAATTTGTACAAATTTCGCACAACTCAAACTCTACAATTCAGAAACTTTGCGACCTTTTCAAAAATATTTCGAATCTAAAAATTTCCAAATAGTACAAAAAGTTCCATTAGTAGATTTAGAAAATCACAAGAACTTAAAACTTTCAATTTATTAGTTACAACTACGGGAAAAAAAAAGACACACACAAAATGCATACGGAAAAAACACGAATATTTTTTAAAAACTGTGTAAAATAATTCAACAATTTGCATGACTGAAATCTTTAGTTGTATCAGTTGCAGCAATGGAAACCGCCTTCAAAAAAAAAAATGCATTGCTCCACGGTATTTAGGCCATTTTATAAAGCTATTAAATGCCGCGAAATCAATAACTTCAGGTATATCCATCAGAGAAAAGATTTAAACCATTCGTCAAAACGAAAACGATCACACAAAAAATTGCAAAATATAATTACCCATTTAAATAATGGTTTCACAACAAATATCACACATGCAAATATTAGGAAAATGCTGCTAACAAAAAAAATCCAAACCAGTATATTCGAATTACAAACCAAATTCTAAATAGAACCTGCTTTACACTTTCCGAATATTGTTTTACGATATTTTTAAGAAATCCAAAATCCACAACTCAAACTCTACAATTCAGAAACTTTGCGACCTTTTCAAAAATATTTCGAATCTAAAAATTTCCAAATAGTACATAGAGTTCCATTAGTAGATTTAGAAAATCACAAGAACTTAAAACTTTCAATTTATTAGTTACAACTACGGGGAAAAAAAAGACACACACAAAATGCATACGGAAAAAACACGAATATTTTTAAAAAACTGCGGAAAATAATTCAACAATTTGCATGACTGAAATCTTTAGTTGTATCAGTTGCAGCAATGAAAACCGCCTTCAAAAAAAAAAGTGCATTGCTCCACGGTATTTAGGCCATTTTATTAAGCTATTAAATGCCGCGAAATCAATAACTTCAGGTATATCCATCAGAGAAAAGATTTAAACCATTCGTCAAAACGAAAACGATCACACAAAAAACTTGCAAAATATAATTACCCATTTAAATAATGGTTTAACAACAAATATCACACATGCAAAATGCTGCTAACAAAAAAATCCAAACCAGTATATTCGAATTACAAACCAAATTCTAATTAGAACCTGCTTTACAGAAGTTATAACACTTTCCGAATATTGTTTTACGATATTTTTAAGAAATCCAAAATTAGAATAGAACATTCATTAGATAGATAATTTCGCCCACTTCACATATACTTTCTTACGGTATTCAAATCATTTTACAGAACTACTAGATGCCGCAAAATTAGCAACTTCAGCTATATTCACTATAAAAAAATTGAAAATATTCATCAAAACGATAAAAAAAAACGTGTAAGGTACAATTACTCATTTATACCACGGAATAAAAAAACATAAACATAACAGTACCACAAATGTAAATATTAGGCAACAACTGTTAAAAAAAAAAGCCAGAATATTCGAACTACGGGAAAACAACATACATACATGCAAGTAACATATTTCCCAATTTTATTACCTGTTATTTTTCCCTAATTCTATTTTCCCACAAAAAAAAATTCCACACCTCTCCAAATAGGGAAAAAAAATGACAGATGTTGTCAATACCTTCATATACAACCACAATCGAAAAAAAAATTAAACTGCTTGAAAATGATAGACACTCTAAAACAGATCTCCCAGATTGCATTCCCTCTAACTACGAAGTTAACCCGGATTTTATGTCATATTTCAAATATATCCAAACATCCCAAATTTGCAAATATCTAAAAAATAACGACATGGCAGGTTGCAACATTTTGTCTTCATTTCAAACAAATTAAATCTGAACATTTTTTTTTTCAAAAAAAAAAACAAACCATCATCAAAATTTTACGTCAAGGGCGCGGCGTGCGCCGCGCCAAAAACCACTAGTATGGTTAAAAGAAAAGTCAGTTGGATTCGTTAGCAAATGTCTATCCATCGTGGCCTAGTGGCCGCTCATCACTCACCCTCAAAGTGTTCTCTCAATGGGAAGAAAGATCCTGTGGCAAGTGAGAAGACATTTTCATTTATCCCGAATTGTATCGATCTCCATGCGCATGGATGAAAAGGCAACATGAACTTTCTCCCTGTTCAGAATATCGTTGTCGATCTGTTGCTAACGAGATGGTGGTAGGTAGTTTTCCTAAGATGACACATCCTACAAGCAAGCAACCAGCAGTGCTCAGCGTAATCTTAGCTGCACTTTCATTTCACGCTTGACCATCCATCGTCTGCAGGAGACACTCTAGACAGTTGATGATGATGCAAAGCAAGGGACGAAGTTGTCAGCTTTCGGCGGTGAAATTGGCGATGAGGATTAGTAGTTGTAGGCGGCTAAGCTAGAAGGTGTGTGCTGAGGTTAAGCCAGGACAGAGAGCAACTACCATGTCCATGTCCACCCGGCTCCTACTCTGCTTCTCCTCCTACTCCGCACGCGCGCTCCGCTCCGATGCGGCCGACGCCTCAGCTCCCTCGTCGCGGGCTCCTCTTCCTCCTGGCGTTGCTGCAGATGCTTCGGTCCGGCGCAGCGTCCACGCTCGACACGTTCGCCCTGGCCACGGCCGACGAGACGACCATTGTGTGCGGGCTGCTACCGTCCGCGGCGTCGCCGGAGCTGCTTGACCTGAACTGCACGGCTGCGGGCGGGGATCACCAGCGGCAGGAGACGTACCCGTCCACGCACCCCTTCTCCGCGCTGGCAGGCGGGGAGGACTTCCTCTGCGCCGTCGGTCCGTCCTCCGCGCGCGCCGACGCCGTCGACATGCGGTGGTGGGACCTGTCCAAGAACCCGGGGAGGCCCAAGCGGGTGTACCTCGGCCCGCCGCTCCGGGCGCTGGACTCCAGCGAGTACCGCGTCTGCGGGGTGCTCTCCAGCGGCGAGCTCCATTGCTGGCGCTGGCGCGGGATAGCCATCCCCGCCGGACTCCGCTTCGTCGCCGTCGCCGTCGGGAAGGGCTTCGTGTGCGGCATCGTCGCGGGCCCGCCCACGACGCCGATCAGGTGCTTCGCCAACGGCACGGAGAACATGGAGGCCGTCCGCGCCGCGCCGCGAGGAGGGAGCTACGACGTGCTCGTCGCGTGCGGCCAGCGCGCGTGCGCGCTCTCCACGGACGGGGGTCTCTCGTGCTGGGGCAGCGGCGCGCCGGCGCTGAACGGCGAGAACGTCACCGCCGGGTACGCCGCGCTCGCGCTGGGCGAGATCGGCGTGTGCGGGCTGCGCACCAACGGCACCATCCGCTGCTTCGGCGATGGCGTCGCCGCGCCGCCGGACGACCTCGCCGGCTTGCAGTACATCGACGTCCAGGCGCAGGGCGCCGCATTCTGCGGCGTCCTCGTGGCGAACTACTCCCTGGTGTGCTGGGGAGGCCACGAGTTCAATGCCACCAACCGCCTCGTCTTCGACCGCGTCCTGCCAGGCCCGTGCGTGCTCATGTCCTCGTGCCAATGCGGCGTCTTGCCGGGCTCCGCCAACCTCTGCTCCGGTGGCCGGTGCATCTGCGTGGACTGCGCCTTCGAGCTCAACGTCGCGGTCCCGAAGGCAGCGGCCCTGCCCCCAGGAAATTCCAGCAGCAACAGGAGAAAGATCATTATTTGGGTCGCCGTGGCAGCGGCTGCGTTCCTTCTTCTGGTAGTGGCATTGCAGTTGGCGCTGTTCCTAGGTGTCGCCGCCGGCGCCGTCGCAAGGACGAAACAGATGATCTGGGCGCGCTGCAGTCGCTGATGCTGCCGCGGCTTGGATCCAGCAGGAGCAAGGGGCCAGGCAGCGTGGTGGAGCATTTCACGCTGGACACTCTGCGCGCGGCGACGGAGGGGTTCGACGACGAGCGTCGGATTGGGTCCGGAAGCTTCGGGTCCGTGTACCGCGGCACTCTCCCCGACGGGCGCGAGGTGGCCATCAAGCGGGCGGAGGACCACGCCACCAAGTCGTCGAGCTCGACGGCGCGGCCTGCGCGGCGCCGCGACCGCGAGACGGCCTTCAACTCGGAGCTGGTTGCGCTGGCGCGCGCCAACCACAAGAACATCGTGTGCCTGCTCGGTTGCTGTGCGCAGTCCGGGGAGCGGGTGCTGGTGTACGAGTACATGGTCAACGGCACCCTACACGACCAGCTCCACGACCGGAGCCCCATGGCGGCGCCGGTGATGTCGTGGCGGGGGCGCCTCACGATCGCGCTCGGCGCCGCGCGCGGCATCGAGTACATGCACGTCTACGCCGTGCCGCCCATCATCCACCGCGACATCAAGTCGGCCAACATCCTCCTAGACGACTCGTGGACGGCCAAGATCGCCGACTTCGGGCTGTCCTCCGTCCTGGAGCCCGCCGGCGACTGCGAGGACAACAACGCGGACAACCCGCAGCAGCCGCAGAAGACGATCTACACCGGGGGCACGGTGGGGTACATGGACCCGGAGTACTACCGGCTGCAACACCTGACCGACAAGAGCGACGTGTACAGCTTCGGCGTGGTGCTCCTGGAGCTCATGTCCGGCTGCCGCGTGGTGCAGCGGTACGCCGAGAGCGTGACGCCCAAGAACGTCGTCGACTTCACGGTGCCGCACATCCTCGCCGACGACGTCGCGCGCGTGCTCGACCCGCGCCTCCCGGCGCCGACGCCGCACGAGACTGAGGCGCTCGCGTACGTCGGCTACCTCGCCGCCGACTGCGTGGGCCCAGTCGGCTGCGACCGGCCGTCCATGACCGAGGTCGTGGACGCCCTGGAGCGCGCGCTCGCCGCCTCCTCGACGGCGCCCGTCTCCCGCTCCGTGACCGCCCGCCGCGTGCTGTCACGCTCCGGCACGGACCAGTTTGACCTCACTGACACCGAGTAGCGCGCGAGGCCGCCATTGACCATCCACCACGCCACGCACGCAACCTAACCGGATGCGGCTGATGCAATGTCTCGATCCGCATTGCGTCAGCGGCCACTCCACTCGAGGCCAGGAAGCCACGCGGGTCGCCATTGGAGAAGGGGACAGGCAAGCAAGACATCGTGCGGATGGGCCCTTCTTCGATTTTACGGCGAGGATGGGAATCAGAAAGCGGGAGAAGAAACCAAAGAGGCGAGGATTCTTCTTCGATTTTACAGATATCTTGTGGATCGTCCTCCTCCATGGTCAAAATCAGGAAGCAGCGACCACTCGTTAACAACTCCACAGAGACGTTCCACCCGTTGAACAAGGGCGAAATGAGATGAAAAGACACCGCACGATTTCCGGAAGAACATTTCCTATTCTTTCTTGCTGCTTTTCTTTGTTCCCTTTCCTAACGGCGTGCACTCATTCGTGCTACATTTGTTCTTTCTTTTTTTCTTTGCTCCTTGGTGGTTTATTTGGGCTTATAGATTCTTTATTGATATATGTAATTGTGTATAGAAGATTATAGATCATTTACAAAGGGTGATTTTTTTTCAGTGTTACCTTTTCTTCATGGTTCTTTCAACCGGGCCCTGTTCTGAAAACAGAAATTTGAGAGGAATAAAATTCCTAAAAAAATTGTGATTCAAACGTGCCAAAATGAGAATTGTATGGTGTCGGCACACGATGCAAAGATAATGTGGAACAATCGATCACATATTTGACAGGTCTCCCTGCTGATTTTATTATATGGTCAAAAGGAGAAAAGTCCCTTTAATTTTTGGTAGTGCTCATCTTGGCATGCTGCTCACTTTCCAGTGCTTCTCCCCTTTCATATGTCACTTGATCGGTCTAGCTCCAGATCCAAGTTAGTTAAACTCCTAGTCAGCTCACTGCTGAATTCTGGTAATGCGGGAGCATCGTGTCGAGCTCGTTTTATGGATGACATGGATTAATGCTGCCGTTTCTTTCTGGAACAGAAACGAAACAACGGTTTTGTCAGAAACAGCGGAATTTCTTCTGCCTACCGAAACAGGTAGGGTTCTTGTTTTAAAATAGCTATGCTGTGATTCTTCTTCATCTTTTAGTCGCTCGGCTTCTAATTTATCTCCTAGCTCGGAATTTCATTTATAAATTTAAAACTTCGATCCGTAGAGTTTGTAGGCTTTAGATAATCTGAACGATCCAATTAGAGCCGGTCGAATTTGTTCTACATGAGGGGCAAATAATTAGAGCGAGCGGAGGAAAACCACGTTCCAAATTATGAGGAATTATTGAAAGTCCATAAACGTGGACAAAATGTCATAAAATGGAAAAGCCTTCTATTCATCCGGAGGATTCACGCGCTGCCTAATTAGGAGGCATTATTAAAAATCTCAATAAGTGGACAAAATGTCTTTAAGAATATTCTTGGAGGCCTTTTCAAAAGAGTTACAAGAAAGCTGGGGAAAGATAATGCCTTTTAAAGCATTTGGTTGAAGTGCCTCTGAAAATATCAACAAAGACATTTCTAGAGTACATTCGAAGAAATAGGCTTTTGCCCCGCTATATTAATATAGCAACCACACGGTACAACAAGAAGATCACTGCTGGGCAAACAGCACAAGCACTCCAAAAGAAAAGAAAGAGAAAACAAAGCCGACACTGGCGGATCAACGAAAACGAAAATGACTCGCAACCGTTGCGTCCTCTCCGGAGAAGTCCCACCACGAACCTAGCACTCTGAATCACCGCGTACCAAGCAGCACCTCCAAGAAGGAAAGCGACGATGACACTACTGCCCGGACATGTCCAGGGTTTCCCCCGGTACGCTCCGAGGAGTGGGGAAGGGGTACACCGACGCCCTTCAGGAAGGAAGGGTGCCACTCAAGCGTCACCACGTCGTTGCCAAACGGCAAGGATTTCTCCCGACCCCCCAAAAAACCACCTCACGGACAATCCGTAGCGATCCACCCATCAAGCCATCCACCAACAGACGCCACCACGGTCTTGCAGTCACCAACGTCGTCTCACCATGGCCAACGTAGCAAGGCCGGCCAGCCCAAGACCAAACAGCTGTAGACAATGTCCGACAAGATCACAACCACGCGGGAGGGAACAACCTCCACCGTCATAGACGGTAGCCGACCAGACGCCACGACAAGAGCACATCGAACCATTGGAGCCGGAGGGTGGCAGCGGCGCAGCCACCTGGAGGACGTCCTCCACCGCCATCGGCAGGTGCCGACCGGACACGGCAGCAGAGACACACCAGGCCGAGCAGGCCCGGCCGAGCCCGAGGCTCGTAAAGTCCCCGCCGCTATGCTGCTGCACGTAGGCCGCCACCACCGCTACCCTCAAAATCAGCCCATAGGTTCAGCCAGACCCAAACAGGCCCGTGAAGCTCCCGTCACCACGTTGCAGCAAGGGTGGCGGCATCGCTGTCATCTCCGTCACGAGCCGCTCAGCAGACCAACCAGAGGCAAAACGAGGCAGACCCGCCCTAACCCAGATCGGGCCCGAAGGGCCAAGTCTGGGCCTGCAGGGCCGGAGCACCGCCGCCGCTGCCCTAGCCACCAACGGCAGCACCACCACCACCTTAGTCATCCGTGCCGCGTCGGAAGAGCTCCGCCGCCGAGCCGGGCCGTCGCCGCCGAGACGCACCGCCTGGTTCAGGGCTGCCCCGCGCCGCCCCTGCGCCAGGAGGGGAAAAGCGGAGCTCCGCCGCCACCGGCGCCGCCCGGCGAAGGGCCGGCGACGGCGGGAGGGAGGAGGGAAGGGGGAGGCTGGGGGCGGAGCAGGAGGGCGCGGCGCGGGTCGCGGGAGGATGGGGTCTTGTTTTTGTCCTGTTCGAGCCGCTAGAGTACATTCAATCCTTATTTGTGACACTATTCATATTGGATTTTTATTTTTTTGTGTGTTTCTCCGCGTGTATTTAAAATTTGGCTCCGCAAATTTCAGGGATTGTAAATATACATGTTTTGAACACCCACAAATTTGTTCCGGATTTTTTTTCTAAAACCTACAATCTGAATTTTGAGCAGTGGTATCATGCTATCGTGTGATGTGTGGTAGTATCTCAGGAGAGCATGTCTAGTAGCGAAGGAGTTATCTGCTTACAGATCGTTCTTTATATTTTTCTAGTTTCTCGATGGTTATGCTTGGTTTTTCAGACTCAGACGAACATTTTGACCGGAATTTGACTTTTACTGCCCACCATGGAATTTTGCGACCGTGAGAAGAAGTGTCTTCGGAGTTTGTTTCAGTTCATGTAGCCGTCGCATAGATAACAGAGCTCGGGACCTTGAGTAGCTAGCGGTGTCTTTCAGTGTGTTCCAGCGGTAAACTTAGGTGTTCCAGAAGGGTGGATTGCTCTCCAGTCATGGCAATCATCAAACGATGGATTAAACAAACCATCGTCCTTGCTGCTGCTAACAATCATGGTTACAAGGTGCCAAGCTGGTGGTTAAAAAGTGGCCGCGCCCGTGCCATGACACGATCGCAGAGATCCAAGGAAAGAACCAAGCAGCAGTGACACGGTTTGACCGTCAGCGGAGACGACGCCGCCGCCGTCGCTCTCTACCTGGTTCTCTAACTAACCCGGCAACTACTAAGCTAGTACGACGATCATATGACTCGACGAAGAATAATGTTGCGTGGACGGAGGTGGGTAGTAGCTGCACCTGCTCTCCTCCACGCGCGCATCATCAGCCTGAGTGATGCCGGGCGGGCGCCTGAGCGATGCCGAGCGGTCGTCGGTCGCCGGCCGGCCGCCGTCGCATTCCTCCCGTAAGCGTGCTCGACTGGATCGGTATCTGGTCGCGGTGGATGCGTGCGCTTGTCTCGTTCCCGCGCGATCGGATCGTCGGAGAACACTCTCCCCCGGATCTTCCAGCTAGGCGGTCGAGCCGAAATTTCATTAAATAAGTTTGTGTCCTTTTTTCGCTTCAATTTCCTGTCTTTACTTACCCACTGCCCAAGGTGACGGGTCAACGTCCAGGGCTCCAGGCACAAGCGCCGACCCTGTTTCCTTGGCTATACCTTTTTTTTGACACATCCAACACCCTCATACATTCACCAAACATCCACATACAAAGTACACAGATCGAAGAAAACGAAGAACATACATACGAGGAGGAAGATCCAGAGCCAGCATCGCGAGCCGCAGCTCCGCCGGCGACGAAGACGAAGGCCAGCAAGCCACCTTGCCACTGCCTGGGCAACTTTTCGACCCCTGGGAGACGCCTCCAAGCCTGCCCGCCGCGCCGCGACGAACTTGTTGTCGATGAACACGCAGGGAGACGCCCCCCTGGCACCGCTTCCCTTCTTCACCTCGGCCACCAACGGATCCGTCGCTGGAGGAGGCTGGAGAACCCGAGCAGCCCTGGACAAGCACCGCAGCTCCAGCGCCGCCGCACCGCAGCAGCTGGAGGAGAAGGCCGCGCACGGCGGATCCAAGGATCCGCGAGCACGGCGAGGACGACGCCCGTGCGACGAAGCTCCACCGGAGCTCCACCGCCGGAGAGGAAGGACGCCGCCGCCAAAACACCACCGACCGCACCACCGCCTCCACAGCGCCGCCGGAGGCAACCCACACACCCCTACTCTATAAACACGAGGAGATCCGGGGATCCCCCACCCACCCGCCGCCGGAGCGGACGGGGGGAGAGAGATCCCAGCGGATCTGCGACGGCGAGAGCGCGGCGGCAGGCGATTCCAGAAAATCGCCCTCTCTGCACTGTAGTGAGGAGGGAGGGGAAAGTGCGCCCCAACGAACCTTTTCCTTGGCTATACCAGTGGAGGGTCTCGTTAACGTTGGTTTTGTATTGTGCTACTCCCTTTTGATTTGACAAAAGAGACCACCTCGCCGAATGAATTGTCAAAAAGGACCACCTCCAAAAATTATTGTCAAAAAGGACCACATGCACCGTGACGGCAGGCGTGCCAGGCGACACGTGTCGCCTGCCGGAGGCGGCAGGCCGACAGGCCACGGCGGCATGTCCGCATGTCCCTCTCCATGCATTCCCTGATCAATGAACAGTGTCCTGATCGATGAACAGTACACGTTTCCATAGCTTTTGTTGAATTTGTCTTTTTTGCTGAGCCCAAAATACGAGGTATTTTGTAGTGAATTTTTGCACGATCGTAGTGCATAGAGTTAGCTACATGCAGGTATTTTTTTTCGAATTTTTTGAGATGTTTAATTTTTTTCAAAACGGCAGCAGAGCATGCATGCACGTCCTCGACGACGTGCCGCCGTGGCCCGTGGCGGCAGGCCCTGCCGCCTCCAGCGGTGGCGGCAGGCGACACGTGTCGCCTGGCACGCTTGCCGCCACGGTGCAGGTGGTCCTTTTTGACAATAATTTTTGGAGGTGGTCCTTTTTGACAATTCACTCGGCGAGGTGGTCTCTTTTGTCAAAAATTCAAACCCTTTTTATGTTCTCTTTTCGAGCATGGTTTGTTTCGTGGAAAATTTTGATTTTCGCTTTTCCGCAATTTTTTGTGCCGGTGAGGGGATAAGGGCTCCAGCACAATGCAAACTTTTTTTTTTCAACCAGGCTAGCCCCCTTTCCATTATATCAAGATAACGGAAATACAAAGTTTCTTAAAATCATCTCAATGAAAAAGGTAAAAAGAAGATGGAGGGGGAGAGCGAGTTGGGACACTAACAGGAAACCCACTTGAGAGTGCTCGATCTCGAAACACCCCCTACGGGACGAAAACCTGTTACCATCAGAGTTTGTTTTAAACCTACAGGAAATGACCACCAAAACATTCCAACCGAACCAACTAACAGAGTCACTAAGCACGATGAAGCAAAACACCAGCATTCCTCCACATCTAGGCAGCAGCATCTGATTACATCACAAGCTTCAATCACCAATCATCTCAAGAGACCGGGGTCCCTGGCGCTCCGCCCCCCTAGCAAGATCCGCTGCAAGTTTCATAAGTTTTTTGGCTCCTTCTGCGAGGTTGTTCTTGTCGTCGCCCACCTGCATTCCTGACTAGTACCACAATACAAACTCATAGATCCATTTGATCTATCATAAACGAGCAATCACACAACTACATAATATGAGACACAATGTCAGATGATAAAGTGCTGGGCGGTAGCATACGTGACTGTGTTTTGTTTTGATGGTGCTTTCACGATCAAGTACCTACTTTGGTGCTCCGAAATAAAAAAAAAAGAATTTTTGTCTGACTTTCGCCAGTCATATCGTCTCGCCATTGTTATCTTGGTGAGCACATTCTATGAAATTTCTCAATTTTGCTCTTTAGGGTAAAAACGACATGATCACATTTTTGCCTGGATCCGGCAAAGGGGACACTTTTGTCTTGTTATCCTTACTGAAGTCATTGCGGAGAAGCTTCTCATGCCCCGTGTTATGTTGTGGTCCCGTGGAGTTTTCTTTTTTAGCAATTTAGTTGTGTGCATTCTCAATGTCTTAAATTGCTCTTGATATTGAGTCATTACAAATGCCAAATGTACGTGATATATGACCATTTACCTGTCGTGCAAAAAAAGAACAGGGCAAATAAATAGTTGGTTGTGGGATCAAAGGAGGGGCCAGTGGAGCCAACTGCAATGGAGTCATGGAGTCCGCATCTTGAGATGCTCGCTGGCGCATCACGACCCCGAAGGTACATCCTCCGGAAGTGCACTAAAAAGCTTGTCACGACTACCACGTACGGTGCCCACCGCCGTGGCCACCCAAGAATCAAATCGTCATAAAGGTCACTAGAAAATCGATCACTATGTTGCACGATGTTCAACACGATCTTTCTTGACTCGGGACAGTCAGTCCCCTTTTCTCTGCAAGTATTTTGTGGAAGCTAAATGTCCAAGAAGCTAGCGTAACTTTGCACACATTCAGTTCAAATTACTCACGGATCAAATTAGAATCGCTCCCTATGCAACCTTCTCATTTTAGTCTCGTAGTCTAGTCACGTGCGCGGTGCGCCGCTGCCGGCCTTGAAATCGTGCATGATCGATTACACTGACAGGTACTCCACATGAGCTAAAAAACAAAAGAGGTACATTCCACATAACTGCAGGGCCGGAATCAACTTCTGCGAGAAAGGGCTGGAATAAATATGAGGGCCCATCTTGGATAGTATGCGATCCAGTAGCTGAAGTTTACGTATACATAACCTCCTCATGGTGGGCTTCTCCTGGGCTGGAGGTCTTCATTACTACAGTACCTTGGGGTGTCATAAAAAAAGGTTACCTTTTGAAAGGGAACTTTGTCATTGTTTTTTTTGCGGAAAAGATTAACTGATATTGCCACAAGGTCTTTTACAGAAAGATCCAGAAAACACAAGATATTACAAAGAAGTCCTCAGGATCCCGATGTCGAAGACGAAGCTCAGCACGTATCCCCGGCACGCCGCCACCACTCCTTCGCTGACTCCTTGGACTAGAAGGAGCCCCTCCATGGCCGGGAAGTCGACGAAGCTTAGCTCCAAGGAACCTCCATACTGCGCCGTCGTCGCCATCGCCTTGTAGCAGACCAGTAGAACCTTCTTTATTCTTCACATCCGGAGCCGCCGTCCCGCGAACTCCGGCGAGGGATTGACGCGGCCCGCACCTCTGAGGAGCCACGAGCGCGCGGAGGGCGACAGGCCGACGGAGGAACTCCACCGGAGCACCACCGTCGACGAAGGGGACCGCCGCCCCAGCGAACCGCATCAGCACCGCCGCCGCCTCCACAGCGCTGCCGACCGCCCTACGAGAAACTACACTATGTACACACCGGATCCGGGGATTCGACAACCTCCCGCCGCCGAAGGGCGAAGAATCCACGGATCGGCGGCGGTGAGGTGGATCTCGCGGGGGAGCTTCAGAAATCGCCTTTCGTTATTGTAGACGGGAAAGGTGAAGGTCCAAGGTCCTTCCCGATAGCTCAGCTGACGAAGTCCAGATCCAACGGCCAGTGGGAACTTTATCATTGTTGCTAGCCTGCCACGTGGTAATCCATTAGAAGAAGCGAAAACGAAATTTTGTTACTGCCTACCGGACGACACGACAGCTTTGACGCACGCGGAAGTCCACGGCCGGGCGAGCAGCCGAGCGAAGCCCGCATGGAGGGCTCTGTACGTCGGCCGGAGCTACCATGGATGTCCATCGTCGGTCTTTTTTTCTTTTCGAACGGGCATCGTTGGTCGTTGGTCCCAGGCATGCAAGTCAAGCACAGGAGTGTACACCCATAAAAAAAAAGGTATAGAAGCGTACAAATTCCAAAAGAAAAAAAAGTATTACACACAACCGATAGTACCATGCAAATAGTACGATTTAATATTATGGCTTGGCTTCGTCTCGATAGACTTTAATAATAGGAAAATGTCAATTTTAAACTCTGAACTCGTAGAGGTTGGGCGATTTGAATCCTGAAGTCTAAATCCCGGTCGTTTGCACCCTGAACTTAGCAATCCCTATTCAAAATTAATCCTGTATCTATTTGGCACACCGGAAAACAGAAAATTTCGACGAAAAATATCCACTGTCAGACTGACTCGACGGTCCCAGAAGTCATATTCATCACTATCCCCAATTCTGTGTGTAAAATCCATGGAGGTAGCTAGCCGCCGGTGAGGCTCCTGCCCGAAGGTCCCCGCCGAGCTCGCCGCTCGCCCCACACGTTCCCTAATCTTTATAATCTAAATTGAACGGCCGACGACGCACACGGAAATCTCAATGGTAGCAGCAGCGCTAGCCCCTCCTGCACGCCGCGTACCTGTGCCTGCTCGTTGACCGTCCGGCTGTCGCTGGCCGTCCCGCTCGGCAGCGTCCCTGCGCCCGTTCCCTGCTAGCCACGCTCGCCGGCGGCGGCCCCGGGCACGCTCGTCAATCATTGCGCTCGGCTAGCCGCGTCGTCGCGGTCACTTGCCGCCCCGTTCGTGCTAGCTCGAGCTAGCTGCGCGTCCGTACTGCTGCTAGCTAGATGGGCTGGTTACTGGTGGGTGTTCGTGCTAGCTAGAGCTAGCTGCACGTTGTACTGCTGCTGGCGCGTGTGCGGAGACATCCATACTGCTGCTTGCATTGCATCGTCGGTGGCCTCTTTGTCCGTGAAGTAGAAGCATACCGGCCGGCACGTCTGTGCGGAGGCGACGGATTGGCATGGATTGACACGTGGGCCAATACTGTTACACTAGTACAGAACGACACATCGGATACCCCTCTATGGCAACGGCAGGAGTTAGGCGACGGTAAATCGCGACATCCCCCGCGTGCCCGCACTGGGCCGTAAAGCAGGCCCACAACATCGGCAACGGGTGAATAGTGAAATATATGTTGGCAACGGAGGTTAGTTTACCTCCGTTACCGATGTGGGCTCATCGCACACGGACAGTTTCGTAATCTCCGTTGCCATTATAAGCAGCCCGACAGCCGGCCTATAAGAACCTACTATGCACTTCACTCTCACTCTTACTGTCTCACATCCAACCCTAGCCGCCGCACAGTCTCCTCTCTCTTCACTCTCTCGCATGGCTTCCACCGTCGGCGCTGGTAGATCCGGCCATCGCGGCCGTGGCCGCGGCCGTGACCGCCCAACCCTCCGGGCCTTCAGGCAGCAGCAGCGTCAGCTGGTGTTGCGGGACGAGCTTGCGGAACAGGCCGCCGCCGATCCGGCCCCCTCGGGCCGGTCCCGCGCCCTTGGCGCTCGTCCGCACGGCGAAGGCTCCGGCCGCACCCGCTCATTTGGCCACCATTGCAGCTACCGCGAGATCCGCCAGGCGATGTACCCCGGCCGCCATCCGTCTTCCTCCTCCTCCTCGTCCTCGTCCTCCGACGAGGAGGAAGAGGAAGAGGAAGAGGAAGAGGAAGAGGAGGAGGACCGTGATCTGGAGATCGCTTGCCAACTCTCCCGCGCCGATTTCGAGCGCGATGACGCCAAGCGTCGTCAGGGCGAGGCCGATCTGGAGGTGGCGGTCCTCCTCTCCGAGGCCTCGACCCAGGTCGAACGCGCCGAGAAGGCGGTCTACCAGTCTGACCTCCGGGCCGCCATAGCCCTCTCTTTGGTCCACGGCGAGGGCAAGGCGCCACCAGGGGAGGCCGGCGCTAGCTCCGTCGCCGGCGGCGACGCTAAGCGAGCCCGTCTCGCCTAATGTAAGACCCCAGTTCAGTAGGATAGCTATTTTCTAGTTGTAAGTAGCTAATTGTTTATCCATAGATTTGCTCTGTTTTTAGTAGGCATTGTTTCCACATAGATTTTTGCTGTTTTCTAGTTGTAAGTAGCTAATTGTTTATCCATAGATTTGCTCTTTTTAGTAGGCATTGTTTACACATAGATTTTTACTGTTTTCTAGTTGTAAGTAGCTAATTGTTTGTCCATAGATTTGCTCTGTTTTTAGTAGGCATTGTTTACACATAGATTTTTGCTGTTTTCTAGTTGTAAGTAGCTAATTGTTTGTCCATAGATTTGCTCTGTTTTTAGTAGGCATTGTTTACACATAGATTTTTGCTGTTTTCTAGTTGTAAGTAGCTAATTGTTTATCCATAGATTTGCTCTTTTTAGTAGACATTGTTTACACATAGATTTTTGCTGTTTTCTATTTGTAAGTACCTAATTGTTTGTCCATAGATTTGCTCTGTTTTTAGTAGGCATTGTTCCCACATAGATTTTTGCCTGTTTTCTAGTTGTAAGTAGCTAATTGTTTATCCATGGATTTGCTCTTTTTAGTAGGCATTGTTTACACATAGATTTTTGCTGTTTTCTATTTGTAAGTAGCTAATTGTTTGTCCATAGATTTGCTCTGGTTTTAGTAGGCATTGTTTCCACATAGATTTTTGTTGTTTTCTAGTTGTAAGTAGCTAATTGTTTATCCATAGATTTGCTCTGTTTTTAGTACGCATTTGCTCTGATTTTAACTTTGTTTCTGTTATGCCGATGATTAAAATTAGGTGACACCGTGTGATCCGGGGGTGGCGCTAGTGATCCTTGTGATATGCACAAATACACATCGATCTTGTGCATCCTACTTGGCTCGCTTGCTCCATCCCTGGAATTTGTGTGTCCAATCTACCTATATATTAGGCATTGTTTAGGCTATGTTCTAGTTGTAATTAGTTCTATATTTTCTGTAATGCCGATGAAGAAGCATCTGTCTTGTGTATAGAGATGAAGGAGCTTACATTTTGATTTTTTTTCATCTCCTTTAGGGCGAGGAGGAAACCTGGAGACTATGCGGCGGCCGTGAAGACGTAGGAGCGGGGCTCCGTCCACACGGTCCACTGAAGACGGCGCCTCCAGGAGCAAGACTTTTGTGCAGTACTAAATAGTTAGAAGAAGACCACGCAATGAAGCTGGGCGAAGAGGAAGGTGAAGAACCGGCGGCCGTCAAGCAGGAACCACAGGGCTCCGTCGACGGTGCAGCAGGCGTCACCGGCTTTTTTTTTTGTTTCCTTTAGCCCTCATTACAAACGGTCAAAAACTAATCTCCGTATCTGATGTAAAGACTAAAGACAACGGTTATATATTATGCCCGTTGCTAAACTTATTGCAAACGATAAAAATCTCCGTTGCCATTGTGAGGCTTCACATCAGTGACAGAGGCGGGGACACGGACCCTTTCTCCGTTGCCGAAGGGGTTTTTGGCCCGTTTCCGATGTGTCGTTCTGTACTAGTGTTAGCGACAGTAGTAATTTTATAATTTTATTTTTTACTCTGATAAACATGTCCAAAGTTTATTTTAGACCGGGATTGTTAAGTTGAGGGTGCAAACTACCGGGATTTGAAGTTCAGGGTTCAAATCGCCCGACCTCTACGAGTTCAAGGTTTAAAATGGACTTTTTCCTTAATAATATCTTGAATGGGGTACATTGGTCGTTGCGCGTATTCGTCGTTGCGCGCATCGGTCGTTCCGTGTGCTACGGCTCGGTTTCGCCTCGGTGTCCCTGCTTCGCAAAGCTTTAGGCGTCTACGGCGCATTATATCGGTTGCGCCTCATTCCACGGTAGTTGTACATTAATATCAACGGAGTACAAGGTGTGAGCTATTGGTACTACGAATGACGGTGTACAAACTATACAAAACTGTGAGTACAAATTACACAGAAAATAGTGTACACCAGAGCTGGGAGTACATATTACACCGAACAGGCAGTATAAACTAAACACAACACGAAGTACAAAAGCATACAGACACAGTTAGTACAACTACACAGAAAACGAAGTGCAAAAGTATACACAACAAGAAGTACAAAAGTACACAGAAGTGAGTGTACAAAGTACACATAACAGGATGTACAAACTATACATAAGAGGAGTACGGAAAAAAAGTTCGTCAAAACCTATCAACATGGGATCTAGTTTTGAAGATCTCAACGCGAGATGATCAAGAGTGAAAACGGTTCGTAATTTGGATAAACGGTTCTCGAGATATTTCGTTTTGAAAATTTGGTTTAAAAAATAAAAGGGAAAACTGCCCTCCCACCTTACGTAGCCCTTTCTCATCCTACAAAAGTAAACAGAACAGGAAGTACAAAAATACGCAAAGTGAGAGTAGAAAGTACACAAAACCGGATGTACACACGGAGTACCGAAAAAAAGTTTGTCAAAACCTATCAACATGGGATCTAGTTTTGAAGATCTCGACGCAAGAAGCTCAAAAGTGAAAACGGTTCGTAATTTGAATAAACGATTCTTGAGATATTTCGTTTTGAAAATTCAGTTTAGAAAAATAAAAGGGAAAAGATGACCTCCCACCTCCCATATCCGTTTCTCTCTCATGCTCTCACTTTTAATCTGATAGCGACACTTGTCATACATGTAAACAACTGTGGGGACCCAGCAAGCAGAAGGTGACACTTGTCAAGACGAGAGCAAGTGTGAGATTCCTTTTGCAAAGTGAACCATTTTTCTAGTGATTTCCCAGTACCTTGCTAGATTGTTGGGACCTGGCCGCCTGGGAGAGATACACAGGGGCTAGGCATGGGCTGCGAAGATGGTGTTACGACTTTGACTCTGCGAAAGAGAGCGGAAGTTCACAAACCACAACTCGGTTGCAGGTGATCTGCAATCTCAGAAATGGACTATTGCTTGACCGAGAGTGGTCACATCAAACTTACTTCCTCCGTTCTCAAATATAAGATTGTTTTAGATTTTATCCACATTCACATGTATATAAGTGTATCTAAACACATTTCATGTGCATGTTAACTCATTTTAGTAAGCATCTAGACAATATGTGTAACATCTAAAACATCTTAAATTTAGGAACGGTGGAGTATATCATAGCTTTGCCTAAAAAAAAAAGCTTACGTCATACCAGAATAAGCTTCAAAATCTACTGTAGAACTTTCTCATTATCTCATTTCTGAAGAAATAACAAATTTGTAAACTTTCTCATTTCCTCATTTGTTTTCCGTCCTTCGGCCTCGGCCAATCTGTAAACTTTCAGGCATCTTTTGGCTTTCTTCCTCTCCTAATATAATACATGCAACTCTCTTGGCGAAAAAAAACAACAAATGGATCTATTACCTGACGAAAAAAACCCTCAAAAAACAAACCACGATCAAAAAATTGAGTAGATATGTTTTAAGTTAATATCTATGGACGTGTTTTTTTTCAATATTTTACAAAACTACCAAATATGTTCTCCTATAATCCAAAATTTGTATGCACCGAAAGCTATCTTTATTCTTAACTAGCTGGGTGGCCCGCGCATTTGTGCGGCTAGATTATGTACAGTATTTGGTATGAAATTTTGTATTATCTCTTTCTGCGAAAATCTATTATTTAGCTCAATGCATTATTACATTAGTGTTAATTTTGCAATTCGAAATATGGGTATCAGACGATGCGTAGCAAAAATTGCATGACTCAAGAAACATGATTGCATTTCAATATTAGAAACATTTCCATTTATTGTGTTCAATATTTTCTATGGACCGGTTTGTAGTGACAACATAATATTAACGGTACTGAGGTCTGCTTGCTGGATATGCCAACATAGATTATAACCATACGAATATTCAGTTATGTCTTCAAATACTCATCACTGGTGTGTACCTTCCTATTAATAGAGCTTTTCATGCTTAAAACTTGTGATATATATATTCATCTATTTACTTTTTGATAACTCCAGTCATGCTTCCACTCATGCTCATGTTAATTTTATTTCCTTTGTCAATTTTTGTATTTCAGATCCAGTTTGTTACATAGTTTATGCATGAAAACCTCGACAGTGCCAATATAACCTGCATTCGATAACTTGGGATTTGAATCTATGCGACGTTTTTTTAGTATAAATGTACCTGAACACAAATGAGCTATGGATGGAGTGAAGCCTTATACAAAGGTCAGGTACCTGGTTGCAGCTGCTAACACGCTCATACCTTTTGTTTCAAAAAATTCAAACGTAGCTGGTTGCAGCTGCTAAACGTACGCACCATGCATGATTAGTCGACTCCATTACTGTACGATTGATGATGTGCTCCTTGTAATCTTTCTCCAGCGCCGGCCAAGTCCACGAATACTACTTGCATATCGTTCCAAATCGTTGGTGTAGTTGAAGGCCTGAAGTGTGGTAATAAATCAAGTTAATCTAGAGAGTTAACGACGGCATGTATGCGACTGGCGAGACAGCCGCCCAAGCGTTGTGCGGCGGCACAACCGTGATGTCCCAGGTGCTGCTAATCGCCTGAAAGCCAAACTTGGAAGCCAGCGTAAGTCGGACGACCGGAGAAATCGCCTATTCACGATCTCGAAACAGCCTTGTTCACGATCACGGCCGATGTTCTCCGGCCGGATAAAATCGATCTTGACTGTTTTTGTCTCCGGCTTTCTATCCTGCATACGTACCTATGTATCGTCGTGCGAATCCTGGCCATGGAGCTGTTCTGCGACGCCTTCCATCATCTGGTTGAGTGCTCCAGACCTACGGTGTCCTCTCTAGTCCTCCCTCGAGTATATGACGGGAGATTGCCGCTCTCCATCCCGTCGGCATGGCTGACACCTTTTGCAGAGCGAATCAAAAGCTGGTGTAGGCGACGTCGCTGGTCGAGTGCTCCTTGCCGATGGCCTCCTATTCGATGTTAGACGGCAGATCGTCGTGCTTCCTCTCATTGGCATGGAAAGAATTAGCGTCAAGGGAGGAGATGGTGGAGTGCTCCTTGCCGATGGCCTCCTATCTGATGTTTGCTGCGGCCGCCGGCCCGAGACGGCAGATCGATCGTTGCCATATAGACTCCTCGAAGACTTTAAGGTAGGCTCGGGTCATCTTTCGAGTTCGTCGGCGTGATATTGCCATTGTCTCCTCGAGCTCATGGATGGCTTTATGCTGGGCCGAGAACACTGCCGTCTCAAAATTCACCGGACGGCCGTCGTGAAGCCAGAGCAATCAACCTGCATGCTGAAATCGCCGCCGAGAGTTCCTCCTGCAAAGAAGCACCAATCAATGTCAAACGGAATAAAAGTTCATACTATCCTCGTGATAGGTATGGTATATATCTTCCGTGGGTTCCTAATCTTCATCTAGGACATATACGTGTTATGTGCCCTAGAAGGAGGCTCTAGCACTTTCCATTGCATACTCCTGCCTACGCAGACGTGATTGATTATGGCTCGTACCAATCACGAATTTTTTTAAATAGCGTTCGGTCATCAGCTTTTATGCACGTGGTTCGCTCCGTCGATTACTAATCGTAACTCGGAAGCGTTTTGTCTGAATCAAATCGGAGCCGTTATTTTCTGTCACCCAAATAGAGAACGCCTTGTTTAGCTTGCATGCCTTGGATCAGCAGGACTCTCCGCCCTGGTTGGCTTGCCTTGGATCAGCAGGACTCTGATTTTTTTTGTGCGTGAGAGAATTTGGAATCCGTAGGTTTTTGCGCATATGGGCATAGCTCCTAAAAATCTGAGCCGTTGTTTAGCTTGCCTTGGATCAGCAGGACTCTCCGTCCTGGTTAGCTTGCCTTCGATTGTGCGTGAGAGAATTTGGAATCCGTAGGTTTTTGCGCATATCGGCATAGCTCCTAAAAATCTGAGCCGTTCACTTTTAACTGCTTATCTGAGCCGTTATTTACCCTGTGTTTTAATTATATAATAGATAGATAGATAGATATATGTGCCGATTCCTAATATATGTGCCGATTGCCGAATGACGGGAGCGGGTGCAGAAAAACTTGACCTTGTCACATGCACGGGAGTGATGATTAGGGCAAGGATTTTGCTAGAGCAAAAGGAGCTTGGGAATCACTAGGTACGTTCTCCTTATATCTCCTGCTGGTGAGGATGGAGATGATGATGTTGTTGCGCGCGGATGGAGATGGCAGTTCCGAGGAGTATCAAACCAACCGCCTTTGTACCGAGACGATACATCTTGTGATCACCTTCTACGAGGATAACAATGTATAAATACATCTGAAGCGAAAGAGGTGAATATTTTGTTTCTTAGATTCATAGGGATGCATAAGGGGAAAGGCAAACTAGCTAAGCCAGAAAAGCAACATGTAGCTGCAACCATGCTTGCGAGGTAAGCTCATGCATGGATGACACTCTTAATATTTCTCAGCTACTCCTCGGAACCGTCGTCTCCATTCTCGACAACATCATCGTCTCCATCCTCACCAGCAGCTACATCTTCGTCATCACAAGCTTTGTCTCCATCGACTTCCTGAGCAACAACAGCAGCAAGGGCTCCATCTTCACCAGTGCCACCTTCGTTTCCATGATCAGCAGGAGCAGCATTGACATCACCATTATCTCCATCTCCCTCCTCCAGATAATCTGCATTGTCTGCATGCGTTCACTGTATGTTGTTATTCTTCACAAGATTATATCTTTTGTTTCTTTAGCAAACTGTGATTTTGTATGCTACAACACTTTGTTAGTTCAACAAAAGGCTTAACTTTTTGAACGTATCTATTTTAGAAAATTAATCAAGTTAAGTTGAGGTTCTCATTTGCCTATTGATGGGAAATGCATGTAAATAAATATATTATTTGCACGCACCATCTTCTTTTTCTCCAGGAAGAATGTAGATCTTCTTGACTGAAATGGTGAAATCTCTGCAACAGTAAACTCTTACTATTTCATCATTATGAAAAGAAACTATAAATTCTACAGAAGAGATAAACATAATACTCCCTAGATCTAGATCCAAGAACTCACTCCCATGGGACTTCGCCGAGAAAGAAACGATCACCGTCCGCATTGTCATACAAAAGAATGAAGTCATTCTCATCTAACACACCATCTGCTTCACTGATTTCCATGCCACTAAGCTCGAACTGTGACACTAAGAAAAACAATGGACAAAACTTTAATAAATAAATAAACTGTGACACTAAGAAAAACAATGGACAAAATATATGCGCCTTAACCCTAGAGAAAAAACGACCAAGGTGAACTAAAAAAATGGAAGCGGGGAGAAAAACCTATCTTGTAATGTTTTATTTCTTATATTTTTCTTGGGCTCCATGTTAAGGGAATTTCTTATTCTAAACATGAATATCCAAGTGCTAGTTTCAGATGTTGCATTTGAATTATATGACGGAGGCCACATATCCATGTAGGTTCATATTTTGAATATTCATATATAACGAAAATCCATGCATATCTTACAATTATAGCATACAAGTGTTAAAAAGATACTTACGTGAATAGTTGTTGCCCAATCTTTTCAATGTAAAGGACAGTGATTCATAACTGTTGTGGACAGACAAATTTATCTTCCTTCCGAAGGGCTTCCCGTGCAAGAAAACCTTCACAAGCCTTCTTGGTGACAACCTTGGCTTTCCCTCGGGTACAAGATAAGCATCCATTGGAGATATATCCTATGATCTCTGGTCTCTAACCAAGATGAATTTCTCAAAACAGCAAGCTAGTGATTCGAGACAAACCTTAATTACGGTATTCTGACAAAGAAATAGTATGCTAACAGTGAGAAACGGAACTGCAAAGGATGGAGTATAAGTGCATCTGAATGCTACGTACACAGACAGATGGTGTTCAATATATACAAACCTTGGTCACAGTATGCAGATATCAAGTGGGATGCACAACGGAGTTATGGGGGTATTTATACTACAGTTAATGATCCTAGAATTAAAGATAGATTATGTGGCATATATATCCACTTTTTGCAGTTTCATCCTTCTACGTATAGTATTTCTTGAAATGACTTTACAGAGCAACCATTTTTTCTTGCAATATTTGAAGTATTATAATCGATGTTGCACTTGAATATAT
Source organism: Poa pratensis (assembly GCA_947311845.1). Taxonomy (NCBI): domain Eukaryota; kingdom Viridiplantae; phylum Streptophyta; class Magnoliopsida; order Poales; family Poaceae; genus Poa; species Poa pratensis. The sequence continues at coordinate 4,279,684 of CAMZMU010000045.1, forward strand.
GATGCCTAAAAATAGATGATCAGACTAAATCATATATCATTTATCTTAGAGCTACAATACCCAACTTATATATCATAAAAAATCATGCACATGCTGCATATTTTTATGTTTTTATTTTGGTCGTGTGCACATCGATCGTTCCAATTTCATTTGTTTGAAAGTAATTTATAAAAGCTACAAATTAGATAGGATGGTGTATCATATATCTATAATGTCTTCATGTTATTCACAATGTGTTTCACGAGGAAAATTTCAGAAGAACTTGAGCATGAAGTGAAAAGCGGAAAACGTGCAAGGACTGACTGAAAATGCGTAGTCATATATATATATGCTATGTAACTCAACTACAAATTTAGGAAAAACACAAGGACGTGACTGGAAATGTGTTAGTCATATACATCTGTGATGCAAATATATCTCCAATAAATGTCCTATGAATAAATATGTAATATCTTGGTATGATGTTTCCATATTTGTTCCATTAATGGCTAAAGATAACATTTGACTTGCACATCTGTAGGGGCTGCAAACGTTGTCATTCCGAGGAAGCAAATCCTTTAGATATTCTTTTTATAGGGCACATATCCTTAAGATATTCACATGTCAGCTCCCTTGAATTCTTATCTTCCGAAAAAGTGCCTTGAAATCTGTACAATATGCTGACACACTAGTTTAGTCTGATAGTCAGGACTCTTTTTTAGGTAAATTATCTATGTTCATGATTAAATGGTAGTTTTACTTCCATATGATAGCACATGCAAAGAAAGGCATGCATTTATTATAGAAATTACAAATCTTCCATTTATCATTATGACTAAATTGACTACTACATATATGCCCTTGGACACTAAATCCTCATAGATATGTCTACACAACCATCAATAGCGTGCTTGTATTAGTCCAAGGTAGAAGTGTTCAAAACTACCAATGCTCCAGTTTCTTTTTCAAGATTTGCAAATATATTATCTATGCTAGATGCAGTACAAATAAGATTCTTGCTGATAAACTATAATGAGATTATGGCACCGAGTGAGCGGGCAGCCACTGCCCTTACTTTTACAACCAACATAAGACATTATATTCCGAACGAGGATTTTTCCAAGATGGCCTTGCACCACAGAGTGAAAAAAGATGAACCGGTTAGCAAAGGTTGATGCATAGGCTGGGAGAGACTCTCTCCATTTTTTTTCATCTAAAGAAACCCATCATGAGAAAGATTCAAACATGACAAAATCGATTTAGTGTAGCAAAAAAGAAATTTTATTTCTTGATATTCAAGAAAGAAAAATCAGCACCAGAATCCATAACCTCATCATGGAGCCTTGGCGCTACTAAAGAGGTTTCAACTTGACAACTATCATATTGCCACTATATCTTATCAGTGATCACCAATTTTGTTCTCCTCGGATTATGAACCACATCTAGTAGAGCCATACTAAAAAATGGAGCATCAACCATTACTAGGAGGTCACGACATTGCCATGTACTTGAAAGAGCATGTGAATTTCCGGACTTTGTTTGTAAAGCTGAGGCACTCTGTCAATGTTGTAAGAGAAGTTGAAGTGTTCACCAACTCCTTTTGTGAAATTGGGACCTATGTACAAGCTTTACGACTTCCTGGATAAGTTAGAGCCTCAGTTTGGGGTTGGACTCCGTTGGTGAAGTTGCTGCCCTACCGTCTTAGGATTTATTTGCTCCTCGATTCTTTTCTATGTTGGTGAAGAACCCGAGTTAGCCGAATGGGTACCTTTGACTGGTAAGCCACCCCGCGGGTATGCGTCCCTATAGTAAATTCGTTAGCAAAAATTATGGATGATAATGATGAGATTCTCGTGTGCACCAATTTTAGACATAGGCACCGGAATTCTTGAGTTCAAGCGAAATGATTTACTCATCAAAATCAGATTTCATGAATCAGTACATACTCCCCTCACCTAGCGCGCCAGCTTTCAGAAAAATTACCAACAATGCATACATATGGTGATCCTAGGGGTTAGCACACAGAGAATATTTAGACAGGTTCGGGCGTCGGGAAACACCATCCAGTAAAAACCCTACTCCTTTTTGAGGTGAGATCTATTCTGTATACTCAGGTTTTGATGCTTGCATTGGGTATATGTGTATTGAGTCGTGGCTTCCCGGTTCTCCCTACCCCCTTATGTACATGGTTCGGGTAGGGTTACAAGGTACGCGGGTCGTCTCACATGTCGAGATATACGTGGAGGATTATAATGCACGGACCAGGGGTGGGGTGGAGGGACTCAACGAGACTTATAAAATGATCTCGACGAGGTTTTGGTGGATGATCTAGAGGGAAACCCTGTTAGGGTCGAGGATGATGGTGCCAATGATGATGGGGCAGCTTTTTTGAGGGCTTGAGATTGTGTAGGTTTTCGGGGAGCATGGGGTACCTTATAGAGCCTTCGGTGGTAGGTGGCATCTTCCATGTACGTCAGAGTCCTCGTACTGCACGTCCGAGAGAGGTCCATGCGCATACGAAGTGTTGTTTGAATCTCCTTCTTGTGGTTCATGACATTCTTTTAACCCGGATCTTGCTTTCGGGAGCAAATCTAGTACAGGTCTTCTAGATGATATTCGAATTGACCATACGGTCCCACCTAGCCAACAAGGATACATAGTGACATGATAGGATTGCAAATATCCTCCGGTAAACCTAAGAATATTGCACTTGTGGGCATGTCGTCGTGTAGATATTTTGCACAAATGAAGGGGAGATAATATACCATCTCAACTAATAGAGGAGAAGATGACACACACTCTATCTAGGTAATAATTTGAGCGATCACACGACTAAAATCTCACACATAAATGGTACGATAATAAGATAAAATACGGGGGGGGGGGGGGGGGGGGGGGGGGGGGGGGAGTAAGCAGTATCGAGTTCGATGACTTGATGTACAATCACTAGCTGAAACATTATTCATCACCTTAATTTCAAAACTAATTCCTACTTAAGGTCATAAAACTATATGCAGATATCCATCATAAAGTTTCTAATTAACACTAATACATCACAACAAACATTGCTCTTCTATAGCTAGCTTAGTACCGGAAGAGCAATGCAGCTCCGCTACACTTCCATGTCAAGAAATGTGCATATATAGTGTGTACATACATATGCCACCGATCAAGTATGATGTGTCCATTCTCAGATGAAGAGGTCCTTTATTATCCAAAATAGGGCCTCTATCAAGTTGCTTCCGGGGGCCTTCAGTTATTCATAGCTTCTCAATTGCGTCAAATTTTGTTGCTTCGTCATGACCTGAAATTGCTGAGGAGCAGGAAACAATATCATCGACATACTCTCATTGAACATTTCAATTCCGAGGAAACATTTTCTTTAGTTACCTTTGGTATCTTTTGATGTTGGGCGGTGGGCAATGTATAACTTTTTTGCAGATGCAAGAAACAACCTGAAGAAGAGAAAAATGAACAATTACTTGGCCGTTTTCATCCCACTTTCCAAAATTGTTGCATATTCAGGAAACTTTTGCAGCATGAGTACTATTCAAGATTTTACTTCCGATTTATTTAGAAATTCATCAAAAAATGGGAACTGTTAGAAATAAGTATTGACTTGACGAGAAATTATTATGAGTCTATGGTGCGGAAAAATGTATGAAAAGGATACTTACTCCCATGGGACATCTCCAACAAGCATTCGGTCGCCCTCAAAGTCTTCATAAAGAAATATGAGATCTTCACTAGTTGCACAATCCTTTTTTCCCCCGCAAGTTGAACTTGGATAATCCGCAGCTGCATTTATACAATCCGAGTCCATTGTTCAATACAGATATTCGACACATCAAAGTAGAAAAAGACAGTGCACTCATATATTAAATATATACCACCTCGGTGAAAAGGGTTTATAACATTATGGCATGACCACAACATGAGAAACATGCACAACTTCGAGCACTTCTTATAAGAAAATTACTGAGCATAAAATTATAAATGTATTATGAAACATTATCCAAGGAAAATCTGATGATACCTTTTCATCCTACCAATCAACAGATATGAGTAGTCAAAGTTAGACAGTACATTCTTAACATGCCATGAATTTTCAAAAGTAGATTGATGAAATGATTTAATTTTACTGAATACTAATGATTGTTAGCTAACGAAACAGAAAAAATAGCTAAAAAAGAATCAGTTAAATGATGTCTGTTAAGTTCCCAAGTCAAAACATTCTAATCGGAGAAGTAGTTGGGCCAGTCCACAATACTTCAAATGCTCAAGAACTTGTGTGTTGTACTGGTGCCCAGTTAAGCTCAATTTCCTAAACCCAGGAAAGGTGGGCGACACATTTGCCGATTTGCTACAAAAAAAACTCGAGTACTCGAGCAAAATAGTGAAAAGGGGTTTTATTTGACGTAAGGAACTGACGGTGAAGCTTCTTTCTTTGAATTAATTTTTTCGAGGGATTATTTGAATTAATTAGAAACCGAGAGTTTTTGTTTTGTGATAAACTATAAATGAAGAGCAGTAGGCTGTCCAAAAAAAATGGAGAGTAGTACTTACGGCAGAAGAAGTTTATTGTCATCTTGGTGAGCGCCCGAGAGAGGGAGTCATAGCTGCGGTGGGCTCTCAAGTTGATCTTCCTGCCGATCAGGCAGCCATCCATGTGCACCTTGGCGAACATGTTCACCGGGCGCCGCGGCGGCTCGCCAGTGACCGTACAGCTCCTCGGTGCCTCAGCCACTTCCTTATCATCGCCGGCAGCGGCCATCTGCGCGTCCTTCTGCTCGTCGGCATTGGGTTTCGGCGTGTGGATAGCGGTGACGAGTTGGCGCCGGGAGTTGTGCACCGGCGGCCAGCCCACGGCTGGCGAAGGCAGTGAGATAACACTAGAATCGCCGCTGATCACAAGAATTTCATGCAAGCATTAGTGGTCTGTGAATACTTTGTCCAGAACAGGTGCGAGTGTCCAACTCTGAGGTGAGAGTGGATTGGTAACACATGCATCATGCATGCATGCAAATACATGTATTTGTTACATGGTTAGTGAAAAAGGCATAGTTAAGATCAGTGTTTGTCAATTACGTTGGTAACCTTATTTTACTTTTGCAAAGATAACTCCAAGCTAGTGAACATGGTAAATTTAAGAGTGGTATCAGGATTACTAGAAATTTACAGGAATTACGCGGAAAGGTGTTATCCACAAAGGCAGTAAACTCTACCAATTGCTATGTGATTAGTGTTCCGCCAATAACCTCATCCAGTACTTTACCTCAAAAGTTGTCACCCAAACTAACTAAGTTACTCTTACTTGAAAAGGGGGACTGTCTGATCCCCTTTATTGTCAAAAGACTATCTTGGGGCCTAACCAAAATAAAAGTTTTCTCTCTTTAGATTCCTCAATGTTTTTTAACCTGTCCCCACATACATTTTCTTGGAGAGCCTTTTGTCTCATATTTCAGTGGTCAATGCAACACGAGATGAAGCAATGTTGTATATAATATGAATGAGTAGCAAGGTTTTATTTTATATTGGAGTGTACTATCATATATATAATTGAATTTAGTCGTCATATGACACTACGAGTAGGTAGTGGTAAGTGTCACTGATGCTGTGTTGGACCCACTGTCCATCCCCTTTGTCTCTCCAAGCCACAGACTAAATGCTTTCTCAATGTAAATAGAAGAAACATGAATCATCTGGCCACGTGGCCACAGTTAGCACGTACAGCTGTCCAATTATTGGCAGCAACACAGCCACGGACAGAGACACGAAAGTCGTTTTTTATGTAAAAGACTGCACTTTTTTTTTTTCCTTTTCTTGTTTACGGAGATCTCTTTTTACTGCGGGAGCAAAAGACTGCACTGCACTAGACAGCCGGCGTTCAATCAAGTGAGCAGAGCCATGCTGCACCCATCATTGTTGCTCCCTGATTGGTCTGTGCTGAATATTCCCTCTTAATTCCTTCCAGGATAGAGTACGTACCCTCCTCACTAACGGTCCCAAAAGATTGTATTCCAAGAATCTGCTGACATGCACCTAAAAGTTTACAAGTGCACGTCCGATCCGTAGCCTTATTACGGCATCGGCTTCGGCAATGTATATTTGTATATACATTTTAGAAAATTTTAAAGATTCATTTGACTGTGTGTGTGAATTTCTTTAAGTGCTTAGGAGCCAAGATGAACTCATCGAGCAGAAATATTTGATTTTATAATCTTAATGCCGCGCTTCGGTATATTTTATTTGGAAAGTCTCTATATAGGTAGGGTAGGTAAATTTTTTTCGAAGAAAAGTCAGCAGGAAGAACATGCTTATTCGTTTTCACATAATCATTTTTTTTGGACATCGTGTTACTGTAATAAAATTAGTTATAGAGCTTGCATTTTTTACGGCTAGAAGATAAAAAATAACTAAGATGAAAATGAAATACAGGAGCGAAGCAACAAAGTTCATGGTTTAACATATTCATCATTCATCAATGCATGGTACCCCATAGATTAGTTAGATTTAAGGACTCCTTTTAAAACGGTTAAGGATTCCATTTCATGTACATACGTACATGTTGAAATGTACGTACATGTAGAAGAATCTATTCGCAATCATTTCTAAACGCAGTTCTAAGCACACGACGACCTGCAAAATACTAATTGATGCGCTAGTGGAGTAGTAAGGGGTTCAAAATGTTCATGATTGCAATCATTTGTACGTACGTTGATTCTTCACTTTCCCTCATATATATTTGTTTAACCACCCATGGCTGCGTATTTGTAAGCAGACTAGCTGCTAGTTAATTAAAAGTAGCAATATGAACCCATCAAATGACAACAAAATCATAAATTGGCTGCTAGGGATAATGAAACATGCATGAATAGCTAAGTAGGTATACTATACATGCATGGAGATGCATATGGATAGAAATACTAACTCTGTCAACACAAAATTTTGGTTCACCTTGTCACATACGTCGTCAGTGGCGGCGCAAGTCTCCGGTCCTGCTCAGCGGCAGCCTTCTGCTGCCGGGCGGCGAGGCTCCAGGGGTGCATGAAGCCGGTCGGGCTAGGCATGAACGCCGCCGTCCAGCTGCTGCTACTCACAATGCCATGGAGATTACCGCCATGTCCCGCGCTAAGCGTGTTCGCAATGGCGGTACTAGCCGTCATGCCTCCGCTCTGCACGCGACCGACATCGCCGCCGCCTCGATGACCACAACCGGCAGCGCCGCAGCGGCCGCCGGTAGACAAGGAGATGCCGAGGCTGAGGTCTAGATGGCTGCCGTGGAAGCATGTGCCGCTAGCGCTCGCTTCCTTTGCCACCTTGAAGGTGGCTGGAGAGCTCTCTTGCTAGCAAGAGGAGGAGGCGTCTCAAACGATATAAGATTCATCATGGCGATGGAGTAACCAAGATCGATCGAACTTTGGTTAGTAGAAGAAATGAAACAGATTGATGTTGATGAGATTGAGTAGTTGAGGTAGAGAGAAGCTAGGAGCGAGAAGAAGAAGAGCAGTGAGGAGTGAGCGAGCGAGTTGGTGAGCAGAAAGATGGTGCTACTGGTGGTGAAGAGAATTAATATGTCGGCAGAACATAAGAGATGGTGTAGTAGTGGTTGATGGATATATAGATCGACATGGATGTACATATATGTGCAAAGATATGTAGATGTACAAGCTATATAGAGAGAAAAGCCAGGGAGGGGGCAATGATTTCACACAAGATTTTGTAGAAAGATGGGAGTATCATGCTCATGTGCAAGAGATGATCAATGCCATATCTGTGTACCCATGCTAGTGTAGTAGTTTCATCATGTTGTTTTGTGTACCTAGATGCATAGCCATCACATGCATATCTTGGGTGCACCTGAGAAGAGGAGAGATTTGGAAAAGAAAAAAGTGCCACAATATATACAAGTTCTAATGCATTAAAACAATAGAAATGTTAGGTATTATGTGAACCAACAAAATTCGGGATTATATTTTATGTTTTTCTGGAATTTCCATGTAAATACCGAAATGTATTGTGTCCTTTGATTTAGAGTTTTCCAAGCATATGCTGTATGCATGCCCTCGATCTGAGGAATGCAACTCATCATCCTTGATCTCACCTTGTAATTTTCTTGTTTGGCATGGATGTGTGGCTGGTGCATGGTGGGGATGAGATCATCATCTCCTCCACCATGCACGGTGCAGTACTTGCTGTCCGTTCCCTTTAATTATTGCTTTGCAACCCTACTTTGCATGCATCGGGAAATTCCAAAAGGAACACACACACGCATGCATACACATACACATACACAGGGACTTGATAGCTAGCTAGCCGCATCAAGTTCAAATCACGACGAACCAAGATCGTATCATTTTGCAAAAAAAAGAACTACTCTTTTTTATGAGGAAATATATAGTGATACTAGTTGGTTTGATGGTCACTCCTCGATTCTTGAACCAATATTCATGCATGCATGCATGCAAGTTTGTCTTATCATGCATAATCTTGTACTCCCTCCGATCCATATTAGTGGGTATAGCTTTGTCTAAATTCATATGTATCTAGTTAAGTATTTAGACTAGATACATGTGTATCTAGACAAAGTTGTGCCCACTAATATGGATCGGAGGGAGTACGTAATCTGATTGTGATCTTGTATGCAAATATTGTTCGAGGTTCTCGAAGATCAATTGTCCTTTGTGATCTCTGGGTTGGATACGGAAGTGATTAATTGTTGCACGTGTTCGTTAGTTATATAATTCTCGAGATGAGATTTGATCGATGAGAATGAGATCTCTTTGGCTCCAAACAAGGCCGGACTGTATCTGCCAAAATTAATCTTTATCTTGTGAAAAGAATCGCGGCAAGAATAATCAAGATCTGGACGATATATACTGATCGAAAGTGTTGCAACTCGTTATAAAACAAAGTTCCCTATAAAAATGTGTTGCCAGATATACGCACTGTCACCGGTAAGGATATTAATTAGCTAGGATATCATTTGATCTGCCCCTAGGAAAAAAGAATTCGGGTCGCTATAAGCTAGTCGACCTCACTCCATGAACCAATGATGCATGCACGTACGCGCGCGCGCTAATTTCCGGTGCCCTGTGTAGAATTGTGGATTGACGCGACGAAACGATTAAAAAGGGGTCGAGCGTGCAATCACTTGGAGACGGTCGTGTGTTGAAATGATGCAAGTTGAGCGATGATAGGACGATGATAAAGCTGAAGCTAGCTATATAAACTTGCACGCCCATATATACCACTACGGGAATCCCACAAAACGCCGACGGCCCGACGGCCAAATGTCGGGGCCGTCGGCGTATAAGGCGAGCGAGGGAAGCCGAGAACGCGGCTGTCGACGTAAAAAACCCGTCGGCGTAGCCCGACAGACGCCGTCGGCGTCTACAATGTCGTCGGCGTACAATGCCCGCTGTGACGGCACGCAAACGGAACTTTAAGACGTCGACGGCGGCCGTCGGCGTATACTTTTTCTATTTTCCATTTAATATGAAATAATTCATATCTTGAAATCCGTAAATCGAAATTTAACAAATTAAATGTCTAAATCGATTAGAAAAATGAGAGGAATCCAAATATGACATCCATAAAATCTTTTTCACGGTGCACATGACATTTTGTAACATATGTTTGGTACTTGCTTAATTAAAAAGTCATTTTTGACACTTAAATAGAAAATGATATTTACTAAAATATTTTGGAAATTGTTTTTGGCGACAATGTTTTCCATACCAAGACACCCCTATGTGTCAAGTATGGACACATTATCACAAACTATTGCATGGGGATGGCCATAACTTGGTCATTTGACGCGAAAAGCTATACATGTCTATAGATGATAGACCTTTTTGTGAAGCATTTTTTTGAAATATTTGTCAAGACTCAAGCTTATCATTTTTGCTAGCAACTAGTACATATAAAAGGACTCCATGTCAAAGGAATTCATTTTTTGAGTATTTTCTTAATTTCTTTTATTTTTGTGAAAATATGGTCAAAATGACCGTCGTGCCTATTCATTGAAAGGGGTCACATTTTTCAAAACTATCGATGTTTCTGTGATAAAGTCACTACTTGTGTACCTAAAAATGATTTTTTTTTAAACAAATTAGACCAAACTATCACACACTTGTAGTTCAATTTCAATTACTTTTGGAAAATCGGCATAAAGTCATTTAAATAGGAATGATTAGGTAAAAATCGAGAAAATTCCTAATACTTGGGTATTATCCATAAAATATGTAGTACCCTTTGTGACAATAAGATGGGTGCCTTTTGCAACATATTTTTGGTATTTTCTCCATAACAAAAGTCATTTTTGGCACTTAAAAAATGGAAAATAATATTTATAAAAATAATTTGGAATTTATTTTTGGCAACAATGTTTGCCATACCAAGGCACACCTATGTTTCAAATATGGACACATTATCACAAACTATGGCACAGTGATGGCCATAACTTGGTCATTTGGCGCGAAACCTATACATGTCTATAGATGATAGACCTTTTTGCGAATCATTTTTTTGAACAATTTGTAAAAAATAAGTTTATCATTTTTAATAGAAACTAGTACACATAAAATAACTCAATGCCAAAGGATACCTTTTTTTGAGGGTTTTTTCACTTTATTTGATTTTTTTTCAAAAAAGAGCCAAAATGGCCAACATGACTATTCATCGAAAGAGATCAATTTTCTAAAACCATCGATGTTTATACAATGCAAAGGATGATATGGATGTCATATTTGAATTACTCTCATTTTTCTAATTGACATAGACATTTTATTTTTCAAATTTCGATTAACGGAATTAAAGATATGAATTATTCCATATTAAATGTAAAAAAGAAATAAAAGTAAAATTAATTTTATTGTCATTTATTCAAATATACTATTACATAATCATTGTTACTTATTCAAATGAATTTTTTAAATTTAAACAATGAAAAAGTGTAACATCATAACTCAGGGGTTAATATGATTGATATGATACAAGTATCATTAAGTTCTCATTTCTCATTTGGAAGCTAATCTTGAAGGAACTCAAATGTTAAGCATGCTTGGGGTGGAGCAATTTGAAAATGGGTGACCGAACGGGAACTTTGACCAGCGTAATTACTTTGACCTATGATTAAATGTGTAATTAGAGATTTAGTACGTAGGTGAGTTAGAAATTTCGAAATAGAAAAAAATAAAAAAGTTTAAAAAAATTCAAAATTTTCAAAAAATTCAAAAAAAATTGCATGCAAAGGCCGACGGCAATGCCGTCGGCGTATGAGGAACTGAAAAAATATCGGGGCGCAAAGGCCGACGGCATTGCCGTCGGCGTATGGAGGGCTGACGGAACGGCCTGGCTACCGTCTTGTGGGGCCCACCAAGCGTACGCCGACGGGGTCGCAGACGCCGACGGCAGCCGTCGGCGTATCCATACGCCGACGGCCTTCTGGTCTACGCCGACGGTTCCCAGCCGTCGGCGTTTTGTGGGGTTCCCGTAGTGGCGCGTGTGCACTCCGTCCTGCTTCTAGCTCTGCCCAAATAAATGGATTTTAACGATGCACGCACGTGCATGTAATTTTCTACGAGCATTCTGAGTTTAGTCAAAGTAAAAAAAAATCTCAAACATATATAAAAAAGTATCAACATCGATAATGTAAAAAATTATTATTACATTCTGCGTAAAATTCATTCTCATATTATATGCATGTGGTACTCCCTCCATCTAGGTTTATAAGTCACTTCTCCAAAAGCAGGTTTTCTCCTTCCATAAGGCACAATTAGCAATTAATGCACGTGTTAATAGCCATCTTAACCTTCTTCTCCCGGATATCCATGTGTGTGAAAACGTTTCAGCATGCAAAACGGTTTGCATATGGATGCATGCAAATAAAATAGGGACGCTACAAAGTGGGCCTAACCTTGGTCTTTGCCCTCCCGTAATAAAGTGCCATAGTTAACGAGAGAATTAATGAGCGTTTTTGCTACTTTCTCCTCCCAATCAGCTTATATCTTGATCGCAGAGAATTTGGAAATGTGACTTATAAACCTAGATGGAGGGAGTATTACAGATATTAATATACTTGATCAAACTTTATAATATGCCACCGAGCGGTGCCTCCAGCTACCATCGCGCCTCCCACGCCTCTGAATCCGATCATCATGTTGTAATGGGCCGACCCCACACGCCGCTCCGGCTCTTCTCCCTCATGCGGTGCCCTTCGGTCGGTAGACCGCGAATGATGCAGAAGTCGGGAGCTCCGGATCCTCGGAGGACGGATCATCCCTAGTCGTCCACATCGCCTCCTGGCACGCCACGGCACCTCCGGCCACCATCTCCTGTGCGGGTCGCACCTGAACCCACTCGGGATCCTCGTGCTACCTTGGGTTGCCAAACTCGCGTCCCGCGGAAAGATGGGCGCGCATTACTCTAGCTCAACACACAGATCTGCTCTATGTTGCCGATTCCGACGGGTGAGACGCAATCTTCAAGTTCAAGCACAACTATGGGTGAGGTAGTTGCTTCTTGCGAGAGCCTCCGACATGAGCGTACTTGTTGTTCGGTACATAGCTCCCGCTAGGTCATGGAGGTAGAGCAACATGTCGAGCCCTGCCAAGCTAGAGCCAATAAACCCTAAACGCTAAACCCTAAATTAGTCAACGAGGCACAAATCGGTTCAATCGACTTGTGACATATTTGAAAATCCCCGCACTTCAACCGAGTTTTTAGTTACTCGGATTTTGAAGTTTTCATCATCATAATCATGCAATCTAGTGTTCTTGATTGTTTGTAATCATAATTTTGGTCAATAGACGTGTTCCTAGAAAAAAATGCATCTCGTCAAGAAACAATTCTCAAGACGCCTAGAATCGTACACGTCCATGCATGAACCTGCATGAGGTAGCGTGAGAAATTTTTGAAATGAAATTCCATTATGTATATTCACCGAATAAATTTATGGAATATATGTTTACCCTGCCCAAGTAACTACATTACCCGCTTAAGCTAATTAAGGTACGGAGGGGATGATGATCATGAGCGAGGCTATTAACGAGGCGACATGCGTACAAGAACATGATGATATAACTTTGTTTGCTTTCCTCGCCGCTTTTTTGTGAGACCCTTTTTTCTCCTTTGTTTTGTTCCTTTTATCGTCTTTCTTGCCTGCCTGGCTTTCTTAATGTTGCCGATCCAAAGGACAAAAGCTGGGCCATTAGGCCATGCATTAGGGTATGAACAAAGTGTTAAAGCCATAATTAGACCAAAAGGTTGCATAAAGGATAGCTTTTCTGTATAAATGTGATATTTGTAGTATTTGCACATGTTCATCGTTGGTAATTAATAGTTTTATGTTGGATTTATCCCATGTTAATATCCGATGCGGGACGATGTCCTGATATGTGGAGCCTTCCTGGGACATTTTTACATGACACTGTTAGAAAGCTCACTCGTGTTGATCCGAAACATGTTTAACAAAAGCAACGTATACCCATGTAACCACCCAATTAACAAGACCGTGCTAGCTAGAAGCTGCCAGAAAGGTGATATGAAAGCTCTACTGCCAGCCCCTCGTCCTGCAGGAAATAATATTTACATCCAGGCTCGATCTGAGGTGCATGGATACGCATACACTGAGAGATGAAGGTATGGATCGAGGCATCGAGCGGCAGCTAGGCCATATTCCAAGTTTCGAACCCCACAGCTAGCAGACACAAACGCACAAGAGAAAAGGGAAAGGCGAAAGGCGAGTTTGGCATCACTGCGTTGTTTAGATCCGGAAGAGACGCTAGTTGGGTCGGCTAAACTTTTCTTTTTTTGCCACGAAGGCGGTATACCTTTCCACCCTATATGCATTATACGTACGATTTGGGTCAAAGTGGCACCGTATCCCTGTTCAAATTCTGGTGTATATGTTGAAATATATTTATGTTTCAATCTCAAAAAAATATATATAAATATGTTTCCTAAATATAGCTTTGAGATGATTGGTTAGTGTATCAATTTAATATCGTATCAGATTTAAGACAAGTTCAAGACTCTACTCACGCAGTACCACGCTACGAACTAAAATAGTCTAAACGTGAGTTGAGTGTTGAAATATAAATATATTATCTAGCCCCTTTCATCAGTTTGTACATTTGAGATAATTGGTTAGTGCATCAATTGAATACTACTCCATCTAATTTATATTAATTATCGCTAAATCGAATATATGTAGACCCAATCCTGGTGCATGAAGTTCCGTGGTCGAAGCATAGGTCATGAAAAGGTGGCGCCTTTCTGGTATGTTGGATATATGTGTGTATCTAATTTACTTGGTTTTGCCTTGTTCTCCTCCAATTTATAGGAGAATTCCCTGCATAACAATTAAATGTGGACTCACAAATAACAGAGAAACAGACACAAAAATAATAAATAGATAAACAATTAAAAACTGAGTAAAATTTCGTAAAAGTGGCCGAATAGCATTCTTGAATGGAAAATGACTAGAACTTTAAAAAATATCAGATATTGTATTTTAGCAATTCCTTTACAGATAAATGTCGACGAAAATATGGCATGATAGACTTACTTTTTTTACAATGAATAGTGTGTATCTTACTAAGACTAAATATTTTTTTGTGAAAGATGATGTTTTGGTTGCTAGTGAACTGCTTGTGGTGACTTGGTTAATCCAGAAGCTTCATGACTCTAATCTTGAAACTAAATAAAGATGCACCACTACACCATCACGGCTTCACAAAACCCAAAACCCTCTCCATCCTCTCCAGCTGCCACCAAAAAAGAACCCGGGAAGAGGCTTTTGCCCCGTGCCACCCCGCCGTACCTGCGTTTTTCCCGCCACCGCACAGCTGTAATTCTCTCTCGATCGTCGCCTTCATCGATCCCAGTTGGAGTTCCTGATCATGGCCGCCTTGACTGCCCTACCGGCCGGCCGGCCGGCTCCCACCAATGCACGGGGGGTGTCCTTCAAATTCCTTCTTTAGGCTGCAGGCGAAAGGGCCCACGGTATATCAGATTCAGATTGGAGATCTGTGTCTCACTGTCTCTGATGAGAACGAGAAGAATATAACATCCATCCGGCAGAGCACAAGCCAAGGATGCAATGATTCCAGGAAACATGGGGTCAAAGCACGCGGCCGCCGGCTGGCTGGCTGGTGGTGTTCATGCATGTAACCCCGTTCAGTTCATGTGTGATCCGGAGAGCCTCTACAAGAAAACTTCCTACGATTTATAATCGTGTGCAGAATCCTATGAAAATAGTGCAAATCCAACTTGCTATAGGTTCTGTAACTGAAGCAGAGAATTAAGAAAACGATGGTCAATGCAAGATAATGAAATTGTCAGCCGTTCGATCTGTAACAGGTAATCGTCACTGTATCGACAATGATGGTAGGTGCTGTGACACATTCAGAGCTCTGCATAGAATTCTGAACCTGCTGGGGTGAGCATGCAGTTTGAGTACATCCTGCCTCGACTGGAAGTCCCAGAGGATCAACCTCACACATCAATTATTTGAATTACTGGACCGTGCTAGACTGAAGAATGATATCAAGTGCAGGTTCTCGTTATATACAGTAGACTGCAGAACAGAATTGAGGCGGGAAATGTATTCCGGTTTCTGCTCTGCTAAGGAAAACAGGGTGTTTCTATTGATATATGATGACAAACTAAAGTTAATCAAAATATCGATGGGATTTGATGCCGTCTATACGCAGAAGTCACCCAAATTTTAAAAGGGCACAAAAGTCATAAAGTTGAATCTATAGAAACTCACGTATGTAGCGACCGACTGCATTATGTTCTAAACTAGTGTTTATAAAATACAAATCCTACAAAGAAGAAAATCCACTTTTGGTCCCTGAATTCTTGATGAAGTTCACATTTCTTCCTAAAACTTTTGTTTGGTCCAAAATGAACCTTGAACTCTTGAAAAAGTTCACATCTTGTCTGATACATGAAAAACAGTGTCGTGGACTGGCCAATCGCTCGCCTGCTTGATGTTGCAGCATGAATCTGCAGGGAGCGTGACGACGCTGGATGCCCGCGATGAGAGCAATGGAGAGATGCGGATGAGCTAGGGCACAGGTGACAAGGGCTGTAGATGCGTCGAGCAAAATCGAGGGTCGAGGAGGAAGAGAGCGAGGCGACACGATGGACTAGTCAGTCTTAAAGTGGGACAGACTGAGCGGTTTGGAGATTTAGCATCCATATGGGATTACGATCCAGATTCGGTTCGTTCACCTATTTTTATCGAGTTTTCCATGGGTTTGATGGGGTATGGACATTCCAAAGAGTTTGAGGTTTCTTTTAGACTAAAGATAGTACATGCATCGATCTTCAATGTGATGTCATCCTTCTATGATTCTATCAGCTTGAATTGAACAAATGTGGAGAAAAACATATTTCATTCCTACATTATGATCTCCTTTTCTGTACTAATTTGGTTACTACATGGTTCTGCTAATACTTAAGTTTAGGGATAATAAGTGGACTTTCTTCCTCTACAAATGGCATTGCTAACCGATCAGGTTTTCCACATAAATTCGGCTATCGACCAACAGCCATTAAGAAGTTTTCCAAGTTGCAACATAAAAACAAGTGGCAAAACGAAAACGGGAATTGTGCTTAGGAGCATTTGTTACATAAATACAACAATTATGACCATTCAAGCTAAGACGCTGATCATCTAGTGCAATGGCTGGAATACAAACCGCACAAATATCAAAAAGTAGCAGAAGACTAGATTGAACTGGCAGATTCAAATCAAGAATGACTATAACAAAACGTCAAAGGTACAGACCAAATAAACAAAAAATATTAGAAGCCGGCAACATACAATGAATATCACAACAAAAAGAGATGTACATTGTTGTCACATCAGGAGAAGGCAGCAATTGGCTCATAAAATCAATTTAGTTGTAAATGATGAGCATACTGAACGTGATACATCATTACTAGATGATCCAGAGTAGTTGATCCACAATTCTCTAGCACTTGCGGATAACGATCAGCATTAAGGGTGAAACAAGACAACCGTAGATATGTAAAACCCCACCACCAAAAACGGCCTTACAGAGAGAGCTACTACGGAAGTAGATCATGTCCCAGCCGGCAGCCATCTTTACTTAACACTGGTTCTAGCCTGGAAAATTAGACTATCTAATGCAAAAAAAAAAGGTCTTGAGAGTTCCATTTAGCGAAAGAAATGGTCTGTGGACGCTTCAACAGGCCAGTATGCCCTGCCCAGGGGCACGCTTAGCAATGGCGCCATGGACACCAAGCAGCTGCATAAGTGACGGAAGAACCAACAGTATGAGATTGTGTGGTACTTAGACATCAACAACGCAAATATGACATTCAATAAGTAAGCAGATAGAATGTAGGTATAACAGCAACCAACGTAAGGATTATAAAGTTCAGAATACTTTATATGACAGAACTATTATAACAAGCAGTAATCATGTAAAATACAACTATACAAACATAAGAGCGCTGAAGTTCAACTTATTCTAAATCTTAGTCAACTAAAATAGCAACATCAATACTTTAGTGCCGAACTAATTTTAAGTTTTAACACATAACTAAATCAGAATATATCATGCCACATACAGGACAATAAACTGAAGCACGTGACTGAATTAACCAATCAGTAAGAACGTAAAATGCAATTAAGCAACAAACATAAGATCATTCAAGGTTAATTTCTTTGAATTGCACAATTAGTAGGATAGAAGTAGAACTGGACAAACATGAAGAGTTTAGGAAAGAACAAATTTATCACCTTAGCATTGACACCATCAGGCACGATTCTTCCCTCACTCTTGTACTTGATATAATCTTCGGTGTTGAACTTGGTAAAGCCCCTGAACAATTGAGTACAAATTAGCAATGTCACAAACAAGTCATCTGACAGTGTCTCGGTAACACAACGAACAAGCAGCAAGTTGAAAAGCATACAACATATTTCACACGTACCACTTCCTGCTGCGGATGATCTTTTGGCGGCCAGGGAACTTGAACTTGGCACGGCGGAGGGCTTCTTCAGCGTGAACAACATTGCTCTCCTTGCAGCGGACCGAAAGGAGGACTTGGCCAATGGCCACACGAGCACAGGTACCCAGAGGCTTCCCAAAAGCACCCCTCATTCCAGTCTGGAGCCTATCAGCGCCAGCACATGAAAGCATCTTGTTGATGCGAAGGACATGGTATGGGTGGACCCTGACCCTCAGGTGGAACGTTTCCTTGCCAGCATTCTTGGTCATGTACTTGTTGCAAGCAATACGGGCAGCCTCAAGAGCCTCGCTGGAGACGTTCTCCTTTTCCCAGCTGACCAAGTGGATGCAGGAGGGAAACTCATCCACTGCCTTCTTCTTCATCCCAATATCATATTGCTTGATCTTCGGGTCAGGGACACCACGGCAGTACCTTGACTTGGGGTATGGCTTGTTCTTGATCTGGCGGTAGCACCTAGCAGGACCTGGTGAGGAATAAAGGACCAATTTATAAGAAATCAAATGCAATACACATGCAGGTCACACAATTGACAGCATCAAATATTAAGATTTCTTTTTACAATAACCAAAGAGATCAAACTCAGATCCACCTAAAAAAATTAGACAGGTGCGATCAGAGACAAACTACTCAAATTGAATGACATATCAGACAGAAGCTTCTCTAATCAAATTTCTGCATGGACAGTTTATAAACACTATCAGAAGTGTGTGCAGAAGCTGACAACAAAATGAAACAATAACATTGTAGTCATAAATCATAAGCATTCCGTAGACAGCAGCACAAGTAGAAATCAACTTCACTAATACATCTCACAAATTTCAATCATTTATGGATTCTCTACAAATTACAAGGATCCTAATAGTTACAGCCTTAACGAATGATCATGCCATCCGTGTAACTTTACCAGAAACATTTACACACATAGGTGGTAGGCACCAGTAACACATCATTGTAAGCAAACATAAACCCCTAACTAGTTTTCAAGTCAATGGACCTCCGGAGTAAAGTAGAAATCAACTTAATACATCTCACAAATTTCTGTCATCTACAGGTTCCCAACAAATTACAGAAATCCTACATGCTAGAGACTTATCGGATGAAGAGTTTACAAAAGGTAATAATTAATACTTAATACAAATGGTAGCATGAACAAAAATCATGGAACGAAGTGATAACAATAACAGAAAGTGAAGAAAAACAACATACTATTGCTCAGACAAGACAATGTACAGTTAGCACTTTGCACACTTGACACAATAACTACAGCAAACAAAACATAGATCATCTTACAGGTACGATTAAGATTATAGTAGACCCATGAATATAAAAAGAATCAAAGATAGAAAACAGTGTATACTGCTCGCACGACACTGACAACAGCATGGTTCACAAAAATCGACAATCACAACATACACATCAAGCAGAAATGACAGCAAGAGCAAAGTTCACTATACACAATGCCTACCCTGACCCACTTTCTATGGCATATCGTTACTGAAGTTTCTACATGGTTGAACCCAAAAAAATCACAATATTAACTTGAGATTGATGGCACCAATTTGTCAAGATGACAGAGTTGATCAAAGCCCCATAATCTACAGCACACAGCACAAAAACCAAAAACAGTCTCAACGAACCATAGTAGCACGTTACCGACGAGGCGCCTATAGAAACTAGATCGAGAACTGACAAGTCTAGCGGAATGATCATGGCATCCACCAAAATTTACCCGAGCCATAGACGCATAGAGATGCTAAGCACCGGGAACGCATCATCGGTAGGCAAAAAGTAAAACCCTGAATAGGCCATGTCATCGGACCTCGCGTCGCGTCGACACTGCACGCAGGGGCATGATCAGGCAAGACCTAGGCACGGAGACAAAACCCTAGCGCACGGCCGCAACCACTCATCGCACAAGCGAGGAGAGGGGAAGGGAGGGGTGTGAAAGGGAAACGAGCTATCTTACGTCTCCCCATGGCGAAGGCGGTGGCGAGGCGCCGGAGGAGGATGCGAGGACGACGGAGAGAGCGACGGCGGCGGCGGTGTGAGGAAACACCTGAGCAGTAGGGCTCAAGGGGACGTTCTATAAACGGGTCAGGGCAGGAGTGTCGTGGCGCCTGCGTTACCTCCGCGGTGGACTTGGGGCCCGCGCCTCATTTGGCTGGGCCGGGTAAAAAAAGACTTGTTTATGGGCCCAGTGCAAGACGGCGACTCGACGCGATTAGAGTAATTTAGTCCTGCCCTAAAAAGAGTAATTTAATCCTCTCCAGAGACCGGGACAAAACCCAGCAGGATTTACATGACACGTGTCGCCTATCAATGGTTCCACCATCTTTCTATCCATCGTGAATCAGATTTCGATTCAGCACTGAATTCATAATGTCTAGCAACAACAATAAAAAAAATCATTTCAAGTACTACCTCCATTCAGGTTTATAGGATGCATTTGGCAAATCTCTTGGACCTAGCTGAAAGGGGATTGGCCATGTAAAATGTATCTCCCCAATATTTCACCCAATTAGCACTCTCATATTTAATACCAACATTAATTAGGGAAAGGTCAAACCCAATCGGTTTTCATATTGTTCTTTGGAGTAGTACAACAATAGAAAGGTTTTATTTCCAAGAAAGTAAATTAAATGTTCAAGTATTAAAAACAATTTGCAAAACCAAACATCAAGTGATCCCGTAGG
Source organism: Poa pratensis (assembly GCA_947311845.1). NCBI lineage: Eukaryota > Viridiplantae > Streptophyta > Magnoliopsida > Poales > Poaceae > Poa > Poa pratensis. Next base: position 4,300,374 of record CAMZMU010000045.1, read on the forward strand.
TGCCTCTCGTTGGTGGCTCGACATAAAAAAGACAGTCTGCAATGGTAAGAGAGGTGTCCAATCTTACAGCGTGCGGACTTAGTAGATAGGCTAGCAACAATAAAGATAAGGGGATACAAAAAGGAAAAAGTCTATTCTAAATTTTGAACTTATAGAGCTTAGCTAAATCAAACCCTAAACTTCGAATCCCGGTAATTGGTACACTGAACTATTGAATCCCGGTCTAATTTGAACCCTGGCCAGTTTTGCTCATATGGAAAAAAATCCCAAATTGCTACTCTCACTTCTCACTGACAACATTGGCCCACTTGTCATATGTATCTTCAACCTCATTCTCCCGTGTTTTCTCTCCTGACCCATCCCCTTTCTCCGCCCCAACCACTGGTCATGCGGTGGGTGTACGTGCGCGTCGAGCTTGTCGGTCTCTGCTGGCGAGGGAGAGTAGCAGGAGCAATCAACGCCCGTCACAGCAAGGGTAGCAATCTGCCCACTCGACCGGCTCGTCTGTGCAGACCTCTGCCACGAGAGCCACCAACTGCGTCGTCGCGTACATGTCCGTGGTGTTGCCTAGCTCCTCCAGACTCATGACGTCCAGCCGATCTTCCTAACTACGTCCCTGTTACCCCAAAGATCAACAATGACATGCTATTTGTGTGCACGGTAAGTGTTTGTTGGGAAAACTGGGCACACCAATTAACCCTTAATGGAGATTAGCACAAACTTAATCGTGGACTGAAAATACGCAGCGGAATAAATGTAAACTTCAGCACCACTGATGTACTAACTCGTGGATCGTTGCTCGTGTCGGATGGAAACATGCATCAAGCATACATGGAGATGTCCTAGTTGCAAACAGCAGCCAGGTAGTACAAGTACTAGTTGCTCTCAGCCAGAAACTGCAGCAGCAATCAACACACAGAGACACCAGTCCTTTTACGTGGAAAACCTCTCAAGGTGAGAGGAAAAACCACGGGCCGAAGCCACCCAAATCTTCTTCCACTATATCAGAGCGGGATACAACAGGTTCTTCCCTAGAGAGCACTAGGGATCTCTTACAACAAGATTTGGGGCACAAGATCTAGGGATTGGAACAATCTCACCAAAGATGGTGGAATCACAGCTTGAAGGAGACAAGGTAGTGGATCTGAACGTCACAACCTTGTGGGCAGGGCCCGTGCTTGATCTAAGCTTCTTCCTTCAACTTCTTCTTCTTCCCTTTCTCTCTTGGTTTTCTTCTCCAATGGAGGCTATCCTGATTTTCGTCACTCTCCTTGGTGGAGGCTGGTTGGGAGGGTTAACATCCCCCATCCATCATGTGCAAAGTCCAAAATGACCCTTGGTCATAACCCTAATGGGTTGGGCTTCTGCACCTGTTTGGGCTGCCTTAGAGGCTTCAAATGGTCATCTCCTCACAGCCCACATGAGGAGGATACCCAACAAATCTCCCCCTCCAACTCATGTGGGGAGCATCGCCATGCCCGCTACCTTGCAGCATACAAGTAGCTTCTCACTTGGCAATGTCTTGGTCATCATATCCGAGCCATTCTTGTCGGTATGGATCTTCTCAAGATGCACCATCTTGGAATTCACAACATCTCGAATCCAATGATATCTCACATCAATGTGCTTGGTTCGAGAGTGCAAGCTTGAATTCTTGGCAAGGTAGATAGCACTCTGACTATCACAAACAGACCGTATTTCTCTTGCTTCATTCCCAACTCCTGCAAGAAGTTCTTCATCCAGAGCACTTCCTTGCAAGCATCAACCGCTGCAATGTACTCAGCATCTGTGGTTGACAGGGACACGCATTTCTGCAATCTTGATTGCCATGACACTGCTCCCCCTGCATAAGTCATCAGGTAACCAGAAGTAGACTTCCTAGAATCTGCATCACCAGCATAATCTGCATCTGTATAGGCTTGCAATACAGGATCACCGCTTCCAAAGCATAAGCATGATCTAGAAGTACCTTTGAGATACCTGAGAATCCACTTCACTGCATTCCAGTGAGCTTCACCTGGATTTGTCATGAACCGGCTAACAACTCCAACTGCATAGGCAATATCAGGCCTAGTGCACACCATGGCATACATCAAACTGCCCACAGCAGATTGGTACGGTACTTTACTCATCTCATCTTTCTCCTTCTTGCTGCTAGGACATTGTTCTGAACTCAGTTTGTGATGGCCTGCAAGTGGAGAGGTAACAGACTTTGCGTCTTTCATATTGAACCTTTCAAGTACCTTCTCAATGTATCTTTCCTGTGAGAGCCAAAGCAGCTTCTTTGATCTATCACGGGAGATCTTCATGCCAAGTATTTGCTTAGCTGGTCCTAAATCCTTCATGGCAAATGATTTACTCAATGCCTTCTTGAGGAGAGCAATCCTCTTTGTGCCATTTCCAACAATCAGCATGTCATCGACATATAGCAAGAGAATAATGAAGTCACCCTCGGCGTACCTCTTCGTAAACACACAATGATCAGGTTGTGCTTTACGGTATCCAAGCTCAGTCATGAATGACTCGAACTTCTTGTACCACTGCCGAGGAGCTTGCTTCAAGCCATACAAGCTCTTCTTCAATCTGCACACTTGGTGCTCCTTGCCCGCAACCATGAATCCTTCTGGCTGCTCCATGTATATCTCCTCCTCTAGGTCACCATGCAAGAATGTGTCTTCACATCAAGTTGTTCAACCTCCAAGTCCATGGAGGCAGCCATGCCAAGCACAACTCGGATCGAAGACATCTTGACCACGGAGAGAATATTTCATCGAAGTCAATTCCCTTCTTCTGACTGAAACCTTTCACAACCAATCTTGCCTTGTATCTTGGATGTGAGCTATTTTCTTCAGTCTTCACTCTGTACACCCACTTGTTCTTGAGTGCTTTCTTGCCCTTCGGCAGAGACACCAAATCAAAGGTATCATTCTCATACAGGGATTTCATCTCGTCCTGCATGGCTTCTGACCATTCATTCTTGTGCTCATCAGACAGTGCCTCCTCATAGCATGAGGGCTCACCTGCATCAGTCATCAACACATATTGATGTGGTGGATACTTGCTGGAAGGTACACGGTCTCTCCCAGTTCTCCTCAACTGCTGCACTGGTGGTGGGGAATCAGGTGGATTATCATCACCGTGACTCTCATCATCATCATCATCAGATGGTTGTTCATGTCCCTGACTTGTACTGCCTTGATCAGTTGCATCATCATCTTCAACATCACCATCATCATCATCTCCCCCATGATTGTCATGGACTAGAGGAGGGTTCACTGGATCTAGGACAACCTGAGGTGTGGTAGTCTTCGGCTTCTCCGGTTTACCAATATCTTTTATTGTTTCATCTTCAATGAACACCACATCACGGCTGCGCACAGTCTTCTTCTTGACTGGATCCCACAATCTGTATCCAAACTCATCGGTTGGACTGTTGAGATAGATGCACTGCTTTGTCTTGCTATCAAGCTTGGCTCTTTCATCCCTCGGGATGTGCACAAATGCCTTGCACCCAAAGACCTTCAGATTCTTGTATGATACATCCTTCCCTGACCAAACTCTCTGAGGAATATCACCTGCAAGAGGAACTGAGGGGGACAGGTTTAGTATATGCATAGCATGAATCAAAGCTTCAGCCCAAAACGAATTAGGTAACTTTGCATGAGAGAGCATAGCTGTGACCCTCTCCGTGAGAGTCCTGTTCATCCTCTCTGCAAGTCCATTGAGCTGAGGTGTCTTTGGTGGAGACTTCTCAAGCCTGATGCCATATTTCTGCAATACCTTTCAAAAGGACCTCGGTATTCACCACCATTGTCTGATCTGACGCACTTCAATTTCCTGCCAGTTTCTCTCTCAACTTTGGCATGGAATTCCTTGAAGACGCCTAGCACCTGCCACTTGTTTCTCAACACATAGAGAAAATCTTTCTGGAGTGGTCATCAATGAATGTCACAAAGTATAATGCTCCACCGAGTGATTTTTCGGTCATGGAGCAAACATCAGTATGCACAATATCAAGAACATTCTCCGCACGTCTTGGCGGTCGTGTACGAAATGCAACCCTATGTTGTTTGCCAGCAAAACAATGTTCACAGGGTTTCAAGGTTATACCTTTCAACTCAGGGAGGAACTCCATGCGAGCAAGAGCATGCATGCCCTTCTCACTCATATGCCCAAGCCTCTTGTGCCACAACTCAGCCGAAGTGTCATTCTCGGCGACGTTCAGCATCTCATTGCATAGCTTGGTTTTAGTCACATAGAGGTTACCTTGCTTGCTTCCTCGAGCCACAATCAAAGAGCCTTTGGTGAGCTTCCATTTTCCATCACCAAAATAACTGCATGGCGAATGTCATCAAGCTTTCCCACTGACAACAAATTCAGCCGTATATCGGGAACATGCCTCACATCATCGAGCACCAAACTGCAACCTGTGGAAGTCTCAATGCATATAGTGCCCTTGCCAACAATGGTTGACGAACCGCTGTTTCCCATCCTCACTTGGCCGGTAACACCGCTGGTGTAGGATGTGAAATACTCCTTGTGTGATGTAATGTGGAAGGACGCACCTGAATCCACAACCCAACTCATGGCATCATCACGAACAGCACTATAGCATTCTTCATCTTCAATGACTAGATAGTCTTCACCTTCTTCACATTCTGCAATATTGGCGGCACCATTCTCGCCTCTTTGCTCGTTCTTGTTTGCAACTTTTCCCTCTGCAAGATCTTTCTTGTATTTCCTGCATTCGCTCTTTATGTGATTCGGCTTGCCACAGTAAAAGCAAGTAACATCTTTTCTATGTTTTGACTTTGATCTCCCCCTGGATTTATCTTTGCCTTGCTGAAATCTGGCATGGCCACGTCCACGGTTTTCATTCTTCCCATGGGATTCAGCCACATACGCATCAGAAGAAGTGGCATCGCCCTTTTCCTTCTTTCTGGCTTCTTCATTCAGCATGCTATTCTTCACCATCTCCAAAGTCAGCTTCCCATCCGGAGCTGAATTGCTAATGGACACAACAAGCGTGTTCCAACTGTCGGGCATGGAACTCAGCAGCAACAATGCTTGCACCTCATCCTCGAAGTTGATCTTCATAGCTGAAAGTTGGTTTATATGGCACTGGAAAACATTCAAGTGTTCAATCACACTGCTGCCATCTCGGTACTCAAGTTTTGCAAGTCTCTTGATAACCGAGGCCTTGTTCATAGCTGTTTTCCTCTCATACATTGACTCCAACTTCCGCCACATCTCATACGCATTTGTGTCATTTGCAACATGGTGGAATATATTGTGGTTGATGTACAATCGAATCATACCTACTGTCTTTCTGTTCAACACTCTCCAATCTTCATCCGTGACACCGGTCGGTATCTTATCTTTCACAATTGGCTCATACAAATCCTTGCAGTAAAGGATGTCTTCCATCATGGGCTTCCATAATGAGAAATTGGAAGAATCAAGCTTTATCATGCCACTCGTAGCGGCGCCTTCTTCCAAAGCCATTGTGAGCAGCAACCTCTGAGCAACCTTGAGCTCTGATACCACTCTGTTGGGAAAACTGGGCACACCAATTAACCCTTAATGGAGATTAGCACAAACTTAATCGTGGACTGAAAATACGCAGCGGAATAAATGTAAACTTCAGCACCACTGATGTACTAACTCGCGGATCGTTGCTCGTGTCGGATGGAAACATGCATCAAGCATACATGGAGATGTCCTAGTTGCAAACAGCAGCCAGGTAGTACAAGTACTAGTTGCTCTCAGCCAGAAACTGCAGCAGCAATCAACACACAGAGACACCAGTCCTTTTACGTGGAAAACCTCTCAAGGTGAGAGGAAAAACCACGGGCCGAAGCCACCCAAATCTTCTTCCACTATATCAGAGCGGGATACAACAGGTTCTTCCCTAGAGAGCACTAGGGGATCTCTTACAACAAGATTTGGGGCACAAGATCTAGGGATTGGAACAATCTCACCAAAGATGGTGGAATCACAGCTTGAAGGAGACAAGGTAGTGGATCTGAACGTCACAACCTTGTGGGCAGGGCCCGTGCTTGATCTAAGCTTCTTCCTTCAACTTCTTCTTCTTCCCTTCCTCCTTTGGTTTTCTTCTCCAATGGAGGCTATCCTGATTTTCGTCACTCTCCTTGGTGGAGGCTGGTTGGGAGGGTTAACATCCCCCATCCATCATGTGCAAAGTCCAAAATGACCCTTGGTCATAACCCTAATGGGTAGTGGGCTTCTGCACCGGTTTGGGCTGCCTTAGAGGCTTCAAATGGTCATCTCCTCACAGCCCACATGAGGAGGATACCCAACAGTGTTTGTGTTAATGCCCATGGCATGGACGAACCAAGCACAAGTTCGTGTCACCCTGGAAACTTGGAAAAAATTGTGAGGTGCTCTGCGCTTACTGTTGTTGTGATCCTCGTAGCCTATGGGAGGAGGAGCTCGACAGGTCTGGGCGGCTCGTTACCATTTTCGACGATGAGCTACAGATTCACAGTGTGGACGTGGCCACAGTCTCCAAGCAGATCGGTGAATCCCTCCAAGAGCTTCGGAACTAGCACAACGCTGACCATGCCCAAGACCCGCTGGCGTGTTCGGTGCTCCATGGATTTTTTTCGTGCGCCATAACCAGAGATCTATTGGAGAAGATAAATATGACATGCGGGCCCGTCTAGTCAGTGAGATAAAATATATTCCCAGTCGGGATTATTGTTTTCCCGGTGTGCCAAACAGATCGAAGGTTCTGACCGGGATTCAATAGTTCAGTGTGCCAATTACCGGGATTCGAAGTTTAGGGTTCGATTTACCTAAGCTCAACAAGTTCAAGGTTCAAATTAGACCTTTTCCATACAAAGACACCAGGTTCTCGAAAAAAAAAACACTAGAAAGTCGGAGCAAAACATTTTTGGGAAGAAAAACATTTCAACATTGCCGCATGATCAATTATCTAGTGGAACACATAGGGCTAGTGGAATCCGACATGTATGATGCATTAGGATCTTTTGGAATTTGAAGATTTTTATAAAAGATCATAATATTTGTGACTAATTTATTTTGATCAAACAAATAATCTATATAAATGTATACATATTTTTGTATTTTCACCTTCATTTCATAAGATCCTAGTTTGTGGTTAGACATCAAGAGAAATATTTATGTGCTTTCGTACGCGTCTTGTCCCTCTTTGAAATCATGCAAATATGACGTGGAACAAAAAAATATAAATATTTTCAAAACCTTTTGTTGATTCTCTGGGCAGTGTTGCTCGTATTTTCCATCTCTTTGGACCTTTGGGTTAATTAGTCAATGCATCGAAATTCCATGCTAAGGGGTTTTTTATTCGGGACGCATTATTTTATATAAAAAAATCAAATTTGAAAATATACTGCTTAGGATTTCAATATAACGAAAAATAGGGATAGGTACTTCGTCCGTCAATATCATTGTAGAGTAATCGCTAGCTATCTGGCTTGAAAAGGTGGTCTCGGAACTTCCTCTCTCCCAGCAAGCAGGACGAGATTCAAGTGGAAAAGCGAGTCAATTTTAATTGTACAGAATGCAGTTCGATTCCGGTTTGGTTTAGAACAAAGGGAATGCGCGAGCGTGAGTAAAGGATTGGGGCTTTGGAGACGGTTCAAAGGAAATTAAAATGGCTCTGGACAAAGTAAGAAAAGGTGGTCTTAGGTTTGTCGTAGCTCTGCCTAATCGGTTAAGACTATTGGGTGTAATGGCCAGTGCATCCTGTTCAATATGTTTAATAAGTTCCCATAGTTGGGACGTCTAAATCTTAAAATTTTCATGTTCCTATGTTTTTTATAATCATACTAAGGTCCTAAACAATTTTCTCGGTAAAATACCCTAGAGAAATAAATCATGGCACTTTGCCACAAGCAAACACAAGATGTTTATTTATTTCTAAGACGAGATTTAACCATTCGAAGTCAGAAATTCGGAATCATTACAATCTTGCATAGCTAGGGTTGACACGAAGGTTGGCACTGGCCATGGTCGATTTCCTGGAGGCGCTAACAAACTGTATCGGGAGTAATAGTTCACGAAACAACATAAGATGAAGTAGTTAGCACCAAAACCCTAAATACCGCACAAATGGAGTGTCCAGAGATGTTAGCCAACTGAAGGTCTGGTGCTTAACCATCACCTTGTTCCAGGGAAACTAACAGTTTGCACAAAAAGCATCAGAGATTCAGATCCGTAGTTGTTCATAAAATGGTGATATAACAACTGCCAGGACCTTTCTGAATTTCCATGTAAATTTACCAGAAGGGGGCTCTAGTTCTACACTTTGCTACAACTACTACAGTACTAGCGCTACTAGTTTGTTGCTGTCGGACCCCATTGGCAGAAGAACTACTCTACACGGCCGGAATCTGCTTCGTTCTCCACCGGAGCCGCCACGGCAGCGCTGGCACGCATGTCGGACGCGAGGCCCCTGAGAGATTCGACGAGGGGGGCGAGCTCTTGGTCGCTGCACCCCCTGCTCTCCGCCTCAAGGCAGTACGCTGCGACGGCGGTGGCGACGGCCAAATGGGCGGCTTGCACTATCAGGAGCCGCCGTCGGTTAAGCGACCCCCGATGCACCTGCAGTTGTAAAAAGGGCGCATCAAGAAACTGAGGATTCAATCTACAGTTTGCAGGGAACCAGCAGCTCAAATCTGGGGCATCTGGGCCGGAGACTTACCTTGGCGGCGGGGACGCCCATGGGGAAGAGGCGCCGTTTCACCTTGGGATTACAGGGCCTTCCGCCGAGGTGCCGCTTCCGGTTGCTATACGCGGAGGTGGTGACTGCGTCGTCCATGGCCGGAGTCAGAGGAGCGGCACTGTGGGAAATTGGGGGCGTGGTGAAAGATGCTTCGAGCTTTCTATGCCGCCGACAACAGCTCCGTCGTGCCCCTCGTAGCACCGTGGGCAGGGGAGGAAGCAACAAACGAATGGTAGTAGCAAAAATATCCATCAAATAATGCAAGACGGAATTATGTCCGTAGCAAAAAAATATCTTCTTCCAATGATAAGAAAGAAGAACAATGGTAGCAAAAAAAATCTTCTAATAATACAAAACAGAACACCTATCGTAGCAAAAATCTCCGTCTAATAATGCAAAACGGAACAACTGTTGTAGCAAAAGTCTCCATCTAATAATGCAAAATGAATAACGGCCGTAGAAAATTTCATCTCCTATGATGCAAAATAAAGAACGGTGGTAGCAAAAAAAATCTTCCTATGATGCAAAACAACAAAACTGCAGTAGCAAAAATCTCCTTCATATGATGCATCAGTAGCCAAATTTTGCAGCTACGCCGACCTTCTTCCGCCGGTAGCATCGTCGACGGCTGTTGGTAGCATCTCCGCCTTCCGCCGGTAGCATCGTCGACGGCTTCAGAAACTCCGGCTACGGACGGCTTGCCCTTGCTGCTTCGGTGTGCTCGCCCTTGCAACACCCTTACTGTTGGTAGCATCACATATCAAAGAAGAAAATTTTGAAGCTCCGACGACCGGCGAGCGGAATAAGCACCACCACTTGCTCACTGTAGCACTGCTGCCACCTGATGGAAGCATTGTCACCTGCTCGTCGCAGCACCGGCATCCACGGTTGGTAGCACCGCCACCGCCACCGCCGTCCACTGCTAGTAGCACCGCCGCCACCGACGACGACGGTAGCACCGCGTTGTACACCTCTGGCAGCAGTACTGCGTGCTCCATGAAGCAACTTTGGCCACCTCTGGCAGCAGTACTGCGTGCTCCATGAAGCAACTTTGGCCGCCATTGGTAGCACATATGCCACAGAGGGTAGCACCACCGTCGACCGACGGTAGCAGCACCGTCGACCTTCACCGCTGGCCGGTGGTAGCACTGCCGCTTTTCCTATGCAGCATCGGCGTAGCGCGGGGATGTGGGCGTGTTGGCGAGGAGTTCGCCGACACGAGGATGCTCGTCAGGGTAGAGCTTGTCGGAGTTTGGGAAGACGGAGGCGGGGTTGTCGCCGGCGTCCGCACAGCGTGCGAGGAGGAAACGCTGGGGCGGTTCGGGGGACAACGCTGAGGCTCGAGGCGGCAACGCTGCACAGGGGAGCAGGTTCGTGGAGCTCGACGGAGAGGAGGTCGGCCGGCCATGGCGCCGGGTCAAGCTCGTCGCGGATGGAGCCGAAGCCTCGCCGCGCGGATCGGCCGTTGTTCAATGTCCTCTCTTTCCACTACTACTGTCTACTGATACACAATAGTACTAGATTTTGCTCTCTGACATCCAAAAAATGCAACTCTTTGACTTGCATTACCAGCTTCATATATCCAGCTACAGAAAATGCTGGAGAAGATCATACCAAACTGTTAAAATGGAAAACATTCTTGCGGCTATGATCATGTAAACAGCAGGCTCAGATACATTAACCAAATGAAGAGAAAACGACTGCTCACGAAGCAGCCCGTTTCTACACACTTGCCGTCTCCATCTCATAGCTGGTACAATAGCAGCACGGTTTGCTGCAAAGAATGAGGATTGTAGTATTGCGCTGACGACTACTTCTGGATTAATGGGGCCAAATAAAGTACATAAAACACGTTAGAACTGAATGGTGAGTCGTTGAGGTGGTGCGGCTGTGGACAAGATAAGGAATTTGCTAATGATGAACTCCTCTATCTACAGATATAAGAATCTTGTCGGCTACAAAATGGCAGGTTTAGTATGTTCTCCCGGCAGTGCTGCTTTCTCTGTGTGATCAACGAATCTGCTAAATCGGGCCGCGAGCTCCTGGTAGAACTTCATATCTGATGGCTTTACTCGGTTGATCGCCGACTTAAAGTGTATAATTGCTACTTCCGGAATGTCAAAGCTCTCCTGATGGACATGCAAGTACCTTATATCAGCAAGTGTCTAACGAAAATATTGAAAAATGTGCCAGGATGGGGAAAGAGCAGGCAGCATACATCGAGTGCAGCAACAGCTGCTTCCCTGCAGACAAGCTTTATGTCGGCACCGGTATAGCCTTCTGTGAGTCTAGCAAGCTCTTTCAGATTGACATCAGGGCTGCATGGAATGCTGCGTGTATGAATCCGGAAAATATCTTCACGGTCAGCTTCATCAGGTGGTTGCACATCAAGCAGTCTATCAAAACGACCTAGTGCATAAATCATTCATGAAGTTAAAACCAACAGAAGATAGAAAGCATTATATGTGTCGGCCAAGATATGAACATAGGCCATAACATTCAACTGCATAATCCATGTAGTTGAGATAGATGACCTGGCCTCAGAAGTGCAATATCAATTTTATCAGGACGATTTGTAGCTGCAATAACAGTAACACCAATCTTTTGGTCCAAACCTGTTGCAAAAATAGTAAAGTATACATGATCAAACCTAACCGGGAGCCGAAATGTAACATATGACGAAAAGACAAGCAAATGGCAGAGAGCCCGCTACTAATAAGATATCACAGAGACTATTTGACTAGCAATTAAACATCAGGACCATAACATTAAGTGTTCAATGTGAAGGCCTTTGGTGCAATGAACATACCATAGGTTTTTACTATATATTGTTATTCTGCTACTTGTATCAAGAATGAACCACATACATGTAATCAAACATTAGACCCCAGAGAAACAATTGGACTATCATATCCAATCTAATTTGTGCCCTTGGTTTGTGCAGCCATCAATTGAAACAACGACATCGTATAATCACAGGCGTAAACCACCTTCCAGTATTAAACAATTAAGAAATATATGATCTGATAAAATAAACCCTGAGGTAAAAAGTGGCCGCTTGCTGGACTAACATCCTGGACCAAAGCAGAGTTCCTAAGAAAGTACTAAACCTTACCATCCATTTCCTGTAGCAACTGACTGAGTACCCTATCAGCAACAGATATACCATTATTTCCATGGCCACGAGTTACTGCAAGCCCATCTATTTCATCAAAGAATAATATTGCAGGTGCATTCTCCTTCGCCTTTGCAAATAGTGATCTCACCGCTTTTTCAGAATCACCAACCCATTTGCTGAAAAGTTCAGGACCCTTAACTGCGAGAAAATTCATTTTTGCTTCAGAAGCTACCGCGCGAGCCATCAATGTCTTACTACAACCTGGTGGTCCAATCATTAGCAACCCTCTAGGGGGTCTGATCCCTAGGCGTTCAAATGTCTCTGGGCATTTCTGTGGCAATTGGATGGCTTCAATCAACTGCTGCTTAATTCTGGCTTGACCACCAACATCTTCCCATTGTACTTTTGGAAGTTCTAGCATTACCTGTACACGAAATGTTGGAACCATTATCGATGCAATCTTCTACAGATCACAAATACATTTACTGATGATGGTGTATATTTCCCATACAGTAATAACACGCCAGGAAGCTTTTATCAAATCAAAGAACCTTACACTTAATTGAATTGTGATGCCAGAACTTCATACCAATAGTCATGATATGTTTAAGTTTTATTCTAGTTTTCACTGCTCATCAGCTGGAGTTTATGAACGAAAATATTGAAACAACATATAGAAAGGAAAAAAAAAGGGAGAAGATGTGTTGCTAACAAAATAAGACCTACTATGAAAGAGGACACAGCAAGTTATAGGAGAAGAAAACTGAGAAAGAAACACTAAGTGAACAGATATGATGGATAAAATGCTACCTCACGCATTGCACTTGGTCTAATTTTCATTTTAGCCTTTTCAAAGTCATCATTAGTCACCAACAATAGCAAATCATCTTTCTTATCATCAGGCTCGGTACTTTCTGTGATATCGCCTCTATCGGTCCAGGGATAATCCTCCGTTGACATGGTTAACTTTGAGAGAGATGATGATAATGAGGTTATTTCATATCCCAAAGAACCATCCATATCTCCAATATTAGACTTTTCTGCATTAGTGGCACGAACAGCAAGTAGTTGACTTGAACTTTCTTTTACACTAATATAATGGCGAAGAGCACTCAATGCAGCCTCATTGCAGAGTGCAGCTAGATCAGCACCCACGAATCCATGAGTGGCAAAAGCAAGGGACTCAACTTCCTCACTAGTGAGAGAGTGGTGAACTCCAATTAGAAGATGGTGAAGTATGTCCAGCCTCTGTCCTGGAGATGGTACTCCTGCAAGTGAGCCATTTTGCAGACAACAAAATCAACAATTGATCAACTTTGATTTATGCTTATTTTCAACATGAACATCATTGATAGTCAGGTTGCATTTGATGCCTAGTACACGGTCAACCTCAGTTTAGCATAAGTTAAGAAAAAAGCTACTGTGGTGAACTGGTGATACAGATAACAGTTCAAGGGCCATCTATAAGTGCACGGTCAACCTCAGTTTAGCATAATGTATGAAAACAGCTACTGTGGTGATATAAAAAACAGTCTATGGGGCATTGTATCTCTTAAGTAGCAGAAAGTAAAATGCAAGATAATCAATAAAGAAACTGGATTGAAAAAGAAAAGAATCAAAGACATGCTGGAGAAACGTTCTTCTACTCAGAGGGATCTGCTGATACAGAACAATTTGAACAAACTTCTTACTGCAAAATCAGACTACCTATTATTTGGGTAAAAAGATAATGAATTGCCTAGAAATTATTTGTTTAGATCATTCTAAATGTATGATGTTACCGCCCAAAAGATCCTACACATATTCAGCATATCTATTAGCATTTTTAGTTGCACAAAATAATTTCTGTCAGGGAATGATTGCATACAGTAGCTTAAAAGAGTAACATGAATGTGTAGAGTATATTACAAAAGCATTTTTCTCACGAATACGATCTATTTTCATGTCATTTTGTGTTAGAAAAAAACACTGAAGAACGCTCAGCGCACATGCCAGTGTGCCACCAGCGGCCGACAACCAAAACCAAACAAAACACAATAGAAAAGAAAGATAAAACTAACACTGCCCTTTCCTAGCTACAAACGGTGGTACATGAAAAGCATCAGAGCTTTCTACCTATTTCGATTTCTTGATCGAATCTTCCTGGGCGTAGTAATGCTCGATCAATACTTTCACGACGATTTGTAGCAGCAATCAAGATAACACGATCATTACGGCCTATCTCATCCATCAGTTTTAACAAAGTGGCAACCATTCTAAGAGATAATTCCTCGCCCCCATCCTTCCTGGCTGGAGCAATCGCATCCAGTTCATCAATAAATATCTAATAACAATGAAGATACATATAATCAATTCACAATGTTCTGATTAAGACACTACTACATACTACCTCACCATAGTACAAAGTAACCATTGGTAATTAAGTGCTTGAATACATAAACGTTGAATCGTTGATAGTCAGTACATATTTCTAATAGATCGGTAAGTTTATATCTGCCCTCAGTTAGATGCAATCATTTATATATAGAATATAATGAATGAAAACACCTAAACTGTCAAAACCACTTCAAAAGAGTGTTTGCTTTGTTATCTGCTTCAACTGCAGCAACTGTGTTAAACAACCTTTAAAATGATAACTTCACTTGAAATGTAAAAAAAGGAAAACAGTGTAAAGGATGATTTTCCTGCAAAGGTAGGCACACTAAATGCTTTTACCAGACCTTATTTTCATCCTAAGGGTAACATCTGAGGACACGAATCATTTTAACAAAGTTAAAGAAGTCATCGACAAAAGATGGCTCATCTAATACAGGGAGAGAAGTTGACAAATTATGATACTAGCCTAGTAAAGATGTATATTAAATATAAAGATTTGAACTGTGATTGACATGATAACAAAAGAAGTAGTTGGTTATTAGAAGAAAATCTAACCACAGCAGGTGCAGCTTGCTTAGCTGAGGTGAAAATATCATACAATGTCTGTTCACTTTCACCGTGATACTGACTAATGATCTCCGGTCCATTGACTGTAAAAAGATTGGCTCCCAGATCATAGGCACATGAAGAAGCAAGAGAGGTTTTCCCTGTTCCAGGTGGACCATAAAGAAGAAGACCTTTGTACCTGAAATCAGCCAACAGTACATTGTTAATTCAAATAGAAATGAAGTAGTATGTGATCTAGGGTGGAGAAGGGAGGTTAACAAATCGCACTATACCTTGGCAAATCATGCAAACCATGCCTTGGTAAACCAATTCGATCTGCTAGAGAAAATGAAATCATTTCTTTTAGTTTTGCTGACACTTCAGATAACCCACCAAGCCTTCGATCATTTCCTGTATCAGCACGCATGGAATATTCTGATGGGAACGCTAGCTTATCAGGCCCAAGCTCCTCTGACGATGAAAAATCAGAAAGGTGCACTTTTGTAGTTCTGTTGACAAGGAATGAAGCAGGGGCTTCAACCAATTTAGCAGAGACCTCCGCATTAGACAGCAAATTGCTTTTGTCATGCACTACGTCCAGGGTAGAACTATCCATTTCTGCACGCAGAACTATGAACATAGATAATTTCCCACACATTGAGAGGGGAATGTAGTTTCCTTTCAGTAAGTGCCTACCACTGAGCCACCGTGATGCACAAATCTGCAGCAACTCGTTAATTTTATCATCTGCTAATGCTGATTTTGCAATGACTGGATCCAAACACAATGAGGAGCCACTGTTAGATGCACCATCACGGGATTCATTCCTGCGTGGAGGAGTTGAAGGGATCTTTTTAGGTGACTCAGGAACCATGGCATTTCTTACAGGATGGCTATACTCTGACTCGTTTTGTCTAGATGTTGCAACTTTCGGTGGAACTAGACCAAGGTACAGATCACTGCATTTTATCACCCGCAAAATGTCACCATCATCAGTTTGTTTCGGGGCTTGAGATGTATGTAGCGGGCTAATAAGCAAAGGACAGCCTAATAAATTGTATCCCAGCATGCACGCAAGGTCCCAGGAGAGCTTGATATCATTCTTTTGAACCTGATAAGATTGACAACCCAATCAGAAACTTTTACGGTTTGGGATTAGCCGCATTAGACACCAAAAGAATTAAGACAAGAAAGGAGCATACCTCGCGTGAAGGAAAAACTGTGGCAGTCACAAAGTTCAGCCCAGCTTCATTAGACATGAGATCATTGTTCACATCAAGATCAAAGAATCTGTTGCACTCCTCAAATAAGCTATCAAGTGGAAAGCCATCTAAACTGTTACTAGAAGCAATGAGTGACACCTAAGAAGGAAACAGAGCTCAGCTGACTTATGCAAAAACAATTACATAGACATTGGTAAGCTAATGTTAGCTTTATTGGAATCCAGAGGAAGCTTGCTCATAGCTCCCCTTCTATAAAAATATGCCTGGGTGCTTACCCATGGATAGCATTTTTTTTTGGAATCCAGAGGAAGCTGGAGTCAGTTCTACAATCGGGGTCATCCAGTGTATATGCCATGTTTGATACAGAAACATCACACTAATTTTGCATATGCACATAGACATCGCGGCTAAAAGCTACAGAAAGTGGGCTGCAGCTTCTAGTAAAGCATCTTATTCACTACCATATGATAAAATATATACTCTTTCATCCTTTTGGCAAGCAAAATTCATGATATAAACCACAATATGAATCTTATTTTCAGCAACCAACATACTGTAACCGTATGGATCAATCAGCGTATATCAAACATAGCGAAAATGAAACAGAAAGAGCCGAGGGATGGACCACGGTAGCTTGCAATTGCATGGACAACAGGGGGATAAGTGTAATGCTTAATTAGGCGCAGAGATTAATCCTAAATTTTGAGGAGGAGAAACATACGGAGACGAGGCACCCGGGCCGCAACCCGGCGGCGACCATGGCAGGCTCGGAGAGCCAGAGCCTCCCCTCGGCACCACTACTCCCGCCCCTGGGGACCACATGGGCGACGGTGCCTGAGAAACAGCCGGCGCCTCCTCGGGGTACGAGCGCCGGGTACCGCGCCGCCGCCGCCGCGGTGGACGGCAGGTCCAGAGCGCAGCCGCCGAAGGGTTCACGGCCGCGAGAGGACGGAGTGCGAGGGGACGGCTGCGGGGATGGCGACACCGGCGGCTTCTTCTTCTTGCGATTCGAAGACATGGCGGCGGCTCCGGCGAGCTTGTGGGGTTAGCTAGGGTTTAAGAATGTCTGTAATGCTTTTGGGATTTTCCTGGTAGTCCTCGGTTTTGAGAAAACTCTGTTACGCTGCTCTAGTCTGAAACTCTGAACCGGGCAGAATAGGGGTACGTTTGGATTGTGACCAAAGCGTGCCATACCAATTTTTTGGTCATGACCAAAAGGTTGGCTCTTGTTTGGATAGTGACCAATATTTTGGCTTGCCAATGCTCCACTACCAACTCTAGTTCACCTTCTAGTTCCAAAATGTATTTGTTTAAATAAAATATAATAAATATGATATAGTAATAAGAGATAGCCTTTAAGGGCCTAGTCTCACAATGTAAGCTTTTTTAGCAAACTAGTTTAGCTTGTTAAAGAGGCTTACATTTTGGAACAAAGGGAGTACATGATAGTTTTTTTTTGCGAATTCAGTGAGCTTTATTCATCAAATGATAGGGTTACAATCACTCCGGAGAGTTTCAGCAAGAAAACTTGGGTTATAGTTGATCCACAGGCATCTTCTCCTAATACTACTAGCTTGCTTAGCACATAAATGGGCACCACAATTAGCATCACGCCCAACAAAACTAATGCTACAGCTAGTCAAAGCTCTTTTAATTTCTCTAATCTCCTGGAAAATAGACATAATTTCTGAGGTATTATTGTTCTACTCATTGAACAAGTCTACGGTGATTTTTGAATCGCTCTCTATGATCCCCGTGAGAACCCCCGCTCAAGCGCAACTCTTGCACCTTCACAAATAGCTTGTGCCTCCATGCACAACACGTTACCGGCATGATCAAACCATAGAGCTTGGGCTCTGCTGATCATACTACCATGATGATCCCAGACAATCAACCCAGTGCCGTCTGATAACAATTGGGCATTGAAACTCGCGTCCGTGTTAATTTTTAGCACTCCCACGTCAGGTGGCTTCTAGCTATATTTCTTCCTGAGAACCTTGGTAGGTTTATCAAGCCCTAACTGAGCAAGGTCTAGGGTTGTCTCCATAACCCATCGAACGGATTCAGTCACAGAGCGAGATGCTTACATTTTGGAACAGAGTGAGTACATGGGGCGAATAGCTCCTATGCGACGTCTTTGTAGCGAATTGGCTGCAAAGCGACATCGTTCGCAATAATAGCTGTGATGCGACATCTCTCTGCGCAGAAATAGCCTAGGCACGACATGGCCGTTAATTCATTATCCCCACGCGGTAAACCCCGTTTGACCGTTACATGGATTAGTTTATTACGAGTGGGACCTCACGCGTGCTCTGTAGCGGTGGTAATAGCTCCTATGCGACATTTGCCACTGTTCGTGGGGGAACAATCTCTGCCCCTCTGCCACGCGCCGGCGTCCCTTGGAGCTCGCTCCTGTCCTGTCGTCGGGTCTCGGCTTCTCCGGCCTGGAGGAAATCATCCTTGCGACGGCGGTAGATGGAGCGGGCGAGTCGAGCGGCGGCGCGAGAAGAGAAGCGGCAATCGGAGTCGAGCAGGCGGGCGGCGACGCAGGGCTTGCGGTCGCAATCGCAGGTAAGGCCGACGAGGGAGGGTGGAGGATGGGGTGGTGCGGGTACGCGGTCGCAGAGGAGACCGGCGGCCCGATTCGTGACTCGGGCAGCGGCGAGGGATTCAACCTATCGTCTTTGCAAGCGATACCGGATTTCGGTGAAGCAGGTGTTGAAGCTAGCGTGGCTGCGTCACGGCTACGGCGGCAAGGGTTTTCCACTTTGCCGTCATTCGCCGTCGAGGCCGAGACAGAGGCTTGCCTCGATGCGCAACAATGTTGCGGACGACCAGAGCAGCTCGGGCCGGAGCTCATCGAGCAGGATTTCAACCCCGAGCCTGGACTTCGAAGTAGCGGTGAGCCTAGAGGATTTCAGTCTAGTTGCCGGGCTGGCGGAGGACAGATTGGTGTGCTCAGAAATTCTCTGCGAGATGAAGTTGAGCTAGAGGAAACAGTTACAGAGCCAGCTCCAGGCCCAGCGCTGGGAGCGTGTGGGGGAGTACTTTTGTGAACTGGCCATGTAATCACCATGTCGAACACCTTCGGGGCGTGCTCTGGACATGCCGATGTTTGTATTCGCACGTTCTTGTGTTCACCATGTCCAACACTTTTGTGAAACCTTGTCAACTAGGTAGAGGCTTATAAAAGATGTCATCTATAGACAATGATTTACTTCTTTATTTACCAAGTGGTAAATAAAGTGCCATTTGTCACTATAAAAGATGTCATCTATTGAAGCATTTTTTGTTTGAATATATCTAGACCTTGTTTATCAATTGGAGTTGTTAGTATATGACAAAGTAAGAACATGTGCACTGGTTTTTTCATTTTTTGATTGTTTTTGAATTTTTTATGCTTATTTTAAAATCGATCAAACCCAAGTTTGACCAACATTTAAACAAGTTTGAACTCATTTGAAAGTGTGCACATGAAATAAGTTTAAGACATGAACATGAACAATTTTAATACATGAACATGAAATATATTTTGAATGTTTTTGAATTAGTTATGCTAAACCGCAAGTGCACAAGTTTTTTTTTAGTTTTGTTTTTTGAATATGTCAAACACACATTAGCCACGGTCCAAATGGTGTTTTTTTTCTATTCTCACCGCCTCGCCACGGCCGAACGGCACGGCCCAACCAACTAAGGCCCAAACACCTCGCCACGGCCCAATACCACGGCCCAATGCCACGCGTTCTTATCCGCCCATTTTTCCCCACTCACTCGTCGCTCCCACTGTCGCCGCCGCTCCCACTTGCTCGCCGCCGGCGACCAATCCACCTCCAGCTGCAGATCCAGCACCGCGTAGCCACAATGTTTAGGAGGGGGGCTTCAAACTCGGGCCGCGGTGGCCATTCCGGTGGCGGTAACCGCTCCGACGAGGACGACGAAGAGTTCGTCCTTCCGGACGATTTGCCGCCGATTCCGCCGGGCGGGTGCCGCGTCACGCGCGGCGGCCGCACCGGCACCTGCAGCTTCCGCGTCCTCCTCGACGTCGTGTTGCCAGCATGGAAGAGGGTGGACGACGCCGACGCCGAGCTGGCCGCTGCGGAGGAGGCGTTCAAGGCCGGCGAGGAGGGCGCCGAGCAGCGCTTTCGTGTGGCGGTGGACGCGCGGGAGGTCGCCGTGGCCGTCCTCCGCATCGTAGAGCAGGAGGACCTCAGCGTCGATCCGTAGATTGACGACACCGCCGCCGCACCATCGCCGGCAACCGAAGGGCAAATTTTTTAGTTTTTATATTTTGTTATTATTAGAAGTACTATGTAAAATGGCCGTTTGTGGCCCACCCCCTAAATATGAATGAAAATGGCCCTTGTCCATTAAAAAACATTCACCAAAATGTTGTTCAAACTTGTGCACTTGTTTAAAAGATGATGCACAAGAATTTGCACGAAAAATCCTTCACAAACTATGAATCATAAAATATTCAAAAAACATTCAAAATATATTTCATGTTCATGTATTAAAATTGTTCATGTTCATGTCTTAAACTTATTTCATGTGCACACTTTCAAAGGATCCAGGCTTAGTTTTTCATTTTCATGTTTTAAACTTGTTTAAATCTTGGTCAAACTTAGGTTTGACCGAATTCAAAATAATCATAAAATATTCAAAAAACATCAAAAAAATGAAAAACCAGTGCACATGTTCTTAGTTTGTCATATACTAACAACTCCAATTGATAAACAAGGTCTACATACATTCAAACAAAATATGTTTGAATGTGGTGTGAAATATCAAATCTCAAACTATGAACTCTCATGTGTGAAGAGATGTGGTTTTGGATTTGCAACATGAAATTTTCTAAAAACTCACCAAAGCTTCATTTTGGAGTGACTAAGAAGGAATCAGGCTTAGTTTTTCATTTTCATGTTTTAAACTTGTTTAAATCTTGGTCAAACTTAGCTTTGACCGAATTCAAAATAATCATAAAATATTCAAAAAAACATAAAAAAAAATGAAAAAACCAGCCCACATAGTCTTCTTATCTACATAATAGATTTGTAGAACAGTTATTTGGCTGATTTAGACAAGGTCGAAAATAGCTTGCTTAGAAATGAGGTCGTTTACCCTGCCTTTGGAGCTCCTTTTTAGCACTTTTTTCATGAAGGCTCGGATTGACGACCAAGTTAGAACAAACAAGTTTATAGTTTGGAAATCATTGCAAATTGTGTTCTATCTATATAGTGTCATTCCCCATGCTCACAATTTGGGGTGTATTTTTGTTAGATGGAGGGTTGTAACTATTACCTCCTAATGGTGGTAGATTTGTCGCAAACATGGGCATAGCCTAGTGGCAAGGGTTGATGCCTCCCTTTGCCCACCCAAGTTCGAGTCCCCATGCTCACAATTTGGGTGTTGCATTTCCTGTTCTAGTCCAGTAGCTCAGTGGGTCGGGCATCTCCCATCCATCGAGATATTGCACTGGGACAAAAAAAAATTAAATCTTGATTTTTTGTCTTCTCAAAATTCAAATGGGCTCTAAAGGTAGGGTAAACAGCTACATTCCTAAGCAAGTGTTTTTTTCGCCTTATCTTAATCAGGCAAAACAAACTCCTAGACTTGTTTTCTATCTATATAGTGTCATTCTGAAGTCTCACTATTTTTTTGAATTAATCTTCATCTAATTTATTTTCTTTTGAATAATAATGGTTTATTTGCAAATCAAAAAAAACTCAAGTTTAAAAATGAAAATGAAAAACTAAACTCAAGTTTAAAAATGAAAATGAAGTAAAATTCTAGTGAAATTCTAGATCTAGGTATTTTATTTCGAATTAAACTGATAAAGAACAAAACCTAGGAAAAAAACGCTAACTGTGCCAGATCTAGCACTTTTCTAGGCCCAGTAGCAGTATTCGGCCCGCTAATGTTTTTTCGCTGATTTAATTCACGGGACGCCTTTTAACTTTGGGTTGGGCCACGGCCCACGTACTAATCCCTTTCTCAGGCACGGCCAAGGCCATTTTTTCCCACCGCGTCGCGTTCCCCTCTCCTATTTATCCACACAAGTGTGTCGTACCCTAGCTATTCTCACCCACTCCAGATCTGCGCCACTCTCGCCGCCGGCGACCAAAACCACGCAATCTAGCCCCGCCGCCGCAGATCAAGCCCCGCCGTGCGACGATGATGAGGCGCGGAGGTTCCAGCTCGCGCGGCGGCCATTCCGGCGGCGGATCTGATGAGGAGCGGAAGCGGAATGGGCGGAAGCGGTCGGCGCACGCCTCTGACCCCGAACGGGCGCGTCGGGTTGCTTCTGACGGCGGTCGGAATCGCGGCGCCCGCAACTACACCAACTACGGGATCGCGGCGCCGCCTGCGTACGCCCGGCGCGCCGTCGACGAGTACGACCGCCAGATGGAGATGGCGGCGGCGGCGCGAGGCAGCCGCTACGAGCCGGGCGGAAGCTCCTCCGGCGCGGGGAGCTCCGCCATTGCACGAGCACCGCTGCCGCCGCCGAAGAGGGAGGAGGAGGAGCAGCAGGGCTTGGCACCGCGCGCCGGGCGCGTCGGCCTTCTTCCGGGAGACTACGTCGATGACGGCGACCTCGACTGGGTCACCGCTGAGCTGATGGAGCGCACCAAGGACGAGCAGCAGCAGCTCGTCGCCCACCGGCAGATGGAAGAGGAGCTCAACGAGTTCCGCTACCTCCATGCTATCGAGGAGTCCCTCGCCGACATGCCGTGGGGCGCCTCCGACTCCGAGTGAGCGGCGCCGCCGCCTCGTCGCCGCCGCACCCCTGGGGCTCACTCAAGTGAGCCCAATTTTGGATGGATCGAACTAGGGGTAGGAGCTGCGGTGACGTCCTACTCCGTGCCTGCCCTGTAATAGCGTAGATATGAACTAATCCGTGCCCGTGTGGCTTTTGCTCCGACGAGCCCTGCCATTAGAACTACTCCGTGTGTAATAGTATACTTATATGCTATGTTTGTGTGCAGTTTTAATTCTGTCTGTCTGTTGTTTGAATTCTTGTCTGAATCGGAGCTTCCCAATATTATCTGTTATGCTTGTCTGAATGGGAGCTCGCCGGCGTTGCCGTGCTTCGTCGCCGGAGAAGAAGAAGACAGGCAGGGGAGGATGCGCGCGCAGGGGAGGAGGATATAACGGTCGTCGTTGCTGTGTGGGTCCCATCTTATGCAAGCTGACGTGGATAAGTTGTGGGTCCCACCCGCCGGCTCCCCATAATCCTAATCCTAACTAACAAACTGCGCTTAAGTGTCAAGTCGCAGCAGAGCAATTTGTTCAAACAGCGATGTCGCAGCAGAGCTATTCCTGCCAACGACGTCGCTGCCCATCAATTGACAATGAAAAACATCGCATAGGAGCTATTTGCTCGAGTACATGATAGTAATGTGCTACTATCAGTAACTGCTAATATTTGGATTACTGCTATTGTGAGACTAGTATGTGACAGTTCTGCAAATTTCGAAGTTTATTTGACTCAACGTGTCCATCAATGAGGTTGTGGTGGCAATCCATTGTCAAGTGTCCAAATTCAAACACCTTAGAAACATAAAAGATTAAATATACATATCCTACCAGGTGACCACAAAATGGTATATTACCAATTCCTATTAATATTTCTCTGATATTTGTAAGTACCTCTTTTCTATGAATCCCATGTAATGGTTAGGATCTTGTTTGTGCACTCTTTGTTTTGTTGATTATTTCATTCTTAATTGCTTAATTTTCAGGTTCTCTCTCTGTTATCATAAAACGTATGAACGCTCCACGAGTTTCTGTTATGTCGTGTGCTGACGTGTGACTTGTTTTTGCAGTGCAAAAGATGAAAAGGAGGTTGCATTGTGTATTGAAGAATTGAATGCTCCGAGCTTCTATCCTTCTGTGGTATTACTTTGGATAAATGACTCCTTTGAGAGAAAAGACGTGGAGAGAGAGTTGTTGGCAAAGCTCTTTGTTGGCCTTTTTAATGGTGGATATAATTTATTTCTCAAGGATCAACTCATTGAGGGGTAAGTGATTTGCTTCTTTCTCCTCTCATTGTCCATTCCTATTCACTAGTGTGTGTGCTGACTACAAGAAAATGTTCAGCCTCTCGTCTGTTTTTTCTTCATTGGAAGACGCCCTAAGTGATTCTCCAAAGGCCTCGGAGTATCTTGGGCGACTCTTTGCCAGGTTTGTCCTGGAAAACATATTGCTTTTGCAAGACGTAGATAGATTGATCGAAGAAGGCGGAGAGGAACCTGGACACCTTGTACGGGAAAGGTCTCGGGGGTGATGGGCGCTCCATCTGTGCGGACGTTGTGCGAAGGTTTTTCCGAGCGAAAGCTCTGCGCTCCGGCGCCAATGACGGCGATGCTTGCGGGTGTCGTTACCCTCTTGGGGCGTTGTTGTGGTTGCCCTCGCTGCGTTAGGGTTCCGGGTGAAAACCCTTGACCATTTCGGTCTCGTCGGCGGCGGCGTGTTACGTCGTTACCCTCCTGTGGGCGTCGTCGTGGAGCCTCGTCACTTTGGGCTTGTTTCGTTGTCCTTGGTGGCAAGTTTGGTTCTTCTTGTTTTTCTTTTTCCTATCTTTGATCTGCTTTGTAAGAGGTTCCCCTCATCACATTGTATCGGTTCGGCCGTTGAGGCTTTATTTATAAAGCGGGGCTACGGCCTATTTCGTCGACCTTGTACGGGAAGGCATCGCAGCTGATGTCCTTGGGGCAGTTCTTGAGTTCATCAAGAGAGAAAAGGGGGATTCGTTCTTGAACGAGGCCAAGACCGGCTCCAATCTCAAGTTGGAGGATTTCAGACCACAGCATCTCAAGAGATCAAAGCTGGATGCCTTCATGCAGGCATAAAGGAGATTTTTTACTAGCTTAACAACTCATGGGTGTTGTCGCCAAGCCAAGGAGTCCCATGTCTTCGCACCCAGCCGCCTTTTTGATCGAACAACTGCAAATACCGCCATCAGATGCTTTGCCCCTAGCTGCTACACAACCATTGTATTCTACTGTGAAGATGATGTATTCCATTCTGTTCAGACTTGTTAGTGGTTGTAATTCATATTGTTGCGGACGAGCACAGCTGGGTGCCATTTCGTGTTGGCTCCTGATGAGGAATATTTTTGTGATCACAGAGGGTAGAGGTCAGCTAACCAATATCTTGTCGGGAGTAGGGAGAAATATTAGGTTCGACTTGATGCATCCCGTTGCTTCTGACCGATATTCTTTTGTGATAAAAACAACTCTAGTTCACCTTTTTAGCCAATGTTGGCCAACTTGTGGGCAAGAAAAGACTCAACCAAAATTTTGTCTGCCAAACTTTTGGTAGGGCATTCTTGGGCAAAAACCAAACACACCCTAGGAGACAGGAGAGGCTCACAGTTAGGGTGCCCCGTGTCGGGCCAGTGGCAGGAGTGAATCGCGGCGGCGGAGCGAGGGATTAGGGGAGAGAGCAATCTGGGACGAGGAACCGCCGGCGCAGCGATGGACGGGCGGGCATGCCGCCATTTTTGTCGGAGTAAAATAGTCACTGTAATTGAGCTCGTGACTTCCATCATTACCGTACACGGCTATACGCGAGTTACGGCCACGGAATACGTGCGAGTGTGTCATCAAAGGTCACCAGCGCGTGTACAGCGACGTATTTGCTGACATGGCACTACCTCAACCCCACATGTCAGGCCTAGTTGTGTTTCATTTTTTAAAACCCCCTAAAAATATTTTTCCTTTCAAAAGAAAGGCCCCTACTCAGTTTCACACAGTAAAGAAAAAAAAACTCCCGAACGAGCGCTTGGAGGTCGTCGCCGCGTCCCCTTCATCTCCCGAACAACATCTCATGCACCAGCTCGGCAGTGCTTGAAGCCGAGGGTGAGGTGGTGCCGGAGATCTCCCCTTTGCAGTCGGAGAGGAAGCCCACCCCGAGCACAACCGGGGACGGCGACATACCCATTGTCGAGCTCTGGCCTGGATGGCTACGTGTTCCCGTCCCGTGCTTGGCACCGTTCAGTCCGAGACCGTGCTGGCGAGCTCGACCTCCAGCACTCCGGCCCGCTCAACCTACAGGCAAGCACGATCTTCATTGCCCCGGCCACCCCGCCCAGCGTTTCGGCCGAGTCGAGCTCCTAAGCCCATGCATCGTTGTGACGCTAAGGAACCGAGGCGAGCGAGGCTTCTGCCTAGCCGTCACCGCTCCAGCTCACACGTGTGCCGCCTGCGACGGGAGTAGCGTCCTCCGAGCATCACCAGCACGGCCCACACCCGAGCTCCAGCAGCACGCGGCGCCGCCGCTCCTCCTGCTATGTTTTCCTTATGGATTCTAGCGGCGCCTCAACCCCCCGCCCCTACCGGCGAAGCCGATGGCAACCACTGCTCGCTCGCCAATCGTCAGCACCCTGGGCCATGACCGCGGCGGGCAGCCATATCACGTGCGCCGCTGTCCCCAGCATTAAATGTCCAAATTGGTTGACTCTCGGATTCGTATAGAAAAGCATTATTGGAAGGGGTAATTTTGCAAAAAAATCACTTTTGGAGGCTGGTCAACACGGTGCCATGTCAGCAAATACATCGCTATACAGGCTCCGATGACTTCTGATGACACAGGCCCGCGTATTTAGTGATCGTAACTCGCGTATAGCTGTGTACGGTGATGATGGTGAGTAACGAGATCAAATACACTGACCGGATTTTACTCTTTTTGTTGGGATGATATCGGACAGGTGACCGGGCCGCTGGCCTCCTCTTTGGCTAGTTTTCCCCCTTTTTCAGCTGTCCTTTGCCCGTTTAAGAAATAATGCCCTTGGCCATTTTTAGACGAGGGCATTTTTTACCATTCTTTTTCCCAAAAATAAAAGAATGGCAAAAAGATGCTCTCGTCTATACCTAGCCATTCTAAAATCTGCCATGAAAGATGAAACCTCTAGTGAGGTTTTGATAGCCCTTTTGATATCTCACGGCAGTGGCCATTTGGCGTGAAAAAAATTAACGGTTTCCAGTTTATTTTTTCCGGTGTTTTTTTTAAGATTTTTCCAGCTGTATAAGTCACCATAGGCAACTCGCTATAGACGAGAAGAATATATTTCATCTTTAATGAGAAAATCAATGCGAAAAGTGAAATTTGAATTCTGATAAGCTGTGCGTACAACCATCATACTAACCATCCACCATCCAAATACAAGTTAGTTCTATCAAATTGCATGATCGTATTCCTCTACATTCCCTACAACATTAACATTTCTCATGCATGAAAATTATTTTTGAGAAAATTCCTTATATGACACTCTCTTAAAATTTTGTTCCTTCTTTGACACCGGTAAAATTTTTGTTCCCTATATGACCTCTCCCCAAAATTTCTTTCCCTATATGACACTCTAGTGCATTTTGTGAACCAACGGTGTTAAACAGAGGCATGAAAGACCTTTTTACCCCTGCTCTGCTGCTCCAAATCCCACGAATCAATCCAGCTAGCTCGAGCGATTGGAAAGGATTGGTTGTGTGTGGAGAGTGTAGGCAATAGGGATATTTCACATGTAGTTTGGGCCCCGGCACTATCATAGCCGTCGGTTTCGTGGAAAGTCAAGATCGGATCATTTTTACATTTAGGTACCTATAAAACAGATAAATTAACCTGCAGTCCTGAAGAGAGTATAAAAACCACCCACCAAACCCTAACCTTATCCGCCTGCCTCCCCTCCCTCTCCACCCTACTGCCCGAGCCGCCGCCTGCCTCTCCTCCCTCTCCACCCCACCACCCGCCGCCGCCCGCCATGGCCGGAGTCGCGAGCTCGAGTTCTTCCCGACGGCGACACCTGCTCGAGTTCTTCCGTCAGCAGTAGCAGCCCTCCCGCGTCGAGCGTGCCCAAGCCATGGCCAGAGTCGCGAGCTCAAGTTCTTCCCGACGGTGGCACCGGCACGAGTTCTTCCGTCAGCAGGAGCAGCCCGCCCGCGTCGAGCGTCTCCGGCCTGTCTGTGGTGTCCAGTGAAGGCTTTGGAGAGTCTCATCGCCTGAGCGGCGCCTCCCCTTCATCGCCATCGAGTCTGGCGACCAGGCCCGCTGGCGACCGATGCACACGCTCGGGTCAGATCTTGGCCGCAAGGGCTTGGATCTTGGCCGCCAAGGCTCGGATCTGGCCTACGAGGGCCCGGATCTGGGCCAGAAGGATGTGGATCCGGATCCCTCCTTCCTTTTTATTTGGTTTTAGATTCGATCATGGAAAAGCCGTGGTGATGTCCGTGCTCCCTCCCCCTCTTCCCTTGACTAGCAGAATTCGAAGTTTTTAATTTTATTGATTTTTTAGATCTGGGCCATTCAAAGTTCTATTAGATCTTACGTTTATCCTGCATCGTGGCAGCGTTTTTGAATCTTGTGTGCATCTTCTCGGTACAGATTTGTGTGGATTTAATCTCTTTAACCATTCGATCTTGTTTTCTGTAAATATTTTGATCTCGTTTCTTGCATTTCCAGTATGAAAACTTCACCGTACTAATATATCTATCTGGAACTGTGTTGTTGCTTGAGGAATTTCTCATCTCGAGTAGATCTTTCTTAGATTTTCTAGTTAAGTTTCAGTTTTCTTAATCACATTAAGAAAGTATTCTATGAATATAGTATGAGGAATTAGGACTTGAGGGTATCTAGCGGAGGAAAATCTTCTTTAAAAAATTGTGCATATTTTATTTTCCAAGATCAGGTTTGTATTAATCATGATGAATCTCTAATGAAACTGTAGATTGTAAATGAATTCATATTTTAACTTGTATGTTTATTTCTTTTTCAGAACGGATTTTTATGGATCATTGGAGCTTGTTCAATTTTTTTTTGTTGCAGTGAAGATTCATTTCTGTTTCTTATATATTTGCTGGTGTACCTTTGTAAATCTCCCTTTCTTTGGAAATGTGGGTATTGTAGTTGAAGGGTATTCAAGGTTCAGTGAAGATCCATTAGTAGTTCCAGCGTGGTTTTCGTATGAATATATGCATTGTATATGAATAGTGCGTGAATATTCCAGTGAAGATCCAGTAGTATGACTCTGAAATGTATATGAATTTTGTGTGGGTATTGTATGCATTATTCTTCGAGTTCTGTTTATTGAATATTCGGATCTTTTGTTATCTATATGTATTTTCGAGTTTGAAAAATTATAAGAAATATGTGTGGAAGCTGAATATTTTTCAACACTATATCTTCTATTAACTAAAAATGAAACTTATTACTATCTTGATGAACATGAATATTCAATAACTATAAATATGTGTGTGACAGTTATATTATTTTCTTAGTATCTTAATTTCTTAATCTCTTGGTGGAAAAAATGATTTAAGAGATTTGAAATGGACGCGAAATAGAAATGAAACTCTTTTGAACATTCCTACAAAAATCTCCTAAGAAATCATGAGAATTTTGTTCCATCGAATTAATCTTCTAGAAATTCTTTACGATTTTGTTCATCGATTTAATCTCCTACAAAAATATTCAACAATCATTTCATTAAATTAATAATCAACTAGTCTTGAGATGAAATTACCATAAGTTTTGAATCTGGATGAAACATGAACGAAATATATGAAAAAACCGTTCTTCTGAAACTTGTACGAACATTTTGTGAAATGAAATCTTGAGAAAAGATCTATACGAAATATTTGTGTGAAAAAATGTCATGAAAAGAAATTTTGTGACATTGTTTCATAAAACGAATTGCTGAATATTCTCTCAAAATATCTTATGTGAAAGTGTGATAACAATTGGTGAAACTTTGTTAAATCTATAATGGTTTTAAAAATTCTGTGAAAATTGTGTTTAATTTTATATGAATTGAAATTTCTATGAAACAATCAATGTGAAAACATTTAATTTCTTGAGAAAAGAAAATGGTAGAATATTTTTGAAAACTGTACAGTCTATCTAAAAAGCTGGGAACTAGGAGGGGAGAGAAAAATCAGAACTTATAAAATGCTGTAAAGGTGAGGGCTGTTGTGCAAATGCGGGGTGAAAACTTTGACCAAAGAACTACCGTTTGATCTCACAGCAATGAACGGTAGAGATAGTGCCTTGGGCCCAACTTACATGAGGAACTGTATTTCCCGGCTGTAGGAGCACTAGCAGCAATGCATGCATCGCGTACGTACGGCCAAAGGGAGCCCGTCGTCGTACGATGGTGAAATCTCCGGCCGGGTCGGCCGCGCGCGCTGCGTCTGTGGACGCGCGATGTGCGCAGCGTCCGTATCACGTCGTGCGCGTGCGCATCGCCGCGCCGGTGCTGTTCCCCGTGCTCGCGTCGTGCGCGTGAGCGCCGTTTTGTGGTTCCTGGCAGTTTTCTGTCGGGGAGGTGCACACACGGGGAGCTGCACAGAGGATTTGCGTGCGAGCTTCCTGGCTATGGCGTTGCTCTGCTCCTCCTCCGCCTGGACCCGTGGTCCACGCCGGTGACCGACCTCCTGTGCGTCCTCCTCGTCCCCACGGACCTTCGCGAGCACGGATGTGCGGCGCACGTGCACCCGCCCCGCCCCAACCAGCTCCCCATCCACGCGCCGCCACCCAGGCCGGCCGTGCATTCGGGACCCCGACGACCCTCCCCACCCAGGTCCTCTGCCCCGAACGCCATGCCCGGCGCCGCCGGTGGGCTCGAGGACGCCCATGCCACGGAGAAGGCCAGCTGACGCCGGGCGCTTGCGGCGATTCGTCGTATACGGCGGCCGCGGAGTCGAGGGATTCCGCGAGGAGGGCGGCGCCGCGCTAGGATGGAGACGAGGGCATTTTTGTACGCCCGATTTTTCTTTAACGAACAGCATAACAGAGTAACGGCGGTGTCACAAAAGGAAAGAAATTTTAAGAAGAGGTCACGTAGGGAAGAAAAAATTATCAGTGTCAAATAAGGAACATGATTTTAAGGGAGTGTCATATAAGGAATTTTCTCATTATTTTTGGAGCTGTCTACGACAATTTCAACAGCAACACATTGTCTGATTTTCTATCTCTAGACATCTTTTTGTGCTTTAATTTATTTCCCCAGGGTTCTCTAGGCTTTATTTTTTGCGCTTCAATTTATTTCCCCCGTGAATTGAATACGTTATTAGCGGAGATTGCCACAGCCAATAGGCTCGTTACACGTCACCGCTACTTGGCAACAGATAAGGAGCGTCCGTGCCCACGAAAACTCGTTTGTTTGAGATCGAGTTGCTGATCTCCCTCCTCCTCTTCCTCCACGATCGGTCGAGCAAGTGATCGGCGCTGTAGCATGGCGTTCATGGCGAGCGGCAGGATGATGATGGCTCCGACCAGAGCAAGCTTCGTAACTCCCCGCAGCTTCTTCAACTGGGCAGAGGCGCGAAAGAAGCCGATACGCCGCCGCCGCCGCAGTTCCAGTACCACGACGTGGAGCCGCCGTTCCCCACGTCGCTCGTGGACAACACGCACCTCAAAGGCCGCGAGCTCAGCTGCTGCTACAAGGCCACCGTGGACGGCTTCGGCGCGACGGACTTCCACCGGCGGTGCGACTTCAAGGGCCCCTGCGTCGTCGTCGGCTACACTGCGGGAGGCTCCTTCAGGTTCGGCGGGTTCAGCCCGGAGGGGTACCGCAGCACCGACGACTACTACGACACGCTCGACGCCTTCCTCTTCTACTGGCCCGCCGACGACGAGGCCGCCGGGGCCGGGCCCGTGGTGCTGCCGAAGGTGGGCGGGAGCGGCGCGGCGCTGTTCGACTACGCGCGGGGCGGGCCCCAGTTCGGCGCCGACGGGCTGCTCATCGGCCCGCCGCTCACAGCGGTGATGGGGGTGTTCACGGGGCCCGACGCCAGCGTGGGCGTCGGCGACCTCCGGCGCGCGCGGTCGCGGCTCGGGCTGTCGTACGCCAGGAGGAAGGACGGCAAGGAGAGCCTGTTCGGCGACGACTCCAAGGCCGACCTCGACGAGGTGCTCGTCTTCTGTAGCCCGCAGATAGCGAGCATGTACTAGCTAAATTAGCTTAAAATCCTCAACAAGAAAAAGAAGCGAAATTAGCTTAAGATCTTAAGATTTAGATATGGAGGGATAATTAATGGTTTTGCATTCTCAAATCGAATGAGAATTAGTTTAGGGCTCAATCGATTTAACCACCGTCAAAAAACGTGTCGGGATTCGTGCAACTGCTAGGTCATCTTCTTCCTCGCGACGGCGACGGCGACAAGCTGAGCCAGAGCCGCCACAGTCGCGGCTGGCCACGGCGGAGTGCAGGGGTGCGGGGTCACTGGAGTCGGAGGAGGGCTTATAGGGATGGCCGGGGCAGCCGCAGACCGGTGAAGGAGAAGCTCAGGGCAGGGCGGAGCGGTGAGGTGTCGCGGCAACGCGCCGGCCACGGGCGGGGTGGACGGCGGTTCTGTCGATGATGGCTGCGGGGGAGCTCGCCGGAGTTGAGAAAGAAGAGATGAAAACTAACTAGTAAGAGAGGGTATGATTATGCTGCATTCACGTTATTGTTGTGTTTTCGAGAACGAAGAGACTAGACACTATGGAGAAAAGAATTTGCCAAGTGTCGCTATCTGTGCCGAGTGTATTTCCTTGGCCACTCGGCTCAAGCGTGGATTAAAAAAAAGGCTCGGCAAAAAAATGGCCTCGGCAAACAAAACAAAATAAGCTCGGTAACACTCAGCAAAAAGAGTCCAAATGGGTCCCTCAAAAAGAAAAGTGTCCAAATGGGACTTTGGTTTGGAAAAACATACGGCAGATACTTTAACTTAATTTTTTATAAACTTAGCAATTTAAATTACACACAACTCAGTATTTATATATTATTCAAAAATTGTAATTTTAGCAAAGAATGTTTAGCCAGTAGGATGCACTTATGGAGTGACGCGATAATTGAGATTTCCACGAAAAATAACTGAAATTTGCATAAGGACTATCATGAATAGACAATCCAAAAAACATTTTCTAAAATATTTATAATCCGAAAAAAACGCCTAAAGAAAATATATACTGTATGGTAAATGGCCGAGCAGCATTATCTCTCTGCTCCCGCCATTGGCAACCGCTAAAACACCCGGCCACCCCTACCACACTTCATCTCTGCCGCCGCGGCCATCCATGGCCGCCTTCACTCTCCTCCGCCTCCTCTCCCCGTCAGCGCCGAACCTGCATGATCTAAGCCCTAGGATCCACGCTTCCCTCCTCGCGCGCCCGACGCGCCGGCGTCGGCTCCCGGCCGCCCGCTGCTCGTCCTCGCCGCTACTGCCGCCACCATCGCCGCCGCTCGAGTTCCCCCTCCTCCCATTCCAGCCTGCGGAGGTAAGGCTTCTGAACCTCCACAAAAATCTAAGACCCTTTCTTCTGTTTTGTGTCGGATAGCGTTAGACAAAATCTGGTGTTAATTATTTAGCTTAGCTAGAACAGAGTTCATTACGAATAATTCACAATCGACCCAATGGTCGACTGGAAGCGGAAGGTACATGTCGAACTGGTTGGGTTCTTGGCAGTTTTTTTTGTTATCATTGGTGACTAGGGTGGACTGGATGAAGAAAAATTCAGAACTGCGAGACTTATTCCCATTAGACAAGGACGGTTGGGATGAGGGGTTCAACAGTCTGTTATTGGGTTGAAATGAACAGAACAAATTAGCTGAATCAGCCAAAGTGGAAATCCTGGCTGGAGTTGGTACGGGCAGGGGCTGTTTGGTAACCTTTCTTCATGAAACATGGTAGAAATAACTTTTCTTTGTTTCTGCTAATGCATGTCATCACCGTCAGGTTTGTAGAGTGATTGCAGTTGCTAGATGTGCTTTTAAAAGCGAGAATTGTTTTCTTACAAGAGCCTATTATCTGGGCCTACTGTTAGCTAGTCATTTCGATGTTGCAACAACGCATGAGTCATAATTTTGGCATCAGGACGTTGTTGCTGAGGTTATCACATCGCCATGGTTTGATTCTCCTCTAGTTGCATGCTGCCTCTGCATTAACCAAATAAAGAGTTCTCATTTTCCTTGTAGCCAACTTATGGATTTAATTTGGGAATCACATACATGAAGTGCACCATTTCTAATCAACATGTTTGCCGCAGTATTTATGTTCTGCAAAGTTATAAAATTATTACTTGGACAGTTGCTTGGCGTGAGGCTTGTACATTTCCTTACGAAACGAAAACATAGTAATGGGATTGTACTAAGATAATGAAATTATTATAGGTGTTGATTCCGTCTGAATGCAAGACTCTGCACTTGTATGAAGCAAGGTATCTAGCATTGCTAGAAGAGGTAATTACCACCGGCTCAATCCATTGCTTCATGCTACTTCTGCAATCTCGATATATATTTTCGTACCTAATGCAATCGTATTTTACAGCATAAAAAATATTTTCCATCATACATCTGTAGTTTTATCATCTAAGACCTCTCTTTCGGCGAACCTCCCACCTTCCTAAAGGCAAAAGAGATTTTTAACCATGACCTTCCATTTGTGAAGTGTATATTTTGGCCTTATCCATGTGTATGCCATGACAAATGATGACACGTAATTTTTGTAAAAATGAAAGAACACATAAAATTCCCGATGAAAAACTATCTAGGATCTTCTTGCTCTTGCTTCTCTTACTTATGAGTTATTGTTATCTTGTTGGGAGTCTTCTTGCTCTTGCCTTCTGGTGACGAGCCTCTTTTTAATCCTACTCGCTATTGTTATCTTGTTGGGAGTCTAGTCTATCTACTTCCTCTGTTCTTAAATATAAGATGATTTAGTTATTTTAGCCTTTTCCAGATTCACATGTATCTAGACACGTTTTAGTGTGTACCTTCACTCATTTTAATCCGTATCTAGACCATATTTGAAATAGTTAAAACATCTTATATTTAGAAACAGAGGGAGTAGTTGTTACTTGTCAGGCTATTTCTTAACCAGTTTGCATTTTGTGCCATTTTATTCCTTACAGCTATACGATAGAACTATCTCTCGTCGTCTTTTCTTTTCATGCCCTAATTCTTACGGTTTCGGGCTTATTCACATGCTACATGGGCTAGTGATCCTTCGGATCGTCCGTCGCTTTCTCCTTTCTGTGTTTTTCTTGGTGGCTATCTCATTACCGTGGAAGAGGAAGAAGCATACTACGTTTCTCGTTCAAGTTCAAAGGCTGAGTTGCGAGCTATGACTCTTTTGACAACATAGCTGACTTGGCTATGGTGACATAAACTCCTTTTTGGCTACCCGTGCTATCAATATTACGCGTGACCGTGTGAAGCATGAGCTCACCAAGCATATTTGTGTCGATGCTTTTCATGGTCTTCCGTGTGTACGATCAAGCGGTTGCTCTACATAATGTGCCTTTGATGTTATAGTTAGCGAATTTCTTTACGATTTCTCATAGTAGAGTATCACATAGTATATATACCAATCCTTAGACTCATGAAAATACAAGTTGCATATTTCCTAACAAGGCCCAAGTAGGCCAAGTCACCATGCTCAATTAGGCCCAAGTCCTCGGCTCCACCTTATTGAGCCAAGCATCGGCCCAACTAGCTTATTTTTTGGAGATGGTTTTGAATTGGTTCCTTTGATTTGTCGGGGGTGGATGCTACTAGGGCCACCACTGCCACCACCTCCAATATGTATAGTAGTAATACATACAAGCTGTCATATATCCTATTACTTGGTGGCATCATTTTAAGTTTTAGATGACATATAATTAGGCATACATTATAGTAGTTCCAGGGTCCAGCTAATCAAAATAAAAAGAGAAAAGACGATTATGTAAGTTATTTATTTTAATTAATAGTTACCTTATGGAAGATGACGCGTTAGCGAGATCGCTGAATCATTTAGGAATTTGTTTTTACATTTTTAGGTGACATATAATTTCGTGCGTTGTATTCGTTCGGAGGTCCAGCTAATCAAAATACAAGGATGACAGGTGATTTCGCAAGTTATTTATTGTAATAACAAGTTTCCTTATGGACGATAATGCGTTTAACGAGAGGCATGCATTTAAGCGGCCTTGTTTTTTATATTTTAGGTGACATATAATTACGCGTATATTATATTCGTTCCGAGGTCCAGCTTCGATTTCGTAAGTTACTTATTTTTTAATTAGCTTATCTTGTCAACGATGACGCTTAACGAGAGCCTCAACAATATATATTTTCTTATTTACTGTGAAGTAAAAAGTCTATAGCACCCTTATGTGGTGTATGGCCTATTACCCGCTATATCTACTCTCCAACCGTGGATCATACACTGAATGCATCACAACAAAGCAGGTGTATCGTGAGATTTAATGACTCCTAGCTTCATACCCTTCATTATAATTTAGTAAAAGAGTGCTTGGAAGTTGGAACAGTACAAAAGGGATTGTGGCACATTGTTCATGAAACACAAGAACCGCATATTTCTGCCATTCAAAAGTGATATCGGAAAACTTGTAAATCAGTCAACAAGCCTTCTTATCTTTCTGTCAATCCTCACTCAACAGGCGTTGTATAGGAGGCAAAATTCTCTTGTTCACTTTGTCCTTGATCCAGTTTTATCAAGCTCTTCCAAGGATTCGTTTGCTGTAAGATATGGTTGTTTGGTGCAGATAGAAAGTGTAAGTTCTTGTCCTTCACTTTGATATTCGATGGCAGGGTTCTTGTTAGGGTCATTTACCATTTCTACTCAATGATTTATCTCTAGTGTAGGTTCAAAAGATGGATTATGGAGCATTAGTGTCAATTAGAGGTGTATGTCGTGTGAACATCAAGAACCTTCTTCAGGTAAGCACATTCGGGTTCTTGAGTTTGAATTGTTCTTTTGATGTTGATGCACATATCATTGTTCGAATACTTGAGGACTTCTATCTATAATCTCTTCAGAGATCTTGTTCCCTTTTGTACCAGAATTGTGTGTTTCATGTTCACTGTATTACTTACATCTGCAGATTCTATAAGTTCACCTATGGAGTTTATACACGTTTCAAATGCTGTGTTAGTTCTGAATTATTTTTGGCACAGCTAGAAAGAAATTACAGAAGTAAATAATGGCCACGCATATGCTCTATTCAATTCTGAATTTGCTTTGCTCTTTTATGTAGCCACAGTTCACAATATCTGTTGTATTTTTCTCTATTTTAGATGGTCACATTGTTCCTTGATCCAGATGGAGCCCTACTTGCGCGGTGATGTTTCTCCCATGATGGACAAGTCTTGCGATGATGTCGAATTGGGCCTGAGAATTTCCAAACTAAGAGAGTCCATGTGCAATTTGCACAGCCTACAAATGAAACTGAGGGTTTAGTCACTAATTTTGTTCCCTTGGATGATTTGTATATCCTGAATAGTAGTTTTATCCTGGTTTCTGACATCACAACTTCTCCATTCAGGTGCCTGAGGATGAACCTC
The DNA here is from genome assembly GCA_947311845.1 of Poa pratensis. Classification (NCBI taxonomy): domain Eukaryota; kingdom Viridiplantae; phylum Streptophyta; class Magnoliopsida; order Poales; family Poaceae; genus Poa; species Poa pratensis. The sequence continues at coordinate 4,337,687 of CAMZMU010000045.1, forward strand.
TGCAAACCAACATCAAAAGCTCTCTACTGTGGTCTGAGAAAGAAACTTTCGAAGGGTACGATGAAAGTTTTATCCCTGGGCTACCGGAGCGTATCTCCTTTGCCGCGTACCAATCAGTTTCAGGTGATAATATAACATCCCATTTTCATCTCTGATCACTTCTTGACCATAGCTTCTGTTCTAAATCTATACTACCTGGAACGACCGACTAAAGTGATGCTGCAGAAACGATGTACATCAGTTTCATATGTGTAATCTAATATCAAAGTCATACACTACAGGTATGTCAGATGCAGAACTTCTTACCCTCCAAGAGTACAAGATTAAAGCAATGGATTCAACAGACACTCTGGAAAGACTAAACAGCGGAATCGAGTACGTAGAACATAATATCGGTATGATTGCTGCGAGACTGGCAATTCAGAATATATGATCCTCGCTGCACAGCTTACTCAACACTAGTATAGCATCAGCATCATCATAATATGATCATCATCATCATCACCAGGGAAGTGCGTACCTGATATTTCTAAGTTCTAACTGATGCTCATGACCTATAAAGAAGTCCAGTTACATGCTCTGACATCAGAACTCTCCACTTTGCATCTGCACTGTATACAAGGAGAGGACTAACACCGCGCTTGATTATTCTTAACACAGTTGATGTACATGCAGAGACTAATACGCGAGAGTGCAATTGAAATAACTCTTGCAATTTTGTTTCACATATGCTTTGTCTGATAAGTCATACTCATACATCATTCAGATCTCACGCGTTGTTCAAACAATTCTTATAACTTCATTCCATGAGATAATTCATACAACTGATTCGTATGGAAAGCCATAAGGCTACAGCTCTGGTACGAACTCTGCAGAGTCTAAACCGAAGTGATTCATACAACCGATTCATCTGGAAAACCTATAAGGCTACAAGTTCTGGTATGAACCTTGAAATCTAAATCGAAGCAACTCATACAACTGATTCATGATCTGGAAAGCCTAAAGGCTACAAGCTCCGGAATGGATGAACTATGTAAAATCTAAAGCGAAGTAAATATTGAAAGGGAAATAATCTAAGCAAAGATACACTATTCCGCTGCGCTGATTGGGAATCAGCAGCAGGAAATCATGAGCGAACGAGCGGCGGTGAGCGCTGGCAGAAGTATCGCCTATTCCTTCGGGGCTTCCACGATGATGTCCACGCCGAAGAGGCGGATGCAGCGACGTTTTCCATTGCCATGCGCCGCCGCCTCCTCCATCGCTGGCCGCTTCCCCATAGCGAAGCCGGGAGGGGAGCTGCTGCTGTTGGCATCAGGGACACTGGCCAGCGGGGCCCTATCCCCGCGGTGAACAGTCATGTGCCCGCCGAGCACCTGTCCGCTCTTGAACGTCTTGCCGCACACCTTACACGCGTACCCCCTTTTGACCACACCTGCGGCGGCGCCGGCGCCGGCGCTAGCACTGCCACGACCAAAAGCAGCAGGGCTAGCCAGATTTGCTGCAAAGGACACGGTTTCTCGGGCGGCACGCAATATCTCGGCGAAGCCCGGCATGGCCTGCAATTCCCGCACCCACTGCCCGAACACCGAGCGCATCACCTCCAGCACCGTCGGCACTGGTTCGTTCGGCCTCTTCTCCCTCTCCTGCTGCGGAAGAAGCGCCGGCGGTTCGGCGGCGGCGGCGGCGGCTGGAGCAGCTGGGCAGATCTTCATGTGCAGTTGTAAGCCTCAAGCCCATGGAAGCTCCTGGAGCACACGCAGCACGTACACAGAGTTCTGTCGACGGCACCTCGAGCAGACCCTCCACCGTTCACGCCTGGACGCAATGACTCCAGGATCGACCAGCCGGTGCCACCATGACTACCACCGTCTTCTCCTTTTTTGGAACCATGCAAAAGACCTGCATGTGATATACTATTAGAAGGAAGAACGCCACAGAATGGCAAGTCTACAGAACAAGGTCTAAGGCCCCCAAAAAGAGAGATAATAACCACAATAAGGCGATACCACACCTAGTTGGATATCCACCAACTATCATGACCGTCGAATTTGCATCCAACGGACGATATGATTCTTACTAGTTGATGTATTGATAAAACAAAAAAACATGCAACAACCAGCTAGAACTAAGGCACAAGCAGGAAAGACTAACCACCGTCTCCTCCGCCCAGACGCGGCGAAACACAGCGTGGCAGGGAAGCTACAGATCCTGCCAACGGTCTTCCTCCTTGATCAGCGTGACCGTGCGGGAACGAAGAGCTTCCGTGGCTGAAGGATAAAGGGAGTCTCCCGAAGCTGCGGGTATCAACTGGGCATGGGTTGGGGAGGGAAACTTTTCGGCGGCCATGGGATGTGAGGGGGAGGATGTGCAACCGGGAGAGATCTAGGGTCTTGTGTTTGAGGGGTTTAGCGGTGTGGTTGTTGTGTGAGGAGCCCTGTGGTTTTGTGGGTGGTGTTAAATAGGGGAGCAGGGTCGGGAATGGGGAAGGGTGGCTAGCTACCTTATTTGCACATTGGCCTTTTTAAGAAAATACTTACTACCATGGGCCCGTAGGCGCACTACAGCTGTATGAAAACACACACGATAGATAGACCCGAGGAAGGCAAGTTTTGTTCCACTTCCTGGCGTAGAAAGAACTTTGGTATGTCTGCTTGCTTGTGCGAAGGCAGCAGAAATGAGCCTTCGCCAGAGTAGGTTTTGAGGAGATCTTGATTGATCACTTACTCTACCTTTTTTTGACTCATTTCTTTGAACCTTTCCTCTCGACAGCCAATTCATATTACCAATCGAAAGATGGGGAACCCGCGGTAGGGAGCCTCTTAGTTGAGAGTCTGGAACTCTTTCTTGCTGATGAAATACGCCTATAAATAGAACCAACCCTCATGAGCCGTCCTCCACACATCACAATATTCGCCCCTTCCGCGCTCACCTTCTCATGGTTTGGCAATAATCTATGAGTTGGCATCACTACTGCTGAAGAAGAAGCACACTGCAACACTGAGTTTTCTAATGGTGACACCCTTTCATCAAAACGTCGTCCATGTATGAAGCAATGGTGGTCGACCTTCGTTGCAGCAACAACAATATCAGCCAAATTTGTGGCATTTCCTTGAAACTACATTCAAACCCATTTTGTGTTCCATAGAGTGTTGGTTTTTTCCACATTATTAGCACAACAAATAGAGCAAATTGAATCATTCTGATTGTGGAAACAAGACATACAAAGTATATCATCATGAGATTTAGTGAAGAAACTTCTATATGATATTCATGGACTATCAACACAAACATGTGAAACATTTGGATGCTATATGTGTTTATGACCAAAGATAGATCACTGAAATAAGAAAGAGATGAATGATCATCAACAATAAGATCAGTATCATCGTTAAAATACCTATCACTACTCACCATTTCATTACCTTGTGACTTGCCACATGTTGGTGAAATAGATGAACTTCGGAGCTCCTTATGGTCGGAGGAGGAAGGAGTACAATCATCCTAAAAAATCTTAGACACATATCTTAAATCTTTATCCACATCACATGAGCATTCCGAAGAGGAAAGATCGGCACAATAACTACATTTACATTGATAATCTCATTAGAAGTTTGAGCATTGAGATATGATTTTTCTTCTCATCCTCTAAAGATAGCCTTTTGGAATCCTTTCGAGGTGAAAAAGGCATATCTATAATTCTCTCTATATTTGGACCCACATTCCGGAAATGGTGAAGTATGTGAATTCCATAAACATATAAAAGTGTCATTGTGCACTAAACCCCTAGTCGATATTTTTACTTTAGAGACGGTGAAGCCTAATAAGGAAAGATACCAATTTAAAGGATCATGTTGAAGGTTTTTGTTGGTACCCACTTCCTAGGATTTTTTTTTTTTTTGAAATCCTCATGGGTTTGGCTGGTATGGGCTCCATTGCCATTTTTTTAGCAAAGGCTCCATTGCCATATCTGATGGCCTAGGGTGTGCACTTCTAGCTTTTTGTCATCGGATTATGCGGGCCTTGCAGACTATGCGAGGTGTACCCGCAAAGCCCACTTCGCAACAGGAGCCTCCTCTTCAACCCGTCGCGCGGCACCGCACCGGCTCACTCGCCGTCCCGCGCAGTGGCGGACCTAGGATTTTGACACTGGGTATGCCGTACAAAAATTTTGTTGGCCATTTCAATAAAGTATATGTACCAATTTAATAAATAATTGTATCGCTTAAGCGTATCAGGAAAGTTTAAACAATTCAATTTAATAAAACAGTACGTAATATGTAATTGAAAGATTAAGCGTAAAAGTGTCATAAATTACCATACAAATAGTTCAAAACCATACTAATAGTCTGAAATATGCATAAAATAAACTTACAGCACTACTTGTTTGGCTTGTCTGGCCTACGCCTCATTAAGGACATGAAAGTCTCGATTATATCATCTTCATCCACGTCCAAGAAAATATCCCGCTCAATGTATGTGACTAGACAATTATCCAAGAGGCTATCACCCATCTTATTTCTTAACTTTGTTTTCACTAAAGTCATTGCAGAAAACACCCTTTCAACACTTGCTGTCGCCACCGGTAGAACCAATACCAATTTGAGAAGCAAGTAAACCATATCATACACTTTATGCCTCTTTGTTTCAACAAGTTTAACTGAGAGGTCAACAAGATTCTCTACACCTTGAAAGTATTCATCTCGTCTCATATCATCAATATAATTATCAAGTTGCAATTCAAGCTTTAGCAAATCATTGCTCGGGATATCATTAGGGTAGAATTCAGCTAGTCTCCGTAACTTATGTGCATCAAAAGAAGCAAATGAGTTTGAAGGATTGAAGGCTGACATACAAGACAATAACTCCATATTGACCTCGTCAAACCGATTATCAAGCTCTTGACTAATTTTGTCAATTACCCCAATAAATACTTCTCTTCTGAAGTGGTCATCATTTGTTTGGTTTCGGGCACGGGCAGACCTTGTTGATTTTCCATAAGGCACATAATTCCCATCCATAGAAGGAACTTCAATACTATTTTTGTCACAAAACAAAGTGACCTTCTCAAGAAACTGAACCCAACCATCAGACCTCAATTTTTGCATTCTCCCCTTTGCCATATTAACAAGTCTGATTGCATTAAGAATATCTTGCTCCCTTCTCTGCAAACACTGAGATAATTCATTTGTATACCCAAGAATAAGAACCATTAAGTGTGCAAAGAAAACAAACTCAAAGCTCTCGAATGCTCCAAGCACATAATGTATTCTTGTCCAATCATCCTTATATGAAGTATCATCTCCAAGTTCGGTGAGTACTTCATGAATTGTGGAAAACATAACAACAATATTGTATACAGTTTTATAATGAGAGCCCCAGCGAGTGTCACCAGGCCTAGGCAAACACATCTCTTGATTTAATCCACTCCCAGTTTCAAGCTCACCACAATCAAGTGCTTTCCTGCTACTCTCAAGCCTAGCATTTCGAATCATGTCATGACGCTTGCAAGAAATCCCAACAATATTCAGCAAGAGAGACACTTGATCGAAAAAACTCACACAATCAGAATTTCCCTTAGCAACAGCAATAAGCACTAACTGGAGCTGATGTGCAAAACAATGAATATAATAAGCAGAAGGTGACTCTTTCATGATCAATGTTTTCAGTCCTTTAATATCTCCTTTCATGTTGCTAGCCCCATCATAACCTTGGCCACGAATTTGACTCACAGTCAAGCCCTGGCTAGTCAGTAAAGCTTCAATTGCATTCTTAAGTGATAAAGAGGTAGTGTCATCTACATGAACAACTCCAATAAAGTGCTCACATGGCCTTCCTGATTGATCAACATAACGCAAACAAAGTGCTAGTTGTTCTTTATGTGATATATCGCTAGACTCATCCGCTAAAATTGCATAGGGCTCATCACCAAGCTCTTCAATTATTTTCTTTCTAGTTTCTATGGCACAACATTCAATAATCTGCTTCTGTATCTTTGGGCTAATTAAGATGCAATTACCTGGAGCATTGCTCAAAACATACTTACTCACCTCTTCACTATTTCCTGCGAGAAATTTCAAAAGTTCAAGAAAGTTCCCTCTATTGCTAGAATCTTCACTTTCATCATGTCCACGGAATGCCAATCCTTGATGCAAAAGAAACTTGATACATCTTAAAGAATAAGTCAACCTTATCTTGTAAAGACGATGATCCTCATCAGTCCACTTTTCAATGTGATAAGCAATTGATACCTTGGGATTCGTGAAGCCAATAAATCTCTCTTGAGCTGCAGTATGTGCCTTGGAACCCAAATGTTTCAGAAGTGCTTTCTCTCCTATATTCCAGTTGCTCCATCCATCAACAATAAATGTATCTGACCCAGTACCCTTCTTGAACAAGTAGCAAACAAAGCAAAATGCAGAATCCTTCTTGACACTATATTCCAGCCACTCATGATTATAAAGCCATACCAAATTGAACTGACGATCTCTTTTTCCAATCTTCTTTTTTGGGAAAACATGTGTATAAGGTTTGCATGGACCTTTAAGAATATATGCTCTTCGAACTGCATCTTGATCATTAACAGCATAACTTTGAATGGGATGTCTTTCACCTGGATCATGTTGAAGATGATTGATGTCATAAACCGGTGGTGGTGGTGGTGGCGGCGGCGGTGGCGGCATATGGCTCACATTTTTTTCAATTACTCTCTCTTGTTCTTGATTGTGATCTTCCGCTAAATTTTCATCCGGTGAAAGATTTGAAGCGGCGGCAGCCTTTTTTGCTGCGTGTTTCTGAAAAAGAGATGCAATATCCCCACTTCTCTTCATAACTGAAAAATCAGGAAAATAAATATATGAGTACAATAATTGGCTCATCATATATTTCATAATTATACAATAATCATATGTGATGCATCAAAACTTGCAGATTGCCGTGCAACCTATCGCCCTGTCTTCGCTCTGTAAATTCCTGATGATCGGTGAAATACATACTTGGTTTGTGGCTGTCGGCTAGACGACGAAGGAAGAACGGCGTGTGGCGTGAAGTCTGACCGGCCGCCGGCGTCAAGTCACCGATCGATTCCCGGAAGCAGTACTTGCTGGGCATCACACAAATTAGCAGAGATGAGAAATAAATGACGATTCATGATTCAGCTAGCTACTTAGTGTATATGATCGATCGATCAAAGGGAGACATACCTGTGGATGAGTAGATCGATCGACCAACGCAGCCACGGCGCAGGTGAGTTCCGCTCGACCTGGCGGCGGACGCTAACTCCGCGGCACGATCCCGTGCGGACTGCTGCGTGCTAGTTTTTTTTTTCCGAATCGATCGTATAGCTGCGTAATACTAGTACGTATGTGGGCTGGGCTGCAGGGTATGCCGTGGCCCACCCGGCATACCCTGTAGGTCCGCCACTGGTCCCGCGCCACTGCCGAGTGTGGAAATCGGCCGGTAGAAGGAGATGCTCAAGTTCCTGTCCAAGGTGGTGGTGGAGTACAACCCTCTGGACCCGCGCAAGGCGGCGGCGGTGGAGCTACTCGCACAGTGCAACCTTGACCGCGCCAAGGACTCCAACCCCGCCTGCTCCGTGGAGCTGCGGCGCCTGCCCGCTCCGCCAGCAGGCGAGGACCCCAGGGATCATCCGCCCCCGCGCGTCCTCTTCACCTACGTTAACGGCTCCGTGGAGGCCTTCGTCGCGGCCGACGGCGCCACCGCGCAGGGCATGCGCGACCAGATCCTCTCCCGCGGCCGCCACCTCGAGACAGAGCAGCTCTTCCGTGAGGCCGGGGAGAAGTGGCCCGTCGTCATCCCCGAGGAGGAGCTCGGCATGTCGTTCCCCGGGATCAAGGTTCGTCATCTGACTGGTTCGGTCCACTTCACTTTCTGTCGAACACCTTGTGTGCGTGTGTGTATCTTACTACATTGCGCTGAAATCTCTCGTCCATGCATTGGAGTTTGCAGATATGTATCTACATTACCGCTCAATCATGATTTATATATGTGTCTTGGCTGGTTATGGAACCTTTTGACAATTCCTCGCTTCATCAAACACATTATGCACACTTGCGTGTCATGCTATATCCACATGTAGGTTGCAATAAGCATGATTTGCAATATTTGTAGTTTATAACGATATAACATTCTCTATGTTGTGCTTTTCCTGTAATAAATATGCCTGTCCATGTCTACCATGTTTCACATATATCACCTGATGGAGATTTGTCTATTTTTTGCTTGATGCTTACATCGATTGTATTGCTACCGTCGGTTTGATCTAACCTCTTTTACCTTCCTTTGGACGGTATTACTTAGACTGGGACAGAGATTCTTTTCTCTGCTATGATACTTTCCTCTTTCTTCCCTGAGGACATTCGTCAAACATTGCTAATGTCGTTTATGTTGGGTAATTATATAGTCTGCCTGTGATTACTGTTCATTTCACCAATACCATCTATGCCTTGCATACGTATTTGTTTGTGGTCATGAATTACCTTACCTCATTTTATTGCATGTTTGTATGCTGCTGTCAAGGCGCAACTTGATACATTATCGTTTGGCATTGAATTCAGTTCTATAAAAGGGATTAGGATCACTAGTGCTTTTGGCTTTTATAGTCCAGTTGTATAACCGAGAACTAAGATCACTACTGCAAGCCTATAAAACGCTACTATGCATTTATCGCACTTGGTTCATGGAACATCCACTCTTGTACACAATTCATTAAACTGGAAGAGCAATAGTCGGTTTAATTTCTAGTCCATTGTTCATCCATCCATGACTTTTCTAGACTCACTTTTGTTTCACTCTAACAGAAATGTGTGTCTGGGTCCTTGTAGGATATAAATGCCTAGCGTATTATCCCTAGATCCTAACTAGTTTGGTTCGAGCAGACTGCATTGGCTCATGCTGCCAATTGTGTCAAAAAATAAAATGAAAAAGCATATTGAGTGGCTAGGTCTCCTGAACCAACCTTTTGACCATGCTTTGTACCTTTTTATGAACAAATTTATTTAATTTAGATAACAAAGAGTACTTTGTGTACCTTCCTGCAGATAAAATCTAGTTTCTGCAGAATTTTAATCTGCAGAAGTAGAGCCAATGTCTGAACACGTTTTGAATTTTAAATTTGCTTCATTGATGCATGGTATCATATGTCATAACTTAATAACATTTTTACTGAAGAAGTTTTTTTAAATTACTTGAAAAACTGAAATTAGAAAAAGAAAACAGTGTGATATATAATTGTACTTGTGTTGTTATACTTATCTTTAGAGATTTTTTTTACTAATAATCAAATCAAACTTCCATATGGTTGTCTTGGTTTTCCACTAAAATACTAAAATAATCAGCTGTGCGTTGTACACTCCAGTAGTTTCAAGACACCTGGATGATACATATTTTTCTAATTGCTTGCTTGTACTATTACCTGACATATAAAACCAAACCATACACATCCATATGTTTCTCTTGGGCACACAATTGTCACTGTGGTGCTCAAATAATCACTTGCACACTGCACTCCCCAATAGTTCGTCGCGTCATTTATTTTCTAACTGCACGTTTGTACTGTTACCTACCTGTATATGTACATACATACTTCTATATGTTGTGTATAACCCTATATTTCCTTCTGCTCGTGAGAGCTTGATACGTCCCAGTGGCACGAGATTTGATTTTTCTGCTGATATCATTCGTATTCTGTGTAAAAGAAATTATATTATTGTCTTTAATATTTTCAGTATCCTTTTTTCGTATAATTGGGTAAAATTTACTATACATATTTATCTTTGGTTATTTTCATGCCCATTTTCTTGTTTGGATGAGCATATTTGTTTCTCTTGATGCATAGTAGGCCTGGAGATTCATTCAGAAGTAAAATAGCCAAGTCACATGTAGTTACATTATTCCTAGAGGTTATGGGTTTCAAAGTGCAGGTGTTATTTCTAGTTTTATTTTGCCTGGACATGCATGGTAGATTTATTTTCTTTATAATCATGTGTTCCCAATTATTGTCAAAACTATTTTCTGTATGCTACCATCAAAAAGCCGTGTGTTGCAATGGATTAAGAAAAAATCATACTACTACATATTTATAAGACTAATTACTTTATTGAATTGGGGTGTTTGTTTTCGTATCCGCATCATTCATGGTACATCGGATTGCTTTTGGTAAACAGATTTAAGCAGGTGGTGAGCAATCCCATCTTTACCGGAAATTAGCAAATTGGTACGACCTCCAGATGGACGGGCCATCACAACCAACTGGTTTCTTTATAGGAGTGATGTTCTCTATTCGTTATATCCTTGTTGTGGGTAATTTGGATTGCATGCTTGAATTTTCAATTCAATGGACCAGGCCTGCCAGTAGTACTAGTTTGTGTTCCTTTTGTGAATTCTTAACGAGAACCTGTTTTCCTTTGCAGCCAAAGAAAGCCGAGGAGAAGCCCCAGGCTTCGTGATCCAGTCGTAGGTGTGGTTAGCTAGCAGAACATCGTACTCCCCTAAATGTACCATCGTATCACAGAAGAGAACTCCCTACATTTGGAAACTTGTCTTACAGGTGTTCATCGAATAATGCAGACTCAGGGGATGTCCCTTTTTCTCCCTCTCATTCTCGGAACATGGTATGTTGACAGGGGACAGTGATAACTCGGTTTGGATTGGTGATTTACAATGATATACCATTGTAAACCTTGTTCCGTCATGATATATGTCGGTAATGCTTGTGCCACTGCTTTAATGAAAACTGCACTGCCTGCTTGAGCTAGGTGGCCATCACCCCACATCACTAAGTGCTTAGTTAGCCGAGCCTGGAGGTTTTGAAGTCAAGTTCAAAATACATAGGGAAATAAAAAAATGCCACAAACAAAAAACAATACTACTATGTACATGGGTGTCAAACTTCTCTTTAAGTACCAACATCACAAACGTTTGTAAGAACACCAAGTTCCTTGTTATCACGGTGGACACTCTGGAACTCAAATACACACACAGGAAGGATCAGAAATTCGTCGAACACTGGATGTGCACAAAGAACATGAACAGAGAAATAGAACAGAGGAGACGCACAGATGGGTTCCAGACCCCCTACGCAATGGGGTTGCCTTCCTTGTTATCTATGCACTGAGTAGCTACTCATCCAGTCGAAGCTGGGGAGGTTTACATGGAGACCACCACAATCGGCACTCCTTAGAGTGAGCTTCTCATCTCTTCATCAGCTCCCCTTGTTTACACGAAGCACCCATCCCTCTACTTGCCTGCTACACCAAGATGCAGTACAGTTCAGAGGCATGGCCTATGCAATTGACCTCAGCCCCAAATCAAACTGAAAAAACTAAGCAACGTTTACAGGTTTGAATGATGACATGGTGTTAACTCAGCAACGCCAACAATCACAATAATCAAAACTAACTGAGGTTACAAACTCAACAAGTACATACGGAATTTACAACTTCAATCCCGTGATCAGAATTCAGACAAAAGAACTCTGAAGCTTTGACAGCCACGTACAACTCGATGAATCAAACATTGTCATATTATACAATCTACTAGCTGCAAACTAGTAGCAGTGTAGCACCTAGTGTGCGGGCACAGACATCATGCCAGAGCCCCGCGAGAGGAAGAAGGTTGGCATGGGAAGCATGCTCGGCTCTGGCGAGGCGAAGAAGCTCGATCCAGAGAACACGGAATCCATGCGCGGCACCGTCGGAACAATCCTCGTTATCTTGTCCTCCTGCTCGTCCGTCCGGCTCCGGGCGTCGGCCAGTGCCGAGCGAGCCTTCTGCGTGTCCCAGAGATCGGTGGAGGATGCGCGGCTGGGCGGCCGCTTGCTGCTGTCCCACTTGTCGCACAACTTGCTGCTGCTTCCCCGGCTCGACGACGAAGACGACGACGTGCGGCTGCTTCCCTGGCTCGACGAAGATGACGACGACGTGCTGCTTCTGCTGCCGGCGATCTTCTTGTTTATGTCCCAGCGCTCGCAGGATGATGCACGCCCAGGACTCGAGCTGCCGCACGACGACGCCGGGCTTCTTGGTTTCTTGTGCGCGTCCCACCTCTCGACAGAGTCAGCGCGACCTTGCTTGGGCTTGGAGGCGAACGAAGATGGCAGGTTGATGAGGCACGGGGCGACCGTGCTCCTCGGCGGCGTCGGGAGCAGACCCGAGAGAAGCGCCGCGGCAGCCTTGGCCATTGCTCGCTCGACGGACGCCATCGAGGATCTTCTTGGTTCACAAGCGCGCTGGGAAGAGAGAGATGCGCGCTTTGGCTCGGAGCAAAGTGATGGATGATCTGATGGGCTGTGAGGATGAATTGGGTGCGTATATATTGATTGCCACTCCTCAGAGTTGGGGTCGGACGTTGTCTCGAACTCGGAGACCGGCCATGCAAGCAGAGCGCCAAACCACCAATTAGCAAATTAATGCCGCGTGCAACTGACGCTGCTGAGAAGAGTCTCGGATTCGAACGGCGAAGGGCCTGCCGGTACAAGTTCTCGGATGGAGCCTCTCCAAGTCAAGTCCGACTCGAATAGGAATGCAACAACTTGGTTGGCGGCGACCCATCGGCGGTGTCGTGGCCGGAGAGCGGAAATCCCAAGCGAGGTGAGGCCTAGCTTGGACAGCGTTCCTTGTCGCTTGCCCGATTCGTTTTCATCTCCTCCTCCGCTTCCGCTCCCGCTCATCTGAATTCTGAATTCCGAATCAGCAGACAGTGCAATCTGTATGGAATGTTTCTGAAATAACTGAAATTTCAATGACAAATTTTGAAATTTCTGAACTTTTTCATAAAAATAACATATCGCTGAAAATAATAAGAAAAATAACTAGAAAAGTGAACTTTTGAAATATTTATTTAAAAAAATCGTGGAAATCCATTGAAAAAATATTTTGAGATTTATTAATAAAAAGAATTTTCTTGATATAATATATTACTTATAATTAGAATACAAGTGAAATACATATCTACGTATTTAAATATGACCATAGGTGGCAGCTGCTTATTGGCCGCATGCACATCCTGTAGGGCGCGGGCGCGCGGCTCCGTTAGAAAACACTTTTTATAGTGATAATGCAAGATCAAAAGTTCTAGTAATGCGCGGCGTCACTCAAGATGCTCAATGTGAGCTGAGCCTGTAGAAAAATATATATAACGTCAGGTCCCGGAGTTCCTGCTGGTCCCCTCTCCCTCCACCTGCTGCTCCGGTGGCGGAAGGGAGGGGGATCCGGTTCCTCCGCTCTGTAGTTTGAGTTTGGTTTTGCAGGTCGTGGTGCGCCATTAGGGTGGAGGGAGCGGCGCCCGAACGAATAAATTTACCTCAGCTCCACTCCCACACCGGTTGTGTTCTTCATGGCGGCGTCTCGGAGTTGATGGCATCGTGTGTTTGCCGATCCCTCAGATTGGCGGCTTTAGGGTTCATGGGCGGTGTCGGCGAGGCGGCTGCGGTGACCCCATCAGGTGTGTCTCTCTTTCTGTTATGTCCTCGTTATTGCGGCGTTGTCTCCGACGTCATGGTGGAGCAGGGAGGATTTATCGTCCAGAAGTACACATAGACGGTTGTCTGCGCAGGTGACAACTAGAAGATGATGGATCTTATGCTGGGTTTGTGGTTGGAGGCTGACAATTCTGGTTTCCTCCTTCGACGTCGTAGTCGTGCGGGGGTGTCAGTTCTGAAGTTCGATGACGTGTCCGGGAACATGTTGCCCCGGTCTGGTTCTTTCAACGGTAATGGTTTTATGGTTTTGCTTATTGTAAACTATTATGGAGTTCCGTAAAGTTGCAGATCAGCGATGGAGCGCGTCGAGCTCGGGTAAAGAGGTGATCTGTCTTCCATCCTTTGGTGGTCGCTTCGCTGGTGTCGAAGCAGGAGGATAGACGTCAGTTTTTTTTTATAGATTTATCATATCTTTCCAGTTCTGTAAAATCGGTGTGTACATGTCTTGTAACTTGATCTTTATTTTATAATGAGACACGTATTACCATAAAAAAAACTGAGCCTGCAGCACAAGGAGGAGCTGGTGGAGTCTTCTGAGAACTGGAAGCTGAATGTTGTGGAAACCGGACGAAGATTTGAGTCGACAGGTTTTGCTGCTGATGATGATGAACTTGGATTTGCTGCTGCTACACTAGGATCTGCTAATGCTGCGCAATGTGCTCCTGCTTGACCGCAACCATGCTCCTCAACTGAGCATTCTGCAAGGTAAAGATACGCCAATTCCAGGTTTAGGTAAAGATACGCCAATTCCAGGTTTGAGAACTAACTGAGATTACAAACTCAACAAAAAAATGGAAGATACAACTTTGATGCCCTGATCAGAATTCAGAAAGACAAACAACAGAAATTCTGAAGCTTGACAGCCACGTACAATACAACTCGATCGCCAAAAATGACAATAATCAAAACTTATTTAGATTACAAACTCAAAAGCCAAATATGGAATTTACAACTTCGATCCCGTCATAAAAATTCAGAAGAGAAACAACAAACTCTGAATCTTGACAGCCAGGTACAACTCGATCGATGAATTCTACTATGGATGAATCAAACATTGCCATATTACCATCACACAGTAGTAAACGCTAGCTGCAAACTAGGTTGGATGCGCACGACACGAGCACCTAGTGTGCGGGCACATGCATCATGCCAGGGACCCGCGAGAGGAAGAAGGTTGGCATGGGAAGCATGCTCGGCTCCGGCGAGGCGAAGAAGCTCGATCCAGAGAACACGGGATCTATGCGCGGTACCGTCGGAACAATCCTCTTTATCTTGTCCTCCTGCTCGCCCGTCCGGCTCTGGGCATCGGCCAGTGCCGAGCGAGCCTTCTTCTGCGTGTCCCAGCGATCGGTGGAGGATGCGCGGCTGGGCGGCCGCTTGCTGCTGTCCCACTTGTCGCTGCACCCCCGGCTCGACGACGATGACGACGACGTGCGGCTGCTTCCCTGGCTCGACGACGATAACGACGACGTGCTGCTGCTGCCGGCGATCTTCTTGTTTATGTCCCAGCGCTCGCAGGAGGATGCGCGCCCTGGACTTGAGCTGCCGCACGACGATGCCGGGCTTCTTGGTTTCTTGTGCGCGTCCCACCTTTCGACAGAGTCAGCGCGGCCTGGCTTGGGCTTGGAGACGAAGGAAGACGGCAGGATGATGATACACGGGGCGACCGTGCTCCTCGGCGGCGTCGGGAGCAGACCCGGGAGAAGCGCCGCGGCAGCCTTGGCCATTGCTCGCTCGACGGACGCCATCGAGGCTCTTCTTCGTCCAGGAAACACAAGCGCGCTGGGAAGAAAGAGATGCGCTTTGCTGGTGAACAGACTGATGGGTGATCTGACGGGTTGTGGGGTTGAATTCCGGTGCATATTTATTGATTGCCACTCCTCGAGATGGCCGGGGTCGTCTCGGACTCGGAGAGTGCTCCTCAGAGATGGCATGACCGCCAAAGAGATGCCGCGTTCAAGTGACGCTGCTGAGAAGAACTTCGGATTCGAACGGTGAAGGGACTTCCGGTCTCGTTCTCGGATGGAGGCTCTCCAAGTCCGACTCGAGTCGGAACGCGACAACTTGGTCGGTGCGAACGACCGTGCGGCGGCGACCCGTCGGCGTCGGCGTGGCCGGAGAGCAGAAATCCCAGCGAGCGAGGTGAGGCCTAGCTTGGACAGCTTGTCGTCTCTCCATGCCTCCTCGGCGTTCGTTGTCGCTTCCCCGATTCGTTTTCATCTCCTCCGCTCCAGTTCCCACTGCCTGTTTGACGGAATGTCCACCACGGGCACTGACAGGAAGCAAAAGGGAGGCGGAGCGCCTCGGAGGACGGGGATGACAGCATCAGCGCCCTCCCGGAGGCGATACTCGAGCAGGTGCTGTCGATCCCTCCCGCTCACGACCACGAGGCCGTGCATTCGTCACTGCTCTCCCGCCGCTGGCGCGTTCTCTGCAAGTCCCTGCCCGACCTGGGCATCACCGGCCCTGACAGCTGGAGCAGCGTGGCCAAGTTCAACAGGTTCGTTACTCCCCTACCATCGTATCACAGAAGAGAACTCCAAGCTTGTCTTCAGGTATTCATTAGCTAATTCAGGTTCAGGGGATGTCCATTTTTCGGAACATGCTATATTGACAGGGGATAGTGATAGCTCGGTTTGGATTGGTGATTTAAAATGATATACCATTCTAACCCTTGCTATGTACTCCTTCCGTTCCACAATGTAAGATGTTTTAAGTCATACTAAAAAAGAATGAACACATGCACTTAAACATGTCTAGATACATGTGTGCATGTGCATGTACATGTAGAAAAAGACTAAAACATATTATATTGTGAAACGGAGGGAGTACCATTATCTTTGAACCAGTTCATTAAGAAATAATAAGCTTGCTCTGTAATCTTGTGGCGGAGTTCACTGCTCATCATCTCCAGTCGACTGCGAGAGTTTTTTTTTTTTGTACAAGAGGTGGGGTCTAGAGGACCCCGGAGCTGCATTATATTGGAACACGGGTACAATTTTGCACATAGGCCTTTTACAACACCACAAAGAACCTAATATTTGAAGATAAGGCTCTGAACTTACTCTCATCATGTTACATAGCATCAGTTTCAACATGAGCCCGTCTGGGTATGTACAAGCAGATTTTGAGTCCCTGTAAACATGTCATGGTTTCTTTGCTAGACAAACATAACCTCGGCTTTTAGATTTCTTGGTCAGACTCCGAAACTCGTTATACATTGCTATATGCTCTCTGATTAAAACTGTATTGAAATGGACAGAACTATGCGATACACTTACTACATAATGCAGCATTGAAATAACAAGAACATCAAGTTCACAGCTTTTAAATTTGGTAACAATGCAATTAGACATGTAACACATCTTACAAAAGTCGATTATAAAAGTTACTCGATCTCTCTCAGATAAACATACAAACAAGCAGAAGGCGGCGAAAACTGTCTTGCTCGGTTTTTCCAAACCGAGACATTTCCATGGTGGTAATTGTAGAAATATCCAGGCTGTTGCTAGCTGTGCACCTTGAAGCAACTCAAGAACGGGAACATCTGAATCAAGTCATTCAAGCTCCTCCTCTGCCAATCAATTAAAATGCAGAAATGATAAATATACGGAGAAAATCCAGACAAGGAAACCTAGAAACTATCCCTTATTTTCTCAAATATATGACACATCCAGGAGCGGATCCACGCCCTGGGCAACCAGGGCCACAGCCCGGGGCGTGGCGGCAATGCTGAAGCTTGATGATGAACTGTAGCAGACACTGCTCTCAATGTAGCTACAGTTAAGGAAAGTGGCCCGGGGCGCAGTGAAATTGTGGTTCCGCCACTCACACATCAATTTCTATTTCACCCAACTAGCTGCCTCATCCTCTACAAGGGCTTCCATGTGTAGACTAAGATTAACTGTCAAATCGAAGTCTATGGCCTAGTATCATTCAGACAGCATAAGGCATGTGAGCTACTACTAATTTGATCCGAAATGCAGAAAAATATCTTGAAGAAATTAAGTTTCTAGTTTATTTTTGTGGCTAAATATTGGGTTGCGCAGCAGGATTGGATAGACCTAAACTAGTTTGCTCTTATTTGTATTTTTCATGGTTTGTGTCACAGGCCACTTGGAGATATTAACATTTTATTTTGAATTTAATGGCATTACGGCAGGCAGTTGATCGAAACAAACTTATAAAATGAGAGGACTGATTGAATGTGGAAAATTACTAAACTTAAAAAGTATAATTTTAACAACTCACCTTAATACCAGTACAGCCATTTACATCTAGAGTTGTGAGACTATTTGAGCAAGACTTTGATAAAGCCTCCAGACAGGTATCAGTTACCCCTAGTATTCCAAATAAACTGCATAAACAGAACAGAATGTGCATAAGCCACGACAAATGCACTATATTTAAAACAAAAATTGCCACCTCACCTTAGTAGTTCAAGGGACCGACAACCTTGTGCGATAGCTACCACCCCAACATCAGTAACACGTACACACCTGCGAGATAGTGATTACAGAGATCAATTAACACAAGTTCGCTTCATTAAATTACTGAGAGAAAAGTAAAGTTTGCTCTTGCTTTACCAACTCAAGTTGAGATATTTCAAACTTCCACATCTTGATATACAGGTAAGACCGTCGTCAGTTAGATTCTGGGAACCCTGAGTTAGTAAGAAAATGCTTTGATAGTTCAATTTCAAGTAGATGAATAAACAGTTACCTGGGCCCCACATAAGTCTAGAAATGTAAGGCTGGTTAAATATCCTATCTTTGTATAAGCCTTGTCGGTAAAACTGAATGATGTAAAGTAGGTTGTTAGAAGCTAAAATTGCTGCTAGAGAGAATTATCTTCTTAGATATTTTTCGATATTATCTTGACAGTACTCTTACCTTGAAAGGGCATACAGGTTCAAGCTTTCAAGAGCAGAACATTTCTGAAGAACTTCTTGCAATGCATCATCTGTCAACTTAATGCACCTATAAATATATCAAGGATATTCAGGTGTTCAAATTATGTTCCTGCCCAACCCCACCATAATTGTGCAAACTTAAAGATCCCAATTAACATCTGATGAATTTTAAGAATGAAACAGTCCCAGCATCTAACTGTACCTGGTTATGTCCAACTTATGTAGTCCTTGATAATTATCAGCAACTAACTGTATGCCTCTATCTGATATATTCTGCAAACACAAATATAAAGCTTCCATTAGCTCATGTCGTTTCTGACGTAATCTATGTATCCAATCAGTGGGGTAAAGAGGCATGGAAAAATTGATCTGGGCCTGTAAGATGCAATCTACAACTAATGCTCCATCACCCTGTTATTTTTTTAGAAACGTGTCAAATATGCAACGTAGGAGTGAGACTACAAAGGGGTATGCAGAGCAACCTTGTTCTGTATTTGATGAGTGACATTGTTCTTTTGATACTTTTAGCATAATATGCACATATAATTTGGGTCAAGTTAGATTCTATAGTTACAAACAAAAGGTAAGCATGCAATAATATATGAGCTCCTGATTCAAGTTAATGTTGCAGGTTCCGAAATAAAATAATTAGAAAAAACCACATATCCATAATACTGAGTACTGATTATGCATAAGTTTTTGGAGACTGATGTATTAAAATATATAACTGCTTAAATGTAGAATCAACCGCTTAGCTTGGTGTACCATAGACAGCCGCATTGTTGGAAACACTGTAAATTGAAAAACACTTTGTATAGTAACACTACCTTACAGCCACTCAGATTCAGGTCCATTATCTTCTTGCAGTTCTTCACAATGTGTTCAATGCTTGCGTCTGTTAATCTGACCCACCAAAAAAGTCCAATGATTAGACGTGCTACTTGTGTAAAGTAAGGGAAACATACAGCAAGCTATGTACCCAACAATCCAATAGATAGAGAGGGCCCGAAGATTAGGGCAAAGACTGGTAACAGCTTCAATTCCTTTATCAGAGATCCTCTGACATGCATTTAGGTTTAGGAATTCCAACTCTTCTAGTAAGATAGCACCCTGTAAATCATCGCGTGTTAAACCAGTTGCAGCTTCATGTCATAGCTAAAAAAAAATACTAAGAAGTAAAAAGGCAGCGGAAATCTCACCATTTCTTTTAGATGAAGAAAATGCCGGTCGTCAACATCTTGAGCAAATTCAAGGTTGACTACTTTCAAATGACGATACCTTGCCTAAATAAGAATGGAACAGCGCGTGTCACAAAAGAGCTAGTCAGATAGGATCTAAATTTGAAGTTGTAATACACTACAGTATGTAGAAACAAGGGTTAGTTAACATTATTCCCACTGAAGATACAAGAAATGACCATAAAAACTGAACAAAATATTATCAAGAAGACTTAGAAATTAGGACGATGATTACCAGTGAAAGTGCTGAAATAAGTCGCTCACCGGCTTTCTTCATCTCATGCAGGTCAAGTACCTATAATAATTAATTTGGTAAAGACACATTCGTACATAGTAAGCAAATTGCACATAACACCAATGTTTGGTGAAAAAGTTGCACAAAACACAGAATCAAAACAACTTTCGCAGCTAACCCCATCTTTTGGGCTAATAAGTTGCAACTAACACAAATAGATTATTTAGGACCCTTAACAGCGTATCCGACATGCGGGTCCAGATTTCTGTGGCGTATACCACAAAAAAATTAAAAAAATGGAGCTTGTAAAGCGCCATGAGTCATTTAACTTGTGATACATATATGTTCTATGTTGATGCTCAAATATTTTGTATGCGCATAATCTCTATGGTTTCTACCGTTATGCTGCCTTTTTTTCAAAATTGACATATAATTGTGGTATACGCTCCAGAAATCTGGACCTACATGTCGGATACATTGTTAAGGGCCCTTAATCATCTTTTTATGCGCTGCAACCTATGAGCCCAAAAGTTGGGATCAGCCGCAAAAGTTGTTTTGATTTTGTGTTTTGTGCAACTTTGTCACCAAATATTGTTGTTATTTGCAATTTGCTCGTACATAGTAGACTCAAAAGGTCAAACAGTTCAATGTGTTGACACACTATTAGTTTCATGACATCACTGCATAGAGCCACAAACTAGCTGTTTTTTTGCGTCCATATCAAAGCCAGCACCAAATTTCGCAAGGAACGTCATATTAGACCTATTGACCTACTATGACACCTGATTGGGTGAAAACACTACATCATTCACTCAACGCGCCATCTATAGTCCACTCCGCCTGTTGTCCTCACTGTTCAGTTAGGGTATACTGCCCGCCCGAGGCTGGTGCTCACATCAATTTCGTATGACCGTAGCAATTGATTCTCGTGAACTTGGCAAGAACAGGTGCTCTGTCACATTTTCACTGCGCTAAAACTGAATCAAGAAATCACGCATCAAATAAGCTCATGCGAGCTCTATTTTCCTCCTATAGGGGATTGTGCAACGGGAGGGGTGATATCTAGCTAGCTATAATAGCCTTCTAGGAGAAAGCGCGGCGGGAGGTAGACGAGGAGGGGACCGTGATACACACCTCCCAGAGCTTGGGGTTGGATGTGAGAGCGCGGTGGCACCAGGGGCTGACGGAGAGCAGGGCGCAGGCGTCACGCTGAGGAAGACGTGGGCTCACCAGCTCCATCACCCGAGGAACAGTCTCCCGGCACCACGCCTCGTCGGCCGCCGCCGCCATCTCCGGAGGTCGCTGCTAGGAGGGCGTTGCAAACTTCTCTTTGCCGGAGACGAGAGGTACGGGAGGCCCACGAAGGGGTTTACGGCCGAACTCGGCCATTTCCCGCATAGAGGCCCATATTTCTGATTTTCCGCAAAATAGAGAATCCCCACGTCCCTGCCACTGCTACCACGTTAAAATTGCTTCCCTACCACAGCCCGGCCGCCGCCGCCGCCATCAGTCGCCTCCTGCACACCCCGCGTGAGAAATCCCTTCTACGTCCGCCTCAACCCCCGGGAAGCGGTGATGGAGCACGGTTCGGTGACTGATTCGACCGCGTCGACCTTCTCCATCATGGAGGAGGATCACACCCTCGCCAACTCCGTCAGATTTGTCCTCAACCAGGAGTGAGTGATGTTTCTTCATCCTTTTCCGCTCCCGTGTTCTAAAAGAATCGAACCCTACTTGTGAGGTGTTGCGAATCCTACCTCGGAAGCGTGATTAGGGAAAATAAACTGTGTTCTTGTATCAGTACTAGACTACTACTAGCTGTTTTTCTAGCTTCTTGCAATGTTGGGATATAGTGAAGACAGAGATTAGCATGGACTTGTGATGGGTAATATCGATTTTAGTGAGAAACAAACTTGCTTGGATGGAGCAACTGGACATCCGGTTCAGTACACTCCGAATAATATGCCATCTGTTCACCAAGGTTTTGATATTTGGTGAGCAAGGGGCAAGATGGCCAAGTATGCATCTTGATATGATTATGGTCACTGTCCCCCAATGATTATTTACCATTGTAAATCCTAGCACAAGGGTTCCAGGAACTGTATTTGTCAGCCGATTCTGATCTTGACCAATGTGCAGCTATGTCAGTCCTACTGTAATGAGCCTTCAACAGAAATAACTCGTCATACTAGCTTTTCCTTGCCGAGTACCTATTGATGATTATAATTGTTTTATTTAATTATCCTATGCAGGGTGATATGTACTCTAGTTTCACCCACTTCGTGTTTTCATCTCCAGAAACTAAGGAGAGGAAAAAGCTTTATATAATTAGGCCATATGATAGAAAAACCATTTTGATATGTTGATATAATTGTCAACATGGTGTCGATTTATGGTCATATACTTGGAGTATTAACTTAGTTTAATCAACATAGTATATCTAGTACTCAAGTTACACGGCCTAAGATTAGAGTACCAAACATCTTGGCATGTGTTGATAAACTCAGGTACATGGTCAGCTTAGCATTTTATTTTTCCCTCATGTAACTAGCCTGACATTAATAGATGGGTTTGGTATGTGCATGAAGTTTACCTCAGCAGATAATACTTCTTCCAATTGAATGTGTTAAGGGGACCCCTAGGTCTAGTTCAATTCTAAATAAATAGAAAACATCTATGCCTTCCAAGTGGAACTCTTAATATGTGTAATCAGAAGTCATATTGCTTTGCTTAACTGTTTGGTAGCATTATAGTTCACAAAAGCGTCAAAGGTCTTCAGTTATACTTCTACCAGAAGCTAAAACCCTTACAAATACCATTTAGTGTCTAGAAACTAGAAATAAGTTTGAATATATTAATTCAGTATTCTCAATTCTCTCTTTCTGATTCCATTTTGTACTCACAGCCCAAGGGTAGCTTTTTGTGGATATAGCATCCCTCATCCTGCTGACAAGAAGGTCAACATAAGAGTTCAGACTACAGGTACTGTATTGTGTCATATTATCCTGATATTTCATTTGAAAATCCTGTGGACTTAACCATTGCTTTTAGACGTGCTTTACATTGAATAATTGTTGAATGAAATTGCAAGAATCACATTCTCTGTGCTACTTCCTCAGTTGTATCTTGAGTAGGTAGTTGGTTTCTAATACCTTGGCTCTGTTTGATAGAGCTCTGGATCCTTATTTTCCAGCTCCCTGATCCGGATTCTCTGAAGATCCATTTCTTCCAGGATCTAGATCCAGCTAAAAAAATGTTTGGCTATACATTGGCTCCATAAATGCAAGAAAATAACTTTGTGGTCACGTGGACCATGCTACCTTTTGTTCTGTCTTCACAAATAAATGGCAACAACGAAACATGAACATGAGAGACTTGACATGAACAGGAGATATGGTCATTTCTTTAACAATTAACTAATTTTAAGTTTTTAACTAGATGATATGGTCATTCTTTTGTGTGTGCTTTTTTTGTGAAAGAGAACACATGAACAGGAGAGACTTGACATGAAGCCAAGCGACTAGAAATGAACAAGTGTGATTCGGTTGAACAAAACTCTGTAATTGAAAAAACAGAGATTGCACTTTAACTGATCCAAGCAACATACATAAATCTCACCAATACATAAGTATGCATGGACCTCATGAATGATGAATCGACAAGAATTCAGCAGTTCAGCACATAAACAACCTGGGTCTGAGGAATATGTGACTGCAGATGCAGATACACACAGAGCTTATGAATCGACACTACACATAAACACATATGGATTTCATGGACATACACGGATGCCCTGATTCTTTCAGCTCCATAAAAATAAAGTGCAGGCTGCTCCGCTCCTCGTGTTGTCCGGATTCACGAAAACATGGAGCCAAGAGCGTTCGGCTTGGCTCTGGCCGAGGATCCTGGATTGGGAGCTGAACCGGAAGGCCCCTGGTAGCTAGTATTGAATAAATTTATCGTCATACAGGATGTTACAATGCGTTTGGGATAGTTTGTTGGGTCTTCGTCTTTATCTACAAACCGTACAGTTAAATTGATGTTTCTTTTTTGAGTAAATTTAACCTGAGTACCAAAACTATTGATATTAACTCATTGCCCACTAACAACTTCCCAGTTTGATTATTCTTCTAATCCCCAGAAGAAAGTGCTCACGCTCTCTTCTGACTCTCTCCTGGCGTGTCCTCGTTATTTTTTCAGGAGATCCAGCAAAGGATGTAATGAAAGATGCTTTACAGGACTTGATGGTGATGGGCCAGCATGTCAGGGGAACTTTTGACAAAGCAGTGGCGGATTTTAAATCAAACATACCTGCAGAACAGATGGATGTTGATTCGAACCAGCAATGAAGATTAGCGGCACCCCTGTTTATCGGGATCAGCATGGCGGATTAGTGGTGATTTTGTCATTTGAGGTGTCTATCTACGTGGATGTCTGGACATTGGTTATTAGAGCTGTAATCTGTCCATGTACTGTTACTGAGTTCGTTAGTAGAACATTGAGATATTACAGCTTGCTATGAATTGATAATGAGCTGGATTTCCTGGATGGGATTGGAAGAATAGTCTCGCTGAAATGTTGTGTCGTTGGATTCCAGAACCACAGATAGTAAGACAGCACCCAATCAACTTGAAAAGCGGTTGAGGATCTCTGTTCAACTGCATGAATTCCATACAGTTCTTATAGGGTTGCAATTCAGAGTTTTAAAAAAAAAATGATGCCTAAAATCCATAGAAATTATATATTGTATTCCACTAATTTGCATAGGACCAGCGAATATTTCCTGTCGGCAAGCTGGTTTGTATTTGCAGTTTTACCTTGCGTCAGTATCAAATTTATATTATTTTTTTGTGTTTCTGATTATTAGTATGGTATTATTGATTCTTTTTTGTGACAGTAACGAATATAAGTTCTAGTTGTTTACAAAAATTCAAGACAAAATTCATTTTATCCAGAGGATTGATAAATCAAACGCAAAGAGAAGTTATCTATAGATGAAACTTGTCCCTTTTGTTTCTTCCAACTCACAGTGAATTCGTTCTGAAATGAGATACGTTCTGCAACGGGACGGCACAATCAACTGATTTTAAAAGTGAAATTGCGGCATGTCAACATCAGACTCAAATCTGTAG
The DNA here is from genome assembly GCA_947311845.1 of Poa pratensis. Lineage (NCBI taxonomy): Eukaryota > Viridiplantae > Streptophyta > Magnoliopsida > Poales > Poaceae > Poa > Poa pratensis. The sequence continues at coordinate 4,362,699 of CAMZMU010000045.1, forward strand.
AATGCTAATACTTCATCTGCACTAGCTTATTGAATTACCAACGACACAAAATACAGTTCTCAAGGATGTGGCACATATAAAAGCATCTGTATGAGATACAGACTAGTGCTCCACATTCCATTGACAAATTAAACAGACTAAATGCAAATACAGCTAAGATGCACGAAGAAGACGGCATAGGGAAAACAAGAAACACGGGAACAAATGAGAACCCAAGGATACGAAATGGTACAATGATGCACAAAACGCATCCGGCTACAAAGAAAACCCTAAACACCTCCGACTGGTCTAGCATCAACAATGGCAGTTAGCTGAGGATGACAGCCAGGTGCATATTCCGATAGAAAGAATGAAGATCAGATCCACAGTTATTAGCCTTTCCAGAGTCATTCACCAAGTGATGGGGACACAATTCCAAGTGTTCTCCTCCTTTACTGATGCTTTTTTCTTCAAGGAATCTTGGTGCAGATTCACAGCCACAAGACAGGTGCTCTAGGAGTGGTGGCAACTGGTGTGGAACACACAAGAACAAAAGGCTGAAGAACTAAGTACGAAGAGGGCCAGAGATGGAGTCGCGCCCAGAGTTGGTGTCTTTGTGTTTCAAAGACATGTTTGCAAACTGCAAGTCAAGGTCTCTACTGTTACTACGACCAAGAGTAGGAGGTTGAGGTGGCTGTTGCTGCTGCTGATACAACGACCTGAGACGACCAATTTCCCGCTCAAACATCTCCTGCTGAACTGCAATGTTTAAGGCAAAATGGTCAGCCGTATTCAGCTTTCAGTAAAGAACTCTATTAGTCCCATTTAATTGAATCTTCCACAGAAGAGATGTTCGTACACATCAATTTCTCACTAAGGCATCAATCTCTCAACTTATTTTAGGAAATGCAAGCTCCTTAGATTACCAATGAGTCGTTTTGCTAGCAATTCACTATTTGAAATAAAGACGTTGGGACAAGTTAATAACATAACATGAAATACAATCAGTGGCATGTTGACCATGTACTTGAAATTTGAATGGGCCCATAGGGCTATACGAATCATATACATGAATATACAGAGGTTCAACCCGAAATCTCATAAAACTATATTTGACTAATTAGAATTTCAGCAATCATTGGTTCCATCGGTGTTATCCATGACGCTAATATGTTCGAGAAATTATCAAAGAAAGATGGACTATTTGTATCCTCTCCAAAGCTTAGCCAAGGTCCACATACCGGCCTACTAAGACCAAGCTGCAACCTTAGCTCAGAAAAGTGGTAGTAATTTTGTTTCTAACTTGTAAAATTCAAGGTTCCTTAGGTCTTTGAACAATAAACAAAGAGAGCTATCGTTTGAGTCCATTTAGCGTTTGATATCAAACTTTTCTAAGGCTACCTCGCCTAAAGTTTACAAATTAAAGACATCTCTTCTGAATTTGAACACATTCTATTTCAACAGTATTTCCGTATCTCTCCTACCCAGAAGAAATCATATAGAATATCCTATAAATTAAGATAAAAAAATAAAACTCGGCATACTTACCACGTTTAATTACTTGCTCCTGAGCTATACTCTCCAGCCTTTGCTTCAAGGCTTTATTTTCCAAGTCTAGCATTATATTTTGTTGATTAAGAAACTCCATTTCAGCAGAAACTTCTATTCCTTTGACTGCATTATTCAGACATGAATATTTTTTATTTGTCAAATACAACACTTAATTGTGGGACATAAATCAAAATTGATTTGTTGCCGTGAGCTCACCTGTAATGATTGGACTTTACCCTCAAGCTCTGCAATATACTGGAGCTTCCGAACACGAGACCTCTGAGCATATTGCCTGCAAGCGATAAGATAAAAAAAGGTGAATTAAAATATGGAAATGTTCAACCATGCTATTACAACTTGCAGATTGGGAATATTGAAATGTATTCTAAGCTAATTAAATAAAGTAATATCAATCATCATGCCTTAATTCCAATCAATATAGCGGTGCAATGTACAGACGAGCACGTCTGATTTAAGACTCCCCGCAAAACAAAAGTACAGGGAAAATATTCAAATGTTGCTTTGCATTTATATTGCCACAGGACACTATATCCATTATCTCTTGTGCAACCATGATCAAATGCACCACAACTAATGTATGAAATACTCCATCCGTTCACTAATATAAGATGTTTTACATATATCTCAAGGTGGACTACATACGGAGTGAAATGAGTGTACCTACACAGTAAAATGTGTCTAAATACGTCTACATATGTACGAATCAAGAAAAGCCTAAAGAGGCTTATATTTAGGAACGGAGGTAGTAAGACATAAGTACATATTTGCACTATCCTAGCTAGCAGGTGCGACCATCAGCTGCGGATGGGGGACTGGCAGGGGTCAGGGTTCCCCCATGTTTTTCCTCCCATGTTCTCCTAAGTGCATGCTTATCATCTTGTCTATCCTTAAAATCTCAATGAGTTGTCTAGTATTACATACTTTGGTTTGGCCCCTCTTATTAATATTGTCACAATGTATTGATTTATTTGTCAGCCATCTAACTCAGGTTCCTGGAGATACCACTGGCGACCATGATCAAATGTGCCATGCAACTATACAGAAGAATAATTAAATGACTACACACTTGTTTTATAGCGATGGACTTCAAAATAGCAAAATCACCAGAGCATTCTGATGCTATAATATAATCTAACCTACAGCAAAAGGGTGGGCCTGTTGTATGTCGTCAAAATTATCGGAAATGGATTGAACTCCTCGGGCTATCATCGTTAATGGTTATCGATTGTAAAATTTCAGAACAGAGTCTTAGAAGTGATAGCATGGATGCAATCATGCAGCAGAAGTGTACTCACTGTTTTGCACGCTTAGTGTCTGCCTCCGACTGTGCGTACTTTGGCAGCACGCCCTCCTTCCTCTCTATCCCGAGTTCATCAAGAGCTCTTTTGTCCATGGCATGCTCATGATCCCTCAACGCGGCCAGTGGCCCGTGATGCCCACCAACTTTCTCCCTCGCCGGCATTGGTGGTCCTGGCCTGTAACCTGCCAAATTCGGCATGCCTTGCTCCCATGGCCGGCCCTGGGGCCTCCCGTATGAGCTTGGCTTGGCATAGTACTCCTGCACGCCACCCCAGGGCGCAGCCTGCCCTCCTCCGCCCATCTCCTCAAAACCACTGGCAAATGAGCCAGAGGCAGCACTTCCGTCGAACAGTGCAAACGAGTCACTCGACGACCTGCGGTGCCCGGCACGGCGCACGGGTGTCTCGGGCTCGTCGAGCAGGTCGTCGAGCCACGACAGCTGCTCCTCAATGATGCTCTCAGACGACGTGCGCTGGTGGTGCCCATGGCCGTGGCCATGCCCAAACCGGTGGTGCGTCGCACCCTGTGGCCTGGAGATCGGGCCGTGGTCTGGGTACGGCGACGCCGCCGTCGGGAACGGGCTGCGCGGCGGCAGCAGCGCCTGCTTCTGGAGCTTCGCATTCGCCATCATCATTTGCTCGACCAAACTGCACACAGCAAACAGCACATCTGTGAGATAACTCAAGATTTGAGCAAATTTAACACTAAACTAACACGAGCTTGCATCGAATCGAGGCAGTCCAATTCACAGCTGTACCCACAGATCTCAGCAAATACTATGCCAAAATAATTTGACTCGTGTTCCTCTACGGAGAATTCGCGTCAATGATTCGAATTTTTTTCAATCGCAAGCATCTAATTGTAAGCGGTCAAGATCCGAGCTACACGTAAAGGACCGACCGGGAAGGTGTAAATTGGCCAAAGAAACGCAGCAGAAATAATCAAATCACAAAAAATAGCGTACAAATCGAGGCGGATCAAGAACGAACAAGGCCGCACCAAGAATTGTAAAAAGAAACAACCAAAACCCACAAAAATACTCACCAATTCGGCAGCGATTCTTCCAACCACCCAACCCCCGATTTGCGGGTATCAAACCCTTGTACTAATCTTCAGCTGCTCGGATTTATCAGAGCTAATCTTCGGGGGATTAGAGCTTACGGAGAGGAGAGATGAGGAGGAGAGGAGAGCGGCGGAGACGAATGGAGAAATTGTATACTGGGTGGAGAACAAATCAATTAAATAGTGCCTCGTTAGAGTTTTTAATCTGCAACAGCAACAAAATTGGGTTTGAGGAAATTTTGGATAAAAAGCAGCCGTCAGATTGAGCGATCGACGGCGAGAGATTTCGATGAGAATTATTGTCTTCCATGTGGGGAAGGGGTGCCCAATAATAGTGGAGAAGAGAGGTTAACGCTGCACGTACCCCGACGTGGCTCAAGTTCACAACCCTAAACACACACAAAAATCATAAGAATAAGTTCTATTTTCAAATAGGACTTTTTGATTGTTGTCAAATCGAGCAGTTAATACAATATACTAATAACACAAGGCACTTTTAGCAAGCAATTGATGGTATACATGGTTTGTTTTAGACTTGCTAGATTTTATTTACCAATGAGAGTTATGTGTATTCGAAATTGGCTTATAAGAAAATATTATATTTGGATATTTACTAATGAATAAATATCTAGGACACATGATCCAGACATGGCATGACATATCAGAGCCAGCTTTTATCAATTTCCTGACCATTTGATAAAAATCACTAACATTGTAGCTTCACATACAAATCAAAATCTATAACTGAAGAGTCATTCATGACAACTGTTTACTGTTTAAGCCAGTGGCGACTCTACATAGATTTTTTTATGTCAACAGACATGAACACAATTTATTAAACCCGCTTAATTCTGTACGGTTTTGCGGTTGACTGAGATTTTCTTAAATCTCGGTCAACTGGGAAAAGTGAAACCACAATTAAGAGAAGAGTGCAACTCGCATCTAGTTACACTTTCCTAGTCATCAATGTGTAACATGAACGAGTTTCGCTTTTCTTTTAGACTTTTAAACTGTGGTTGTACTTTTCTTGGTGACTCACACTTAATAAAATCTCAGTTGACTGAGATTTAAACAACCACATTTCTTTTATATTCGTGGAAAACGCGTAACTAGGAAGAGCGTGAATGTTTCAGTTAGTTAGTTTAAAATCCTCAAGCGGTATTTTGTTTTTGTTTTATTGTTGTGCAGAAGAAATAACATTTGACAAAGAGCTTGAACGTTTTGGCTAGTTAGATTAAAATCCTCAAGTGGTATTTTGTTGTTGTGAAGAAGCAATAACATTGCACAAAAGAAATGGATGGAGAAATAAATAACGATAGATGAGCTAGCGGTGGAGTTGGTGCGTGTGGCGAAAAACAGGTTGGATGGCCTTGTTTAATTGCGCAGGCCATATCGGGTAGTGGGGGCAAACAGAAAACAGAAAACAACTCACGCCACCAGCAGGACAGCTCAGGATCCAGCTGCGACCACGCCACGATCTGCTGCTGTCTGCCTGTCTTTATGCCCCTCGCTCTCTCTCTCTCTCCTTTGCCCAAGTGGCATGCTTTGTCGATCCTTTCCCTTGTGTGATCGGTTCGTTCTTCGTTGGCCTGTTTGGGCGAATACTCCTAACAAAAAAAAACTCCGCCGCCGGTATCTACTTGAAAACATTTCTTTACTCTTTGTACTCTTACTTAGAGCAACTAGAAGGGGGCGATCAAACGGACATGAAATATGTCCATATTTTATCCGTTTGTGTCGTGAGATGGACAGCTCCTATCCGCGTGAGTCCGACGCGGCCATGCATTTTCGTTTTTTCTTCATTTATAGATAGGGATCAAACGGCCATTTTTTACATTAATAAAAATATAAAAAACTAAACCTAGAGCCACGGTCAGAGCCCACTCCTCCTCGTTGTCGGTCGCCGAAGCCTACTCCTCGTTGTCAGACGGATCGAAGATGACATAGTCTGGGGCTGGTAGAGGTACGCCACCCGCGGAGGGGTGGCCGGCCCCTGGTCCTGCTCCTCGAGTGCGAACAAAATACGCCGTTGGAGTTGGCCTTAGTCCTTCCGTTCATTTTTTTTAGATATTTCAAATGTACGAATCAAAATGATGTGAACTACACACTGAAACGCATTCGTTGGATGTGGTAATTTCTCATGTTCTATAGTTTCGTTTTCCTTTTAGGTAAGGTCTCAAGAACTTCATGTGTGCGTGTGTACATAATCGGCCAATTATATATACGAAATCATTTATGTAAGTCCTGAGTTAGGCGTTGCGAAGGAAGATATTTCAGAAATATTAGCAACTATTCGTGATCCCAGTACTTCCCTGCTTTTTGGGTTGACCCTCACTATGGGCAGGTGAGCCAGCCGGACAAGCAAATCCTGGTTGCTCGAGGCTGGTAGTTTCTATTGGGTTAATTAGGCTTTCAGGGACTACAAGTTTGTTACACCACCGGATTTCCGACGTTTGTCGTGTGCCACAGACAAATGTGGCGCTCGTTGAATGTTTTGTCGATGACTAAAACCTCGTGCTTGACAAATGCGCCTGGTCTGGCATTCGGCAAAGATATTGAGCATGCCAACAAAAATTGGAGACATCGGCGTTGGCTGATGTAGTCGATTTCCCTGGTCAGCCTTCCTCGCGGTTGCGGCGTCGAGGCGACAGGTCAGGACCTCCTACTCGGCACAATCCGTGTGGGACAACACTTCGGCGGTGACTTGTGGCACGTCTCTCTGTGTCTTGGCAGTTGTGGCAGAGGTGACGCCTCCCGGAGCAGCAGATGGTCGACCTAGCAGTGGGAACCTGATGGAATCGATAGTGCCATTGGACATGATGGTGACCCGACAAGAGTAGCCGCATGGTAGTGTAGCTCACCGGACGGCGGAAGCATCGCCCGAAGATGAGCTCGCTAGGCGGACATTATATAGAGAGGGGGATGATAGGGATCGAGGATAGAGACTGGAAGGCGGCGAAGAGGATCGCGATAAAGAGAGGGGAGCGGGATGACGTCAAGGGGCATGGGTTTGAGGTAGGAGTTAATCGTTGTGGGGAGAGAGAGCCAAAATGCAATCTGCTTGATTTTTAAGTTGCCTTTTTTCTCAAATCATCCAATTATGGATCCTTAACCGTACTAAATTGCGTATCTTGCAAATCCTAAATGTCAAAAAGTTTTTCAGCTTTCGATAAATATTTGCAACCGAAGATGAGAAAACGAAAAATACCCTAGGTGAAACCTTTCAAAATTCCCTTGCAAAACTCTTTACAAAATAGAGCTCCTTTGACTTGAAAGTCAAGAATGTTGTACACGATAGGCCATGTTGTAAATAATTGAAGAGATTTTAAGATTCATCTTTATCAATCTCTTGGCAACTACACACAACAGTACTCCGTGTGCGAGGATTGCATTATTTTGAATTTTTCGTTCATTTCATTTGATTTTTTTCATGATCGGGTCAAAACCGCGAACACATCTGTTCATATCAAGGATCTGAATCTTAAACCACTCTTTTATGGCTATTGCATAGAATGCTATTTGGCTGACTTAACATGATTTTTTTGCCAATTTTAGAACCAAACTATAACACAATATAGTTCATATTTCAATTAATTTTTTAAATGATTAAAAATCATTTAAGCAAGCAAATGTAGCTACAAAAAATCCAAATATTTGGGAATTGGCCGTCCAATATGATATACCTTGCGAGAAAATTGGAATAGTGCCATTGTGCACCATATTTTCTGCACTTGTTTCACTCTGTTTTCTGACACTCGGAAAATGGGAAATTATTTTTTGTGACAAAACGATGAAACTTTTTTTGGAAATATGCACATTTGTGCCAAATACTGTCACATTATCATGAACTATCCATGAAAAAGTACATGACCTTCGTCATTTGTCTTGAAATGCATGAAAATTCATACACGATAGACATTATGTAAATAATTTCATTGAATTTATCAACATTAAAATTTATTTTTGTTCGATTTTTAAATTACGGGGTCAAAATCGTTGACACTTCTATTCATACCAAGGACCTGAATTATTTTACACACCATGTGTATATTTCATAAGATCCTAGTTGGGTGTTTTAAAAAAATCATACCAACATATATCACACGTATAGATTAGATTTGAATAAATTTCAGAAAATCGATAGAATTCATTTAAATGTTTGAAAATAACTTGAATTTTAAAAACCAAAATCTTTTGGAATTTGACATCCATTATGGTATACTTTATGTTAAAATTAGAATAGTGTCATTTTGCATCATATTATTTATATTCTTCACGAGAAGCCTCTTTTAGCACTAAGAAAATGAAAAAAATCATAACAGAAAGTTGGAAAATCCTTTTGCCAATATTGTTTGGTATGAAAAAGATACATTTCTATGCCAAACTTGGTCATATGACGATGAACTATGTCGCGGAAAAAACATCAACGGGAAAAATGATAAAATAGTGTCCCCTTCTGTCAAACCACGGTCGTGTGGGACATGTGTCTTGCTTCTTTGCGGAGTGGCCCCTCTTTGTTGAGTGTGTCGTAACTTCTTCGCCGAGTGCCACATGTCTTGTTTGTCGACTGTATTTCATAAGGCCCATATAGCAGCCTTTGTTGAGTGTCCGATGACATACACTAAGCAAAGCGATGTAAGGCAAACAACCGGATTTCGATTGCGTTAGTCGATATGTAAAACTTTCATAGAATCATATGTCTCCTAGTCGACTAAGTTTTTATTGATGGCTGGATAAGATTTAACGAGGAAAATTGAAAAGGGATATAATTTTCCAAGAGAAGTTTCAAATAAATAAATTGTTCCAAGATAGAATTTTCCGCATGTAGACATAATCCAGCTTGATTCCAACCAAATACAAACAACCTTTCCGGTTCTGAAGTATTCACTCGCGTATCCTTGGATCCTACCTAGAGTAGGCTTGTAGTGTGCTATGTCGAGCTAGTTTGAAAGAAGTAGAAATAACCGAATGTTTTATACCAAACTCTTTCTGGCACACCATGAGTGTAGAAAATGCTACATCCCTTCCGAAATATCCGTTCCAAAAAATATAAGATATTTTAGCTCTTTTCTGATTCAGATGTATCTAGACGTATAATTCTCACATTTTTATTCCATATGTAGTCCGAATTGAAATATCTATAACATCTAATATTTTAAAACGGATGAAATACTAAACAAACGACCAAATAGGAGAAATGGTTACACAGGTGGATTAAGCACATATCCGTTCAAGGCCAAGGACCGGTGGAACTAACCCATAGTTTGGATTGTGGAAATCGGCTCATCCGGTCATTTCCTAATCTATTCCTCCGTTCCATAATATAAGATGTTCTAATCCTTTTTTCACATCCACATGTATACATATGTTTAGACATGTTGTAATGTATATGTCCACTCATTTTAGTCCGAATGTGGAAAATATGAAAAATACCTAAAACATCATATACTGTGAACGCAAGAACTACTATGCAAGATTTTGATGGTGTCGAGGAACGGATCGATAGCAGGGCCACACGAGCGCAACTTAAGAAAAGTAGAAAACTCACCGTGATATGGCATAACGGCTACGCCGACCGATCGATCCACAATATCACAATGATTGGACACTCGAACGCTTCGGGCAGCAAGCTAGCCAGCTCTGTCGGGCAGAGTTCAATTGCCTTGATTGAACCTGTAATAGCAACCAGTGGACGTGAAGGGTCTCTTTCCAAACGGTTCGTCTGGAGCTCTCAAATATGTTTGGCGTCAAGTCTCACTCTCCCAGTGAGACCGTGACGCAGCTTTCATTACACGTCAGCCGCCTTGTATTTTCCTTGGTCTTGGATAACCAGTCTGCGAGCTTCACACGTCTGGACTGGACTCCAGTGGTTGTGATCATTTGATGGACACCACCTATATCTGGCCGGTCCTATGATAGCATTCTTCATTTCTCCCTTAGTTGAAAAAATTATACTATCTGTCGTGTAATTTTTTTGCGCGGCTAGATGTCGGTATCAGACAAATAAATACAACGCATTGTCATATCTGGTGTGTAGTTTAACTTTACAACATGCGTGTTTCCACTGTTTTTTGCGAGATCAGCAACGAAGAAACATTAGCCATTTGTCGCTCAGAGAAAGGGGCTCTCGTGACCATGCCCGCCGCCGAGCTGATCTTCCTCGTCCCGTGCCTCTGCACCGCACAGATTTGGAATCCTCTTCGCGCGGGGCTTCCCGACATCTCGCCTTCCACGGCGCGATTGTCGTCGTGCATCCAGATGACCTACATGTGGCGCTATAATGGATTTTGTTTAGAATACTCGTCAATAGCGATATGTTGTGCTAACTTTGTGGTACGAATGTCACAACCGTGACATTTTGAACGAATGTCTTTTAAAAAAGACCAGCAACTTTTTTTGTACAAATGTCTCCAAGGTTTTCTGCCACTCGACGCAACCCGCGATTGTAGTAGTTGTGTGCGATGTGCGAACTGTGCACTACTACTTGTGTGGGCCGGTTTTGGACCGCTTTTCTGGATGTGCATCAGCAGCACGACGTGAAGGCCTGCTCCGCGACGCCCACGTGGCACCGCCAGGATGTCGGGCGCACGTGGTACACCGAGCCCACGCTCAAAATGGTAAGCCGCGTGCGGCTGCAACTCACTTCCGCCGTCCGTGTTCCCCTCTCTCCCTCCCCCCTCGTCCCGACTCGAACCGGTTTCTTTCGGGCCCTCCTCGCATGGCAGCGCCTCCCAAACCCTAACCCGCAGATCCTTTGCCCCCGCTAAACCCTTCCCCAATCTCCCTCCTCCTCCGCCCCGCGGTGCTCGCCGGCGCGGGCACCGCCGCCGCCCTCCGCTTCCCCGCCGCTCGGTTCCTCGACGCCCGCCCGCCTCCGCCGTCGCGCGCGAGGTACGTACGCTAATCCCATTCCCCTCCCCTCCTCTCCTCTACTGGGTCCGCGTTCGTTCGCTCGGCGCGGTGCGCCTCCTCCATGGTGGTTAGCTTGCGGAGCGCCGCGATTCTGCGCGCGGGCGATTCACTGATTTCCGGGCCGAACCCTACCTAGGCTGCAGGGCGCCTCGTACGGGGATGCTTGGAGGTTCTGTACGGAAATGGTGTGTGTTTGCTATTGTGTTTTTCCATGCGTGTTCGACACCCCTTGCCGTGAACCCCAGTTAGCTTCCCAACTTGGAAACATTAGATTAGATTGCCAAGCAGTAATGGTGCCGGAAAACCCTTGTGTGGGGGCAATCATTGTGTGTCCGTTTATGGATTGTTGTGGTTGAAGATTTGGGAGAGGAGGCGGAGTAACTCATTTTTCTCTTGTACTACTTCGAGAATTCACATGCTCTGAGCCCCTTGTATACTTTGGACAATGCATTTCGTTCATCGGTACGATTTTACATTCTTCGCATCCCAAAATCGTATCAGCCCACCAAATCTGGGGTAATATGCAAATAATGTCACATATTCCCTGATCCATAGTATTCGTTTAAAACTCAGTCAGTTGGTGTTAAGATTTTTCTGGAGCTCCCCAGTTCGGAATTTCCATTTTCAAGATGTTAGACATAGGTAAAGCATTTGGCCCATCGACAGCGAAAATGATAGGGGTAGGAGGAGGGAGAGAGGAAGGGAGAGATGGGCTTTGGCAGACTGGCTAAGGGGAGTAAAGAGCGATGAATGGGCCACGAAAATGATTTTGACATTTTGAAAAACACTAAGCATTTAATTTAGCTAGGAGAAATACCAAATGAACTAGAATAATCCAGAAAAAGAAACACATAGTTGCATATTTTGATATTTAAAATCTATATTTTTGCTTAAGCTATTCAGATTTATTATTTTTGTTGTATTAAGTTATATTTGAGCATGAACTAAAATCCTCTCGAATCTATTAATACAATTTTTGCTAAGAGAATAACTTTTGTCTCTTTGTGCATGGTTAAAGGGTTTTAGTGTACCGAGAAATACTCTGTATTTTATTATGTTCCATTTCCGCTCTGTGTGTGTTCCGCATTGATCATGTACTGTTCATAATGGTTCAGAAAGGGCTAGGCGTAAATTCCTAGTTTTGCCTCTGCCTAGCATCTACCTCGCCTAAGCTCAAAGCCTAGGCAGTAGGCACGTTTAAATGCACACATTGCAGCGTTTTTATCATTGCTATTCATACTCATTTTCTATTGGCTTAAATTTGAAAATATAAACATCACTTGCTTTACGTGGGAGCGTAGGTTAAAATGTACTGTGAGCACTGAGCAGCCTGGAAATTTGGTAATAGCTATGTGATGTGTATTTTCTTACCTGTGGTTAGTATAATCGGATCCTCTGTGTTTCTAAGAGCGCATCAATTGCGTGCGAAGGAAGCTCTCAAAAACTGTTTCTTCTTCCCATGTCCTTCAGCCACGTAGTTGAAATTTACCAATTTTTCTAGCTTGGTTTACTTCTTTGGTCTGCTCTGCTGTTCATATCTCAAAGTTGGTTGTCTTTGCATTGTTTGAATGCCTTTTACTGTACTTTTATCTAATCAATGACTTCTGAAAAATCTACGATGTGTTCATTATCAGGTGCATATCTCAACTTGATCTGAGGGATATATGAATCAGTGGATGTTGAATGACCTTCTCTATGGATTTAAACGCGTCACCATTGCCTGAAGAAGATGAACAGCCTTATGAAGAACCTGTGGAGGTTGATTATGCAGAAGAGGAACATGTTGAGTCTGCTGTTGCAACATTGCGAAGGGTATGTAGTACCCATTCTGGGTATAGTTTTCCATTTGCCGTGAACTGCTCACTTTGGATCTGTACATGGATCAAGCTGATGGTGTCTGCTTAGTTATATTTGGAAGATAAACCGTCTCTTATTAGACTTGAGAGGTAGGTGAACATGCTAAGATGAACGAAATTGACTACACAAAGAGGTGGTTATTATTGATGGAAAAATCCGAGTAGCACACCTATGCTGCTTAGTCTTATGGTGATTCGTTGCTCTAATGGGTCTTTTTTCATATAGGGGAGAGCATAGACAACAAACTTCCTCTCACGCTGACATCATTGTGTTAATTGAAGTCCAAAAATTTGAAAAGATTTATCTCATAAACATTAATCTGCTTAGTGGCCCGTCTTCACAGCTAACTTCGTCTCTAGCCTTCCTACCAGATCCAAGATTACTATGTTTCGACAAATTCATTTCCTCGCATTAGTACCGTGTTTGGCAGATTAAGAGCGAACAGTTACCACAATAAAATTACATAGTTACCATATATTTAACATACATGGTTTTAGGCATTGCAATGTCATGCAGAGCTAGATAATAGGTCTTCAAGTGTTACCAACAACTAAGATATGGTCATTCAACAAAAGTAGTATCATGCAAGTCTTGCGTTGCTGTAGAATGACGTTCAGGAATTTGACTACAAGTTATGATGATCAAGTATAATCGGCCATTACCGATTATTTTTGTCAAAACTTGTCAACATGAGATCTAGCTAGGAAGGTCTCCTCGACTAAGCCAATCGTGAAAACGGACCGTCAATAGGATTAGCGGTTTGCCATTGCATGCATGCATGCTAGAGAGGAGGATTGGGTGGGTTGCCACACAGGAAATCCCATATGCTGAGCTGCTATGTAGTTTAGTCCATCATTGATATGCATTTCTACATCGCGACAGAAAATACAGATCCTAGGCCATACTCTGCGTCATGGTCATAACGAGATGTCCATGCTTGCGGAGGTTATGTTCTTACAGCTTTTATGGTTTGACATATGTGCTGTGTAATTTAATTTTTTGCTTTACATTTGTGCCATGCAATAACTGATTTTATTTGATGTTTCTAGCTGTATCATTTTGATGAGAAATTTTGCTGTTGTTACTAGGAGCGTGAAGAGAGACGCATGAAATTAAAGAGAGAGCAGCAGGATGAAGGCTCAAGGCAACATCCTCAGCAGATTAGGAATGAATATGCACCTCCAATCAAAGTTGGTAGAGGCCGGATTAAAGAGACACCTCAGGGTATGAAGAATTCAAACTTTCCTAAGGAGTTTCATAATTGTTAATACAACAGATGTTTCTATCTTTAGTCCTCTTTTTCATCCTGGCAACTTTTAGTTATGACATTGTTTCTTCATGAGTGGATTTCTAATATTTATGTTTTCATGCTGTGATTTCAGGCTGGTTGGATTGTCCTGCATTTGGCGAGCCAATCGATAGAATCATACCCTCCAAAGTTCCTCTTGATGAAACATTCAATGAATCAGTTCCCCCTGGCAAAAGATATTCTTCCAAACAAGTAATAAACAAGCAGCGAAAAGCTGGCCGTGAAGTAAGTATTTGGTGGTTGAGAATTTCTAGTGTGTACCATACGTGTGTGCATGCCGTACCTTTTTGTATGCAAAACTGCATACTGTTCTGGATTTCTGATATATAGGCACACAAAGAAAAAAATGTCAATTTGAAGTGCTCTTAAAACATGTGTAAAGAAGTGTTGATCCTATTGCCACACCTTTCTTTTGTATGAATGTATTTCTTGTTAGTCACTTATTATTGCCAGCAGATAATTGTCTTCCTGTTTTAATTTGTATTTCTTCTTTTTTCCAGATAGGTTTAGTCATTGATCTGACAAATACTTCTCGATATTACTCACCAGCAGAATGGATAAAGCAAGGTATCAAGCATGTCAAGGTGAGGGAGCTTAGCTTAAAAATTCTTTGTATTTTGAAGATAATCCCTCCTAACACATTCCCTTTTTAGATTCCTTGCCGGGGAAGAGATGCTGTACCGGATAATGAATCTGTTAATGTATTTGTCTATGAGGTAGTAACAGTAATACTTTTGATACAGATATTTACATCATCGGTAAATCTTATTCTGAATAGTGTGCATATTTGCGATGGAGTGCATATTTGCGATGGAGTCGGATGCTTAATTCTTGATAGGATTTGACACACCGCGATTGTTTCCCATGTTGTTTCTTTCGCACCATGCTTTATACTGCAAGGTGGTTATCAATGGCACCTTACTTTTAATGATGGGCCACCTCTTTGTGGATTGGTTGATAATTATCATGTTGTATACTATGTGAACACACATCAGTTTTTTCTTAAGATCCATCGTGTTACTCAACTTTAGGATCTAACTCTGTTCCATTTGTTATATACTTATATCCTGTGTACCTGTTCATTGGCGTTTGAGTTCACTGAAGTAGTGCATAGTAGTTACATTGTCATCTCTGTCTTTCTATAACAATATGTTCAGCGCACAATTTGATTATATATATATGTGCATATGGATCTTTATTGCTTTGTTTGCTTCTACGACTTTCTTGTTTTCTTAATCAGATACTCTATAACTCGACGTGGTTATTTTTTTGTACTGTAGAATATATGATCTGCATGTACGTCATTATAACTACCATATTTGTATAAAGAGTTCCTCATAAATTACTTATGTAACCTTTTGTTATTTCAGGTGATGATGTTTCTTGAACGACAAAAGCAATCAAGGAGTCCAAAATATATTCTAGTTCACTGTACCCATGGCCATAACCGTACAGGTTTCATGATTATTCATTACCTCATGCGCACACACATCTCTTGGGTTGCCGAGGTAGGGCTACTAGATACTGAATGTGTTCTTTTACAGCATCGTTCCACTGTTTGTCTTGACATTCAGTTTTCTTCCTAGGCAATAAATATTTTTTCTCGAAGGCGACCTCCTGGAATATATAAGAGGGACTACATTGAAGCGCTGTATTCATTTTATCACGAGGTTCCTGAGAATATGATTGTAACATGCCCTTCAACACCAGAATGGAAGAGCCCTTTTGATCTTGATTTAAATGGTGAAGCTAAGCAAGATGATGATGATGATGACGCTGGCGATCTTGCACCGATACATGTATGTATTTTTCCCTTTAGGTAAAACAATTCCAAGTAATTCTAGGCTGCTTCCTTGTATACCTTGCTTTTTTTAATTGTTGGAACACAAACTTGCCCAGCCTACTTTGATGTTTGAATTTAATTTTTGAACATCACAGATGGACTCAACCTTATATTTGCTCATGATAAGCTGATTTAGTGGTTTCTTGCTCACGAGACACCGCCATTTTGCAGAATGAGGCAGAGGAAAAAGTCATAACTAATGATGATGTGCTGGGAGACGCTGTACCATTTGATCAGCAAGAGGCTCTGCGCATTGTATGCTATCGGTTGCTTGAACTGCCCCTTGTAAGTATATAATCTTTCTCCTGGCCAGCTTACATTATTTTCTTGTGGATTAACATCAGTGTTGCCATTTGTCGAGTACTCTCCCATCCTGAAATATAAGGCGCACACATTTTTGTTTCTGCAATTTATGCATGTGGAGCTGCCAAACAAGTTATGTTTCTTACATCCTTTATTTGGTTATAGACGCGAGGGCATGCACAATTTCCAGGATCACACCCAGTCTCTCTTAACAGGTAACCAACAGTAAACTATAAGCCATGTTATGTATAGATTGTTGAATTGAGTTTGTTGACCATCTTTCTGTTATCACCAATTTTTTTTACATTTGCTATCTGCATACTGAGTTTTAGTTATTTCCTTGTGTAGCTAGGAGTAGGAATTCTTATGAGGTATTATAAGAACATGCAAATCAGCGCCTCTTTAGTTAATGAGTGCATTTGTTGAGTTGAAACTATGCAACCCCGTACCCTTTTCAGAACATCGTGCAAACAAGCATGCAGCAGAATTTCATTGTTTCTGAAGTTTCATTATCGATATTGGTTTAGCTCCTGGTGACCTATTTAGCCCTTTTAATCTAATGCTCTTGTTTTTGCATGCAGTGATAATCTCCAGCTGCTTAGACAGCGGTACTATTATGCTACATGGAAAGCTGATGGAACTCGATATATGATGCTCATAATGAGGGATGGTTGCTTTTTGATTGATCGGAATTTTTGCTTTAGAAGAGTTCAGATGCGCTTTCCACATAGGAACCTTAATGAAGTAACGTTCTTCTTCTGATGCTGGAGAAACCATTGTAGTGTATTTTTGTTTTACCTTTGATGCTGGAGAAACCATTGTAGTGCATTTATATTTTACAAATTAACCTTATTTCCTTGCCAATTGAAGGGCCTCATGCTATGACCTTGATTGATGGGGAGATGATTATAGACACAGTACCAGATTCAGGATTGAGGAGGAGGTACTTGGCGTATGATCTGATGGCACTTGATTCAGTGTCTAAAACAAAGGTATATACCGTCCACCCTTCATTATTTTATTACGTTGAAGCTGAGTTTTTCGTCTATTATTTAATGCTTTGCGTCGCTGCTGCTATCTATCGTGGTAATTTATCTTAAAATTATGTGAACGAGACTAGAAGGACAGGCCTGGCGCAGTGGTGAAGTACTCCCCACTTGTGCCAAGAGGTCCTGGGTTCGACTCAGCCTCTCTGCATTGCACTTTGCAGGGGTAAGGCTTGACTCATATAATCCTTCCCCAGACCCCACCTGGTGTGGGAGCTTCTAGCACTGGGTCTGTCCTTTTTTTTATGTGAACGAGACTATAAAGTTCCTGTTGCTGCGTATATTTTTTGAAACAGTAATCACTGTTTTCCTTTGTGTTTTCATCAGATTTTGTTGATTGAAACATTGTTGAAGTAAACATAAAAGATCGCATTAACTATATATATTTTTACCAATATGAGTTACTTTGCTAGGTTTTGTTTACGGTTAGACTTTACCGCTGCAAATTATTACTGGCGTTAGTATTGTTTTCAATTCGTGGATTTTTTTATGCAGTTGCCTTTTGCTGAGAGGTGGAGATTAATTGAAGATGAAATAATTCGGCCACGCCATTATGAGAGAAAACAGTTCGAGAGTGGTGCTAAGAGTCCGATATACAGATATGATATGGAGCTATTCTCGGTAAACTGATCCAAAGATGATGAATTTTCATGTTCCATTGCGATGAGATGAATTACATTTCTAATGCTTGGGTGCATTACCAGGCCCGGAGAAAGGATTTTTGGCTGCTGTCCACAGCAAAAAGGGTATTGAAGGGGTTTATTCCATCACTTTGCCATGATGCTGATGGCCTGATATTTCAGGTATGTTATTGGTGGCTGTACTTGAAATTTGTAAATAAGTATTAAGATTTCTAGTGTAAGTCTACGCAATGCATAAATGCTTAATCTAGAAAACAAACTATAATGGTGAACCATACTATTATTTATTTTGATAAGAACATCTTGTGAAACTACATTGTAACACAATTTCGGAGTTACTACTACTAGTAACGGGAGGTCTTGTATTTGAACTTTTTTATTCCAGCTTGCGCTCACTATGTTAATCATCGTGTGCACAAGTGATCTGATTGACTGATTGTGACATAAGCATGAAAATGTGTATCAATATACAGTTAAAGGCTTTGTGGTAGCAGTTTTCAGTTGTTAGGTTCGAATTTCATCTCTTTTATTCCACTGCCCATTTATGTTTCAGTTTCACCTTGCACCAGCAGTTTTGTTCTCGGTGCTAGGTCCTGTTTGGTAGATCTTATAGTTATTTCTAGCTCCCTTCTGATCCTCCAAGGATCCACTCACGAGTTAGCTCCAGAAACACTAAGAAGGCCTACATATAGTGCTTTTCACATGTACGAGCAGTCCTTCTTCACATGACGAACTCATAGCGCAGGCTGGGAATGCTTGTTAGTTCTATATATGGCTAAAGGTTTGTAGAACGGAGGGCTGTATGTCATGATACAGTTAAATACATGAATATTTGCAATGATGCCCCTACCTGTGACCTTGAGCTTCCTTTGGTTGTCTGTAAAGATCTATGCACACTTTCTCCTGTCATTGGTGATTTTTACCGTGGTTGCGAACAATTCGTTTGAGGATTCAAAAGTACAGTTTGTTTGTCTTGGCTAACACACTTCCATTCGTACTTGTTCATTAGGGCTGGGATGATCCATATGTAGCTCGTACGCATGAAGGTCTTCTCAAGTGGAAATACCCGGAAATGAATTCAGTTGACTTTTTATTTGAGGTGTGTATCACCTTTGGGTTCCCAGTGTTGATGGTTATTTTTTCCCGTTCTGGTGTTCATTTCATCATGCGTAACTTCTGCAGGTTGGCAATGATAATCGCCAGCTGGTTTTCCTTTACGAGAGAGGCAAAAAGAAACTCATGGATGGTTCTCGGATGGTATTTCCAAGTAAGCATTTCTTGCAATTTTTGTGTTCATTTATTTGTGCTGATTTGACAGCTTGTTTCCAATGAACAGTTCGTGTGTGCTTTCATGCAAATTCTGAATGTGGCAACTTTACATCTTATAAGGGTAGTACTTGTAAGGGTAGTACTGCATTGTAGTTATTTGCTCTTTGCCCTGTATTTAATGTTATGGTGGCATTTCAGTAGGTTTACCCTATTCATGCTCAAGCTGATGAAGCATATTTGTTCTATATTTATGCTAGTGTTCTGAAACTTGTGCAGATGAAGAAGATCCATCGTCCATCTCTGGGAGGATTGTTGAGTGCTCTTGGAATAAGCAGGAGCAGTGTTGGGTCTGCATGCGTGTTAGATCCGATAAATCGACTCCGAATGATATCAACACATATCGCAAGGCTGATTCTCCTATACCCTTTTCTAAAATTTACTTATTGTGCATGTATGGTTAAATGTTGATGTGATCATGGCTCTTTTCATATGAAAACATTTATCTAATCATTTGAACAAAACTCAGTAGTAATCAATGGTTGCATTTTGAATCATTGACCTGTGAACTTGCATTATAATATTTTACACATGAAGAAGCTCCCGTAGAACTTAGCCCCTAAAGCTGTATAATTTGTTATTTTGATGGTTGCAATAGATGGCACTTCAAGGCTAGCTTTCGTCGCTTATTTAATTAGGGAATTTTTCACTTCCTCTTTGATTTGCTTTCCATGAGAAACAGATATCTTTACCTCACTAGATTTTGAATAACTGAAGACATATCTAGGTCAAAATGAGGCGGTGGAATTGCTGTTATCTTCTGACACTATTTTGCGTAATCTGTAGGTAATGAGGAGTATCACTGATAATATCACTGAAGACAAGCTTCTAGAAGAGATCAATGAGATTAGCTCCCTCCCGATGTATGCTGATAGGAAGAAAGCTGATGAAAGGATGGCTCAACAAGCTCATGCAAAGATGGCACAGCAGCGACGAAAGATGATTCCACCACCGCAGATAATGCCACCACCGCAGTAGTGTTAGTGTTGTTGAAATAGTGCTAGAGGGGCTGCTACCTGTCTCTCTGGGCAGCGGCTGGTTCCGGTAGGTTGTGTAATTAGTAGAAGTTTAGGGCCGCATGATGATGGCTGGCCAGCCAACTAATTCTTTGCACCTCTTTTGTGCCTACCGCCTGTATAGTTGTCGCAGCAGAGTAGTCCTGTAAATCTCGTATCATGTTCTGTGTTCTCTCCTATGGTTTTGTTTCCATGGTGCAGAATAGTCTCTTAAGAAGCGTGCGTGTTCAAATATGTCTTGTACTGCCTGTTGTCCTAGAATAGACTGTTGTATGATCTGAGTTGAAATGTTTAAGTCCATATTGCAGTTATGTTGCAATGTGGTTAGTGCATCTTACTTGGAAACTACAAGGAATCGGATTACTGATTATTTGCTTCTTATCACCATTGGATTAGATGCATCTGGATTGCTGTGGCTTGGTAAAAATGGGAATCTGTATTAATGCAAATTGTTTCTTTGTCGAGCAATTTGCTTCCACATAAAAAGGTCCGCTTCCAACTGCAACGAGTTTTGTTTCCGTTGAAACTATGTGTTTCTTAGAAGTTGTAAATGATTTAATGGACGCATGGATGTGTCAATGATCAAGCACCTAAATCCCTTCAGCAAGGTTTCAGTCATTGTTCATAGCACATCGAATATGATTTTCAAGTTTGCCAAACATAAAAAAGAAGTGCATAGAAATCTATATATAAGATACTAAAAATATACCGCTCCATTTCGGTTTATAAGGCATGCATGAGTGTTCCTAGATGACAGGGAGACGGCACAACAACGGCTGAATCACCTGTACGGCGGTGGTGGCCATGGCAGTAGCACTGAAGGAGCGGTTCATGTGGCCCTCCGCTCCCTACGGATAGTGGTGCGGCGTCGAAGAATGGACGAAAGCGGTGATGGCGAAGGCCACGGGTGGGAAGAAAAGTGGGGAGTAATTGGTTTGTTAAGGACGACTTGTTTCTACCCCCTCAATCGCTAGACTTGCAGCTCAAACAGCCATTTGTTTAAGGCCAAGATAGAACATCTGCTAGAGCCACTAAAGTAGCAGTTTATACAAAGGTCGGGTGCTTTTTCTAGAGTTGCTCAAGGTGTTTTGATTTAGAGACGTTGCGTCCCAACTTTGCTGATCAAATCATGTAGGACTCTCAATGCTTCAGTTTAAAAGGGAGAATTATATTCAGGTCCACTGAATCTTAGCATATCACGTTATCTTTACAATCCATACGACATTGTTTTTCCAGCTTCTTCTTCTTGTGATTTTGTACACTGACGAGCATATGTACCGCATATTAGAGCTCATGAGATCACTCATACGTGATTACTTGCATCAAACAAATACATACTGTAGTTGGATGGTCAGGCAATCGGATTGCCGCAATCCCTTGTTATATTGAGAACAGCACGTCTTGCAGAGTGTAATCGGTAGAATAGAGGGCTCCGTCATTCGATATATGGTGGTTTTGATACCGACAAAAACTATGAGTCAACCAAATTCATTTATTCTCCCTTCCTTGCACATGAGATCTACGAAATTCTCTTATATTGTCAGTTCACCCAATAAATCATGTTTTCAAATAAATCTCAGAAATCTGTGTCAGATTTACTCCTTACAGTGTTGAAAATGTAATGTCACCGTATGTTTATTTGATGTTGACGATGATCACGCATCGAAATTAGAAATCCTTTGATTTTCATCTATTAAAGAGTATTTAAGTCCTTGAAGTACTTGGAAGGTTTGTTTCAAATTGTCAAGGAACAAATATTTTTTTAACAGAATCTGATTGTGACTCCCTCTAGTAAGGCTTCATGTCATAGACTAATAGTACATGACAAGCACATCGACTATGATTAAATGTGCCAAACATAAAACAAATGTATAAGATAATAAAAAAGGTAATAAAACTAGACTCCTTTATAATTTATGAGAACTTCGCTATACGGCGACGATGCGGCTATTTTTGTGGCTCCCTTCAAGGAGGATATCCAGAACCTCTCCTCCATCCTTGGGGGCTTTGGTGAGGTTACCGGACTTTGCACAAACTTTCAAAAGAGCTCCGTGGTTCCTATTCGTTGCGGTCGAATAAATTTGGATGACATTCTTGAGGGGCTTCCGGTGGTTCATGGCTTCATGCCTGTCGTTTGTGTTACTAGTAATTAGGCACATGCAATGCACTTGTCTTCACATTCTTTATTTTCAAGAAAACATGCCCTCATCATCCCCTTATATGTTTGAGGACTCATATGTATGAATTTATAAGCGCAAAGGTGAATATGTAGACCAGATGATGATGCTGACATGCACATCATATAGATCCTTTTAGCATGGCAACTAACATCTCAATGTCGAAGAACAAAATAAATTGGTCAAGAAAACATAGTATGGATGAATAGAAGCATGCATCAGTCCAATCTTTTTCATGAGGAGCATGAATTACATAATATGTTGCTGTGCGACTCCTGAAATCTCTTTTTTCCGGACATGCCCATATAGAATTTGGTCTTCTTAATATTGCAGCTCAAGTACTCACTCTAGCATTCAAGAACCATACAATGCAGATGTTTCAGTGAAAGAGAGGAATAAGAGAACATGGGAATGATTCAGTAGTAAACAACCAGTCCATCCCTTGGATACTTTCATCGAGCATTTAACAATGAACTTAACTATTTGTGGGTAAACATGAACTTAACTATTTGTCTATCTAAAGTAAAGTACGAATTTAACAATGTAAGAAAACCCCAGGTGCAAAATAACGTAATAATATGCACCCTAAGTGCTGAATTATATGTATGTTCATGGACAACATTTATACTTGGAATACATCTCGTCCGCGTGTTCCACGTGACGTTATTTTTCTCACTTGGAGAGATCTTATTGTTCGGGATACAACATGAGCCCTCTTATAATCAGTAGAATGACGCTTCACCGCAAGCCAAAACAATGGTGAGCCTCACCGGACAGCATTAATTTGCAGACTTGATGAAACCTTTGATGTCGAAAGTTCCATTAGGATCAGACTTTGTGATTACGCCCTGTGAATGAAGGGGGAATATACAAAAAGTTAGACACCCTATCGTTTTGCATTCACAGACCAACACCAAAATAGCATAATCATAAATTGTGTGTGGATACAGATCATACCTTTTCTGTTATAATTGCAGTAATTAGATTTGCTGACGTGACATCGAATGCGGGGTTCCAGACTGATATGCCTGACGCGGCAACTTGCTTTCCTAGACCACCTTCAGAGTTCAACAGCTCCTTAGGAGATCTTTCTTCTATGACAATTTCCTTTCCCGATGGGAGGGAGAGATCGATAGAAGTTACTGGTGCTGCCACGTAAAACTGCACGCCATGATGCTTTGCAGAAATTGAGAGGTTGTACGTGCCGATCTTGTTGGCCGTGTCACCTTTATATCCAAAAATGCAGTCAGCAACAAGAAAAAATGGTCTTCAGTTGATTTAAAAATTGGAGGTGGTTACCATTGGCAGCTATACGATCAGCACCGACAATTACAGCTTGAACTTGTCCATTATTCATCAGTGCAGCTGCAGCAGAGTCTGCTATCAGTGTCGCAGGTATTTTCTCATGAACTAACTCGAAAGCTGTAAGCCTGGAACCCTGGAAATTAGAAACGAACTCATTGAGAAATTTTTATGTCTGTGAATCACTACAAAACCTATCCTAAAAATACGTGCTAACGAAAACTTAGCAACCAGTTCTTTTCCAAGAATATTTTTACCTTAAATGATTAAGAGCAAGATACAAAACCTAGACAATTAGTAAGAAATCTAATAAGATGTTTGACTAAATCGATTTCAGGGCTCTAGCATGATACATGACCTAGACAGTTAGTAGAAAGATCTAAGAGACTAAGACATAAATTACTGTGCTCTGAAAAATATTGGGTACAGCTAATAAGATCTACTTATGTCTAGTACAAAACAAAACGAGTTAAATTATTCATAAAGTTTCTCCCACATGCAAGGATGACGAGTCTCTACCTGGTTAAATGGACGAGTTTCAGTGCAGAAAGCCTTCTCCAGAACTCTTCCAGAGTGAAGAGCACGAATGACCCCAAGGGCAGTTCCATAACCAGCAGTTGCCAGGCTAAATTACAAAGCATGGAGTATAATCAGATAAGGAATTTGAGAGTTCTAACATTGAAGACAAAATAAATTTCGGTTAACAGGTATACCTTCCAGTATTACAATGGGTTAGAACAGAGATGTTTTTAGAACTTCCAAGGTTTCGTTGAAGAAACTCGGCTCCATGCGAGCCAATTGCCTTATTATCAGCCACATCGTCAACTAGCATAGTTTCTGCAGCTTCGATAAAGACCTGGTTGGTGAAAGATTATAGAAAAGGTTAGCAAATGTAAATCAATATGTTCACCCGACAGTTCCATCTATTAGAGAATAATCTAATTTCATTAAACTTCAAGTTATATCAAAAGACCATATATGTGGATGCTAAAATCAGGCAATGTGGCAATCATCAACAGTTTTCCAATGCAACAGCATCTACGAGGAAACACAAGGGTTTGGGGACCTGTTATCACCTGGTAAGTTATAATGATCAGTGTTTATGCAATTATACTAGTTATCATTTGTAAGCTATAATCAGTAGTACAGTTTGCAATTAACTGAGACACTTGTGCACAGAACGTAGTGCTAGAATCTTGCTGGTCGAGGTAGGACAAATGGTGGATGCAAAGAACTCTGTCAGGAACCAACCAAAAATCGCATCCTTGGCTAGTTTAAGGAAATTTCGGTTTAAAGTTAAAGAAGAAAGCTATGGTTCCACCATTGTTCAATAATGATCTAACAGTATGTGCAAGTTTGAAGAATAATCAAAGATGCACAGTAGGGAATATAATAAGCTCCAAAAGGTGTTGGTTCGATGCTTATAAGGTTGGAAGTTCAGACTCATGCCATCTCATGTCAGCAGGTCCGTTCCCATATATAGTTTTATAATCCAAGAAACAGAACTTGCACAGCATATTAACTCTATGCCTCTGGCTCAGCACATAGGCCCGATTCACAATGAGTTTATTTGTGTAGGTACTTGACTACAAGTGAAGCAGGAATCACTGATATAACTTATCACCTGAAAGATAGATTTGGCATCTTTTGCTGTTTCAGCTGTTGTCGACACTAAATTCTGAAGCTTCGTTGCAGCGTCAGATAGGTTCACTGCAGTGGGCCGGCTGAAAAAAAAAAGTAAATAAAAAAAAATGTGTGAAAGCTGTTCAAAAACAGTAGACATTCATTTAAAAGGATAGCATGAGCAGTGACCAAACTCGTCGCCCACAAGGTGGTGAACTAAAAATAAGGAATATTTGAAGTTTTGAACTTATGCTTACCTAGATACAAGGTATTCCAACTTCTTAGAAACGAACGAGGCAGCTTCTGCAGGTGTACCGGTGAAATCCTGATCAAAAACTTCGACAGCTAATGATAATGCTGCCGCTATGGCTATCGCTGGAGCACCACGGACAACCATGTCTCTGATCGCGTTCCTGAATAGTGTTAAAGAGTTGAATGTTCAGCCGAAGCACAAGCATTAGTACGAACATCAAAGTTCGATGGGAGATGACACTCCTAACCCTCAAAGCTCAACTAGTTTTATAGATTCATATGCATCATTAGACACTTGAGGTGGCATATTGCTACGTGAACATACAACAAACTTGTTCTCATTGAAAAAATCTCAATCTATTACTGTATTTATATATTTCTATTATATGATTTCTTTGGTTTTACAAAAAAAGGCGGAGCTTTAGTGTAGCAAATCCCTGCCCATCTCCCAAACCCAATCAGCAACACTCTTCTCCCACTTGCAATCAGGCCCATACCGTCAGGCTGTCTTCAACCAACCTCTGATCAGTAGCGCCCTAAGGCAGCCGCAGAAGCAGTCACACACACCGTCAGTCCGTCACCACGATTCGCGTCCCAGATCCCTCCAATCTCAATTGAGAGTGCCGACTCAATTTTTCTACCTTCAATCCCCATGGGTGAACCTTGAATGCGAAGGCCATCACCTCATAATGTGCCGCTAATCAAACTAGGCATTAAACCTTGAGATGGCGCTGCTGACAATATCATTCTACGAAAGAACTACTACCTCTGTTCCTAATTATAAGATGTTTCACATATTTCAATGTAGAGTACATACAGACTGAATATGAGTGAACATCCACACTAAAACGAGTCCAGATACATACGAGTCTGAAAAAAACTACTCCCTCCGTCTCAAAATAAGTGTCTCAAGTTTGTTCAAAAGTTGATGTATCTAGACATGAAACATCCACTTTTGAGCAAACTTAAGACACTTATTTTTGGACGGAGGGAGTAAAACAAAACCTCCTCCAGAAACGGAGGGAGTAGGAGGAGGAGAGAAAGCTCACCATCCGTCGGTGGAGCCCTTGACGTCGATGTAGACCTCCTCGAGAGGCAGCTTCCTCTGCATCAGAACCAAACAAAACCAAGAAGAACCCAATCAGGAACAGAGGAATCCCATCTCCACTCCACACGGAGGATGGAAGGAAGAAGGAGGGGGGAACCTGATCGAGGAGGCGAAGCGAGCCGCGGTCGTAGAGGATGGACTGGAGCGCGCTCGATTCGCTCATTCCGCCGCCTCGTGGAAGTCCGGAGAACTTGGGACGCCTCGTGGGGGAAGCAGAACAGAACAGAGCACGACAGGCTGCTCGGGCGATTGGGACTCTTGTCCCAAATCGGGAACGGCTCTACCCTTTTGCCATCAAGCCCTGTGATTATTAGAATTTGATGCGTAGTCATGAGGTGCGGCCATGAGTCTGACTGGACATGCGAAGTCACGCGGTGCAGACTTGAGCCTCGTCGGCCATAGTTTCAGGCGGCGGCACGAGTCATGCCATGCCCGCAAACATGGCAATATACGGGGAGTTGAATGGCTATTTGGCAAAGAAGGGCCGGCACGACAGGAATCCTTCTCGCAGAGTTGAGCGGCTACAATGCAAGAACAACCCAACAAAACTGGGGTCCTGCAAAGGAATCGTTCGGTTTGTGTGTATTTTTTATTTTCCGCCTTTCAATTTCTTATCAATAACAGGCATCTTAGATAAGATCGGTACTAATATTCAAAGGGCCTTCGTCACTCGGTTCTACTAAAACGCAAACACAACCAGTTTGTTTTTTTCCGAAACACCAGTCAGTTTGATATCATCAGCATACAACAACAGAATAGCACGTCCTCAAGGATAAACTGATGCGGGACAACGCAGAGTCTCACATACGCGCATACACTCAACCCAACACACGTACATCCTACCCCTATGAGCATCTCTGAAAACTGGACCGGCGGATCAGGTCTTGAGATCAATGAAATCATCATGGTCGCCTCGCTGTCGACGAAAACGTCGCCTCCCACTAACGAATATTCCGACTAAATGAGAAACACCAGCGTCAAACCTGAAATTCTCAACAGTTCAGGTTCTCAACCCAACCACTCTTCTAACCTTTCTACCACATGCAGGTTCTCAACACAACCAGTTTGTTAACTATCAGGTACCCGTTGCAATTTCGTGAACCTTTTTCTGCGAGTTTGTTCATTGTTTGTCCAGTTAATTTGCCAGCCAGATGTGTATTTCTTTCGTGTACTCTCTCCCTCTCTAAATAAGCATACTTCTAGTTTTAACTTAAGACTAACTTTTACAGATTTATCCAATTTTCAAGTTAATATCACTAGATGCATCTTAGAATATAGTTTCATAATATACTAATTTAATGTCGTAGATAAATATTGTTGTAGATTTTTACAATTTTGGTCACACTTTTATAAAGTTTGACTCAGAACAAAAATACTAATACAATTATTTAAAAATGGAGGGAGTAATTGAGTTTTCCTTTTATGATTTTACTTTTTTGTTCATTTAAACTTTTCCATAGGTAATTGCCATTTTTCAATTGTATTTCACACCTTTTTGGGGTTTTACAAGTACATAGTTAGCGTATTATACTATTTTTTTGTTTGTAGTCGCCACTAACATATGAACATGTTTAATATGAGGAACTATGAAACGAAGACTAAGATATCGTGAATCCCGATCGTGTGAGACAGGACAATCACTTTATTTGATTGTGTTTTGTGTTTAGTTTACATGAAAACTGTTTTGTGAACAACTGGTCATAGATGATTAAAGTGGTGGAACCAACAGTTGTGCTATGACGGTCGTATTTGGGGGTTTTGGTAAACATAGGCACCTCTTTTATCTTAGTGAGATAAACTTCACAGTTCAAAATTATATTGGCGTAACTCATCTGATTCGTGAAAATATTGTAACCTTTACACCTAATTCTATTAGCCAATGCCTCTTTAGATTGCAAGGTTTTTAAAACGTAGGAATAGGAAAAACAAAGGATTGAGATGACATGCATTTCAATTCCTATAGGATTTCAAAATATAGAAATTTTGTAAGAGTTGCCTTTGGATGGTGCATATCAAACAAACACAAGAATTTTGTAAGAATGAGGAGAGAGTAGAGAGATAGAGTATGAGTGCATTGGATTTTTAAAAGGAAAAAGGTTTACGGGCTCTTTGGATTGAAGGATTTTTATAGGAATAGTGTAGGATTGACCTCTTTTTTACACCCATTCGTGTAGGATTGAGACAATTTTTCTGTGTTTCCAGTGTTCCATCCAAATGACTATTATGCAGATTTATCCGCTTTGTAATCCTCTGTTTTATGTCTGCAATCTTATTAAATTATCTAGTTCCTGTGTTTTGTAATCCCGTGATCCAAAAAATCTTAAGCTCATAATATTCGTATGTAATAGTTGACATAGAAATGGATTCCTTAGAAATTGGATAGGCCCCAATCCTATAATCCAAAAGGATTTTATAGGAAGAAATTTCTTCAATCCGAAAACGCCCTATATCTGCTCGCCTCCCGTGGACGCAGTCCTGCCCTTGGGCCCACACGTAAGTGAATGAAGCCACTAATAATATACTCCCCATTTCCGTCACACAAACCCTTAAACCCCAGAAGCCTCTGTGCGCCCCCACGAAAACCCTAGCCCGCTATGGCCCTCGCGCTCCGCCTACGGCGAGCCCTCGCCGCCGCCTCCACCTCCGCCTCCCTCCTCCGCCCGACCGCCTCTGCCGCGGCATGCCCTCTCGATCCCTCCTTCCCGCCCCCTTCGCCCCGTCCTACCGCGCCGGTTTCTCCCCGGCGGCGCCGCCGGCTTCCGATCGACGGCGGCGGCCGCGGCCGGGGAAACTACGGGGGTGGGGCGGACGACTCCCAAATCTCCCCCGAAGAGATCCTCTTCGAGGGCTGCGACTACAACCACTGGCTCATCACCATGGAGTTCCCCGACCCCAAGCCGTCCCGCGATGAGATGATCGAGACCTATCTCCAGACCCTCGCCAAGGTCGTCGGAAGGTATAAATGTTCTCTCTCGAATTCCAGTTCTCGTCAGAAATGGGTCGATTGGTGAGGAATTGGGCCTTTCTTCGTGTCCAATTTGTCTCCAAAGGGTGAATTGCAATGATGCACTGTATGACTGCTTCTGTTTGTTGTGTCTTGTGTACGGTTGGATTGATGGAAGGAAGCACATGCGTGCTATTTTTGTGTTTCTGATATGTGGTATACTGTTTAATCTGGTTTGCCTTCCATATTAGTCATTATTAAGTGAAGCTATTGACACTACTTTGTAGTTGCGATTGCCTGGAGTCATTGTGTAGCTTGGAGTGTTTTTTGGTTAATTTTGAGGGTGCTAGTGACGTAAATTATGTCAACAGCGCTTGATTTAAGTAAATTATGCTTGAATTGGTGAGAAATTGGGCTTGTCTTCATGTCGAATTGGTCTCCAAAGGGTGAATTGCAACGATGCACTGGATGATTGCTTCTGTTTGTCGTGTCTTGTGTACTGGTGGAGTGATGGAAGGCGGAACATGCGTGCTATTTTTGTGACTCTGATATATGGTGTACTGTTTAATCTGGTTTGCCCTTCCATATTAGTCATTATTAAGTGAAGTTATTGATACTAGTTTCATAGTTTGTGGTTGCGATTGCCTGGAGTCGTTGTGTAACTTGCTATCTTTTTGGTTAATTTCGAGGGTGCTAGTCATGTTTTTGTTTATGTCTGTGGATGTAAATTATGTCAACAACGCTTGATTTAAGCTATATGCGATGGCCTTGTTCCACTTATTGTGAATGATCATGCCCGAGTCAAAATCCTGCTGTGCTTGGCTCCACTATTATAGTTCTCAACAAGTCATTTTTTCTTTTTAACTCATCAATTCTTCTGAACTTAATTACTGAAGAATGGTCCATAACTTGAAGCAATGTTATACTCCCTCCGTTCCTTTATGTAAGGTGCCTAAGGTTTTGAGAGAAATTCCGAAATATAGAGTGTACTTCTTTCCACCACTCATCTGAATATGTTTTTAAAAGATTTGATTATGTTTCCTTATCTCATGCAAACTCCTCTTTTTCCCAAGTCAATTAGTCAGAGGTAATTCCCTCCGGAACTGGTGTAATTTTTTCCTCCATGAGCATTCTTTAATTTCCGTGCCAAAACTTATACACCCTACATATAGGAACGGAGGGAGTATGATTTTTGTTTGGTGAAGCTTGTGGTTGATATCCAAAATATTTTCCACTGCTCTTTGTAATTTCCTACCTTGAACCATTAGGAAATCACAGTCATCCTGCCTTTTTAGCTAGGGCCAATGTCAGCACAACATCGAAACTTAATCCTCAAGGTTGTTCACTAAGTAAGATTTGCCTATCAATGCTTCAAGTTGTTAGTATTTCTCCAGTTCTGTTGTTTTCTGTGTTAGATTTGGATAGTTATAAAAGAAAGAAGGAATGATCTGCTTTTGGAGGATTGGTTCTGGCCTTCTGGGTATATATTTATTGGCATTTTACTGATATATAACTTCAGTTGTTAGGAACATATTTTCAGTTGTTGAATAATTTGCAGTTCAAGGATCCCAATCTGTTAAGATTTCTACAGTAATTTCATATTCATCTAGTATACACCAATGATATCTTTGTAATGATTTGGTTTTGTAAGCCATTGCTGCATATGTTTGATGGTTGTGCTCTTAATTAATCATGTAAATGCTTTAGTTTTGGATAGTTACTAAAAGAAAGAAGGAATGATTTACTTTTGGAGGACTGGATATGGGTATATATGTATTATTGGCATCGTAGTGATATAGAACTTCAGTTATTCTGAAACCTATATTTCATTGTTGAATAAGTTTGCAGTTCAAGGATCCCATTATCTGTTAGGATATCTAGAGTAATTTCTTATTCATCAAATATACACCAATGATATCTTTTTAATTCTGTCAGCCATTGCTCCATATATTTGATGGTTCTGCTCTTAATTAATCATGTAATTGCTTTAATTGATGCTTAAAGCTTTTTTGATTCACATTTGTTTGTTCTACTCCTAATTAATGACAAATCAAGTTATTGTATCTTATCTAGATTGTCCGAAACTGTTACTGTGTATAGTTGCACCCTCTTAAAGTATCTAGAGAGGGTGTGCACTTATGTATGAAGCTAATATTTCTTTTACTGGTGTATAAGTAATTAAATTCTATCATTTGCAACATATAATTGCCTTGTTTTCTGAGATGTTACCTTTTTGAAGTTACGAGGAGGCTAAGAAGAGAATGTATGCTCTTAGTACAACAACGTATGTTGGTTTTCAAGCTGTAATGACCGAGGAAATGTCAGAAAAATTTCGCGGTGAGAGGATATAATACCTTAATTTATTTTCTGCTTGCAATGTTTTGGGACCCTAGACATTGAACTTACCTTGCCTACTTTGGCATTTTGATCAGGATTGCCTGGAGTTGTTTTCATCTTGCCTGATTCATATCTATACCCAGAGACGAAGGAATATGGAGGTTTGTTATATTCTTGTTTCCTTCATGAGTTGCCGTTTTACTGAAGTAACTACATATGGCCCTGATCTTATATTTGTATGCCTGAATTGGTTTCTTTAGGAGATAAATACGAGAATGGTAAAATAACTCCAAGAGCACCACCTGTACATTATAGCAAACCGTCAAGGACCGACAGAAACCGCAACTTTCGGGACAGCCCTCCACCACAAGGAAATTTCCAGAGAGGCCCACCACCGCAAGGAA
Organism: Poa pratensis; assembly: GCA_947311845.1. Classification (NCBI taxonomy): domain Eukaryota; kingdom Viridiplantae; phylum Streptophyta; class Magnoliopsida; order Poales; family Poaceae; genus Poa; species Poa pratensis. The sequence continues at coordinate 4,395,011 of CAMZMU010000045.1, forward strand.
ATTACCAGGACAGCCCTCCACCGCGAGGAAATTACAACAGCGGCCCACCACCACAAGGAAACTTCCAAACGTACCGCCCGCCGCAAGATGGAAGAGGCTACAACCCACAGCAGAATTACGCACAAGCTGGACAAGATGGAAGAGGTTACGCGAGAAATAATTCTGCAGACCGTCCAGGTTACAATGGAGCGCCTGCGCCTGCCCCTGGTGGGTTCCAAGGGCAGGTAAATCAACCTGGTCAAGGTTACCAAAGCCCACAAGAGCACAGGAACTTCTCGCAAGGACAAGCAGGAGATTTCAGGCCTGGTGGCCCTCCGGCACCTGGAAATTATGGTCAACCGTCTGCACCTGGAACCTATGGGCAATCCTCTGGACCTGGAACCTATGGGCAATCCTCTGGACCTGGAACCTATGGGCAACCGCCTGCACCAACACATCCTGGAGGTAACCAAGGGGGTCCTGGTTTTGGTGGAGATAATAGACAAGGGACAGGACCTGCATATGGTGGAGATAACCTGCATGGGGGTTCTGGTCAATATTCTAGCCCAGGTGAAGGACAACAAGGGAACTGGCAGGTATAAAAGCATTTGTTATATACTACTCCCTCCATCCCAAAATATAAGGCGCCCTTTAATTTCGCTGGTCAACGACATATAAGTTTGACCATTATGTGTACTTATAATATGACCATAAAATTAGTATAAAAATATATAAAATAAAAGAATTTTGCAAGACGAATCGAACGGTACCATTTACACATTCTCGATCCATTTAAATTATTATATATGAATGGTCAAAGTTGAACATCAAAAACCAGCACAAAAATAGCGCGCCTTATATTTTGGGACGGAGGGAGTAACTTTTACTGGCACCATGAAATAGATCAATGTAGATTGGTTCTGTCCATAGATCAGAAATATGCTCAATTACGCTGCAACTAGTACTTCAAATCTCTATCTTATGCCTCTGGTGTTTGTCTAGTGACTGATGTAGCTTCAACATATCTTTCTACTAACTGACTTCGGAGACAAGTGAACTAAATGTTGGTACTAAATTCCGATTCCCATGTATTAGGTGGAAATTTATAGTTGAGCGATGAAGTGCAAGCATGCATATATTATTGCTTACAAAAAATTAATGACAAATGACAATAAGACCAGCCACATGCATCAGCCCAAGCTCTGCAAACATGCATTTGGCAGCAGCTTGTTGCCCAGAGGAAATATGCCTGTGAAATTGTGTGTCTTTCTTTAGTTTTGCTTTTACTGTTGACAAATACAATCGTTGACTCTTATCCCTTTTGATGTCATGCAGGGTAGGCAGTAAGAGCTTGATGTGAGCTTCGCTGAAGCCCAAGGCATTAGTTGCTCTACTTGAAATGTAGAAATTCCCACCTGTAAAATAAACGACTGAACTACTTCACCTCTTCCTGTTGTCTGCATTCAAATTCGTGACTTAATATGACAACAGCCTAGACGGGAACTTGATTATTTGTAGCCATACGTTTGAGATTCTCAAAGGTTCGTGGACTCAGGAACAATCTGTGCTTTTGATGGTGTTGTTTCTGTTACATATATATCGTTGAGTCTGGTGTATTTTTTCAAAGCTGATGATTCAAGTAGAACGTCTGTATCTGATAGCCGCAGATTTGGATGCTGCAGATATTCATTTGAGTTTGCCCCATGCCAATGAGAGTGCACTATCGGTTCTACTTTTACTCAGCAGCAGTAGGTTAATTTTATTCCTGAATTACATTCTTTGCGTTGTGTACTTGCAACGAAAAATCTTACTTTGCTGCTGCACATAGACAATTATATGGCTGCAAACTATTTTATCTGCTTAGTGCTTATGGAGTTGTGTTTTCCAAGAAAGCTTAGTTGTCCTGATTATCTTTATACTTCTTATCCCTTAACTCATCATATAGTTGAATAAATTGTTAAGAAAAATCTAGGACCCATGACCAACAAAAGTTATATTTAATTGAATTGATTTTTGTGTGCAAATTTTGGTGAATATGCTAGAAAAGTTTCAGCATTGCATTCGAGTTTAGAAAGTTTCACCCATAGAAATCTGGCATTCTCCGGTTACAGGTGGTTACTGCCCATACGTCCCCCATTTGGTAAAACTGTTTTGGTAGCTAAAAACCTGTGTTCAATCAACTAGTGTCATATGTTAAAGAAAATGTGCTACAGGAACGCCAAGGCACAATAGCGCAGCGTATCCTTTTAGTATGTCACTTTTTCACAATTTATTCATGTAATTGTAATGTACTATAATGAATACCCTACCAACCCGAGAACCAATCTGTTGTGGCAGTAATGATCTCCGCCTCTCCCCTGTATATATACCACTCCATCTTCACGGAGGTAGATAGCAAACCCATGTTGTTTATTCAAATAGGCAACTACCACGTAAACAAAGGGGTAGATAAGAAAAGAACATAGAGGTGAGATGTAAGGACATCATGTATACCATATACGGGAATCGGAGACATCGGAACATCAGCAAACTCGCTCGCAAATGGTGATTGGCCATTCAGTCTTGTACATACAACAAGTTGAGCCTTAGCTGTAACCACAAGTTGAGCCTATTGTGCTTACAGCATTAGCCGCGCTTGGTTCGCTGTTTTTTAGCCAAAACCGGCCGGCTAAATTACGGAGGTGGTGAGGTCCTGCTAATAATCCGGAGCTGTCACGCTACAAGTCCGGAAATATTTCAGGCGCCGGAAACTTAAACGACATTCCAATCAGGGTAACCACAGACAATACTCCTCTAGGCTGCGCTTGGATTGTCGTTATTTAGCCCAAAACGACGGAATCCGTCGGGACAGAATCCGGACCTCGCATGGTCCGTAGAATTTACAGCCTACGGCCATGGAGAAATACGGAGCGGAGAATTAAACGGGATTCCAAGAGGGGCCCTAGCATTGCGCTGTGCCCTGTGCTAATGGTCCATGCCATTGCATATCCTACCTGTTTTTTCCAACAGTTGGCCTGCTACAAACTGGCTAGAGGCTATTTGATCCTTTGTTGGACAACCTATTGGCAATAATTGTGAAAGGAGTGTGAGGAGCCAAAAAATATAACAGGCTGCCAAAATTTTGTTAGGGAAAACTTGGTCACTAACCAAGCATCTGCAACACCATGCAATGCTGACAAACTACTCTGATTGTTACTCTTGACTGAGATGGATGCTCCTTGAAAATTTGTTTTTTTCTCCTTTTCCATAGATGTCGTTCAAATGCTTTCAGCGGTATTATCATGGTGCATCTCAATCTGTTCAGAAGTGACAAGGTTTGTGGAGTCGAGAAGAATCTCTGCTTTTGGTGGTTGTTATTTTACTATATATCTTTGAATATGTGGTGTATTTCTAAAGCCGACGATTCAAGTAATACTAGAACGGTTGTATCTGCTGACCGTTATGGGTGCCATATACACACCAAATTCTAAGCTGGGTAGAAATGCGGCGTGCTGGTTGCACCACACAGACTAATGTGGTTAGTCACTGGTTCGCTGGAATTGCTCGTTGCCGGCAGAGGTCTGTCTGTCCGGCCGTGGTGAACTCCAGCGCTTGTCGATGTGAATAGGCGAGAAGCTATTCCGCGTTGAGACATCAACCTGGTGTCTTCATCCTGGACTTGATACATATCATCTGTTCACACATACTCACGGGAGCTTTCTTTTGTCTTTTTTGTTCATGCAGTGGATTTGGATGCTGCGGATATCTGCTGGGGTTTGCTCCATGCCAATGAACCGCACTATCCATGATGTAGTCATAATTTACACAGCAGTAGATTAATTTCTTTCATGTTCCTAGGAATTACATTCCTTCGCGTTGAGTTGGGTGCAACGACGAATCTTACTTCGTCCTTGAACATAGACACATAAATATAGCTGCAGACTAATTAACTGCTTACCAAGGTGTGTTTTCCAAGAAAATTTAGTTGTCTTGTTTCTATATATTCTTGCCCCTTGATTGAATGTATCAGAATAAAGTAATGACATGCAAAAAGTACTGTTAACAAAGATAAACATAGAACCCAGGTGCAACCAAGGGCACTATTTAATTGAAATTCGTGCAAATTGACAATTTTTGGTGAATATGCTAGAAAAGTTTCATAAAACACATTCGAATTTAGAAAGTTCCCACCGAATCTGGCATTACTGGTTAGACATTGCCCCTCTGGTAAAAAATGTATTCTGGTAGCCAAAAATTTGTGTTCAGCCCACTAAATGGAAACGTTAAACAAATACAAGTAACTCGAGCAGGACTAAGATACAACAGCAAGGAGGCTTGTGCCCTGCGGCCTACGAAGAACCTAAATAGACTGAGCAGCCGATCTTCCGTTGCCGATCAGTTTTCTAATGTTCCGATGTCTCCAATGCCATGTACATGATGTTCTTACATCTCATCTATGTGTTCTTTTCTTACCCCCACCCTCTGTTTTATGTGGCTGTTGCCTATATGGATGAACAATGTGGCTTCTGTATCTACTGCCGTGAAGATGGAGTGGTATATTTATAGGGGGAGAGGGGAGATCATTAATTGGCTGAGGCACCAACCTTGTGACTCCATCCTGACCTCCACTCGTCTCAAGGGTATAATACTGGAGCTTGATGCGAGCTTCGCCGAAGCACAAGGCACCAGTTGCTCTACTTGTAATGTAGAAATTCCCACCTGTAAAATAAACGACTGAACTACTTTACCTTCTCCTGTTTTCTGCATTCATATTCGGGACTTATTATGGACTGTTCTATATCATTGAATCTGTGGTGTATTTCTAAAGCTGCCGATTCAAGTAGAACGTCCGTATCTGATAGCCGTAGCTTACATGTGCCATATACAAACCGAGCTTGATCTAGCTGAGGCACCAACCTAGTGATTTCATCGTGAACTCCATACATTTCTCAGTTCTCACAATTACTCAGGGAGCTATGTTTTGTCCTTTTCGTTCATACGGTGTATTTGGATGCCGTAAATATTTACATGGGTTTACTCCGTGAGAGCATCTCCAACCGGCCACCCCAAATTCGGCCCTCAAACTGTCCGCGGACACGTCCGGACGTGTCCGCGGACAGCGACCGGACAACCCCTCAAAACCGTCTCCTCCAACCGTGATTCTCAAATCCATATTGACATGCAACGTAGATCATATGGATAGATAGTTTAAAGGTAGTTCAAGGAAGACCATACGGATAAACATAGTTCGACGATTCATCTAGCACGGACATAGTTCAACACAGACACCAATCGGACAACGTTCATCACACACAGATAAAAATTCATCGGACAGACAAATCGGCCAGACCGGAGCTTAATCACAGCGGGGAAATCAGGCCGTTCTCCGCATTCGCCATTGCTTCGCGTTCCCTTTGCCGAGCGCGTCGTGCCTGCCGTTCCTGGCTCTGGATCTCCCTTGCCTCTCACGCCATTGCTTCGCGGACCCTTTGCCGAGAGCGCTGTTCCATCCGAGCCAGAGTCTCCGCTTGGCGCACCCTCCCCCTCTTCTCAGAATCCGGCGTGTAGTCCACGAACGACTATCCTTGAGTATGGCCCAACAATGGCCGAGCTGCCAGTCCGTCGTGCTCGGCCTCCCCGAAATTGCATGTAACATTGGGATGTCATCCTTCATCTACCAAATAGAATAGCTAGTCAACACAATGAACCTAATGGAGTAGAGCAACATAATAAGCACAAGAACCTCACACAACCCACTTCGCCATAATATTTGGCAAACTTGTTAATGTCGGCTTGGATGCATAACCATCTATGGCAGAGAGATTGCTTGGTGCACATCCTTCCCCAAAATTCATCAGTGAACTTATGATAGATCCTCCGCCAAAATGAACCATGGTCGGAATGGTCTCCGTCCTGAGCATCTAGGCACGCCAACCACGTCTTGCACAACAATTCATCCTCATCTGCCGAGTAGCGAATCCCTCTTCCTCCAAGCTATGGAATCACAATTTCCTAAATTACGCATCTATTTTACAAATTTCTACATTCTACATTTCAGAAGGGTCAAGGCGAACGGAGAACGTACCTGTGGAGGAGCAGCCACCACTGATCTGTCTCCAGCAGGTGTGGAACTGCCACAGGCGGAGCACAAAGCCTTGGTTGTCGGAGCCGCTGCTGGCGGCCAGCGCGACTTTCTTCTCCTCCCCAGCCTCGCTACATACCTCCTCCTCTTCCGCGAAGGCATCCCAAATCCCAATACATCTCAGTCCCGGACAACCCAGATCCGCTGCTGGAGCCGACCATGGTCGAAGCTACCGGAGTGGAGAGGACAGGAAGTAGAGTGGAGTAGAAAGGGGATCGGAGAAGAGTGAGCTAGGTTTGATCCGGGGTGGGGATGGAGTGGATATATGTGGGGTCGGAGTGGGACGACTCCGACGTAGCGGCCTGTTCGGGCTGACTTTGGAGTTTGCCGGTCAGCCCGGACGGATGCGCTGAGTTTGGGGAGGTCGGTTGGGTGCTTGTTTTTTGTCTAGGCTGTCCGTCCAGACGTTTGGGGGAGCCGGTTGGAGATGATCTGAGCAGTAGATTAATTTGTTTCCTCTACCTAGGAACATATATAGGTGCAAACTAATTATCTGCTAACCATGGTGTGTTTTCCAGGTAAAACTTAGTTTACCTGATTATCCATATACTAGTTACCTCTTAATTCATTGCAGAATCGAAAACAATATCAGGTGACAAGGATTGTTGAAAAGGGGAAATATATAACCCATGTTCAAACTGTTAGAGAAATGAGCAACTGTATTCTCAGGAGGCCAAAGGCCAATACATATACATGTGTGGTGTGCAGTAAACCCCTTATACAATGGGGATATACAGGAAAGGACTTATACACATCTAACACCCCCCTCAAACTCATGGTGGGTCAACAACATTGAGCTTCGAGAGAAAAAACCCATGCTGCGCTCGAGTCTGTGTCTTCGTGAAGAAATCCGCCAACTGTAACTCAGAGGGCACATAGTGAAGAGCGAGAATCTGATCCTGCACAGCAGCACGCACAAAGGAGGCATCCACACCGATGTGCTTGGTGAGCTCATGCTTCACCGGGTCACGCGCAATGCTGATAGCACCTGTACTGTCTAACAATAGAGGAGCCAGGGCAGCAGCAGAAACACCAAAATCCTCGAGTAACCATCGCAACCAGGTCACCTCGGCCGTCAACATAGCCATCGCTCGCAACTCAGCCTCTACACTAGAGCGGGAAACTGCAGTCTGTTTCTTCGTCTTCCAGGTAATGGGAGATTCTCCAAGAAAAACACAATAGGCAGACAGCGAGCGGCGATCAGAAGGATCACTAGCCCACGTAGCATCAGAGTAGGCCTGGAGCTGGAGAGAGCTGGCGAGGAAAGAAAAGGCGGCGAAAGATCGTGCCACGAAGATATCGTAGAACACGGAGGAGGTGACTATAGTGGACAGAGCTGGGAGCTGAAACAAACTGACTCAGAATATGGACATGATATGATATATCTGGACGAGTGACAGCGAGATAGACAAGGCTCCCAACGAGGTGGCGATAGCGTGTGGGATCAGTGAGGGGATCACCATCAGTAGCACGAAGCTGAACGTTGAGCTCCATAGGAGTCTCAGCAGTACGCTCATCACCAAGAGCGGCACGAGCAAGAAGATCCTGAATATATTTTTCTTGGGAGATGAAGAAGCCATCAGAGGTCGAAGAAACATCAATCCCGAGAAAATAGCGAAGTGGACCAAGGTCAGTCATCAGGAACTGCTTGCGGAGGCGTGCCTTAACAAAGGCAATATACTCAGAGTCGTCGCCAGTGATGATCATGTCATCAACATATAGAAGGAGAAGCGTCCGACCACGAGGAGAGGTGTGGATAAACAACGCGGGGCCATGGTCGCTAGGCGAGAAACCAGCGGCTGTCACCACAGAGGCGAAACGCTCAAACCAGGCGCGAGGGGCTTGTTTAAGGCCATAGAGGGAGCGCCGAAGGCGGCAGACCATACCATCAGGAACAGAGTACCCCGGTGGTGGCTGCATATAAACCTCCTCACGCAACTCACCATTGAGAAAGGCATTCTTGACATCAAGCTGAGACACAGACCAATGACGAACAGAAGCCACAGCAAGAAGAGTGCGAACAGTGGTCATGTGGGCCACGGGAGCGAACGTCTCATCATAACCGCGTCCCTGCTCCTGCTGAAAGCCATGAGCCACAAGACGAGCTTTGTAACGCTCAAGAGAGCCATCGGAGCGAGTCTTGATCTTATAGACCCACTTGCATGTGATGGGACGAACACCAGGAGGAGGGGAAACCAGATCCCACGTGCCAGTGCGCTCAAGTGCAGCAATCTCCTCAGCCATCGCAAGCTGCCATTCAGACCGAGCCATGGCATCCCGATAGGAAGTGGGCTCAGCAACAGCAGAAAGACCGCACTGGGAAGGAGAATAGCGATCAGGAGGCCATAAAGAAGGCCGAGTACGGAGGTTATGAACCGGTGTAGACGGGGAAAGTGGCGCTCCGGAAGTAGAAGGCATGTCAGAAGGATCATCCACAACATGAGGACGGCGAGTATAGTGGAGACGAAAGGGAGAAAGGGGAGGACACGCCGGAGTGGTAGGTGGAGAGGTAGGTGACGATGGAGGAGAGGAGGAAGGAGGAGAGGGTGGCGTCGGTGGTGTATCAGGAATAGAGGAACTCACGGAGGTGGAGGTGGAGGAGAAGGAACATGAGGCACAGAGGGAGATGTGTCGGGAAGTAGAAGGAAGGAGAGATCCTAACTGAAAAGGTCGAGGAGGTGGGGCGCGGGAAGTATGAACGAGACTCATCAAAAGTCACATCACGGGAAATACGTAGCCGACGAGCAACAGGATCCCAACACTGGTAACCCTTGTGCTCATCACTGTATCCAAGGAAGACACACTCAACCGACTGAGCAGTCAATTTGGTGCGTTCTCGCGGAGCAAGAAGAACATATTACATACACCCAAACATACGAAGAGCGGAGTAGTCAGGAGAATGACCAGAGAGACGCTCCATGTGGATACCACCCTGCAAGGCAGCCGAAAGCTGGATGTTGATAAGATAGGTGGATGCGGAAACAGCCTCAGCCCAAAAGTGGGGAGGAAGAGAGGCAGCGATCATCATCGCACGAGCCGTCTCAAGGAGGTGGCGATGCTTGCGCTCAGCAACGCCATTCTGAGTGTGTGCACCAAGACAAGAGAACTGGGCAAGAGTACCCTGCTCGGCAAGAAAACCACGCAACATTTGGGAGATATACTCACCAGCCGAGTCAGCACGGAAAACACGAATGGGCGTGGAAAACTGGGTGTGAACCATGGCAGCAAATCGCTTGTATATAGAGAGAACTTCACTGCGAGATTTCATAAAATAGAGCCAAGTGTAGCGAGAGAAGTCATCAATAAATAGAACATAGTAGCGATGACCCCTTTCGAATCGAAGGGAGCAGGACCCCATACATCAGAATGAACCAAGTCGAAAGGGCGCTGAGATACTGACTCACTCGTAGGATAAGGTAACTGAGTCTGTTTGCCAAGTCTACAACCATTACAATGTAAAGAGACAACTCTAGAGACAGACCCTAGGACACCTTGACGCACTAACGATGACAAGCGAGAGCCACAAATATGCCCAAGACGATGATGCCACTGCTGGAAGGACGCAGAAGAAGAGGCAGCGAGAGCATGTGAACTGGCGGGTGTGGTGGAAGCGGAAGGAACATGAAGCCAGTCAACCTCCCAAAGACCCTGAGCCTCACGGCGCCGAGGGCCAGCTCCAACTAGAGTCTTGGTGCGACGATCCTGAACAGAGCAAGAGTCGGTATCAAGAATGACACGACAACCAGAATCAGTGAGTTGAGCAGCGGAAAAAAGATTCATGGTAAGACGGGGAACATGAGAAACACTAGGAACAGAGAAAGACGGAGTAGAAAGGGTGCCACGACTAGCAACAGGAAGAGGTGTGCCGTCGGCAGTGAGAACATTGACAGGAGAATCAACGGGTCGAAGAGAAGACAAGGCAGAAGAATCAGAAGACATGTGAAAAGAAGCTCCAGAATCCAGAACCCACGGAGATGTACCTGACTGTGTAGGCGGCGGTGGCGGAGTAGCAGTAGTGGAAGCAGTCAGTGAGGCAACGGTGCCCGTCGAGGAAGAGCCCGAGGAAGCCAGTATATGCTTGAGCCGCACAATATCCTGGTCCGTGAGTGATTGGGTCGATGAAGGCGCACGAGCCGTAGTGGAGGAGTACCTTAGATCGCGCTGCTTCTTGTGACAGTCAGACTCTGGGTGGTCTGGCTTCTTCAGTAGCCACAGAAGGTGTGAGAGCGAGGACGGCCTGATCCGGAAGAAAAAGGGCGCCCGCCCACCCCCCTGAAGGAGTGGGTAGCAGCGGTGGAGCAGACGACACAGGAGCCCGGGCGGCTAGCAAGTGGGAACCGCAAGCAAACCAGCAGAACGAAGGCGTGTCTCCTTAGCTCGAACCTCTGTGAGCACCTCTGATATAGGAACACGACCACGAGCAAGCAAGTGAGCACGCCGAGGCTCAAATTTGGGACGGAGGCGAGACAAGAACTCATGGACACGCTGAAACTCCAAATCTGACCGCACTGTCTGACAGCAACGACAAGCACCACAAACGACAGTCCTCAGAGAGTCAAGCTGACGCCAGATGGCAGAGCACTGTGTGTAGAACTCATCAACAGTAGAGTCTCCCTGCTGAAGATCATGCTCCTGACGCACAGAAAGCTGATAGCGCTGACAAAGATAAGTCCACATCGCAGCAGCGGTGCCCAATCCCATAAACTCAGAAGCAAACTGAGGCAGAACACTAGCAGTGAGGACATCAGCAGCACGAGCATCATCATTGCACCACTAAGTATAATCCGACAAAGCATCTCGATAAATGGAGAGAGACTCCGAGAAATCCGATACCTGCTTGTCGTAAGCCTGAAGTGCAGTCTTAACAGTCTTGGCGTCATCCCGATCAGCCTGAGAAGCATCAGCGGCAAGAATGGATGGCACCAGTGGAGTAGGAGCCACAGGAGTAACGGGGCACGGTGGACAGGAGACCTCGCCAGAGAGAACACCCCACAACAGGAGGCCGCGCATGTGGATACGCATAAAGCCCACAAACTCGGCATAGTTGGTGCCATCAAAGATCACAGAGCACCGTAGAACGGCAACATAGCCCGAAGGAGACATAACGGGCTCTATGTTTTTTTTTTGATATATATATATTTTTTGAAAAGTCACATGAGAGAGAATATGGATCTGGATCGGAATCTCAGCCCGAGCTCATCAGCTCGATTTGCACGAACGGGACCGCAGCGGCCGGGGAGAGCAGCAGTTGGAGCGGACGGCCGGACAGGGCCGGCGGCCGGAGCCACGGGAGGCGGCGGCGGCGGCCAGAGTCACGGCAGGCTCGACACGGGAGGCGGCCAGACGTGGAGTCGCGGCAGGCCGGGCACGGGCGGCGGCCGGACTAGGCAGGCCGCGGACAGCAGCGGCGGCGGCGGCCGGAGTCACGGCAGGCTCGACACGGGAGGCGGCCAGACGTGGAGTCGCGGCAGGCCGGGCACGGGCGGCGGCCGGACTAGGCAGGCCGCGGATAGCAGCGGCGGCGGCGCGGCAAGCCGGGGACGGTGACGGCGGCGCGGCAGGCTGGGATGGCGGCGACGGCGCAACAGGCCGGGAATGGCGGCAACGACGCAGCAGGCCAGGGACAGCGGCGGTGACACAGCAGGCCGGGGACGGCGGCGGCGACACGGCAGGCCGGAGACAGGGGCAGCACGGAGTTGCTACGTGCGGGGAGGAGGCGAGCCTAAGCTGTGCTATGATACCATGTTAGAAAAATGAGCAACTGTATTCTCAGGAGGCCAAAGGCCAATACATAGACATGTGTGGTGTGCAGTAAACCCCTTATACAATGGGGATATACAGGAAAGGACCTATACACATCTAACACAAACAAGGGCACCATGTAATGGAAATTCGTCCAAATTGACAAATTTTGGTGAAGCTGTATGAAAAGTTACAGCAAAAACATTCGAATTAGAAAGTTTTCAAGGGTAAAAACTGGATGTTCTCTGCTTACCAGTCATACACCCCCCACCCCCCGGGTAAAAAATGTATCCTGGTAGCCAAACACTTGTGTTGAACCCACAACAAGGCGGCATATCAGCAGTAAGAGACAACAAAGCAGCAAGGAGGGACGTGCCATGCGGCCTATGGAGAAATAGACTGAATGGCCTGTTTTCCATTGCCATTCAGTTTGATAATGTTCCGAGTTCTCCAATTCCCGTGTACATGATGTTCTTACTTCATGTGAATGTTGCCTATATGAATAAACATTATGGCTTTGCTATCTACTTCCGTGGAGACGGAGTGGTATATTTATAGGGGGTGGGGCAGGGGATGCTCATTATAGTCTGAGGCACCAACCTGGTGACTTCCCTCTCAAGTTTCCACATATACTCATAGGAGCTTTGTTTTGTCCTCTTTGTTCATAAGGGGATTTGGATGCTGCAAATATTTACTTGAGTTTTCTTCATGCCAATGAAAGGGCACTATCGATTCTAGTTTTACTTAGTAGCAAATGGATTTGTTTCATGTACCTAGGACATGTGCTTCTTCACTGCCCTTCTATTCAGCCTTTATGGCAGGCCATTCCATCGGGGCATAGCAACCTCTGTGATGGTCCTCCAGTTTGCATAGTTCGTATCAGTCATCATTTCCACCTTATGGAACATCTGAAAAGAAGGAATGGCATGGCGGTATTCAGATACAAGAAAGAGCCGATTTCTCGGGTTTTTGGAAGATGTGTGGAAGACCTCCTTCTTTGAATTTATATATGTGCAAATTTAGTAAACAGAGCTACAATCCAAATTGGGCGGTCATGTTCTTCCACCTCGCCTCCCCCCTGAATGATTATTCTATCGTTCATTCTGTGTCTGTAATTATATAATTTTTGGTTTTCTTTTATTTTCTTTCCGCACCAGCCCGCAACTTGGGTACTGGTCGATTACCTCAATGGTTTCTGTATTTGTACTGTGTTTCTGACTTACTTTTGACAAAATGGTTCAGCCTGGCTTTAAGCCCGCCGTTGATTCCTCAAAAAAAAAAAGAGATTCTTTTGCATTGTGTAACTTGCAACGAAAATTCTTACTTCACCTATAGCTGCATGCTTTCCAAGAAAACTAAGTTATCCTGGTTATTAATATATAGCGGTTACCCTTTACTTCATTGTTGCAGAATGAAATTATGGCACGTGAAAAGGATTTCTGAAAAAGAGAAATATTGAACCCAGGTTCAACAAAGGGCCCTATTTATTATTTAATTGAAGTTCGTGCAAATTAAAAGATTCTGGTGAATCTGTTAAGAAAGTTTCAGCAAGAAAAATTCACTGGTAAAATCTGGTATTCTCCGGTTACTGGTCATATCGCCCCTCGGGTAAAAAATGTATTTTGGTAGCCAAAACTTGTGTTCAACCCACTAATGGAAAATGTAAAACGGGCACATGGTGCTACAGAAAGAGACAGCAATGGAGCAACACCTGCCTATCCTATTAGTGCTCCACTAACCCTAAAAAATAAAATAGCAGTATGGGTAAGGGTAAGGCAGTAGTATGTCATTTTATTCACAATTTATTCAGCTATAATGCATAATCTACCAACCTGTTGCACTTGTGTAAATAATGATCCCCACCTCTCCCCTATACATATTCCACTCCATCTTCGCGGAAGTAGATAGCAAAGCAACCCCACATTATTCATTCATATAGGCAACGACCAACAAAAAGAAAAATAAGAAGAGAACAGAGAGATGATATGTATAGACAAGGGAATTGGAGACATCGGAACATTACCAAACTCAATTGCAGCTGTGAACTGGCCGTTCACTCTATTTAGGTTCTTCATAGGCCGCACGGCACATGCGTCCTAGTGCGTACAACAAGCTAGTGTGAGAGTTGCAACCTCCCATAGCACTTCTTCACCATAGTTCTCCGTAGCTGTTTTTGCGGACCAATGGTTTTCCAGATATTGGCTAGAGGCTTTCCGCTTATCCTTTGTTTGCCAAATTTTGGCAAGAATTGTGAAGGGAGTGTGCGGAAGCTGCGCAAATGCTCGTACTAAACCAGAGTTTTGGTAACCATCCTAGGAGCCAACAAAATATCATGGGTTGACAAAAGATTGTTAGGTTCAAATCTGGGTACCAACCAAACATATCAACAACATGCAATGTTGACAAAGTACTCTCTCTGGTTGTTACTCTAGAATGAGCTGGATGTTCAATGACATTTGATTTTTTTTCCTTTTCGAGAGATACTAGATGCTTTGATCGATCTTAGCATGGGGTATCTCAATCTATTCAGATGAAATTTCAAAAGATTTTGAGGCTGAGTCAACTTTCAAAATATAGAGAATAAACTTTACCTTTTGAGTAGAATAATATGATATGTGGCGCATACTCTTTCACCGTTAAATTTGCACATATCTGAATATCTTGGTCATGTGGCTGATGATAAGTAAATCGTGGCTAGTATATGCTTGATCATAAGTAAAATCACGGCAAATAAAATCAAACGGTAGTGACAAGCGCCTGTTTTCTTTAGGAAAATAAACAGGCACCTGTGTCTTGGCACCCTTGTCTGAATTTGCACGTTCAGACAACAAGAGAAGGAAGACAGGCAGCACCAAGGTACCAGCAGAAATGTTTCCAACATCAGCTGGATTTCCTTTTTTGCTTTGTGTTTTTGTTCCTAAAATTGGAGCAATGCGGTACTCCCAGATAGATGCGGTACTCCCAGAAATGTTTTTGTTCCTTTTCTGATGACAGCAGTAGCATCAAATTAGAATGCTTTGCTGTGGCTAAGTCCCAGATAGATGGAGACAAATTTTCCTGCTTATTTCTTGATGCTACTGCTGTCATCAGGTGCATGCAGGGGTTTGCCAGGTATACGTGCAACAGCGGTCACCAGATCAAGGATTTGCATAAGCTTCTTTCTGCAAAGCTGACGATTCAAGTAATAGTACAGTTGTATCTTATAGCCGTTACGGCTTACAGGTGCCATATATGTTGGGTTTCGCCCGGATTGATTACATCAAATTAGACAAACACGCGCACACGAACAACGATAGCCAAGGGCACGTATCGTGCCCGTTCTTTTTGTCTTTATTTCTCTCAATATTCTCGGTACAATCTGGTGATTCAGGACGCAGCCTATGGTCGTGCTTATATACACGCACCAAGGCACCAAGCGCTGGATCCTAATCCTACTCCATCTAGGACTCCTAGTACTCACGTACCTTTAAACTAACCAAACTAGCTAACCTAGTAGGACACGGACACAACTCATAACCTGACTAGGTATGGCATGCAAGCCAAACACGATACGAGAACTAAACACTTTCCAAATACTAACTTGAACACTAATTAGGCAAGATTATTGCCAACATTCTCCCCCTAATCTTGACTTGTCGCTTCCTCGGACTCCCTCTGGTCTTGAATCCTTGCAGATCCACGACCTTCGACTCCACTCAACGTATGATCCAGACTCCCAGTCGCGTCGTTATCATGTGGACACCTTCGGCCACACCACACGCATACATGCCGACGGACGATCACGCCGTCTCATGTAGAGACATGTCCTCATTGAAGAGGCTCACCTTCACTGGTCCTTGTCCCACTATACGCTTGAGCTTGATCTCCTTGTCGAGACACACTTGTCTTCGCGCACGTCCCTCGCCCTCGGTGACACTCTGGCACCGGACAGCCCTCGACCGTGACACGCTTCAACTGCAACGGATCTCACAGAGACGAGCACTTGGAAACAACGACGACTCACATAGACGACGCCGACTCAACGTGCCAACTCGCACGCCCATGACTCTCGGACTCTTCTAACTCCCCCGAAGACGAACTTGACGAGACTTCCGACGCCACACCTCGGCATCACCGCTCCATCAACGATCATCCACCTTCACCAGCTTGCCGACGCGACAGCGTCGTGCCGTCTCTTCCGTGTCGCTCCGCCGAACGACGATCGCCCGCCCCGAGGCGCTAGTCGGGTCGCCTCCCCGGGGCAAGCGTGGCTTCAAATCTTCGACCTCGCTCTGATACCAATTGTTGGGTTTCGTCCACAGGATCAATCACATCAAACTAGACGAACTCACACGCACAGGAAAATCTTATTGCCAAGGGCTCATATCGTGCCCGTTGTTTTTCTTATTTTCTCAATATCTTGTGGTGTTTTCTCGGTACAACTTCTGGTACAGACGTGTGCATATATATGCACGGACAACCGACTCTAAACATCTAAACCTACTCGTACATGGACTCAGACTTTCCTATCTTAACTAGCTAGCACGGTAAGGACACTACTACTAGTCCTAACCTGACTCGATACTTACCAAAAGCTAACAACGTTTCCAACTAGTACATCATGCAACATGCATGAGACTAATAGGACACGTACATCATGCAACATGCATGAGACTAACTCGACTAACACAAGCCTAATCAAGATTATGCTAACAATCTCTCCCTAATCTTGACTCTTGGTCTTTCATGCTCCTCTGATCTTGGCACTTGCAGATCTTCGTCTTGTCCGGGCCTCGCACCACGACAAGTCTTATTGGCTCTCCCCAATTTTGACTTGGCGAATTTTACGGACCAATCCAAATATGACCTGGACTACCCAGCCACGCTAGACACCTTGTGGAACACACCACCCGTGGATAGTACCATCCACCTAGCGCGATACATGCCGACTACCTCGTGGACTACACCATCCACTCCAGCCTCATGTAGAGTCATGGCCTCATTGAAGAGACTCACCTTCTCTGGTTTACCGCCCCCTTCATACTTGGACTTGATCCTCTCGGCGAGACACTTAGACGTCCACGCTTCCACTACAACGGATCCTCACAGAGACGAGCACTTGGACACACCGACGACTCACAGACACGACGACGACGACATGTGCAAACATGCACACACTTCGACTCATCTAACACCCCGGTTGATGATCTTGACGAGACTCCCGGCACCGCACCTCGGCACCACCGCTTCCATCAACGATCATCTACCTCCACCAGCTTGTCAACGACAGCCCTCTGCCGTCTCCTCCGTGTCGCTCCGCCGAACGACGATCGCCCGCCCCGAGGCGCTAGTACGGGTCGCGTCCCCGGGGCAAGCGTGGATTCAAAATCTCGACCTCGCTCTGATACCAATTGTTGGGTTTCGTCCACAGGATCAATCACATCAAACTAGACGAACTCACACGCACAGGAAAATCTTATTGCCAAGGGCTCATATCGTGCCCATTGTTTCTCTCAATATTCTCGGTACAATCTGGTGATTCAGGACGCAGCCTATGGTCGTGCTTATATACACGCACCAAGGCACCAAGCGCTGGATCCTAATCCTACTCCATCTAGGACTCCTAGTACTCACGTACCTTTAAACTAACCAAACTAGCTAACCTAGTAGGACACGGACACAACTCATAACCTGACTAGGTATGGCATGCAAGCCAAACACAATACGAGAACTAAACACTTTCCAAATACTAACTTGAACACTAATTAGGCAAGATTATTGCCAACAATATACACACCAAATTCTAAGCTCGGTAGAAATTCTGCATGCTGGTTCTTCCACACGGGCTGCTGTGGTTAGTCCCTGGTTCTCTGAAGTTGCTCGCTGCCGGGCAGAGGTCTGTCTGCCCAGCGGTTGTGAGCTCCAGCAACGCGTGTCTCTGCGACTAGGCGAGTAGCTGTACGGCGTCGAGCCACCAGCCTGGTTACTTCATCCTGAACTTCATGCTCATCAAGTTTTCAGACATACTCGTGGTCTGGAGCATTGTTTTATCTTTTTTTTCTTTCGTATGACAGATTTGGATGGTGCAAATATTTACTAGGGTTTACTCCATGGCAGTGAAAACGCACAACTGTACTCTTACTCGGGAGCAGTAGGTTAGTTTGTACCTCGGAATTACATTCCTTTGTGTTGTGTTGGACGTAATGACAAATCTTACTCTGACGCTGAACATCTAAAGATACATATATATAGAGCAAACTAATCAGCTTACCGAGGTATGTTTCCAAGAAAACTTAGTTATCCTCATTATCTATATACTAGTTACCCCTTAATTCATCGTAACAGAATAAAATAATGGAATGTGAAAAGTATTGTTGAAAAAGAGAAATATAGAAGCCATGTTCAACCAAGGGCCCATTTACTCTAAAGTCGGGCTAATTCACAAATGTTGGTGGATCCTTCACAGCAAGACGCGCCTATAATACTCTACCAACCCACAACCAACCTAGCTATATGGGGAGTTAATGGCACCCGCGGTCACACAACTCGACGCCAATGTGCACTTAAGTCACACTTCTTCACAATGTGATTATTTGGTCACACAACTCGACAAGTGCGTGCACGCAGGTCACTGGCCCCACTTGTCAGTCCGTTTTGGACGGTAAATTTTCAGAAAACCCCGTGGAGTAATATTAATTGGACCATTTTGTAAAATTAGAAGGACCATTTTGTAAAATTAGGAGGACCATTTTGTAAAATTAGAAGGACCATTTTGTAAAATTAATATTACTCCAGTTTTTTTTTGAAAATTTACCGTCCAAAACGGACTGACAAGTGGGGCCAGTGACCTGCGTGCACGCACTTGTCGAGTTGTGTGACTAAATAATCACATTCTGGAGAAGTGTGACTTAAGTGCACATCGACGACGAGTTGTGTGACCGCTGGTGCTATTAACTCCTATATGGGCTAACGGAAATACATCAGTATGCCATTTTCTTCACAATTTTGTGGAGTTAAAAATGTGCCTTTCACAAAGACTAGACGCTTTGAGCAAGTATTTCTACAACCTTGTATATGGTAACCCAGGGTCATTCATGTAACGTAATATAAATAATGAATACTCTACCAACCTGTTGCACTTCTGTCAATAATGATCTCCGCCTATCCCCTGTATATATACCATTCCATCTTCACGGAAGCCGATGAACAGTTTGGAGCCAATGTAAGACCGGAGGGTCAAATGCGTGCATTCCGGGAAGCTTTAGAAGATTGTTCACTTCAGGATTTGGGGTGGCAGGGAGTTCCTTTCACATGGGATAACAAGCAGACCGGGGATGCTAATGTGAAGGCACGTTTGGATAGGGCTGTAGCCAATGCTGCTTTTCTGAACGTGTTTGAGTTTGCAACAGTGAGACATATCAGTTCAATCGAGTCTGATCATTGTTGCGTTTTTGTCGAGCTGAAAATGACACTGACGAACTTGAGACCGAGAGGTTCACGTGTGTTCAGGTACGAAAATGTTTGGCAGTCCCACTCTGATTATGATGGCGTTGTTGATAAATTATGGAAGAGGGGATCGGGTCAGGGAGGCCTACAGGGCATTGTTGAAGCTTTAGCTACAGTGCAGACTGGTCTTGGTGCATGGGGCGTTAGAGAGTTTGGAAATTTAAGCAAAAAAGTGGCTAAGCTACAGCAGCGGCTCGAACGTCTGCGAGCTGCATCCGTGGGCAGAGGACCGACGGATGAGGAGAAAAAAGTTGCGACGCAGCTGAGGGAAACCTTGTGGCAGGAAGAGGTTTGGCTAAAGCAGCGGTCCCGTGTGCAGTGGTTACGTGAGGGTGACCGTAATTCAGCTTACTTTCAGGCTCAAGCGGCACATAGAAAAAGAATTAATCGCATTTCTTCGCTAGTCAATGCGGAGGGTCATGCTTGTACCGAGCCTGAAGATATTAATGAGGAGATCTCCGGTTTTTATAGAGCACTGTATCAGTCACAAGGGTATAGGCCTATGGGAGAACTCCTGGATGTTGTCCATCCTTCTGTTTCTAGTGATATGAACGCCCATCTTCAGAAGGTTTATGATGCAGGAGATGTGAAAAAAGCATTGTTTGATATGGCCCCTTCCAAGGCGCCAGGAGTAGATGGTTTTACAGCGGGATTTTACCAGCGACATTGGCATATCATTGGAGATGATTTGGTGTCCGCGTTGCTTGGTTTTCTGAATGGTGGCGAATTACCTGCGGGCTTGAATGATACGGCTATTACATTAATCCCAAAGGTACGATGTCCACAAAAGATTTCACAATTTAGGCCTATATCTCTCTGTTCGGTGTTGTATAAGATAGCTGCTAAAACTGTTGCTAACCGACTGAGAGGGGTGCTTGATGAGGTGATTGGAGAAGAACAGAGCGCCTTTGTGCCGGGGCGGCTTATTACAGACAATGTGCTTGTTGCTTATGAGAGTGTGCATGCGATGAAGAGGAGAAAGAAAGGCAATGGCGCAGTTTGTGCTGTCAAGTTAGACATGCTAAAAGCGTATGATCGGGTTGAGTGGCATTATCTTGAGGCGATTATGACTAGATTGGGTTTTGGTGAGAGGTTCGTACAGTTGGTAATGAGATGTGTTTCCTCTGTCAGATTTTCGGTGAAGGTAAATGGGGAGTTTCTGCCTTTCTTCACACCATCTCGAGGCCTCCGACAAGGCGATCCCATATCACCATACTTGTTCCTCTTATGTGGTCAGGGTTTCACTGCCTTGCTGAATCATTATGGTGGCTGATACGTCCAAAACGTATCTACTTTCCCGAACATTTTGCTGTTGTTTTACCTCTAATTTGTGTGATTTGAATACAACTAACGCGGACTAACGCTGTTTTCAGCAGAATTGCCCGGTGTCTCGTTTTTGTGCAGAAAGTCAACTTTCGGGAAAATCCGTGGAAATTATCGTGAAGCCCCTATTTCACCAAAAGACCCACGGAGCCAGAAGACGAGACGGAGGGGGGCAGCGAGCCGCCCTCACCACGTGGCGGCGCGGTGGGCCCTGGGCTGCGCCACCACCTGGTGAGGCCGACTCGGCCACGCCCTCGGCTCCCCCTCGGACTACATAATCCCCTTGACCTAAAAACGCGAGGGGGTTCGACCATATTTCCAGAAACACTCCAGAGCTCCGCCGCCATCGAAAACCCTATTTCGGGGACCAGAAACTCCGTTCTGGCACTCCGCCGGGACGGGGAATTGGAGGAGATCATCGCCATCATCATCACCGACGCCTCTCCATCAACCATCCATGACTCCCCCATCCATGTGTGAGTAATTCCCGCTGTAGGCTGAAGGGGATGGAAGGGATTGGATGAGATCGTTCATGTAATAGCTATAAGATTGTTAGGGCATGGTGCCTAGTATCCGTTGTTAGTACTTTTATGTCATTGTTGCAACTTGTTATGCTTAATGCTTGTCACTTAGGGCCCGAGTGCCATGATTTCAGATCTGAACATGTTATTGTATCATGAGGATAATCATTGTTTTAGATCATATCTGCAAGTTGTATACACATATTATTGTCCGGAACCCGAGGCCCCAAAGTGACAGCAATTGGGACAACCGGAGGGGATGGCTGTGATGTGAGGATCACATGTGTTCACGGAGTGTTAATGCTTTGCTCCGGTACTTTATTAAAAGGAGTACCTTAATTACCAGTAGATTCCCTTGAGGCCCGCTGCAAACGGGCTGGTAGGACAGAAGATGTTGTGCAAGTTTCTCATTGCGAGCACGTACGACTATATACGGAACACATGCCTATGGTTACTTAGTACTTGGATGCTTTATTATTATTTACCTGCAAATGTCTTGTCTTGATTATTACATGAATCATCCTATCCATGCAGCGCCCGCTCATCCATCCCTATGCCTACAGTATTTTAATCCTGCTGTTTACTGCAATCACTACTGCTGTCTTTATTACACTGCTGCTACTATTTCACTACTGCTACTGCTATAAAACTGTTGCTACTGCTATAAAACTGTTGCTACTGATAACTGTGTCGAGCAAGTCTATTTCCAGGTGCAGCTGAACTGACAATTCATCTGTTAAGGCTTATAAATATTCTTTGGCTCCCCTTGTGTCGAATCAATAAATTTGGGTTTTACTTCCCTCGAAGACTGTTGCGATCCCTATACTTGTGGGTCATCAAGACTATTTTCTGGCGCCGTTGCCGGGGAGCATAGCTTTATTTATAAGCTCACCTGAAAGTGATATTGTTCGCTGCAATTTATTCATCATGGGTAAAGCTCGTGATGAGAAGGTCCGTATATTGCCTTCCACTACAAGAAAAGGTACGACTCTGAGTACCTCTGCTGCTCTTGACTCACCTACTGTTATGAGTCAACTTATTACACCACCACAAGCTTCACGTGTTGGTACTTCTGCTGAATCTGAAAATACTTCTGATAATTTTGATGATGCTTCTACTGTGCTTGATGAGAGTGTTCAATTAGGTCCTCTTTTAGATGCTGCTATTGCTAAGTCTAAACAAATTGAAAATCCTTTTACACCTGTTGGTTCACCTGAGTCTATAGAGCATTCTAGTGATGATCTTGATGAAACTTATGTGGAACTTGATGATGATTTTATTGATGCATGTCATGCTACTACTGGTGCAAGTGGCATTAAAAGTCTTCTTGCAAAACATGCTGTTAGATATAAACTGTCTCCTGATCCTAAGTTTGCCACATCTCCTATAAACATTAAAGATAAGGATTATGATTTCTCTCTTGATTTATCACATATATCCATTGTTGAGAAAGAACCTTTTCGTGGTACTGAAAATGAAAGTGCTGTAGAACACATGAATGAGCTCTCTACTTTGAGTAGTTTGTTTTCTGATGATATCAAGAAACGTGGCTACTTTGTTGCTAAATTTTTTCCTTTCTCATTAAAGGATGAAGCTAAAACTTGGTATAATAATCTGCCTCCTGATTCTATTGATAGTCCTACTGGTTTGCTTAATGTCTTCTTTCAGAAATATTTCCCTGCTAGTGCTCAACATGCTGCTTTACTTAAATATATAACTTTGATCAAGATGAGGGAGAGAAACTGCCTGAAGCCTGGGCAAGGTTTTGTTCTTTAATTAGGCTCGGCCTGGGCATGAATTGGAAAAAATGAACTTCTTGATATATTTTATAGTGGACTAACCCCTGAATCTAGGGAATATGGATAGTTGTGCTGGTTGTGTTTTCAGGAAAAGAACCCCAGATGAAGCTGAGGAATTAATGGCTAAAATAAGCCAAAATCATGATGATTGGACTACACCTGAGCCGACCCCAACACCAATATCAAAGAAGAGGGGTATGATTGAATTGAATGATGAAACAATGAGGGAAGCCAAGAAATCTCTTATAGAGAAGGGTATTAAATCTGAAGATGTGAAGAATCTACCACCCATAGAAGAACTATGTAAGCCAATTCCCCATTCTTCTACAATTGAGGTACACTCTCTCCAACGCTTTAATGAAGGAGATATTCCCTATTCTAAACCTCCTGATCAATGCTTAGATGAGTTTGATAATTATATTGAAAAGCAAAGTAACTTTAATATGAGAGTGGAGAATCATCTAATGGAGAATTCTCGTGCTATTGATAGTTTGCATGATATTGTTGAAAGAACTTCTAATGATGTTAAAATGCTTATTAAACATTTTCATATGGTTCAAACTCAAATTGATCAACTCACTAAAGTGCAAAAAGACATGCTAATTAACTCTTCTAAAGAAAAAGAGAAGCATGCTTATGAAGTGACAACTAGAGGTGGTGTTTCCACTCAGGATCCTTTATATCCTGAGGGGCATCCCAAAAGAGTTGAACAAGATTCTCAACGAATTAAGAAACTAGTGCTCCTTCTAAGAAAAAGAAGAAGAAACATAAAACTGTTGTAGAATCCTCTGAACCTGTTAATGATCCTAATAGTATATCTATTTCTGATGCTGAAACTGAAAGTGGTAATGAACATAACAATGATAATGATAAGAATGATGCTTCTGATAAAGAAGAAATTGAAGAGGAACCTGAAAAGCATGCTAAAAATAAAAAGTACACTAAGGAAGACTTCACTACTAAGAAACATGGTAATGAAAGAGAACCTTGGGTTCAAAAGCAAATGCCTTTTCCTGTTAAGAAATTGAAATCAAAGGAAGAAGAACACTATAATAAATTTTGTGATTGGATGAAACCTTTGTTCTTGCAAATTCCTTTGACTGATGCTATTAAATTGCCTCCTTATTCAAAGTATATGAAAGATATTGTTTCTAACAAAAGGAAAATTCCCAATGAGGAAATTTCTACTATGCTTGCTAATTATTCTTTCAATGGTAAGGTTCCAAAGAAGCTTGGAGATCCAGGTATACCAACCATTCCTTGTTCCATCAAAAATAATTATGTTAGAACTGCTCTATGTGATTTGGGAGCAGGAGTTAGTGTTATGCCTTTCTCTCTTTATAAGAGACTTTATTTGGATAAATTGATACCAACTGATATATCTTTGCAAATGGCTGATAAATCTACTGCTGTTCCTGTTGGCATTTGTGAGGATGTCCCTGTTCAAGTGCTAATAACTGTTTAATCTTGACTGATTTTGTTGTGCTTGAGATGCCTGAAGATGATAATATGTCTATTATTCTTGGGAGACCTTTTCTTAATACTGCAGGTGCTGTTATTGATTGCAACAAAGGAAAAGTGACTTTCAATGTGAATGACAAAGAGCACACTGTTTATTTTCCCAAAAAGGTGGACAAAATATTTGGAGTTAATACTATTTCTAATTTTAGAACTATCAAAGTGGGAAGTATTGATTGCCCCATATATGAACATCAAGAAGGATATCAAAATATTATGATTGGATCCATATCAATACAATTCAAGGTAACATAATTGGTTCATGAGGTTTGATTTCTTTTATGTCATATAAAATTTATTTGGTGGCAAGACTTGATCAACCTTGTTAACAAATACATTTTAAATGCATAGAGAAACTAAACAACATTTCTTTCTTCATCCTTGTTTTACCTACTGTAGTATTGTTTAGTTTGCAAAATTTTAGTTTTGTTTAATTTTTGAAAATCATTTTTCTGTCCTGAAATCATTACTTTTAACACCCAGAAAATGTGCATTTTAAAAGTTTTCAAAAATTCATAAAAATTATACCACTGGTCCTATTTTTGAAAGAGCATTGTGGGAGTGCCTGGGGCTGACCAGGGGGCCCCACCATGCCTGCTCACCACATGGTGGCGCGGCCAGCCTTGGGGCCGCGCCATGACATGGTGAGGGCCCCACCTGGCCCTCCACTCACTCAGCCACCTACCACCTCACTCACTCTCACGACAAAACACTTCACCATTGCTCAAACACGAGTTCTTGCTGTTCTTCCTCGCGATTTTCGATCTCCTTGCTCAGCCCATCTTTGTTGCTGAGATTTGGGGCATTTGTTCTCCGGTATGTGACTCCTCCGAATATCCAAGTAGAATTTTGTTTAGTGGAGTATTTCTTGAGTATTTTGCTGCTGTAGGTGACATGTTAAGTGACTTCCCATGCTTGTTCAATGCTTAGAATAATTAGTTTTGATGCATGTTTAGTCCTCTAGCAAGTTCCTATAGTAGTTCCCCTCATTTAGTTGTCTCAAAATCAATTTTTATAATGATTGTCAAAAATTTCAGAGAATGGAGGTGAATATACACCAACTCAACCAGCATGAATTGGAGGTGCATGAAGTCATGAGAGTCCACCGTGAAGAGGGTGTATTCCCCTCCATTTATCCATGCACCGAATTCATGAGAAGTGCAGGAATTCTGCAGGATTTTCGAACTTTAATCTCTAATGCAGGATTGGAAGATTTTGTTGTTGGTGAACCTTACCAATATGCAAAACTAACTATGTCAGTTGTGCAAGATTTTGAATTCGATTGGTCCTCACCTAACCCCATGGTTCGATATAAAATCTACAATAAAGCTGTCAATGTTCCCTTTGATGATTTTTGTACAGCTATTAAGGTGCCACAATGGGGATCGCGAGAGAGAGTAAATGGGCAGCCAAAGCCACTAATGGACTTGTACAAGGAGATCTGCCAAGGGAGAAGCTTCTCAGATGAGGATGAGAGGTACGGGCATCACGGAGAGGAGGCCGATGTCCACCTCGACCAGTCCTCCGACACCGCAGGCTCCTCGCACCAGCACTCTGGGTATGATGGACTTTCTGCTTCTTCTTCGCTGGGGCCTAATTTTGATCACGCCATGTACGATCCACCGGCGTGGAACTCATACCCACGTTGGGATTGATCTCCACTTAGGCCAAAAGCCTAAGCTTGGGGGGAGGTATACCGACATCTCGCTCATTTACATATCATATCCTGTCGGTACTTTGTATATCCATGTTTCGATTTTCTTTCTTTCTTTTTGTTGTGTCTTCTTTTATTCGCTTTCCAAAACACAAAAAGACCAAAAATATTTCTGTTGTTTCTCTCTATTTATTTCTTTAGTTCCTATTATTAGTTTGCTTGACTTTTAATTTCGGTTTGATATTCAAAAATCCAAAAAGATTTTGCTTTGTTTGTTTGTTTCCTTATGTTCTTGTTTTAAATTCGAAAACACCAAAAATATTTGTCGTTCTTCTTCGGTTTTGTAAAGTTTGCTGCAGAGTTTAGCGGTCTTCGATGACTCCATGGAGCTTGGTTATCATTTCATATTATTCGAGCCACACAAGTGAAAAGCAATTATGACGATCTACGACAATTCGAGTTGGGGTGAGAGGCTGGTATGAACTATATTTGTTTTCATTTTTGTACATATACTCATCCATGTGAACATGCTTAGTTGGTTCATGTGAGGTATATGTCATTTAATGGATGCTTAGTAGTTTATGTTCTCTTATGATCAGTTCCAATTTATTAATAGTGGGTGGCATGTTATATAGATGTTGCCTGCATTGTTCTGTTCATAAAAGGGTATGACATTGTGGTATCCTCCTCTGAATAATTCATTTGAATTGACTTGGCACATGCTCACGCATGCATATGACTGAAAGCAAAAAGTCAATAAGCCTCGATGATTTACTTTGCCTCAGAGTACTTGTATCATTTTTATGCCTCCGTTAATTTTATTTTGTCGCAAGCATGATTATGATGGTTATTGCTCTCTTGATTGTCGCTTCCCAATCTATTGCTAGCCTCCACTTGTACTGAGCGGGAATGCTGCTCGTGCTTCCAAATCCCTGTAAACCAAGTTATTCCAAAGAGTCCACCATAAATACCTATGCATGGCATTTCAAACCATTCAAGTAAATTTTCATGTGCTACCTTTAAAACCTTCAAATTACTTCTCATTTTGTGACACTGTTTTTAGCTCATGAGGAAGTAGTAGTTGGGTTTGTTATCTTCCATACTAAATTAAGTACCCCGACTTGCATGCTTCATCTGCTTGTCACTAATTTTGCAAAGAGCTGGTTAGACCATTATAACATCAAAAAGCTAAACAAATAAAAATAGGCACTCCTCCATGGTATGTGATTGTTGGCAGGCACCCGAGGATTCGGTTAGCCATGGTTTGTGAAAAGCAAAGGTTGGGAGGAGTGTCATACTATATAAGTGCATGCTATAAATGGTTAATATCAACAATTCGGAACCGCTCTCAACTTGTTTAGTATGGAAGATAACAGAAACTCTATTGCCATTCGTTGACAGGAACAACCACCTCCCAAAACATTTTTACTTCTGTTTTAAAAATAAAAAGCTCTAGCACATGTTAATCCCTGCTTCCCTCTGCGAAGGGCCAATCTTTTACTTTTATGTTGAGTCACCATCCTTTCTATGAGCACCTTCTCGAGAGCATAATTGTCATTCTTAGTGTAATGTGCTTGTCCCAGAATGCGGTTAACTGCGGTATAACTCTGATGCTTTTATCTTTGAAAATCTTTACTTCTAGTCTTCCCTTGAACTTCAGAGGTGCCTGGGTATTTATGTTTTGCTGTACAAATACGGGCAAGCGAGATACCACCTTATCATATCTTATTATGAGCATTGCAATCCTGCTGATAGATATGTTTCATGTTGTTTATTATTAGTATGTTGGTATCTTTTCATGATTGACATAACTATTAGGTGACATTATTTGCATGTATCTTATTATGAATTGCCTATGTACTTGTCCACATAGTGAGAATATATACACCATATGAAGCAAATGTGTTCGTGAAAGTTCTTTTATCGCACTCAGTTGTTAACTGAATTGCTTGAGGACAAGCAATAAGCTAAGCTTGGGGGGAGTTGATACGTCCAAAACGTATCTACTTTACCGAACACTTTTGCTGTTGTTTTACCTCTAATTTGTGTGATTTGAATACAACTAACGCGGACTAACGCTGTTTTCAGCAGAATTTCCCTAGTGTCTTGTTTTTGTGCAGAAAGTCAACTTTCAGGAAAATCCGTGGAAATTATCGCGAAGCCCCTATTTCACCAAAAGACCCACGGAGCCAGAAGACGAGACGGAGGGGGGGGGGGGGGCAGCGAGCCGCCCTCACCACGTGGCGGCGCAGTGGGCCCTGGGCCGCGCCACCACCTGGTGAGGCCGACTCGGCCACGCCCTCGGCTCCCCCTCTGGACTACATAATCCCCTTGACCTAAAAACGTGAGGGGGTTCGACCATATTTCCAGAAACACTCCAGAGCTCCGCCGCCATCGAAAACCCTATTTCGGGGACCAGAAACTCCGTTCTGGCATTCCGCCGGGACGGGGAATTGGAGGAGATCATCGCCATCATCATCACCGTCGCCTCTCCATCAACCATCCATGACTCCCCCATCCATGTGTGAGTAATTCCCGCTGTAGGCTAAAGGGGATGGAAGGGATTGGATGAGATCGTTCATGTAATAGCTATAAGATTGTTAGGGCATGGTGCCTAGTATCCGTTGTCAGTACTTTTATGTCATTGTTGCAACTTGTTATGCTTAATGCTTGTCACTTAGGACCCAAGTGCCATGATTTCAGATCTAAACATGTTATTGTATCATGAGGATAATCATTGTTTTAGATCATATCTGCAAGTTGTATACACATATTATTGTCCGGACCACGAGGCCCCAAAGTGACAGTAATTGGGACAACCGGAGGGGATGGCTGTGATGTGAGGATCACATGTGTTCACGGAGTGTTAATGCTTTGCTCCGGTACTTTATTAAAAGGAGTACCTTAATTACCAGTAGATTCCCTTGAGCCCCCGCTGCAAACGGGCTGGTAGGACAGAAGATGTTGTGCATGTTTCTCATTGCGAGCACGTACGACTATATACGGAACACATGCCTATGGTTAATTAGTACTTGGATGCTTTATTATTATTTACCTGCAAATGCCTTATCTTGACTATTACATGCATCATCCTATCCATGCAGCGCCCGCTCATCCATCCCTATGCCTACAGTATTTTAATCCTGCTGTTTACTGCAATCACTACTGCTGTCTTTATTACACTGCTGCTACTATTTCACTACTGCTACTGCTATAAAACTGTTGCTACTGATAATCTGTGTCGAGCAAGTCTATTTCCAGGTGCAGCTGAACTGACAATTCGTCTGTTAAGGCTTATAAATATTCTTTGGCTCCCCTTGTGTCGAATCAATAAATTTGGGTTTTACTTCCCTCGAAGACTGTTGCGATCCCCTATACTTGTGGGTCATCAGTGGCGCATATGTGGATAGAGGTATACGGGTGAGCTCTAGATCACCCTTGGTAAATCACTTATTGTTTGGTGACGATAGTATGATCTTTCTTGGAGCCAGGATACAGAGCACTGTGAGGCTTAATGATATTCTTCGGATATATGCTGATTGTTCTGGACAAGCTGTTAATAGGGAGAAAAGTTCAATATTTTTCAGTCCCAATACTCCTTCGCTGTTGAGAGAAGAGCTAAAAAATTCTTTGGGTATTTTCGTGGAGGCATTCTCGGAAAGATACCTTGGACTACCAACAGCTGTAGGCAGAATCACGAGTGGTATTTTTGACCATATTCATGAGATCATGAGGGGAAAGATGAATGGATGGTCGGAGAAAAATTTCGCTTGCTCTTGGAGGGAGGTGCTTCTAAAAACAGTTATACAAGCGATCCCGATTCATAGTATGAGCTGTTTTCAGTTGACAAAGAAGGTGTGCAAGAATTTCACGTCTTGTATGGCCAAATACTGGTGGGGAAGCTCTCTTGATAAACGGTCTTTACATTGGCTGTCATGGGAGAGGCTAGCTGCACCGAAGGCCAAGGGCGGCATGGGTTTTAGGGATTTTCAGCTGTTCAATCTAGCCATGCTTGGCAAGCATGGGTGGAGTTTTTTGATGCACCCTGATTCCTTATGTGCGCGAGTTTTGAAGGGAAAGTATTTCCCAAACTCGAGCTTTTTGGAAGCAACGATTCCACGCAGTGCTTCGGTAACATGGAGGGCGATCATGGCCGGCAAGGCTGCGTTGGAGACAGGTCTTATTTCCAGAGTTGGTGATGGTTCTACTATATCAATCTGGACGGATAGATGGATTCCGAATACATCAACTTTCAAGCCTATGGGAAGAAGAACAAATGAACCTTTGGAGAAGGTTTCAGATTTAATTGATGATTATACTGGGACTTGGAAGGTGGATGTTGCGAGAAGAAATTTCTTTGCCCCTGATGCGGATTCTATATTAAATATTCCGTTTAGGACTGCTAGAGGTGAGGATTTTCTTGCTTGGGACTTGGAGAAATCAGGAGTTTACTCTGTAAAATCGGCGTATCGTGCTCTTATGACTCAAAAAGAGCATTCTGCTCAAGAGGAAGGGACGGTTGCGGAAACCTCATCAGCTAATACACAGATGTGGACTGCTCTATGGAAACTCCAAGTTGTACCAAAAGTACGGGTATTCTGGTTGCGTGGGATCTTACCAGATGCGGTCACCTTGAAAGCTCGACATATTAAAGAGTTGGGGAGATGTGAAATTTGCTTAGCAACGGATGAAGACATGATGCATGCCATGATCACATGCTCTCACGCCCAGTGCAGTCAAATATGTGCAGGAGACTTTGGCTCTCCTAGAGCTACCGGCTTGCAAGGATAAGCTCCAAGCGGGACAGTTATGGAGGCCTCCTGACCCAGGTTGGGTTAAAATAAACACAGATGGGGCTATTGCGATGGAGTCTTATACTGGGGGAGCTGGGGGGGTTGCTCAATCGCATTTGGAGGTTCTTGGAGCATGGTGTAAACCTTTACATGGTGTTACAGATCCTTTCATATCTGAGTTATTGGCTGTGAGAGAAGGTACAATCTTTGCTCAACTGCGGGGTTTTTCGCATGTGGTCATCGAGACGGATTGTTTGGAGGTCGTTAACCTCTGGTCGTCGCGAGGTAATTGTCGCTCAGTTGCCGCGCCTATTCTTCAGGAAGTGGAGGAGCTGTCTTCTGGTTTTGTGTTGTTTTCAGTTCAGCATGTTGGTCGTCTTAATAATGGTCCTGCACATTTGTGTGCGAGGCGAGCTTGTTCGCTTCATGTGACTGATAGTTGGCTAGGTTCTAGTCCAGACTTTCTATTTGACAGCCTACTGGCTGATTGTAAGAACATGATTGTTAAGTAATAAAGTTCCTAGTTTTCGTGCAAAAAAAAAAAAAATCCAAATTGTTTATTAGTATAGGCAACGGCCACATAACCAGAGGTGGAAGATAGGAAAATAACAGAGCGATGAGATGTAAGGACATCCTATGTATGGGAAAGGGAGACATCGGAACATGAGCAATCAGACTTGCAAATGGAGACTGGCCGTTCACTTTAATTAGGTTCTCCATAGGCCGCACGGCACATGCCTCCTAGTACATACAACAAGCTGGTCGGTACCTTGCAACCTCCTATAGTACTTCTTTACTATAGTTCTCTATAGCTGTTTTTGCGTACCAGTGGTTTTCCAGATATTGGTTAGGGGCTCTGTTATCCTTTGTTGGTCAAATTTTGGCAAGAACTGTCAAATGAGTGCGCGGAGGGTGCACAAATCCTCGTACCAAACTGGAGTTTTGGTAACCATCCTAGGAGCCAACAAAATATCATAGGTTTCCAAAAGATTATTAGATTCAAATTTGGGCACCAACCAAACATAGGTACTATATATAAAAGTTGGAGGAAATCGCGTCCCGTCCGCTGTCCACGTCGGCCCAATACCGCTGACCGTCCGATCACGTCAACGGACGTCCCAGATGAGCCCACGTCACCCTCCAGAACGCGCAGCACTGTAGCAATCGAATTTTAGCCAATCACAACACGACACGTCGCCCGGTGGCCAGCCGGTGACGCCGGTTTCCAGCCGGTCAACGCGCTGTTTTGCACAAAAAACCCTCTAAACTCCCCAAACTGCTCCGCAGCCCAAAGTTCCCCGCTACGAAGGACTTATTTGCATTTCCAGTAAAACACAAGGGCCCTACTGCACAAAATTCCTCATTTTCCCCACCCCATGGCTCTCCGTCCCCAACCCTAAAATCGTGGCGGCGGGCGGCGGTGAATATGGCCGGCAGCGCAGATGGAGGCTCGGAGCCGGCGAGAGGACGCTGGACGCGGACGACGCGGAGCAACCGGATGGATGGCGTGGGAGGGGCGGAGCAGCTGCCGCGGCGTCGTGGGTCGACCATGGCGGAGAAGCCATGGTGTCGTCATCGCGCCGCCAGCCACCGTGGTGCTCCGGCTCCGGGGCCAAGGGGACCGCCCCCACCACAATCCCTCTCCTCTGCCACTGTGCCGCCGGATTCGTCGTCGCCTCCATCTCTCCTCCGGAAGAAGGAGGCGGCCACGGGCACGGGCTTCGTCACCGGCACCCTCAATGCCCCATCCAGCAGCAGGAACCGGGAGCGGGCGCGGGCGCCGTCGGCCCCCTTCACCTCCCCTCTAGCAGCGGGAGCCAGACGTGGGCACGGACGCCACCTCCGGCCTCCTCCATCTCCCCTCTAGCCCAGATCATCAGCAAGGCCACCCTCCATAGCCCCAAGATCCGCTCCTCCTCCTCCTCCCCGTGGTCACCGGCGGCGACGCCCACCGCGAGCAGTACTGGCTCCTTCCTGCAGCGCTGCTTCCTGTGCCACAAGGATCTCGCCGAGAACAATGACATCTACATGTACAGGTTAGGTTTCTCCGGTGCAACTGCATCAGGTGTGAGAATTGCCAGGAGACCTTTTTGATTTCGTTCTAGATGCTCATGCTGTGATTGCAAGATTAAAAATTTACAGTCTTCTTGGTTCATTATATCTGGCTGTAAATTGGATAGATGGATTGGACTGCGAGTTCTGGTGATGTAAAACTATACACATCCCATTTGTATCTTGAAAATTTCATGCCAATGCAGGTGTAGATTGTGCGGGAGTCCATGAACCAGATGATTGAGGCGTAGTGGGAATTTCCTACACATGGAGGAGGACACATCCTCCTCCGACGCTAATTTGGTAAGTGTTTATTGCTATTTTTTGTTTACCTCATGTGTACTGTACTTGATTTTTCATACTTGCCCCTCGGATCAGTGTATTGTGCATATGAGATCATATGACGTGACGTTGCGTTCATTACTCCCCGATCTGTCCATAAATACATACTCTCTTCCCTTTTGGTTTATGTAACATATATCCAGATTCCGATTATTTGCAGGTTATTATACTATGTGTTTTGTTTAGTAAGCATTACGTGTTAATGATTACAGCATGGAGGTCTGCTGGATGCGCTTGGTGTGGCAAATGCCAGCATCACCTGGTGGTGAGCAGCAGCAATCAAGTTCTGGTAATAAGCCGCATACGTAGTCGTTCATATTGGACTGAAAATCAGAAAAAAATATGCTTCAGCTTCTCCCAAGTTCACTAATGTTTCATGTCCATTGTTGTGTGCAGCTTTCAGTTTATTTATATCTTAGGAATGCACTCTGAATCCAGAAGGCCGCTATGATATCCCTGTCTGCCACAAAAACAAGATTCGTATTTCAAGAAGTATTATTTATGCAGACATGCAGTGTTTTATATTGGAGGCTTTGCTCTCAGCTTTGTTCTTGGCAGAGATTCTCCTTACTCTCTGAAACCGTCTAGGTATTTCTTGCTTTTTCTCTTTTCTTGGCCTAATTAGATTTCTTAACAATTCCTCTATTACACTGAGTTGCTTTGAGATAGCTGAAGTTCATGGTTTAATGGGGAAGTGTACTGTGTGAGTGCCTTCAAAGCAGATGGCATGTTATGTGTCTTAATGTATTCAATATTGGCTCCACAGTCATTTTTACCTCCACCGGAAATAACTGCTTTCTTCTATTTTTCTATAGACAACAATGTTCGACTGGAATCTCAGCTTACCAAGATGGATTTGATAAAATGTGTATCATAGAAACTGGTCCAGCTTTAACTGCCTATTCGGCTTCTGCAGTTGGCTAATGTGACCTCGATTTATACTTAAAGTGGATTTGATAAAATGTGTATTATGTTTGGCATGATAACAAAGATGTGATCTGGTACATAATACGTATATTAAGTCAGAAATTTTCGGTTCCCATCTCCTTACGGTACAGGCAAATAATTATGCCAATATCTAATCCATCTTTTCTTAAACTTTGAATCTGGTCGCAAATCTGAAGTAAAGATGGGATTTTTATTGGAAGTTCCACTTATTGCTATATTTTGCTTCATCACTACCATTAGTGCTCGACTTCACAAGGTAAAAAATCAGTTCTCCCTAGCATTTGAACGAAAAAGATAGTTTCATACAGTTTAGAAAATTGGATCACAAAATTACATTACATATATTCATGAATATATATACGACATATTATGTTAGATTAATCCATAGGTATTCATGATTATGTGCGATGAATAATACACAAAATATCTGATGTTTTGATTTCGTGTTATTGTCCTCTTTATTTCTGTAGCCGCAAGTATTCCTTTCTTGCATGTTGCAATAGCTGTTCTCTAGGGTCACAAGCGGAAGCTCATTCAAAAAATAGTGTGCTTCTCTGGAAACAGGTCTGCTCCCCATCTCTTATACGTTCTTAATCATAATTTGGGTGGCTGTTTGATTTCTCTCTAGCAACAACAGTTTATTCCACTACTTATATTTAAAAAAATAACCACAATTAATAACCACACGGTATATCCAGTCGATGGTCTCATTATTTTTCAGACCAACTGTTAATTCTGAGACTAAAGTATATGTTGTTGTACGCTTCAGCTGGGTCAAATTATAGTAGATGTAGTGCTGAAAAATCACACATGATCAACCTGTCGATGCAATGCTCCCGACAGCTGCAATGCTCCTCTCCATCATTATGAACCTGTAAACCTGCTGCCACCATAGTGTTGTTTAGCTGTTAGTTAGAGGTATGGTTGTTTCTTTCTCTCCTGCAAGTTATTTTTTGTTTCTGATATTTTCGACCAATTTTCTGGTTTCTGGCTTCTCATTGGGAATTCATGCTGAACCTAGAACACTGGCCAAACTGAACAAATTCTTAGGATATAGGCCTAGAGTGGTGACCTTTTTTTTGGTGTGCAGTATGCCAACAGCTCATTTATGTTTTATAATGAGTCAACACATGCTGTCTAGGCCTATGGGTTTTGCACTGCTGTGATGAGGTGCGGCTTCCCTCCTCCAATCTAGCTACTGCCAAGCAACGACCAGGTGAGCACCATGGTCTGTGGTTTTTTGTTCACATCTTGCAGCAGCAAAGTGACTGTCCAGGTTATCTTTAATGTTCACATCCTCTGAAATAAAATCTGAAGTTTATTTGTTTGGTGTGGTGAAGTGATCATTTCAATAATCTGAGATTTTAGTAGCTGCCTAACATGTTGTAAGTGTGCTATATATTCTCATATCGACGGAACAACTACACGTGCAGACTAATTTGGTAGCAAAATCAGTGTATAGGTTATTTATTTATCAATTTTAATGATTGACAATCTGCTCACACGGGTGCGGCGTGTCGCCGCGCCAAATTGCCTAGTATTCAACAACATGCAATGTTGACAAAGTACTCTCTCTGGTTGTTACTCTAGAATGAGCTGGATGTTCATTGACATTTGATATTTTCCCCTTTTCGAGAGATGCTAGATGCTTTGAACGATCTTAGCATGGGGCATCCCAATCTGTTCAGATGAGATTTCAAAAGATTTTGAGGCAGAGTCAACTTTCAAGATATAGAGAATAAACTTTACTTTTTCATGGAATAATATTGCTATGCGAAACAAGAAGGAACAATGAGACATGTGGCGTATACTTTTTCACCGTTTGATTTGCACTTATCTGGATGTTTCTTGGTCGTGCGCCCGATGATAAGTAAATCGTGGCTAGTTTATGTTTGATGATAAGTAAAATCATGTCAAATAAAAAATCAAACGGTAGAGACAAGAGCCAGCTTTCTTCGGGAAAATAAAAACAGATGTGTGCATCACTCTGATGCAGAGGCTGATGCTTTGCTCCCCATTTGGAAAAAAGGAAAATAAACAGGCACCTATGTCTTCGTATGTGCATCATGTTTTTTCGGAAAAAAGATAACTGAAACTGGAAGAAAATGTCCTAGAAGCACTTACAAGAATCGCATAAGATTAACCCTAGAATTTACAATTTAATCACTTTGAGTGTTAATCATGGGTGATAAGCTGACAATCTATCTCCCCATGTCTCTTTAATTTAAGATTGAGAACTTGCCTGTGGCAAGATAGTTAGAAGGGTGGTTGTACCCCCAGCCCAACAGAGTTAAAATCTCAGGTTTGACGTTGGTGTTTCTCATTTAAGGCAGAATATTCTTCAGTGGGAGGCGACGTTTCCGTCGACAGCGAGGCGCCTGTGGTGACTTCGTCAATCTCAAGACTCGACCCGCTGACTCAGTCTTTCGGAGGAGTTCATAGGGGTAGGGTGTGTGTGCGTGCGTTCATAGGGGTGAGTGTGTGCGCGTGTATATGAGCGCTTGCGTTGTACTGTGTTTCGAAAAAAAAAATCGCATAAGATTAACCCCAGAATTTACAATTTAATCACTTGAGTGTTAATCATGGGTGATAAGCTGACAATCTATCTCCCCATGTCTCTTTAATTTAACCATGTGTCCCGTGAAAACGTCTCCCGCGAAGTTCAGATAGTCCGAATTTCTGGCCCAGATTACAATCGACTGTTCAATTGGATACGAACACAATCTGAAAATGACGCCATCTGTGCCACCTGCCCTGACTCCTCTACATGTCGACATTATAAATACCAGCAGGTGCAAGCCAGCAGTGATGCATGCCACAGACACACAGAGCCAAAAGGGGAGCCATCATATATACATCACTGAGGGAGTTGTTCAGTTGCAGTGAATGAAGAAGAAGAGGGGAAGCCTTGCATGGAGATGGAGAGCCTCCCATGATCCGGTAGCCAAGAATGACTTGCCTATGCAGTGCCCTCTGCTAACTGATCCATCTCACAATCAACTGATGGATGCAGTTGGTGTGGGTGCATGGGTGGGTCTTCTTGGCTAGCCAGAAGGGCTCTCATCCGCCATGCCAGGCCACCCTCTTCCAGTTTTCCGCTCTCTCTCGAGCCACGGGCTTTGATCTCCATCGCAGATCGAGTTTAATTTGGTAATGTGCGTACAGTATACATCCTGAATCCTGATCTGAAATTCTGAATTCCGGTCTCTCCAGGTGAGAATTAGATGTCGTTTCTTCAGTGCAATGTTTGGATTCAGAGTTCAGATCATTGTGTGAAGATCGAAGAGACTGCATGGTGTTCGGTTCAGGAAAGAAAAGAAGGATGACATGCAGCACCAAGTTGCCAACCGAAATGTTCCAACGTCAGTTGAATTTCCCTTTGCTATCCTCCGCCCATGGCTTTGCATAAGGCCTATGTCAATCCAATTTTCTTAGCACGGTTTCATAGACATTTTACTTATGTGGCATACTATATAATAAAGAGAGAGGGTGAGGTTGTATCTTAGCTAAGATACAACCTTTGCACGTGGCCATAGACAAAAAATGGTTCTACCCCAATCATATGTATGCATGAGACCAAGATCATTAAATGTAGATACAACACATAGGAGACAATACATTGTACTAGTTGTATTTTAAACATTTATTACACCTATAATTTTGTGCTAAGAGATGGTACATTGGCACAAGCCTAAACTTCTTTCTGCCAACCGAACGGATACGAGGAGTTTGCGACCGCATGCGCGTGTGGCAGTGTGTAGTGCCACACGTGTGCCTTGCTGCACAGCACACATGTACATAGCCGGCTCCTGACTTCTGGCGCAACCAACCGAACGGATACGAGGAGTTTGCGACCGCATGCGCGTGTGGCAGTGTGTAGTGCCACACGTGTGCCTTGCTGCACAGCACACATGTACATAGCCGGCTCCTGACTTCTGACTTGCGCCCTCCACGTTTGCACGTTGCATATAGGGTGTCGTCTACATCTGTCAGCTATCATGTTGGTCGGGAGTGGTGTTTTGGCTCCGGATGCATATGTATCCTTTATTTAAAATGCATTTTGAATGTACTTGGAAATTTTAAAAAAATTGAAAAAAATGTTCGCGCATTTATCTTAACATGCTATGTGTTCATAAAGTCGTTTCACGAAAAACCGACATTTTTTGTGGCCTGTGTAAAAAAAACAAATTTTGGTGCTAAAATAAGGATTTTCAAGAGACCACGTTTTGTCTTTTTTACACAGGGCACAAAACATATCAGTTTTCGGTGGAACAACTTTGTGAACACATAGAATGTGAAGACGTATCCGTGAAATTTTATTTTAGATTTTTTCAACATTTTAAAATATGTTTTTAAAATACCAGATGCATCAAAGTGAATTTCACAGTCGAAAAATGTAAGCAAGAATCCAGGTCTTGTTAGCTCAACTAAATTTTTTGCTGCGTAATTTCATAATACACGTGCATTTTTAGATAAAAATTATATATTAATATCACGGAGATACCAATTACACCCAGTCTCTGCAACAGCTAAAAAAAAGTCCCTCTACAGAATTCGAGTCCTTACATCAGCAACACAACTACCACCAAGACAACACCTCATGTCCAAGTTCTCCAAAAGTAACGCCTTCAATAAGGAAACAATGCATAAGCACTGTCGCCCGATCGTATATCTTAAGTTTTCACCCTGGAGATAGTCTCACCTCTCAGAACAATGCCTTCAGCAAGATCATTGCCAGGCACAACCAATTAAGTCTAGACCTTGAATTTTCATCCTGAAAGATAAGATTTTGAACTTCACCTGTGATGTCGCCCCCACTTACATACCGCTGCTACGGTTTCTGAAACTCCAAGCAAGTTTCTCATCGCCGCAAAGACTCCAATAACCATTACTAGTACTCCAATCTCGGCGTCCATGACATTCTCCGTCTCTGACTTCACCATGGATTTGCCCATGATGGCAATAGAAGCAGAGCTTCACGCCGCTCCCTCCCTCCGGCGCGGCCGAATCCCACCCGATCCAGCAGTCTCTAGGCATAAACGCCCATGGGAGCTCGTCGGCGGATCCTTCTGAAACCCGACAGTCTAGCCAGATCAAAGAGTACATGCGTGAGGCAGATTTTCGCCTTGTCGGAAGAGGTACCCTAGGACCACCGCCTTTATTCAGGCCGAGCCCCCACACAACCGGCCATCCTGGCCACCCAATCCACCGGAAAGCCGGCAGATCGAAGGCAAACCTGACCGCCACGCCTGCAATGCAACAAACAACCCCGCATGCCATCACGCTGTGAACGCCCCGCTCCGCGCTAACCGCTGCCGTCATGGTGTGCCCACCAAATCCCGCCACCGCCAAGAGTGCACGCGGACGGGGGCCGCCACCACCGTCGGCGACAGCGGCAGCAACGGCCAGGGAGGCCCGATTCCGACGTCTTTTCTCTAGGGTTTGGGGCGCCTCCGGAGCTGCCCCGCGCGAGACGACCCAGGAGGAGATCTCGGGGTGGCGAGGAGCGAAGGGGAGGCTGGAGAGGCGGCGGCAAGTCCGGCTGGAGAGGCGGTGGCAGCTAGGTCTGCAGAGGCGGCTAGGTCTCTAATACACGTGCTCTGATGTAGGAAAAAATAAATGTAGTGTAGATGACCACATGCACGAGATTTTTTTTAAATAATATTATTTTTAATAGTAATTTTGCTTAATAGCACGCGGTGCTGTTATTTGAAAAATAGGGCGTCGTCGGCCCGGAGCGGGCCGAAAGGTGACTTTCGGCTTGGAGGAGGCCGAAACTAGGGTGTCGGTGATGACAGCGGCATGCCGCTCTGCGCAGCTCTGCGCGGGCGGTAGGCGGGCCCGCGACTTTCGGCGCGGAGTGGGCCGAAAGAAACTTTCGGCCTGGAGGGGGCCGAAAGCTAGCGGCACGTCGATGCCTCCTCTCTTCTCCCTTTTCTTCTCTTCTTCCTTCTCTGGTTTTTCCCGCCACCGTCTTATGCCAAATTTCTTCCCGCCACCTTTTCCCGCACAATTTCTTCGCGCCACCGTTTCCCGCCCAATAATTTCCCGCTATTGTTCCCGCCACCGTTTCCCGCCAAATGCCGGCACCGTCCAATTTCTTCCCGCCACCGGTTGTTCTATAAAACCCAGTCGAAGGTAGGCATGATACTCACTTGAGCGCAAGCATGGTGTGTATTGGTCCTTGCGAGAAGTGTGTGTCCGGGTTTCACAATACCGCATCCGAGCATCTCGCCAGGCTTTCGAGCAATTTGAAGGTAGATGGGAGGGTAGTTTCATTTGAAGAAATTTTGCACACTGAGAGTCATCTCGCTTTGCTTGGGGCGAAGCTATGCCGCGATGGGTTTCCGTATAGGACCCCGCTCCAAATTCGTGCTGAAATGCTCAGGCTTGCAGATAAGTTTGACAGGAAAGTTACGAATAGTCCGTTCCACCGAACTGAAGCTGATCGTCAATTTTACGGTAGTTCCTGTCTCTGGGTAGTTGACAGCGATGATGACGACGATTTCATGCCGTCGTCAAAGGAAAGGAGGGTTGAAGCACTGAGCAAGGGCAAGGAGAAGAAGGCTGAAGCATCGAGCAAGGGTAATGGCAAGAAGGCTGAAGCTTTGTCCAAGGGCAAAGGCAAGAAGGCAGAATCTTCGTCAAAGGGCAAGGGTGGCAACCCGGCGGATGGTGTAGGCTGCATCGATGGGAGATAGGTAGAGTCTTTTTCAAGTGGCAAACCCCTGTTACCCGTGAGTATGAAGTTATATACCTCAGCAAGGTTGGTTGTCATGATGCCATATCGTGCTCCATTTGTATCGTGCAACAAAGACCATTTCACGGGAGGCTCTTTTTCTATCCACTCTACAAAATTCCGTATTCGGTTTCCTTTCTTTCTCTTCATTCCCGGTGGGTCAATTCCAGGCAAGTCACACAATCCAACAGGATCCCCTTCGTCTGTTTGTGATGCAGACGCCTGCGAAGCCTGTGCAGCTCTCACCTGCGCAGCGATCGCTGTTGCCTGTGCAGCTCTTCTTTCCTTCACTTGTTTGTTTGTGAATTCAGTGAGTATTTCCCACAGAAAATTGTACTTCCTTTCCTGATTCGTATTGCAGAGTCTTTTGAACAGATTCATCAGCCGCTTACTCTTAAAACATGAGTAAAAATTTGCAGCGAGATGACGCATACACCATCGACTCTGCAGGTCAGTCCATGGTTCAGGTTCGTCCCCAGCAGGCTGCTGTAGTGCCTTGATTGCCTTCAACATACCTGGATGTCTGTCATGAAGTATGCACACGTTTGGCCGATCCTGCACGACCCCCTTTTTTAATTCCCTCAGAAAGAATAACCAGCTCTCATAATTCTCATACTCTACGAAGGCAAAAGCAATAGGAACGATCTGTTGGTTACCATCCACACCAATGGCGGTCAGTATCTGTCCCTTGTACTTGCCTGTGAGAAATGTGCCATCGATGCAGAGCACTGGACGACAATGTCTGAAAGATTCGATGCATATTGCGAACGAGAAGAACATCCTGCAAAATACAGAATAGTTTGGCTCCTCGGGAATCTTAAATAGTTGCAAAGATGCATGGGTGCCAGGATTCCTCTCGCTCAATGTGGTAATTTGATGGACAACATTATCATATGCATCATAAAATGTCCCAAACCTCATCTCCAGAGCCTTCTGCTTTGCTCTCCATGCCTTCCCATACTTAATGGTTGTATTCCATCTAGCCTTAACTGTCGAGATGATGTTTCTCGCCACCATGTCTTTTGTCCGCACTATCTCATCATACAAGAGTCGTGCAATGAGAGTTGAAGTCAGGTTTGGATGGTCACTCAATGTCTTCGATATTTCACAAGTGTGCGGCTCGAAGCCTGAAACCACCCACATCACGTCATACTTCGGTAAGTGACCATGCACCCTTCCTGGACAGTTAATATCAACACAACTCATAGTCAAATATTTATTGTTCGAGACTTCAGTGCGGAAAACCCTTTGCGTGGACAAAGCCCACTTAATCACGGCTTCCCTAAGCTGCTGCTTTGTGCTGTACTAAGCACCGACTTGAATATTATTCATGTGATACTCCCATGACGAAGAGTTTCCGTCTTGCACGACTGTCATGTTCGACTTGTCCTCATTCCAAGAGTCAGGAATAGGCACATCGTCAACATCCTCTTCATCATCTTCATCAGGAGCATCATTTTCATTATCAGAATCAAGATCTTCTGCAAGGCCATCCTCATCTTCGTCCAACATCTGTTGCTGCAATGTTCCTGCGTACTCATCCCCATCTGCCTCCCCTTCATGCGCAGGTCCTGCCGACTGACTACTAAGTGCCGGTTCATAATTATCAGAAATATGTTCCATGGAGCCAAACAAATCAACATTCTCTGAGCCAGTACACTGACTACTCTCTCCATGCTCAGGACCCCGCCACCGTGTTCCAAATTGTTCTCTTTCAGATTAAATACCAGCAGGATTTCAGGTTGTGTACCTCGGCGTTTGCATGATGCTAGCCAAGATGTCCACTGACTTGTCCGATCAAGCGGCAACAACTCCCGAAAAATATTTGTACGGGATTTGCTCCATACAGACTGAATCTTAACAGTCCAGATATTAGGATCAAACCCGAAATTTATCGTGAAATACTGCTGAATGACAGCTATTCTCAAATTCACTGGGTCTGTAAGCTGAATCGGCATATTCCCAAATTCACTCAAATCAACACCTGACTCGGTTACACCGACATTACCGGCGCCATAGTGCACAACAATTTCAACCACTTCCATGACCTAAACAAATTTATAGCATCATCAGATGCCGATCACAAAATATAATATTACTACCACCGTAAAATGTAACGACCACCGGTAAAATGTCTACACTACAACTAATGCATTGATCAACAAAATAATACTACAATAATATTAACGTATCCACCAACTTAATTATTCAGACAGTACTACCAACGAATGCACCAACAAAATAAATTTACGCTAACGCATGCACCAACAAAATCATTTTACGCTACGTCCACTCACAAACTATTATTACACTAAACATAAATTATCTAGTGACTAATTAGGGTTTACCCTTGACGCGTGTGGATCCCGTCGGCACAGCTCTCCGGGTTCAATCTACCGCCTCCACCGCTCCACCACAGCACCACCTTCTCAAACACCAGCTCACAACACCACTATCCACCATTCTTGACCACCATTGCTCCCAATCCTCCACCTCCACCCCTCAAAACGACTCCAAAAAACCTAACCCATCAACAGATCCTGGATGCCCCAGCACTTCTCTCTGCTTTTTTAGCAATCTAATCACTTGCAGCAAATTTTTTTTGGACAGAATCGGCTGCTCATTCGGTGGAGAGGAAGAACAGCACGAACTGAGGAAGAGGAAAGTGGCGAGCAGGAGGAGACAGCGCGGTCGAGGGCGAGCGCGGGCGGAGATGCTTATCTGCTGGCTTTCGACTCGCTCCGAGCCGAAAGTCGAGTTTCGGCTCCCTCAGCGACGAAAGTGGTGGGACCCCGCCTGCCGCCCGTGCTGCGCATGCAGCTCTCGTCGGCTAGCCTGCCGACAGGAGAGTTTCGGCTTCGAGCGAGTCGAAACCCAGCTTTCGGTCCGCTCGGGAACGACAGCGCACTACTTTTCAAATTTCGCATCCGCGCATGCTACCGGCCGAAATACCCATTAAAAATAATATTATTAAAAAAAAAATCTCCCACATGCACAGTCGTAAATCACTACAGACCACACAACAGTACTAAATTGGTGCCCTGCAACTTCAAGATTAAATAAAGTCACCACTAGCATATCACTACCGAGAGGAATAACGAGACACACATGATGTAAATCTAATCTTTGATCTTTGGTGGGTCAAAGGTACAACCAAATCACGTTTTAATGATCTTTTAGGTGACACACCTAAAAAATTAAACTCCAAACCCGTTTATATTTTAGTTTTTTTTGACAATGTATTCTCTCTTAGCTTGTGCTGAGCCTGCAGTGAGTGCATACTAAACAATATGGTATCATGTTGAGATATGAAATTCAATACACAACGAACTTTTTATAATAGAAATAGTTGCATCTCCCATCGATCCTATATTTAGGAGTAAGGCAGCGGGCCTCTTAGATTAAAGAATTCACCACTCGAACATCCCTA
Source organism: Poa pratensis (assembly GCA_947311845.1). Taxonomy (NCBI): domain Eukaryota; kingdom Viridiplantae; phylum Streptophyta; class Magnoliopsida; order Poales; family Poaceae; genus Poa; species Poa pratensis. The sequence continues at coordinate 4,439,457 of CAMZMU010000045.1, forward strand.
CCGAGAGGTACGTCACTTCTCACTGAAAGGATAATGCACTTTAATAAGACACATATGATACATGAGTTTCTATTCTTGAATGTACAACAAAATCACATTTGAAGTTTTTTAGATGACATATCTAACAAAATAAACCTTTTGACCCTTACCGCCATCTTATGTTAGCTTGAGCTTTCACATGAACTTGCACTGAGTGCATGCGAATCAATAGTGTACCATGTCGAGATGTCGAGTGAGATACCCAACAAATTTCTTAAAAAATGAAATAGTTGCATATCTAAATGTGAGGAAATGCTAAAATATATCACCCACATTTCTAATTGAGTTGGTAAGTAAGTGTGTCATGCTTTGTCTTCTCTTGCTCACCTAATAGCTCAAATGAAACGTGCACGTGAGGAGGAATGCGAGAGTGTAATGAGTTGTCTTCTCCCCCGACTTGATCTTTCACCGTTAGTGCGTGAGTTGGTCAATACAAAAAACAATAATTGTATCAGTTTGTGAAAGCAAGGTTTCGCAAGACTCTGCTTAGGAAACGGGTTGATTACTCGGAGCGCTCTATCAACATTTGTTGGTGGTTGACTACATGGGAAGGGCATAATGACAACAATGAGGAAGCATGCTACATCTAGGAATATCTTCTTATATGTCGATATAAGAAGCAAATTGTTGTGTGGAGGAATCATGAATTACCCTCTCATGGCCAAATTCTCATTAAACTCTTCTCTACCATTGAATTCGACATTCGGGGTCAACCCAATGGCTTCTATGAGGGAGCGTCGCAAACAGGGACTGAGGGCTTGTTAAGGAAGGTCTATTTATGCCTCGTAAGGTGTTGCGTCTTATATATTGATTGGCGTCGTTAAAATAAGGATATCGATGTTTGTTGCAGATTATACATGATTGTTACACGCTAGTAACATACTCGAACTAATACTAGGTGGCACCGTACTTATCGTGGTTTTACAGTGTTAGATCATACTAGATCACTTGGTTTTTGTTTTCTTGTCCAAGAACATATGTCTTTTGATTGTGAAACATTTTACATAAAAGAGATGAACATATATTGTCAAATAAGTTTTTTCTAACATTTTTGAAGATTGTACGGTTCATCCTTGGAGCTTATGCTCTCAGGACGAAAAATCAAAGATGCTCTTTTGAATGGTAAAGATCCTCCACGTCTAAGATAACACCTTTCTCTCTTGATGTTGTCCCTTTGATATTTTTATTGAACTACAATGTGTATATATCCTTAGAAAAGGTGTTCAGTTTAACTCAACCATTAAAACTACTATCCATATATTAAACCGTACACTTTATATAACTATATAACATAAACCCTTGCTTGGATTTATAAAATTGAAAAAAATCTATAAACCTAGGAATGTGAATGGTAACCCTAAAAAAACATCTCAAAATACGAATATAATTACATCAAGAAAATAAAGCTAATGCATTTATATTTGTTCTGTTTTTATATGGAACACAAACATCATATTAATTACATTATTATGTAGCCTCCCATTATAGCATTTTCTACCAAGGTGAATTGTTAAACATTCCCCTAAAAGAACATTCCATGTTGTAAGCCTAGTCCCGACCAAATGTCACCTGGACATCACATTAGGTGGAGAGGTTTCCATAGATAGTATATCGCTCTTATGACAAACATTGGTTTTTGCTATGACGTATTTGCAACATGTGAAAATTGCAGTGGCATGGTTCCAATTAACCCTCGTCTGAAAAGGCGTCCCACGACAACAGGATCAACCAGAATCAAATAGATGCACTTGGGCACTCTTTTTTTTTTGCGAATTCCGAGAGCTTTATTGTTTATATGACAGTATTACAATCACTCTGAAGAGTATTAACGAGAAAGCTTGGGTTATAGTTGATCCACAAGCATCTTCTCCTTTCACTACTAGATTGTTTAGCACATAAATGGGCAGCTCCATTAGCATCTCTACCAACTGAAACATTGCTACAACTAGCTAAAACTCTCTTAGGCCCCGCTTGGATGGACAATAATTTAGACACAGCTGTATTAATTACTGGGTATCCTGCGAAATGACGAGGAAATAAACAGGACCTCCGGTGGTCCGTAATCTACACCTCCGTATTGGGCTAAAATAACACGAACCAAGCGGGGCCTTAATCTCTCTAACTTCCTTTTTTTTTGCGGGAATCTCTCTAACTTCCTGACATATAGCCATAATCTCCAACGTATTATCGTTTTCATTATTACACAGGTCATTGACAAAAGAAAGAAGAGAGCGGGAGTAACGCGACACGTGCACGCGCAAAGCGAACAAGGGCAGAGCTTTCCTACTCCGAATAGGAATATAATCCGGTAAGCCAAGTGGTACGTACGTTTTTTTAGGGTTATTATAAGTGGTACGTACGTGGTGCCCGGAATCTGATCGAACCATCCAGCCCAGAATCCGAATCTGGTTGCTGGACCTCCGGCCAGACTCATATATCGCACGTACCGCAAGGGGCTTCCTCTCTTTTCTGCTCCCTTCCATTAATTCAAAGAGGAAAAGTTGTTCGAGATTCACCTTGGTTGTTGGCGCGCCGGAAGAACCGCGTCCGGCGCCGTCGCCGTCCCGCCATGGCTAAGGAAGACGACAAGTGGGACCTCGAGAGAGGTCGCATGCCCGTCGTCGCGGCGCCACCCTCGAACATCCATGGCCGGCCGAGGCCCGCTGCCGTTGCTGTCGTCGCCGGAGAAGACGAAGACGATCGCAAGATACCGAACTGCGTACGTGCGCACATAGATAGATGAATCTTGTAGTAGATGCTTAATCTCGCTGGTCAACTCCTCTCGCACTTAATCGACGATGTATTTTGCTGCTTCCAGGTTTGGGTGTCGCTGCAGCTGCTGGTGACGGCGGTAGCGTGCTGTCCGCTACTGGCGCTCGCCATGACGCGGACGGACTCGGTGGAGAAGGCCGTGATCTCCATCGTCATGCTGCCCATCGTCGTGGGCGTCTTCCTCTTCCTCCGCGCCATGTGCAACCGGCCACGCATGGCGCTCGTTGTCGCGGTGGTCAATAGATAGCTCTGGACTGATCTGGTCGCCTTAGCATCTGACTTCTGACAACGTGACTAGCTGAAATAGACTAGATATGAACATTTTAGGTTAGACACGAGATTATAAGGGGACGGTCGGCGTTCATGCTCGGCGTAACTAGCGCGTTGTGGTGATCAGAATGTGTATGATAGTTTCAACAGGTTGACTGTACTATGTTTATTAGTATATGGAGAAATGCGCCTAGTAAGCATGTATTTAAGATGTAGCTGTTGATCACTGAATTTTGTTAACAAATATTATATCCCTCCCGCCTACTTTCTGCAATGATCTAACTGTGTATATGCAATGCTAACATAAATGGTGGGGCTTCATGGCCCCCATGGTTCTCGAAAAATATGCTAACATGCATATTTATATCCGAGGGATGGTGTCATGTTTTGGTTTCTCTAACAAGAATTGTGGTATTTTCATGACACTAGTAGAAAACGGGGCATTTGTCCCGGTTTCAGAGGGCCTTTAGTCCCGGTTTTCCAACCGGGACAAACTATTCGAAACTAAAGCCCCCCCCCCCCCTAGTCCCGGTTGGCCACGAACCGAGACTAAAGGGCATCCACGTGGCCACGGCCGGGCGCGCATGGCGGGAACCCTTTAGTCCCGGTTGGTAAAACCAACCGGGACTAAAGATTTCTGCTTTTTCTTTTCTACTATTTTTTTTTCCTGGTTTAGGGTTTAGGGCATTAGGGGTTTCGATTTTATGTTTTCCATTTAATTTTTTTGTATGGAGATCACGTTACGCAAAAAACAAGTCATATACATAAAGTTTATACTACATCGAGATCACGTTTGATGCATATAGACATACACACATACAAGTTGCTTTAAATGCAATTCTCATGTCGAGATCACGTCAATTACATTGGAGGCAAAAAATAATTACTAGGGTGATAAAATTCTCCGGTTTTCTTCATGACCTCCGAGTTCAAAAATCTCGCCAATTCCTCTTGAATTGCTTTCAGGCGCTTCGTTGGTATGAGTTGTTCCCGCAATCGTTCCATCTAGATCAATATGAATATGTGAGTTATGTGTATATATATATATATGAAATCATCATAAAATAAATTATGAATGGAACTCAACACAATATGGTAATAAAAAAATTGCGAATAGTGTATACGTACTTCAACTATTCTGTGTTGTCTATTCCGCTCAGTGACAAAAGTTCGTATGTACTCGAAAACGTAGTATGCACATAAATTAGTCCCTTGTGGCTGCCTCAGACACGACTTTACAAAAAATAGAATTTAATCAAATAATAATCAAGCATGATAATGGTATTGAAACTAGAATTAAAGAGTTGCGCGGACCTATATATATAGTACTACTTACCTTGGTGGTATAAAAATACAGCTCCGGTTTCCAATCCCCTGCAACCTTCACGATGAACCGTTTCCAAACCCTGCCCGGCAAAAGAAAATGATTAAAAGAGTTATTAATTACTTGATATCAGAAAATGAACGAAAGACGTCGATATAGAGCGATAATGATTGAAATTACCTCCGAAGCATTTCTTGCAAGCTGAGGTACTCGTCCATATCTCTCCTTAACGAGTCCATGACTTGAACGACTCCTTGGTCAACTCTAATGATTAGCAGAATCCAGTGGAATCTACGCACGTTTATATGTCCATGACTCATCGATTACACTAAACATCGAGTAAGAAAAATAGAATGTGTAGAAGGTACAGTAACACTCACTTGAAGTTGTAAGGAAAAAGTATTTCTGCGCAGGTATTTTGTTTCACTAAAAACCGGAGCAAGTTTTTCTCTATGTCCTCGGGATGGTTATTTACGGTCACTTCATGAATATAATATGGGTCAATGAACCCAGTGTCATAGATGCGGCGTTCTCTGCATTCGACAATCTTCATTCTGCATAATAGCGTATAAAAGAATATAGTGAGATAATTACAGGCAATGAACGAGATGAACGAGCTGAGCTAGAGACTTAGTTAAATTGCAGAAATAAATCACTTACAAACAATAGCAACTGACGAGGGCTTTGTCGAGGGCGTCTTGATTGAATAACTGAAAATTTTCAGAAAACGGAACATACATCGCGTCATCCGTGAAGTAATGCTCTTTCTTATATGACACCCAGAAGACATCATGCCCGGCCTTTGCGGCTTTCTCGTACCACTGATGCAATCGATGTAATTGTGTTGTTAGAGAATCGACCTGCTCAGGTCTGACCAGGGATCTCCCGTGGACATATGTCCATGCATACTGATACTCTATGGGGTCGCCTATGGTACCAGTGTCGTGGTGTACTTTCTTATCGGGCATCACCTTGAGCGAGGGGATCGACTGATTTGCCTGTTTTCCGAGCTGGGCCACTTGTTTCCCGGATTTTACCGTCTGCATATGCTCCCTCTTTAGTCGATATGCCGCCTCCTTCTCCTGCTTCTCTTGACTAATTGTCTTCTCAATAACACGATCATAGTCATCTGGCAATTTAGGCAGCTGTGGCGCTCCACACGATAGATTTTTCAAACATCTCTCAACTTTTTCCGGTGGTATTATCTCCTTTGGCGGGGGCCGTTTCGGTCCTAATTGTCTTTTCACATCGGCACGCACCTCCGCGTCGAGTTCCTCTGGAGTCAAGTCGTAACTTCTCTTTGGAAGAGGCTTTAGCAACTCGCGTTCCTCTCGAGTTTCCTTGTTTGCATTTTTCCTCTGTGTATATGTCGACGGGAAGTTTAGTTTCCGCTTTGACGGGACGGAGCGGCCCATGGACTTAGCAGTGGGCGCAATCGACGGACGGGACGGCTCGCGCGATGCACTCGTGCTGGGCTCCCAACCGGCGCTGGGGGATGGATCTTGAGGTGGGGGACTGCTACTCGGAGGAGTCGGTGGCCTTGGCGCCAAGTTTGGAAATACGATGTTTTTCTTGTTCCAGAGAACGATACCCTTCTCGACTTCTCCCAGTGTCTTCTCGCCGTCACCTACAGGAATGTCAAGCTCCAGATTAGCATATAACGACACAACTTCATCCACCCCGACACGAGCATAGCCAGCTGGAATCCCGCCGAGATGGTAGCTTGCTCCAGACTGATTAGGTAAAGCATAGCCGACCGCCACCTTGAAGGACATGTTCTTCATTGACATATGTAGCTCACAGTCTGTCTTCTCCGTGATATCATCCACGGGGTAGTGAGCCACCGGCGGTTCGAATTCAGAATTTTCTAGCTGCGTGGAACCCACGCTGCTTTTCCGCTGATCAGATGGTGCGGCTTCGACTTCAGGACCTTCTAGCTGCTGCTGAGATGCCCTTTTCTGACTAATTGAGTCTAGTTGCTCCTGCTGTTGCTGCACCTTGCGTTCCAATGCCAATAACCGGTCTGACTCCTGCTTCTTCTTTCTCTGGCGGCTTCTATAAGTATCAGCGTCCTCCGGAAAACCTTGCTTCCACGAAACACCGGGTCCATAGCCTAGTACTCGTCCAACTTTTTCAGGATTCCCGAGGGCGAGTGTCAGCTCGTCGTTCTCTCTGTCGGGCATGTACTCTCCCTTTCGAACTTTTCTATTGCGTCCTCAAGTTCTTTGGTTATTTTTTCAACTTTTTCCTTCCATTTTCCCTTTGCAACAATCTGCCCTGTCTGTGGGTCCAACCCTGCCCCATGCGCGAACAACCATGACTTGGACCTCTCGGGCCAGTCCGCTGTTTGTGGAATGATCCCTTGATCAAGCAGTTTTGCTTCAAAGGTTTCGCACTTAGGCACGGCAGTCTTGTAGCCACCTGTCCCCAAAGTATGGTGATACGTCTTCTTCCCAGCATTTACCTTATTAATTTCCGATCGGGCCACAGCGGCCTCGATTTTCTTTTCTTCACCAATGTGGGCCAATGCTATTGTATCTTCACTAGTGGTCCAGTGAATTCTGGATCTTGTTCCTCCGTCGCTACATAAGTTTTCCATAAATTTTTCTTCCAGGTCTGAAATTGTGTGGCCATCTTCTTAAGAGTCCACCGCTTGACTTTCTCCTTCAACGGTGGGAGGAGACCTGGCGGTAGGTTGACATGTGTCAAGAGCGTGTCCCAAAGCAAATCTTTTCTTCTATCGTCGACATAAGTAGTTGCCTTGTTGTCGTCCTTTGGCTTATGCCACTCTTCAAGGATGATCGGGACCAAGTCCCTAACAAGAACTCCGCATTGATTTATAAATTTACGGCGTCTCTCTAAGGGTTCCAGCGGTTCTCCAGTATCACCAACTTTGTCGATCGATATCCTTACACCATTGGCCAACCTTCTGGTTGGGCCTCGTTTCGACCCTTTAGCAGCGGATGATTTGCTCGATCCGGAGGGCTAAAAGAAAAATGATTCGTTAATAACTGCAATACAACTCAATTAATGCATCTAGTGATCGATCAACAGAGGCTTAATATACCTCGCCGGAGTTTGTTAAGGGCACTTCCTGCTCTCTGCAAATTTCTTCATGCTCAACTCCCTCACCGAAGTCGTTCAGAAATTGTGAGCTGTAATCGTTTCCAATTACCCCATCTTCTCCGCCGGCATCTTCTTCAGGCGGGTTTGCACGTCCATATATAATATGATACATTCGCTCTTCACACTCCTCGTCTCTGGCGGGGGCATCCGGACAATTTGGATCCATTCGCAATTCACGCTCCTTGTCTCTGCCAGGGGCGTCCGGACAATTTGGATCCATAGGTCAATGTCCCTACAATCAATTTTGTAAGAAGAATGTGAATCTTAAAATTTGCATCTTAGCAAATGTGAATGCAAATTTATAGAAACTACTTAACAATGTTAGCATTAGCAGAATAATTAAAATTAGGGAACATTGATCAAATATGCAAAAGTATCACTAATACATCTCGATCCCATGAATAATTTGGTCAATTTTTATTTAACCCTAATACATCACGAATAATATCACTAATACATCTCCTCTCCCATGCATGAACCTCTCAAACTAACTTCGACCGGGTCCTGAGCCACGGGGTGCTGAGCCGCGGGCACTGTGCATCCAAAGACAAGGAACTCTCACAGGGTCATAGCTCACGTGAGGAGGAACCCTCTGAAGAAACGACCAGCTATTGCTATACTGCCTATCCAACAAATACATGTAGCGACGAACATGCTCGTCCTCCTCCCTGATACGGTGACGTACCACCTCCTCGGGGGCCGGCTCCCTCTGCACCGAGCGTGGCCCACGCGACTGCCACCAAAGATGATCCGGGTCGACGACGTCACCCGGATTCCTCACCAAGCTACGCATCCCGGAAGGTAGCACCTCCCATTGCCAGCCCGGCGGAGCCCAGTCCCGGACATCGCCTCTCTGGTCCAACAGGGACATCGTCGCCGAGAACAATAAACTAAAAACGCAATTTTTAAGTAGCAAGCAAATTTAAATAAAGTACAAATTCATAGCGACTATCAAATAACATAGTACCATATCAAATTAATATCAACAACACAATTTTCAAACTCATTTTAAACAACAAATTCTAACAATAACCATTTTTTCTATCTAAAATTGCTACAAATTAAACCACTAACAAATTCTAACACTAACCTAAATTTGCTAACATATTTTTGAATAATCAAACAAAATGGGCAGCAACTAATTTACATCAACTAATTCTATGTAACATATTTTTTCTATCTAACATATTTTTGAATAAAAAAACAAAATGGAGGCCGGAAGAGGAGGAGGGCGAGCACCTTAGTGGCGGCCCGAGCAGGCGACGGTGGGCGTCGTGGAGGGTGGAGGAGGGCAGGGCGACACTTCGGGCGCGGGGCGGCGGAGAGGGAGGCCGGGGAGGAGACGGCGGTGTCGTGGAGGCCGGAGGAGCGCAGGACGGAGCCTCGGGCGCGGGGGTGACGGATGCGCACGGCGGCGACGATGCGGCAGGGCAGGGAGGCAACCTCGAACTCCGGACTCTGGCGCGGGTGGACGGTGGCGCGGGTGGCGGAAATCTGCGAAAGGGAAGAGGAGAGGATGAGAAGAAGGGGGATGAGGCGACGGCGGCGATGGCAGCGCGTCTTCGAGAGGGAGGGGGCAGCACCTCCGGCGGCGGCAGCACCTCGTGGTAGGGCAGACGGGAGCCGACGTCGACGGCGTCGGGAGAGGAACGAAGAACTGCTCGATGTGAGGAGGAAGAGGGGCACGGTTTGATCTAAAAAGCACTAAAAACACCTTTAGTACCGGTTCCAGCCACGAACCGGTACTAAAGGCCCTATAGTTCCGGTTCATAACTGGAACCGGAACTAAAGGTCTAGCTTTGGGCGGCCGAAAATTCTGACGCGAAGCTCAGACCTTTAGTTCCGGTTCGTGGCTGGAACCGGGACTAAAGGTATTTCGAGTTGTTTTCCTTTTTGCTCCAATTTCTTTTTGTTTTTTCTGTTTTCATTTGTATAGAAAATTATGATTAATATATCAAAATGCTCTGAAAAATGAACCCTATCTATTTATGCCAAATTGATTCATGTTTGAACAATTCAAATTTGCAAGTTCTTGGAAATTACAAAAATGCCATTTTTCTTAATTATGGAGTTAAATTGAATAAAAGCAAATAATTCAATGTGACCTCAAATAAACATGTTATTAAATCAAATTTTCTTATTTCTTTTATATCTTTTGATTTAATTGTCCAGATCAAGTCAAATTTGTTTTGTTTTTTCTGTTTTCTGTTTTGCTTTATATCTATTTGGTTTATTGTTTTGTTTATGTTTTCCAAATCAAGTCCAATTTAATTGTTTAAATATTTATGAAAATCATATCTTTTTCTGATTTCTTTTATATCTATTGATTTAATTATCTTAAAATTTGTAATAATCATCTCTTTATTTTAAAAACATCCTTAACAACATCCCATACAGTTACATAAAAGGTTTAATACATTATTACACATCACTAACAGTTGCATTACTACATAAACGAATTTGTTGGCTCGGAGGCCGTAGGATTAGGGGGAACGGCGGGAGGAGCCATCCCCGTTCGCGGACACGTGACTGACACGAGTCGTGACCGCAAAGCCCGTCTTTAGTCCACCAACCGGGACTGAAGAAGCACACGGATCGTGTGTTTCTTTCAAGCGCTTGTGAGCCGTTGGATCAGGGGTGTGTTTCTTTTGAGGGCTTGTGAGCTGTTGGATCAGCACTATCACGACCACTTCGTGAGCCACATGACCCTATATATAGCCCACCCCTCGGACATGTTCGGCACTCAGTGTATACTCATCGTAGTTCATTTTGGTATACAAAGCATTCGAATTCTCTGCATACGTCCAACGGTGCATTTGATATGCGGGCACTCACGAGACACCGTTGGGCTGTATGCAGGGGAAACCGTGTGTTTTGTTCTATCTACAAAATCCTTCAGTTCATCGACCGAATACAAATTATTCGGATTCCCTGCATACATCCGACGGTGCATTTGATATGCGGGCACTCAGGAGCCACCGTCGGGCTGTATGCAGAGGAAACCGTGTGTTTTGTTCCAACTTTTTCGAGCGCTTGTGAGTGTCGTTGGAGTTTTTAGAACCAAAAAAAATCAATGTTTAGAGTTTTCTTCTGAGTTTTCACAACACAGTTACATAAAAAGTTTAATACATTATTACACATCACCACCAACATCCCTATTTAGTGTTGTGGTATAAACTTCTTCTTCGTGTGTGTCCCTTTCTTCTGATTGCGCCGTAACCATAGACAATCTTCATCATTTAACATGATGCTTGGGTCAGTTTTCACTGCGAAGGGCCGAATTTCATCAAACTTATTGTAATCTTCTGACATGTCTGTCTTGTCCTCCACTCTCACGATGTTTCTTTTCCCTGAAGAACTATGTGGCGTTTTGGCTCATCGACTGATGTATTCGCTTGCTTATCTTTTCTTTTTTTCGGTCTGGTAGACATGTCATTCACATAGAAAAACCTGAGCCACGTCATTGGCTAAGACGAATGGTTCGGTGTCGTACCCAAGATTCTTGAGATCCACTATAGTCATTCCGTACTGCGGGTCTACCTGTACCCCGCCTTTCAGGTTGAACCATTTGCACCAGAACAAAGTGACCTTAAAAGAAGGTCCATAGTCAAGTTCCCATATCTGCTCTATGTAAGCATAATATGTGTCCTTTTTCCCATTGTTGTTTGTTGTATCAAAGCGGACACCACTGTTTTGGTTGGAGCTCTTTTTATCTTGGTCAGCCGTGTAAAATGTATTCCCATTTATCTCGTACCCTTGAAAAGTCAATATAGTCGAAGATGGTGCTTTGGTTAACAAGTATAGCTGTTCTCCAACAGTGGTGTCATTAATGAGACGTGTTTGCAACCAACCGCCGAAAGTCTTCATGTGTTCTCCTTCAATCCATTCTTTAGGCTCCTCCGGATATTTAGAGCGTAAACTATTCATGTGTTCCTTGATATACAGAGCCACCAAGCTGGAATTATGTAGAACTGTGTAGTGTGCTTGAGTAAAAGAATACCAGTCCTTACATATTATTGCTTTCTTTCCTAGCGTGCCTTTTCCACGCAGTCTCCCCTCATGGCGCGATTGAGGAACACCGACCGGCTTAAGGTCAGGAATAAAGTCAACACAAAACTCAATGACCTCCTCTGTTCCATAGCCCTTGGAGATGCTTCCTTCTGGCCTAGCACGGTTATGAACGTATTTCTTTAAGACTCTCATGAACCTCTCAAAGGGGAACATGTTGTGTAGAAATACAGGACCGAGAACGGAAATCTCTTCGACTAGGTGAACTATGAGGTGCGTCATAATATTGAAGAAGGATGGTGGGAACACCAACTCGAATCTGACAAGACATTGGACCACATCCTTCTGTAAACTTGGTAGAGAAATTGGATTGATCACCTTCTGAGAAATTGCATTGAGGAATGCACATAGCTTCACAATGGGTACTCGAACATTTTCCGGCAGAAGCCCCCTCAATGCAACCGGAAGTAATTGTGTCATAATCACGTTGCAGTCATGAGACTTTAGGTTTTGGAACTTTTGCTCTATCATGTTTATTATTCCCTTTATATTCGACGAGAAGCCAGACGGGACCTTGATACTGCTCAGGACTTAAAAAAGATGTTCTTCTCTTCTTTGGTAAGAGCGTAGCTGGCAGGACCTTGATACTTCTCTGGATTCTGGTTGTCTCGTTCGTGCATACATTGATGGTCCTACCGTGATTCCGGTGTATCTTTCGTCTTCCCATACACGCCCAAGAAGTTTAGCAGGTTCACGCAAAGATTTTTCGTCACGTGCATCACGTCGATTGCAGAGCGAACCTCTAGGATTTTCCAATAGGGTAGCTCCCAAAATATAGAGCACTTCTTCCACATGGGTACGTGTCCGTCAGTGTCATTTGGAACAGATTGTCCGCCAAGACTCTTTCCAAAGATTACTTTTAAATTCTTGACCATGTCATATATATCAACACCAGTAGGGCAGGTAGGCTTCGTCCGGTGATCTGCCTCACCTTTGAAATGCTTGCCTTTCTTTCTTTTTTCTTACGGGATGCTGTTTTGGAAGAAATCAACGATGCCCCGGGTACACATTCTTGTTACCTAAATATATAATTTCAGTCTCACCTAAACAGTGCGTGCATGCATTGTATCCCTTATTTCACTGTCCTGAAATGTTACTAAGAGCAGCCCAATCATTGATGATTACAAACAACAATGCTCGTAGGTCAAATTTCTCCTGTTTGTGCTCATCCCACACACGTACACCTTCGTCGCGCCAGAACTGTAAAAGTTCTTCAACCAATGGCCTTAGGCACACATCAATGTCGTTGCCGGGTTGCTTCGGGCCTTGGATGAGCACTGGCATCATAATGAACTTCTGCTTCATGCACAACCAAGGAGGAAGGTTATAAATACATTGAGTCACTGGCCAGGTGCTATTACTCGAGCTCTGCTCCCCAAAAAGAATAAAGCCATCTGTACTTAAACCAAACCTTAAGTTCCTTGCGTCACGTGCAAATTCCTTGAACTCTCTGTCGATTTTTCTCCACTGCGACCCATCAGCGGGGTGTCTCAATATCTCGTCTTTCTTACGGTCTTCTTTGTGCCATCGCAACAACTTGGCATGCTCTTTGTTTTGGAACAAACGTTTCATCCGTGGTATTATATTAGCATACCACATCACCTTGGCAGGAACCCTCTTCCTGGGGCGCGGCTCGCCCTCAACATCATCGGGTCATCTCGCCTGATCTTATACCGCAATGCACCACATACGGGGCATGCATTCAAATTCTCGTACTCCTCACCGAGGTAGAGGATGCAGTCATTGATGCATGGATGTATCTTCTGCACCTCTAATCCTAGAGGGCAGACAACCTTCTTTGCTTCGTACGTACTGGGGGGCAATACGTTATCCCTTGGAAGCATCTTCTTTATTATTTTCAGCAAATTTTCAAATCCCTTGTCAGATGTACCATTCTCTGCCTTCCATTGCAGCAATTCCAGTGTGGTACCCAGCTTTTTCTGGCCATCTTCGCAATTTGGGTACAATAATTTTTTGTGATCCTCTAACATGCTCTCCAACTTCAACCTCTCGTTTTCACTTCCGCATTTTATCTGTGCATCACGAATGGCCCGACGAATATCATCATCGGGCTCATCAACAATGGGCTCTTCTTCAGCTTCGTCTTCCCCCATTGTAGTACCACCGTCTTCAGTGAACATAGGATATTTGTCATTATCCTCTTCTTCTTCATTGTCTTCCATTATAACCCCTCTTTCTCCGTGCTTGGTCCAACAATTATAACCGGACATGAAACCAGACTGCAACAGGTGGACGTGAATGGTTTTTGAGGTAGAGTATTCCTGCGTATTCTTACAGACACTACATGGACAAGAAATAAAACCATTCGACCGCTTGTTTGTCTCAGCCACACGGAGAAAATCATGCATGCCACTACATGGACAAGAAATAAAACCATTCGGGACAACGTCGGTCACCGTACATCCATTGCCGGCTCATCTGCATTATATAAACTAGTCGTCAACCCGTGCACTTGCACGGGCTAGCAATTTTAGAATAGAAAGTAGTCTATGTTTTAAATCATATTTAAAATTTTGAAATATGGAATGGATAAGAAATTAACTACAACTTCTCAAAGTTGTTAATTCGGAAATATGGAGTAACATCCTTACAATTAGTTTAGTACACTTTACATGTATGTATGTCATTTAAGTAGTATTGGTAAATGATGTATGATTCATAAATTCCTTGTCTACAAATATGTATATGAGTTTCCTTTATATGGATAAAGAGCTTCAAGGTAAAGTATAATTTGTATATTTAATAATCAATCATGAAAATAATAATGTGCATGACTTGCATAACGCCAAAAACTAACTTGAGGGAAGATAATTGTATTCTCTTCTAAGATATATCTACTTCAGTGTCTTAAAGTAAATTTCATTCTCAGGCCTGGGTACTCAACCTAAATACCATAAGTATTAAGTACACTTAGTATGCTGGTTAAAAAAGCATGCTGGTACTCAATATCCAGTGCAATGTAAACCTGCAATGGAAAAAGAATGATTTACATTTTTTATTAATAAGGACAATGTCAATGAGTAAAACAGAATTATCACGGAATATGAATAGAGGCGAGGCCAATTTCAGTTGGTATTTCTTACATGGTACAAACCCATCTTTTGTCAGACTGGATGTGTTTTTCTGTAATCCAATATATCTCAACATACATTAGTTTAGCTAATTCTCTTTAGTCCTAAATGGTCATGATGGTATAACCGTCTTAGAGGCCAACACAGAAACAATTTACACAGCAGATAGAAAAAGGAAAAATACCACGCTACTTGCACATATAAAAATGGCAGGAACATATATACGCGGCTGTGGCTTGTCATTGCTCTATATGCCCTGCTGCCGCCTTCACGTCACTCTATGCTCAGTTCCTGAAGTTTATCATTTTCTCGTGAGAAGTCTCCAGTTGACATAGATCTGGACAAAAATGAGAGGACTCAAATAGACTGAATTATAGGAGCTTTTCCACACACAAAAAAGAGCTAGTAGCTAACAATTGTAAACCGCACCGATGTAGATGAATATTATTTCATTCTGCAGCGGACATTGGACAGAAACTGCTACCCTTAGTTATGCAACCTGAAATTCACATTTTATTATCACGGAAGCAGAAGAATATTAGACTGTAAGAAAACCCATCAGACAGAGAATGCTCTGCTAGCAGTCATCCACCTCATTAGGCCTCAAAGGACTGTTAGGAGTCCCTAGCTCAAAAACCCTATATGTCAATATGCATGATTAAACAATTTACAATATTCATCAGATAGATAATGTAAAAAAACTTACCTTAATTTAACGGGTGAGGCGCAAAGGAGAGAAACCCAGTAGGTAATCTTAAATGTGCACATCAACGATCCATACTTGCAGGCTTGCAGCACAGTAAATTTCCATACATGAGCACACTTAAATCATCTCAGGTTATATATATATTATGGGCGGAAGCAGCAAGTAATGCGATCATTTGGTACGATGAAGTAGCTCACCGGCCAGACGAACTGCAATTAGGAGATCACATTACGTACTTGATGTTACTGAGGTTACTGCCAATTCAGAAGAGAAACAAACATGCCTATGTAAATTGGTGAAAAACAAAGGCTACATGACATTGTTGATACCACTGTAGAGGGCCAAATTCCAGGTTACATATGTCGCTGAACATTTCAGGAACATGTGGAAGGAGTACACACCTGCAGGGTATAGTAGGATACCCGACCCATGTACTGTATATGAAGGCAGCAACTGCAGTTACACGTATTTGTAAGCAAATTCAGAGAAAGAGTCAAGCCATGTGCAAGAAAAAATATTGAGTTTTCATATGCACGATGGAGGATTCAGAAACTGTGGTGACACATGCGGTTCAAACTTGTAGCCTTACATCCTTTTTGAAATTTGAAGAGATGGGTCGTGGGTTTCATGCAATCTCGTACTGAACACTGATTCAGAACAATAATAACATTAGTGCGGCAACCGGTAAGTACAGACATCAATTTACTCTTTAGCTAAATCGAAAGAAAGAAAACTGAATTGATAATAAGAATAGATTGTAATTAAGTTTATAAACATAACTATAGAATTAAACGTGAATACCTAGCTTTCCTAGAAAGCACTACTCTGCTTGATACAATGCTTTGGAATGTGTTCTTTATCATCAATCTCTATATTGGCTGTAGGCACGAAGTTTATTACCATGACATTTTTTTACTTGTCGAAATTCCTCTGCTGCTAGCATAACTCTCACACTTGTAATGATGTATACCTTGCCTCCTTGATCATCTGAACTTTTCAGCGCAGGCCTTATCAATAACTCCGTGCATCATGGTCCCCTTCAAGTTTAGTATAATAATTAGGATGGGGAATGATACAAAATGATTTAAAATAAGTCAACAAAGGATGTAACATTGCTGTGAGAGAAGCATTATAAATATATCTGCTGATAAATAAGGATCATATAAAGACTAACTATTTCACCATTACTAATGAAAATTAAATCCCTGCCTTGATTGTAAGCTCCTTTCCTTTTCCTTGAAGTTTTAATCTCACATGAGGTTTTGCATGTCATTGCAGATTTCACCACTGAACTGAAATGGAAACATCAAAGAGATAATTAGACATACTTGCGTGAGGATTCTTACATTTAAAGAAGGGTTCTCGTTTCCAAACTGCGTGACTGCAGTTCAGACGACATGATACCACCATGTACGTAGCTCTTGATGCTGGCTGGATGACTTGTGCAGTCGTGCATGAATCTTTTGCCGACGACGTGGTACAGGCTTATCGTCACACAATGTTGCCGATGACATGATACCTGAGAGGAATGGATGCATGATTATAAAGATCACATTTTCTAGAAAATATATTGCAAAAATTATGTATCTCCATAGAACAATACTTTAATTACTTATTAAGTCTGAATACCTTAGTTCCGCACCAAGCATCACCAAATGAGAAAGTATGATGCTTATATTTGGTTCCATCTAGTCATTCTTTTTAAGGGCTATCAACATTAAAATTTCAACCTAAATTTGTATACTAATTTGACCATGTATCATCGTGAGAACAGAAAAATAATACTATGTAGAAAGGGCCAAGATTAATGTTGAAAATCTCCAAACTTGAGGCTCCGTTCAGATCAAATTAATAGCTGCCAGATTTGTTCTAATTTTGATGAATTGAGGTGGAGGCATTGGAAGAGATAACGGTCCTGCACAAAGGCCCGTGCACGTAATACTCTAGATCATCACCAGTGTAACCCGTCCTGCAGTATGTGGCTTCCAGAAAATTAGAGAGGGGGAGTCAGACATGAGAAAGAGCATAAAATCGTGATGCTTACCTCTAGACTGTAGTCAAAGATTTGTACCGGGTGGATGCAGCGTTTGATTGTTTCCTATCGAGAGGAGGTTGCAGGAAGTGTGGGCGACGATGCAACTGGAGATTGGGTGTCCTGCAGCAGCTTGGAGCGCATCAGAGGCAGAGGATCGACATGCACAGCAGCTTGGAGCGCACCAGAGGCAGAGGATCGACATGCATCCGGCGTCCGGCGAAATCGTGAAGAGCGGAGGTGAATTGCAGGAGGCGGCGGAGTAAGATTGCTTGGTAGGTCCTAGGGCATGGAATACGTGAATACGTATGCGCGGACGCGAATTCATCCAACGACCACAGATAGCTAATACGTATGGGCGAGCTGCATAGCACGAATTAATTAGGTAAAAAAGATCTGGAGGATGCGTTGTTTTGTACTCGAACTCAAGCGGAGAAAGATACGTGCGAGAGGAGATAGGCTTGCGCGTTTGACAAACAAATTTAATCTAACGGCTTAAGACAGATTATCGGTAAATCGGACGGACAAAGTTTTTTAACCTCGAGGATTAACGTGGAGCCTCCTACGGTGCCTCCAATTAGTAAATATAAGATATATCAAAAACCATTACACTACATCATGAATATATAATAGTGACCAAATTAATTAATACAAGTTCATCACATTAAAACCAAAATAGAGTAGTGACCACATGCAATACATAGTTCACATAAAACATACATTGAAACTAACATACAACTATCTAAAGAATTTAAACCCAACAACAAATGCGATCAAAATCGCAACTAAGGTAATTATTGAACCAACAACATAATGATACCAAGCCTCTTTATGAATGTCATATTTTCTAATCTTTCTAATTTTCAAGCGCATTGCATCCATCTTGATCTTGTGTTTATCGACGACGTCGGCAAGATCGAACTCCAATTTCATCTTCTCTTCTAGGCATTGTAGACGAAGATCTTCACTTCTTTTTAATTTTGCTTTCAAATCATTGTTTTCTTTTTCAAAAAACTCGACAATATGGTCGGTTGGAATTTTCGGTTCAACTACCTCCTAGATAAAATTCTATGTCAAGTTGGTAGGCATAATTGTTATAAACACGAAATGAAACAAATAGTTATAAAAATATACCACATCCGAATCATAGACCGGACGAGGGCCGACGGGGACGGATACCAAAACCATGACACTATACATATAAAAAACATAAATAAATTATACAAGTAATAACTATGCATTTAAATCATACAAGTAATTTGAGCTCAAAATGCATATAAAAACAAGAGCCTCACCGAGGTGGTGCCGGTGACGGGACGGCGCGAGCTATCGACGGCGGTGAGGACGGGGACGGGACGACACTAAAACCCACAAATCATAAATTAATTTGAGCTCAAAATGCATATAAAAATGAGCTCCCTAACTTAGTCATTTCATCAAACACCTAGCTAGCACTACAAAAATAAAATGAGCTAAACTAGCAATGAAATGAGCTAAAGTAGCACGCCGGAAGAAAGGATGTAGTTGCTAACCCTTGAATAGAGATGGGGTGCTGTCAATCTTGACAAATGGTGGAAAAAAATGGGGATGAACTAGAGCTTGGGAGAGGAAAAAGAGGAGAAAAATGGTGAAGTTTCGAGCAGGAAAAATGGAGTGGCCGGGTGGAAGAAGATGATATAGGGGAACCCTTTAGTACCGGTTCGTATCACGAACCGGTACTAAAGGTTGCTCGCGCTGGCCCCACCTCTGCGGCCGCTGCAGCAACCCTTTAGTAGTGGTTCGTAACACGAACCGGGACTAAAGGTTCCTTATGAACCGGGACTGGTGCTCTCCGGCTCCCTGGCCATTCGAACCAGAACTAATGGCCCCATTAGTTCCGGTTCTAATTGTGGCCGGGACAAATGGGCCAAACGGAACCCCTGTTTTCTATTAGTGGAGTAGTTCACATAGGGACGGACACAAATATTTCTTAAGGCAGGGCAAGCCTTGCATAAATAAAATTTAACCTTTTAAGAAACTACATAGAAACTCTTATGGGTACCCAGAGCAGATTAATGCTTACAAGCCCAAATAAAACACTAGAAAATCATAAAAGTCGAAATAAAACACTAGTAGATCATCTATAGACAGACAAGGATGACATCCATGTACTACTAGCTTTTACTTATTCTTCTAACATTATCCGACTATAAAATTCAGTTTATTCTAGATCAAGGTATATTAGCAATACCATACATATTCCTATTAAGTACCGGAGCGGGATTCAGACCATTGAGTTCGGATGTCAAAAGCTCTTACCATTTATTGCAACTTCTGGATTTTGAAATGGTTTTGATTGAAAATTAGTCTAATCATTTTGACCCTAGAAAATTCAATTGCAGTTTTGAGTGGGGTCCTGTCCCTTACTCAACGTAAACATGGGTTTGCCCGAGTTTACGGCACTAGTCAAGATTTAGAGTACTAGTGGAAAGATTGAACTGTATTTCTATGCGTCAGTGAGTGATATAGTCCAGAGTTCGGACTATACGTATTGACGGCCGCTCAGGGTTTAGAATGCATATGTGAGTCGAGATCTTTGAGTGTACAAGTCAAAATTGCCAATATTGAACCAGAAGAATGAAGCGCATAAGGTGTACAAGTTCATCTAGTACTAGCTCCGATCGAGTGTCTTTGTCGAGAGATTGTCCCCACGTGTCGAGAGTTTTTTGTGTACTAGCCGAGGGCTTAGACTTTAAGCGTCGGAGGCTGATAAATATCGGAACTTCCAAGGAACTTCAGTTGTACTGTACGTCCTAGTCATTTAGATGAAGGCAAAAGGTAGAAGTCTCTTGCCAGATTGTGAGGGTCTTCCTGGATGCCACTTATTACCTCTATATATTAAAGATTGCTGAAAACGGCAGCCTGAGAGCGCTCGGCGACTGTAGCTGGTACAGTGATTGCTGAAAACGGCGGGCTGAGAGCGCTCGGCGACTGTAGCTGGTACAGTACCCGCGGTACTGTTCCGCTACAGTGCCGCAGGTACTGTAGCAACTATATTTTTTTTAAACCAAAATAACCCTGCTTTTCTCAAAAAATCTATACATGAAATATATGCGTGTCGACGAATAAGTTTCATTCCCGTAATCGGTTTCGAGTTTTGTTCACTCTACCTCCCTAATTTGTGATCCAAATTCACAAAAACGTTCGACGAATTTTGCCAAATTCGTCGCGATCAGTCACCCATTTGAATTTTCCTTTCACGAGTAGATACATATCACCCTTTCAAACAAATTTCATGTTTTAGCCTTTTTATTTTGACGAACATATAGATATACACTTCTACAGTGCTCCCCGTTTTTCCGCAATAAATCCCTCACGTTTTTCAAAAAACATAAATCGGCCCTCCAGAATAAAACTTTTCGCATCAAAAGTCCCCGCACACCGCTTTTTGCGGAAAAGATCTCGAGTTTCCTACAAAACGCTCCTTACCTTTCCAACATTTTAGAACTTTCTATTTTTTCCCTCTTTACTCACAAATCATAATTTTCAACAATTTTCTTTTCCATATAAATGACAAAACATCCAAACCCCGCCTCCACGCGCGTCCCCCACGTCAACCGCGCGTCCCACATCGCCCTGGCGCGGCGCCGCCGTGGTCATCGCCGTCGTCACCGTGGGAGGCAAGTCCACTGATAACGACACACCGACGTCACAGTGTGCCCCACATGTCATATTTTCATTCTTTTCGCAGATATTTACAGAAATTGATAAACTGCTGACAGATGGGTCCCACTTATTCAAACAATTTCCACAAAATGACTAATAATGCAAAATCAAAATCTATAAATCTATCCACTGGAAAAATACGAAAAAAATCAAAATGCTCGGGAAAATGCTAATTACTTATGCTCATGTTTTTAGCTAAGGAATTTTATTTCCCAAAAAAATATGATGTGAGCTATTAATATATTGCATTAAAATAGTAAGAATATTGTATCTGCAGTTATTAAGGATTTGTGCGAACATACTTCAACGAAGAGAGAAATGACAATTTTTCAACTATGAAGTTAAAAAAGATCAGTTTTTTTTACCAAACTTTCGAAAAAAATACAAATAATATATACCAAAATTTGCACAAAAAATGAAATCTTTACAACTAACACATTTCTATTCATGATTAAACATCTTTAAATAATTTCAAATAAAAGAACTACTATAACCTTTTTACTATTAATTATGGAGCTTGTGGAAATGCAATTTTCTTTTCAAAAAAAAAATTACAACAAATACAAATGCTTAGATTTCATGTCACTTTATATTGTGGTGTCAGAGCACACATAAATTTAGTTCTCAATTGCACTATTGCTATATACATCTAATCTTACTACATTCATATGAACATTTGTTTTTGTTTATTTCGCAAAAATCATGTTTTTATGTTCTATACTTCTATCCCTTTTCAGTAACAATGATCATACACTCAGATAATTTTTTTTGTCACCACGGGTGCGGCGACACGCCGCACCACATTTACCTAGTAGGTTCTGTATCTTCCCTTGTCCCTGTTTACGGGAACAAAATACATTAGAGCTGTGTCTTATGATGATAAAAGAAACGTGGACAGAGAAATTAAGCAATCGAAGAAATAAAAGAAAAGTGAGCTGATACCTTCCGTAGCGTTATTAGTCGCACCATCCTTCTTCGCTAGGATTAAATTCCTGAGACCCGCCATGTCTAACATATAAATCGTCTGGTGTGATGAGGCACGAGGATTCCTTTAATGAAGAGTTTTGTTGAGCTCCGCTGCCGTTCAGTGAGAACTCTGTTGGTGAAGAAGACAGACTCAAAAGGTTCATCAAGATGTGATACACTTATATAGAGGATGATCTTATCATCATGGTCAGAGATACTATGTACCCTAGAATCTGTTTAACACGGACATCAATCTCTTTGTACTAGTTGTACTTCCCACAGAGGTAATTAATCTGCTACCCCATGAAAAAGCAAAGGCACACTGCATGGAACCTGTACGGTCTTTCTTTGTACACAAACAACTTGGTAAGTGCAAATCTAGCTACTCCATGGAAAATAAGGCTTTTGCTGCATCAGAAGTTACATGCATCAGAAAATCATTACAGTTGTTGTCCATGAGTAATATCTATGTCAGAGTCAGAAGCATGATATTCTAATGATGTATGATCGAACTTACTCCCTCTGTTTTTAAATATAAGATGTTTTAGCCTTTTTTCCACGTTCATATGTATCCACATGTATCTAGACATCTTTTAGTTTGTATGTTCACTCATTTTAGTGTGAATCTAGTCATCATGTGCAACACCTAAAACATCTTATATTTAAAAACGGAGGGAGTACATCTGAATGTTGACCATCAGCTCAACCCAGATGTTATGGTTCTAGTTTTTTAGGTTCACTTGCTGTATCCAAATTAAGAAAGAACAGCTGTCGTCTGGGAAGGTTAGAAAGCAAAGTAATTGTTACAGGATGATAGGATCAAAGGGCATGTGCTATAATGATCAGTAAGGCACTAAGAACAGCTCCTGCTGAACAAGACAAATTTGACCACTGTATGTCCGCGAACACGTCTGACGTGTCCGCAAAATAGGGGCCGGCCAACCCGCATTTGTCCGCCAAGGCAACCACACCCCCTCTTTTAAAATCTCAAATCCATGCACATACATGCACGAGATCGATCACAATTCATCACCAACTCAACAATTCAAGGTAAAATCAAAATAAGTCTCAATTCAACACAAGCTAAAATAAAATTCAACAATTCATACAAAAATGATATAAGAATAAATCAAAGACCATCATTTTCGCGTTCGTTGATCTACTTCTTCATTTTTATCAACCACTTTTTCCTTTTATTACCCATGAGACTAGCATCTTGAAACATGATCCTGGACTCCTCCGTGAACCTCACACTACTCGCTTCTCCAATTTCATCCTCTCCCTCTAGAAGTCCATCTTGTCTCGGAGCCTCGCTCGGTCAAACAGCATTCTCTACCTTTGTAAATCCAAGAAGAGTTTGTACATCTCATACTTTGTTTCCTCTCTTTTCTATTCAGTTTGGTTCAAGGTCTCCCCTTTGATGGAAAAGATGTCCGACTATGTGGCGGACATTTTGTTTGCCGCGCCATCACACGCGACCCTTTCCTTCTCCCTCCTCCTCCTCATCATCGTATGTCATTTTCTATTTGGAACAGAACCTTCTCCGTCCGCCACCACGTCATCATCATCTAATGCAATAGATAGATTATAACAAGATACATCATTGTTCTTCATCTTCTTTATGAGATTCTTGAGATCTTCGAAAAGGGTGCACCACTTCGGTTTCCCATTTAATTTGAGTCAACAATAAGACAAAGTGAATTGGTGACTTGATGATACAAAGTGGCGGCAACCCTATCTATAAAGTAAGATATATTTATCACAATGCAATGAAAGATAAGCAAATTATAGATTTGATAACATGCAAGTAAGGGTTACATGGCTATCGACGCCAAACCACTTTGATTTCTACTTTGCACTTGTGCATAAAAACCGCAAAACTTGTTTACACACACTTTGATACTAAATTCTAGATGAAAATTATCAATCTAGATGCCTTAACATAAACTTGCTGCTGAGATTTGCTTAGGCAAAAGAAAGTACCGATGAGATATTTTGACATCCAAAGAAGTAACTCCCGATTCAAACATTGGCAGAAATCTGCAGAGATTGCCTGTGTTGTGGTGCATCAATGATTCATCAACAATAGAGCTGGATGCAGATAAGCATATGTATCCATGTTCAGTCCGTGTTAGTGGGGAGCATATGCAGCAAGGATCATATGTTTGAGGAGAATACTATATTTCTAGATGAAAATTAGCGATCCAGATGTCTAAGAAGAAAATTGCTGGCTTGCTGCTGAGATTTTCTTAGGCAAAAGAAATTACCGATGAGATCTCTTTAAGTAACTCCCGATTCAAACAGTGACGTACATCTGCAGAGATTGCTTATGTTGTTGTTTAACAATAATAGAGCTGCACGCATCCTCTTTCGTCAAGGGCTATGTATTTGCAGAGCAGGCATATTTTCCTCTTTCGATAATATTTTTTGTTCCAACAAATTAGTCCTAATTTATTTGCAAATCTGCAACTTTAAGTTCAGCTATCTTTCGTCCAAGTTAATTTCTGTAAGTCGCACTCTGACAGGATGACAAAGACATGCATAAACTTTTGGAGAAATGTGTGGACAGAGTTCAATATGAGAACTTGCCTGTGGCAAGATGGTTAGGAGGGTGGTTGTTCCCCCAGCCCACCAGAGTTCAAACCCCAGGTTTGACGCTGGTGTTTCTCATTTAGGCGGAATATTCTTCAGTGGGAGGCGATGTTCCCGTCGACAGCGAGGCGTCCGTGGTGACTTCGTCAATCTCAAGACCCAACCGCCGGCTCAGTCTCTCGGAGGTGCTCATAGGGTAGGGTGTGCGTGTGTGCGTTCATAGGGGTGAGTGTATGCGCGTGTATGTGAGCATCTGCGTTGTACAATGTTTCGCAAAAAAAAAAAGTTCAATATGTTAATCCATGTATGTGCTGAAATATTGGGTGGGCTTTGGGCCCATTAGCATTTGCAGAAAAATCGCTAAAGTCCCATGCTGTGGCAAATGGTGGGAGTTTAGTCCCACATGGCTAGTTTAGAGAGATGTACACCAACTTATAAGGTGGGCTCTTCTCCACCATGTATGAGGTGTTGGCTGTGAAGAGAAGGGAGGCGTTCTACATGCGCGCTCCTCCTCCTCCTCCGCCCGCCACGCCACGCCACGACGCGCCGCGGGTTGCGGGAATCTCGCCGAGCCGAGCTTATCTTTTTATCACGCAGGAAAAATGTGAGCGGCAAGAGAAACGTTTTTGTCTTAATGGCGTTAATGGAAAATAAATGTGAGCTGAAACGTAATTCTCCCCTTAATTGCGTGCGTTTCCATTGACCTTCCGCCTGCGTGTGTGCCTATATGAGAGGTCGCTCCTCTCCAGCAGATACACAACAGAAAGATCTCATCTGCTTGCGCTGCCACCATAGTTCCTCTCGCTATTGTTGCCACCGCTGATCCATCCCGTCCACCACGTGCACGGCTGACGGGAGAGCAGGCCTCCGAAACCCCGCCTCTCCACATCCTGTACGGGAGAGGGGCGATTAGGTTTTTGGGGAGCGTCTCCTACGCGACTGCTCGCCGCTGTTCGTCTTCTTCAACTACATCTGCATCAACTACGTCCGCGTCGCCTTCATCATTGCCATCACCACCGACGCCGACAAGGAGCAAGCTGCTGCTGACAAGAGGATCGCCGACGAAGCCACCGCCTCTGCTGCTGCGGCTAACTGGCCTACTGGAGGGTATAACATGTTTATCCCTCTCATGTTTATTTCCATGTCTACAGTACTAGTAATTTCCGTAGATGCTTCTACTATATATCTAGTACATGCTTATATCATCAAGTTTCAGTATGTCATCAACACTGCTTACGTCATGTTCATGATTTATTCTTGGATTAATTTAATCGAACAATTGCTTAAATACTCAACAATCCAAAAACCTAATATGTGTAGGCAATTTTTGATCCAAGGTTTTGCTGCTGCACTGAAACCAGCCCCGTTTACGGGACATATTTTAAGCGTTGGCAAACTAAAACCACCTTATGGCTCACTACGATGAACGTGTTCTGGGTCGCCGGTGTTACTCCCACTGGAACGATTGCTCCTGAACAGGAGAAGGCGTTTAGGGAGGCCACCGTCGTCTTTGTTGGAGCCGTTCTGAGCGTGATCGGAGATAAGTTGGTTGATGCATATTTACATGTGCGGGTTGCCAAGGACTTGTGGGAGGCGCTCGAATCTAAATTCGGCGCAACCGATGCTGGAAGCGAGATGTACACTATAGAGCAGTTCCATGATTACAAGATGGTTGAAAACCGTTCTGTATTGGAACAAGCTCATGAGATACAGTGCATCGCTAAGGAGCTTGAGCTTCTGAAGTGTGTGCTACCGGGCAAATTTGTCGCGGGATGCATAATCGCTAAGCTGCCTAACTCCTGGAGGAACTTTGCCACTACTCTGAAACACCAGAGGCGTGAATTTTCAGTTGAGGATGTCATTGGCCATCTGAGTGTCGAGCAGAATTCGAGAGCAAAGGACTCGCACGGAAAAGGGACCGAGGGAACTTCTATCGCCAATTTTGTACAGAAGAATTCCAACTTCCACAAGCCCAAGGGGAGACCTAGTGTCCAACAGAATACCGACTTCAAGAAGAAGGGTAAGAAGCCCTTCAACAAGGATAAGAAGGAAGGAGCCTGCTTCACATGTGGTTCAGAGGAACATTGGGCTCCCAAGTGCCCAAAGAAGTTCAAGAAACCAGGACAGGACTCCAAGTCTGTCAACATGATTGTGAGCAACAATGAGAACGGTGCATCTGAGTACGGTAATTTGTTTACTGTATTTTCAGTTTGTCAGGCTAACGATTAGTGGATTGACACGGGTGCAAATATTCATGTATGTTCTGACATCTCATTGTTTTCTTCTTATCAGGTCACAGGGAACGGATCCGTACTGATGGGGAATGGCGCAAGTGCTTCTGTTCTTGGTGTTGGCACGGTCGATCTGAAATTTACTTCGGGAAGGATCGCGCAGCTCAAGAACGTGCAACATGTCCCTGCCATCAAGAAGAATCTCGTTAGTGGCTCCCTTCTATGTAGAGAAGGGTTTAAGTTGGTATTTGAGTCTAATAAAGTAGTTGTTACGAAATATGGACTATTTGTTTGAAAAAGGTTATGAATGCGGAGGTCTGTTCCGCTTTTCTCTCACAGATTTCTGTAATAAAGTCGTGAACAATATTCATTCGAATGTTAATGAAAAAGAAGTTTGGCATTCACGTCTTTGTCACATTGGTTTCGGTTGTATGACGCGGTTAGCAAAACTGAATTTAATCCCGAATTTTACTTTAGCCAAAGGTTCTAAGTGTCATTCATGTGTGAAAGCAAAGCAACCTCGCAAGCCCCATAAAGTTGCGGAGGAGAGACACCTGGCACCGTTAGAACTCATACATTCTGATCTTGTGAGATGAATGGTGTGTTGACTAAAGGAGGGAAAAATACTGCATGACGCTTATAGATGATTCCACTAGATATTGCTTTGTATATTTGTTAAGCACTAAAGATGAGGCTCTACACTACTTTAAAATCTATAAGGCAGAAGTTGAGAACCAAGTTGAAAAGAAAATTAAACGACTCCGGTCAGATCGTGGTGGAGAGTACTTCTCCAATGAGTTTGATTCTTTTTGTGCGGAACACGGTATTATTCATGAGAGGACGCCTCCCTATTCTCCCCAGTCAAATGGGGTTGCTGAACGGAAAAACCGTACTCTAACAGATTTGGTTAACGCCATGTTAGATACATCTGGTTTATCCAAGTAATGGTGGGGAGGCTATATTGACTTCATGTCATGTCCTGAATAAAGTTCCGACAAAAGACAATGAGATCACTCCCTATGAACAATGAGAGAAGAGAAGAACGACACTCTCATACTTGCGTACTTGGGGCTGCTTGGCGAAAGTCAACGTGTCGATCCCCAAAAAGCGTAAGCTTGGACCAAAGACCATGGACTGTGTTAATTTGGGCTACGCTAAGAATAGCGTCGGCTATAGATTTCTAGTAGTGAAATCTGAAGTACCTGACGTGAAGGTCGGTACAATTCTAGAGTCTAAAGATGCTACATTCTTTGAGGATATTTTTCCTATGAGAGATATGCAAAGCACTTCTAGACAGGAATCTGATGAGACTCCTGAATCTGCCATTCCGATGGAATATTATGAACAAACACATGATAAAAATCCTGAGGAGGATGACAAGGAATCCCTTGGTAGGGGCAAGAGACAAAGGACTGCGAAGTCCTTTGGTGATGATTTCCTTGTGTACCTTGTGGATGATACTCCCACTTCTATTTCAGAGGCTTATGCGTCTCCGGATGCTGATTACTGGAAAGAAGCGGTCCGTAGCGAGATGGACTCCATCATGGCTAACGGAACATGGGAAATTACTGAGTGTCCCTATGGCTGTAAACCATTGGGATGTAAGTGGGTGTTCAAAAAGAAGCTTAGGTCCGATGGTACGATTGAAAAGTACAAGGCTAGGCTTGTGGCCAAGGGTTATTCCTAGAAAGAAGAGAAGATTTCTTTGATACTTATTCACATGTGGCCAGACTGACTACCATACGAGTATTACTCTCTTTGGCGGCCTCGCGTGGTCTTCTCTTCCACCAGATGGATGTTAAGACGGCTTTCCTGAATGGAGAGCTAGACGTGGAAATCTACATGCAACAGCCAGATGGCTTTGTATTAGATGGTCAGGAAGGAAAGGTATGTAAGTTACTGAAATCTTTATATGGCCTGAAACAAGCACCTAAGCAATGGCATGAGAAGTTCAATACAAATTTAACCTCTGCTGGTTTTGTTGTTAATGAAGCTGACAAATGCGTATACTATCGCCATGGTGGGGGCGAGGGAGTTATACTGTGCTTGTATGTTGATGACATACTGATATTTGGGACCAACCTCAAAGTCATTGAGGAGGTTAAGTCATTTCTATCTCAGAACTTTGAGATGAAAGACCTTGGTGTGGCAGATGTTATTTTGAACATCAAGCTACTGAGAGATAATGAGGGTGAGATTACACTTTTGCAATCCTATTATGTTGAGAAGATTTTGAGTCATTTTGGATATTCGGACTGCAAAATTTCTCCAACACTATATGATCCTAGTGTGCAGATTCGAAAATTCAAAGGCACAGCTAAGGACCAACTGAGATACTGATACGTCTCAAACGTATCTATAATTTTTGATGTTCCATGCTTGTTTTATACCAATTGCTACATGTTTTGCATCTACTTTATATCACTTTTATACATTTTTGGGACTAACCTATTAACAAGATGCCGAAGTGCCAGTTCCTGTTTTCTGCTGTTTTTGTATTCCAGAAAAGCTAGTCTGGAAATATTCTCGGAATTGGACGAAACTACACGGGGGTGCCTATTTTTCCAGAACACGCCTGACGGAGCGAAGAAGCAACAGAGGAGGGCCACCAGGGGCCACACGCCACTAGGGCGCGGGCCCCCCTCTGCCGCGCCCTAGGGTGGTGTGGGCCCCTCGGGGGTCCGCAGCCGCCGCCCTTTCGCCTACTTATTCCCCCCGACGCGAAAACCCTAAGTACCTGAGCAAAATCCACGAAAAGATCCAGAGACGCCGCCGTCGTCAACCCTAGCTCGGGAGGGTTCAGAACCTCTTCCCGGCACCCTGCCGGAGAGGGGAATCGTCACCGGAGGCTTCTACATCGCCATGCCTGCCTCCGGAGTGATGCGTGAGTAGTTCATCCTTGGACTACGGGTCCATAGCAGTAGCTAGATGGTTGTCTCTCCACTTTGTGCCATCATGTTTAGATCTTGTGAGCTGCCCTACATGATCAAGATCATATTATTGTAATGCTACATGTTGTGTTTGCTGGGATCCGATGAATATTGAATATTATGTCAAGTTGATTATCAATCTATCTTATATGTTATTTAAGATCTTGCATGCTTTCCGTTACTCGTAGATGCTTTGGCCAAGTAGATGCTTGTAACTCCAAGAGAGAGTATTTATGCTAGATAGTGGGTTCATGTCTCCGTTTAACCTGGGACAGTGACAGAAAGTTCTAAGGTTGTGGATGTGCTGTTGCCACTAGGGATAACCTAACGATGCTATGTCCACGGCATATGTGTTTGTTTACATTACGCACTTTACTTAATGCAATTATCCGTTGCTTGCAACTTAATACCAACGGGGGACTCGGATGACAACCCGGCGGTGGATTATTAGTCATAGATGCTGTTGGATAACGGTCTATGTATTATGTCGTAATGCCCAATTAAATATCATAGTAGTCAACATGTCATGTATATGCATTGTCATGCGCTCACTATTCGTCAATTGCCCAGCTGTAATTTGTTCACCCAACATGTTAGTTATCTTTTATGGAGAGACACCACTAGTGAACTGTGGACCCCGGTCCATTCTTTTACACTGATTAAACAACCACAAACTGCAAACTGTTCCTTTTTCATTCTCTGCAATTTAATACTCATTTTCCACACCATACGTTTAATCCTTTGTTTTCAGCAAGCCAGTGAGATTGACAACCTCACTGTTTCGTTGGGGCAAAGTAGTTTGATTGTGTTGTGTGCAGATTCCACGTCAACAGTCCAGACTCCCTGCGACAGCTATTTTTCTGGCGCCGTTGACAACCTTCTGAAGAGTTGCTGCTCCTACTGGTTCGATAACCTTGGTTTCTTTCTGCTGACTACATCATACCTTCCTCTTGGGGTCTCCCAACGAACGTGTGTTTCACGTCATCAAGCTATTTTTCTGGCGCCGTTGCCGGGGAGACAGCAGTCTTCTGCAAGGGGAGTTTCACGCTTCCAATCTCTTTACTTTGTTTTTGTCTTGCTTAGTTTATTTTATTTTATCTTGTTTGCTTTCAATTATCAAAAACACAAAAAATTAGTTACTTGCATTCAGTTTATTTTCAGTTTTGTTTTCTGTTAGTTATCATGTCTGGTTCGGCTCATCATGTTTTGGTTCCTGAAGTTGAGGTTCGATCTTTTAAGCAACAAAGTGGAGAAAGTTTGAAAGATGCTTGGTATAGAATCAGCGATGCTCATCGTAGGTGTACTAAAAAATATTCCACTATGATCCTGCTTAGAAATTTTTATGTTGGCATAACTAGCTGGTATAGATATGTCTTGGACACTTTGACGGGAGGTAACTTTCTTGGTACCCCTGCGTTGGAAGCTAGTTATATTATTGAGAGCCTAGTAGGAACACCACCTGTTAGTAACATTAAAAATGAGATCACCTTGGAAGATGTTATAAAGAAATTGGAGTCTATAGAGAAAAATTTGCCAAATCTCCTTGATAGTACTAGCAAAGTTGATGAATCACTGGGAACCATTAATGAAAGAATTGCTGTTTTAGAAACTAGTACTATTCAAGATAATCAAAATCTTAGGATTGGTGAATTAGAGGAGGCTATGGATGTAATAAGTTCTACTTTTACCTCTATTAAAACTAAAAGCAAAAGGCTTTTGTGGGAGAGAGCAAAAATTTATGTATGTCCAAAAATTTCTAAACCAAAACCCACGGGTGCGTTTAAAACGGATAACGTGTTCAATGAGCTTGAGGGTGAGTCACATAATGGTCTATTTAAATTTTCTTCCCAAGAATTACGTAAACTGAAAAGTCCTAGTGTGACAAACCCTGTTCTTGATGAAGCTTTTGATGAATTAGACCTTTCTTCACTTGGTAATACTTGATGCATGCTTTGTGCCTAGCTAAAAGGCGTTAAAGAAAAGCGCTTATGGGAGGCAACCCATTTTATTTTTCTGCAATTTTTCTTTTATTGAGTCAAGGAGTTGTTTACTTCTGTAGCAACTCCTTTGTATCTTTATTTTCTCGCATTGTTGTGCCAAGAGTAGCCTCTAATGTTAAGATGATGCTTAATTTTGATTGCTGCGCAGAAACAGATTTTTGCTGTTCACTGTACGAAATTCCTAAAATCACCAGATTGTTAATTAAATCTGAAATTTTTGTGCGTAATCTTTATGAATGTCTGAAACTTTCATTAGTTCAGAGTTTCTCGATCTGAGCGTCGTAAGTGCCTCGAAAAAATTCGTCTTTGCGGACTGTTCTGTTTTAGACAGATTATGCCTTTTTATTTTGCATTCTCTCTTTTACTAGTGTTGAGTGAAATTCTTTTTTGGGTGGAAGAGCTTCACATAACATCAGTGGCTGTAGCTAATGTTTAAAGTAACAAATCATATTGCGTCTTTATAGAACATGTGAATTTTTGATTATGCACTAACCCTCTAATGAGATCTACTTTGAGTTTGGTGTGACGGAAGTTTTCAAGGGTCAAGAGAGAAGGATGATATAATAGGATCAAGAAGAGTGAAGAGCTTAAGCTTGGGGAGGCTCCCATGGATCTCCCCAGCATATTTCAAGAAGACTCAAGCGTCTAAGCTTGGGGATGCCCAAGGCATCCCCTTCTTCATCGTCAAAATTATCAGGTCATCTCTAGTGAAACTATATTTTAATTCTTTCACATCATATGTGCTTTTCTTGGAGCGTCTGTGTGCTTTTATTTTCAGTATTGCATTTTATTTTCAATAAAGCTTGACTGGACCCTAGCATTCTTGATTGGGAGAGAGACACGCTCCGCTTTTTCATGAGAATACTCCTATTCTTCACTTATATTTGTTGAGTATTCATATCTAGCGCTGTTCAGCTTTTAGCTCTTGTTTTCATGTATCTCTTGTCAGAGCTATTAGCTTTCTTTTGTAGAAAGTACTCTCTTGCTTCACTTATATTTGTTTGGAGAGTTGATGAAATAAATTGATTGGTGTTTGGTTGGTTCAGAAAATGTTGCATGTGGTAATTGGTATAAGGAAAAACTTGCTTAATCTTGTAGATCACTAAAATGGATAACTTGATGCTTGTCAATTGTTTTGAGTTAACAAGTAGATCATGATTAAATTGTGCATCACATGAGTTAAGCCTATTAGTGAAGAACTACCGTAAAGCTTGTTGAAAATTTGGTTTGCATCGGTGGTACCTCTAAGGTCTAGATATTTTCTAATAACAGGGTTTGGTTAACAAGGAAGACGGTATGAAGTCTTATAACGTTTGCAATATGTTTGTCATATAAAACTTGGTGTACGGGTTGATATTCTTGTTTGCTTACATAACCTTGCTAGCCTAAACTCTGTACTGAGAGGGAATGCTTCTCGTGCATCCAAATCCTTGAGCCAAAATCCATGCCATTTGTGTCCACCATAACTACCTATATGTGGTATTTCCTTGCCACTCCAAGTAAATTTTTCATGTGCTACCTTTAAATTATTCAAAATGTTATTATTCCCTTTTTGTGTCAATGTTTACTAGCTCATGAGGAATTAGTGTGGTTATTCTTTATTCTATTTGTCGAGTGGACTTTTACACCTGGACTAGTGGCATATACATCCGCTTATCCAATAACTTGCAAAAAGAGCTGGCAACGGGGTGCCCAGTCCCAATTAATTACAACTTTAACCAATTAATTCTCTTCACACTTTTGCCCTGATTCATCAGTAAGCAATGACAAACAGTGAAATACCTGAATGTGTGTAAACCAAAGAGAAAGAGGGATGATCTGCCTTGCTGGTAGAAATAACGTCCTTCATGGGAGCCGCTCTTAAAAGTCCGTTCGACAGGTAGAATACTGTTCTCACCCGCTACCATTCGTTGACAATTAACAAACACCTCTCAAAAATAGATACTCCTCCATGGTATGTGATTGATGGAAGGCACCCGAGGATTCGGTTAGCCATGGCTTGTGTTAGCAAGGTTGGGAGGAGTATCAAATATTTTATGCAATCTCTATATGCTTTCAAAAACCTAAAAGCTCTAGCACATGATTTAATCCCTGCTTCCCTCTGCGAAGGGCCTTTCTTTTACTTTTATGTTGAGTCAGTTTTCCTATTCTTTCTGTCTTCCACAAGCAAACACTAGTGTCAACTTTGTTACAACATGCGTTATATGCAATGTATTGGACTTGTTATACTACTTTGTGTTGACAATATCCATGAGATAAATATGTTGAAAGTTGAAGCAAATGCTGAAACTAAATTCTTCCTTTGTGTTGATTAAATACCTTTTATTAGAAACTATTGCTTTATGAGTTAACACTTATGCAAAACTGTTTGATGCTTGTCTCGAAAGTACTATTCATGAAAACGTTTAGCTTGTGTGATTCATTGTTTACTCATTATCTATTTGGTAGCAAATTATAGACCATTGACTTGGATCACTTCATTCATTTACATGTGCCTTGCAATATTATATGATCAAGATTATGATAGTAGCATGTCACCTCAAAAATTATTTTGTTTTTATCGTTTACCTACTCGAGGACGAGTAGGAACTAAGCTTGGGGATGCTGATACGTCTCAAACGTATCTATAATTTTTGATGTTCCATGCTTGTTTTATACCAATTGCTACATGTTTTGCATCTACTTTATATCACTTTTATACATTTTTTGGGACTAACCTATTAACAAGATGCCGAAGTGCCAGTTCCTGTTTTCTGCTGTTTTTGTATTCCAGAAAAGCTAGTCTGGAAATATTCTCGGAATTGGACGAAACTACACGGGGGTGCCTATTTTTCCAGAACACGCCTGACGGAGCGAAGGAGCAGCAGAGGAGGGCCACCAGGGGCCACACCACCTAGGGCGCGGGCCCCCCTCTGCCGCGCCCTGGGTGGTGTGGGCCCCTCGGGGGTCCGCAGCCGCCGCCCTTTCGCCTACTTATTCCCCCCGACGCGAAAACCCTAAGTACCTGAGCAAATATCCACGAAAAGTCCAGAGACGCCGCCGTCGTCAACCCTAGCTCGGGAGGGTTCAGAACCTCTTCCCGGCACCCTGCCGGAGAGGGGAATCGTCACCGGAGGCTTCTACATCGCCATGCCTGCCTCCGGAGTGATGCGTGAGTAGTTCATCCTTGGACTACGGGTCCATAGCAGTAGCTAGATGGTTGTCTCTCCACTTTGTGCCATCATGTTTAGATCTTGTGAGCTGCCCTACATGATCAAGATCATATTATTGTAATGCTACATGTTGTGTTTGCTGGGATCCGATGAATATTGAATATTATGTCAAGTTGATTATCAATCTATCTTATATGTTATTTAAGATCTTGCATGCTTTCCGTTACTCGTAGATGCTTTGGCCAAGTAGATGCTTGTAACTCCAAGAGAGAGTATTTATGCTAGATAGTGGGTTCATGTCTCCGTTTAACCTGGGACAGTGACAGAAAGTTCTAAGGTTGTGGATGTGCTGTTGCCACTAGGGATAACCTAACGATGCTATGTCCACGGGCATATGTGTTTGTTTACATTACGCACTTTACTTAATGCAATTATCCGTTGCTTGCAACTTAATACCAACGGGGGACTCGGATGACAACCCGGCGGTGGATTATTAGTCATAGATGCTGTTGGATAACGATCTATGTATTATGTCGTAATGCCCAATTAAATATCATAGTAGTCAACATGTCATGTATATGCATTGTCATGCGCTCACTATTCGTCAATTGCCCAGCTGTAATTTGTTCACCCAACATGTTAGTTATCTTTTATGGAGTGAACTGTGGACCCCGGTCCATTCTTTTACACTGATTAAACAACCACAAACTGCAAACTGTTCCTTTTTCATTCTCTGCAATTTAATACTCATTTTCCACACCATACGTTTAATCCTTTGTTTTCAGCAAGCCAGTGAGATTGACAACCTCACTGTTTCGTTGGGGCAAAGTAGTTTGATTGTGTTGTGTGCAGATTCCACGTCAACAGTCCAGACTCCCTCGACACTATTTTTCTGGCGCCGTTGACAACCTTCTGAAGAGTTGCTGCTCCTACTGGTTCGATAACCTTGGTTTCTTTCTGAGGGAAAACTTGCTGCTGACTACATCATACCTTCCTCTTGGGGTCTCCCAACGAACGTGTGTTTCACGTCATCAGATACTCTCAAATAATTGGTTCACTCATGTACCTAGCGAGCGCTACAAGGCCTGATATCATGTTTGCTGTGTGCAAACTGAGCCGGTTTGTTTCCAATCCGGGTGATGTTGTAGCGGCTAGACCCGACTGCTATACAGTGATGATGTGTGTCACCGGTTAAGCGATACAACCGGAGGTTACGGGTTTACCAATCCCCGGCCAAAACCTTTGGCAGGCGTTGCTCGGAATTGATCATCGGCAACGCAACACCCCGATTGATGCCTTAACACAGGCACAACTATCAATGCATAATAGAGAGATCAAGACTTGTGGAAAAATTGGCACATCACAGACTCTACGACTCAAAGCATTATAGTTCAACTCTTATAATAGAGAAATATAGCAAATTACAACCAGAGGTCACAGAACCAACATTACAACATGCGGAAGCGAAAAAGGTTGTTCTAACAACAAGATCCAAATTATGGCCTAAGAGGCCTACAGATAAACATCCAA
The DNA here is from genome assembly GCA_947311845.1 of Poa pratensis. Classification (NCBI taxonomy): domain Eukaryota; kingdom Viridiplantae; phylum Streptophyta; class Magnoliopsida; order Poales; family Poaceae; genus Poa; species Poa pratensis. Next base: position 4,475,992 of record CAMZMU010000045.1, read on the forward strand.
CGCCAGCTGTTTCGGGATGTCCCAAGCTGCCACCTGGGAACCCCAGACTACTCGTCGACGTCCACAAAGAACCCACCTTCGAGGTCGGTGAACTCCTCCTCTGAAACAAAGCAAACGACGTTGAGTTCGACGAACTCGAAAGATTAATTATAGAGCTTTAGCTCGATGAGGCTTTCAAGGTTTTATGGCTGTTTTGCATAAAGCTGATTTTATTTATGGAAACATAACTCCATGGCATCGACTAAACATAATATTTTTAAAAGAGGTAAGAAGCAACTCTTTTCTTTGATCACCTTTCTCATCATCAACCACCATCATCACTGTACCTGTTCTACAAAGGCACCCCCCGAATCACCCTCGAGGAAGCTAACCTTGCATTCTTGAGTAGTACCTTTAGTACTCAGGTTTTAATCATTCCGTTCATGTTTTCTATGATCTTATCATCCTTTCCCAAATCGTCCGTAACCGTGGACACGGCTTTTCGAAAAGATTTAACCCTGCAGGGGTGCACTGTGTTTAACCTTCGGTACCGCCCGGCTCATTGCCTACGCTTAGCTCTCTTCCGGGAAAGCCGACTGAGTGGGAACGGTTACAACCTTTACCTTGCTTGAGACTAACCCATGATCATCAGTGAGGACGGGACAGGTTCAGTGCCTCCAACACCCTGCCCCGTGGCCACTCATTTTCCTAACACCACCATCCTCATTTCTGTCTTGGCCACCATCTCAATGCACACGCAAATGGAAGCTCAAACTAGAGGACCCTGGCTAGTCCCGCACAAGTTAGTCGGTCGACGAGGGCTCCATATACCCCACCGAAAGAAAGCGCGCTCATTCTTGGTTCATGAGGTAAAGAACTCGCACCTAGGCGGTGAGAGCGAGACAAAACACCACCAAACCATAGTGGCCTCTCATCCCCACCTTTAAGCATTTATTACCTGTCACCACAATTCCTCCACCATCATCCGAACATTTCACCATCTGTTTCCAACATGAAATATCCATCTGACGACTAAGCATTTAACTAGGCATGGCTAAGCAACAATATAGCATAGTTAAGTATCTCAGGCCAACAATACAAACCTATGGATAATAGGAGGGAAACAGGTAATGGCATCGGAAACTTAATGCAACTATAGGATACTCTAATCCAAGCAAATTGACATTTGGAACCGCATGCAATATTATAGTGGAGAAAATATTTGCGGAAAATAGGATAAGACATGCTCAGAGGGGGATTACGCTTGCCTTGTTCAACGTGCTGGTAGTACGGATCGTCGGGTATTGCGGCGTAACCCCGGCTGCTTGATCTAACGAAGCATAAAACATCGGAAGAAACAATCAATCACCACACATGCTTTAACAAATTCAATGCGCAAACACATGATGGCATGACATTTTAAATCCCCGAAATGAGGATGATTCAAGCTATTCAACTTAAACGGAGTTCGGAGGCGCAAGGGGGGCACATCTCGTATACACCGTGGAGTTAAGTAAAGTAGTATCCTTCCTTGTTGATTAAGATAGATGAAACCCTAGGGTGAACTTGCATATGAAATGTCATGATCGGGTAATGAAATGCAGGGTTTAGGTGATTAAACATTCTTGCATCAAATTAGGAGGGGAACTGAAAGTATTTGTATCATTGTTGAAACGGGTTAATCGGATTATCCGATGAGGTTGGAATCGGAAAATCCGATCCATCTGGCTCGAAAAAACGGCTAAGGACCTGAAGTGGAACAGTGTTAGGACATACTGATTTTATTCGGATTATCCGAATTTTGTCAAATCGGAATATCCGATCGACGCAGGGTCTTGAAATTTGGCTAAGGACTAAAAGCATCTTCGCACTGGTGTACCTCGAATAATCCGATTTTCACTCAAATCGGATTATCCGACGCACTGCAAACATCGCGGCGACGGCGAACTTCAGTGAACCACGGCGAGACTACGGTGCGATGGCGACACAGAGGGCGAGGGGAGGAACGGAGGGTCCCGGAGGACAACAGGCTCACCCTGAGCGTGCTACGCAGCTCCGCGAGGACGGGGGTGGTCGGAGACAGCGGCGATGTTGCGGACGAGCTTCGGCCGGCGGCGTGGAAGATGGCGATGACGCGGTGAAACGGCGGCGTCCCGGGTCGATTCCTTCGGCGAGGAAGGAGAAGGGGACCCGTCGGAGCGTCCGGTGGTCCTCGATTTGCTCGGAGAAGCTCCAATCAACGGCGACAGGCGGCGGCCATGGCGGCTAGGTCGCGGGGACCGTGGGGACAGACGGGAGAGAGAGAGGAAACGGGGAAGAATCGCTGGGAGGGAGTGGAGCAGGTATGCCTCGTGGGGCTTGCTCTCCTTGCAGGTGGAGGCAGAGAAGGGGGGGGGGCCGGCGCGGCGTCGCGCGGCATGGCGCCAGTGCGGCCTGCTACAGGAGGGAGATGACCATTTTAACAGAAAGCCCCCTGGCAGATTTCCTCCATCACCGATAGGTCCTTTTTAGTTTCCTTTTTAAAAACCTACAATCTTTAGTCATTTAATTGAGGCACTTAACTCACTCCAAAATTTATGAAATTAGTTGGGGAGGTTCCCCTCAACATTTAGTTGCTCCAAAAAAATTGGTGTCTCAAACTAAAATGTTTTGTACCACTTTGGTTTAGGAAGGTATGTCTAGGGATTTTTGGTGATTTGAAAATTTGAAGAATACCCTAGAGATTTTAGAGCAAGCGCAAAATATTAATTTGAACTCTTGTAACCTCCTTGACAAACATACGATGCCAAAGTATTTTTGGTTTTGCAAGTTTGAGTGCCTTCATTGTTTTGAGATTTGGTCAAAGCATGTTTGGCATTTTGTTGTTCGATGTTGCCCAACCAATTAGTGTGTTGTTTAGCAAATTAATATGGATGCCATGATGCAATTAAACACAAAAGTGGAAAATTTACTCAGGTTTTAGGTTCTCAAACTTTGGGCTGTTACAGATGTTCATTGGCATGCTGTTGAAAGAATTATGCGCTATCTGAAGGGTACTGTGAACTATGGACTTCACTATATCGGAATCCCCTCAGTGCTTGAAGGGTATTGTGATGCGAATTGGATCTCTGATGCTGATGAGATGAAAGCCACAACGGGTTATGTGTTTACCCTTGGAGGTGGTGCTGTTTCTTGGAAGTCTTGCAAGCAAACGATCCTGACGAGATCGACAATGGAAGCAGAATTAACAGCATTGGACACATCTGGTGTCGAAGCAGGATGGCTTCGAGATCTGTTGAAGGACTTGCCTGTGGTTGAAAAGCCAGTTCCGACTATCCTTATGAACTGTGACAACCAGGCAGTGATTATGTCGGGGGGCTACCCCGGGTAGTGTCAAGGCTTGGCATAAGTTGAGTTTAAAGATGTGCCGATGTACGGAAAGGGCCGACCTGTTTGGGCCTGGGAGTGTCCGAGCTTTATCTTGACCTGGAGAATATAAAGGCCGACCTGTCTTGGCCCAGAGGGTCCGAGGTATCCCGTTGGCATGGGCCGACGTTCATAATCCGAGCTATGATCAGCCGACCTAACTACCTCGGTGCAATGATTGGTATTGTGAGTGCAGGAGAAGCTATTTGAAGGAAGTAAGGTCCGACCTGGTCAGATCTTAAGCGCAAGACCCGAGGTAAGGAGCCCGACACATCCGTGCCGGGCTAACCAAGGCAAGAAGCCGTAGGTCGGGCAGGAGTCAATGCTCCTGTCACTTCCTGCCTGACACAAGAGCGTCTGACACGCGCGACCCCCGGCAGAGGCGTGCTCCGGGTTCTGTGGGGCAGCATGTCTCTGATCGCTGACCACGCGAGATCTGGGGAAAGGCTACGAGGTAGCTCAGCCAGGCCACGTGCTGTCTCTGTCAGAGGGGACATCCTAGCTCTACTGTGGTGATGCAGGGGATGGGCAGGCCATGTCCTGTCCCTGACAGGAGCACGATGATGACCAAAGCAGAGGCATGGCAACAGTGTTCAGCAAGGGGCACAACGGTAACTCGGCTGGCCTATATAATGGGCTCCAACCCCTCCTGCGTGAGGGATCGATCGATAGAGGGAGAGAGGGATCGATCGACAGAGGGAGAGAGGGATCAATCAAGAGAGAAACCTCGGAATCCCCGGAGACACCTCGGATCCAAGCTCGGAGTTCCTTTTTCCCCCCTTGTAGCTTCATCTTCTACCTCAAGTTCTCACCATTGTATCATCACACAGCTCGAGGAGCAGCTTGTACTTGTCACCTTGAGGTATACACCAAGTAGGATAGTGCTGCAGTAGGGGTGTTACCTCCACAAGAGGGCCCCGAAGCAGGGTACATCGTGGTGTGCTTTGTGTTCTTGGTTTCTTGGTTTCTGTTCATGTTCTTGCGGTTTCTTGCGTGTTCTTGCTTGTGCACTTCTTGAGTGCATAAACCCTCCCCGGATTCCCCCAACGACCATTCGGCCCCATCTTAGCCATACCTATGGCATCTGCCGTGATCCCACCACGACAGTTGGCGCCCACCGTGGGGCAGATTGAGGCGTTGGAGGGAGTTTACATCCGGACGGGCTCAGGCGAGCGTGTTCTTTCCGGGCTTATCGCCAAGATCGGTGAGTTCACCTTCATCAGCGACAATGCGGGGTGTTTCGCCGGCAAGCCCTTCCCCGAGCATGGCTTCACCATGATGCTGGCAGCTTCGTCACTATGTTGCTGTCGAGGTTGTTCGCGAGTACCCGGAGCAGGTGCTCGTGGACGACGAAACTCCTCTCTTGCGGCTTTAGGTCGGCGTATCACTCGCCCCGAGAGCTGCGTGGAGGTGATGATGACCGGTCCGGTTGATGCCGCTGGCAAAGAGATGCCAGCAAATCCAAGCCGGCCGGGTTGCTAAGGTGAGATCTGCAAAGCCCAGGCTAGAGAAAGAGTTGCCTGGTACCCCCGAGGTGCAGGGCCGAGGTGCGACCCTAGTAGAGATAGTGGAGACACTGGCAGACCCAGTAAATCCAGGAGTGGATGTAGTAGTGACTGTGGCCGACCTAGAGGCAAAGCGTGTCCTGTTGCAAAAGGAGGCTGTAGCAATGATGACAGCTAGAGATGAGTTCAATAGAGATCTGCGTGAGTACAATGCAGCGAATGGCTTCACCCCGGTAGCAGCTGATACAAATAGGGGAGCCGAGGTGCGGCAGAGAGGCAAGGGGCTCAATGATGAGATAAACAGGGAGGCTCGACCTACCACCTCGGCTAGGAGTGAGAGTCGCGTGTCGACTGGAAGGCCGGTATATAGTTCCCCTGCTAAGAACCTCAGAGCTGCCGAGGCAGGCAGGGCCGAGCTATCCGGGTTGACTGGAGATGCATGGCGTGCGCAGCAGAAGCGAGTCAATGAATTAGTGTATGTAGCTAACCAGCAGAATGAGGCTCTCCGCAGAGCATATGCCGGGGCTGGTGATTCGAGATGGTTTATTCAGCTAGGCCAGTTAGTCAGGTGTCCAAGGGGCAAGCCTCGTCTCCACTCGTCGGAGGAGCCGATCGAGCCCGGAGTGTCACCTCGGGTCAGAACAAGCAGCTGCAGATGCAGATGTATGATCCGGTGTTAGCAGCAAAGCAGAAGGTGGGCCAGGGCAATGCTAGCCGAGCTAAGGGAAACCCCGGCCAGGTAATGCAAGCCGAGCTAAGGGTAACTCCGGTCAGGGAAATCAGAATGGCGGGCAAGCAGCGTCGGCTGGCCGAGGTAAACCACCTCCGCCCCCGAGGTATCAGCAACAACCCGGCCGCAGGGGCAATATCAGCGAGAGCCGGAGTATGTTCAGCAACCTCAGAACGTCGGTCAAGGCGATGACCGATATGATGATGGAGACTCGGCCATGGCGCGAGCTGGATACCACAGAGTGGATGGGGCGTTGGGACCTCGGATAGGAGCTCGGATGTTAGCTCCACGATGTTCGTAACAAGCTGGATAGAATCTACTTGTCCGAGCAACTGGAGGAGGAAGGCCCTCCTGGTCCGGCGTGTTTTGGACCTCGGATCATGAAGGAGCCACCACCGCCAGTATCTCAGTTCCAGTTAGGTCGGAACACCAAGCCATACAACGGGAGCACCAAGCCGCAAGATTGGCTGACAGATTATGTATCCTCGGTGCACATAGCGGGGGGCAATCGCCGATGGGCGGTCCGGTATCTCCCGCACATGTTGGAAGGTCCAGCTCGGATCTGGCTGAATAATTTGCCGGAGTATAGTATCAACTCCTGGATAGACTTGGAGCTGGCGTTTAACAGCAACTTTGCTAGTACATACAAGAGGCCAAACCGACCTCAGCTCCTGGCAGCATGTAAGCAAGATGATCATGAAACTGACCGAGAATTCTTAACTCGGTGGAGCAATGTTCGGAATTCCTGTGAAGGAGTTGTAGAGGCACAGGCCATTTCCTGGTTTGCAGATGGTTGTCGACATGGCAGCATGCTGTGGCAGAGGCTCCAAGAGATATGCCGAAATCCCTAGCAGAGACAATCCGGATTGCAGATTCTTATGCTCTGGGTGATCCGATGCAGCCAGCAGCAGAGGCAGTGGCACGTAACAGAAGGAGGGAGCCAATAAACAACCGGCTCGGACCAAGGTGTAATGACCGCCAAGAGTTCGGACAAAGAGGAGGGAGCCGGACTATACACCTCGAACCAAGTTGCAGCGGTGAACCCGGATCAGCCCGGAGCTGGAGGTGTCCAGAGGCCGAAAATCAATGGTCCGGCATTTAGTCCGAACCCGGAGCCACCCTTGACTTATGAATCAATGATAGATGGTCCTTGCGTTACCATACGACCGACCCGCGAAGCCAGCCAACCATTCAACCCGGCAGTGCAGCTGGAACCGCAGAATCAGGGAAGAAGGGGCGAAGGCCGGAGGAAACAGAGGAGGACCACCTCAGAGATTTCAGCCGAGGTCCCACCCAATCTGTCCGGAGCAAATGTTACCCCGATAACCACTGCACCTCTCCGAGGCCTGCAGCAGCAGAGGCCCGTGAATGTTGTGAATGTCCGAGGTAATAACAACAAATGGTGCCGGACCAAGTCAGCAGTATGAATACCCCGGAAATGACTATAGAGAGGCTCATGCGAGCTATGTGGTCTTTGTGACCGAGCCAACTGACAAGAAGAGTGTGCAGAGGCGTGCCATGGAGGTGAATGCAGTAATGCCGGTGGTGCCGACCTATATGAACTGGTCTGAGCAGGAGATCACTTGGAGCAGGAAAGACACCTCGGATCATGCCGAGCCCTGGAAAGTATGCCCTGGTGGTAGATCCGACGTTGTGTGGGCCTACAACAATGTGAGGTTCACCCGAGTTCTGGTGGACAATGGCAGTGCCATCAACATCATGTACCGAGACACAATGGTGAAATTGGGCATATCGCCAATCAGTTGATGCCAAGCAGTTGTACTTTTCATGGGATTGTGCCTGGCGTTTCCTGTGCACCCATGGGCAAGATATGGGTGGATGTAGCATTTGGAACCAAGGATAACTGCCGAGTTGAGAGTATCGAGTTCGAGGTGGTGGACTTGGAGAGTGCATACCATGCATTGCTTGGAAGGCCGGCTCTGGCCAAGTTCATGATTTCCACCCATGTTGCATACCTGAAGATGAAAATGCCAGGGCCTAATGGGATCATATCCATCTCGGGTGACTACAAGCGAGCCATTCAGTGTGCCTCGGCGGGGTCTAATCTGGCCGAGTCTTTGGTGATCGCAGCTGAGAAGAAGAAGCTGCATCAAGTGGTGGCAATGGCGCAGTCAACACAGCTCGGCATGTCCGGACTGATGAGCCCGGACTCAACTGCAGCATTCGAGGTGCCCAAGGAGACCAAGAAGATCCCCATTGACCCGGAGCACCCAGAGCATGGCCATCATTGGGACCGGGCTGGGCGAGAAATAGGAAAGCGAGCTCTGTCACTTCCTCCGTGAGAATCGGGATATCTTTGCATGGTCGGCTAAGGACCTGCCTGGTGTTCCGAGGGAGTTGGCAGAGCACTCTTTATTTGTCAGGCCAGAGGTGAAACCGGTGAGGCAACCGACCCGTCGTCTCTCAGACGACCGAAGACAAGTGGTGCTGGACGAGCTGGCTAAGTTGCTTGCAGCCGGGTTCATTATGGAGGTGCTGCATCCGGACTGGATATCCAATCCGGTCTTGGTGGAAAAGAAGAAAGACGAGCCAGCCGTGGTCAAGGTGTGGCGCATGTGCATTGACTTCACTAACCTCAACAAGGCGTGCCCAAAGATCCATTTCCATTACCTCGGATTGATCAAGTGATCGATTCCACTGCTGGTTGTGTCTTTCATCGATGCGTACTCTGGTTTTCACCAGATACCACTGAACCCAAAGGATCAAATAAAGACTGCTTTTATTACCCCGTATGGGGCGTATTGCTATCGTGTCATGTGTTTTGGTCTGAGGAATGCCGGGGCAACTTATCAGAGGTGTATGCAGAAATGCCTGCACTCTCAAATGGGCAAAAATGTGCAAGTGTATGTCGATGATATCGTCATCAAAACTAAGGAGAAACGTACTCTCCTCGAGGATCTCGAGGAGACATTTGTGAATTTGAGAAAATATCGGTTGAAGCTTAACCCGGACAAGTGCACCTTTGGTGTCCCGGCTGGAAAGTTGCTTGGATTCCTGGTGTCTAGCCGAGGTATCGAGGTTAACCCGGCCAAGATCCGAGCTATTGAAACATGAAATTACCGAAGTGTTTGAAAGATGTGCAGAAATTCACAGGGTGCCTAGCCTCGTTGAGCCGATTTGTAGGTCGGCTGGGAGAAAAAGCCTTACCTTTGTACCAGCTCATGAAGAAAAGTACCGGGTTTACATGGACCCCGCAGGCCGACGTGGCGTTCAATGAGCTGAAAAAGATGTTGTCCACTGCCCGGTGTTGGCATCACCATTGCACAATGAGCCGATGTTACTTTACATTGCGGCCACAAACCGAGTTGTAAGTGTGGCAGTGGTGGTGGAGCGAAGAAGGTGGCAGGTCGGTGCAGAGACCGGTGTATTACTTGAGCGAGGTGATCTCTACCTCGAAGCAGAATTACCCTCACTACCAGAAGATGACGTATGGTGTCTACCTGGCGGTCAAGAAGTTGAAGCATTATTTCCAGGAGCATCCCATGACGGTGGTGTGCGAAGCTCCAATCTCGGAGATCATCGGGTGCAAAGATGCAACTGGCCGAGTTGCCAAATGGGCGATTGAGGTGTCTCCATATGCACCACATTATGAGAGAAGAGATGCAATTAAATCCCAGGCGTTGCCGGACTTCTTTTGTGATTGGGCCGAGATGCAGTATGAGCCACCCAGGCCGGACTATAATTATTGGAAAATGCATTTTGATGGGTCCAAGACAAAGATCGGGCTGGGGGCTGGAATAGTCCTCACCTCGCCGAAGCGAGATCAGCTGAAATACGTGCTGCAGATTCATTTCTCAGCATCAAACAATGTGGCGGAGTATGAGGCCTTAATCCATGGCCTCAATGTGGCGAAGGAGATCGGTATCCGGCGTAGGAATGCTTCGGCGATTCCGACCTGGTGGTGCAACAATCTTCTGGAACTTGGGATGCTCTGGATGCCAACATGGCGTTATATCGGTTCCATGTGCAAAAGATATCCGGGTTCTTTGAAGGGTGTGAATACAGGCATATACCTCGGACAGAAAATAATGCTGCCGACGTGTTGTCAAAGCTCGGTTCATCTAAAGAGGCAGTACCACCTGGAGTAGCCCTGAATCACTTGAGAACTCCTTCAATCAAACCTTCTCCTGAATCCGAATCTATTTTCATCCCGGCGGAGCAAGAGCCCGGACCTGTTCCAATGGAGGTAGACGTCGGATGCGTTTGGTCGGACCCGGGGACTGCGTGGCAGAGCTCGGGGACTGCGCACCGAACCTCGGGGACTGCTCGTCAGACTCGGGGACTGGTCGCAGGATGGTGGAGGAAATAATGGAGGAGATTATGGTGGCCGAACCAATGGAGGTGGACGAGAAACTTTTTCCTTTGCACCCAGTGCCGGAGTGGGCGGAGCAATCATGAAGTTCATAACAGAGGGAAGCTTGCCAAGTGACACAACCGAGGCTAGGAGAATCCAAAGGAGGGCAAGGCGTACACCATCATCAACAAGGAGCTCTATAAAAGAAGCGTAACCGAGGTGTTGCAACGGTGTGTCGAGCCAGCTGAAGGCAAGGAGATGCTTTTGGAGATCCACCAAGGAGAGTGTGGTCATCATTGCAGCACAAGAGCTCTGGTGGCCAAGGTGTTCAGGCATGGGTTCTATTGGCCCACTGCTCTTGCTGATGCAGAGGCCATAGTCCGGAGATGTGAAGGATGCCAAAGGTTTGCCAAGCAAACGCATATGCCAGCCTCGGCGCTCAAAACAATTCCTATCACTTGGCCGTTTGCGGTATGGTGTTTGGATATGGTGGGAGAGTTCAAACCAGCCCGAGGTAACATGACGCACATACTGGTGATGGTGGACAAGTTCACCAAGTGGATCGAGGTGAAACCAATCCGGAAGTTGGATGGTCATTCAGCAGTGACTTTCTTGAAGGAATCATTCTGCGATATGGGTACCCCCATAGCATTATCTCGGACAACGGCACGAACTTTGCTGTTGGAGAATTTGCTCGGTTTTGCATGGACAGGGAATACGGCTGGACATAGCCTCGGTGGCACATCCGGAGTGTCGGGGGAATACTTCTGGGTTAACCCGCGGCCCAGTGCGACTTAACTTACTCGCACGGACAAAGGCCCACTTGGGAGCAAGCCCAATATTGAACCGCCATAAGGGGAAAGATCTAGAAGACATATCCCGGAGGACGTGAAGACCAAGTAGTCTCCGAGTAGGCCTCTGTGAATGTATTCCTTATGGGGGAAGTTTCCTTTGTAACCTAGCGAGCCTCTGTGTATATAAAGAGGACTCGCAGGACTTAGAGCGGGTCAAGCTATCAAGCCCCAAACCCTAGCTCATACGGCGAGTACCAGATCGGATCGCCTCCATTGTAACACCTCGATTATCATATCAATACCAATCTAGGGTAGGCAGGAAGTAGTTCTTTTACCTCACATTGAGGGGCCGAACCTGGGTAAATCTGTGTTGATCTTTGTTCCTGCGATCCCAAGCTCGGAGATGCTTGACTCGCATAATCCCACACCTACGAAGTCATCTTTGACACCTGACGTGACAAACCCGCGACAGTTGGCGCCCACCGTGGGGCCGCGGTCAAGAGCATCACATTCCGCGCAGGATCCATGAAGGGAGCTGAAGATCTTGTTGTTGGCCGTATCATCACGGTCAATGGCACACCCCTCATCGACGATTCAAGCTGGGGCCAGAAGCAGATTACCTGGAGACCGCCACGTCATCCCCTTTGGATCCATCAACTCTTCGTCGGCTTCATCGGTGCAGGTCCGTTAGATCGGTCCAGGAAGGCGATTCAGTAGAAGAAGTCGCCGATGACGGGGAAGAATCCGTGGAGAGCATGGACTCGCAAGAGTTTGGGTCCATCATACCTGCCTTTGAAGAAAGTTGCTGGGGTTACCCACCAGAAATCACATCATCACCAGATCAAGAGATGCACAAGTCGCGGTTTACATGGCTGGAGGAGCAGGTGCATCCGGAACTGCTGGAGAAACCGAGGCATCGCACCCCCAAGCAACCCACTTCTGTCCCTGTGTCAGCCACGAACGCCGCCCTCCGTGCAACAGAAATTGAGGCCGCCAGGGCCGAGCTCCTGTATGAGGTTCGAAGGATGGAATAAGAGCGCCGCAGGCTCGATCAGATAAACCAAGGAATCCAACAGGAGCGGCAGAGAGTAGCCGCGCTGGCTGCGACTCAACAACAGGTTGACCCGCAAACACAGCTGCGCGCGACTCAACCAACAGTGGAGATCCCGCTCACTCCAGCCGCGGGGACGGGAATCCAGACGACTGCGGAAGGAAGGGTACCATCAATCAAGAGACCCAGCAACAACCAAGGAGGTTTCACACCCCACAGGGCCATTACCAAACCCTGTCGATAATATGTATGCTGCGGCAAATATCTTGACTCAGATGGTACCAACAGGCGATGACCCGGTCAACGCTGAGGCGCGGCGTGCGATTCAGATGCTAAGTACGGCAGTCCTGCAACATGCCAATAGGGCAGAAGCCGAAGCACAGCTGCCCCTCGTACCAGCCAATCACAGGATTACAGCAGAAAGAAGCGTCCAGAGCAGCCACCAGAGGACGTGTCAGGAGTCGCACAGAGGCAGCAGGAGCAAGTCGCAGAAGCGCAGGCAAATGCGCCATTGATGCAAAAGCGGCCCGCAGATAACCCCGCAGGCGCGCCCACAGCCCTGTCCTCGCGACTCAAGGGACCGGTGTGTCGTGGGTTTGTCACGTCAGGTGTCATAGTGACTTCGTAGGTGTGGGATTATGCGAGTCAAGCATCTCCGAGCTTGGGATCGCAGGAACAAAGATCAACACAGATTTACCCAGGTTCGGCCCCCTCAATGTGAGGTAAAAGACCTACTTCCTGCCTACCCTAGATTGGTATTGATATGATAATCGAGGTGTTACAATGGAGGCGATCCGATCTGGTACTCGCCGTATGAGCTAGGGTTTGGGGCTTGATAGCTTGACCCGCTCTAAGTCCTGCGAGTCCTCTTTATATACACAGAGGCTCGCTAGGTTACAAAAGGAAACTTCCCCATAAGGAATACATCCACAGAGGCCTACTCGGAGACTACTTGGTCTTCACGTCCTCCGGGATATGTCTTCTAGATCTTTCCTTATGGCGGTTCAATATTGGGCTTTTCCCAAGTGGGCCTTCGTCCGTGCGAGTAAGTTAAGTCGCACTGGGCCGCGGGTTAATCCAGAAAGTATTCCCCCGACATTAGCCCCCAAGCATGGCCTGAACTTCATAGTATTTCTTGATCTTGAATGCTTAGGCCGTGCTTTTCCTTGTTTCGGCTTATAATTGTACAAGTTTGGCCTTGACTCGCACCTGGAAGATCATCTGACTTCGTGAGTTTTAGAGTATCCTGATAGCTTCAGAACTTGATGACGATCTATCTTCAAATTTTTGATGATAATATGATATAGCCCCCAAGGATTGAGAGGATGTTATGTGGTAATCATCTCAATTCTTCTCAGAGAACTCTGAAGGTCATCACCTGTAACTTGATATCATAATAAAACAATTGTTAAGTTACAAGTAATTGTAATTGGTGTTGCCGTACTATAAGCAGTACATCGACCTCTAGTTAGGCCATCTGAATCCTTAAGTGGGCACTCGCGCGACTCAGTATTTCCTAGGAATATGTGTGTTCAGGGTCGAGAGCGGCCATGATAGGCAATCAAGCTCGATTGACGCCACACCCCAGTACTTTGGCCACATAATGCGAGTAGCAATCCAACTTAAGGTAAATTTGATAATTGCCAATAAATCGGCTGTTTCAGGGTAACAAAGACCCCAAGAAACATAATGATATTGCCATGATAGGCTAAGCTATGATAAGCTTTGATTATGATGACACATAAGGTCGCGCCTAGGTGGCAACCGAGTGTTATACATAGGGTTGGATCGCGCGTAGGTGGCGATCCATGGTGATACATGGGGTCGGTCGCGCCTAGGTGGCGACCAGAGATGATACAAAGTTTACGGCCGCGCCTAGGTGGCAGCCGGTTTCTGATACAAGGGTCGATCGCGCCTGGGTGGCGATCAGATGTTGCATAGGTCGCGCCTAGGTGGCGACCAAAGTTGAAGTTCTAGCCCTGAGTGGCTGTGATGATACTCAGCTATAAAGCTGGAAAGGATGATGCTTGGCTCTGATTAGCCTTTTCTTATGTATAGTACGGTCGCAGGTGTGCGACGTTCCAAGGGCGAGGTGCCTCGAGACGATCCTCGAAATCATGGCGTTCGCTGCTTTCTTCCCTTACATCCAGCAGGTAGTACGACCCATTGTTTAGCTTCTTGCTGATGATGTAGGGTCCTTCCCATGGAGAGGACAGCTTATGCATTCCCTTGTGATCTTGTTTAAGTCGCAGTACTAGGTCGCCTTCTTGAAAGGTGCGGGTTTTGATGCGTCTGGCATGATAGCGTCGCAAGTCTTGTTGATATACTGCTGACCTTGATGCTGCCAAGTCTCTAACCTCTTCTAATGTGTCCACCGAGTCTTGCCGAGCTATCTCATTATCTGTCTCGATGTAAGCCGCAACTCTTGGTGAATCATGTATGATATCGCTGGGCATGACTGCTTCTGCTCCATAGACCATGAAATATGGTGTAAATCCTGTGGATCTGTTAGGGGTTGTTCTCAAGCTCCACAGTACTGCTGGCAGTTCTTCCACCCAACATCCTGGAGATGCTTCGACCTTTTCAATAAGGCGCGGCTTAATTCCATGGAGAATTTCCTGGTTAGCTCGCTCAGCTTGTCCATTGCTCTGCGGGTGTGCTACTGACGTGAGGTCCAATCTTATCCCATTGTCTGCGCAAAATATCTGTGTAGCCCCTTCAGAGGTGTTGCTCCCATTGTCTGTAATGATACTATGGGGGTAACCGAAGCGGAATATGACCTTCTTCAAGAACTTGACTGCTGTTTCAGCCTCGCAATCTCCCACAGGTTCTGCTTCTATCCACTTTGTGAATTTGTCCACCATGACTAAGAGGTGAGTTTTTCCGTTTGAAGACCGTCTGAAAGGCCCTACCATGTCAAAACCCCATACGGCAAAAGGCCATGTGATGGGTATTGTGCGAAGTGCTTGGCTGGCATATGATCTTGCCTAGCGTATCTTTGACATCCATCGCACACTCTGACAATTTGCTCTGCATCTGCTAATGCTGTTAACCAGAAGAATCCATGTCGGAACGCCTTTGCCACCAAAGATCTTGACGAAGCATGATGGCCACAATCGCCTGAATGAATTTCGTGCAAGATTTTTCGTCCCTCTTCTGGTGAGACACATCTTTGGAATGCTCCTGATACGCTGCGCTTGTATAATTCGTTGTTGATGATTGTATAGGCCTTTGATCGTCGTATGATTTTGCGCGCCTCAATTTCATCGTCCGGCAGCACTCCGCGACTTAAATATGCCATGTATGGCTCTGTCCATCCTGGCTGTTCATGCAGGGCTGCGACTAAAGTTGAATCATCCTCTGGCTCTGCAATGTCAATTCTGCTGGAGGTTTGACTGATGGATTGTGCAGTTCATCCAGGAAAACATTGGGTGGGACTGACTGTCTGTTGGATCCAAGCCGAGACAGGGCATCCGCAGCTTCATTTTGTCTCCGATCAATATGTTCAACTTGGTATCCAGTGAAATGTCCAGCAATTCTGTCCACCTCTTCCTATATGCAGCCATGTTCGCATCCTTGCTGTCCCACGTTCCGGAGACCTGCTGTGCCACCAAGTCTGAATCGCCAAAACAGCGTATGCGACTGATGTTCATCTCCTTTGCTATACGTAGACCATGAAGCAGTGCCTCGTACTCCGCCACGTTATTTGTGCAGTTGAAGTGTATCTGTAACACATACCGCAGCTTGTCTCCCTTGGGAGATGTCAGAACAACTCCAGCCCCCGAGCCTTGCAACTGTCTTGACCCATCAAAATGCATGGTCCAGTATTTGGTTTCTGCCATGCTAGGAGCAACTTGGATTTCTGTCCAATCGTTAATAAAATCTGCAAGGGCTTGCGACTTAATTGATGTGCGCGGCTCGTAACTGATGTGATGTGGTCCCAACTCGATCGCCCACTTAGCGACTCTTCCAGTAGCTTCTCGATTACGAATGATATCTGCCAATGGTGCTGAACTCACCACAGTTATTGGATGCTCTTGGAAGTAGTGCTTCAGCTTGCGACTCGCCATGAACACTCCAAACACCAACTTCTGCCACTGTGGGTAACGCTGTTTGGAAGCTGTGAGGACTTCGCTCACGTAGTATACTGGTCTCTGGACAGGGTATTCCTTTCCGTTTCTTGTCTCTCCACAACCATGACAGCACTCACAGGCGGAATTTGCCGCTATGTATAGTAGCATTGGCTCTTTATCTTTTGGAGCCGCCAGAACTGGAGCATTGTCAATTGATGTTTCAAGGCTGTCAGAGCTTCGTCGGCCTCTGCGTCCCAAACGAAGGTGTCTGATTTTTTCAACAGTCTGTACAAAGGTAGTGCTTTCTCTCCCAATCTTGATATAAAGCGACTCAAAGCTGCTACGCAACCAGTAAGCCGCTGTACATCTTTTATCTTTTCTGGCTTTTGGAGATCCATCACGGCCTTTATCTTGTCAGGATTGGCCTCAATGCCTCTTTCTGATACTATGAATCCCAATAGCTTTCCTGCTGGTACTCCGAAAACGCACTTTGTGGGGTTGAGCTTCATGTTGTATTTTCTGAGATTTGTGAATGTCTCTGCCAGATCACCAATAAGATCCTGGCTAACTTGCGATTTAATCACAATATCATCCACGTAGGCATGAACGTTGCGACCTATTTGCTCATGTAGGCAATTCTGAATGCATCTTTGGTAAGTCGCACCTGCGTTCTTCAACCCAAAGGGCATGCTGACGTAACAAAAAGCTCCGAAGGGTGTGATGAAGGACGTCTTTTCTTGGTCCTCCCTCTTCATCTTGATTTGATGGTAGCCTGAATAGGCGTCCAAAAAGCATAACAGCTCGCACCCAGCAGTTGAATCAATTACTTGGTCGATTCTTGGCAAAGCAAATGGATCCTTTGGACAAGCTTTGTTAAGACTGGTGTAATCAACGCACATTCGCCACGTACCGTTCTTTTTCATAACCAATACTGGATTTGCCACCCACTCCGGATGGTATACCTCTGTGATGAATCCTGCAGCCAGCAAGCGAGCTATTTCCTCTCCTATTGCCTTTCTCCTGTCATCATGAAAACGCCGTAGTGGCTGCTTCACTGGTTTAGCCGCAGGGTTCACTTTGAGGCTATGTTCTGCTAATTCTCTTGGTACCCCTGGCATATCTGACGGCTTCCATGCGAAGATGTCTTTATTTTCCTGGAGAAAAGCGACGAGGGCCTTCTCCTGCTCTTCTTCCATGTGTGCTCCAATGCTAGTTTGCTTGGATGAGTCGCCAGGAACAAGATTTATCTGCTTAGTGTCCTGGGCCGCTTTGAATTTCATTGGTGGCTCGGCAGATGGCGTGGTAACCACACTCATATCGTTTGGGTCCACCTGCGACTTATAACCTTTTAGTTCTTCCGCGGCACAGGCGGATTCTGCGAAGCCGCATCTCCTTTCTCACATTCTATTGCTTTTTCTCTATCTCCGTACACTGTGATGACCCCTTTTGGTCCTGGTATCTTCAACTGTAGGTACACGTAGCATGGCCTGGCCATAAACTTAGCAAAGGCCGTTCTTCCAAACAAGGCGTGATATGGGCTTTGGAATTTTACCACTTCGAAGCTTAGGAATTCACTTCTAAAGTTCTCTTCTGTTCCAAAAGTTACCCCTAGGGTTATTTTCCCCACTGGCCGTGCGGACCTTCCTGGGACAATGCCGTGAAATACTGTTGACGTGGGCTGCAGGCTGGAATCCTTGAGTCCTAGACGCTGGAAAGTATCGTAGTACAAGATATTAATGCTGCTTCCTCCATCCATAAGCACTTTGGTCAGCTTGTATCCTGCAACGTATGGTGCCACAACCAGTGCCAACTTGCCAGGTTCCCGTACCTGTGGCGGGTGGTCGTCGCGACTCCAGGTTACGTGTTCTGACCACCTTAACCAAGCGGGTGTTGTTGGTATCACGGCGTTCACCTGCTGACTTCTCCGGCTCAATTTCTCTTCTCTTTTGGAGGTATCGATAACTATTGTGTGATACTGCCCCGTCTGCCTGGGGTTACTCGCGCCGTGCTGCCCAATTTGTGTTATGAGCCGCACTAGGGTTTCCTTCATGGGAATTCCCCCCGTTGTGTTGGCTCTCTTCTTTCCACTTTTTGTAATAATGGCATTGCGCCTTGGTATGGTCCGCTGGCCGTCCATCACCTGTGCATGAAGGTCGCATGGCCGGTTGAAAACTTCTTGCATATTGATTGGACGGGAGCCGTATCCTCGACCCCTTCCACGCTGGCCTCTGAATCCTCCACGCGTATTGGCGACGAGCCCTGAGTGACCATCTTCGCTTTTGCGTTTGTTTTGACTCGTGTTGTTGTGGCTCGTTTGCTGCTGCTGGGGCTTGTTGGAGTTTTTCTTTCCTTTTGCAGCAACCTCCTCTTCTTCTCCGTCTGACGCGTCTCTGGTTTTGTCTGAGCTGGCATATTTGTTAGCCGCAGCCATCACCTCGCTGAGGCACTTGACTTTATCCTTCATGCGACCCAGCTTATGAATCAGCGGCTCAAACTTGCAGTTTTTCTCCATCACCAGGACGGCTGAGCTTGGTGGTATATTATCTGAGGAGTGTATTATTTCTGCCACCCTTTTCATCCAATGGCGACTTGTAGCGTACCTGCACTTAGAAATTTTGGCAAGGTACCTGTGTATAGTGCAAACCCCTGGATCAATTCATTTGCACACACAGTCTAAGATGAATTATCACAACATTGTATCAATTATTACACGCGGATCCAGTACTTAGGAAAATATCCTTTACAAATTGCATAGCACGAAGCTAGCTTTAAAGAGTAAAGCAGCGGAAATAATAATCTTCATGGAGTCCTCATCCTTAGCATGTGCACAGGCGAAAAAACATGTTGGTTGCAGACTCGAAACCCTTAACGAAACTCACTCGTCGTCAGAACAATCTGCAACAAATAAAAATTTGCAACAGAGTGGGTCAGAACCATTAAAAATGGATCTGGCAAGTGACACTATGTGGACACTTAATGGAATAACTCTATAACCTATATGCATATCTTGGCTGGTGGAGTTCAAGGCTATTTTGCATAAAAGCCAATTTTGCCTAACACTTTGTAAAACATTTTCTTCAAAGTTGGAGACGATATGGTATAAGACCATAGTCTCATCTACCCTTGTTCACCATCAAGTTTTACTTTCGAAATTGGAATGATGAAGCCTCCGTTGAATCCTTGATCAGCTGCTCAAATTGTCCGTAACCGGGGACATGGCTAAGTACTTAGTTTTTAACTCTGCAGAGGTTGTGCACTTTCACCATTAGACCCAACAAACCCAAACTATCCTCAAGCACTCAGTTTGTGCTAAGGAAAAGGAGAGAGTTGAGACGAGACTTTTCAGAAGCATTTCCTCATCCCATGCCGCCTTGACCCGTTCCCATTCTAACCATCTACCACCACCTGTCAAGACGGACGAGTCCACGCAACTTAATCCATCAAGTCAGAGCCCATATGACTAATGGTTGCACGGTAAGCAATCTTCACTTAGAGAAAATATTGGCCCCTTAATACCCTGGGTGGCAACCACAAGTGACCATCCCTTAGAGGTCACCCCTAAGAGATGACACTCAACCTTTCCATCATCTTTTCATAACCAAGTCCACCCAGGTGATAAATTACTTAGTAGAATTTAGCTTTAAAAGAAAAAACACATTTGCATAGCATCCAATAATCTACTAAGTTATCAAAAGGGATTCTAGACACAACTAGTAAAAAGGAGATAGTGGTTTTAGCATAGCAATACTATCCTACACATGCATATAAAGAAATACACTAAATAATGCATATAAAAATACTTAGGAAAATTCATGAGGGGTGTGCCACTTGCCTTGGCAATCAGAAGAACAGGGGTAGCAGTTGCAACCACTTTCGTCTCTCTCCGAAATTTCTAACAAGTCAAACAAATCACAAATAAACATACAATCATAAATGCAACTCTTAGAAAATATGACATGCATGAGATGCAGGATGATACAAAGAAATGTGGTATGAAAGACAAGCAAAACAAAATAAGGGAAAGACAACAAAATACCATTATCCCATTCAGCTAAGGCAAGGTCAAGGTAGAGTAAAATAAATTTGATAAAACCACCACTTGAAGGTTGTAAAGCTACTCTAAGTCTTCATAGTTTGGTCTTCAAATAATCTTCAACTCCTTTGCAGCTTCATTGATCTTCAAATAGCACTCTATGTACTTAGTCTTAAACACCAAGGACTTGGCCTATGTCCAAAGTGAGACAAAAATAGAAAGGAGATAGAAAGAAAAGAAGTAGTTGGCCTTCTAAAATTCTTCTCCTTGCTTCCTTGTAGTTTTTACTTGATGTGTTGACTTCATTGCACATTTGTGGACTTGTTGATTCTGAAGACTTGATGATGTTGGCGCTGGTTGATCTT
Source organism: Poa pratensis (assembly GCA_947311845.1). Taxonomy (NCBI): domain Eukaryota; kingdom Viridiplantae; phylum Streptophyta; class Magnoliopsida; order Poales; family Poaceae; genus Poa; species Poa pratensis. Next base: position 4,496,242 of record CAMZMU010000045.1, read on the forward strand.
GAATATAACTTAGCCACCATGAAGTTTAAGGGAAGAGGAAGAAAGGAGAGAAGGAAATGAAGAAAATGCAGCTGGTTGGTCTTCATGAACTTTCTCTTGATTTCTTCTAAGTCATTTCTTCTTGGAGATGCTTCTGCAGTCTTGTTTCAAGCTAAGTCCTTCCTTGATTTCTACTAATTTCTAACTTAGTGGTTTTTGACTAGGAGAGTCATAATAGCTAACATGTATCCTCAAAACTTCTAAGGAGGAAGTCATGTAGAAGTACCAACAATAATACTAAGGACTTAATATGCATGCCATGCTTATGAAAATGCTCTAAGGAAATGCAAGCAATAAAGATGATCCAAAATAACTAAGGACCAAGGGTCAAACAATAAGTCACAAATAAATTCTAAGTAAAAGTTAATCAACATAAGAGAGGCTAAAATTCTCTAAGGAAAAGTGTTGTCAAAACACTTGTCAAAAAATTTCTAAGGAAGAAATAGTTTTATTTTGAGAGAGACAAAATATTTCTAAGTACTTTAAGTGCTAAAGTCTCCAAAATACTACTAAGTTATTTTACAACTCGAAAATAAGAAGAAAATAATTTTTAATACATTTTATTAATTAACATAACACCTAAAAAGCATTTAACAATATTTACTCAAAAATCATTGAAAATTATTTTACAAAATTAATAGAGTATTCCTACGGCCAATACTTAGGCATACAAAATTATAGCAAAAGAGTTTGCTCAAAAATCTATTTTTAAACTCAATTTATAGTCAAAATACTAATTTAAACCATTTTTAAAAATTAACTAATTTAATTTCGACAAAACCTCAAAATAAGTATACCAAAAGTTTCTACAAGTCATAAGCTTTCCAAAAATATAAAGTTTGCAAAATTTGGCCGAGCCAATAAAAATTAGTGATAGATCTAATCTACAGGGACCTATCTGCAAAACCGCCAATTAAAAAGAAAACGATTCGTGGATGGATCTAATCCTACGCGTTCATTACGGATCGGACGGCTCTGGGTCGTTGACCAGAAGCGAGGGGCACGGCCGGCCGGAGAAGCTCCAGTGGCGGTGGTTCCATTGCCAGAGTTCCGCCGGAGAATGATACAGGGACAGAGGGGAGGAGTGGGGCATACCACGGGGTGCAGGCGGGCGCGGCGGAGCTGATGACGTGGTCTCAGTTGAAGGAGGAGCTGCGTGTCGTCGATGATCGCCCGCCGGAGCTGCTTCAGCGGACGTGCTCCAAGTCGATGAAGCTCCCGTCGATCTAGAGCTCGTAAACTCCCAAAGAAAAAATATTAGAAGGTGCGCCGGGATGTGAGGAAGAGATGGAGAGAAACGAGAGGTGCTGAGGGGGTCTAGGCTCACCGGAAAACACGATGGACGGCGGCGGCAATGGCGGCACGACGGGGTTCAATACGGGCAGCCTGGGGGCTTACGCGCTAGGGTTTCTTGGGGGTTTTGGAGTGCGGGGTTGGGGGATTATATAGGGGCGAGGGTACGTGAGAATCGCGACCAAATCGCACGAATTTGGTTAGGATTTGGTTAGGGTTTCGGAAGGAACCCGTGCTCGTCACGATGAAGATGATGACGTCGTCGCTTGCCTCATGTGTGGGGCCCGTGTGGAAGTGAGAGGAGGGAGCGAGAGCGGGCTGTGGGCTGCTGTTGGGCTTCTGTGCTCTGCACCGTGCGGTAGATAGTTGCGTTTATTTTTTGTTCAAAACTTTTCCCAAATCTGAAAAACTTGCATATCTTTGATTTATAAACCCAAATGGATTCAAACCAAATTCTATAGTTTTGTAAAATCAAAACCTTTGTGTTAAAACTTTCAAAATTCATTTTCCAACTTTTCAAATTTTGAAATTCAAACATTACATAAAGGTTTAATTAGACCTTTATGTTAAATCTTATAAATAGGATTTTATAAAATTCTTTTGAACTTAAATTTAAAAACCATACCAAAATATGATTAATAATATTCCATATCACTCAATAAGATAATTGTGCACTGAATCATTTTGTTGATAAAAGAGTTTGATAAATCAAAATGAATTCAAAACCCATTTTAAAACCCAAATAAATATTTTCTTTCAAAAGCAGAGCTAACTTGAAAATAGAGAATAGGTAAGTAATAGAATAATTCCCAATACATACAAACAAATCACAAGCAAACACACTTCTTCAAATAGAAACTCATTTTGATTTTCAAACTAGGTTTTTAATAAACAATATGACACTTGATGTCCAAATTAAAATAGGTTTTAAAACAAAGTAAATGTGGCTTAAATAACTTTAAGTACCACAATTATAAATATTTGGGGATACTTTATTTTACAAAAAAGTTCAAACAAATACAAACCATCACAGGCACACATTAACAGAATAGTTCAAAAAGCCAAAAGTATTTGCAGCATAATTTGCTCTACTAATATATTTTCTTAAATATGTTTTCATGTGGAAATTTATTTCCCACTTTTGAAATAACCAAAAGCAAACAATGCAAGATGATGATGAATGCATGCATGAATTTTCTTTTCAAAGCAAAATACATCATAGTTTTCAAAAGTTTCAAATTTTTCTGATTTTTCAACTTTTTAATAAACTTGGGATGTTACATACTACCACCCTTAAAAGGAATCTCGTCCCCGAGATTCGAGAAGGCTAGCAAAAGTTGTGACTGGGATGTTAGGGTGGGCTACCACCCTTAAAGGAAACTGTGTTGGCAGTCAACTTCAAATTGTAAACTTTATTGATAACATACCATTCTCCAAGTTAGGTTCCTCAATCACTTCTTCCACATTGGTGCGGTTCACATGTCCTTTATCAAAAAGCTTTGACTTGGCAGTTTCTTCGGCCTTCTTCTTAGCTGGGCAGTCATTGGCGTAATGACCCATGTTCTTGCATTTGAAGCACATCACCTTGCTGATGTCTTTCTGGTGGGGGTTGTTCTGGGGTTTATTTTCCGGGCACTTATTGGCATAATGGCCCTTATTATTGCACTTAAAGCAAAGCACTCGGCTCATATCTTTCTTGAGTTCTGGATTTGGGCGGCGTTGTGCATTGTTATGGTCATGGCCTTCATGTCCATTTCCCTTCCGGTCTCCATTGCTTCCTTTGGATCCACCATTGTGATCCTGATGTTTGAGGTGACTCACTTTATTAGGGTGATTCCTCTGTTGGTGACTAGGGCTCACCTCAGGAGTATGGTGTCTCTTGAATGAAGGCTCAGAATTGTGTTTGTTGATACCCAGCTTTCTCTTCAGATTTCCAGTCTTCCTGATATCATCCTCCAGTATGAGTGCTTGGTCCAGTAAGGCCTGATACTCCCAAGCGTGTGTGACTGTGAAAGGGACTTTCATCTCATCACATAGTCTCTTGAGAAAAATTTCCTCCCTCTCTTCCTCGATAATTATGCCTTCAGGGCATAATGAAACAGTGCATAGAAATCATCTCTATACTCCTTGAGCGTCCTGTCCCCTTGCCTCAGGTTTAGGAACTCTTCTTGCTTCATGTTCCACATGTCAGGGGAACTGTAAACACTACAAAACCCTTCCTTGAACTCTTTCGAGGTTAAAGTATCACATGTGTGAGTGCTATGATAAGTTCTCCACCATTTAGCCGCAAGTCCTTCCAAGAAATAAGATGCAAAACTCACTTTCTCTGTGTCGGTGCACTCACAAAGTATCAGATCCTTCTCTATTGATCGTAGCCAGTCGGTTGCCATAATTGGATCATTTGTAGGTGGAACGTGTTGGGTTCAAGACTTAAAAATTTGACAAGTCATCCGTATGGGTTAGGGGTGGTGGTGGTTCACTTTGATTTGCTTTGATCTGGGTCATCATGGTCATCAGCGGGGCTTGTGTTGCCATCATCTTCTGTAACATGGCTTCAATATTGTTGCTGTTGGTGTTGTTGTCCTCAAGTGCACTATGGGGAGACATCTGTGGGTTTTGGAATAGATAAGTATAAGATAGACAGATTCTAAGGGAAATATTTCTACCCATACAAGCAATTTAACAATCAAACACACAGAATAAAACTCACAAATTTTGAGAAAAACAACTAGTCGTCTTTGGATCGAAAGTATGCGTTTAGGATGCTCATGCCCATCTCGTAATTGTTGAGCCATGTGGTTCCAATCTGATCCTCTCAGTGAAACACGCCGGTCCCTTGAGTCGCGAGGACAAGGCTGTGGGCGCGCCTGCGGGGTTACCTGCGGGCTGCTTTTGCATCAATGGTGCATTCGCCTGTGCTTCTGCGACTTGCTTCTGCTGCCTCTGTGCGACTCCTGACATGTCCTCTGGTGGCCTGCTCTGGACGCTTCTTTCTGCTGTAATCCTGTGATTGGCTGGTACGAGGGGCAGCTGTGTTTCGGCTTCCGCCCTGTTGGCTTGTTGCAGGACTGCCGTACTTAGCATCTGAATCGCGCGCCGCGCCTCAGCATTGACCGGTCATTGCCTGTTGGTACCATCTGAGTCAAGATATTAGCCGCAGCATACATATTATCGACAGGTTCTGGTAATGGCCCTGTGGGTGTGAAATCTCCTTGGTTGTTGCTGGGTCTCTTGATTTGTTGGTTCCCTTCCTTCCGCAGTCGTCTGGATTCCCATCCTCGCGGCTGGAGTCAGCGGGATTTCCACTGTTGGTTGAGTCGCGCGCAGCTGTGTTTGCGGGTCAACCCGTTGTTGAGTCACAGCCAGCGCGGCTACTCTCTGCCGCTCCTGTTGGATTCCTTGGTTTATCTGATCGAGCCTGCGGCGCTCTTCTTCCATCCTTCGAACCTCATACAGGAGCTCGGCCCTGGCGGCCTCAATTTCTGTTGAACGGAGGGTGGCGTTCGTGGCTGACACAGGAACAAGAAGTGGGTTGCTTGGGGGGTGCCGATGCCTCGGTTCTCCGGCAGTTCCTGATGCACCTGCTCCTCCGGCCATGTAAACCGCGACTTGTGCCATCTCTTGATCTGGTGATGATGTGATTTCTGGTGGGTAACCCAACAACTTTCTTCAAAGGCAGGTATGATGGACCCAAACTCTCGCGAGTCCATGCTTTCCACGGATTCTTCCCCGTCATCGGCGACTTCTTCTACTGAATCGCCTTCCTGGACCGATCTAACGGACCCGCCAGCGATGATGCCGACGAAGACGTTGATGGATCCGAACGGATGACGTGGCCGGTCTCCAATAGTCTGCTTCCGGCCCCCAGCTTGAATCGTCGATGAGGGGTGTGCCATTGACCGTGATGATACGGCCAACAACAAGATCTTCAGCTCCTTCATAGATCCTACGCGGAACGTGACGCTCTTGACCGCAGGCCCCACGGTGGGCGCCAACTGTCGTGGGTTTGTCATGTCAGGTGTCATAGATGACTTCGTAGGTGTGGGATTATGCGAGTCAAGCATCTCCGAGCTTGGGATCGCAGGAACAAAGATCAACACAGATTTACCCAGGTTCGGCCCCCTCAATGTGAGTAAAAGACCTACTTCCTGCCTACCCTAGATTGGTATTGATATGATAATCGAGGTGTTACAATGGAGGCGATCCGATCTGGTACTCGCCGTATGAGCTAGGGTTTGGGCTTGATAGCTTGACCCGCTCTAAGTCCTGCGAGTCCTCTTTATATACACAGAGGCTCACCAGGTTTACAAAAGGAAACTTCCCCATAAGGAATACATCCACAGAGGCCTACTCGGAGACTACTTGGTCTTCACGTCCTCCGGGATATGTCTTCTAGATCTTTCTCCTTATGGCGGTTCAATATTGGGCTTATTCCCAAGTGGGCATTCGTCCGTGCGAGTAAGTTAAGTCGCACTGGGCCGCGGTTAATCCAGAAGTATTCCCCCGACACGGTGTGTTTCACTGAGAGGATCAGATCGGAACCTTTTCCTGAAGATTTCAAAGGGCCACGCAAGGTGGCAAACTATAACGCCAGCATGGATCCAACCACTTGGCTCAACAATTACGAGATGGGCATGAGCATCCTAAACGCATCTGAAGAGATCTGCGCACGCTACCTAAACATGATGCTAGAAGGAGCAGCGCACATATGGCTGCAAAATTTGCCTCCCAACTCTATAAATACTTGGGAGGAACTGAAGGATGCCTTCATTAAGAACTTCCAAGGAACTTGCAAGCGACTCTGCAATATAGAAGATTTAGAGCGTTGTGTCCAGAAGGAAGGCGAGTCAAGTCGCCATTGGATGAAAAGGGTGGCAGAAATAATACACTCCTCAGATAATATACCACCAAGCTCAGCCGTCCTGGTGATGGAGAAAAACTGCAAGTTTGAGCCGCTGATTCATAAGCTGGGTCGCATGAAGGATAAAGTCAAGAGCCTCAGCGAGGTGATGGCTGCGGCTAACAAATATGCCAGCTCAGACAAAACCAGAGACGCGTCAGACGGAGAAGAAGAGGAGGTTGCTGCAAAAGGAAAGAAAAACTCCAACAAGCCCCAGCAGCAGCAAACGAGCCACAACAACACGAGTCAAAACAAACGCAAAAGCGAAGATGGTCACTCAGGGCTCGTCGCCAATACGCGTGGAGGATTCAGAGGCCAGCGTGGAAGGGGTCGAGGATACGGCTCCCGTCCAATCAATATGCAAGAAGTTTTCAACCGGCCATGCGACCTTCATGCGACAGGTGATGGACGGCCAGCGGACCATACCAAGGCGCAATGCCATTATTACAAAAAGTGGAAAGAAGAGAGCCAACACAACGGGGGGAATTCCCATGAAGGAAACCCTAGTGCGGCTCATAACACAAATATTGGGCAGCACGGCGAGTAACCCCAGGCAGACGGGGCAGTATCACACAATAGTTATCGATACCTCCAAAAGAGAAGAGAAATTGAGCCGGAGAAGTCAGCAGGTGAACGCCGTGATACCAGCAACACCCGCTTGGTTAAGGTGGTCAGAATACGCGGTAACCTGGAGTCGCGACGACCACCCGCCACAGGTACGGGAACCTGGCAAGTTGGCACTGGTTGTGGCACCATACGTTGCAGGATACAAGCTGACCAAAGTGCTTATGGATGGAGGAAGCAGCATTAATATCTTGTACTACGATACTTTCCAGCGTCTAGGACTCAAGGATTCCAGCCTGCAGCCCACGTCAACAGTATTTCACGGCATTGTCCCAGGAAGGTCCGCACGGCCAGTGGGGAAAATAACCCTAGGGGTAACTTTTGGAACAGAAGAGAACTTTAGAAGTGAATTCCTAAGCTTCGAAGTGGTAAAATTCCAAAGCCCATATCACGCCTTGTTTGGAAGAACGGCCTTTGCTAAGTTTATGGCCAGGCCATGCTACGTGTACCTACAGTTGAAGATACCAGGACCAAAAGGGGTCATCACAGTGTACGGAGATAGAGAAAAAGCAATAGAATGTGAGAAAGGAGATGCGGCTTTCGCAGAATCCGCCTGTGCCGCGGAAGAACTAAAAGGTTATAAGTCGCAGGTGGACCCAAACGATATGAGTGTGGTTACCACGCCATCTGCCGAGCCACCAATGAAATTCAAAGCGGCCCAGGACACTAAGCAGATAAATCTTGTTCCTGGCGACTCATCCAAGCAAACTAGCATTGGAGCACACATGGAAGAAGAGCAGGAGAAGGCCCTCGTCGCTTTTCTCCAGGAAAATAAAGACATCTTCGCATGGAAGCCGTCAGATATGCCAGGGGTACCAAGAGAATTAGCAGAACATAGCCTCAAAGTGAACCCTGCGGCTAAACCAGTGAAGCAGCCACTACGGCGTTTTCATGATGACAGGAGAAAGGCAATAGGAGAGGAAATAGCTCGCTTGCTGGCTGCAGGATTCATCACAGAGGTATACCATCCGGAATGGGTGGCAAATCCAGTATTGGTTATGAAAAAGAACGGTACGTGGCGAATGTGCGTTGATTACACCAGTCTTAACAAAGCTTGTCCAAAGGATCCATTTGCTTTGCCGAATCGACCAAGTAATTGATTCAACTGCTGGGTGCGAGCTGTTATGCTTTTTGGACGCCTATTCAGGCTACCATCAAATCAAGATGAAGAGGGAGGACCAAGAAAAGACGTCCTTCATCACACCCTTCGGAGCTTTTTGTTACGTCAGCATGCCCTTTGGGTTGAAGAACGCAGGTGCGACTTACCAAAGATGCATTCAGAATTGCTACATGAGCAAATAGGTCGCAACGTTCATGCCTACGTGGATGATATTGTGATTAAATCGCAAGTTAGCCAGGATCTTATTGGTGATCTGGCAGAGACATTCACAAATCTCAGAAAATACAACATGAAGCTCAACCCCACAAAGTGCGTCTTTCGGAGTACCAGCAGGAAAGCTATTGGGATTCATAGTATCAGAAAGAGGCATTGAGGCCAATCCTGACAAGATAAAGGCCGTGATGGATCTCCAAAAGCCAGAAAAGATAAAAGATGTACAGCGGCTTACTGGTTGCGTAGCAGCTTTGAGTCGCTTTATATCAAGATTGGGAGAGAAAGCACTACCTTTGTACAGACTGTTGAAAAAATCAGACACCTTCGTTTGGGACGCAGAGGCCGACGAAGCTCTGACAGCCTTGAAACATCAATTGACAAATGCTCCAGTTCTGGCGGCTCCAAAAGATAAAGAGCCAATGCTACTATACATAGCGGCAAATTCCGCGCTGTGAGTGCTGTCATGGTTGTGGAGAGACAAGAAACGGAAAGGAATACCCTGTCCAGAGACCAGTATACTACGTGAGCGAAGTCCTCACAGCTTCCAAACAGCGTTACCCACAGTGGCAGAAGTTGGTGTTTGGAGTGTTCATGGCGAGTCGCAAGCTGAAGCACTACTTCCAAGAGCATCCAATAACTGTGGTGAGTTCAGCACCATTGGCAGATATCATTCGTAATCGAGAAGCTACTGGAAGAGTCGCTAAGTGGGCGATCGAGTTGGGACCACATCACATCAGTTACGAGCCGCGCACATCAATTAAGTCGCAAGCCCTTGCAGATTTTATTAACGATTGGACAGAAATCCAAGTTGCTCCTAGCATGGCAGAAACCAAATACTGGACCATGCATTTTGATGGGTCAAGACAGTTGCAAGGCTCGGGGGCTGGAGTTGTTCTGACATCTCCCAAGGGAGACAAGCTGCGGTATGTGTTACAGATACACTTCAACTGCACAAATAACGTGGCGGAGTACGAGGCACTGCTTCATGGTCTACGTATAGCAAAGGAGATGAACATCAGTCGCATACGCTGTTTTGGCGATTCAGACTTGGTGGCACAGCAGGTCTCCGGAACGTGGGACAGCAAGGATGCGAACATGGCTGCATATAGGAGAGAGGTGGACAGAATTGCTGGACATTTCACTGGATACCAAGTTGAACATATTGATCGGAGACAAAATGAAGCTGCGGATGCCCTGTCTCGGCTTGGATCCAACAGACAGTCAGTCCCACCCAATGTTTTCCTGGATGAACTGCACAATCCATCAGTCAAACCTCCAGCAGAGATTGACATTGCAGAGCCAGAGGATGATTCAACTTTAGTCGCAGCCCTGCATGAACAGCCAGGATGGACAGAGCCATACATGGCATATTTAAGTCGCGGAGTGCTGCCGGACGATGAAATTGAGGCGCGCAAAATCATACGACGATCAAAGGCCTATACAATCATCAACAACGAATTATACAAGCGCAGCGTATCAGGAGCATTCCAAAGATGTGTCTCACCAGAAGAGGGACGAAAAATCTTGCACGAAATTCATTCAGGCGATTGTGGCCATCATGCTTCGTCAAGATCTTTGGTGGCAAAGGCGTTCCGACATGGATTCTTCTGGTTAACAGCATTAGCAGACAGAGCAAATTGTCAGAGTGTGCGATGGATGTCAAAGATACGCTAGGCAAGATCATATGCCAGCCCAAGCACTTCGCACAATACCCATCACATGGCCTTTTGCCGTATGGGGTTTTGACATGGTAGGGCCTTTCAGACGGTCTTCAAACGGAAAAACTCACCTCTTAGTCATGGTGGACAAATTCACAAAGTGGATAGAAGCAGAACCTGTGGGAGATTGCGAGGCTGAAACAGCAGTCAAGTTCTTGAAGAAGGTCATATTCCGCTTCGGTTACCCCCATAGTATCATTACAGACAATGGGAGCAACACCTCTGAAGGGGCTACACAGATATTTTGCGCAGACAATGGGATAAGATTGGACCTCACGTCAGTAGCACACCCGCAGAGCAATGGACAAGCTGAGCGAGCTAACCAGGAAATTCTCCATGGAATTAAGCCGCGCCTTATTGAAAAGGTCGAAGCATCTCCAGGATGTTGGGTGGAAGAACTGCCAGCAGTACTGTGGAGCTTGAGAACAACCCCTAACAGATCCACAGGATTTACACCATATTTCATGGTCTATGGAGCAGAAGCAGTCATGCCCAGCGATATCATACATGATTCACCAAGAGTTGCGGCTTACATCGAGACAGATAATGAGATAGCTCGGCAAGACTCGGTGGACACATTAGAAGAGGTTAGAGACTTGGCAGCATCAAGGTCAGCAGTATATCAACAAGACTTGCGACGCTATCATGCCAGACGCATCAAAACCCGCACCTTTCAAGAAGGCGACCTAGTACTGCGACTTAAACAAGATCACAAGGGAATGCATAAGCTGTCCTCTCCATGGGAAGGACCCTACATCATCAGCAAGAAGCTAAACAATGGGTCGTACTACCTGCTGGATGTAAGGGAAGAAAGCAGCGAACGCCATGATTTCGAGGATCGTCTCGAGGCACCTCGCCCTTGGAACGTCGCACACCTGCGACCGTACTATACATAAGAAAAGGCTAATCAGAGCCAAGCATCATCCTTTCCAGCTTTATAGCTGAGTATCATCACAGCCACTCAGGGCTAGAACTTCAACTTTGGTCGCCACCTAGGCGCGACCTATGCAACATCTGATCGCCACCCAGGCGCGATCGACCCTTGTATCAGAAACCGGCTGCCACCTAGGCGCGGCCGTAAACTTTGTATCATCTCTGGTCGCCACCTAGGCGCGACCGACCCCATGTATCACCATGGATCGCCACCTACGCGCGATCCAACCCTATGTATAACACTCGGTTGCCACCTAGGCGCGACCTTATGTGTCATCATAATCAAAGCTTATCATAGCTTAGCCTATCATGGCAATATCATTATGTTTCTTGGGGTCTTTGTTACCCTGAAACAGCCGATTTATTGGCAATTATCAAATTTACCTTAAGTTGGATTGCTACTCGCATTATGTGGCCAAAGTACTGGGGTGTGGCGTCAATCGAGCTTGATTGCCTATCATGGCCGCTCTCGACCCTGAACACACATATTCCTAGGAAATACTGAGTCGCGCGAGTGCCCACTTAAGGATTCAGATGGCCTAACTAGAGGTCGATGTACTGCTTATAGTACGGCAACACCAATTACAATTACTTGTAACTTAACAATTGTTTTATTCATGATATCAAGTTACAGGTGATGACCTTCAGAGTTCTCTGAGAAGAATTGAGATGATTACCACATAACATCCTCTCAATCCTTGGGGGCTATATCATATTATCATCAAAAATTTGAAGATAGGTCGTCATCAAGTTCTGAAGCTATCAGGATACTCTAACAAAGAAGCTCACGAAGTCAGATGATCTTCCAGGTGCGAGTCAAGGCCAAACTTGCACAATTATAAGCCGAAACAAGGAAAAGCGCGGCCTAAGCATTCAAGATCAAGAAATACTATGAAGTTCAGGCCACGCTTGGGGGCTAATGTCGGGGGAATACTTTCTGGATTAACCCGCGGCCCAGTGCGACTTAACTTACTCGCACGGACAAGGCCCACTTGGGAGCAAGCCCAATATTGAACCGCCATAAGGGAAAGATCTAGAAGACATATCCCGGAGGACGTGAAGACCAAGTAGTCTCCGAGTAGGCCTCTGTGGATGTATTCCTTATGGGGAAGTTTCCTTTTGTAACCTAGCGAGCCTCTGTGTATATAAAGAGGACTCGCAGGACTTAGAGCGGGTCAAGCTATCAAGCCCCAAACCCTAGCTCATACGGCGAGTACCAGATCGGATCGCCTCCATTGTAACACCTCGATTATCATATCAATACCAATCTAGGGTAGGCAGGAAGTAGGTCTTTTACCTCACATTGAGGGGGCCGAACCTGGGTAAATCTGTGTTGATCTTTGTTCCTGCGATCCCAAGCTCGGAGATGCTTGACTCGCATAATCCCACACCTACGAAGTCATCTATGACACCTGACGTGACAAACCCACGACACGGAGTCAATGGACAAGTGGAAAGATCAAATGCCCTGGTGTTGGCCGGTATCAAGGCTCGGCTCATTGAAGCACTGCTGAAAACTCCGGGGTGTTGGATAGATGAGATACCAGCAGTACTGTGGGGTCTAAGGACCACACCAAATCGATCAACTGGCTATACGCCATTTTTTATGGTCTATGGGGTAGAAGCGATGCTACCCACTGACATTGAATACGATGCGCCCAGAGTGGGAATGTACACTGAAGTCGAGGCAAAAGAGGCTCGAGAGGATGCAGTAGATCTGCTTGAGGAAGCTAGAGAATTGGCCTCATCTCGGTCAGCAATATACCAACGAGGTCTCCGACGTTATCATAGCCGGAAAGTCAACCCTCGTGTGTTTCACGAGGGAGATTTGGTGCTGGGGCTGGTGCAGCGCAGTAAAGGTCGGCACAAGTTGTCACCTCCATGGAGGGACCGTTCATTGTGAGCCGAGCTCTGCTCAATGATTCATACTATCTTATAGATGCGCAGGAACCAAGGAAAGATGGGCTGGACAACCCCGGATCAGAGGTCAAGCGACCATGGAATGTAGCTCTACTCCGACCTTTCTACTCATGAAGGGCGCAATGTATGTACCTCGGTTAATCCTTAATGAAATGTCGGCACTCCGAGGTTGAAGCTCGGGGACTGCCTCGCTCATGTGCTTGTGTTTTATTTCTGTTTGTCAATTTCGTTCATATGCCGAACTATTTTGAACCTCGTCTCAAACTTCAAGTAATGTATGCTGTGTAACTAATCTTGTGACTCGACTGACGAACGCCGAAATGGTAGTCAAGAGCAAAGATGAAAAAACGTGGGAAACATGAAAATGGACTCGAGGACTCGGTCCAAAAATATAGTTCGGCATGTGTCGTTTACTAACCCCTGTCTTTACCTTTCATTTATGTCGGATGATTTTGAAACACACCTCGGCATTTGCTAAGTACTGTATGCTATAAACAACAATCTTGTGACTCGACTGTCGAACGCCAAAATGGTAGACAAGAGCAAAGAATGCCAAGTATAGTAAACACGAAAGTGAACTCGGGGACTCGTTCCAAAAGGGTTCGGCATAAATTTTTAGAAAAGCATGGTTCGGATGGCAAGATAATGTTAAGAGGTAGCAAGGATAACCACTTAAAGACTATTACATCTAAATCCGGCATACCGGGAATTTAATGTTTTTCTTGAGACAAGTTCAGGCCTCGGAACCAGAGACCTCGGTCGCCGAAGTTGTGGTAGTGGGAATCTCGCTGGAAGAAGCCTCGGGAGCCGAAGTCTCGGGAGGAGGAACCTCGGGCGCAGGAACAACCTTGGTCGCGGAAGCAACCTCGGTTGTTGGAGTGGATGCCGGGGTGTCCGTCACGTCGGGGAGATCACCTCGGTGGCCACGGCTTTGCCGGACTTGCCCTTGGGGTTCGGAGGTTCGTCGAAGTTGAAGTCATCATCAGAATCTTCAGCCACCTCGGTTGTTTGGCCGGCCTTTCCCTTGGAGCTCTGAGGCTCATCGAAATCAAATTCCTCGCCGTCAGAGCCTTCTTCACCAGTTCCTTCAGCAGCTTCTTCACCAGACTCTTCTTCCTCGTCCGAGCTCTCTTCATCCTCAGAATAGACACGCCCGTCATTGAAGGCCCGGGTGTTTGCATAACTAGCAAAGAGGTCAGCTGCTGTTTGGCGTTTCTCAATGTCATCAGGAGTGGTGTTCCAAGGAGAGCCCTTGCGCAGGGAGGTAACCGTGTGGATCTCAACAGACTCATACCAAGACAGCACGAACACCAGGGCCTTGTCCGCGCCAGCCCGAGCTGATGAGCATCTCCACTCCCGAAGTCTAGCCTCGGCTCCTTTTAGCTTCGTGGCGAGCTCGTCGATGCAAGTGGGAGGCTTAACCTTGGGCCAGAGGGCACGATGGACCTGGATGGCAGCATCTACCAGTTGAGTTCCAATGGCCCTGAGCGGCCTGATCCGAGCATTAAGGGCGACGAGGTGGTCCTGGATATCCCAGCCTTCGCCGAGGGTTTCTGTCTCAGCCCTCTTTGCCCGAGCAGCTAGAACTTCTCGGACAGCTTTGTCCTTGGAGTGCTCAAAATGCTCTGAAGAAGACAAAAAGGTTGTCGCGGAATTAAGTCATACGGTGGCACGGGGTGCAGGTCGGCGGAAAATAAGGAAAAGAAGAAAGCAAACTTACTATCCATTTGGTGATTAATCCGAGTGAGCTCGGATAACCAACTTTTCGATGTAGCTCGGAGAGCGATCAGTTCGGTTTCGGCCGAGGTGGCGCGGTTCTCCAGGGTCTTGGCAATTTCTTTCTGCTGTTCGGCGGCCTGGTCTTTGACCTTCATAGCGTCCTCCACAGCAGCTTTGGCTTCATTAGCCCGATTCAGCTCTTGTTGCAGCCGAGCTATTTCGTCCTGGGCTGTCTTCAGCTTGGAGGCATAATCTTGCTCTGCTCCTTTGGTGATAGAAGAGTCCGGTGAGACTTTTCAGTTTGTTGTGATCCAGCAGGAGGTTCTTGAAGATTTTGGTCCGAGCATTGTTGCACTCCTGAAAAAATAGAGAGATCAGTTCGGCGGAAAGAGATTTGACACGAATATTGAAGATTTACATTTCGAAGAAATCCGAGGTCTTTTTAGCACCCGAGGCCCAATTGAGTCCCGGGGACTCGGCATTGGCCTCGGGGACTCAGCATTGGAGAAATGACAAGTTTTTGAGATTCAAGCCGAGCAATTTAACTCGGTGGAGTGTCAATTGCTCAACCCGAATCTCGGGGACTGGGAATAGTAGAGTGTTTGTCATTTGGTTTCAAAAGGAAGAAAGAGAGTTGCGTAAAGAAACTTACCGATGCGTTCTTGCTGCAATCAAGGACTGCAGTCTGCATGTGTAGATAGATTGAAGGACGCTACTGGGTCCAGCTGGATGCTCAGAGGTCGGATTAGAGGAGACCTCGGCAGTGTCAGCCGAGTTCCAGTCCATGTCGTAATGCTTCTCCGAGCCTAAGTTGTTCCCGCTCTTGGTCCGGAGTTGCCCGACCTCCCAGCTGCTGGTGTTCGGCTGGATGGTAGCAGCAAAAAGAGCTCGGGAGGTGGCGACCTGAGAGCTCGAAGGCACGATCTTGGTGGAGGTGGACTTCGGCGGAGGGACATGCGACACCAGTTGGGTGCTCGCAGCCTTGGGTCCCGGTGGCGGTGGCGGCATCGGAGTTTGCTGTGGCTGTTTGGGGGGCTCAACATCGCGAGCTGAATCTTTCTGCTGCTGCTGAAGCTTTTGCTTCTGTAGTTGTTGTTGTTGTTGCTTCTTCTGCTGCTGCTGATTGCGCGCAGCTTGAGCCTTGGGGGAGAGGCGAGACTCCGGCAAGGTCTTAGTCGGAGTCTTGGCGTGATCTGACTCCGCATCCTTCTGAGGACGCGGAGGAGTCCGATCTTGGCTGGGAGCAGAGTGTCCCAGGCCTGAGTCAGAGCTCGGCGGTGGAAGCGCGGGGAGGCGACACGCACCGGGGAGGAGATGGTCCTCTCCGGGCTGTGGGTATCAACGGACTGTTCTGGAGGAGAGGCTCTGGCGGGGCTGCCGAGGTTAACCTCGGCCTCGGTTGTCTTAGATTCAACCACTGGAGGCAGTGGTGAATGTATCGAGCTGTGGCTCTGTTTGATCTGCCGAGCCGGGCTAGACGAAAAAGAAAGATTAAGTTAGAATATAAAAAACTTAACCTCGGAATAGCGTGAGAAGTAAAAAGGAGCAAGGTGACTTACGCATGTTCCTCCACGGGGCCTCGTTTCTTGTGCCTCGCCAAGATCTTCTTGGCACGCTTGGCTTTGGGCGCTGTAGTCTCCGAGGTCTTAGCAGCCTCGACATCCGAGGTACCGGGTCCTGAGCGCTTCCGGGAGGCTGCAGACGCTGGATGAAAGTTCTTATATGTCGGAGGAGCATAGGAAATTGGAATAACATCGATAGGTTCCAGAATTTGGCAATCGTCATCGTCATCATCGGGCCAATCCTGGATGGACGATCGAACTGGTGGGCGGTGCAATGGGCAATCGCGAGTCTTACCCAAGGTGGCCTTGGGAATGGGAGGTGATCCTCATGGTCCAGATCTTCAGCCTCGGCGGCGACCGGAATAGGCAGGTCGGGAGTCCACTTCTTAGAAGAAATGGGGCCATCCTCGACTTCCTGTCGAGTGAACTTCTGCAGAGGTGGCGAAGTAGAACCGAGTTAGCACAAGAATCAATACAATGTCGGGGTGAAAATGAAACCGAGGAATATTATACGCCGGGTAAGGTACACTTACTTGAGCTGGAAGGTGATCTCGGTCATAGGGCTTGACACCCCATTTCCACTTATCGGGCATGGTGGTCTTGGCGATGGCCCGGATGCGCCTCTTTACTTCGGAGTCGCTGAGTTCATGAGTGATTTCCGAGTGGGATCGTAGCGTCCACTCATGTGGCAGATCTTATGGGCCCGCGCTTGTAGAGGGTTAACTCGGCGGGTGATCATGGTGCGCAAGATGTCATCTGCTCCCCAACTTTTCTCCTGGAGTGACATCATGGTTTGATGAATCAGTAACACCTCGGGGCGTCGGGCTCGGGCTCGTAATCCCAGTTGAGTTGGGCAGTGGGGGTTCCGATGGTGAACTCCGGCAAATTGATGAGGTCTTCATTTCCCGGGTTCTTCACGTAGAAGAAGGAGCGTTGCCATTTCCGGCAAGAGTCCAGGCCCTGAATCCGAGGAAACTCAGAGGATCGCCGAGGGGAAATAGAGGCCGCCCCGCAAGCGGTCATCTCCTTGTCCGCGACCTTCTTGTTCGGGACACTTTGTTTCTTGAGCTGGAAGTACTTGGCCCATGACTCGATGCTAGGCCATAATCCGAGGTAACCCTCGGAAAAAGTTGCGTAGGCCGAGAGTTGGAGGATGGCATTGGCGGGCAAGTGGTGTGGTTGTAGCCCAAAGGTGTCCAAGAAGTCCCGGAAGAATTTCCCGGCCGGGAGTCCGAAACCACGTTCGAAGTGATCCAGGAAGACGACCCGCTCCCCGGATTCCACGTCGGGTTCGATATCTTCTTTCTTCGGAACCCGGCAGATGAGATTGGCCGGGATCCGCCGTGAATCTCGGAGGCACTTAATGTCGGCCTCCGTGACATCAGATCCCTCCCAGCCACCTCGTTCTCCAGGTGCTCCTTCCTCGGCGTGATTCGGGGCAGAAGACATGTGGACGCTTTCCTGCAGAAGAGGGAGGTTCAACCGGGGTAAGTACCTTGGACAATTCAGGATAGCCGGGGTAAATACCTCGGATCATTCGGGATAGCCGGGCTAAAGGATTTAGGCGGGAAACACGGATCTACGGAGAATGGTGAAACACAAAGATCTACCAATGAGCAAAAATAGGAGATAAAGTGCAAAACCTAGACAGGGAATGGATGAAGATCCACGAGTCAGTTAAACGGACAGAACCTATTATGGGAATGAAAGGGGAAGATCTACACCTCTTTGCACAGCAACCTATAGGAAATCTATGGCCAAGTTTATCCATGAAGATGAATGAGTTCATCACGGAGGATGAACACAACTGCTAGTGTGGACAGAGGGGAAACACTTACCGGAATCGCGTGGAGAAGATGTTGAATCGGCAGCGAGTCGACGGTGCAAGGCGCAGCGCACGTACTCCAGTGCGGCGAGGCGCTGGACGGCGGTGCGGAACGCTGCTGCAAGACGGCGGCAATGGGCGGCGGAGCTCGAAGCAGAAGGCGCTGCGGCTGGATGAAATCGAGGAGTGCGGGGAAGAAGAAATAACTCCCCCCGCTCCCCTACTTATAGAGGCTAGGGAGCGTGCAGTAAATGGCGCGTTACCGCGCAGTTACCAGGGAAGACGTGGGATCGTGTGCGGGCGAGAGTGCGTGGTTTGTGGCCGCACGATCGACCACATCGTGGGCCACAGGATGGCAACCGGCAGCGCCAGATCTTCTGTGCAGGTCAGCGCGAAAACTGAGGGTCGTGGGCGGTCAGTTAGTCAAACACTTGAGTGCGCATGTTCACTGTTTGGTGGGTCCGGCTGACGAAGGCGGCGTGTGGTCAGGACCTGTCTTTCAAAGGTCCGGATTTCAGGGTCCGGGCAGAGATTCTTCGCCACGTGCCCCGGAAAATCTCGAGGCAAGATTGTGCTGAGTCAAACAGTTCGGAAAGGTCATATTGCAGATCAACCTCGGATTAGATTATGGTCTATGGGAAGTACCTCGGCAGAGCTATATTTGAGGTCGGATTTAGAGGTGCTGCCTTGCTTATTTTGAACCTGCTACGGCCCTCCATCCGAGTTCGTAGGACCGCACCAGCTTCGGGGACTAATGTCGGGGGGCTACCCCCGGGTAGGGTCAAGGCTTGGCATAAGTTGAGTTTAAAGATGTGCCGAGGTACGGAAAGGGCCGACCTGTTTGGGCCTGGGAGTGTCCAAGCTTTATCTAGACCTGGAGAATATAAAGACCGACCTGTCTTGGCCCAGAGGGGTCCGAGGTATCCCGTTGGCATGGGCCGACGTTCATAATCCGAGCTATGATCAGCCGACCTAACTACCTCGGTGCCATGATTGGTATTGTGAGTGCAGGAGAAGCTATTTGAAGGAAGTAAGGTCCGACCTGGTCAGATCTTAGGCGCAAGACCCGAGGTAAGGAGCCCGACACATCTGTGCCGGGCCAACCAAGGCAAGAAGCCGTAGGTCGGGCAGGAGTCAATGCTCCTGTCACTTCCTGCCTGACACAAGAGCGTCTGACACGCGCGGCGCCCGGCAGAGGCGTGCTCCGGGTTCTGCGGGGCAGCACGTCTCTGATCGCTGACCACGCGAGATCTGGGGAAAGGCTACGAGGTAGCTCAGCCAGGCCACGTCCTGTCTCTGTCAGAGGAGACATCCTAGCTCTACTGTGGTGATGCAGGGGATGGGTGATGTCTACGTGTGCTTCTATTCTTGTAGACAGTGTTAGGCCTCCAAGAGCAGAGGTTTGTAGAACAGCAGCAAGTTTCCCTTAAGTGAATCACCCAAGGTTTATCGAACTCAGGGAGGTAGAGGTCAAAGATATTCCTCTCAAGCAACCCTGCAATTAAGATACAAGGAGTCTCTTGTGTCCCCAACACACCCAATACACTTGTCAGATGTATAGGTGCACTAGTTCGGCGAAGAGATAGTGAAATACAAGTGATAGGGATGATTATAAGTAGTAACTGCAATCTGAAATAAAGATGGCAGCAAGCAAACATGTAGCAGAACTTGTTGTAAACGGTGTTTCAATGCTTAGAAACAAGGCCTAGGGATCATACTTTCACTAGTGGACACTCTCAACAATGATCTCATAACTGAATAAGTAAAAGCTACTCTTAAACACTCTCTTGTTGGATAACAAACACCATTCATTGTGTAGGGCTACAAAAGCACACCTCAAACCGGAGTAAACAAGCGCCACAACGTCATAAAGGAATCACACACGGTGCACACACTGTCACCTTTACACCGTGGAGAGTACCGGAGTTCATATTAAAGTAACCTATAGAGTGCATAATAGATAAAGAGTAACATCTACATATTCAACTAGATTAGCACAACTGAACACAAGTAAATACTGCTCGGGATTATTCTCCTTCTTGATAACACAAGAGTACTACGTGTAGGGCTGCAAAAGCACTCCTCAAAATCTGAGTAAACAAACACCACAGTTCCCAAGAACAAGCCATGATAGATATCTAAATTATTCATAGAGTCACACAAGTACCCACACTGTCACCTTGATACCGTGTTGTCACAATGACTCCAGAAACTAGACAAAATCACTTGAGTAGCATAAACATTATTAATGTATTCAGCGATACTAGCAATACACACGATCACATAAAGATCACGCCATGTGAGAGAGAGAAGAACCACGTAGCTATCGGTAGAGCCCTCAGCCTCGGGGGAGAACTACTCCCTCCTCATCATGGGAGTCAGCAGCGGCGATGAAGATGGCGATGGAGTTGATGGAGATGGCTCCGGGGGCAATTCCCCGTCCCGGCAGGGTGCCAGAACAGGAACTTCTGACCCCCGAAACGAGGTCTCGCGATGGCGACGGCGCTGCGGAAGTCTTTCTGGAGTATTAGATATATATCTAGGGTTTTCACGTCGGGGGACTAAATAGGCGAAGGGGCAACGTCGGTGGAGGTCCTGGGCTCCCTCCTCACCTCCCGGCGCTGGAAAAATAAGGACGTGGCCTTTTGTTTCGTGCAATTCCGAGAATATTCGCAGAAGTACTTTTCTGAAACCAAAAACAGCAGAAAACAGGGAACTGGCACTGTGGCATCTTGTTAATAGGTTAGTCCCAGAAAAATGCATAAAAGTGATATGAAGTGTATATAAAACATGTAGCAATTGGTATAATATAAGCATGGAACATCAGAAATTATGGATACGTTGGAGACGTATCAAGCATCCCCAAGCTTAGTTCTACTCGTCCTCGAGTAGGTAAAACGATAACAACAAATAATTTCTGAGGAGACATGCTTTCACACAATCTTGATCATAATATTGCTAGGCTCATGTCATGAATGAAGTGACTCAAAGCAATGGTCTATAGTTTGCTAACAGATAGATAAAGAGTAAACAATGAATCATATAAGCAAAAACTTTTCATGAATAGTACTTTCAAGACAAGCATCAAAAAGTTTTGCATAAGAGGTAACTCATAAAGCAATAGATTCAAAGTAAAAGGCATTGAAGCAACACAAAGGATGATTAAGTTTCAGCATTTGCTTTCAACTTGTAACATGTATATCTCATGGATAGTTGTCAACATAAAGCAATATAACAAGTGCAATAAGTAAACATGTAAGAATCAATGCACACAAAGTTGACACTAGTGTTTGCTTCTAAGATAGAAAGGAGTAGGTAAACTGACTCAACATAAAGTAAAAGATAGGCCCTTCGCAGAGGGAAGCAGGGATTAAATCATGTGCTAGAGCTTTTTAAGTTTTCGAAAGCATATAGAGAGCACAAAATAAGTATTTGAGAGGTGTTTGTTGTTGTCAACGAATGGTAGTGGGCACTCTAACCCCCTTGTCAACCAGACTTTCAAGAGCGGCTCCCATGAAGGACGTTATCTCTACCAGCAAGGTAGATCATCCCTCTTCTCTTTTGTTTACACATGTATTTTAGTTTCTTTATAGATGACACTCCTCCCAACCTTTTGCTTACACAAGCCATGGCTAACCGAATCCTCGGGTGCCTTCCAACATTCACATACCATGGAGGAGTGTCTATTTGCAAATTAAGTTGCTTACTGATAAATCAGGGCAAAACATGTGAAGAGAATTATTAATGAAAGTTGTAATTAATTGGGGCTGGGCACCCCGTTGCCAGCTCTTTTTGCAAATTATTGGATAAGCGGATGTATATGCCACTAGTCCATTGGTGAAAGTCTGTCAGAAGTAAATGACAAGATTGAAAGATAAAACACCACATACTTCCTCATGAGCTATAAAACATTGACACAAATAAGGAGTAATAAAGTTTTGAATAGTTTAAAGGTAGCACATGAAATATTTACTTGGAATGGCAGGAAATACCACATAGTAGGTAGGTATGGTGGACACAAATGGCATGGGTTTTGGCTCAAGTTTTGGATGCACGAGAAGCATTCCCTCTCAGTACAGAGTTTAGGCTAGCAAGGTTGTTTGAAGCAAACACAAGTATAAACCGGTACAGCAAGAATCACATAAAAACATATTGCAAGTATTATAAGACTCTACACTGTCTTCCTTGTTGCTCAAACATTTTACCAGAAAATATCTAGACCTTAGAGAGAACAAATATGCATCCCAAGTCTCAACAAGCTCTACGGTAGTTCTCCACTACTAGGCTTTAACTACATGATGCAAGAGCTTAAACATGATCTACTTGAGAGCTCAAAACAATTGCAAAGTATCAAATCGAAACAAGACAATGATCTACAAGAATGCATATGTCTTTTCCAATACCAACTACTACATGTAGCATTTTCTTTCTTCCAAACAAACACCAATCAATTTATTTAAACATAAACTCTCCAAATGATAATATAATGCAGCAAGAGAGTATTTATAAACAAGTGCTAACAGCTCGAAGAGATGCATGAAAAACAGGAGCTAAAAGCACTGCAGTAGCTAGTTAAGAATACTCAACAAATATAAGTGAAGAACATGAGTATTCACATGAAAAAGCGGAGCGTGTCTCTCTCCCACACAAGGATTGCTAGGATCCGAATTTATTCAAACAAAAACAAAAAAAACAAAAAAAAGCACACAGACGCTCCAAGTAAAGCGCATAAGATGTGAAAGAATTAAAATATAGTTTCACTAGAGATGACCTGATAAGTTGTTGATGAAGAAGGGGAGGCATCCCCAAGCTTAGACGCTTGAGTCTTCTTGAATATGCAGGGATGAACCACGGGGGCATCCCCAAGCTTAGGCTTTTCACTCTTCTTGATCATATAATATCATCCTTCTCTCTTGATCCTTGAAAACTTCCTTCACACCAAACTCGAAATAGTTCTCATTAGAGGGTTAGTGCATAATCAAAAATTCTCATATTCTGTGATGACACAATCATTAAAGCTCTGGACATTAGCTACAGCCACCAATGCTTTGTGGAGCAAAGAAATCCACTTACACATCGTAAAAGAGCGAATGCAAAACAAAAGGCAGAATCTGTCAAAAACAGAACAGTCTGTGAAGACGAATTTTTTCGAGGCACTTAAGTTGCTCAGATGGAACAGGTCCAGTTTAATGAAAGTTGCGTACATATCTGAGGAAGATGCGTGATTTTTTAGAATTTTTATTTTTCTGCAGAGAAAAGCTCAAATTCGTGACAGCTAAAAATCTGTTTCTGCGCAGAAATCCAAATCTTGCATCAACTTTCAATAAAAGACTTTACTTGGCACAACAATGCAATAAAATAAAGATACAAAGGAGTTGCTACAGAAGTAACAAGCACCTTGACTCAAAACAAAAAGAAAAGCAAAAATAACAGAAAATAAAAACGATGGGTTGTCTCCCATAAGCGCTTTTCTTTAAAGCCTTTTAGCTAGGCATAGTGATTTTGATAATGCTCTCATATGTATAAGAGTTGAATATAAGAGAGCATCAAAAAGCAAATACCAAACACATTTAAGTCTAACCCACTTCCTATGCAAAGGAATCTTGTAAGAAAACAAATTATTGAAGCATGAAGCTACTAGCATAGAAAGACAAAACAAGTGCAACTTCAAAAATTTCAACAAAAAGAGAGGAGACTTGATATTATTGAGATATATGAATCCATGTCTCCCTCTCTCATAAAAACTTTCAGTAGCATCATTGATAAAATCCACAATATAACCATCACATGAAACATTCTTACCATGATCCATATGCACAAAAGTATCAATATTTTCCACACAAGAAAAGTTCTTCTCATTAATAACAATGGGGCAGGATCATCATAAAGAACTCTAACATGATAGACAAGTTGTATATTAAAGGGATGGTTTTGGGTAATCCTCCATAACTATGACAAGTTTCATGAGGATGACTGTAATTATAACCTATGTCATAGTATTCTTTATAATAATTATCAAAGACTGGAGGCATAGTATCATCATAAGCAATAGAATAGTTATCTTCCAAACTGTGTTCATCGTAAACATATCATTATTTTTAGAAGGAGATGTATCAACATATAATCATCAGTAGCAAAAGGATTTTCAAACACCTCATCCCCAAGCTTAGAGCTTTTCATATCATCATTGGAAGAAACATGGATAGTACTAATAGTATGGCAATTATTAATATCATCATTTTCAGAATTGGTACCCCAAAGATTTTCAATATCAAAAGTAGTTTCATTTTCCCAATCATGATCACTAATATAAGTAACAGGCATAGGTTCATCATCAAGTTCAGAATCATCGAATTCAGAATTATAAGTATCAATTGTAACAGGAGCAACAAGTTTGGGAGAAGATACCGTTTCCTCTCTCCTTTTACTCCTCTTCTTCTTCTTTCCCCTCTTCTTTTTATCTTTAGGAGGGAGAGGTTTGAAAGGAAGCTCCTCCACATAACCTGGTTTAGTATTAGAGACAATGGAAGAAACTTGGGGGGACTCCTCTCTTTCATTAATGAGAACAAAACACATATTAGTCCTGTCATACTTTGGTAAAGTCTCATCCTTTATAATATTTTGTATGTAGGTGTTAGCATGGCAATTATTAACACAATAGAGATAACATCCATGCAACACACTATTCATATCAAGATCACTCATATCTAACAAGGAAGTTTTTCTTGATAACTCTTCACACCCCAAAAATAATGTAAGTTCATCATGTTGATTAGGAGTGATCATGTTATCACAATACAAATTTGCAGTAATTGGATTCGAAAGGCTATTATCATGACCTGAACATTGAAAATTAAAATGACCCACTTCATAGCAAAGTTCACAAATAAAAGGATGGAGGTCACAAACTTTTTCACCAAGATCTCTTAGAGCCTTGTACCATGTTCTAGTTTTTTCATTCCTATGATAGATACAATATTCATCTTCGATTTGATTAATTCCACAAGGTCTATGCATTCCACAAAAATTAACATGCTTATAAGAAATAGTATTTTCAGAAGTTTGAGCATGTTTATTGCAATCATTAACAACAATTTCATTTTCCATGCAAGTGTCTTTGAAAGGTTCATGATACACGTCCCAATTTTCTTTAGGAACATTAATATGAGAAGCAAAGGTTCTAAAACAATCAACAATAATTTGAGAATCAAGACCATATTTAGCACTAAGCTCTTGAAAACTAGCAGTTTCAACGAAAGACTTAATGCAATCATATTCATAGTTTATACCTGATTCTTTACCTTTGTCATTCTCCCAATCCTCAGCATTGTTTTGAATTCTTTCAAGAAGATCCCATCTAGCTTCAACCTTCTTGCTTGTGAAAGAACCATGTGAACATGCATCTACATAATCCTTGTAATGACCTGAAAGCCTTGCATAAAAATTAGTAACAATTATTTCCTCAGAAAGCTCATGGTTAGGACATTTGAGTATTAATGTTTTCAGCCTTCCCCAAGCTTGAGCAATGCTTTCTCCATCATGAGGGTAAAAATTATAAATGTAATTCCTATCTAGATGCACTTCATGAAGAGGATAAAATTTAGAGTAAAAGAGAGATTCAAGCTGTTTCCAATTCGAAGGTTGTTCATCCAGCAGCCTATACCATTCCTTTGCTTTGTCCTTAAGTGACAATGGAAATAGTTTCCTCATGACATTTTCTCTTGATAAACCTGCAACCTTAAATAACTCACAAAGTTCTGTAAGTTTCGACAAGTGAGCACTTGGATGGATTGATCCATCCCCTGCATACTGATCATTCATAACCCTTTCAACAATTTTCATAGGTATTTTAAAAGAAATACTTTCAACAGGTGGATTTGGAATATCACAAACATCATTAGAATTATCACATATTGGAGACAAAGCATTATCAAGGCAAAATAATTCCTCCATAGCTGAGGAGCAAAAAAGATTATTTTCATATAAACTAGCTTCCCCAAGCTTAGGCTTTTCCACAGCCTTAGCAATAATGGTGTCCAAAGAATTTATACTAATAACATTACTACCACTATTATGCAAACAAGCCTCCATAGGTTTTTTAATTTTCTCTTCAAAAGCATCATGTCCTAATTCCATATAAAGTTCATAGAGATCTCTAATTTTTTTGTTGTTTTCCATTAAGCCTAACTAGTGAAAATAAAAACAAGAAACAAAAAGAAATAATTGCAGAATCTAAAGGAGATACCTTCCAACGCTTACCTCCCCGGCAACGGCGCCAGAAAATAGCTTGATGTCTACGTGTGCTTCTATTCTTGTAGACAGTGTTGGGCCTCCAAGAGCAGAGGTTTGTAGAACAGCAGCAAGTTTCCCTTAAGTGAATCACCCAAGGTTTATCGAACTCAGGGAGGTAGAGGTCAAAGATATCCTCTCAAGCAACCCTGCAATTAAGATACAAGAAGTCTCTTGTGTCCCCAACACACCCAATACACTTGTCAGATGTATAGGTGCACTAGTTCGGCGAAGAGATAGTGAAATACAAGTGATAGGATGATTATAAGTAGTAACTGCAATCTGAAATAAAGATGGCAGCAAGCAAACATGTAGCAGAACTTGTTGTAAACGGTGTTTCAATGCTTAGAAACAAGGCCTAGGGATCATACTTTCACTAGTGGACACTCTCAACAATGATCTCATAACTGAATAAGTAAAAGCTACTCTTAAACACTCTCTTGTTGGATAACAAACACCATTCATTGTGTAGGGCTACAAAAGCACACCTCAAGCCGGAGTAAACAAGCGTCACAACGTCATAAAGGAATCACACACGGTGCACACACTGTCACCTTTACACCGTGGAGAGTACCGGAGTTCATATTAAAGTAACCTACAGAGTGCATAATAGATAAAGAGTAACATCTACATATTCAACTAGATTAGCACAACTGAACACAAGTAAATACTGCTCAGGATTATTCTCCTTCTTGATAACACAATAGTACTACGTGTAGGGCTGCAAAAGCACTCCTCAAAGTCTGAGTAAACAAACACCACAGTTCGCAAGAACAAGCCATGATAGATATCTAAATTATTCATAGAGTCACACAAGTACCCACACTGTCACCTTGATACCGTGTTGTCACAATGACTCCAGAAACTAGACAAAATCACTTGAGTAGCATAAACATTATTAATGTATTCAGCGATACTAGCAATACACACGATCACATAAAGATCACGCCATGTGAGAGAGAGATGAACCACATAGCTACTGGTAGAGCCCTCAGCCTCGGGGGAGAACTACTCCCTCCTCATCATGGGAGTCAGCAGCGGCGATGAAGATGGCGATGGAGTTGATGGAGATGGCTCCGGGGGCAATTCCCCGTCCCGGCAGGGTGCAAGAACAGGAACTTCTGACCCCCGAAACGAGGTCTCGCGATGGCGACGGCGCTGCGGAAGTCTTTCTAGAGTATTAGATATATATCTAGGGTTTTCACGTCGGGGGGACTAAATAGGCGAAGGGGCAATGTCGGTGGAGGTCCTGGGCTCCCTCCTCGCCTCCCGGCGCTGGAAAAATAAGGACGTGGCCTTTTGTTTCGTGCAATTCCGAGAATATTCGCAGAAGTACTTTTCTGAAACCAAAAACAGCAGAAAACAGGGAACTGGCACTGTGGCATCTTGTTAATAGGTTAGTCCCAGAAAAATGCATAAAAGTGATATGAAGTGTATATAAAACATGTAGCAATTGGTATAATATAAGCATGGAACATCAGAAATTATGGATACGTTGGAGACGTATCAATGGGCAGGCCATGTCCTGTCCCTGACAGGAGCACGATGATGACCAAATCAGAGGCATGGCAACAGTGTTCAGCAAGGGGCACAACGGTAACTCGGCTGGCATATATAATGGGCTCCAACCCCTCCTGCGTGAGGGATCGATCGACAGAGGGAGAGAGGGATCGATCGACAGAGGGAGAGAGGGATCAATCAAGAGAAAGAAACCTCTGAATCCCCGGAGACACCTCGGATCCAAGCTCAGAGTTCCTTTTTCCCCCCTTGTAGCTTCATCTTCTACCTCAAGTTCTCACCATTGTATCATCACACAGCTCGAGGAGCGGCTTGTACTTGTCACCTTGAGGTATACACCAAGTAGGATAGTGCTGCAGTAGGGGTGTTACCTCCACAAGAGGGCCCCGAAGCAGGGTACATCGTGGTGTGCTTTGTGTTCTTGGTTTCTTGGTTTCTAGTTCATGTTCTTGCGGTTTCTTGCGTGTTCTTGCTTGTGCACTTCTTGAGTGCATAAACCCTCACCGGATTCCCCCAACGACCATTCGGCCCCATCTTAGCCATACCTATGGCATCTGCCGTGATCCCACCATGACAGATTACCAAGATTAAGAGTTCAAAGGACAACATGCAGTCCAACAAACATATAAGAATGAGAATAAAAGCTGTCAGACATTTGAGAAACTCCGGAGTAATAGCGTTGGATTATATCCAGTCGGCTAAGAATCTGGCAGATCCCTTTACAAAAGGGCTATCACGTGTTGTGATAGAAAATGCATCGAGGGAGGTGGGTATGAAACCCACATGAGTTGCCATGATAGTAACCCAACCTATGTGATCGGAGATCCCGTGAAGTAGGACATGGGGAAACAAGCTAGTGGTTAACTGAGGAGAGTAATTTTACTAACCCACTCCGTTGGAGATGCACTACTCTCGGTAACTGTATGGCAGGTTGACATTTGTCTTAATGTGTTCCAAGGCTTTGTATAAGCAAGATGCTATCCTACAGAGCGATCTTTGGAGGAACACACCTATATGAGTCTGACTGCCGGTCACAGTTTATGAGATTGGGTTGATCTCTAGTAAGTTCATGAATAGGTCAGGAGTGTGACTAATATGCTCCACCCGAGGGTCAGCCTTCGGCAGTCTAGTACTAGTAAGACGTTTGGTGAAACTATTTTACGCCAAATTGACAATTCAAGGCATAGTCCATTGTCAGTTGTGAAGGAGTGTAGCTATTCGCTCTAGGTGGAGCTCAACCTTAACAGGTCTCCACTGAAAATACTGGTATATCAAAAACAGTGTTTGGAACAAAAGACAATATCATGGGTCTTTGGGATCTGGTGGGGGATTGCTGAAATATTGGGTGGGCTTTGGGCCCATTAGCATTTCCAGAAAAATTCCTAAAGGCCCATGTTGTGGCAAATGGTGGAAGTTTAGTCCCACATGGCTAGTTTAGAGAGATGTACACCAACTTATAAGGTGAACTCTTCTCCACCATGTATGAGGTGTTGGCTGTGAAGAGAAGGGAGGCGTTCTACACGCGCGCTCCTCCTCCTCCGCCGCCCGCCTCGTCACGTCACGTCACGACGCGAGTTGCGGGAATCTCGCCGAGCCGAGCTTATCTTTTTATCACGCAGGAAAAATGTGAGCGGCAACAGAAACGTTTTTGTCTTAATGGCGTTAATGGAGAATGAATGTGAGATGAAACGTTCTGTCTTAAGTGCTCTTAAGTACGGGCGTTTCGAGTCTCTTAATTCTCCCCTTAATTGCGTGCGTTTCCGTTGGCCTTTCGCCTGTGTGTGTGCCTATATGAGAGGTCGCTCCTCTCCAGCAGATACACAACAGAAAGATCTCATCTGCTCGCACCGCCACCATAGTTCCTCTCGCTGTTGTTGCCACCGCTGATCCCATCTCGTCCACCGCGTACACGGCTGACGGAGAGCAGGCCTCCGAAACCCCGCCTCTCCACATCCTGTACGGGAGAGGGGCGATTAGGTTTTTGGGGAGCGTCTCCTACGCGACTGCTCGCCGTTGTTCGTCTTCTTCAACTACATCTGCATCAACTACGTCCGTGTCGCCTTCATCATCGCCATGGCCACCGACACCGACAAGGAGCAAGCTGCTGCTGACAAGAGGATCGCCGACGAAGCCACCGCCTCTGCTGCTGCTGCTGCTGCTGCTGCGGCTAACTGGCCTACTGGAGGGTATAACATGTTTATCCTCTGATGTTTATTTCCATGTCTGCAGTACTAGTAATTTCCGTAGATGTTTCTACTATATATCTAGTACATGCTTATATCATCAAGTTTCAGTACGTCATCAGCACTGTTTACGTCATGTTCATGATTTATTCTTGGATTAATTTAATCGAACAATTGCTTAAATACTCAACAGTATGTCTGAAATATTTTATAATAGTCTTTTACAGTAAAACACGACTTTTGTAGGGAAAAATAGTTCAGCAATAAAGAAAAGTTTGAATCTATGGGTGTATTTCCCTATCGAAAAGGATTCGGAGTTTTCATCCGCCTTTCTTTTTTTTGAGGAAAGGATCCGATTCGTATAATGAGGTAGCTCATACACTTTACAGAAAAGTCCAACAAAGAAACAGAAAACACAAAAGGACCCCCACAAAGTGCAAAAACCACCCTAAGCTACCAAGATGAACCACAATCGGATCCGCCTTTCTTTATCAACAGACGATGGTGATCACCAATTCACCATAAACAAGTTGGAGGATCCAATTCAAAATTACGTGCTTGCAAGTGGCACTAAGAAGAGTGGCACGAGAAATAGTTGTGCTCCTTGCCGAATTTGTTACTGCAGGTAACGATCTACTGGCTCCACGGCTCGACTAGGCAGGCACGCTGCGCCTTGGACAGCGTGAACACAAACCTTGCCGGCGTAGGGCTGGTACTAGAAGGGAAGCAAGACAAGATTGAAAGCCGGGGCATTGTATTTGCTAGGCGGAAAAACATTCAAAGACAGTCCAACTTATTAACTAGCCGGCGTAGGGGGATATCGATGTGATAATAGAGTGGCTTGGTTCCCGGTTGCCTCCCAAGCCTATAGCTAGCTATCTCCAACATGCATGGAGAGGTCAAGAGACCATGGTACATCATGGTCGATGAGCTCGCTATGTTCACCATATATAGTTGGAACATTCATTGGTGCAATGCATTATGGTACAAAAAAAGAAAAGACTACTATAGTTGCTTTCTGCTAGCTTCTCAAAATAACGCCATCGTCTGCAGTTTGTAGAGATGCCCTAGTGCCAATGGCTCATTAATGCAATCCAACCAAAAAAAATTCAGAAAAGATGCAGTAAAATGTCAATTACTTGGCGTTATGACCTTTTTGGTAGGAGGTAAAGGCGACCACATCCTTGGGGTCCTTGGGGTTCCTATGGAATTTGACCCGAGTGGGTAGAGATTGGTTACGTTTCTTTAGACATCTCCACTGGCATACCCCCTAAGGCCCCTATAAGCTCAATGGGTTCTGGACTAAAAAAAGGTTTCCGGCAGTACGCTCACCAGTCTGGGCCACCCAACAAACTCTCTCGTACCCCTCATGGCCACACCCAATTTCTGGGCCCTACTTGGGGGCGTGGACAACGCTCGGACACGCCATCCAATAGGCAGGCCTCTCATGTCATAAGCATGGAGCAGCAGAAGCCGGTAGCCATTTGCGCGCCCACTCCATGCTCTATCCCATCGTAGTTTACCCAATCTTCCATCGAATCATGTTGTCGCCGCCACCCCTTATCATCGACAACTCTAGCCAGGAGTCCATATCAACCACCTAGGCTGACTCGCCGCTGCTCTCAGTTCTCGTTTGCTCCACAACAGCTCGTTCTTCAAGCGGTTGAGACTATCAACCTTCCGCCCCGCACGCAAGGTGTTCAGTGCCAAATAGTTGTTTTGCTTGAAATTATTTGCCTTGTTTCATTGTTACTAAATAGGTTAGCAATAATGAGATCATGTTTTTCTAAATGATGGAAGAATATGCCAACCTTGCACCCGTTGACGAAGAGAATCTGGTACTCACTATTCTTTTAGCTGCGTAGCATGAGTTGGAAGCCACTCCCAAGCACGGAGGATCGAGGCCGGAGTAGCTAGCCAACAATAACCGTGAAAAATCAATGGGTCATGTGCTGTAATGCAATGAGTAATATTCAAAGAACTCAGCTAACGATCTGATTCTGTTTTGTCGGGGCTTTGGGATGAACAAGGATGTTCATGCGCATTGTGCATGGTGTTAGTAATATGATGACTATCTCGAGCTGAAAAAAGATTATACCAAACATTTTGGATTCCTATCCCTTCAGAAATGTTGAATGAATTTGCTTAGTGGAGTTGGAAGCCACTTCCAAGCGCGGAGGATCGAGGCCGGAGCAGCTAGCCAACAATAACCGTGAAAAATCAATGGGTCATGTGTTGTAAATTTGTAATGCAATGAGTAATTTTCTAAGAACTCAGCTAACGATCTGATTCTGTTTTGTCAGGGTTTTGGGATGAACAAGGATGTGTTCATGCGCGTTGTGCATGGTGTCAGGAATATGATGACTATCTCGAGCTGAAAAAATATTATACCAAACGTTTTGGATTCCATCCATTCAGAAATGTTGAATGAATTTGCTTAGTTATTTGAAATTACCGATGAGATCTCTTAAGTAACTTAAGATTCAAACGGTGACATACATCCGCAGGGATTTCTTGTGTTGTCGTGTGTCAATAATAGAGTTGCATGTAGATGCTTTCGTCAGGGGCTATGTATTTGTAAAGTCGGCATGCATATTTTGCTCTTTTGATGATATTTTTTGTTTCAGTGAATTCTACTTTTACCCTTTAGTTGTGTATGTGTGATACTAATTAACATCTTGTCAAAAAATTGTCTAGATTAACTCTAATATAAACTTTGGACTCTCTTTTTTGTGATTCATATATGTTGAACAAGATGTGAGTGATGATTGAGTCTCACAATTAGCAGGACGACGGAGAGTAATAGAACATATGGTGAACAATAGGCTGCACCTGATCGTCGATTAAGCCATCTGATCTTTACATATATCTTTCATGCCACATCGACCTAGCATGCAGATCTTATCTAACAACACGTCGAATGCTAACATGGGGTAAACACCATGTTCAAATTTCCTAAATGAAGCACTTCAGCAAACTTTTCACTAAATGGGGAAATATGTGTCACAAATGACTATAGGTAAAAAGTAAAATTCACTCTTTTTTATTCCAACAAATTAGTCTTAATTTGTTTGCCATGTATGCAACTTTAAGCTCAGCTATCTTTCGTCTAAGTTAACTTCTGTAAGTCACACCGTGCCTATCAAGATGACAAAGACATATCGAGAATTCCGACTATGCGAGAAGAAATGGTGCGGACAAAGTTCAATATGTTAATCGATGTATGTCTAAAATGTCTTATAATAGTATTTTATAATAAAGTACAAGTTTGAATCCATTGTATTTCCATATCGAAAAGGACCCGAGAGTTCTTATCCACCTTCCTTTATCAAGAGACTATGGTGATCACCATAAACAAGTTGGTGGATCCAATTCAAATTGCGTGATTGCAAGAGATTGCAAGAGAAGCCGCGCGATAATAGTTGTGCTCGTTGCTGAATCGTTCACTGCAGGTAACGATCTACAGGCGCCACGGCTCGACTAGGCAGGCACGCGCGCTTTGGACAGCGTGAGCACAAACCTTGCGGCTGTGGGGCTGGTCGTGGAAGAGAAACGAGACAAGAGTGGAAAGCTACGAGATTGGATTTGCTAGACGGAAACACTAGCGCTCACAACCCTACTTAACTAGCCGGATTATGGGGATATCGATGTGATAATAGAGCGTCTTAGTTCCCGGTTGCCTCTCAAGTCTATAGCTATCTATCTCCACATGCATGGAGAGATCATGTTGTTGCATGGTCGATGAGCTAGCCATGTTCATCATATATAGTTGTAACTTGCACTCCAACCAATAATTTTCAGATAAGATGGGAAAGGTGAAGTACTTGGCGTTATAGCATGTTTCAGTTTGGCGGAAGGTAATTAAACAGGAGGCGACCATGGCCTTGGGTTCTATATAGCCTTTTCGGCAGCCGCGTCGGACAGGAGCGCTGCTGGATGTGCTGGCCTATTAGAAGCGGCTCTTCCACGACGGCCTTGGGGTTCTTATAAATCCCCGAGTAGACAGGAATTGGGTGCATTTCTTTATCCATAGTTATTACTCCCTCTATATCAAAATAGCATTTTTGGATCCACATATATTTAGACATGTTCATGTGCAAGATTCACATGTCTAGATACATGTGAGTGCAAAATGATAAAACATCTTATATTTTGATACAGGGGAGTAGTTTCCAATCCTAGTTTTTCTTACTCCATCCGTTTGTCTCAAGTAAATCTGAGACATTTATTTTGAGATAGAGGGAGTAGATGATTTCCATCCTAGTTGAGCTTATGTAACCTGGAGTAGTTGAGTTCACGGATCGTGTTGGAGTGTTGGTTGGGACTTGGGAGCATGTGCAGAGCCAGTAAAAGCCAAGGCTCAGCTCACCGCCTCACCAGTCACCGCCTCACACGGATCGTGTTGGAGTGTTGGTTTTTGTTGCGTTTTTCCAGAGCCAGACCCTGACGAGTCGAGTAGCCTAAAAATGATGTGATGCAGGAAACCAAACTCGTGCGTAGTATTTCTACTCCTGTACACATCCATATCAGCATGTTCGTTTTTTACTTTTTTGAAAGACGGGATTTTGTGTCCTGTGCACATCCATACCAGTTTTTTTTCGAGAGTAGCACATCCATACCATTTTTTTTTTTTTTGACATGCACATCTATACCAGTTGATTGTGCTTGTGCAGCATGGTCGTTCGTGTGGGACTTTTCGGGCCAATAAAGACAACACGAGTAAAGGCACCGGCTCAGCTCACCCGCACCTCCTCGCCTCACCACCCAAGCAGTAGCGACCATGGCGTCCAACGCCGCACCCACCGTCCACGACGAGCTGGTCCACGAATTCCCCCCGCTACTCCGAGTCTACAAGAACGGCCGCATCGAACGCCCGCTAGACGCCCCGCCCGTCGCGCCCGGCCTCGACCCCTCCACCGGCGTCGAATCCAAGGACGTCAGCCTCGGCGTCTACTCCGCCCGCTTCTACCTGCCCCCGTCCGCGGCAACCACCGGGGCCAAGCTCCGCGTCATCGTCTACATCCACGGCGGCGGCTTTGTGGCCGGGTCCGCCAAGTCCCCCATCTACCACCGCTTCCTCAACGAGCTCACCTCCGCCTGCCCAGCCCTCGGCGTCTCCGTCGACTACCGCGTCGCCCCGGAGCACCCGCTCCCGGCGGCGTACGACGACTGCCTCGCCGCCCTAGGCTGGGTCCTCTCGGCGGGGGACCCCTGGATCGCGGCGCACGGCGACCTGGGCCGCGTCTTCCTGGCCGGTGACAGCGCCGGCGGCAACATCTGCCACCACCTCGCCATCCAGCCGGACGTCGCGCGCCTCAAGGGCGCGGTGCTGATCCACCCCTGGTTCTGGGGCTCCGAGGCCGTGGGCGAGGAGACGCGCGACACCGCGGCGCGCGCCCGTGCCATTGGACTGTGGATGTTCGCGTGCCCCGGCACGAGCGGCGCGGACGACCCACGGGCCAACCCCATGGCTCCCGGCGCGCCGGGGCTGGAGGCTCTGGCGTGCGAGAGGGTCATGGTGTGCACGGCGGAGGGCGACTTCCTCAGGTGGCGCGGCCGCGCGTACTCGGAGGCGGTGACCGCGGCAATGGGCGCCGGCGAGCAGGTGGTGGAGCTGCTGGAGACGGAGGGGGAGGGGCACGTCTTCTACCTCTTCAAGCCCGACTGCGACAAAGCCAAGGAGATGCTTCACAGGATCGTCGCCTTCGTTAACGCAGCGTGATGTGCGCGGCCGCTTACCAGGCCCGATTGCAACTCTGATGAGTTTAGTCATGGCAAGAACGCCATTCCGGGACTTCTATAATTTGATGAAATAAAATGGATGATTTGGATGCGGCTTGTTAGGCTAAAGAGCCTTTTCGAATTAAGGAGCTCACGGTCAATCAATTTCACATTCAATGGAACTGATGAAGTGATGATACACAAGTTTCAGCCCCACCGTGCACACTATGACTTAAAATACTTTGAGATTCCTAAGCTTAAGTAACGACACAATCTGATACATTTGAAAAACACCAAACTTTGATTACTCTGTAACTGAAAAGTCTATCAAAACTACTAGAGCAACAAGTTCAGCTTAAGCAATGACATAATCTGTTCATGCCCTTTTTTTTCAAAAAAATCAAGTGTCGCTGTCAGTATGAAATTCTCTAGGTAGATGTTTGCTTCACGGATCTCATTACATAAATTGTGCCACTCGTTGCAATCAAAAGTGTTTTGTAGGGCACATGTGCAGCTAACTTTTTTGCTGTACTCACACGAACCAAAAGTACCAATCATAGTAGCACAAAGTCATCAAAGTGACAACAATTATGTAGGATCTCACTCAAAGTACCTGTCAAACAATCACCAATATTGTATCATATAAACATGATTAAGTTCGGTGTTTTTCAAATGCATCATCTGTTTGCGTGTGCATTATTAGTTCTATGGGACTTCGATTGTGCCTATTCAGAATTCTAATGATCAAAGATGTGTTTCTCAGTTTACCTTCACTTCTAAGTTTGAACTTCAATTTTTCCAAAATAGAAATTTTCGTTTTGAACATTGGCACAATCATCAAAATGGAAAGTCCGTTCTGTGATTTTTGTTGCATTAGACTCATATAAGTCTCACACAATTATGCATTGTGAAAAATATATTAGTATTTAAGATGAATTGTGCATATGATTATAAGCATCAAACATCAATATATTTAAAGATGCATCAATCAATGCACAGGCTAGGACTTTTCTTTTTTTTTAAATATATTTAAAGATGTTAGCAGGAAAAGTTTGAGTTAATCACTAGTAGGAGAATGCCTTTTAGTGGCGCACCAAAAATACATTCTATGGCGCATGGTGGGTGCGCCACAGAAATCTCGCCACAAAAATAATAATTATGTGGCGCACGTCCCTCATGCGCCACAGAAAAGTGCAAGATTCTATGGCGCACCCCCAACCATGCGCCACATAAATATTTCTGTGGCGCACCCCACTACCATGCGCCTCTCGTCACATTTCTGTGGCGCACCAGGCCATGTGCGCCACGGAAAGTCACATTCTGTGACGCACATGGCAAGGTGCGCCACAGAAATGTGACTTTCTGTGGCGCACATGGCCAGGTGCGCCACAGTTTTTTTTTGTGGCGCATGGCTACTTGGTGCGCCACAAAAAGTGATCCACAGAAAGGCAGTTTCCTAGTAGTGAATAATACTACCTCTGTTTCTAAATATAAGATGTTGTACCTTTTATTCTGATCCGTATGTATTTAGATGCATTTTCCCGTGTATGTCCACTCATTTCAGTCTCTATGCAATCCATATTGAAATCTATTATAATTAGGAATGGAGTGAGTAGGTGGAAGTAGCTACTATAGTAAACCCCCGCATTTTAGCACATCCGGCTAACAAGACCACTCGATCATGCAAATTCATTACATCATCAGAGTCCATTTATTTCAAGAGAACCTGCCCGTGGCAGGATGGTTATATAGGAGGGTGGTTATACCCCCAGCCCACCAGAGTTGAAACTCCAGATTTAACGCTGGTGTTTCTCATTTAATGCGGAATATTCTTCAGTGGGAGGCAACGTTCCCGTCGACAGCGAGTCGCCTGTGGTGCTCATAGGGGTAGGGTGTGCGTGCGTGCATTCATAGGGGTGAGTGTGTGCGCGTGTATGTGAGCGCCGTTTCGCAAAAAAAAAGTCCATTTATTTCAGAAGATTGTGACACACAAGGCTGGCTGCATGATAAGCGGGCACGTCCAACCGAGCATCACGACACGTTAACAAAGCCAACGATTATCTCGAACATCTCCTTGGCCTTGTCATAGTATCATGCTTTCAAAAATGGAATATAAATACTTTTACAAATTGAATTTTAGGCCATGATGCTCTCGTGTTACGGCAACACTATTAATAAGCAAGATAAAAATGATTAAAAATCAAAATTAACAATGAAACGGAGCTGCCACCAACCACCAAATGTGCACGAATTGTATTTTAAATTAGATGCGTAACCCAGATTTAATATTTGATCAATGATCACCATGACTTTATATACCTATAATTTCACCTATTTTTCAATCGCATTATCCAATGAAAATCCATCACGGTAAAGACTAATGAAGCACGCATACCCCTTCATTCAACTTTCGGGGAGAGACCCAGGCGATAGTTTCATGCCTGCCGTCGGCGGCGGCACCGATCTGCCTAGTCTCGTGTGGCCTTAAGGCCATGTACGCGCGGTGGATCAAAGTCCTCGCAGGTGGGAGGCCTCAGCTAGGTGTTTTCTCAAGTTTATTTAGGCTTTGTGTCCTATTTAGGATGGCAACGCGGCGGCTCCCTGAAGTTGGAATAAGGTTCTCCCCGTCTAGCCCCCCACCCCCGTCCCGGCGGTGCGTCAAGCATCATCGGAGAACGTGTGGAGGTGTGTTTCTGGTGGATCTCCCAAGATTCGGTCGGTGTTTGTCTTCGGTGATCCGTTTGGATCAGGTATTTGCTCATCTACGTACGTGTGTCTACAGTCTGGATCCTTCCGATCATGTTTCTCGGTGACCGTGGCTGTTCTGGTGTGCTGATCTTGTGGGGTCTTAGCACGATGACTTCCTGATTGACTATTACAACAAGGTTTGCCTGGCTCCAGTAAGGGAGCGGCGATAACAGCGGCGCATCTTCAGCTCACTTCAGTGTTTGTAGTCGTAACTAGCTGGTCTATGTATATGAATGTAATTTTTATTATTTATTGTGTTTTTTGTACTGTCTTGACAGTTGACCACAAGAAAAAGACCAATGAAGCTTTTGAAGTGGCATAGCTTCAAAAATCCCAACATCTGATCACTTGCCTTGTGTTATTTCCATTGACACAAAAATCCCAAGAGCGAAAATCTTCAGGTTTGAAAACTACTGGATGCAACACAGTGAGTTCAAGAGTGTAGTTGAAAATGCTTGGAACATTCCAGTGGGTTATACTGATGTTGCAAAAAGAGTGAATGCCAAATTCAAGAATGTGAGAACAGGGCTAAAGCTTTGGTCTAAACAGTTGCCTTGTCTTAAGCATCTAATCACCAAAGTTAATGACACCATTGGCATGATGGACATGATGGAAAAAGTACGGATGCTCTCTGATCTGGAATAGAACTTGAGAGATGTACTGAAAGCTCATGTTATCACCTTGCTCCAAAACCAAAAATCCTACTGGAAGCAGCGAGGGAAAATTAAATGGGTCAAACTAGGGGATGCGAATACCAAATTCTTCCACACAAGAGCAACTATTAGTTACAGGCACAACTATATTGCAATGCTGCAGAGCAGTGATCAAGCTGAAATTACGGATCATGAAGGCAAAGCTTCCATTTTATGGAATGCCTTCAAAGAAAGAATGGGTAAAACTGACAAGCCAACCATGCAGTTTAATCTTGAGGAAGTACTTGGGGAACCTGTCAATTCTGAGATGTTCCAAGAGCTGGAACTAGCTTTCACAGATAAAGAAATTGAAGATGTCGTCAAGGAGTTGCCCAATGATAAATCCCCAGGACCCGATGGTTTCAATAATGAATTCATGAAAAATTGTTGGTCTATTATTGGGTCAGATGTTAAAGCTCTCATTCAGGATTTCTATAATGGCAATGTTGTTCTCGAAAGTATAAATTCTTCATATATCACTCTTATTCCGAAGACTAATAATCCAACGACTGCTAATGATTTTAGGCCCATTTCTTTTCTGAATGGTGTTCTAAAATTAATCACTAAGATCTTGGCGAACTGATTACAGAAGATCATTCTGAAAATTGTGCACAAGAATCAGTAAGGTTTTCTGAAGAAAAGATCGATTCAAGACTGCTTGGGCTGGGCCTTTGAATACCTATTTCAGTGTCATCAATCAAAAGAAGAGATTTTAGTGATCAAACTTGATTTTGAAAAAGCTTTTGACAGAATCGAACACTCCACCATACTTGAAATTCTGAAGGCAAGGGGTTTTGGAGAGAAATGGATTAATTGGATTCAGCTAATTCTGGAATCAGGAACCTCATCAGTGCTCTTGAATGGTGTTCCTGGTAAAAAGTTTTACTGCAGGAGAGGGGTGCGACAAGGAGACCCGCTCTCGCCTTTGCTGTTTGTGCTGGCTACTGATCTGTTGCAATCCATTTTGAATAAAGCCTTGCAACAAAACATTCTCTCTCTTCCTCTGAATTGCCCTGCCTGCCCTGACTTTCCTGTGATACAATACACAGATGACACCCTTGTGGTTATGAAGGCAGATGCTACTCAGCTCACTTGCCTAAAAGCATTGTTACATACTTTTGCTGAATCCACTGGTTTGAAGGTCAACTATCATAAATCAAGCATGATGCCAATCAATATGAATGAGGAGAGGCTAAATCATTTTGCCTTGACCTTGAACTGCAAAAAAGGAAGCCTGCCTTTCACCTATTTAGGCTTGCCTTTAGGATTGACCAAGCCAAACCTGGAATTCTTCTTGCCAATGGTGCACAGAGTTGAAAGAAGACTATGTAGTATTGCGGACTTCTTGAATTATGGAGGTAAACTTCAAATGGTGAAATATGTTCTGTCATCACTTCCCATCTTCTATCTCAGCTGCTTCGAGGTGCCAGTTACGATTAAAACCCAAGTGATAAAATACTTCAGGCATTGTTTATGGAGGAAAAAAACTGCAGATGTTCAATCCAAAGGATCGGCTCTGATTGCCTGGGATAAAATATGCAAGCCAAAAAATCAAGGAGGACTGGGTGTGCTCAATTTGAATATCCAGAATGCAGCGTTACTTCTGAAGAATCTGCATAAATTTTACAATGAACATGACATCCCTTGGGTTAAATTAATTTGGAGCACCTACTATGCAAATGGTTCACTTCCTGGCAATCAGCCTGAAGGATCTTTTTGGTGGAAAGCACATATCAAGCTCATTGATACGTATAAAGGCATGCAAGATGTAACCTGGGTAGTGATAAAACAGCTTTCTTCTGGACCGATCTCTGGCAAGATAGATGTCTGCACCATTCAATGCCACATTTGGTCACTTTTGCCAAGAAAACAGACATGACCGTTCTTGAAGTCATCAATCAAGAAGCCTTAGAAGAAATTTTTCATCTGCCTCTCTCTACACAGGCATATGCTGAATTCCTATAGCTAGAAGAAATTTGCCACAATGCAAGAACAAAGATTTCAGAAGGAAATAAAGATATTTGGAATTACATTTGGGGAAACGCTGAATTTTCTTCCAAAAAGGCATATAACGTGCTGGTAGGATTTCAGCCAGCTTTGCCACACTTCAGATGGATTTGGCAATCTTGCTGTCAAGTGAAACACAAATTTTTCTTCTGGTTGCTTCTGCATGACAGACTTAACACTCGAAACTTGTTAAGAAGAAAGAACTTCCATGTTCAGTCCTATAACTGTGCGACGCTACAATGTGCTCAGGAAGAAACTCTGATTCATCTATTCTGGTCTTGCCCTTTCGCCAAAAAGTGTTGGGATTATGTCTGCCCACAAAGAGCTAGAAATCTTTCGGTACATGAAGCTTTCGCTGATATGAAGATGAAGCTTAAAGTTCCTTTTGCGATGGAAATTATTATCCTTGCATCATGGGGGATCTGGATGGTTAGAAACAATCTGATATTCAAGAACCAGAATCCAAGTTTTGCAAGTTGGAAGGCAATATAC
The DNA here is from genome assembly GCA_947311845.1 of Poa pratensis. Taxonomy (NCBI): domain Eukaryota; kingdom Viridiplantae; phylum Streptophyta; class Magnoliopsida; order Poales; family Poaceae; genus Poa; species Poa pratensis. The sequence continues at coordinate 4,537,758 of CAMZMU010000045.1, forward strand.
TTACAAGAATTACAGCTTGTTAGCTACAGAATGAAGAAGAAGTATGTAGATCAATTTAGTATTTGGCTGCAAACACAACTATAGATTTTTTTTGATCTTTTTTAAACTCTTTGGGTTGTAAATATTTGTACATACACTGTTGTGTTTAATAGAAAATGGAAAATTGCAGTGGGAGCCTTTCCCACTGTTTCGCTTCAAAAAAGTGGCATAGCTAAATGTAGGCATCTTTAAACAAATGTTTTCTTGATATTACCGTGATAACCATGTCTTCTGGATACTTTCTCTTCAGTTGTCAAGACCTGATAACAAAAGAACGGTTGATGGTAAATATATTTCTACGGAGCATATAGAAGAAATCGTGAATGGTGGCAACCACTAAAGGATGCTATTAAATACAAGTACAAAGTACTGTCCATTTTTCCCTTTTGTACCTAGTGGGGTTTCTCAAGTACACTAGTGGGTTTACTATTTTTTGTCGCTTAGCTAATAACACTACAAGATCTACTCCAACTAATACACACGTTTCTCCTCACACGTCTCATCTAACTAAATTGATCATGTCTATCGTGAAGAACGGGGTAATAATATGAATCGATAACATATCAAAGACAAACATATGACAAGAATTTATGTATGTCTTGATGGCGGCCAAGAAAGGAGATTGGGCCTTAGGTGCTCCTTGGTGTCTTGATTGGTCACCGCGGATTTTCTGTATGTGTCTGTTTTGGTTTCGGTAAAAAAATCATGGTATTTTCCTGATTTAATTGGCTTCCAGAGGTTTCTGAAACGTCAAAATACGAAAAGCAGGTGTTACGGCCCAATTTTTCACTTTGGAGTTTCAAGTGTTGTAAGAAAAAAAGCGAGATAATTAAAAAAATTGGGCCAGGGAATTGAATTTTCTTGCCATTGTGTTTTCATGACTTGCTTTAATAACTAATAATTTAGCTTTTGACCCTACCATCATTTCCTTCCATCTTTGATTCAAACGATGAACTAAAGATACCTACCATGAGAGAGGACATACCAAAAATATTTAAATTACTTTCTAAAGGGATACAAGTGTAGTTTCTATCAAGATATAAAAAAATACCATATTTTGATACCAAATTATATAGAGAACCCTAGTCCATGAAAAAATATTTATAAATTAGTAGAGTAACAGTTTACCCTGTTTTTTCATAAAAGGGAAAACATGTTTTGGTACTTATTCTTGTATCTAAAAATCTTGGAATAATTCCAAAGGTATCATAGGTTATTTAGAACTTATTTCAACACAAAAGGCTTGGTGGAAAGTTTAATAATTAAAATTTGAATCAAGGATTCAAATATGTCCTAAATCCAAGCAAACCCCATCAAGTAAATTCTGTATCTCAAATCAATCTCAGCGAACCCTATCTCCTTGTTTCTTCTGCTTGGCACCATTGTGTTTCCTGACTAGAGGTAAGACTTTCCAAATCATGCAGGGTTTTTCTCTAGAATGACTACGACATTGAGTTCAACTCATAGTGACACAAAGGTGTCCGCTTGTCGTGCTAGCGCAATTTTTGTCGTTGCACCTTTCTCTCTCTCTCTCTCTGACAACACCTGACGACTCCAGTCAAACAGTTTGTGTGCACGTCAGGCAGGGAGCTCGGGCGACCCTAGCTAGCTCCATTAGCTTGTACTCCCTCCGTTTTTAAATATAATATGTTTTGCACTTTGTCCACATTCATTTATATATAAATGTTTCTAGACATGTTTAATTGTGTATGTGTGCATGTAGACAACATGTGCAATATCTAAAACATCTTATATTTAAAAACGGAGGGAGTTGATCTTCTTAGACCATCCTCAAACATGAACACACCTTCCCATACATCCCATTGGTGTGCGCGTGTGCGTGTGAGAGGAATGCATATTCTATGCATGTGTGGACGGGTGTAAAGCATGATGACGAGGTGTTAACTCGTCAAATCCCATGGTTAGGCACCTAGGGTTGAGATCGGGAAGGAGATTTGGTAGCGCTGGCGGTGACTACGGCTGACAAGCAAGATTTACCCAGGTTCAGGGCCCTCGTGTGGAGGTAACACCCCTACGCCCAGCCTGTCTGTTTATTGTTGTATGCGAACAATGGAGCTACAAGGGAGTCCCGGCGAGATGTCGATCTCGCTAGGGTTTTGGAGGCTATGGTATTGCGTGTCCAGGTCGGCGGCCCTCCCAGCCTTTATATAGGAGGCTGGGTCTCGGGGATTCACAACCGACTTGGTTTACAAGTAAGGTAAGTTTAAACCGACCCTATCTACGCTTGACTTGGAGCATACTCCTTCTTTGTGGGCCTCGGACTCGATCTTTAATGGGCCTTCATGCAGGTCTTGCTCCTTGTACGTGCACCAGGTACCCTCACAGTGGGGCACCCGAAAGGTAGGCCCACGTCAGTAGCCCCCGAGTGCCTGGTTGACTCGAAGATTCGGGCAGGGACTCCTCCGTAAGTGCACGTCTTGAATCATCTTGCTGTGTACCTGATCAGTCGACAACGCTTCGGCTGACCTGTTTGCAAGTTTTAGTACGATAATGTCTTGAAGTCGAGTTTAAGTCGACTAATGCTTTGAACACAATTTTACTGCTTTTATGACAGTTTTTAGGGATATCGACGTAGTAGGCCTGGTACACTCGACGGATCGGGACCAGTTAACTGCTCTTGGGCAAAAACCTTACTAGCCTACCTCAAGCTCGAGTCCCCAGACTCGAACCTGGAACTGGCTGGTCAGGACCGACTCAGGCCGCGGAGGTCTTACAGAGTCGACCTGCAGCATAACTTTGCGGGTACCTAACGCGTCCGCTAGGATTTTCTTCATGTCGTCAGACACGGAAAGTTTCAGAGCAAACGCAGTACGTGCGGGCCCCGGCCCACTCGACGGATCGAAGGGTCTTACCTATGCACCATGTGTGCAGCTTCCAAGGGTCGAAGATACATCTTGGGGAGATTGTGATCGAGATTTGCTTTATGCGGTCAACTAAGCAGCTCAGTCGAATATTACTCGACTGAACATGGTGTCTTTTGCTCTGACTTGTGCCTTATCGGGTGCGCGACAGCGCTCCCGATGGGAGTAGCCCCCGAGATTATGCTTAATTGTTTGCAGTTGAGGATAATCTCACTCTTAAAACCTTTTTGCAGCAGTCGACTAAATTTCGACTCGCTCCCGATGGGAGTACTTTCCTTTGGAACGGTGTCACCCGAACAATCCTTTGCTTGTTTTCAACTCTTCCACAGAGGAATGACATCAGGGATGATGTCTTTTGGCGACTGCGCCATCTGACAAGCGGTGTCACGCTCTGCGTGATAGATGGGACGTGACCTGTGGGCCCCAGCTTGCAGTGTTGACCAACGACGGTGCCGTTTGGATTGGATTTGACCGCTCTGGCGCGGTTTTCACGGCGTATGATGATGGCTTCCTCTTTTCTCGTGCGTAGTGGGCGGAGCAGCCAGCGACGGTTGCTCTCTAATGCTGCCACGTGTACGGCCAGATATGCCGTGTTGTGCGAAGCCCGTTTTCGATGACCAAGATTGAGGGCTCGTACTGATAAATAATGCGCCGGTGGGACAGATTGATTTACTTGCCATTTCTCTCCGCCGCTGCTTCCTGTGCTTCTTCTTCTTCCTTGCGATTCTGCCATTACTCTGCCTCCCACAATCTCCTGAGCTTGAGTTCTCCGGCGCCATGGCCAAGGGGGACAAGAGAAAAAAAGGCCGCCGCCGACGCCGCCGCCGTCGTGGATGTTACTCCGGCCGCCGCAACCACGAGCGCCGCGGCCCCGCTAAAGAAGAAGGCCGGTGACTGGACGAGGTCCAATATCTCGGCGTCGAGGCTTGATGGATATCGGCGGGATGGCTTACTTCCCCCCCCATGTGCTGCCAACGCGCGTCCCTGGTGACGAGGTAAGCCCTCAACACCAAAAGGGAGCGCGTCTGCTTCCATGATTTCGTGGTTAGGGGATTTCATTCCCTATCCACGATTTCCTGCGTGCTTTGATGTACGCTTACAAGGTGCAGCTGCATGATTTTTCCCCCAACTCGATCATGCACATTGTTGTTTTCTTTGTGCTCTGCGAATGCTTTTTGGGGGTACACCCACATTGGGGTCTTTGGAAGAAGATCTTTAATGTGAAGAGGAATGCCGGGTCCGCCGGAGTCTATGGTGTTGGTGGCTTCAACATCCAGGCTCGCAAGGAGGTTGAATACTTCGACATTCAGCAAGTCAAGTCCACGCAGAACTGGCGCAAGAAGTGGTTCTACTTCAGCACCCAGCAAGAAGGACTGTCGGATTTTGATGCCCACGCACCTCTGGTGAAGACCCGAGCGTGGTTACACCATACTTCTGCTGCTGAAGAGGCCGAAGCCAAGCCTTTGATGGAGAAGATCGAGAAGATGATGAAGGCCACTGGTCGCGTGGTCAGCGGCCTGCATTTGATCTCGACATTCATCAAGAGGGGAGTGCAACCTTTGCGAGTGCGGGCACACCCGATGTGGGAATTCCAAGGTGCGCATGACCCGATGCGCTTAGCGGAAAAGAGCCTTTACCCTCGAAGAGAGATGTGGAGACTCGGGTTCGTTCGATCACCAAGTTGACAAAGAATGACCCGTGCCATCTCGACTGTCCAGTTGATGCTTACGACAGCGAGCATCCGTTGCCTGAGGTATGACTGATTTGCCTTGTCTATCTTTACACGCCTTTTACCGAATGACAATGTTTGTGCTGTGCATGCAGGGTCACTCCTCTTTTATTTGCTTGCCTCCACTGCCCGAGGGTGAGGAGACTTCGGAGGTTGAGGTGCTAGAGGCTGAGTTGGATGTCGACGAGATTTCTCTTGCCTCCGCGCACACACCAACCGATGAAGCAGAAGACTCAGAGCATGAGGAGGAAGAGGACAAGGAACGAGCTCGCAAGAAGCGTCGTCTAAGGAAGGCCGCTTCGACTGCCGCCAGCCCACGATCGGAGCACCAGCCTACCGAGCTCGACGACGATGATGACTCGAGCTCATCATCCCCTATGGCGAGGGAACCTGTGGCGGCAACTCCCCATCGCATGGCGCCCCCCGAAGGCGCGCCCTGGTTTGGCACGCTTCTTGACATCAACAGTCTTGTTGACGATGATGATGCCAGGTATGCACCCCTTTTGCTAGTTGCTACGCCTTCATCTGCCATAACACCATTCTGCTGTTTGTTTGATTTTTGGTTTTTGCCTGGATTATTCGTATTCCAGTCCTGATAGAGACGACGCCCCACCGGTTATCACTCCTTCGAGTGTGCCGGAAGTAACTCCTGCGTTATCAACTGGCGAAGCGGTGCGGGCAGAGCCGCACCCGACAACTGGCGCGAGCGCCCCTCTGAATCCTCCGGAGTACGCACCTTCTTCTTCAGGCGCTGCTCCACCTTTGTACTGTGAACACGTAAGTCTGTACTTTGCTCTGAATCCTATCGGGTGCGCGACAGCGCTCCCGATGGGAGTAGCCCCCAAGGCTATAGGCGACTGGTATAGTTGGCTATAGGCTCAAGGAAACTTCGTCTCGCTTTTTGTTTTATGCTAAGTTTTTTCTTTTGGGCAGCCCTTCTTCCATCTTATGGTGGAAACAGGCACTACGTATGTGCAAATGGAGCAAGAGCGAGACCAGCTTCGAGCGAAGATGGAACAAACGGAACGTAAGGGTTCTTCTACTTTTGTTAGCCTTACTTCCTTTGCACTTTGGGGCGAACCGTGCCATTTTTCACAGGCGAGCACAAGGCCGCACTCGACCGCGTGCAAGAGCTCGAAAAGGAGCTCAAGTCTCAGCACGCTGACGCCGAGCGGAGGTTGAAGCGAGTGAAGGAAGCTGAAGGCCTTCAGGCAGCTCGGCTCCGCGCAATGGCTGATGTGGTTGAAGGTAAATTTTGTGCTTTGTCTTTCCATAAAAAATGAAGGGCGATTGACCTTGTGCAGATCTGGTATGTTTTTGTGTATTCCACTAGGTGCTCTTGGCGTGAAACCTGCTCACGAAGTAGGGAACGACTCGCTCGAGGGTGTTGTTAGTGCCTTCGACTTGTTGTGCGCCCAAGTCAAGGACTGCCTGAGCCAGTCCAAAGGTGCCCTTGCTGCTGTCTACCAGAGCGTCTTTCCGCCAGGCGTTCCGCCTTCGTCGACTAACGAATTGATCAAGCTCTTTGGCCCCGGGTCGTCGACTCTGGCGGACTTTGCGCGCGCCCAAACGGTATGTGGCTCAGAGTCTGCATTTATGCTGATGCTGATGCACGGAATTGCCGGCGACTACGAGAAGGTTGTGGCCAGCTTCCCAAAGAAAAACAAAATGTCGACGGTTCCCCTGGGTGTCATCAAAGAGCAATCTGCGCAGCTGGGGAAGGACATGGTAGCTATGATGGAGAAGCGGGCTGCCAATGTCGCTGAGCATGCGGCTCATGCTGCTAGGGCTAGGTCTGAGTCGACCTCTTAAGTAGTGAGGTCGACTATGTGTTGCTTTTGCATATTTTGTAATGAATCTTGATGTTATAGGGAGTTTTTAATCAACACAGCCTGCTTTTTGCTTTCCCATTTTGTGATGTGACTGTTCTTTTAAAGTTATCAGCCCCCGAGCTTGTTGAGATGGGGGTGATTTTTGTTTGTTGTCATTGTCCTTATTCCCGGAACTATTTTTTATGTAGCCTGAAGCACCCGATGCATTTGCTGGTTCCTCTGCGAGGAGTGCCACTCCCAAGATAAACACTCGAAGCAAGAATGACCAGAAGATCATCGACTACCTCCAGCAGAAGCTGTCGGACGTGAAGCAAGAACTGAAGGATGCCAAAAGTACTCTAGCTGACCTTCAGTCAAGATCTTCACCGAGCGATGAGCCAGAGGCCTTTTTGCTTACAGTGTTGGAAAATTTGAATCATCAATTAGAGTGTAAGTTCACCCTTCGCCATCTTCGAGTTTGCTGTGATTTGCTTTTCTGATAATTTGGAATGCATTTCTGTAGGTGCCAGCTTCGATCGGCCGGCAGAGGAGGTACGTTTGCGCGATCGGCTGGATGGTTACGCCAGCAGCTCACAGTACTCTACCCACCCCTTCTGGTCAGATAGGGCTAAGGGTCATGTACTGGCAACACTCCTGGACCGCTCCTGGCACGCGGCTATTGTGTTGGAAACCTGCAGGTTAGCTCTGGCTCGAGTGCACCGTTCATTGTTCCCATTGAACGAGCAACCACAAAGCCTGGCCGAATTGTTGAGAAGATTCCGCCAGGGCAAAGCTATCAAGAAATTTGTTCGAGAGCAACTTATTGGCGGAGCCAACGTTTCACTCGGCTTCATCCGGTCTCACTACCCGAACTTCGACTTCAAAAAGGTTGCCGCGGGGCCGCCGCCTGTGCCTGGTGGTGGTCCTGTGCCCATGCTGGAGCACTACGAGGCGACTCGTGTGGACGCACTTGTTATAGTTCACAGCGTGTTGAAGGAAGAAGAACTGGGTGGAGCCGAAGGAAGAACCATCAAAATAGGCTGGTGCTTTGTAATGTGAAATTTGTAATGTACAGTTATGTTTTGCTATGTTGTTGCAGTATATATGTGTGAACGAAATTTCTTTGTTAGTGCGAAGGCGAGCCCCCGAGCGTTCGGATGTTCTTTGAATTTGCGATATGACGCAGCCCCCGAACCTTCGGGTGCGGCTAAATTGTTTGTGTTTGATTAACTTACAGCGCAGCCCCCGAGCCTTCGGGTGCGGCTGAATTGTTTGTGTTTGATTAACTTATAGCGCAGCCCCCGATCCTTCGGGTGCGGCTGAGTGTTCAGACATATGACCATTGTACGACGCAGCCCCCGAGTCTTCGAGTGCAGCCGGTTTGTGTTAGCTTCTGAAATTTTTGGCGGCTTAGCCCCCGAGTCTTCGAGTGTAGCTAAGGTACGTTGCTTTTTGGTTTCAATTTCGGACGATGCAGCCCCCGAGTGTTCGGGTGTGGCCAAATTGTTCGTGGTGTGTATGCAAAGAAATAAAGAATGAGAGGAACATTGATTTTATTCCACTCTTTGTAAGTTAAGCTGCAGGCCGCCTCATTAAAAACCTTCCAGCCCCCTTAGGTACCCTGGTAAGGAAAAAGAGCGCGTCTGAAACCTGCAGCTATCCGACATAACGCCTATTACATTTGATGACTAAGCAGTCTAAGCATAAAAACGGCGCAGCTGTGCGACGTTCCATGGATTGTGGGAGAGTTCTCCCGTCTTCACGTGCTTCAGTCGATACGCTCCGCCGTCGATGACCTCTATAACAATGAAGGGCCCCTCCCATGGAGAGGCGAGCTTGTGAACCTTTTTCTGCTTCACGCGGAGGCTTTGCTGATAGACGGCTGTACGGGCAAGGGCGATGTCGCGGGCCTCATCCAGCGTGTCGACGTCGTCTGCGAGTGCCTCATCTGCTTCGTCCTCCTTGTATGCGGTGACCCTGGGTGCGTCGAATCGAAGATCGAATGGCAGGACTGCTTCTGCACCGTACACCATGAAGAAGGGCATGTATTGATTCGACCTGTTTGGAGTTGTACGAAGGCTCCATAGGACTGACGGCAGTTCCTTGACCCATGCGCCTGCTGCTCGCTTGAGTGGGTGATGGCCATTCACGTAGTTACCTGCGTGAAAAGTAAATGGGTTAGGTTGAGACTCCAAGTGCAAAGTGTGTAGTAAGTGGAAGACGTGTTTTCCCTACGAGGGGTGACTCGAGGGTTTAATATCGAACTCTCGGAGAATCAGTAGTGAAGATTTATCTTTCCTATCCTTTTTTGGTTACCTACAAAACAAATTAAATGTTTTGATCCTCAACCTCACCTAGTGGTTGTCAAGCACAAGGTGTGAGAATGATATCAAGATAATATGCAATGCAAACAAGAAATAAATATGCAATGGTGGTAAATAAATATGCAAGGATGGTGGTAGCAATGATAAATGATATTTTTGGGTTTTATATGATGAATGCAAGATGTAAAAGTTTTTATGTATTTCCGGATTTTTAAATGGCAGAAAATGGAAAAGTGGTAAAAGTGGTTGGAAAGGTGTTTCTTATGATTAAAAATGGACCGGGGTTCATGGTTTCACAAATGCACTCTCTCTTTAATAACGTGGTAGACAATGGAACACTAGAGTTGACATATGAGATTGCAACACAACAGTTTAATGACAAGTTATAATTATATGGGCATCACGTCCTAACATAGAGACCTTTTGGTTATTAGTCTCTCTTATACTCCACCAAGATGCGAACTAAATCATAACACCTCAGTAATTAAGATAACTCAGAGTATAGCAATAAGTATCATGACATGAAGTTAAAATAAGAACATGCTAGATCTAGTCATGGAGTAGTGGCAATGGTCACACCCACATCTCCGGTATCATGGTATTTCTTTTTATCCCTAGTGAGGCAACAAAGTAAGGTAGAGATACCCAAGTGGATCGCAGAACTTTCTCTCACGTTCACTGCACTAGCCACCCCCTGTTACTCCAACTAATGCACACGTTCCCCCTCACACGCTCTCATAAACATGCTTGATCATGACAAGTAAATAAGAACGGGGTACATAATATGCATCTACTTTCATAACTGAAACAAAACCATTGGAATCTCAAACATATATTAACTCATAAAAAGATCCACCACAAAGGTATTACATAGATGACCTTAATCATGTTACGCAGCTCATACGGTACTAATTAGTGAAGCTCAAGAGAGAGAGATACATAAGTTACTTCCACAAACCCATAGTCTAGAGGTGGACTACTCCCTCTTCATCATGGAGACGGTGGAGAAGTCGTTGGAGAAGATGGAGACCACGCCGATAGCGCCCCGCCAGAGTTTTCCCCCTCCAATCTGCAACTCTAGGTCTCTGTTTCGTGGTTTCTGTGTTTCTGCGGTGCTCCTTCCAGAGAACGTCGGGGACTATTTTTATAGGCGGTTTTAGGTCAAAACGGAGTCGGTGGAGGAAAGATCAACGGCAACGGAGCTCCGAGGACCAAAAGGGGGGTCCCACGCGGCCAGGTACATGGGTCGCGTGGGCCCACTCATCTGGGCCCTCGGGCCTCCGCTTGTTTGCTTCCTTCGCTCCCACGCTTTGTTCCTTCCAAATACTGATGCTCGTAAATTTCCAGGTCATTTGGACATCGTTTGGGTCCCTGAAACATTAAAATATGGAAAATAGGGTTTTCTGCCTGCGTAGGGTTAATTCCATAAAAATAGGAAAATCATGAAATATTCCAAAAATCATTATAAAACAGTGATATAACCCTTATATGATGCAAATATGACTGGAATATAAGTAATATAGTGCAAAGTTCATGTATGCATTTTACATGCATCAGCCGGACGAAGAGTCGCTTCTTGATCCCGCTGCACACGAGTCCGTTCGCCTTCTCCACCTGGCCGTTTGATTGCGGGTGCGCCACCGATGCGTAGTTGAGTTTGATTCCTTGGTCCTTACAGAAGTCCTGGAACTCCTCCGCCGTGAAGTTGGTGCCATTGTCAGTAATGATGCTATGAGGGACCCCAAAGCGGTATATGATCGACTTGATAAAATTGACTACACTAGAGGCAGTCGAGCTTGTGATGGGGACTGCTTCAATCCACTTGGTGAACTTGTCGAATGCCACGAGGAGGTGAGTGTGTCCTCCGCGAGAGGATTTCCTGAGTGGCCCAACCATGTCGAGTCCCCATTGGGCGAAAGGCCACGCCAACGGGATTGTCTTCAGTTCTGACGCCGGTGCATGTGGCTTGGTTGCAATTTTATGGCAGCTGATGCACTTTCTTACAATGTCTTCTGCGTCCCTAAGTGTTGTGGGCCAATAGAACCCTGCTCGAAAGGCTTTGGCGACGAGAGCTCGACTGCTTGCATGATGTCCGCAGGTCCCTGCGTGTATGTCTCGAAGGATGGCCTTGCCGTCTTCGTGTGCTATACACCTCTGGAGGATCCCTGAGATGCTGCGCTTGTACAACTCACCGTTGATGATGGTGTCTGCCTTAGCGCATCTGGCGACTCGTCGTGCTTCTGTTACATCTTCTGGGAGCTCGCCGTTCTTCAAATACGCCAGGAATCGATGTGTCCATGTTGGCTCGATGAGGAAGATTTCGACTGGCGGATCTTTTGCGCTGGGTGCAGAGTTCTGGGCTGCGGCTAGGGCAGTCGAAGTTTGCGGCTCCGCCTTTTGCTTTGTCTTGATAGATCGATGCTCGATTTTCTCAAGGAAGACACCGGGCGGTACCTGTGCCTTTGTGGAGCCGATATTGGCGAGTATGTCCGCCTATTCATTGCCCAAAAGGGGGGGTCCCACGCGGCCAGGTACATGGGCGGCGTGGGCCCACTCATCGGGGCCCTCGGGCCTCCGCTTGTTTGTTTCCTTCGCTCCCACGCTTTGTTCCTTCCAAAAACTGATGCTCGTAAATTTCCAGGTCATTTGGACGTCGTTTGGGTCCCTGAAACATTAAAATATGGAAAATAGGGTTTTCTGCCTGCGCAGGGTTAATTCCATAAAAATAGGAAAATCATGAAATATTCCAAAAATCATTATAAAACAGTGATATAACCCTTATATGATGCAAATATGACCGGAATATAAGTAATATAGTGCAAAGTTCATGTATGCAGTTTACATGCATCAACATCCCCAAGCTTAACCTATACTCGTCCTCGAGTATGAAGGTGATAAAACTAACATGGACTTTGCAATTTAATACTAACAATGGATATCAAAGATGATTACTATTGCTACATAGAGTAAAATGGTTCATTCTTAAAAGGAGTTGCAATATGCAAGATAGATTATGAAGTGATATCAAGTATTCAATGCAAGGATGTTCAATGATAATTCACAAAGTGTAACATAAGAGAAGGTACTATGGACCACATGTATGCATAATGAAAAGAAAGAACATCCTATAATGGTCATAGAGTATTGATGAAAATCTGAATATAAAAGATGAACACTTTGGAAAGATATATATATGAGTAGAGGTAAAGCATGAATAAATTTCATCTAACTTCTGAACTTCTCTACTTAAGTTAATGATTGTAATGTGGTAATCCTTGGTGTCAAGCTCTCATTCCCCTATCATAGCATCTAGAATGATTAAGTTTAAAGTGAAACCAAATATGAGTAGTGTGCTTGACAAAGTACAGGTTGAAAGTCTCATGCCCCTTGAATACAAGTACCTACTCCATGTGTTACTCATCTTGAGAAACAAAGCAAGTTCAAGTTAAATATCATTGTAAGTAATAATAGTATCATTAAGAGCGTCAACTGGGGTACCTCTTGTCCCAGGATATGGAACAAGCCCATATCAAAATGACAAGACAAACAAACACAATGAACAATCTCAACACCCTTTTTATTTACCATTAGATAGCTTTTTATTGTAAGGTGTATCACAGAAGGTTCACCATAGTGATGGTCCCGAAGAGCAAGGCCTTGATACCTGCAAAAGTAAACAGGGTTAGGTTGAGACTCCAAGTGCAGAGTGTATAGTAAGTGGAAGACAGTTTTCCCCACGAGGGGTGACTCGAGGGTTTAATATCGAACTCTCGGTGAATCTGAAGTGGTAGATTTATCTTCTTATCCTTCTTTTGGTTACCTACAAAACAAGGTTAGATGTTTTGGTCCTCAACCTCACCTGTGGTTGTCAAGCACAAGGTGTAAGAATGATATCAGGATAGTTATGCAATGCAAACAAGAAATAAATATGCAATGATGGTGGATGCAATGGTAAATGATATTTTTGGGTTTTTGAATGATGTATGCAAGATGAAAAGTATTTTTGTATTTTCGGATTTAATGATGGCTGAAAATAGAAAAGTGGTATATGGTGTTGGAAAGGTGTTTCTTATGATTAAAAATGGACTGGGGTTCATGGTTTCACAAATGCACTCTCTCTTTATAAAGTGGTAGACAATGGAACACACAAAGTTAACATATGAGATTGCAACACAGGGTTTGATAACAAGTGACTTAGATATATGGGCATCACGTCCTAACATAGAGATCTTTTGGTTATTAACCTCTCTTATACTCCACCAAGATGCGAACTAAATCATAACACCTCAGTAATTAAGATAACTCAGAGTATAGCATTAAGTATCATGACATGAAGTGAAAATAAGAACATGCTAGATCTAGTCATGGAGTAGTGGCAATGGTCACACCCACATCTCCGGTAGCATGGTATTTTAGTTTATCCCTAGTGAGGCAACAAAGTAAGGTAAAGATACCAAAGTGGATCGCAGAACTTTCTCTCATGTTCACTGCACTAGCCACCCCCCGTTACTCCAACTAATGCACACGTTCCCCCACACACGCTCTCATAAACATGCTTGATCAAAACAAGTAGACAAGAACGGGGTACATAATATGCATCTATACTCATAACTGAAACAAACATTGCAATCTCAAACATATATTAACTCATAAAGATCCACCACAAAGGTATTACAACGGTGACCGTAATCATGTTCAGCAGCTCATACGGTGCTAATTAGTGAAGCTCAAGAGAGGAGAGATACATAAGTTACTTCCACAAACCCATAGTCCAGAGGTGGACTACTCCCTCTTCATCATGGAGACGGCGGAGAAGTCGATGGAGAAGATGGAGACCACGCCGGCAGCGCCCCGCCGGAGTTTTCCCCCTCCAATCTGCAGCTCCTGATCTCCGTTTCGGTGTTTCTGTGTTTGTGCGGCGCTCCTTCCAGAGAACGTCGGGGGACCTTTTTTATAGGCGTTTTTAGGTCAAGACGATGTCGGTGGAGAAAAGATCGAAGGCAACGGAGCCACGAGGCCCAAATGGGTGGGTCCCACGCGGCTACAGTACCAGGCCGCGTGGGCCCCCCTCGTTTGGCCCTCGAGCCTCCGTTTGCTCGCTTCTTTCGCCCACAGGTCTTCTTCCTTCCAAATATTGACGCCCGTAAATTTCTAGGTGATTTCGTTGACGTTTGGGTCCCTGAAACATTAAAATAAGAAAACGGTGGTTTCTGCCTGTGCAGGGTTAATTTCATAAAATAGGAAATAAATGAATATTCCCAAAAATCATTATAAAACATTGATATAACCCTTATATGATGCAAATATGATTGGAATATAAGCAATTAAAGTGCAAAGTTCATGTATGCATTTTACATGCATCACATAGCATGTAAGTAAATTTCCACCATGAATGATGCATGGCTTAGATTAGCGGCCCAGGCGTCTCTCTAACCATTTATACAAACTCATTTAAACTCACTTCATTTCCACATTTATTTCACCCATGGTAAGCATCCATAAACAAAAGTACATGATATCAACTAAATGAGATGAAGTGCATGTTGAAAGCTTGCCATGTGACAGCACATATGAGCTAACTCTCAACCAAAGATATTTGTCAAGCCCACAACATCATAATTTTAATCACAATGGGTCATGTTTTATTTATGCAATGAAAGTAAAGTGTGCATCAAGTTCGAGAGAGCTATATAACCAACTTTTCCCATAACAATCAACAACATAAGCATTTTCATTCAGAGGTATAGATAACACAAATATCATGATAAACATACTCAGAATAGCATAAAGCTAATAGGTAGATATGGTGTACTCACTGGAAAAAACTTTGGTTGAAGGTGTTGGAAACAAGTTTTTGCTTGTTGGAATTTTTGGGCTAGCAAGAGGGAGAAAGTTGACCATCTAGATGCATGCATGAGTGTCCATAGAACTAACTAATCCATGTTAAAACAAGGTAGAATAACATTTAGCATCAAAACATGAATAAAAGATAGCTCTTGATAAAATACTTGCAAATTATTACTCATTAACAAGCTCATGAATTATGCAACTATATGTGTCTTTTAAAATCAACTCAAACATCCCTTTTCCCAATCTTATAATAGCATCCAACATAATTCAACCCAAATTTCCAGTAGCTCTCTCATATATAAATGATAGTGTGGTGGTCTCACAAAAATAAAAATCAAACCTAAACAAACAAAAAGACGCTCCAAGTTTATGCGATAAAGTGTTTCAATCGAAAAACAGAAGTTAGACGTGTGCAAACCGAGAGTGTGTAGGTCCAGTGGGATTGTCTTCACATCCCCAAGCTTATGGTCTTCACCATCCTTGGATGGCTCTTGGTGCATCTCCTCTAATCACTGTGAAAAAACTTCAAAACACCGTTTCTCCCATTTCTTTTTTTGTGGGGTGCATTAGTAGTGATAAACAAATAGATTTCTTGCTGCATATAATCCTTGAACAAAAATTCATATGAATGTCCAGAAATTGTATAATGTTGTATGCCTAATCATAAACTTAATTGGATCAAAAAGATTCAAGCTAAAAGTTCTAAGCATGCATCAAACAAAATGGGACAGAATCTGTCCAGAAAAACAGCAGCAGCTAAACGTATTTTTATGCCTTAATTAACTTTGTCGGAAAATTCCGAAAAAAATCCTGCATACATAGGATGAAAAGTTGCAATTACAGTTCAAATATGATCTCATTCCGAGTTACAGAATAAGAATTAAAAATCATACCGTGCACAGATTCGTGCAGGAATAAAATCGTCGAACGCTATAAGCAACTTTTTCACACCAAAATGAGTAAAACTTGGCACTTTATTAAAAATTCCAGAATCTAAACTAAACACTAAGTCTCTTGTTACAGCAAGATGACACAAAGAAAATCACAAATAAAAACAACCGGGTTGCCTCCCGTAAAGCGCTTTCTTTATAGCCATATAGCTAGGCTTCTTACTTGATGTTTATTGTGGACGAAGCTCATGTGGGAGCTTGAACTTTGGTGTGTCCCTCTTCCTTGGGAAGTGTTCCATGCACTTCTTGTGTGGAAACTGAAACTTCACATTCCCTTCTTTTGAATCAATGATAGCACCTGTAGTACGAAGAAAAAGTCTTCCAAGAATAATTGGACTAGAGGTTTTATTCCCCATATCCATGATTAGAAAATCAACAGGTACAAATGTAATATGTAACTCTACCATAACATCACTTACTTTCCCTAAAGCATGTTTAATGGAATCATCAGCAAGTGCAAGTTCAATAGAGCATTTTTCAAGATTTTTCAATTCAAGTACTTCACATAGTTCTTTAGATAAAACAGAGACACTAGATCCTAGATCAAGTATAGCATGATGTGTCTCTTTTCCAATGGTTACTAGGACTTTGGGAATCCATATATCCCCAAGCTTAGGTGGTATCATAGCCTCTTGGTTGTACCTAGCAATCTTTTCTTTCAAGACATGATTAGCAATATAAGAACCAAAACCAGCTTGGTTAGAGTTGATGGAAGGATCACTTGCAAATTTTTGTAAGATAGATATTAATTCATGCAAGCTACAATTCTCTAAGTCAAGCAATGGTTCCTTGACTTCACTAAGCATTTTAACTTCCTCAATCCAAACAAAATTCTCATTTCTTTTCTTTAAAGCAGCATTCAAGGCTATTTGGAGATCATCCTCTTTTTCAACATAATTCTTAATATCCTTGTCTAAAGGTCCCAACATAGAAGATATTCTTTCATTTAATTCCCTAGTCAACTTCTTTTTAGACTTGGCATAATTCAATATAGTTTCCATTTTTAAAGAAATTCCCGAAATAGTGTTGTTTGTCTTCTTCATACTAGATTTTGTATGAAGGATAAATGAATGCATCTCATTTTTAGTAGGATAATCTTCCATATAAGTTTGTAGACATAATATTGACCTATCCATAGAAACTTTTAGTTGTTTGATCATAATTTCATCTTTTGATTCTATAGAATTCCCAAATAGATTTTCCATTAGATTATTAGCATGTGAGGGATTTCCAGAGGCAAATCTTCCACTAGTCAATGAGTCTAGAAAACATTTTGACCACCCATCTAGACCATTATAAAAGTTTCTTATCAAAGTAGCAGGGGTATATTTGTTGACACCATTTTTACTAATGCCCTTAATTCTATACCAAGCATCCATTAACGACTCTCCATAGTATTGACCAAAATTGTTCATTTCAACACTAGAAGCCATTTTAATAAGTTTTTATGTGTTTTTTAATTTTTTATGCAAAATAGAAAATAAATATGCAAACCGAACTAAAAAATGCAAGACAATGACAAAACAAGATAAATTGCTTTGAAGATAAAGATGGATAAGATGATGCTCACGTAGGTGCAACCTCCCAAGCTTAGGTGTTAGCACAAGTTGGTTATGAAGTTGACTTGGTGAGATATCCTTGGATAAACCTTTCAGCAATGATTCCCCGGCAACGGCGCCAGAAAACACTTGCTGAGCGCTAAGTTGACGAGGGAATATATTGCGGTGTTGCTTCTATCTCCCCGGCAACGGCGCCAGAAAACAATCTTGATGGCCCTTCACGTAGTTACCTGCGTGAAAAGTAAATGGGTTAGGTTGAGACTCCAAGTGCAGAGTGTGTAGTAAGTGGAAGACGTGTTTTCCCCACGAGGGGTGACTCGAGTGTTTAATATCGAACTCTCGGGGAATCAGTAGTGGAGATTTATCTTTCCTATCCTTCTTTTGGTTACCTACAAAACAAAGTCAATGTTTTGGTCCTCAACCTCACCTAGTGGTTGTCAAGCACAAGGTGTGAGAATGATATCAAGATAATATGCAATGCAAACAAGAAATAAATATGCAATGGTGGTAAATAAATATGCAAGGATGGTGGTAGCAATGATAAATGATATTTTTGGGTTTATATGATGAATGCAAGATGTAAAAGTGTTTTTGTATTTTCGGATTTTTAAATGGCAGAAAATGGAAAAGTGGTAAAAGTGGTTGGAAAGGTGTTTCTTATGATTAAAAATGGACCGGGGTTCATGGTTTCACAAATGCACTCTCTCTTTAATAAAGTGGTAGACAATTGAACACTAGAGTTGACATATGAGATTGCAACATAACAGTTTAATGACAAGTTATAATTATATGGGCATCACGTCCTAACATAGAGACCTTTTGGTTATTAGTCTCTCTTATACTCCACCAAGATGCAAACTAAATCATAACACCTCAGTAATTAAGATAACTCAGAGTATAACAATAAGTATCATGACATGAAGTTAAAATAAGAACATGCTAGATCTAGTCATGGAGTAGTGGCAATGGTCACACCCACATCTCCGGTAGCATGGTATTTCTTTTTATCCCTAGTGAGGCAACAAAGTAAGGTAGAGATACCCAAGTGGATCGCAGAACTTTCTCTCACGTTCACTGCACTAGCCACCCCCGTTACTGCAACTAATGCACACGTTCCCGCTCACACGCTCTCATAAACATGCTTGATCATGACAAGTAAATAAGAACGGCGTACATAATATGCATCTACTTTCATAACTGAAACAAAACCATTGCAATCTCAAACATATATTAACTCATAAAAAGATCCACCACAAAGGTATTACATAGATGACCGTAATCATGTTCAGCAGCTCATACGGTACTAATTAGTGAAACTCAAGAGAGAGAGATACATAAGTTACTTCAAACAAACCCATAGTACAGAGGTGGACTACTCCCTCTTCATCATGGAGACGATGGAGAAGTCGTTGGAGAAGATGGAGACCACGCCGGCAGCGCCTCGCCGGAGTTTTCCCCTCCAATCTGCAACTCCAGGTCTCTGTTTCGTGGTTTCTGTGTTTCTGCGGTGCTCCTTCCAGAGAACGTCGGGGGACTATTTTTATAGGCGGTTTTAGGTCAAAACGGAGTCGGTGGAGGACAGATCGACGGCAACGGAGCTCCGAGGACCAAAAGGGGGGTCCCACGCGGCCAGGTACATGGGTCGCGTGGGCCCACTCATCTGGGCCCTCGGGCCTCCGCTTGTTTGCTTCCTTCGCTCCCACGCTTTGTTCCTTCCAAATACTGATGCTCGTAAATTTCCAGGTCATTTGGACGTCGTTTGGGTCTCTGAAACATAAAATATGGAAAATAGGGTTTTCTGCCTGCGTAGGGTTAATTCCATAAAAATAGGAAAATCATGAAATATTCCAAAAATCATTATAAAACAGTGATATAACCCTTATATGATGCAAATATGACTGGAATATAAGTAATATAGTGCAAAGTTCATGTATGCATTTTACATGCATCAGCGGGACGAAGAGTCGCTTCTTGATCCCGCTGCACACGAGTCCGTTCGCCTTCTCCACCTGGCCGTTTGATTGCGGGTGCGCCACCGATGCGTAGTTGAGTTTGATTCCTTGGTCCTTACAGAAGTCCTGGAACTCCTCCGCCGTGAAGTTGGTGCCATTGTCAGTAATGATGCTATGAGGGACCCCAAAGCGGTATATGATCGACTTGATAAAATTGACTACACTAGAGGCAGTCGAGCTTGTGATGGGGACTGCTTCAATCCACTTGGTGAACTTGTCGAATGCCACGAGGAGGTGAGTGTGTCCTCCGCGAGAGGATTTCCTGAGTGGCCCAACCATGTCGAGTCCCCATTGGGCGAAAGG
Organism: Poa pratensis; assembly: GCA_947311845.1. Taxonomy (NCBI): domain Eukaryota; kingdom Viridiplantae; phylum Streptophyta; class Magnoliopsida; order Poales; family Poaceae; genus Poa; species Poa pratensis. The sequence continues at coordinate 4,557,217 of CAMZMU010000045.1, forward strand.
CCACGCCAACGGGATTGTCTTCAGTTCTGACGCCGGTGCATGTGGCTTGGTTGCAATTTTATGGCAGCTGATGCACTTTCTTACAATGTCTTCTGCGTCCTAAGTGTTGTGGGCCAATAGAACCCTGCTCGAAAGGCTTTGGCGACGAGAGCTCGACTGCTTGCATGATGTCCTCAGGTCCCTGCGTGTATGTCTCGAAGGATGGCCTTGCCGTCTTCGTGTGCTATACACCTCTGGAGGATCCCTGAGATGCTGCGCTTGTACAACTCACCGTTGATGATGGTGTCTGCCTTAGCGCATCTGGCGACTCGTCGTGCTTCTGTTACATCTTCTGGGAGCTCGCCGTTCTTCAAATACGCCAGGAATCGATGTGTCCATGTTGGCTCGATGAGGAAGATTTCGACTGGCGGATCTTTTGCGCTGGGTGCAGAGTTCTGGGCTGCGGCTAGGGCAGTCGAAGTTTGCGGCTCCGCCTTTTGCTTTGTCTTGATAGATCGATGCTCGATTTTCTCAAGGAAGACACCGGGCGGTACCTGTGCCTTTGTGGAGCCGATATTGGCGAGTATGTCCGCCTATTCATTGCCCTCGCGCCCAATATGGCACAACTCACATCCGTCGAAGTTGCCTTCCATGATGTTATACAGTTCATGGTAGGCGATCATGTTGTTTGATGTAGCGTCACAGGCCTTCATAGTTTGCTGCACCACCAGGTTCGAGTCACCGTAGATCATGAGTCGGGTGCAGCCGCAGGCCTTGGCCATCCGCATGCCGTGCAGCAAGGCTTCGTATTCTGCCTCGTTGTTTGAGGGTTTGGGGAAGTACATTTGCAGGACATAGCGGAGCTTGTCGCCTTTTGGTGATATAAGTATGACGCCTGCACCTGCGCCTTCATGCTTTTTTGACCCGTCAAAGTACATGGTCCACGAGTTGGACAAATCTGGAATGTCGGGTAACTGGGCTTCGATCCACTCGGTGGTGAAGTCAGGAAGAACTTGTGCCTTGATTGCTTTCGAGTGCTCATACCGGATGTCTCGAGGTCCCAATTTGATGACCCACTTGGCGACTCGCCCGGTTGCATCGGGGTTTGTGAGGATGTCGCGCAGCGCCTGTCGTGGGATTGTCACGTCAGGTGTCATAGATGACTTCGTAGGTGTGGGATTATGCGAGTCAAGCATCTCCGAGCTTGGGATCGCAGGAACAAAGATCAACACAGATTTACCCAGGTTCGGCCCCCTCAATGTGAGGTAAAAGACCTACTTCCTGCCTACCCTAGATTGGTATTGATATGATAATCGAGGTGTTACAATGGAGGCGATCCGATCTGGTACTCGCCGTATGAGCTAGGGTTTGGGGCTTGATAGCTTGACCCGCTCTAAGTCCTGCGAGTCCTCTTTATATACACAGAGGCTCGCTAGGTTACAAAAGGAAACTTCCCCATAAGGAATACGTCCACAGAGGCCTACTCGGAGACTACTTGGTCTTCACGTCCTCCGGGATATGTCTTCTAGATCTTTCCCTTATGGCGGTTCAATATTGGGCTTGCTCCCAAGTGGGCCTTCGTCCGTGCGAGTAAGTTAAGTCGCACTGGGCCGCGGGTTAATCCAGAAAGTATTCCCCCGACATTAGCCCCCAAGTTTAGCTTGGATTTCGAGTGAAGGCTCCTTCGTCTTAACAAACCCCTGAGCCGCGCACGTGAATTATCCCAGCTGAACTCCAATTTTCTTATTTCCAATCTGCGGCTTATAACTCTTCTTGGCGGCTCAAGAACGCGACTTATCCTGCCTTGACGGTTGATTTTCAGATCTAAACGTCTTCCGCGTCTGGGTTATTTATCTTGGCTCATCGTTTTCCCCAGCGTTCTGCATCAAGTCCTGCATTACGCATCCGCTACTCCTTTCCGCCGCCTCCAATCTCGCTTCTCGTACTCACAATCCTTCGGTGGATATCTCCATCGATCTGAGAAAAATGTCTCGCCGCAAGTGCAACTGGGAAGGCTCGTGGGTCGACGAAGATTTCCTGGAATCCCTATCTGCACGGGGCCTTCTTCCGCCAAAAGATCAATGCGAATGGCGGGCGGCCGGTGAGGAGGTAATCCCCAATCCTCAACCAGGAGAAGTAGTGATTTTTGCGGAGCATGTTGAGCGCGGGTTCAAGCCCCCGGGCTCTCTCTTCTTCCGCTCCTTGATGCAGCGGTTAGGTCTCCGCTTCCATGATATTGGCCCTAATTCGATGTTGCAAGTGAGCAACTTCCACGTCCTCTGCGAAGATTATCTGGGTATCCCGCCTTCAATAGATTTCTGGCTTGCTCTTTTCAATTGCAATAGTCAAAGGGAAACCACAGATGGTCCTTTTCTCCAATGCGGCGCCATTTCCTTCCAACGCCGTAGGGGTAGTATCTTCCCAAAACTAACTCTTGCCAAGAAAATCAAGGAGTGGCAAAGGACATTCTTCTATTGTAAAAACACTTCTCCTGAGGGTGAAATTCCTCTTCCTCTTTGGTCTCCTCTTCCCTTCGAGGCTACCGATGCTCTGTCTTCTAAACCTGATCCTTCTTCGTTGCCCTTTATCGAATCCCTTTAGACAAGGTGAGAGCGCTGACACTCCATGGTCTCACTGGATTAGATCTCATATCTTGCTGGACTAAGTGGCGAGTTCAGCCTGTGAGTCGCCGCTCGCGGCTTATGGTGGATTTCACTTGTCATGCAAATGACGTCGATCGCACTTGCCCTGAAGATTGGGACAAAGGGGAGTGGATAAATTTCATTCGCCGAGTGACGGACGAGGATATTGACTCGTATGACAACGTCGGACTTGCTCCCTTCTGGGCTGAGCACAAGCCTTTTGTGGTAATGTTTACTTGTCACTGTTTCCTCGAAAATTCCTTCTCCAAAATTAATTATTTCTGACCTGAGCTCCTTTTCAGATCGATCCCTATTTCTGGGTTCTTCCTCAGAGGACGTCGACTTGAACCAAGGAACCGGCTGAGTCGTCAAACAAGCCGCAGCCTTTGGCGAAGATACAGTTATGCACGAGGGTAGTGCTTCTGAAGAGGAACAACAAATGGCCGACGCTCTTCTGTCCTCGACTCCAAATACACCTTTCCTGGAACTTCCTGAGGTGCCTCGCAGGTCCTCGAAACGTATTTTATGCCAGAGCTCAGAAGACCCCGCGCAGCCTGAGAAACGTCGCAAAGCCTTGGCGTTACTAGCAGAAACAAGAGCTGCCAAATCTTTAAAACTCGCTGATCCCAACAAGGCTACTTTTTCTTCCGAGGCTGTTGCAAAGGATTGCTTCTCAATAAGCTCGGGTAATTGTTTGCGACTCTTCTCCTTTTCTTTTTGTGTTTACGTATTTCTGGCAAGGAATTGCTGATCACTACTTCTTTTCATACTCTGTAGGTTCAGATTTGCAAGGTTTATCTTCTCCTTCCTCTGGTTGCCTGATGAAGAGTATCCGTGTCGCCTCTGGGTATGGTTCGCCTTCTTTTCAATGTTGCGGCTCTGCTAGGTCAGCTTATTAACCCATCAATGTTTTGCAGGGCCATGTCTGAAGAGGCTACCAAGTCTAATTCCCATCCCACTTCTTCTCAGCAAGCTATGAGCGAGGATGATGCTGCTGATGAAAACGTGGGAAACAGTAATGGTGCGACTCAACCAAGGCCCTCCCTGGAGGAAGGTATTGCAGACGCGGCTCCTGCCGCGACTCCAGTCGCAGCTCCATCCACAACTCCTGCTGCTGGTAGGGTATCTACTGAAAATAGAATTCCAGCTCCAGGAAATAGTTCTAAGTCAATCGCAGATGCCATAATTTCTGCTGGAGACAAGCATGCTGCTCTGCTGCGCGGCTTAGTTGAGCAATTTTCTTCAAGTCGCCAGGTACATATACCGTAGCCCCCAAGGATCAAAACCTTGTGTCATCGCACGGGGTGTTGATTCTTTTCCTGGCTTCAAATCTCGAGCCCCCAAATTCCTGGATAATTTACCTATGCGTTTTGCTCTGTTTGTTTTCAGCGTGAACTGTCCTTGCTTGATGCTTCTGGCTCAATAAAGGGTAAAGGCATTTCCATAGACCATCCTGAAATGATGCAGTCTCGCCTGGAGCAGCATAATGAGGTCATTAGGGACCAAGATCAGGAAATAAAATCTCTCAAAGGTCAACTCGACTCCTGCGAAGAGCAATTTAAAGAACTTGAAGCGATATGCAGCAGCGACTCATGGAGAAAGACGAGGTCATTAGATCTTTGCGAGAAGGGCTGACTCTTAAATCTGAATTGATTGATCGCCTGAAGGGAGACCACGCAAAGGAACTCGCCGCGCGAGATGAAAAATATAACTCGCTGCTCAAAGCCTTTGAGGGTTTTGGCTCCATGGTCAAATCAGCCGTCCTGCAGCTTGCTGGTTGGTCTTTTATTCCTTTAATCATACATATTTTGGGTAACCAACGTTAGTCTCTGACTTGTTTCTTGCCTTTTCTTTCTTTGACATAGGACCTGAGGCCCCAGTGTCCCGCTCCAATTGAAGGATCAACTGGTATATCTGTCTGACTCAGCCAGCGCTTCTTAAAGGTTACCAAGGAAGTTATGACGGTAATCTCTCCTGCGACTGATGGCCCAACATCTTGCGAGTATTGGATAAATAAACTGCTCAAGGCTCCACATTATGTCTCTGATTGGAAACGATCCTCTGCTCGCGCCGGAGCCGCGCATGTCTTGACATTGCTTCGAGCATATTATCCAGAGATAGATGTTGGCAAGGTTGCTCGCCACGGCCTGGCGATGAGCGCAGATGATACTGAACTGCCAATAAGCGAGTACTTCGATATCTGGAAAGGGATGCGCGGTATGCCACAAAATTTGTTGATAACTTAGACTTGGGCACTTATCTCGATAAATTCAATCTTGATGGGAGCAAGGTGTCAAAGGAAAAGTCCTCAGGAGCTGAGTCATCTCGGGCTGCCACTCCAGCAACAGTATCTGGTGGCCCTTCTGCCTCGTCTGGCGGCGCCCTGATTATTAGGACACCTGCGACTGCAACTGCGAGACAAGCCGCGCCAATTCCCACTCCTGTGCTCGGAAGAGGAAAAATAAATAATGTGGGACATGCCCGTTAGTCTGTAAGACATTCATGTATTATAAACAGTATTTTTGTGACCTATAAGCAGGTTCTTTTCTTGATAATTCCATTAAGTAGACGCTCGCGCGGCTCAGTATTTCCTAGGAACATGTGTGTTCAGGGTCGAGAGCGGCCATGATAGGCAATCAAGCTCGATTGACGCCACACCCCAGTACTTTGGCGCATAATGCAAGACGCTTCTAGCTTAAGGATTGCCACTAGTTTGGCAAAATTTGAGGTGCGATTGGTACTCGCGATGCTCGTAAGGAGCCCTCAAGGGTCAGTGATATATGAAATTCAAAAGACTCAGCGACTCAATGATAGTTGAGGCGAAACGACAAACCCTTGAATGTCAAGGGTGCCGGCTTTATTTCATAATCACTCGATGTTTTACAGGGTGTTACAGGATGATGCAGGCCCTTTAATGCGGGTTTTCTATTCCCCGCAGGCCATGCATACTTGATACTCATCGCACTTAGTTGCGAATTAATACTCCTAACGGAGTGGGTTGAACACCTGATTGGTTCAATTTTGAGTCGCTAAAAGCGACTCGGGTCGAGCATGATAGCTCCGATGTATGTCTCATGTTGAAGCAGAGAGCAATTGTTGGGCGATCAGCCGCACTGAGCTGCGACTTATGTTGAGTTGAGTTTGCTTTGTAAGGACTCACGATAACTGACCCCTTTGGCTGGGGTTGTTGATCGAGGCTGGGTTATGCACATGCGCCATTTCTTGTCTTCTTTTTGTATCAAGGCGACCTCTGGGGCATTATCTTGCTGATGCGCGACTTCTCGGTGGGTATTTACCATCCGGTGGCTGCATCCTGTTGGCCGCTTCCGCGGTACCTCCAACGCGACTCGTTTTGAGCTGCGATTACCGATCTGCGACTGATATCCATGTAAGGAGTTGGCGATGCAAGCTTCTTCTGCGAGTACTGAGCCTGCGTTCTCGCATTCTAACGCTCTCTGCCTGTCTCCATATATTGTAATAACACCGTTTGGTCCTGGTATCTTTAACTGTAGGTAGACGTAGCAGGGGCGAGCGGTAAATTTGACATAGGCTTCTCTTCCAAAGATCGCATGATATGAGCTTTTGACTGCTACAACCTCAAAGTCTAGGAGCTCTGTGCGGAAGTTCCGCTCTGTTCCAAAGCTAACTTCAAGTGTTATCTTTCCGATTGGTCGCGTAACAGCTCCTGGGATTATGCCTTGAATTTCTTTCCTGGATGGTCGCAGCCTCGTCTCGGGTATATTCATTCTTCGGAGCGTGTCTTGATATAGGATGTTTACTCTTCCTCCTCCGTCCATTAGGACCTTACTTAACTTGTATCCCGCGACTTCAGGCGTGACCACAGAGCTGGCTGTCCTGGATCTCTTACTTCTGGGGGGTGATCGCCGCGACTCCAAATAACCGATTGCTCTGTCCAGCGACGATACCTTTCTGGCGTTGAAATCTGACCGCTCTTCCGGCTTCCATCCGTTGTTTGTACTTCCACTGTATGAAACTGTCCTATGTTTCTTCTAGGTAAAACGTCAGGCTCTTGACGAGAGCTAGATTTATTCTTGTGCTGCATCGATTGCTGCGAGCTGTATCTGGCGTGTCGCCTTCTTTCCACCTCCGGTAATAATGACATTGCGCCTTTGTGTGACCCGCTGGCCTGCCATCTCTCCTGCGATGTAAGTCGCAAGGCACGTCGAAGATCCCCTTGCAGTTATTAGGGAGTAAGGCCTTATCACTCCCTTGCTCCTGCATCTGGTGTGCGCGACGTTCAGTTTTCGCGACTTGCAATTTCCCGTTGGGTTCTGTGATAAGCCGCCTGTCCCTTTATCTGTCTTTGCGTACTTGTCAGCTGTTGCCAAAAGCTGGTCGAAACTATCAATCTTGTGCTCAGCGCGACTTAATTTGTGCACCAACGGCTCAAATCTACAGTTCTTTCTCATAGCTTGTATTGCAGCTTGTACTGTTAAGTTTTTGGCGGAGCCAAGGATCTCCGCGATTCTCTTGATCCAGTCGCCGCTTGATTCGTCCTCTTTTTGAATGCATTGTCTAAGGTTTTTCATATCTTCTGTTTGGAATCTGCGGATGAACTTGTCCTTCAAGTCTTCCCATGTGCTTATTGATTTTGATGGCAGCCTTAACAGCCAATCCCTAGCTTCTCCCTGTATTGCCAAGTGGAAGTATTTCGCACGTATTTCTTGAGTCACATCAGCCCCTGTTATGCTTGCCTCGTAATCTTCTATCCATAAGGCAGGGTCTTGGTCACTGCGATAGGTGGTGACTCGCTGCGACTCGTCGAAGTTCGGGGGGAAACGAGTGAGCCGTATTTCCTCTCCAAAACATGCTGGTCCTTTCAATAATGAATAGGAGTTTACTGGCGCTGAATCTTCATCTGAATCAGTTTCAATCTGGGATGGCTGAGTCGCTCCGGACGTCGCGACTCGCCTTCTATCTTCTTTTCTTTTTCCAATGATACCTGCAAACCTGCTAGCTGGTTGACCACTTCTTCGACGCTGCACTTTCTCCTCCCCATGATACCTCGTTTTGCGGCTCATTGGGCGTGACTCCATACATATTTGCTTGTTGTAAAGCAGCGGTTTGCAGTAGGTCGATCGCATAGCGAGCTTCCTTATCAGCTCGTGTGTCTCCAACCGGTGCTATCTTTGACAATATCCCTATCGCGGCGTGCACGTTGCTCTCTGGGTCGCCGTGGAACTGTGATTTCATCTCTCCTTGTCCATCTTGATCTGATGTTTTTGCTGCCAACGACGGAGTCGCCACTCTTCTTCTTGGAGTTTCTTGCGCTCAGATGTCGTCTTGGTTCGCACCGCCTGGTGCTTCGGCTGGCAGCGACGGAGTCGTCGACCTTCTTCTTGGAGTTTTTCGCGCTCAGCCGCGAGTCTTTGTGCCTCTTCACAGAGTTCCGTCCTGATAGCTTCAATCTCTTCAATCTTGAGGTCTCCTTCCTGATTTGGTAGAGATCCCCAAACAGGTCTTGACGGGACGGGGATGGGCAGTCTTGCCGTAGCTTGTTGTAGCTCCTCCAACACGCGGACCCTGACCGGCCGCAGTTCCTTCACCGATTCGCTTCCTTGAGTCGCATCCATAGATCTGCGACTGACGGATCCGACGAAAACTTTTACTGATCCGATGGGAACGATGTATCCAAACTCGATGCGATCTGCCTCGGGTCCCCACTCTGAGTCGTCGATGAAGGGGACCCCATTGATGTCTTCAACTTGGCCGATGGCGATGTCCTTGAAGCCTGATTTCGATCCTGCGCGGAACGTGACGCTTTTGACCGCAGGCCCCACGGTGGGCGCCAACTGTCGTGGGTTTGTCACGTCAGGTGTCATAGATGACTTCGTAGGTGTGGGATTATGCGAGTCAAGCATCTCCGAGCTTGGGATCGCAGGAACAAAGATCAACACAGATTTACCCAGGTTCGGCCCCCTCAATGTGAGGTAAAAGACCTACTTCCTGCCTACCCTAGATTGGTATTGATATGATAATCGAGGTGTTACAATGGAGGCGATCCGATCTGGTACTCGCCGTATGAGCTAGGGTTTGGGGCTTGATAGCTTGACCCGCTCTAAGTCCTGCGAGTCCTCTTTATATACACAGAGGCTCGCTAGGTTACAAAAGGAAACTTCCCCATAAGGAATACGTCCACAGAGGCCTACTCGGAGACTACTTGGTCTTCACGTCCTCCGGGATATGTCTTCTAGATCTTTCCCCTTATGGCGGTTCAATATTGGGCTTGCTCCCAAGTGGGCCTTCGTCCGTGCGAGTAAGTTAAGTCGCACTGGGCCGCGGGTTAATCCAGAAAGTATTCCCCCGACAGCGCCGCCGAGTGACGACGGTTATGTGGTGCTCGGCGAAGTAGTGTGCAACCATTCGTGATGACATGAACACATCGTAGGCTAGCTTCTGATAATGCGGGTACCGCTGTTTTGATATTGAGAGGACCTCGCTAAGGTAATAGACGGGTCTCTGTATGCCATGAGGATGTCCATCTTCCATGCGCTCGACCACAGTACTGTGCTGACCACCCGATTAGTTGCAGAAACGTATAAGAACAGCGGCTCACGCTCCTGGGGTGCAACCAGGATCGGAGGGCTCGTCAGCACACGCTTGAGATCATCAAAGGCTGCTTGCGCTTCAGGTGTCCACTCGAATTTGTCTGATTTCTTCATCAGCTGATAGAACGGGAGAACCTTTTCGCCCAGTTTGCTGATGAAGCGGCTGAGCGCCGCGACTCGACCGGCCGCTTCTGGATCTCTCGAAGCTTGGTGGGTGGTGGCATGGTCAGGATGGCTTGTAGCTTCTCCGGGTCCGCCTCGATGCCCGGGCTAAAACGAGGTATCCCAGGAGCTGTCCGGCTGGCACGCCAAAGACACACTTCTTAGGATTGAGTTTGATCTTGTAGTGCTTGAGGTTGGTGAATGTTTCGCGCAGGTCGTCGAGGAGTGTCGACTCCTTTTTTGTTTTGATGACGATGTCATCTATGTAGACTTGGACGTTGCGTCCGATTTGCTTCCTGAGACAGTTTTGCATCATGCGCTGGTACGTAGCACCCAGGAAGGACAGTTTCGCCGAAGGGCATAGTTGTGTAGCAGTAAACGCCGTAGAGGGTGATGAAGGCAGTCTTGTCTTCATCCTCTCTCTCATCCTTATCTGGTTGTAGCCTGAGTAGGCATCCAGGAAGGACAGGCGCTCGCATCTGATGACGTGAAACACACGTTCGTTGGGAGACCCCAAGAGGAAGGTATGATGTAGTCAGCAGCAAGTTTTCCCTCAGAAAGAAACCAAGGTTATCGAACCAGTAGGAGCAGCAACTCTTCAGAAGGTTGTCAACGGCGCCAGAAAAATAGCTGTCGAGGGAGTCTGGACTGTTGACGTGGAATCTGCACACAACACAATCAAACTACTTTGCCCCAACGAAACAGTGAGGTTGTCAATCTCACTGGCTTGCTGAAAACAAAGGATTAAACGTATGGTGTGGAAAATGAGTATTAAATTGCAGAGAATGAAAAAGGAACAGTTTGCAGTTTGTGGTTGTTTAATCAGTGTAAAAGAATGGACCGGGGTCCACAGTTCACTAGTGGTGTCTCTCCATAAAAGATAACTAACATGTTGGGTGAACAAATTACAGCTGGGCAATTGACGAATAGTGAGCGCATGACAATGCATATACATGACATGTTGACTACTATGATATTTAATTGGGCATTACGACATAATACATAGACCGTTATCCAACAGCATCTATGACTAATAATCCACCGCCGGGTTGTCATCCGAGTCCCCGTTGGTATTAAGTTGCAAGCAACGGATAATTGCATTAAGTAAAGTGCGTAATGTAAACAAACACATATGCCCGTGGACATAGCATCGTTAGGTTATCCCTAGTGGCAACAGCACATCCACAACCTTAGAACTTTCTGTCACTGTCCCAGGTTAAACGGAGACATGAACCCACTATCTAGCATAAATACTCTCTCTTGGAGTTACAAGCATCTACTTGGCCAAAGCATCTACGAGTAACGGAAAGCATGCAAGATCTTAAATAACATATAAGATAGATTGATAATCAACTTGACATAATATTCAATATTCATCGGATCCCAGCAAACACAACATGTAGCATTACAATAATATGATCTTGATCATGTAGGGCAGCTCACAAGATCTAAACATGATGGCACAAAGTGGAGAGACAACCATCTAGCTACTGCTATGGACCCGTAGTCCAAGGATGAACTACTCACGCATCACTCCGGAGGCAGGCATGGCGATGTAGAAGCCTCCGGTGACGATTCCCCTCTCCGGCAGGGTGCCGGGAAGAGGTTCTGAACCCTCCCGAGCTAGGGTTGACGACGGCGGCGTCTCTGGAACTTTTCGTGGATATTTGCTCAGGTACTTAGGGTTTTCGCGTCGGGGGGAATAAGTAGGCGAAAGGGCGGCGGCTGCGGACCCCCGAGGGGCCCACACCACCCTAGGGCGCGGCAGAGGGGGGCCCGCGCCCTAGGTGCGTGTGGCCTCCTGGTGGCCCTCCTCTGCTGCTCCTTCGCTCCGTCAGGGTGTTCTGGAAAAATAGGCACCCCGTGTAGTTTCGTCCAATTCCGAGAATATTTCCAGACTAGCTTTTCTGGAATACAAAAACAGCAGAAAACAGGAACTGGCACTTCGGCATCTTGTTAATAGGTTAGTCCCAAAAAATGTATAAAAGTGATATAAAGTAGATGCAAAACATGTAGCAATTGGTATAAAACAAGCATGGAACATCAAAAATTATAGATACGTTTGAGACGTATCAGCATCCCCAAGCTTAGTTCCTACTCGTCCTCGAGTAGGTAAACGATAAAAACAAAATAATTTTTGAGGTGACATGCTACTATCATAATCTTGATCATATAATATTGCAAGGCACATGTAAATGAATGAAGTGATCCAAGTCAATGGTCTATAATTTGCTACCAAATAGATAATGAGTAAACAATGAATCACACAAGCTAAACGTTTTCATGAATAGTACTTTCGAGACAAGCATCAAACAGTTTTGCATAAGTGTTAACTCATAAAGCAATAGTTTCTAATAAAAGGTATTTAATCAACACAAAGGAAGAATTTAGTTTCAGCATTTGCTTCAACTTTCAACATATTTATCTCATGGATATTGTCAACACAAAGTAGTATAACAAGTCCAATACATTGCATATAACGCATGTTGTAACAAAGTTGACACTAGTGTTTGCTTGTGGAAGACAGAAAGAATAGGAAAACTGACTCAACATAAAAGTAAAAGAAAGGCCCTTCGCAGAGGGAAGCAGGGATTAAATCATGTGCTAGAGCTTTTAGGTTTTTGAAAGCATATAGAGATTGCATAAAATATTTGATACTCCTCCCAACCTTGCTAACACAAGCCATGGCTAACCGAATCCTCGGGTGCCTTCCATCAATCACATACCATGGAGGAGTATCTATTTTTGAGAGGTGTTTGTTAATTGTCAACGAATGGTAGCGGGTGAGAACAGTATTCTACCTGTCGAACGGACTTTTAAGAGCGGCTCCCATGAAGGACGTTATTTCTACCAGCAAGGCAGATCATCCCTCTTTCTCTTTGGTTTACACACATTCAGGTATTTCACTGTTTGTCATTGCTTACTGATGAATCAGGGCAAAAGTGTGAAGAGAATTAATTGGTTAAAGTTGTAATTAATTGGGACTGGGCACCCCGTTGCCAGCTCTTTTTGCAAGTTATTGGATAAGCGGATGTATATGCCACTAGTCCAGGTGTAAAAGTCCACTCGACAAATAGAATAAAGAATAACCACACTAATTCCTCATGAGCTAGTAAACATTGACACAAAAAGGGAATAATAACATTTTGAATAATTTAAAGGTAGCACATGAAAAATTTACTTGGAGTGGCAAGGAAATACCACATATAGGTAGTTATGGTGGACACAAATGGCATGGATTTTGGCTCAAGGATTTGGATGCACGAGAAGCATTCCCTCTCAGTACAGAGTTTAGGCTAGCAAGGTTATGTAAGCAAACAAGAATATCAACCCGTACACCAAGTTTTATATGACAAACATATTGCAAACGTTATAAGACTTCATACCGTCTTCCTTGTTAACCAAACCCTGTTATTAGAAAATATCTAGACCTTAGAGGTACCACCGATGCAAACCAAATTTTCAACAAGCTTTACGGTAGTTCTTCACTAATAGGCTTAACTCATGTGATGCACAATTTAATCATGATCTACTTGTTAACTCAAAACAATTGACAAGCATCAAGTTATCCATTTTAGTGATCTACAAGATTAAGCAAGTTTTTCCTTATACCAATTACCACATGCAACATTTTCTGAACCAACCAAACACCAATCAATTTATTTCATCAACTCTCCAAACAAATATAAGTGAAGCAAGAGAGTACTTTCTACAAAAGAAAGCTAATAGCTCTGACAAGAGATACATGAAAACAAGAGCTAAAAGCTGAACAGCGCTAGATATGAATACTCAACAAATATAAGTGAAGAATAGGAGTATTCTCATGAAAAAGCGGAGCGTGTCTCTCTCCCAATCAAGAATGCTAGGGTCCAGTCAAGCTTTATTGAAAATAAAAGTGCAATACTGAAAATAAAAGCACACAGACGCTCCAAGAAAAGCACATATGATGTGAAAGAATTAAAATATAGTTTCACTAGAGATGACCTGATAATTTTGACGATGAAGAAGGGGATGCCTTGGGCATCCCCAAGCTTAGACGCTTGAGTCTTCTTGAAATATGCTGGGGAGATCCATGGGAGCCTCCCCAAGCTTAAGCTCTTCACTCTTCTTGATCCTATTATATCATCCTTCTCTCTTGACCCTTGAAAACTTCCGTCACACCAAACTCAAAGTAGATCTCATTAGAGGGTTAGTGCATAATCAAAAATTCACATGTTCTATAAAGACGCAATATGATTTGTTACTTTAAACATTAGCTACAGCCACTGATGTTATGTGAAGCTCTTCCACCCAAAAAAGAATTTCACTCAACACTAGTAAAAGAGAGAATGCAAAAATAAAAAGGCATAATCTGTCTAAAACAGAACAGTCCGCAAAGACGAATTTTTTCGAGGCACTTACGACGCTCAGATCGAGAAACTCTGAACTAATGAAAGTTTCAGACATTCATAAAGATTACGCACAAAAATTTCAGATTTAATTAACAATCTGGTGATTTTAGGAATTTCGTACAGTGAACAGCAAAAATCTGTTTCTGCGCAGCAATCAAAATTAAGCATCATCTTACATTAGAGGCTACTCTTGGCACAACAATGCGAGAAAATAAAGATACAAAGGAGTTGCTACAGAAGTAAACAACACCTTGACTCAATAAAAGAAAAATTGCAGAAAAATAAAATGGGTTGCCTCCCATAAGCGCTTTTCTTTAACGCCTTTTAGCTAGGCACAAAGCATGCATCAAGTATTACCAAGTGAAGAAGCATCAAAGAGAGGTCGGAAGTTTTCTCAACAATGCAATTTATCTTATCTATGTAGGTTTCGGAATTCCCTTTCTCAATACCTCTAGGCTCATCATTTTCATCAAATGGGTTCTCAGGAACAATCCAATCAAAATTCTTTTCTAGTGCCTCCTGCATTCCTATAAGCTTAAAAGGTATTGGTATTTTAACTTCCCCCTCACCATTAGTTTCCTTAGTGTACTTGAGCCTCTCTTTTTCAAGTTTTTCAAGTGTATTAACAACGTCAATACAATAACCAAGCATCTTGTATTTAATAAAAACTTTTCTAGCTTCCCTAGCAACATCACCAAATTCTTTAAGTAGGGTTTCTAAAACAAAATCTTTCTTTTCACCATCTTCCGTATCATGGAGTTTTAGAAACATGTGCTGCATTATGGGACTAAGGTTGACAAACCGAGCTTCCAACATGTGAACTAGAGAAGCTGTAGCAATTTCATAATTTGGAGCAAGTTCTACCAAGGATCTATCTTCAAAATCTTTAACCATACTAACATGATTAAGAATTCCTCAATGTTATCTCTTCCAATGATAGACCCACTACCCACAGATATTTCTTTTAAAGTATACTTAGGGAGAAGCATGATGAAATAATAAAAACCAAACAGAAAATAAACTAGATGCAAGTAACTAATTTTTTTGTGTTTTTGATAATTGAAAGCAAACAAGATAAAATAAAATAAACTAAGCAAGACAAAAACAAAGTAAAGAGATTGGAAGCGTGAAACTCCCCTTGCAGAAGACTGCTGTCTCCCCGGCAACGGCGCCAGAAAAATAGCTTGATGACGTGAAACACACGTTCGTTGGGAGACCCCAAGAGGAAGGTATGATGTAGTCAGCAGCAAGTTTTCCCTCAGAAAGAAACCAAGGTTATCGAACCAGTAGGAGCAGCAACTCTTCAGAAGGTTGTCAACGGCGCCAGAAAAATAGCTGTCGCAGGGAGTCTGGACTGTTGACGTGGAATCTGCACACAACACAATCAAACTACTTTGCCCCAACGAAACAGTGAGGTTGTCAATCTCACTGGCTTGCTGAAAACAAAGGATTAAACGTATGGTGTGGAAAATGAGTATTAAATTGCAGAGAATGAAAAAGGAACAGTTTGCAGTTTGTGGTTGTTTAATCAGTGTAAAAGAATGGACCGGGGTCCACAGTTCACTAGTGGTGTCTCTCCATAAAAGATAACTAACATGTTGGGTGAACAAATTACAGCTGGGCAATTGACGAATAGTGAGCGCATGACAATGCATATACATGACATGTTGACTACTATGATATTTAATTGGGCATTACGACATAATACATAGACCGTTATCCAACAGCATCTATGACTAATAATCCACCGCCGGGTTGTCATCCGAGTCCCCCGTTGGTATTAAGTTGCAAGCAACGGATAATTGCATTAAGTAAAGTGCGTAATGTAAACAAACACATATGCCCGTGGACATAGCATCGTTAGGTTATCCCTAGTGGCAACAGCACATCCACAACCTTAGAACTTTCTGTCACTGTCCCAGGTTAAACGGAGACATGAACCCACTATCTAGCATAAATACTCTCTCTTGGAGTTACAAGCATCTACTTGGCCAAAGCATCTACGAGTAACGGAAAGCATGCAAGATCTTAAATAACATATAAGATAGATTGATAATCAACTTGACATAATATTCAATATTCATCGGATCCCAGCAAACACAACATGTAGCATTACAATAATATGATCTTGATCATGTAGGGCAGCTCACAAGATCTAAACATGATGGCACAAAGTGGAGAGACAACCATCTAGCTACTGCTATGGACCCGTAGTCCAAGGATGAACTACTCACGCATCACTCCGGAGGCAGGCATGGCGATGTAGAAGCCTCCGGTGACGATTCCCCTCTCCGGCAGGGTGCCGGGAAGAGGTTCTGAACCCTCCCGAGCTAGGGTTGACGACGGCGGCGTCTCTGGATCTTTTCGTGGATATTTGCTCAGGTACTTAGGGTTTTCGCGTCGGGGGGAATAAGTAGGCGAAAGGGCGGCGGCTGCGGACCCCCGAGGGGCCCACACCACCCTAGGGCGCGCAGAGGGGGGCCCGCGCCCTAGGTGCGTGTGGCCTCCTGGTGGCCCTCCTCTCTGCTCCTTCGCTCCGTCAGGCGTGTTCTGGAAAAATAGGCACCCCGTGTAGTTTCGTCCAATTCCGAGAATATTTCCAGACTAGCTTTTCTGGAATACAAAAACAGCAGAAAACAGGAACTGGCACTTCGGCATCTTGTTAATAGGTTAGTCCCAAAAAATGTATAAAAGTGATATAAAGTAGATGCAAAACATGTAGCAATTGGTATAAAACAAGCATGGAACATCAAAAATTATAGATACGTTTGAGACGTATCAGCATCCTGCCGTCGAGTCGACAATCTGGTTGATACGCGGCAAGGGGAAGTGGTCCTTGGGACAACACTTGTTGAGGGAGGTGAAGTCGACGCACATGCGGAGGATTTTTGAGTTCTTCTTTGGCACCAAGACAGGGTTAGCGACCCAATCCGATTTCTTGATCTCTCGAATGAATTTTTGCGTCTAATAATCTGTCAACTTCTTCTCCAATAGCTGCGCGTTTCGGCTCAGAGAACGGCGCATTGTTTGCTTCACAGGTCTTGCGTCTGGAAAGATTTGGAGAGAGTGCTCGGCGAATTCCCTGGGAATACCTGGCATGTCAGCTGGACACCAGGCGAAGATTTCCCAGTTCTCACGGAGGAATTCGACGAGCTCGTCTTCCTATGCAGAGTTTAAGCTTGATGACACGTTGACCGTCTTCGTCGGGTCCGTTGGGTGGACCTGGTGCGATCTTGTGTCGTTTGTTGCGCTGAAAGCGGCGTCGGGTGCCTGCTTCTTGTTTGAGGGAATTACTGTGCGATCGTTGGTGAGGGAGAGCTCCTGGAGTTGTTCTTGCATCCCGAACATCTCGGATATTTTGCTGAACTCTCTATCGCAGCTGTCAGAGCGCTGGAAGTTGCCCTTCACGGTGATGATTCCTTTGGGTCCCGGCATCTTTATCATCAGGTAGGCATAGTGCGGGACCGTCATGAACCGAGCAAACGTCGGGCGTCCAAGGATTGCGTGATATTGTGACTTCCAGTCGACAACCTCGAAGTCGATCTTCGCCGATCGAAAGTTTCCTGGCTCACCGAAGACGACTGGGAGTTGTAGCGTCCCGAGTGGCAAGACTTCTTTGCCTGGGACTATGCCATGGAAGGTGGTGTCTGATTTCGGGAGGTTCTCGACTGATTGATTCATCTTGCGAAGCGTGTTCGCAAATATGATGTTGATTCCACTTCCTCCATCCATGAAGACTTTGGACATGGCGTAGCCACCGATCTGGGCGTCGAGTACCAGGGCAGCGTGCCCTGGTCGCACCACGGCTGAGGGGTGGTCTTCGCGGGAGAACGTTATGCTTGTTTCAGACCCCTTCAGGTATTCGGGTACCGCCGGAGGCGCCATGACGGCCATATTGACCTGCCGAGTGATCAGCTTCTGCTCCCTGTTGGTTGGCCTCCCCTTCTATATCATGTTCATCTGTCCACGAACCTCGGGGTACGGTCCGCCGATTCCGCCGGGGCTTCTATGCGAGCCTGATGGTGTACCGCGCCGCCATGTGCGCGGTTGGGCCTGCTGGTGGAGCAGGAGGAGGGGGAGGTGGTGTAGGAGCACCTCCTTTTGCTGCTGCGCCCGGAGCTGTTTGTAGGCGATTTATGTACGCGTTTGTTAGCCTGGTGAATTTTCTGCAATCCTTTACCAGGTGGCTGGAGTGAAGCTTGCCATCTTGGCCTTTGAACATGTGGAACCTGCATTCCTCTTCCAGCTCTTGATCACCCGAACCTTCGGACGAGTCATCACGACGCTTGCGCCACTCTTGTTTGCGATATCCGTCTCTGCGTGCCCCGTAGTCACGGCGATCATCCTGGCGGCTCCTGCCGCGATCATCCTGACGCCCTGCGCTGCGGCTGCGATCGTCGCGGTTGTCGACGTAGCCAGCCGCGACGAGTTCGACTCCGTCTGGGTCGTCGTAGTGGTGGGATTTGCGTTTGCGTCTTCTGTCATTACCCCGGCCGTCTCTTCGGCTCCAATTGCCGTGGTTGCCGTTGCCACGCGGTGACTCGTGGTGCTCCCGCACCAAGTCTTCTCCGTCCGCCCATTCATTGGCTATTTTCATGAGTTGTGCTATGGACTTTGGCTTTTGGCGCCCTAATGCTTCCCGGAAGTCATGCTGGTAGCTCCTGCGATGAACGCGTCGATTGCCCTGTCCTCCGATACCACACCCACAGAGTTGCGCATCGTCGTCCATCGTCTGATGTACTCTCGCAACGACTCGTTTGACCGCTGCCTGTAGGCTTGCAACTCTGCGAATGTCGCCGGTCGGTCGCATGTTGCGAGGAAGTTTTTGATAAAGTCCTCCTGGAAGAATTCCCAGGAGTCGTATGAGTTTTCGGGTAGGCTCTTTAGCCAGTCCCGCGCAGTCCCCGACAGCATAAGCTGGATGTACTGCATTGCGGTTGTTGTCGAACCCCGTTGACAGGAGACTGCTGTCTTGTAATCCTCCAGCCACGACGACGGTTCCCGCCTACCGTCGAACTTGGGTGTTTCAGACGTCAGCCTGAATCTTTTGGGCATCTTTGTCTCGCGGATGCGTCGGGTGAAGCATAGCGCCCAACAAGGCTCCCACTCCTCGTCTGAGTATGAGTCGCTGCTAGG
The DNA here is from genome assembly GCA_947311845.1 of Poa pratensis. Classification (NCBI taxonomy): domain Eukaryota; kingdom Viridiplantae; phylum Streptophyta; class Magnoliopsida; order Poales; family Poaceae; genus Poa; species Poa pratensis. The sequence continues at coordinate 4,576,096 of CAMZMU010000045.1, forward strand.
GGATCGTGTGGATCTTCTGCTTCTGCCCTTGCTGACTCGACGCTGTGGCATGACATCACGGCGATCTCCACTCACCTCATGCTGTCGAGTTCCACGTCGATCACGTCCTGACCTGTCTCGGTCTTCATGGGTGGCGACTGTGCGGTCGCGGTTATCTCTGGTCTGTAACTCTCGTCGCGGGCTGGCCTCGCGACGGGATCTGCTTCCTTCGGGACGCTCGTCGACTGTGGCCAAGGCTCCGCCCGCCATGTGGAGCGACCTGATTTGCTGGCAATGCAAGACCGCGTTCGGGTCGTTATCTGGGGGTTGTGTCGCCTTCAGGTATGTGGCCACCGACATGAGGGCTCCTTGAGCTATTTTGCAGGTGCGCCAGCCTGGATCGCGAGTGGTGTTGCGTCCTTCCAGAGGATTGGACAGCCGACAGCTGTAGCAGCCTTCCTGCGCTCGTAGAGGGTTGCATGCAGGTTCTTCAGCCTCAAGTTCTCCTGCCAGAAGATATATTTGTGCGCAGCAAGTTCTTCGGGCGTCGAGTCCTCGGGCATCATGGTACAATCATGTATGGCCTTGATTGCTTTGATCGCCTGCTCCCTTGTGATGACGATCGTGCTACCGTATGGCATGGTGGCTTTCATCGGATAGCTCCTGACGTCAGGGCGACTTGCACCACTCGCCGACGTCTCGGGTGCTCTGCCATCCTCGTTGTTCTCTATCTGCACCATGCAGACCTGGCGGGGAGCGTCATGCGAAATTTTGCCTTTTGTGCCGTCGCTGCGATTGTTGAGGAAGGCAGCGGCGGTGTCGAAGTAGAAGTCGATCATGGCGCGGCGCCCACAGTCGTTGTCGATGTGGACGGACTCGACATCCATCGCGTCATCGTCTAACGCATTTCCTTTTGCCGGTGAAGGTGCGCAGTATGCAGTCGATGGAGATGCGGGTGCCGATGGTGGCGTGGCGGGTGGCGTAGCCATCAGAGATGCCATCTCTGAGGGTGTTGGAGATGGCAGCGGAGTCGATGCAGGTGTGGCCATCAAGGACATCATCTCCGAGAGGGTCGGTGATCGCGTCGGAGTTGATGCAAGCGAGGTCGTCGACCTTGCGGGTGACGATGATGCCATTGGTGCCGATCCAGTCGATGGTGATGCGGGTGCCGCAGGTTGACGCGACTCCGCCAAGCAAAACGTTCCTGATTGGTTAGCAGTAAGGTTTGAAGGACCAAGGGTTACGTTCTGACCTGATTGCGGATCTGAATCCGCCGGTTGTAGTTCCGGCGAGTGCGGGTTGTAGTCGAAGGAGCCGAAGCGGATCGGTCCCGTGATGGTCACCGGCGGGCTGCCGGTTGCTGATGCAGATGGAGCCGGCGAAACCGTGGATCCAGCGCCACTCGTTCCCACATACGGCGCCAATTGACGAGGTGTTAACTCGTCAAATCCCATGGTTAGGCACCTAGGGTTGAGATCGGGAAGCAGATTTGGTAGCGCTGGTGATGACTACGGCTGACAAGCAAGATTTACCCAGGTTCAGGGCCCTCGTGTGGAGGAAACACTCCTACGTCCTTCCTGTCTGTTTATTGATGTACGCGAACAATGGAGCTACAAGGGAGTCCCGGCGAGATGTCGATCTGGCTAGGGTTTTGGAGGCTATGGTATTGCGTGTCCAGGTCGGCGGCCCTCCCAGCCTTTATATAGGAGGCTGGGTCTCGGGGATTCACAACCGACTTGGTTTACAAGTACGGTAAGTTTAAACCGACCCTATCTACGCTTGACTTGGAGCATACTCCTTCTTTGTGGGCCTCGGACTCGATCTTTAATGGGCCTTCATGCAGGTCTTGCTCCTTGTACGTGCAGCAGGTACCCTCACAGTGGGGCACCCGAAAGGTAGGCCCACGTCACATGATATCGACCACAGCCTAAGTTCGATCTTATTGTTTGGCACAACGTTCAAGGCCGGACCATAGGCTCATATATGACCCAATTTACAAGTACAATGGAGAAGACCTAATAGACAGGGACAACCTCACATGTACACTCCCTCGGTCACAAAATAAGTTTATTTCTAGTTTCATTCTAACCTGAATCAATTAAGTTTATTCATAGAAAACATAGCTATTTACAATATCATATACTAATTTAATGTCTTTTTATTTTTTCTATAAAATTAGTCAAAGTTAAAAAAATGACTTTTGACAAAATTAGAAATACAATTATTTAGCAACGGAGGGTGCTTTGTCTTTTATTCATCAAGGCATGTGTGTCTTGAATGCTGACCTCTTGGTGTTGCTTCTCTTTGTTTTCATTTTGGCAAATTTTGACGGAGACCTGGCACGTACTTGTGGATAGCAAAGTTTCCAATCCGGAGACGCATGAGAGCTGACGTGGCCGTGCTAGACAGCTAGTACTGGCACGAACATTTGGATGGCCACCGTTGTGCTATCTACTACAGTGCTACTTGGTCTTTTTTCCTTCTCCATGGCTACGTGTACTCATCTACTCAGCACCACAGAAAGCACCATTCTTCCCCGCCCAAATCACCTCCTGTATTCAGCATGATAACTCTTTGGTTGCTGTTTAATATATTCCCTTTAACTCGCAAAAAAAAAATCAAGGGGCCGGCACACAACGCTCCGTCTCCGCCTCCCGAATCGCACCGCGGTTGGAGTTCGCCGGAAAAGGTGAGGTCTTCCCCCAACCACACGGCGTCGACATCATCTTCTTGGAGCCCCCGTCCTGACCATCTATCTACCTACAGCAGAGTTGCCGCCGTCGCCTCCCGCGTCTCACGCGCGTCGCCGCCTCCACCGTTTCCCCCTTCTTCCTCGGCCCATGGGGCATCGCGCGCGTTCCTGCTGCTGTCCCAGTGTTTGGCTATTGGGTCTCCTTCTAACCAATTTGAGGTATGAGCTTGGTCAGGGAGCGATTGTCTTTGTCAAATTAATTAATCCCACTTGCTATTGAGGGGACCTTCACAATTTCTGGGTGCACACCGGCCACACCATTAGATCAGAATTCTGGTTTCCGGCTCTAAATTACGAAACTAGGCCTGTTGATGGCGTTTCATAGGTACGAATTGAAGTATACTGATGCAGCTTGCTGTCTTTCTCCAGATATCATCGCTTATAGCCCTTTCAGGATGGAGCTATGCACAGCTTCTGTATCCAGTTCGGCACATCGCTCTCATATATCAACGTTTAACCGTCCGCTGCCATACCATCAGTACGCCAGTTCAAGATCCTTGGTTTCCAAAAGGAGACATCAATCTTCACTCTATGTCATGAATGCTGCATCAACTAGCGTCCTACCCTCTAAGGGTGCACCTGTGAACAACAAAAAGAACAGTGCACTGGAGCAACTTGACATCGAGCGTGGTGTCTGTATCCCTTTCCGAAAGTACTCTCCGGAAATGGTATGGATCACTACGACTACGAGCTTTTGTGTTCACAAAATTTGTTTGCTGAAATTTGTTATAATTATGTCCACTTTCATAATTGCTAGGTCAGGAGTAAAGTGTTGGGATCAAGTGGCTCTGTACTATCCCTTGCTAGTCGAGGAGTGGAGATTATTTGGAAATTAGGCTTTTACTGGTCATCTCTAGTGTATGACTACTTGGTTGGACGGGATGAAGAAATCGTTCCATTCCGTGCCCGCCAGCTCCGCAACCTTTTATGTGATCTTGGGCCATCCTTCATAAAAGCAGGACAGGTTATACTCTTTTGCCTTTCTGATAAATCTCAATGGAAAATAAGGCTTCAGTTGTGCTATCTTCTCCGTACTACTGTCCCAACATTTGTTTGGTTACATTATTATTTCAGGTTCTAGCTAACAGGCCTGATATTATTCGTGAGGATTATATGAGCGAACTGTGTATTCTGCAAGATGACGTTCCTCCGTTCGCTAACCAGGTATATGATTACAACCTAATTCTCATGCAAATTGTTCTGGACACGTATTATGGTAGGGCCGATCAAATAAGGACTATCAACTAACGTTTGCTTTTTTCCTGCATACCTGCAGGTGGCTTTTTCCATAATCGAGGAGGAACTTGGACAACTCTGGAACAATTGTTCAGCAAAATTTCATCAGCGACAATAGCAGCTGCGAGTCTGGGCCAAGTTTACCGTGCCACACTTAGAGAAACCGGAGAGAATGTTGCTATCAAGGTTCATTTTTGTTTCATTTTCCTTTCTTACTTGAAATACTCGAAGTTTGTGACTTGATGCATGATTTTCCAAGTGTTCTTTGACAAGGATGACTATAAAATTCTCTCTCTCTCTGGTGAAATTTGTGTGCTCTATAGCATGCATAATTCATGAGGCAGATGCTTATGTATGCTCACCTAGAATGTCCAGATACTGACACTACCAAGATCAGCTTGTACACTTTGCTGAATTACTAAATCATCTGGTTAACTTCTAAAGGAAATGAGCTTATTTTTATGCTTATCTCCTTAATTTGTCTCTTTCAAAACTGCAGGTTCAGAGGCCAGGGATTGAGCCAATAATATACAGAGATTTGTTCCTTTTCCGCACTCTGGCTTCCTTTTTGAATGGGATTAGCCTTCAAAAACTAGGCTGCAATGCAGAGCTTATTGTTGATGAATTCGGTGAAAAACTTTTGGAAGAACTTGATTACACTCTTGTAAGTATTTTCTTTGTTCCCTTTTCCTGTCGATATCAAAGTTACCAGAATAATCAATTATGTATCACAACCTTCTTTTGTCTTTTCACTGTGGTATTGCTACCTTTTATGTGTAAGAGGTGTTTTGTTTCAGCAACAGTTTTTTTGTTTCATTTTTTTTGGCGATTAATGTATGGATGTGAGTTGACGTGCTTCCTTTTCTCCACAATCAGGAAGCAAGAAACATCGAGGACTTCCTAGTAAATTTTAAGAATGATCCAACAGTGAAGATCCCTCTAGTATATAAGAAGTTTTCAGGTTCTCGTGTTTTGGTGATGGAATGGATAGATGGAATTAGATGCACCGATCCACAGGTTTGTAGAATTCATCATATCATTTTTTGTTACCATATTTCTAATGTGAATTAGTTCACATAAAAGTTGTAGCATCATTGAGTTTGCAAGTTTCTTCTCTCAGGCTATAAAAGAAGCTGGGATTGACGTGGAAGGCTTTCTCACAGTTGGAGTGAGTGCAGCATTGCGTCAGTTGCTCGAGTTTGGCCTCTTCCATGGCGATCCACATCCTGGAAATGTTTTTGCGATGCGAGATGGCCGTATTGCTTACGTGGACTTTGGCAATGTGGCCGTCCTTAGCCAGGTCTGGAATTGTTTTTGTTTGGCAGCGCTAGAATTCATCCTTCCAGTTTCAGTCAATTGAATTCTTATTGTTGCTTGTCTGTCAATATATGATTGATGATATATCATGCATGGTGTACTACCAATGATTCTTTAGTAGGAAAAACTGTTCAGTTAGGTGGTCAAAATGTACATCGGCTACTTATAATTCTCCAATCTGTTAACACTCCACGAAAGAAGTCTTATCAAGAGACAAAACATGTACCTCTCCTTGTTTGCGAATGCATTCTTGTATTGTATTGCATTAACATGTAAGAAATTACTTACATGTTCTTTTATTGTCTTTTTTGTCATATATGCAGCAAAACAAAGAAATCCTGATTGATGCTGTAGTTCATGCTGTAAATGAAGACTACGCGGAAATGGCAAATGACTTCACAAGGCTTGGTTTTCTTGCTAGTGGAACAGATGTCTCCCCAATTATCCCTGCTCTGGAAGCTATTTGGCAAAACTCAGCTGGAAAGGGCTTGGCAGACTTCAATTTCAGGAGTGTGACTGGTAATCCCCATTTTCTATTTTTTTATCGTGCTGATAAATGTGCATAGTTTTGCTTCTACCTACTCTATCTTCTTGATATGTTGTCAGATTACATGTTTGTTGGAGTGGAAGTTCTTGATTATTTTTTCTTGATACTTTTTAAAGGAATCTCTTTGGGTGCTCACACATCTTGAAGAATATTCCTTGTTGTTCTGCTTCCACTAATTATGAATTCTTAGTGTACACTGCACAGATATCTTCATTTGCTAATGCCTAATGAAATTTGAAATCACAGGAAAGTTTAATCAGCTCGTGTACAATTACCCCATCCGTATCCCAGAAAGGTTCTCTTTGGTCATTCGCTCTTTGTTAACTCAAGAAGGAATTTGCTTTACTCTTGAGCCTGATTTTAAGTTCCTTGAGGTATGACATGTGCTACCCTTTTCAGTTCCCGTTAAAACAATAGTGTACGTTTGTTTGGTTACTTATGCTCTTCATTGTATGTTTCTTCATATTTAGGTTGCATATCCATATATAGCAAATCGTCTTTTGACAGATCCAAATCCTGCTCTCCGTGAACGGCTGATACAGGTTTGTCGTAATTTCGAAAAACCCTCTTAATATAACTCCAGTTGGTAGTTTCTGCTATATACTACATCACTCTAAGCCGAAATGTGAATGGAAGCATTGGTACAGAAAATACAGCAGCAAGTTCTTTTTTCTCCAATACACGGGTAGTAGAAGAAGAAAGCCAGATTTTGGCAAATACAGCAAAGTTCAAGGCTTATACATTTTGGGCTAGCAAATCGACCACATATTTTGGAAGCCAGTTCTGTTGGGCAGGAGCTCTGCCATTGCATTATAGGGGGGAAAAGTTACAGGGAATGATTTACAGTAGCAAGCCAACCCAAGTTGGATAGTTATGCCTATTAGTTAACACTGAACAGTTCATAATTTGGAAGGTCCGATGTATCATGCATGCTATTTTGCTACCTTTCATGTTGTTTATAACGTTTTTGAGATATTATCACCATTTCCCTACCTTTTTTCTATACAGGTGTTATTCAAAGATGGGTTGTTCCAGTGGAAACGACTAGAAAACCTGATAGTTCTTGCCAAGGAAAATGTGTCCAAAATGAGCGCCAATCCTGCACTAAAAAGCAATAGCCTGTGAGTTTTGGACCCACTGGTCATATCATGTGGTACCTATCTAGTTGTTCTTGCAAATGTTCTGATCTTCCCTACTGCAGGCAAACTGTGGCAAGTCAAAAAATGGAGAATAAATTGGACCTCACTGACACAATAAAAGACGGAGCACGGCTGTTCCTTATTGATTCTGGGATCAGGAGACAACTTGTAATGGCTTTCACTGAGGACTCCAAGTTGCATGTAGAGGAGGTACTACTCTACATAGATTGGTCAATGTTGATGGAAGGGAATATACCTACGTTTATGGACTATACAAGATAGATTTCTTGATTGATTACCGCAACTCCTTTCTTTCTTTTGCAGCTTGTTGATGTATACAGACTGGTGGAGGATCAGATAGATATACCTTCAGTTGCTCTTGAGGTTATCCAAGGTAAATCAATCAAACTCTGTTTTACTTGCTCTTGTCATTGGTGGAAACATTTCTCCATGCTTAGCGATCCACATATCCATCGTACTCTCTGTGCAGATTTACCATCCGTCGCCCGTGATTTTATGCTTTCGTGGAGCGATTCTGTTCTGTCGGATCGCCAAAACTAACCCACCCAAACAGCTGGACAACAAGCAGTGACCAGCTAGTTAGGAACAGCAAGCAACTTACGCCGAGTTAATCTGCATAGAGATATAGATAGATAGACAAGATTCTTCTCCTATTCTTTTGTGATGCACTACTGTATAGCAAGATCTCGACAGATATGCATATGCCACTTGTATAGCGTAACACGGAGATGTGTATAATTTGAGCTTGTAATATTCTGAAAAAAAGATAGTAGGTGCACACATGAGGCACACAAATATATCTATTAGTTTGCTGATTTTGACTCTCGTGTACACATGAACATCTTCGTTGGATGGGACAATGAGTGATACTTGTAAGCATCTTCAATTCTATTACCTTTGTTCCAAAATATAAGACATTTTGATCCGTCCCGTAGTGTATTAGTTTGGAGAAATTTTGTAAAACAAGCATGATCGCTTCAAGAATTAGACAGTGAGCATGTGAAAGAAGTAAACTATTCCATTGGATGTTGGTACACAATTATTTGATGGCAATTTGATATCTGATATGACCTCAAACTCAATACGATTTTTTAAACTCTTAACACCAATAGAATAAATATTAAAACAAGCAGGCAAAAGAATAGTGTTAAATCAAGGGGTGTAGCTCGTATTCATGGAAATGAAACCTATTGCTATTGTGATTAAATTCTGTAGGGTTTAAATAATAATTCTGGGATTGCAAAATCTTGAGAGAATTCGATAGACTGAAGCAAAATAAAATAAAATGAAGTGCGGGTTTTTGGAGAATTTTATAGAACAAGCATGGTCTCTGTAGGACCTAGATGGTGAGCATGTAAAGGTAGTGAACTACTCCGTTAGATGTTGGTACAAAATTATTTGCTGCTAAGTTAAGATATGATATGACCTCAACCTCAAGATGATTTCCTTGGTTTTTAAGTGTTAACTATCACCAACAGAAACATTGTTAAAAAGAGCAGGCAAAGAATAAAACCAAGTGGTATAGCTCGCATTTATGGAAACAAAACCTACTGCTAGTAGGACTAAATTCGCTAGGGGCTAAATAATAATTCTGAGAAAAATTGTTAGATTGAAACAAATAAAATGTTTATGAAGTATGTTAATAATGGGATTTGAACCCACTGTTCCTTGAGACAAGAAAAGGCTGTACCTCAGACCAACTCAGGCATTTCAACATCTTTCAAAAGAGAACTCATAAACTTTATTTATTACAATTTAGAGAGTAAATTGTAAAACCAAAATATTGTTTTCTTCTTCACATAACGGAAGCTTATACGGAAAATCAACATAAATGACCCAAATCTTTTGTTAAAACACACTTGACATTAAAGTGGACATAAACAAAGAAACCACATGGGTATACCAGTCACACAACAACCCAACTTCCAGAAATTCATCACACAATAATTGCAGGTTTTGAGTCTAGATGGAACGTAGAAACCCAAATTACCCCCTCCTGTATATTTTATACGGCATCTATTAAATTTAAGAAAAAATTGACCATGAATTTCGTCAACAATATAAACTATATTATGATATAATTTTTGTGATATATAATCTATTTTATTGACCAAATTAGTGGTCAAAGTTATTTTAAACTACGTGCATGTCTTATTGTCGTGTCCGAAGTTACGAACACAGGGAGTCAAAGGACCCCCTTTTAGAGATTCGGCAGAGGGGCGCTGGGAGGATCTTGGCGAGTTAGTAAGCGATGCAGAAACTAGAACACACAAGCAGTTTACCCGGGTTCAAGCCGCTGTAAAGCGTAACACCCTACTCCTGCTTGTCTGGATTGATGGTGGTGATATGCATTTCCGGGCTACAAGGAAGTGTTCCCGGGTAACCGGAGATCTACAGCCGAGGGAAGAAGATGAGATCCTGATCTGATCTGGGGGCTCATTCTCTGGCTTGTGGCTCAAGATGATATACCCCTCTTCAGGCGGTCTTGGTCCTCCTTTTATAGTACAACGGGATACCACAGTGGCAAAGCTAGTTGTCCTCTATGTTTGTCGCCCGGAGTCCACAAAAAGGTGATGGGGTTGGTGGTTGGAAGACTTGTCCTTCTGCCTAGCTTACCTCTATCCGAGATAATGCCAAGGATGAGCAACTTTTCCCTGCCGAAGGCTAGGGCGAGCACATGTTGTGTTGGTCCAGAACTGCGGGGTTTGCTTCCACCCGTTAACCTTTGTCTTCAGCGTGCAATAGCATCCGGGGCGTAGAACCAGACTGCCAGGTTAGGGTTCCCACGGAAAGTCCCAAAGGCTGCTCGGTAGACGTTCCCGGGATACCTGGGAACGGGCTTCGTCGTGGCGCTAGAGCCGCTCCTTCCGGGAAGAAGGCACTTCCAGTTTCAGAGAGTCTTTGACCAGTCGTAAGAGTTGGCTGCGGTCCACGCTAGGAGTATTTGTGGGGACCCATGTTCCCATAATGCGACACTTATAAACTGTACCGGAGGGAGTATCTCTTTTACAAAACTAACCACGAAAACTACCAAGGGTGGCCCACCTAGTAGCTTGAACTCATTAAGGAGACATAAAATAGCAAAAGAGTTGCGGTAATGCAAATTGGCTCATTTGTAAGAGGATATAATGGGAATTTATATGTGGCTAGTTAATGCAAATGTCTCTTTAGTGTGATAATAAAACAATTAAAATAGGGTTTCATATGACTATTGTCTTAAAGTTTCAAAGTGGTCGGTGTGAATCTGTTTCGGGTATGTTCACGTCAATGTGGAAATTGAAGGTTGAACAATTTGGTCGTTTTGGGTAGAAAATGACGCTAATTAGAATGAAACTATTGTTTGAATTTCCTTTGTCTTGGATGGATTTTTTCCACATTGTGATTTATGATACCTAATTCTCAGGTTTTCGCCTTGCTTTATAAATAAATCAACATGCCAAGCAAGTTCATACAATTCCACCAACATAAACAAAATACAAGAGAGATCGTTGGGGCAACAGCAAAAGTAAACCCAACAACAAAAGAATAGCCAGAAGAGGGGGGAAGGGAGGGGGGCGCAGAGCAAACAAGAGAAGAACAAAAGACAAGGCCCACCCACGCTCAGTGACTAGGTGGAGAGGAGAGGTGACGGCCGGTCCCCAGAAGCCTATCGAGCATGTCATCCAGTCACACTCTGCCTCGCTACCTACTTAGCTGGTACCACTACTGCAATGCTCGTAGAGCAGAACTTTTACTATCTTCCGTGATGGGATGCAGAGTGTATCCATCTTTTTAGTGATTTGATTTGATCAATAAATTGATGGATTCTGAAAATATAAGAAGAAGAGATAGGCCAAGAGGCGTGAATCAGTGAATGCGAGGAGTCCTCTCATCCAAACACACACACTGACTGACACTCCCGAATCGACCCAGCTCAAATCCCCCCAAAACCCCAGCTCAGCCAAGCCTTGCAAACCCTAGCAATGGCGACGCCAGCAATGCCCACCCACTGAGTCACTCCGAGTCACCGTCCAATCGAATCGGAAAGGAAAGAGAGAGCAGGATGCGTTCTTCTCGGTCGGGCTCCGACAGGGAGAGGGGGCGGCGGGCGCTGGACGCCATGAAGGCACTCGGCTTCTCCACCCAGCAGTGCAAAGACGTCCTCAAGCGCATCTTCGATGTCTACGACAGAAACTGGGAGCTCATCGAAGACGACAACTACTCCGTCCTCGCCGACGCCATCCTCGATGCCCAGGTCCCGACCTCTCTTCCTCCCACCCTCCATTCCCCAATCCACTCTTCTGACAAAATGCCTTTTTTTCAGGCTAACGGCAACGGGATCCGCAGCCGGAGCAGGAGGAGATCGACGCTTTCCCGGCAGAAGGAGCTCCGTTGACCTCACTCGCCGCCGCCACCCGCGAGAACTCCCTCGGCCCTCAGTCGCCTCCATCCCCCGATCCCACAGCCGAGCAGCACACGGCCATCTCGCCTCGAGCCGATTCGCCTCAGCAGGCCCGAGCCTCGACGAGGTTGCTCCGCAAGAGGCGGCACACACAGACCATCGACGCGTATCTCCAGCCGGAGGACGCCGTGTTCCCGTGGGAGCCCAAGCATGAGCCTGTCGACATGGACTGTCAGGATGCCCAGCCTGGCCTCATCGTCCGTTCACGGCGCGGCGCGGCATCCTCGTCGGGGTTTCGAGAAATGCCTCCGCCGCCACAGCCTGATCGAAATCCTGAACGGATCCCAGGTTGTCACTGACCACTTGATCCTTTTGCCCTCCATAATTTAAGCACATTGATTGCCCTCTTTTACTTTCAGATCATGATGCTGACATTGTTCCCCTTTGCTTGGTAACCGTCACTGATACTATCGTTAAAGCATAAGAACTAATTCCACAATCTGCTTGATTGGTTAAAATGTTACAATTATCTCCCGTACCATACATCGATATGCCAATGACACTCTTGTTATAATTGCTCCCAGCACTGGTTGCATCCTTTGCTTGATAACTTAATGCGTTAAATAAGGCTTGCTGAACTTTGGATGTGGCACCTTCTGAAACTTTGCTTGGTTGTACTCTTGTTATGTACCGTGTTAAATATGTCTTTGATGGATCACATACTGCTGCTCTGTTCTGTCAACAATGGTCTTATTCTGATTGGATTTCTTTGAACTTTCCATAGGTGCTAGAAACAGGGCAATTCAGCGTTGCAGAAATATGGAAATAACTACTTTATCTGTAGAACCAACAAGAAGCACATTGAACAATGGAACAGGATCTGGAGTTGGAAATGTGCAGGAAACACCTGGTTTAGACATTGATGTAGCATCATCCACTAAGGGTGAGGTTAAGATGTCACTGAAATGCAGTGTCGATCCATCAAAGTTCCACATGCCTGCTTTAGAAACTGTTTTCCAGATGGTCAAGGATAAATGTCTCGGCTCATGTAAGATTCTTCCTCCTGATTTTTCTGTTGGCAGCCTCATGACTGAGATATGCCAGTGTGTTTTACAACTGGGCACTGAACAAACTGTAGAGCATAAAGCACAATCAGATATCGTTGGTAATGGCAGCAGGTCAGAGGATGATAGGAATAGGAAACGGAAAGCTGCAGAGGAGTCATTGGTTCCTAACAGCTCAGAGGGTGGTCCACTGAATTCGACTCCTGTCCAGCAGCAACATCTTGTACTTTCCACATTGAGGACTAACCATGATGTAACAGATATCTCCAAGGGAGAAGAAAGAATAAGGATATCAATTGTAAATGAATTTGGCAGTGAGAAATGTCCTCCCTTCTATTATATACCACAGAGCGTTATATTCCAGAATGCTCATGTTGACATTTCACTTGCAAAGATTGGTGGTGAAGACTGTTGCGTTGCTTGCTTTGGAAACTGCCTGTCCGCACCTGAACCATGTGCTTGTGCAAGAGAAACTGGGGTGAATATGCATATACACTAGAAGGTTTGGTTAGGCCAGCATTCATTGATGAGTGTGTCTCTATCAACCGCTTCCCAGAAGAACTTCAGAAGGTGTTTTGTGAAACTTGCCCGGTTGAGATGTCTAGAAATAAAGCTTCACCAGAGCCTTGTAGGGGCCACCTTGTAAGGAAATTTATCAAGGAATGCTGGAGCAAATGTGGCTGCAACATGCAATGCGGTAACCGCGTGGTTCAACGTGGCATAACACGCAATCTACAGGTAATATTTAATGTTTTTGTGAACATATATAGCTGGGGCGTGCAGCGTGCTGATTATACCGACACCGGATGGTTTTCAACTACTGTTATTTTACTATCCAGGTTTTCTTCACTGGAGAAGGGACAGGTTGGGGGCTCCGCACGCTTGATGAATTGCCAAAAGGAGCTTTTGTTTGTGAATATGCTGGGGAGATACTAACAAATAGAGAACTACATGAAAGGGCCATTGAAAACACGCAGAATGATAGGTATGTACATCCGATACTTTTGGATGCTGGTTGGTGTTCTGAAGGGGTGCTGAAGGATGAAGAGGCTTTATGCCTAGATGGAACATTTTATGGGAACGTTGGCAGATTCATCAACCACAGGTGTGCTCTAGGTCTTTACGGTCATTTCTGTGATGTTTTTATTTTTAAATGACAGCATAAAAGATGAGGCTTATAACTTGTCTTTCCAATTTATTTTTTCTGGTTATAACAACACTCCACCATCATGTAGATGCCGTGATGCAAATCTAGCAGTGGTCCCTATTGAAGTGGAGACTCCTAATCATCGCTATTATCATGTAAGTGCTACTCCCCGTGTCGGACTCTGAAAATACCATAAGATAAGAGTCGTCATGTTGATGATTATGCTTTTCTCGTGTATAAAAACAGCTTGCATTCTTCACAAGCATGAAGGTGGAGGCTTTCGAGGAACTGACATGGGTATGTTGCATATAGTTTCTTATATTAATGCATCATGTAACCTTTGTTGGTATAGATGAAGGTGTGTATTTTCGATGACTGTCAAAACTTTATAGCTGCAAAAAGTGAACGAGTCCCATGGTATTGCTGCCTAAGTGAGGTTGAGGGTGTTGTTCTCTATTTTGGGGCTTATCTAATTTATGTATACCCACTATGCTTACTGTTGGCTTTATTTAGTGCAAGCGATAGTATTACTATTACATATTTGAAAAGTAAAAAGTGCATATATGTTGCGAGATAAAAGAAGAGCCGACATATCACATATAGATCCGCAGCAAAAGACATGCCCAGTGAGATGGTGTTGTGTTTTCAGGACTACGGCATTGATTTCGAGAATGAGAACCAGGCTGTGAAACCGTTTGAGTGCTTGTGCGGGAGCCGGTACTGCCGGGGCAAGAAGAGGCATCATCCGAGTAAGTGGTTGTTGTCATAGCTTAGCCTCGAGAAACATTAGACACTAGCTTGATTGGCTTTCTGTTTTGCAGGGAATAGAAGCATAGTAGTTGCTGCTGCCCCGGAATGATCTGAGCTGGGCTGTTGGGGAGGAAGTCTGCTGCAGTGCAATGGTTGCTAGGTTAGGGACGGAGGGTTAATTCGGGCAATGGAGTTATGTATTGGCTGCACTCGAAGAAGAATGTGGTTTTTGGGTTGTTGTGCATTTTGGAAAAAGGGATGGATGTGGATGGTAGCTGGGAATCTCTTGTCTCAATACTATGACCTGTGTAGTAGATGACCTCCTGTGCTCTGTCTGAATAGTATGATCTGTGTAGAACTAGTAGTAGAGATGTACTGTGTATTAGTAGTAGTAGAGATGTACGTATTGGTATGGCGTTCAATCTAATGGAATGGAATCGGAAGCAAAGGCATGCCTTCCTATACATGTGATCTCCATGGACATTTTGGTAATACAGAAGAGGGAAAAGATATATATATATAAACAACTTGGTCAAGGGATATATACTCTGTTAATGGTCAAGATCTCAAATAGGTTGTTTCCTGGCATTTCTATCAACCAAGAATATTCCGTAAGTTGGGAAAGCGAGGTCGACGTATTCGATTTGGAGGCTTCCCTATGAAATCGCACTCGTTTTACGATTATTGAGAGGGTTAAATTAAACTGAGATTATCATGCTTCAGTTAAACAATGATAACAAATATTATGTTGGATCATTAAAAGAAAATACTCCTACGAGTGAGTCGTGTACTCGTGTGTAGCTGGACAGCAGTCGACGAACGAGGCCGACAGCCGACGCTGCTACCTGTCGTGAGTTGTGAGAGCGAAGGGAAAGGGAGCGGAGGAAAAAAAATAAAATCCCCATCGTATCCTCGTCGTCCTCCTACAGGCAGCACCAGCATCACCTCCGATTCCCGCCCTTCCTCGGCCCGTCGACCCGACCCCTTGCTTCCAGATCTTCGCGGGAAGGGAGATGCACGCGGAGGAGGAAGCCAACAATAACCACCACCACCAGCGGCGTCAGCACGTCTTGTTGTGATAGTAGTGATGCAACAGCAGCCTAAGGCCGACCACCAGGAACACGATGCTGATTTCGATTTGGATTCGGATGCGGTTGTGATTGGAGCAGCAGGAGAAGAGGTCGAGGTCGAGAAGGTGGGGAAGAGGATGACGAAGGCGGAGAGGAGTCAGAGGAAAGTGCGGTTCAACGACTGCAGCCTAACCCAGGTCCTCGAGTTCCAGCCAAGGTACCCATTCCCTCTCTCCCACTCTCGTCCCCCTTTGAATCCTTCCTTCCTAATTGATCTTCTCTACGCACATCTTGTGCTAGTACAGTAGTATTAGGCTCTCGGTTAACACGGAGTTGTCTGTTCGATGGAAGAAACGAATTAAGCTTGCTCCAGCCAACCAAATCTTATTGTATAATGTCAAATAAGCACTATGTTGTACGACTAATAGGTGCACATATATGCTGCCCCTGGCCCTGTCCTGGTGGCATCATATCAGATACCCCCTCCATTTATGTATGCAAGGCAACCTCATATTTTTGGTTTAACATTGACCATTAAATTTGTAAAACAAATTGAGTTATGTGCCATAAAAAGTAGTATATCATTGAAAATCACATTTGAAAGAAGCTTCCATATATTACCTTTTAGTGACATATAACTCATTGATCAAATCATTAATCAAAGTTAGGCATGAAATACGAAGTGGCCTTGTACATAGCATGATCCGTGAACATGCCAGCCTAAGCGACGGTCTCCTTCTGTTGCTCTTCTTCCTCCAAGTGTTATATAACGCTTAATCTCATCAACTGACTCGGTTGATGAGTTTGTCCATCCATGGTATTAACTGCGACCTTTGCGTGTCTTGTTTTCACAGCGCCAGGGACGACGCCGTTTCCCTGTGTGCACAACTTTGCACTTGGCTCTGTGGACAGAGGCCAGCAACATGATACATAGGTGGCGCGGTACAAGGTTCCTGTTGCCTGCCTCCCTGCCTGGGAGTTTATTCTTGTGGCAACAACAAGCAGGAATTAAGCCGAATGTGCAAGAGGGATGGAAGGTCAGAGATACAAGGAGACATGAATGAATGTATGGTTGCTCCATTTCATCTGCTGATAAACACAGGCATCCAGTTAATGCCTTTGTCCCGGTTTTGGTGGTCAGTGTCTTGTGAGTTTAATCGATCAATTTAGTTGCATCACTAGCTTCTTCCTGCCCGTTTGCTTCACCTGTAATACCTGTTTTTACATACAAGTGCTGCTGCCTAAATCTGTATGTGCATGCTCAAACATGTTTTCTGCATTCTTTCCTCTCACATGGAACTACTACAATTTTATCTATCATTATCTCCTAGCCAAGCTATCTATCTATACGCTATATATAGTACAAGGATCTTGTTCCTAGCTTGTTTTAGGCAATCGATCCAGGCCAGCTTGTCTGCACTGCATATTTGCATGGATGGTGGTGGTTGGAGGCTGCACGCACATCCTCCATGCATGCTCGCGGCATGCCTTCTTCCATCGGCCTCATGCCGACGGCCTTGAATTGGTCGCTTATCCATGGCCCGCCACCGCTTCTCCTTGCAGGAGACGGTGGCTGGTGGCGCCATTCCAGACCAGTTTCCTCCTGATCTGCGGTGGCCCTTCGGCCGCCTTGGCTCCCTCAGTCATGACGAGGTTCGCTGCTCCGCCTATGAGATTTTCTTTACTGCCTGCCGCTCCACCTCCGCCGGGGGACGCCTCACGGTCGCTCTGGATAACCATGAGGGCGGTCAGGGAACTAAAGCGTTGGCGGGCGCAAAGAACATGGTGGTGACGAGCCGACTAAAGCGGTTGCTTGGCCTGCGCGCCAGGAAGACAAGGTCTATGGTGGGAGCCCGGCCAATGACATCGGCGGAGATCATGCGGCGGCAGATGGGTGTCAGTGAGGAGACCGATGGCCGTGTCCGCAAGACCCTCGTCCGCTGCCTCGTCGGCCCTCAGGTATCTCCATACATTTCGTCATTCTGAAAATAATATATTTGTATATTCACAGATTGATCTTACAAATTTGTTCTCTATAGATGCCCAAGAAGGTGGAATCACTTGTGCTTCCCATGGAGCTCCTTCGACGCCTCAAGGCCTCCGAGTTTGCCGACGCAGAAGAGTACCGCTCGTGGCAGCTCCGCCAGCTCAAACTCCTCGAGGCAGGCCTTGTCTTACACCCTTCTGTGCCGCTTGACCAGAGCGCAGCGACATCCTCTCTCAGTGAGATGATCAGATCCACCGAGCTGCAGATCAATATGCGCGCCCTGTTCGCCACTGTGACGGCTCTGGCCTGGCGTTCCGTCGAGGTTTGTCACTGGGCCGATGGCTACCCCCTAAATGTGCACCTTTACCTGTCCCTCCTCCGTGCCGTCTTCGACATCAGGGACAAGATGGTTGTGCTGGACGAGGTTGATGAGCTGCTGGAGCTGATCAAGAAGACATGGAACATGCTCGGGCTCAACAGGGTGATCCACAATGTCTGCTTCACCTGGGTCCTCTTCGAGAGGTACGTCACCACCGACAGATTGAGCCGGACTTGCTGTCGGCTACCTTGGTGATGCTCCAGCATGTCTCTGAAGACGCCATGAAAGCCGAGCAGGAGCCAGAATATAGCAGAGTCTTGTCTGCCACACTGGCCTCGGTGTACTCATGGGCAGAAAACAAGCTGATGGATTACCATGAGGCGTTTGACAAGAGCGCAATGAAGAATGTCGTGGCACTCTCTGTCTCGGCAGCAGAGATGCTGAGCCAACACGTTCCAGCTGCTGCTGCAGGATCATCTTTTACTACTGCTGCTGATCTAATTGATGGCTATATCAAATCGTCGGTTAGACGAGCTTTCGCCAAGGTGAGTTTCTTTCCAATGATTCCCGTTGATTAATTACGTGCTTACGTACTCAGTTGAAAGGAATGAATTAATTAAGATGAATAATTGGAAACTAATGCAGTTGGACGATAGTGGCAATTCCGGGTGAATAGCATGATGGTAGAAGTGGAGGATGACCCTAGCGAGACCCTGATGTATGTGGCAGCACAGACCAAGGAGATGGCGAGGGTGGAGAAAGACTTGTACGCCCCCATACTTGGACAGTGGCATCCTTGCCCGGCCGCCATTGCCGCCATCACTCTCCACACCAGCTTCAGTACATATTTCAAGCGGTACGTCTCCAAGATGGCCGGTTGCCTCAGCAGTGAGTCAATGCGTGCCCTGCAAATGGTCTCCGAGCTAGACAAGTACTTGGTACAGACGGCACAAGATGATGGTGATGGGCATGGCAGTGTTAGCAGCAAGCAGATGATCCCTTATGATGTAAACTCCATCGTTGTTGGCCTCGTCACTGATTGGATGGATGATCGGCTACGGATTGGCGCAGAGTGTGTTAGGAGAGCAAGAGACTCGGAGAGTTGGAACCCTGGTTCCAAGGGCGAGCCTTACGCCCAGTCTGCTGTGGATCTGATGAAAATAACCAAGGCAACGGTGGATGAGCTCAATGAGATTCATCAACAATGGCCCATGTTGGAGCTGCTTCAGAATCTTGTCGACGGCATCGATCGGCTTTTGCACCAGTACGCATCGTTCCTCGCTTCCTCGTGCGGTGCAGGGACCAAGGAGAGTTACATCCCCCCGTTGCCGCCCTTGACACGGTGCAGCCAGGACAAAAGGCTCCTGCACCACCTGCTGCTCAACCTCAACTGTGTTGTTGGTGGGGGCGGTGAAGCTGCTGTTAGCATGGCCAGGGCCACACGGGTGCCTCGTCCGACCACTAGCAGTGTCACGCAGCGGCTCTACGTTCGTCTCAACACCCTCCACTACA
Organism: Poa pratensis; assembly: GCA_947311845.1. Taxonomy (NCBI): domain Eukaryota; kingdom Viridiplantae; phylum Streptophyta; class Magnoliopsida; order Poales; family Poaceae; genus Poa; species Poa pratensis. The sequence continues at coordinate 4,595,317 of CAMZMU010000045.1, forward strand.
TGCTCGGTGTGCTGCACCCCATCGACCGGTCCCTTGCCCCGCGTGGGCAGCAGAGGCACATCATTGGCCATCGCCGTGCTCGGAGCTCCTCCTTTGATCGCGCCTATCCCGCGGTTGACGCATCTGTTGTCCACGTGACGGAGCTCTCGGCCTACCGCCTCGTCTTCCTTGACTCTGCTCACTGCTTCCACCAGGCGCTCTACCAAGGGGGCATCGCTGGGGCTCGCATTCGGCCTGTGCTGCGTGTCATGAAGCAGAATCTGGCATTCCTCTGCAGCGTCCTCAATGACCGGGCGCAGCCGCTGGCGGTGCGCGAGGTAATGAAGGCCTCCGTAGAGGCCTTCCTGATGGTGCTCCTCGCTGGTGGCAGCGGGCGGGCCTTCAGTCGAGAGGACTACAGCGCGGTGGCTGAGGACTTTGCGAGCCTGAAGCGTCTCTTTTGCAGCTGCGCGGAGGGGTTGGTGACGGAGGAAGTGGTGGAGATGGAGTTTTCCACGGCAGAGGGGGTTGTGGATCTCATGGCTTTGCCCACGGAGAAGCTCATCGATGAGTTTCGCCGTTCTTCTTCCACTTGCGCGACCACGCCGCCCGCGACAAGACGGTGGAGCACGTCCGACGCAAATACTCTTCTCCGCGTGCTGTGCCACCGAGAAGATGAAGCAGCCAGCAGATTCCTGAAGAAGACATTTGATCTGCCAAAGAGAAAGTAGGTGTGCATTTTAGGTGGAGGCCGTGCATCCACGGAGAAGCCGTGTCAAAGCAGGCGTTGTTGTGCATTTTATCGGCATGCCAGATTATGTGTTTGAAAAACCACCCATGTCTTGTCTGAATGATTTAAGGCATTTTAGGTGTTTTTCTTGTCTGTTAACTACTATGGTGTGAGCTCATTGCTTAGCTAGACCGTCAGTCTCTTGCGTGTTTGCATCTCTGACTTGTATTTCTGTTATCCATACGAACGGTGACCAAGGCAAGTCGCGAACCCCAGAAGAAAAGAACATCTACCGAAAAATCATCCACGTCTTGTCTGATTGAATCACCCACGTCTTGTCTGATTGATTTTTGGCTTCTTGACGATTGCTACGGTGCTACCTCGTGGTCGACCGTTGCCACGGTCAGCGCTTGACGCGTGCGCGCCATTATCCCCTTTATAGATAAAACAACGACCAACATACAAACCACCACACCACATACAAACATGACACCACACACCCAAGGTATGATATAAGCGTGCTAAAAAACGAAAACCTAAATTGGAGCCCCGGCTATATGGTGCCCGTTTTTTCAAAAATTCGAAATTGACATTTTAAGTTTCCAAAAATCAAGAAAAAATTCCCGAATGTAGATATTGTCGAGATCTACAATCGTGTAAATTTTCAACTCCAAATTCGTTGTATTTTGGGTTGCACAAAAAAGACAAATGGTGGATCTGGATGGTGAGCAATACACAATTTCAAAATTTTGAAATTTCCCCGATTTGTCTCTTTTTGTACAGCCGAAAATACAACAAAATTTAAGGTGAAATTTTGCACACTTGTATATATCGACACTATCTACATCTATGATATTTTTCGTGATTTTTGGGAACTCAAAAAATATCATTTTCTATTTTTCAAATAAGCGGGCTCCATGTAGCCTGGTTCCAAAAATCCACTCTCTGCTGAAAAACTGCTACATAATCCCACACAACTCCAAGCAAACGACATGTAAGAAAACGAGCACTGCTTGAGATCGACCTCCCATTCTTCTCATGATCACTACTCCGTTCTCCTCTACTACACACCACACCACCATCCACCCTGACGGAGTCGATGACACTACGTCCGATCGCCTCTCCTACACACCGCACCGCCGTCCACCTTGATGGAGCGGGCAACACCGTGACGAAGAAGTTGCTGTCAAACCTTGAACGAGTCGCAATCAATCCCTAAGCTTAGTGCTTGCAGGGTGTCGGGTGCTTTGGAGAACAAAGTAAGGGGCTTAGAGCATCTCCAACCGGACTTGGTTAATTTGACCCCTTATATGACAGTGTCCGTGGACAGGAGGCGGCCACCCCGTATTTATCCCCTTTCTACAATCAAACCCCCTACTTTCAAACCTCAAATACATGCAACGTATAATATAGAATAATACCCCCCCCCCCCCCCCCCCCCCAACGAATTTTGGGCACTCCAAATAGCCTCTCCACATCCTTCTTAACAGATCCCTACATAGTTGCAAAGTGACATCATTTTTACCTTGGTGACTGGATATTGTGTTCACAAATGCCACCCACCGAGGATAAATAACATTGGTAAGTTAGCATCCCATGGTATAGTTATCCCGGCTGACGGTGTAGTTGCACGCTATAGCCTCCCATTACAAAGTCTCTTGAATAGCGGAGATCGCTGAAGCACATTGATGTCATTGTAGGAAACGATAAGCCAAAGAAGCATCTCAAATCAACAAGTCCTTTGATGCCACTGCTTCAAATATGATTGTGGCCTCTTTCGTGTGACCTTGACACCACCCATGCAAATTTGTTGGGCAATTCTTTCATTTCCAATACATGCAACCGACCTAACTAAGCTTGATTGGAAAACCTCTCTCTGCTCCTGGCCAGTAACTTCTCGGTGTCCTCGACAGTTGGTTCTCTCAGACCTTTTGGTCCAAACATATGCACCATGGCGTATGAAAAATTCTCCATACCCTCAATGCATATGCACTCCCCCATCCGGACGTACTCATCAATGCCATCTGCGAGCAACGCCGGGCAAAGCCAAGCGGTGTTGTCGGCGGTGGGATTCCCCTTATATTACATGTGCGCATGGGAGATCTGCAAGGACCGGCAGCGGTTCTCTATGGTGGAGTTGCTCTCTCGGTTTGATGGATGGCCGTGAGGTGGCGGCGGTGACGGTGATCAGGTGTGGTGCGGAGCTCCTATTGGTGCTAGCGGGGCAGGGTCGTGCACCAAGGCGCTAGGCGTTATGGGTCAGGGCCTGACGTGTCTCGGAGGGGAATTGTGTAAGAGCATTCCCTTCGTTGAGTGGTTTTGATGTTGATAACAACAACAAAAAATTATCAAACCGCGTGCTAAGTTGTTTTAGGTCGAATCTTTGAAATGCACAATACTGTTGTTGCCGAGCCCTCAAAAGTGATGTTTTGATCTTATTTATTTTGTAAATAGGAAAATCATTATATTGAAGGTATGGGCAAATAAAATGCACGTACAATACTCAATTTGCACCCACTTAGAGCATCTCCAACCGCACCCCCCAAAATCGGACCACATACTGCGCCCGGACGCATCCGGACGCGTCCGCGGAGGGTGACCGGACAACCCCTAAAAACATGCTCCTACAACCACACTCCTCTTTTCTAGTTGACATATTACTACAAAGGCATGCAACACGTCCGCATTTGCTACACTAGAATGGAAACTTGCATTGCATCCGCCTTGCTACGCTAGAATCTCCCTACTCGTCATCGGAAAGGACGATGACCGTTGCCGCTGCGCCGCGGAGCCGCCCCGTCCCGCACTGCCGGCCGAGCCGGGCAAGAACCCTGCTCGGAGTCGGAGAAGAACCCGAACGAAGAGGAGGAGGAGGCCCCGGCGTAAGGGCGCCTTCACGAATCGCCGCCTCCGCCTCGAACTGCTTGTCGAGGAACCCGGAGCGGTTCCTCATCTGCCTCATGAAGAGGCGGTCCGCCGCCTCCGCCTTCAGCTGCGCCTCCGCCGCACGGTGCTCCGCCGCATCGTCGTTGCGCAGCGCCTCCTCGCGGATCCGGCCCTCTTCCGCCTCCGCCTGAGCTCTCCACCGCTCCTCGCAGCGGGTACCCGGGCGCGATGCGCTTCGGCCGCCGCCTCCACCCCGCTGTGAAGCGCTTCGGCCGCGCAGGCCGCCGCCTGCCGTTCGAACCGCCGCCTCCGCCGCCGCGCGTCGGCTTCGTGCTCCGCCTCCGCGCGGACGCGCATCCTCTCATCCTCAGCCTGGATGAACTCCGAGTCGTGATGTCGACGATCTCGGCGTCGTCGAGACCATGAAGTATCCGACGGCCGACGACTCCGAATCCGCCTCCGCCGCCGCATCCGCCTCAGCCTGAGCTCGATTTGGGCCTGCTGCCTCAGCTTTTCCGCCGTCATCCTGGCGAAGATGGTGGGGAGGCGGCGAGGCATGGTGGATGTGGATGAACTAGGGTTCCGGCGGCGGATGTGGATGTGGATTAGGGTTCCGGCGTCGCCGGTAGATATAGTGGTGTCCGGACCGCCATGATGCGGGTAGTTGGGGGTTGGGCCGCTGCCCTGGCCGCTCCGCCATGAATGCCGGCGCCGGTTAAAGGCTAGATCCTCCCCTCCGGTAGGCTCCGGTAGGCCGGTCAAGGGAGGGTCCCACTGTCAGCGAGTGAGGGCGCGGACGCGTCCGGCGCGTTCGGGCGCCCCCAAACCCGCCCCAGTTTTGTGCTGGGTTTGGGGGTGTGCCGGACCGTCCGGTCGTTTGGGGCCGCTATAGGGGCCGTCGTTTGGTTGCGGTTTTTGGGCCAAACCCCGTCCGGGCTGTCCGCCCGGACGTTTGGGGTGGATTTGGGGGCTCCGCTTGGAGATGCTCTTAGCCTTCCCATTTATTTTGGTGCGAGACAACCGTCCAATTTCAGTTGTTCTTGTTGCTGGTTTTCAGACCGGAAATTTCGTGTGTTCCTAACCAGCTTCCAGACCGGAAACTCAGAAATTTCCGAAGTGGATGTGGTCCGGAAATAAGGCCGGAAGTTTCCGATGGTCAGAACTTCCGGGCTTAATTTCGAATATATAGTCCCCCCGACAACTCCAACGGCCAGATTTTGAGGGCACCTATAAGAATCCCGCTTATTTCCCCAGTGGAGGCTACTCGTTTTCCGCTCACTTCCATTGTTTCCTCCGAGCCTTAAATGCCCTAGATATATCTCGCTAGCCTACCAATATTGATGCCCTTCGATCTAGGATCAGAAGAGAAGATCTAGATCTACCACCTCACCAAACGGATTGATTTTCGCCCTCAGTCCATAGTGGAAATTTTTACTCTTAAGTTTTTGTTACCCTAGACGGAAGAAATCATCCTCGAAGCTCAATCTTGGTATGCGAAATTTCATGGTGGAGTTGGAGCCCCCGATGTTGTGGAGTTTTCTTCAACCTGTTGCGTAAAGGTCCAGTTACCGCCTTCAAATGCTCCTTTAGTGGACATAGTCTTTCTCTTTGTGGGAAAGCTCGATAAGAATAAGGTGAGCCTTTGTGGCGTCGCACGTCTCCAACAAAGACGTACTTCCATGGAGAATGAACTTCAAAAATTAAGTCCTCGTCTCCAGCATCGTTATTATCTCTGTCGTTCACTTACTTGTTGTTTTTGTTATTGTAGTAACTTGTTGTTCCTAGAGCTTTCACATAGGTTGTTCACCTAGTTGCACATATAGCCGACCTTGTGATTGTATTATATCCCTTAAATTCAAAATAAAGATAAAAAATTGTTCGCCGCCTATTCACCCCCTCTTGTCGATCCTATCAATCCTTTCACATGGTTGGCGCCGGCACTCGGCGGTGACATGCCTCTAGATGTTCCTCTCCGATCCGCGACGTGCCTGGGACACCAGATATGGGTCGGGCGGTCCTACGTCTGGTTGCCGCCTTCAAATGCTCCACTTAGGGAATTGAGTCTTTCTCTTTGTGGAAAAGCTCGAGAAGAATAAGGTTTGCCTTTATGGTGTCACACCTCTCCATAAAAGACGTACTTTCACTGAGAAGAAACTTCGAAAATTGCATCCTCGTCTCCACCATCGCGGTTATCTCTATCCTTCACTTACATGTTGTTTTTTGTTATTTTGGTACCTTGTTGTTCCTAGAGTTTCACATAGTTATTCACCTAGTTACACATCTAGCGAACCTTGTGATTGCATTGTATCCCTTAGAAAAGAAAGATAAATTGTTAGTCGCCTATTTGCCCCCGCTAGTCGATCATATTGATCTTTTCACATGGTTGGCGCCAGCCCTTGACGACGAGCACCTCTAGATGTCCCTCTCCGATCCGCGGCATGCCTGGGATGCCAACTTTGGGTCGGGTGGGCCTCGATCTGGTGGCCGCCTTACATACCCGTTATGGCTTCTCTAGGTACGACTTACGGGCGACAAAAAGTCACAATGTCGGTCGTGCTCATTGCACTTCTACCACCTGCATGCTAGCTGGACTGGAATGTAGCGGTGTTTTCCCGTCTCGCGGGCGCGAGAGCGCTTGGATATGCCTCGGCGGCAGCCTTGGAAGGTGCACTAGTAGGGAAGTGTCTTTCTATGGAATGACATTTTGTGACGCACCATTTTGGCCATGCGCCACACAAATACTTCAGTGGCGCACCACGCCAAATGCGCCACAAAATACTGTGGCGCATATACGCAAGCGTGCGCCACAGACACATGGTGGGTCCCCCCTCCACAAAAATCTGGTGACATTTCTGTGGCGCATTGCGCTGGATGCGCCACAGAAAGCAGCATTTCAGTGGCGCATCCATCCCTGTGCGCCACAGAAATGTGGCGGCCCCCCTCCAACGATTCCCTGCGTGCTTATTCTGTGGCGCACGGTTCCGGATGCGCCACTGAATATACAATTTCCGTGGCGCATCTCCACCCGTGCGCCACAGAAAAGTCTGTGTGTGTTCTTTATTTTTTAAAATTTGTGTGTATTTAAAATAATGGTCTACTAAAAAATGTATGTATATTCTTTTCTTTAAATGTAACCAAAAATATTTTTTCAAAAGAAACACATTCTTTTTTTAAATGTTGTGTGTATTTAAAATAATGGTCTTTTTAAAAAAATGTGTGTATATTCTTTTCTTTAAATTTAACCAATTTTTTTTCAGAAGAAACACATTCTTTTTTTAAAAGTTGTGTGTATTTAAAATAATGGTCTTTTTTAAAATATGTGTAGTGTTCTTTTTTAAATTTAACCAAAAATATTTTTTAAAAGTTTTTTTTAAACCTTTTGAGACCACCAAATTCTGTGGCGCATACCTCCACCTGGTGCGCCACAGAATAATACATTTCTGTGGCGCACCGAGGAGGATGCGCCACATAAATTCTTGACTTAGCCGTTTTTTAGGCGTGTCGCTCCGCGCATGCCCAAATCAAACCACCAGTACACCTGCGCGCGCGTCACTCTCGACCCACACGTACTCGCCGTCGCCGGCCGCCCAACTCGCCGCCGCCGGCCGCCGTAACCCGTCCGCCGCCGCGCCGTAACCCGTCCGCCGGCCGCCGACCCTCTCTCCGTCGCGCCCATCGCCGGCCGCTCTCACCCGCGCGCCGCCGCCCACGGACCGGCCGTCCTCGACGCCGCGTAGGAACTCGACGCCGCCGCCCTCGACACACCGCCGCCCTCGACACCTCCATCCCCTCCCGGAGGTGCTGCTCCATCCCCATCCGATCCCTCCCTCTCCCGCACGCACCTCTCTCCTTCCCCTCCACCTTGCACATGAGGTGTTTGTTAAAATGTCAAACCTAAAAAAACAAAAGAAATATGTGTTATGCAATTGCTTGCTGCTAGTTACATTAAGTTGTTAGAAGTACTTGCTGCTAGTTGCTACTAGTTGAGATGAAAATTTTCACAAATTTTGCTAAGTGTTAAATATGGTCACTATTTAAACATACCTTTAAAACTGACTTGAATTAAGGTGTTTGAAGTTTCAAAAAAATATTTTTGAGCTTTATCATGAAGTAATAACATAGTGCAAGAGATCCATGAAGGTACATTGTAAATAGGATCAAGATTTGATAATTTTGTAAGCCTCCAAAGTTGCTACTTTTTAATTGTCTTGAAGATGCATTTTTAGTTGGAATTAACTAATGCATTATTTTGCCAAATGCAGGACATTTAAAAGAAACTCAGCGTGATTTTAGGTGAGATGTGGATGTGGCGATTTGGATGTTGTATGTGTATGTTTGTTGCCGGTCGGCATCTCCGACCGGAGATGTGGATATGTGTGGATGTTGCCGATCGGAGATGCCGGCAACTTTGTGAAATGTCTGCAGGTACCCCGAGAGGCCCTTGAGTTTGCCGGAACGTCGATTAACTTCCGTTCCGGCAAATTCGGGTACTCCATATGTCCATTTTTTAGCAAAGGTCATGCCGAAATTTTTCGTGAATTTTGGCATGACTTTGCTAAAAAATAGGACATATGAAGAAGACTCCCTCATAATTTGATAATTGATAATTTAGTTGTCTAGTTTTGTAGTATATAGTTGTGTAGCTTAGATCGTAGATAATTTTAGTTGTGAGGGTTCCTTATTTAAATTTTCTTGCTACTTAAAAATTGTGTTTTTAGTTTATTGTTCTCGGCGACGATGTCACTGTTGGACCAGAGGGGCGATGTCCGCGACTGGACTCTGCCGGGCTGGCACTGGGAGGTGCTACCTTCCGGGACGTGTATCTTGGTGAGGAATCCGGTGACGTCGTCGACCCGGATCTTCTTTGGTGGCAGTCGCGTGGGCCACGCTCGGTGCAGAGGGAGCCGGCCCCCGAGGAGGTGGTACGTCATCGTATCAGGGAGGAGGACGAGCACGTCCGTCGCTACATGTATTTGTTGGATAGGCAGTACAACAATACATGGTCGTTTCTTCAGAGGGTTCCTCCTCACGTGAGCTATGACCCTGTGAGGGTTCCTTATCTTTGGATGTGCAGCGCCCACGGCTCAGCACCCCGCGGCTCAGGATCCGGTCGAAGTTAGTTTGAGAGGTTCATGCATGGAGAGGAGATGTATTAGTGATATTATTCGTGATGTATTAGGGTTAAATAAAAATGGACCAAATTATTCATGGGATCAAGATGTATTAGTTATACTTTTGCATATTTGATCAATGTCCCTACATGCATGAATATAATTTTGGCATGACTTTGCTAAAAATAATTTTAGTTTTGTTCATTGGTTTATATTGTGTAATTTCCACATTGTGTAGTTTGTAGTATATAGTTGTGTAGTTTTTTGATTCTAATGAATTTGTTTTTAATATGTTTTAGTTTCACGGAATGGCCGGTTTAAGGGTGTGAGTGCGTGCTATAGGAAGAAGCTTGGTCAGTACGTGTATGGATGTCAGATCCATATCAACAAGAGGAAGCACTAGGCTGGGCAGTTTAATACAGCGGAGGAGGCGGCGCGCGCCTATGATTATTTCGCCGTACACGAGTACGGTGATAAGAAGAAAGATAAGGATCTGAACTACCCAGCGGATCGCCACCGTGTGAATGAGTACATACCGGATGGGATCAGACAGGTGGAAATGGCCAAGGAGAAGGAGCACTGGTTGGCTGAGGCGCAGATCGCACATCGCAACGTACGCCCCCAGGACGACCCGTATGTGAGGCATCTCCTGCAGAACGAGCCAAACTTGATGTCCTACCAGCAGTTCGGCGCTAGTCCTTTTGACGGTGCTGGTCCTTCGTACGGCACCGGTCCTTCCCACGGCGCCGGTCCTACTGACGACGACATCACTTCTCTTGGGATCTGGGCGGAGGAGGAGGAGCAGCAGGAGGAGGACTGGGAGAAGGACTGGGATTCCGACTCTGAGCAGCGGTGACAAGGGTATACATCTCGGGTACCCTACCGTGAGGGTACCTGGTGCACGTTACGACTAAAGGCCCAATAGCGAAGAGACAACTCGAAGCCCAAGACAGGAGGCCCAACAAGATGGAGTACCCTCCAAGTTTAGGCATAGACATAGTCGGTTTAGACTTTCCTTATGTGTAAACTAGGTCGGTTACAAACTCCCGAGACCCAGCCTATTTAAAGGCTGGGAGGGGTGCCGATCTAGGACCAAGCCATACTCGAACCACCAAAAGCTTAGCGAGATCGATACCTCGCCGGAGCTCCCCTGTAATCGCATAATCCACAATCAATACCAGACAAGCAGGAAGTAGGGTCTTTACCTCCACCCGAGGGGCCTGAACCTGGGTAAATCTTTGCCTCTGCTTGTCAGCCGACGAAACTACCAGTACTACCACGTTCTCTCCCCATAATCTCAACCCTAGGTCTTTAACCATGGGATTTGATGAGGGTACACCTCGTCAATTGGCGCCGTCTGTGGGAAAGAATAGTGCTGGACTCGCGGTTTCTTCGGTTCCATCGGAAAACGGCGACACGCCGACCGGATCTACAAACGGCAACTCGCCGGCTGCATCGACAAACCAGAACTCGCCGACTCAGGCAGCACACGGCAACTCGTCGGCTCACTCGACAAACGGCAACACGCCTGCTTCACCCGCAAAAAGCGCATCAGATACTCTGATGGATTTCGAGCCACACTCGCCAGGATTGTAGGAGGCCTTCTCCGATCTCGAGTCAGGTTTGGGTTTAACCGTTGGTTCGTTCAATTTTTTCGTCAACAAGCTTGGTGTGCAGGACTTGACGGATCCACACCAACTCGCGACTTCCGCACCCGAGGCTCCATCGGTTGTGGCTCCTTCGACTGCGGATCCCTCAACCGCGTCCATACCATCGTCGATCCTCCAAGCTTGCTCGTCCACAACAACCATGTCCACACGGAGATGCACGAGCTCATCGAAGAACTTCAGGGCGAGGAGCCGAATCAGCATACCGCACAAACAATCCCGAGCTCAATCTCTCACTCGAGGATAGTTTCGACTGCGGGATCTCCTTCAGCGACTTCGACGACCTCGAAACTCATATCGACAACCACGTCGACTCCGAGATCTGCACCAACAACAACAACCTCAACTCTGAGATTCATAACAACTTCGTCGACGCCGAGATGAGCATAGGCGATGAAGGCATCAACAGCGAGATCCGTCCAGACGGACCACTTGATGGGCATATCGACTCTGACATGAGCCTTGATGACGATGTCGAGTCCATGACAGGACTCGAAGACACATACATATCCTCGGGTGATACCCCAGCAGGTCTACGTCGCCATCGCCGCAGAATCATCAGATGCTGCGGCCAGCCGCAGGCCTACAGAATTCCCGTGCACAGTTACTATGCCGGATGGAGTCACAACTCTCACAATCACTGCTGAGATGGCAGCAAAAGCAGATAAAGTCATCAAGGAGTGCACAATGATGCCAGCAGATGCAACACAAGAGGAGATGTTAACCTTCCAGTACTTCAACTGGCAGGAATCACTTCGACTGCGGCAGGTCAGAGCAACACTTGAAGAACGCAAAAAGCAAGCTAGCTTATCGAGTGCGCGAAGAAGACAGCTCTCCCTGAGCTCCACTGGGCGAGCAGACACAGGACCTAGATCAAGGTTGTCCACCTCTCGCCAGACGAAAGGGCGGCGCTCACCCGCAACTTAGGCAACTCTTTCATGACATACGACGAAGATGGAGTGCCAGTACCCAAAACAGTTGCGGGTGCCCTCTTCACCGCTGCAGCGTACCTAGAGGCAATCAAACCTCCAGCTGATGACCCCAATGCAAAACTGCATCGTCAGTAGATCAAATCACTCGCCTTAGCGGCGAAGGCCATACGCCAAATTCCGAAAAATCCAGGTGGGAGTCGAGACCGTGCCCTAGTCGACGATCGTCGGGAAGAGCATAATCACAGTGGTCGCCGCCACCACTCGAAGGAAAGAAGCGGCTCGCGTAGGCGCAGATCCAGGAGCAGATCACGCAGATCTTACAGTAGCGACTCATACTCTGATCGAGATCCCGAGCCACATGGAGCTCTGTGCTTCACTCGCGCGTCCGCGAGACACAGATGCCCAAAGGGTTCAAACTCACATCTGAACAGCCCAAGTACACGGGTCGACAGGAACCTTCAGGGTGGCTGGAAGACTACAGGCTGGCTGTCGCGTGCCAGCGAGGTACAAACACCACGGCCATGCAATACATACGACTTATGCTCGAAGGCACAGCCCGCGACTGGCTCAAAGCCCTACCTCCATCAAAGTACGACTCGTGGGATCACTTCCGCGATGACTTCATCAAAAACTTCGAGCCTCTATGTGAGCGCCCAAAAACGTTCGAGGAACTGCGGGCCTGCGTGCAACGTTCAGACGAAACGCTGAGGTCATACATCAGACGATGGACTGAGATACGCAACTCAGTCGGAGTAATTTCAGAGGACATGGCCATGGATGCTTTCATAATGGGACTTGCCAGGCGGGATCTCAAAGAAGCACTCGGTCGCAATAAGCCAACCTCTGTGGCTAGCCTCTTGATGACCGCGACTGAGTGGGCAGACGGAGAGGACATGGCGCGCACCACACGCGGATCCTCACCGCGACTGAGTGGGCAGACGGAGAGGACATGGCGCGCACCACCCCGTGACAATCATGAAAGCGGCAGTCGAAGCCGCAGAGACTCGTACAGAGACGACCGAAGGCGCAAACGTTCAAAACGTCACTACGACGATGACAGACCCGAATTCATGGCGGCTGGGTTCTCCACACCCCGCAATGACCAGGACAGAAGCGACCGACGGTCGGAAGATCGGCGAGACAGTCGAGATGATCGTCGAGACAGCCGAGACCGCGGCCAACGCAGTGATAGCTACAAGAGGAAGGACTGGCGCAAGTCACGGGCACAATCTGAGCGATCATTCGAAGAAAAGATGGACGCTGATTGCAGATTCCACCTGTACAAGGGGGACGACGGAAAACTGCGCTCCAATCACTCGATGAGAAACTGCAGGGAGTTCGACCAAATGGCGACTGATTACGTAAATCGCAGAAAGGCAGCAGCCGCACAAGCACCTGCACCCGTGCCTCAGCCAAACAACGTGCCTGTTCTGATGGCACCACCTCCACCACCACAGCCTGCTGCAGGCGGAAACCTCGCGGGTGCCATACAGCACATACCTCGGGTGGACGAGCCACAGTACCCTCCGCCCCAAGGGCAGATGTACATGATACAGAAAGGTCGACCTTCCAACAGGGAGCAAAAACTTCGCACTCGACAAGTAAACATGGCGGTCATGTCACCTCCTGCGTAACTGAATACTTGAAGGGATCCGAAACTACAATAAGCTTCAGCAAAGAGGACCACCCTCCATCGGTTGTTCGCCAGGGCACTCTGCTCTGGTACTCGACGCGCAAATTGGAGGCTACGCCATGTCCAAGGTCTTCATGGATGGTGGGAGCGGCATAAACATCATCTTCGCAGATACGCTCCGCAAAATGAACAGGTCAGTCGAAAACCTGCCAAGATCTCAAATACCTTTCACGGTATCGTCCCAGGCAAAGCAATAAGCCCAGAAGGCACCATACAACTCGACGTAACGTTCGGGGACAAGAACCACTTCAGGACAGAATCGATTGAGTTCGAAGTTGTCGACTGGAAGTCACAATACCATGCTATACTTGGACGCCCGACGTTCGCTCGATTCATGGCGGTGCCACATTACGCATACCTCCAGCTGAAATGCCTGGACCAAAAGGAGTAATCACAGTCAAGGGAACTTCCAAAAGTCTGACTCTTGCGACCGAGAATTCAGCAAAATCTCTGAGATGTTTGGCATGGAAGCAACACTCGCTGATCTAGCGGTCTCCAACGATCGAACACTTATGCCAGAACAAAAAAGGTGGCAGTCGACAGAGCATTCAATGCCACCAATGACACAAGATCGCATCAGGTGCACCCGACTGACCCGACCAAGACAGTCAATGTCTCGTCGAGTCTGCCTATCGCATAGGAAAGCGCGCTCGTCGAATTCCTCCGTGAGAACTGGGATATATTTGCATGGTGTCCAGCCGACATGCCAGGTATTCCCAGGGAATTCGCCGAGCACTCTCTCCAGTTATTTCCAGATGCTAAACCAGTCAAGCAAACAATGCGCCGCATATCCGGCCCAAAAAGAACTGCAGTCGAAGCCGAAGTCGACAGGCTACTCGCAGCAGGATTCATCAGAGAGATCAAGAAATCACAATGGGTGGCCAACCCCGTACTCGTAGAGAAGAAGCACACAGATATCCTTCGGATGTGCGTAGATTTTACAGCACTCAATAAATGTGTCCAAAGGATCACTTTCCACTACCTCGAATCGACCAGATCGTCGACTCCACCGCCGGGTGCGCTCGCTTGTCCTTCCTGGATGCTACTCGGGTTACCACCAGATAAGGATGAAGGAAGAGGATGAAGAGAAAACGGCGTTCATAACCCCACTCGGGGTCTACTGCTACACCACAATGCCTTTCGGGCTCAAGAACGCAGGCGCAACCTACCAGCGCATGATGCAAGATTGCCTCAAGAAGCAAATTGGGCGAAACGTCCAGGTCTATGTAGATGACATCGTCATCACCACAAGAGAGGAAAACACACTACTCGATGACTTGCGAGAGACATTCGCAAACCTCAAACGCTTCCACATCAAGCTCAACCCGAAGAAGTGCACGTTCGGCGTGCCAGCCGGGCAACTCCTCGGGTATCTAGTCTCAGCTCGAGGAATCGAGGCGACCCGGAGAAAATACAGGCCATCTTGACGATGCAAAGGCCTTCAAAGCTCCATGACGTGCAAAAGTTAGCGGGTCGAGTGCAGCACTCAGTCGATTCATCAGCAAGCTAGGCGAAAAAGCACTCCCGTTCTATCGACTGATGAAGAAAGCAGATAAATTCGAGTGGACGCCAGAAGCTGAAGCAGCCTTTACGGATCTCAAGCGAGTCCTCACAAGCCCTCCAATCCTCGTCGCACCAAGGGAACGCGAGCCATTGTACCTATATGTCTCTGCAACTAACAGGGTGGTAAGCACCGTACTGGTAGTCGAACGAAGGGAGGAGGACACGCCCAAAGCATACAACGTCCAGTCTATTACTTGAGTGAAGTGCTCTCCACATCAAAGCAGCGGTACCCGCACTATCAGAAGCTGGCCTACGCCGTGTTCATGTCCTCAAGGAAGCTGACGCATTACTTCTCCGAGCACCCGATCACTGTAATCAGCACCTCAGGGATCGGGGACATCCTCACAAACCCCAACGCAACTGGGCGAGTAGCAAAATGGCTCATCGAGCTAGCACCAAGAGACATCAAGTATGATTACCCGAAGGCCATCAAAGCACAAGTTTTACCTGACTTCCACACCGAGTGGATTGAAGCTCAGCTCCCAGGAGCACCAGATGTGTCCAACTCATGGACTATGTACTTCGACGGCTCAAAGAAAAACGAAGGCGCAGGCGCAGGTGTCATCCTCATATCACCAAAAGGCGACAAGCTCCGCTACATCCTACAAATGGGGTTCGAGTTCCCGTCCAATAACGAAGCAGAATATGAGGCTCTGATCCATGGCATGAGGATGGCCAAAGCCCTCGGGTGCACTCGACTGATGATCTACGGTGACTCGAATCTTGTGGTACAGCAAACAATGAAGGCCTGCGACGCAATCGCAGATAACATGATCGCCTACCGTGACCTGTACAACATCATGGAGGGCAGCTTCGAAGGCTGCGAGTTGCGGCACATAGGGCGTGAGAGCAATGAAGAAGCAGATAAGTTAGCCAACATTGGTGCGACCAAAGCACCAGTGCCACCTGGTGTCTTCTTCGAGCGCATCGAGCACAGATCCATCAAAAAGAAGCGAGCACTCCTACATCAGCCGCACCAGCCAAGAGCAAAGCACCTAGCACAGAGGACCCCCAGTCGAGGTACTCCTCATCGAGCCAACTTGGACTCAACCTTTCCTCGCATACATACTCCGCGGCGAGGTACCCGAAGACATAACAGAGTCAAGACGCGTCACTCGACGATCTAAAGCATACACTGTCATCAACGGTGAACTTTACAAACGCAGCATATCAGGTATGTTCCAACGTTGCATAGCATTTGAAGATGGCCAAGCCATCCTTCGTGATATTCATGCAGGTACCTGCGGGCATCACGCCAGCAGTCGATCACTCGTAGCCAAAGCCTTTCGCGCAGGCTTCTACTGGCCCACAGCACTCAAAGACGCGGAGGACATAGTCAAAAGGTGCATCGGCTGTCAAAAATTCGCCACAAAGCCGCACGCACCCGCATCGGCGTTGAAGACAATACCATTGGCCTGGCCCTTCGCCCAGTGGGGGCTCGATATGGTTGGGCCACTCAAAAAATCCTCCCATGGAGGGCATACTCACCTTCTGGTGGCGGTCGACAAGTTCACCAAGTGGATTGAAGCAGTACCTATCACAAGTTCGACTGCCACTACAGCAGTCAATTTCATAAAATCCATCATATACCGCTTTGGTGTGCCAAGTAGCATCATCACTGACAACGGTACAAACTTCACGGCTGAGGAATTCAAATCCTTCTGCAAAGAGCAAGATATCACGCTCAATTATGCATCTGTGGCACACCCGCAATCAATGGCCAAGTCGAAAAGGCCAATGGACTTGTGACAAGCGGAATCAAGAAACGCCTCCTGGTGCCACTCAAAAGGGCCGCGGGTGCTTGGGTAGAAGAGCTCCCGTCTGTGCTATGGAGCCTACGCACAACACCCAACGCCTCAACACAATTCACTCCATTCTTCATGGTCTACGGCGCAGAGGCAATCCTGCCATCAGACGTAAGGTTCAACGCACCAAGGTCGAAGCATACAATGAAGACGATGCAGATGAAGCACTCGAAGATGCAGTCGACTTGCTCGAAGAAGCACGCAACACGGCGCTAGCACGCACAGCTGTCTACCAGCAAGATCTACGCAACTATCACAGCCGTCGACTGCGTACCAGGTCCTTCGAGGTGGGACTTGGTACTTCGACTGAAGCAAAAGAAGGTGCATAAACTTGCTTCTCCATGGGAAGGACCCTTCATCATCACCGAGGTCATTGGTGGTGGAGCATACAGACTGAAGCACGCGAAGACAGGCGAACTCTCATAATCCTTGGAACGTTGCGCAGCTGCGCCGTTTCTATGCTTAGATTGCTCAGTCGCATAATGTAATAGGCACATATGTCGGATGGCTGCAGGTTTCAGACGCGCTCTTTTCCTTACCAGGGTACCTAAGGGGACTGGAAGGTTTTTAATGAGGCGGCCTGCAGCCTAACATTCATAAATGGAATATAGTCAATAAATTCCTCATATTTCTCCCTGTTTACTACTCGCACAACCTTAGCCTCACCCGAATACTCGGGGGCTGCGCTACTTCAAAACGTGAGCTCTCGCTCCTTCAAACATAATACCCAGGCACACTCGAATACTCGGGGGCTGGGTCACAAAATCATACATAAACCACAAGGTTGCTCAATAACATGAGTTGAAGCTTCAAACCGTAAAAAATTCACAGCCTCACTCGAGCACTCGGGGGCTGTATAATTCATGATCTATGTAAAGTGTTTTTCATAAACCCCACTCGATACACTCGGGGGCTGCATACATACAAGTGAACAAATATGTACCAAGTGGCAAAATTTACACTCGGGGGCTGTTCCCTATACATAAAACCCTAATCTTCTGGTTCGTCCTTTGCTGGAAGAACAGGGCCCATAAGTTGCGCATGATAGCAATCAACCAATGTCCTCGCATGATCGAATGTATCGTCAAGATTCGACTGGGACAAGGACGATCCAGGCGCGGGTGGACGTAGCTGCAAATTTGGACGTTGACTTCGGAGATATGCCATGTTGCGTTGGCGCCATCCACAAGCTTCTGGTGATAAAGCCTCGAATGGAACCTGTTGACCGGAAGAGCTCGAGTAGCGCGTGGATTCCTTGAGGTTGCGGCCCAGTGGAAAAAGCATCTGGTTGATTCGACTGAAGGCCGACCTGCATAACTCAAGCAGCATAGTGCTCCGCCACACCGATCCTGCAGAGTCGCGAGTATGCGTGCTCGGTGCTATCCAAGCGAAAGTGCTGACGGCCAGTAGTGGGTTCGTCAGTCGCCATGTTCAATTGCTCATCTACGCGAGCCTGCTCCGCCTGGAAATCTTGAACAAAACCTGCAACAACACAAGTTGGGTGAACAAAAAGGAACAGGTTGTGAACTCACAAGATCAAGGCAGTCATGCTTACACTCGAGCTGTCTGTTCACGATCTCCATCTCGCCAAGCACATACTCCTCCCGTTGAGTGGGTAAAGCAGGCCTCGCCCTCATCCTTTCCAGCTCGCTGCGGGTATTCTCCAGCTCTTGCTCCAGTTTCGCGAGTCGGGCCTTCATATAACGTATTACTGCGGCATCGTTTGCCACCTGAGCTCGAGATCGAGTAGGGGCACGATGCCGCGACGAGCTGGATACAGTGGCGGCTGGCTGTTTCTGTTCCAAACATCATAAAAGTTTCATAAGAAACTCATCACAAAGCTTAGGCGAGTAACAACACACAGCCTTACAAGCAGAATCATAACGAGGAAAATAAATTCATACAAAGGTAGCAAAAGCACATGCATACTCGCATGGTCATAAGTTTAATTACAAGGCATAAAAAGGCGCGGCTGCCCTACTTCTCAGACATCGACTCCGACCTAGCCCTACTCGCACGGGCGGCGACCTCTGCTGCCCGGCGCTCCATGGTAGCCATAAATATTTCAGCCAACTTGCGGCTGGCTCGTTCACATGCTTTAGGGACACCAGCTTCCCGCCCGGCTTGCGAGGAAAGTCAGACAGAGCGGCTTTGAAGTCACCCTCTATCCCATGACCTAAAAGGAGTTTGAGGGTGGTCTCTGAGCCGCGTACCGTCAAAGCGCGAGCAAAGTTCGTCATAGTCGAAGTTCCCGGGCCCAGGACGTCGGCGAAGCCATCCACAGTCGAAGGAGGTTGGCTAGACGGGAACACGTCCTTGTACACGGCGCCGAGCGTGCTCGTAGACTTGGCGAGTGCATCCTTGGCTTGGGTGGAGACGACATCCAGGTCGCCGATCGCGCGGTCAAGGGACAAATCGCCACTCGACTGGTCTACAGGTGCCGGTGCGCCAACAGCTCCTTCAAAAAAGCAGAAAGAACAGAAAATTTTACATAACATTCAGTGGCAAAAAGAAGTAGACAAAAAGTGAAAGATTCAACTCACCGCCTACGTCTCGGGTGAGGCTCGCCAGCGCTCAGCATAATTTTTCTCGCGCAAAGCAGCGGAGTCCTTGGCATCATCCAAGGCCTTCTTCGACTCAGCGCGCTGTTTGGCGAGTGCCTCTTCTAGCTCTTTAACCCGGACTCAGCGGTTGCCTTGTCACCTGAGATAGATGGACAGATGTCATTCACAATCGACAAAGCAAAGACATACAGAAGTCAAACACACTTACGGCTGAGTTGCTCCATGATAGCGCGCAGATTGTCCCTCTCCTGTTCAACCTGGACAAACGCCTTGCCTGATTCCACCAGGTTGAGGTAGAAGGGCTGCATGCACATGGAACAAGCATAAGCTATACACAAATAGTCCCAGAGTGAGGACTCGACAAACGACACTTACGTGTTCAACCCAAGGCGCAGGCTTGGCAGCAGAAGTCCCAATTTGCGGAGTTGACGCACTCGCGATCTTGGCGGCCTCAAGGGTAGCAGCCGTGGCTACTGTTCTCACAACCTCAGCCGCAACAGGGGAAGCTTCTGGCTGATCTGGAGTCGAAGCTCTCTCGGTTGGAGGAGTTGGAGGTCGCACAGTCTCAGCACTGCGAGTGACCGAAAGACATACAACATAAGAAACAGTACTCAACTCACAAAAAAATTAGTACAAAAAGGAGCAAACCTGTGCTCTTCTTCATCATCAGTGTCGAGCTCTTCAAAGTTTGGGCCTCCAAAAAGTAGCTCCCCACCCGACTGAGGAGGAGGAGGAGCCGAGCTCAACGGGCTCACGTCCAAAGGAGCAGCTGTGGTCGTAGGAGACGAGCCTGAGTCTCCGTCATCTCTCACATCTGATCCCTTGGCGGGTGAACTCATGGAGGAAGACACAACGTGAGCTGCCCGACGGCGCTTGCGAGTGGGGATCTCGCTCACATCATCAGTCGTGGCACGCTCCTTGTCATGTGCTTCTTCAACCCTTCTTCTTCAACCTCTTCTGTGGGAGATGTAGTAGCCGAAGGAAGAGGCGATTCATCTCCTCCCTTCGCTTCTACTGTCACCTCTGTTTCAGGAGTTGGGCCATCTTCAGGAAGAGGAGGAAGGGTTGAGGTGGTCGAGTGGCCCTGCACACAAAATACAGCAGTCGAAGTCACAAAGATGCATAGCAGAATAACAAAAACAGGAGATCATAAACTTGATAGATTCACTAACCTCTGGCAAAGGCTTTTCAGCCGTATAAGGAGCGACGGGGCAGTCGACGTTGCAGGGCTCGCTGGATTTTGTGCTGGTGATGGACCGCACATGTGCCACCAGCTCGCTCCTAGACAGCTCCTCCTTGCTCATCCGAGTGGAGTCGAGAGGGCCTTCATACTGCCACATAGGGTGAGCGCGAGCGCGGAGCGGCCACACCCGCATCTTCACAAAGGTGGCAATTAGATGCACACCAGTGACGCTGTTAAGCAGTCCTCCAATAGTCTCCAGCAGAGGCGCCGCTTCCGCCACTTCTTCAGTCGAAAGCTCATGGTCCCAGGCCTTCGTCCTAGCGGCTATACCAGCAGTCGAAAATGCTGGGGCCCCTTCCTGGTCGACTAGCACATGAACCACCTTTTCCTCCACCCTTGCGCCGAGTCGACTGGCTTCAGGGCAAAGTATCGGGTGTCGCTGCGTACTTGGATCTGAAGGCCTCCAACTGGGTAGGTTCGGCCGCCTCGGTTGTTTGGCCTGACCATGAAGGTCCAACTGGGAGTTCGGCCGGCAACTCCCAGGAAACACTCGCACAATACCATGAAGCAGGCAATGTGCATAATACCGTTCGGGGTGAGATCATGGATCTGCACCCCATAGGCATACAACAAACCACGAACGAAATCGTGGAGGGGAAAAGATAGACCCCTAGGCAAGAACTCCGCAAAGCATACGCGCTCGTTCGCGCGAGGTTCGGGGAGTACCTCTTTTGATGGCGCGCGGACGGTAAGTGGTCCGCCGGCGGCAGCAGTCCGTCCTCGCGGAACTTCTCGAGGTGCTGCCTTGATCGTGGACTTCATCCAATCGCCGTCGCTCTTCTTGAGGTCGACGGCGGAAGCAGATGCGCCAGCCGCAGCTTTCTTCCCCTTCAGAGCGGCCGCGTCAGTCGTGGGCGCGTCGGTGGCAGAGGCTTTCCTCTTTGGCGCCATGGCGGTGGTGGCTAGGAGAGCAGTAGAGCTTGGGCGCAAGAAACAATGGAGCAGGAGCGCGAGGAAGAAGATGGAACAGGGGGGCGCGCAGAGCAAATGGCTAGTAAAAAACAATGCCAGCGCCGTTTCCCCTATTTACCTCAAATCAAAGGCAATCACAGCCATTCAGATCCCAACCGTGCGCTCTGCTCGCAATCTCACCGTACACGTGGCAAACGCGGAGGGCAACCGTCGCCGGCCACTCCGCCCACTACGCACGCAAAAAGAGGAGCCATAATCACCTCTCCGGAAAAAGTGGGCCCGAGTGGTCAAATCAAGTCCAAACTGCACCGTTGTTCGGTCAGCTCTGCACAAAAGGGCCCACCTATGTGTCACGTCCCATCCATCGCAGCATAACGCACGCCACGCGTGTCAGACGGCGCAGTCGCCACAAAACGTCATCCATGACGTCGTCACAAGAACTTTGATCAAATACATTCGAGTCCGCTCAACGCGTATTGGTCACTCGATTGCCTTGTTTGGTTCGGGTGTGAAAAAGCAATGATAAGGCAAAATTGGTCACTCGACCGTTCCTTCGGCTGATTCCATATTACTCCCATCGGGAGCGTATCAAAAATTTCTTCGACTAAAGATGCTCAAGACAATGATTTTGAGATTATCCTCCATTACAAGTAATAAAGCACAATCTCGGGGGCTACTCCCATCGCGAGCGCTGTCGCGCACCCGATAGCAAAACATCAAAATCAGTCGATAAAGGGTACGACTCGTCCAACAAAGTTCAGAAAACATACTCGAAACATTCCCGAGTTGCGTCCGTCGCAATACCTCGGATGCTACACGCATAGTGCAAAGGTAAGACCCGCCGAACTTTCGAGCTGGGCTAAGGACCGTTCCAGCAACGTCAATCCTTATACTTTCCGTGTCAGCAGACATGATGAAAAATCCCGACGGACGCGTTGGGTAAAACGCAAAGTTATACTGCAGATCGACTCAGTAAGACCTCAATCGGCCTAGTCGAATCTGACCAGTTTGTTCCAGATTCGAGTCCAGGGACTCGAGTTTGATTGAAAGCTAGTAAGGTTTTACCCGAATGTGTAGTTAACCAGCCCCGATCCGTCGAGTGTACTGGGCCTGCTAAGCTATTATCTCTTGATCATCATAAGCAAAAACCACAGTCGATGAAATACTCGACATAGCCAACGTGTGCTATTCATACATGAATTCCAATTATAATATACAGAATACGAAGCATATGACGTGCACTTACGAACGAGTCCATGCCCGATTCTTTGAAGTCAGACAAGTACTCGGGGGCTACTGACAAGGGTATACATCTCGGGTACCCTACCGTGAGGGTACCTGGTGCACGTTACGACTAAAGACCCAATAGCGAAGAGACAACTCGAAGCCCAAGACAGGAGGCCCAACAAGATGGAGTACCCTCCAAGTTTAGGCATAGACATAGTCGGTTTAGACTTTCCTTATGTGTAAACTAGGTCGGTTACAAACTCCCGAGACCCAGCCTATTTAAAGGCTGGGAGGGTGCCGATATAGGACCAAGTCATACTCGAACCACCAAAAGCTTTAGCGAGATCGATACCTCGCCGGAGCTCCCCTGTAATCGCATAATCCACAATCAATACCAGACAAGCAGGAAGTAGGGTCTTTACCTCCACCCGAGGGGCCTGAACCTGGGTAAATCTTTGCCTCTGCTTGTCAACCGACGAAACTACCAGTACTACCACGTTCTCTCCCCATAATCTCAACCCTAAGTCCTTAACCATGGGATTTGATGAGGGTACACCTCGTCAAGCGGCGGCAGAAGCGGCAGCAGGAGCGGCAGCAGGCGTCGAAGGAGCAGTAGCGGCACCAGGAGTGGCAGGAGTCGGAGCAGCAGCTAATGCGGATGTTTGGGCCGCCGAACCCCGATGCTTATCACCACAGCGACCATAGGCACTGGGTCGAGGTGAATAGGCGGGACGGCGTACCTCCGTTCCGCACTCTTTCGGGTCAGCCGTGGGGAGCGAGGACACTGATGACCCCGCAGATCCGATGTTCTGAGCTCAGCTGAATAGGGACGACGAACCATAGGGCGACTTGTCCACTTCTTTCCGTACTATGTTTTATGTTGACTTGTCCACTTATCTATGTAGACTGATGTTTCTACTGTACTTGGTTAAGACTAATGTTTTATTTTCATGCATATGCCAATGTTAAATGCATATGCTTGTACTATGACTTATGTGACATGAGATGAACTTTTATACAATTAATTTGGTACTTGTCACTATATGTATTTATCTTGGGCTCTAAGTGATGTGATGATATAGTATACATGTATTTTTGTATAAATACAGTAATATACCTGTATTTGTACAGCGGGAAGCAGCAAATTGCGAAAAAGTATACAACTATTCTGTGGCGCACTGTTGTTTTTTCTGTGGTGCACCCATATCTGTGGCGCACTCCACTGGGATGCGCCACTGAAAGTAATTCTGTGGCGCACGGCTTGGGTGCGCCACAGAATTGTGATATTTCTGTGGCGCACGGGCGGGGTGCGCCACAGAAATAATATTTTTGTGGCGAGACTTCTGTGGCGCACCCACCATGCGCCACAGAATGCCTTTTTGGTGCGCCACAGAATGGCTTCTCTGTACTAGTGGTGCACTAAGTGGCCCGCTCTCTGACCAGCGGTGTTGCAGTGGCTTTTCTATTTGGCCATGTGGATGGAAGGAGCGGGTGGCGGGGGATTATGGTGTTGATGGTACTTTGGTATTGATGGCCTCTCAAATGTGTCCTTGAGGTCTGTTTAATTTGGTGGTAGTGGGCGGTATGTGGTACCATTAGTTGTGTGGTGCGAAGGTGATTTTGCTGAAAGCACAACGCTGTGGCGCCAGTGCGGCGATGCCTTTTGGTGCTGCGACCCTCTTGGGGCCGTGGTTGTGGGCACTACCCTCGCTTCAGTGAGTCGCTTAAAAACCCCTAACCGTCTCATTCAATACATTGGCAAGTTCTGAACCTGTCTTGAACCCATTCGCCCCAGGCATGGATTGATCTCAGCGACCTATTATTTTATACACGTGATGTGGTTGTGACTGGTCTCAGTTCTCGTTGTCTGATGGCAGGATTGTCGCTCCACACCTTGAAGCGAGAGGACATTGGGTCTTCTCTCCGGCGACACTTGGTGTGCGTGCGACAATGTCCAGTGGTTATCTAAGGAGGTCTGTTTTCAGCTCTAATCGGTAGTCTCGGGAGCTTCTTTGAGTGTGTGGCTACTCACGGACTTTTATTTTATTTTGATCTGCTTTGTAAGAAGATTTTTCTCAATATTTTGTATTTTGTTCGGTTATGTGTTTTTTGTTGTTGTAAAGATGGGCAAAATCCTGATTCAAGATTTACATTCGGAAGAGCATTACTCTTGTAACATGACATAGCATTGATTCCTTCATGCATGCCAATATGCCATGCATGCATACGAGCGAAGGACGTGTAGCATAGGCAGCTACTCTAAATCCCGTATACGATGTGTGTGTATGCATGATGCATCGTGCAGCGGGACGTATCTATGCTTTGAGGTAGGCGCGCCGCCGCGCGCTACAGCCCACTCTACATCCCAATTACTTCTGCACTCATGCGTACGAGTAATTTGGCTCGCACGCGTGCGCCTTGGAGATCGAGATTACCAACCAATCGTTGAAATTACTTCTACACTCATGAGACCAACCGTCGAAATTGGCCGGCGCCGCCGCGACGGCGCAACGCATTGGCCGGCAGCCGCTGGCCGTGAGCCTCGGCTATTAACTCCGCGCGCGGTGTTCAACCCGAAGCGATTTAGCAGCCTACACCTGCGTTGCCCGAGGCAGTCAGTGTGGACACGCGCGCATGCATGGTAAATTGCAGCGCTACGTAGTACGAGCAGTTTAGCTGCCGGCGGCTTTTAATTTCCCACGGGGACTTGATACTATAAATACGCACGCCCGGAGATGAGAAGAACAGATCGAGATCAGCCTCAGAGCTAGCTCTTGGTACGTGCGCGAGCTCGAAGGCCATGGCGTTCTTCCCGATGAGTTCTTCGGCTGTAGTCGTCGTTACCATGCTCCTGCTCCTAGCTTGTTGCCAACGTACGTACTTACCTTATAGATGTGCAGTCATGCTTGTTGATTCTTCATCCTTATGCTCACTCCGTTTCATTTTGTTTCTGCTAGCATCAACGTCTTCCTCGCTGCAGCAGGACCAGCGCCACATGCGCAAGATGCTCAACGCCACTGCATCCTCCTCGCCGACGGGTGGCGGGGGAGGAGTCCGCTCGGCGAGGCGGGTGGACGTGACCGGGTGCTCGGAGCCGGAGGAGCTGGTGACTGTGTCCCAGAGCATCGCGTCGAGCCTGCACAGCGGCATGCCGTCCTACAGCGTGGAGATAGAAAACCACTGCCTCGACTGCAACGTCTGCGACGTCCACCTCTCGTGCGGCGACTTCGCCAACACGGAGCTCGTCGACCCAGCCACCTTCCGCCGCCTTGGCTTCGACGACTGCCTTGTCAAGGACGGCGGGCCCATCGGACCCGGCGAGGCGGTCCCTTTCCACTACTCCAACTCCCTCCCCTACCATATGAATGTCGCATCCGCCTCCTGTGACTGTGTCTAGCTAACGGAGCCATCGATTGATGATGCATGGGTCATGGGTGCACCTATCTATTCCAGTCACAAATAATGTTCGTTGGTGTGGTCAAACACTCTAACGTTTAGTTTTGTGGCTACTGCTATATCTATGATCTATCAATGTACGGCTCCCTGGAATTGATGAACTGATCGAGCTGAATGAAAAATGTTGCCGTCATGTATTATGCTTTCATGCTTAGTAGTTATATCTTCTCTGCAATTTTTTGCATATATATGCCAACCCAGCCTTCCTAAATAATCCTTGTTTGCACTTCACTCCATACATATTTAGATGGGGTGTGCCGATTTCTTAAGTTTGTTCAGTGTTCATCTCTACATATACAATTGAGCTAGGATTCTTTGCCCTCTCCTTGCTTCTCATGTCCTCCAATAGAATAGTGACACAACACTACATGATGGACCCCACTCATATCCCACTTTATAGTTCACACCTATATAAAAACATTGTTGGATACATACACACCACTTTATAGTTCACACCTATAAAAATAAAATTGTTGGATACACACCACTTTATAGCTCACACCTATAAAAATAAAATTGTTGGATACATACACATGTTTTGAATATATTTGTCAAACACCACTTTACAGTTCACAGTTCACTCATGTAAAAAATAAAATTGTTGGATACATACACATGTTTTGAATATATTTTGTCAAATTTTCGGTGAAAAATTTGGTATTTTCAGATACACAAAAAAGAAATTTATGGTGTGAAAAGGAAAAAATAGCTGCATTTCCCACTCAAAATTTCTCTTTTTTCTGTAACCTAAAATAAAATATTATTTTTACAAAACTTATAGAGCACGTACAATAGGTACATTAGTTGTATGCTTTATTTGCTAAATCTGAAATCTGGATATATCTTTTCAATATTTTTTAAAAAGAAGATAAAGTGAGTTTAAAGCTCTCTCCATTATCCTCTCCACCACTAGCGCCAACCATAGAATCGCGCAGCCTACACCATTTCTCTCCATCTGATTGCCTCGAGCCGTATTCTACCAAAAGTAGTCGTTAAAATTTTCATGTCTCTCCACATACACCTTTGGCTACGTCAAGCCCCTAGGAATACAGGGCACCTCGGTCCCTAATGACGCGTCTCAAGTCTATTCTCAACTTGCATGCCATGTCCGCTCCCCGTTGGTGCATATTCTTGCGGTCACACAACGCTAGTGTGCTGGAATACTTCCTATATCTCTCGCAGTAGTTGCATGTGAATACTCATGTCATCTCTCGCATCGGCCGCCGATGCCGCCGGTGTTGTTAGTGATGCTCGACTCGGTGGTGGTGTAAGCTGCGGTTCAAACCATGAGAAAAAAACTTGATGATGAAAGGGGGTGGAAGGATGAGTTAGACATATCGTTTTTGGATGCCACCTAATTATTAATGAAAGATGATGTGTGTAATATGTGAACGTTTTTATCTGTGTTTACTTATCTCTCACTTATTAAGAGAACAAAGACATATTATGTAAGCAACTGTTTGTGTTGGTAGATGGTTGGATTGACCTATGAATGTCTAGCCTCCGTTGAAGTAATTGGAGTGCAGAAAAGTCACGGCTCATGAGTGTCAAATGATAAAATATCATGGCTTGTTAAACGTTTGGCGAACATGACTAACTAGAGATTAGCATTACTGCACTTAGATATATATTCTAAAAATAGTAGTATTCATGCCATTTATTTTTGTTTATACTTTGTTTCATGTAATCTCGATCTGATTCACACATTAAAATGGCATAAACCGTTTAAAATATCACTTTGCTCTATTTTTGGTGCACTATTTAGCATCTGGTGGTGGAATATTCTTATGTTCACATAATATCGATTGTACTCGATCCAATTGATGTAAGTTTTCAGGACATGATTATGCAAACTATTACTGATTTTGGAATAATTAATGTCAGCAAAGTCTACTTGATTTATTTACGGTAAATCAATGACCTTGAGGTCTCGATGGTCCATAAAGTCTTGACTAATCTATGTCTTGAGTTTGCAATGTTCATCATATATATCGTACATTGTCTATAAATTATCGAAACTTTGTTCAATTATTTTGTGAAAGTCTTTATAGAACCATGTACATAATTTAATTATAATTATAATGACATTTCATAATTATGGTCGCATCCTGACCGTCAAACTAAATATTTGAGAGCTTAAACCTTTCTGGCGGGGGGTGCTGCTGCAACTAATCTAATTGTGTTTCCTTCTCTGCTTCTCTAGATTTATGTGAGAAGGTTTAAATTATCGTGTTGTAAAAGAGTGAGTCACTGGTACTATTTTTACTGATATATATGTTTCGCTAAAAATACTTATTTATCATCGGTTGTATTAGAACGGACGCGGCAACGCGCGTCTTGTCCTTCTAGTTGTGTTGTAAGTTGTAACTATTTGTTCATCTAGCGCAAATAAAAAATAGGGTCTTCTAATCGATGGAGAATTTAGAAATCTCTATCCACCTTCCAACTTGTCATAAAATCTTTGTTCACCCTGTTGCATAATTTCTCAAATCTATGGAGAAAAGGCAGCAGCCGGCTGAGAGTTAATTAGCAAACCACATTTAGATAGACTTCCTCTCTCGTCGCCATTGAAACAAATAATTTTCTCAAGACAAAAGCTTGTGTTAACATCTACAAAATATAAAAACAAATCAATTTTTTTAGATAAAGGGAATATATTAATATCGTGAAAATATCAATTATACCCAGCCTCTGCACCAACGAGATGTCCAAAAACATCAGGGATGCACACAGCCAAGAACAAAATAAAAAAGATAGAAAAGAAAAACAAAGACCCCGTCGCGGTGTACAACCACTCGCAACAGAAGCACTCTAATCACCACCGAATACAACACCCGTACTACAAAATAGGCTCTCCGAAAGCCACGCCTCCAAGAAGGAAACAAAGCACATACTTTGTCGTCACCCGATCGAAAATCTTGGGTTTTCACCCCGGAGAAAGACCGAGTTTCCAAAACAATGCCTTCAGCAAGGTCATTGCCAGGTACAACCAATGAAGGTCAGACCTTGGGTTTTCACCCAGAAAATCAAGGCTCGGTACTCATTAGCACCACCAAAAATGCAGTTCACCTGTATTGCCTCCCCCGCTTGCCAAGGCTGCTGTTGCAAGTCACCGAACACCCGACACACAGGGAGAACCTGTGCTGCATTGTCTGTATCACGACCAAAACTCTCGCTGCCAATACCCACCTCCGATCTCAGCCACCATGCCTTTATCCATCTCTGACAGTTTCCTAGAAATCTATACGAAGAATGTCCCATGGTACCGACCAAGACGAAGCTTCGTGCTTCGCCCAAAACAGGTGCGCACGACCGCATCAATTCCACTCTAGATACCCAGTAGCATCTTGTGCCAATACTGCGAAAATCTCCGAGAGGAAGAACGGAACTCGACAGCGGCCCAATCGAGGAGGCAGATTTGGTTGATCGACGAGTTGACGCTTGAAGAACAGCAGGGCCAAAACCACCTTTATTCTTGTCGTTCCAGCAGTCCCCACACCGCCGGCCGACTCCCGGCGATTGGATCGAGCGGGTCTACCTTCGGCACAAATGAGCCTAAGGTTGAAGATCGGGCCCGAGCGCCGCAAAGCACTCTTTCTTTAGCGCGGCCGCCGCATGGCTTGGCCGTGCCGCCGCCTTCAGCCTGCAGCATCGTGCCCGCCGCTTCCTCCTCCACGCCTCACAACACTGCAGGATCGGCCGCTCCAAACAGCGAGAGCGGCGGAGCAGGGGCGACCCTCCACCGTCGACGGTCGTACCAGGCAGTGTAGAGGACAATCAGGACATGGGGAGGCGGCACACGGACCCACCATAATCAAATCGATCTAGGTTTCTGACTCCAACCCAGCCCCAAGCCTGCCCTCCGCCGCCGGTCATGGCGCGCCACCGGAGAAGGTCTCCGCCGCCACCCCGACACAGGGACGCCGCCCTGGTCGCTACGCATCGACGCGCCGGCCATCGCCGCCCCAGCAGCTCCAGCGGCCATCTCCGACGCCCACCAACCCAGACCTCCTTTGGCGGCTGCCGCTGCCGCGGCGAGGGCCGACGATAGCGGCGGCGAGGGAAGCCGGCGGCGGTTGGTTTCTCTAGCTGCGCGGAGACTCCCCCGGTGCCGCCCTGGGGTGCGACACGGGGGGTTTGTTGCTCTCGGGGAAAGTAATGGCAATTCAGGAATGCATTGTCGAGGGTGTACTTCAGCCACAGTGTGGCCAAAGCCAAAATGGCCACGTAGGTACATTTGGCAACGATGCCAAAAACAAATTTTGTCCACAATGTAGCCATAGCCAATTAATCATTGAAGTGGGCCCGTACTTGAATAAATAAAGAAAATTCAGCCTGAGCTCATGGAGGTGCATGCATAAAGTTGGTGAGAGAGAAGAGTAAAGTTGGAGAGAGTGTGTTTTGGCACCGGCTCTTCTAGGTGCTCCTACGCCAAATTATTTGGCTTTGGCATCTTGATTTGGCAAGCCTACAACGTTGAAAAGTGATGCCAAAAGCCAAATAGAGCATTTGGCAACGATATATGGCACACACTGTGGATGCCCTAAGGCCCAATTGATTTTCGAGCCCAACTTTGACCATCAGTTTAACAAACAAAATCTGCAGTATATGTCATAAAAATTACACCATTAGATTCCTATTTAAAAGAAGTTCTAATAATATTTTTGTGTTTTGTTAGTTAATTTTATGATGTTGGTTAGGTTCAAACTTTGAGCAGGCCTTATAATCTCTAACGGAAGCAATACAAGATAAAGTTTGTGCTAGATAAATTAATAATTGGTTCACAAGCAACAACGAATAATGTATGTCCCTCTCCTTCAAATTTCCCACCTTTTAATTTGCTCCATTGCTTCGAGATATGTGCCCTGATGGAATGATCCCTTTCCTCCGAGCCCTCGACCACACTAATCCACCATTGTTTCATTGCTTCATCGCTTCCAGAGGTGAGCAAGAAGAGGGTATAGACAGTGGGTCCACTTGAGTGCTTGATGCAGTGGGTGTGGAGTGTGGGCAATGCTCTTGGCCGTTGGGCTGGGCGAGGATATCAAAGGCACCATTGGAGTTGCCCTAGCGGATATAAAATTGTCAATGACTGGGCTATTGCCCGTATGTGATAGTTGTGTTTATTTAGAAAAGGGAAAACCACATATTTATGTACGCACTACTAGGAAACCAGATAGAATCACTTTCTGCGGCGCACCAAATAGCTATGTGCCACAGAAAATATTTCTGTGGCGCATTGTTTTGCATGCGCCACAGAAAATTTGGAATTCTGTGGCGCACGGAAGCCCCATGCGCCACAGAAAGATATTTCTGTAGCGCATGGGTCTAGATGCGCCACAGAAATGTGGATTTCTGTGGCGCATATAGACCCATGCGCCACAGAAATATGGTGGCCCCGCCACCAATGATTGGGTGGGTGCCCTTTCTGTGGCGCATGGGGCTACGTGCGCCACAGATATGTTGATTTCTGTGGCGCATGTGACCCCATGCGCCACAGAAAGACACATTTATGTGGCGCATCAGGTCACATGTGCCAAAGAAATGGTACTTTCTGTGGCGCATGGGCCCCATGCGCCACAGAATTGTTTGAACTCAGATCCCACCCAACCCCTGGATCGCCTTTTCAGTTTTGTAAACAAGAAAAGAAAATAATAAAATGTTCAAAAAATAAAATCATTTGAGATGTAGTTAGGTTTTAGTGTCTAGTTGGTATAGAAATTTTGAAATATGAATTTTGACCTTTTTTCTCAGATTCGGGAAATTCCAAAAGGAAAAAAAAGTTGTTTCAGAAAGAAGTTTTTTTCTACAAAATAAAAATAAATAGAAAAGACAATTCTGTGGCGCATATCCACATATGCGCCACAGAATTGTGGGGCGGGATTCGAATTTGAATCCGCCGGCACCCCCCTTCTCCCTCTCTTTTCCCCTTCTCTCCTCCACTTATCCTCCACTTCTCCTCTCCCCTTCTCCTCTCCCCTTCTCCTCCACTTCTCCTCTCCCCTTCTCCTCCCTCCTCCTTCTCCTCTCCTCTCCTCCACTTCTTCTCTCCTCCTCCTCCACCTCCACCTCCGCGACCTCCTCCACCACCCCGACGACCTCCTCCTCCACCTCCAACTCCACCTCCGGCGACCTCCACCTCCGCCGACCTCCTCCGGCGACATCCTTCTCCTCCTCCACCATCTCCGGTGACCTCCTCCTCCACCCCGGCGACCTCCTCCGGCGACATCCTTCTCCTCCTCCACCATCTCCAGTGACCCCCATCCTCCACCCACCCACCTCCGGTGACCCCTCCTCCACCCACGGCAACACGGCCTCCGACGAGCTCCGACGAAATTCCGGCGGCTAGATCTAGATCTAGATCTGGTCGCCCTTTTTTTTTGAAATACAAAAAAAAATTCTGTGGCGCATGGTGGTGGGTGCGCCACAGAAATATTTCTGTGGCGCATGGTGGAGGGTGCGCCACAGAATCTTGGTTTTTCTGTGGCACATCTGGGCCGTGCGCCACATAATTAAATTTAGTGGCGTGATATCTGTGGCGCACCCACCATGCGCCACAGAAAGCCAAAAGTGGTGCACCACATATAGGCTATTTCCTAGTAGTGACGGGTTGGCTAATTCTTAGTCGACTAAGCATTAACCAAATCTCGGTCGAGTCCCAGGACGATGGATTACCGGGTGCGCCACAGAAAGCCAAAAGTGGTGCGCCACAGATAGGCTATTTCCTAGTAGTGACGGGTTGGCTAATTCTTAGTCGACTAAGCATTAACCAAATCTCGGTCGAGTCCCAGGACGATGGATTACCTCGTGATTTGTGCTATCCTGAGTGTTACACATCGGTTGCAACTAAGAAATAAGGTCTATGACCATAAGATTTATGTTATGATTCGTATTCACTTCCAACCGCTGGCGGGTCATGTTCAAGGGCTGGGTTAGCTTGATGACTTGTTGCGTGCCCTGCACGTCCGTTGTCAACACTCTCTCTCTCTCTCTCTCTCTCTCTCTCTCTCTGAGAACCTAGGCTCAAGCGGAGCCCGGCTTTAAATTAATGAAGCCAACACACAGATAACACAGTTCGTACACGCCGTGAAACGGCAACAGAGCACGCAGGCTCGAATCGAAAAAGACAATACATCAAGCAAAGCGTAGAGAGTAGCACAAGGGTGAATCTACACCTAAGGCTACCACAGAGCAGTGTGGTCAGGTAGACCCCCCAAGGTTCTACCACACACTAAGCTACACCTATAAAGGGATACAAGCAGGGAGGTCGGGGATCAGGAGCCAGGGGCCTCCCAAACCTGGGTGTAGAGCAGACGGATCGTGCTAATCGTCAGCTCCAAAGCTTCTCCATCCTGTCTCCTAGCCACTGGCTTCCACACCTCTAGATATATAGAAAGTTTATGGAGCCCGTCAGCAGGTTGGGAGGGGAAAACACCACTACTAGGAAACTGCCTTTCTATGGACATGCTTTTTGTGGCGCACCAAAAAGGCCATGCGCCACTAAAAAGATTCTGTGGCGCACACCACCTGGTGCGCCACAGAAAGTGTGACGCTTTTGTGGCGCATCCAGGGGCCATGCGCCACAGAAAGCATGCATTATGTGGCGCACCAGAAGGGGTGCGCCACAGAAAGCCTGTGGGCCCCACCTCCAATCTTTGGATTTCGAATTCTGGGGTCCTTTCTGTGGCGCATGAGCACAGATGCGCCACAGAAATAGGCATTTATGTGGCGCATCTGTGCTCATGCGCCACATAAAGCTTGGCGGGGCCCGCACCAATGATTGGTGGGACAGTAATTCTGTGGCGCATGGACCCACATGCGCCACAGAATGTCAACTTTCTGTGGCGCATGTGGGCCCATGCGCCACAGAATTACTGTCCCAGATGTACTAAAGGGGAAAATCCCCCCTTTCCCTACCCATTTGCTCTTCTTCCTCCTCCACCTAGCTCGTGTTCCTCCTCCCTCCCATCCCATTTTGCTCACTCTTTTCTCCATTTTTTGTAGTTAAACCTATTTTGGTTGATAGATAATTGTTGAGAACCGGGAGGCTCCCCATATATACTCTCCTCCTCTCTCCCCCATCTCTTTTCCTCCCACACACTCTCTCATCCATCGCGGTCACGTCTCGACAACGAATCTACTAGGTGAGGAAAGTTGGATGGACATGCATATGCATGTTTGTATGTTGTGTATGTGAAGCTTGTGTGTTGTGCATGAATTGGTCCGGAAGAAACTTTTTGTTGTTGCTTGCGCCGGCGTGGTGCATGGATGTTTGCCGAAATGTTGATTAATTTCCATTTCGGCAAATTTTTGCACCACCATATGTCATACTTTTAAGAGAGGTCATGCCGAATTTTTTCGACGACCTTGCATGCATGTGTGTTTCTGTTTGTGCATGTTGCGGTTCTAATTATCATATATACTCTCGTCTCTGCTCTATGTATACCGCGTAGTCAACCATGGTCATCATGATGAGCTCCGGTCGAATCAGAAGATACAAGGAAGAAGCGAAGGCGGACATGATTCGGTTCAACAGAAGCCAGATAAGATGTCCATGTCGAAGATGCAAACTTGTGAGGTGGATCGACCCTGATTCTGGACAATTGGAGGATCACCTGCTCAGGCGCGGTTTCATGCTGAACAAGACGGACAAGATCATCGTCATGACGAAGGAGATGCCGGCGGACAAGATCATCATCATGACGAAGGAGATGCCGGCGGAGAAGATCATCATCATGACGAAGGAGATGCCGGCGGACAAGATCATCATGACGAAGAAGATGCCGGCGGACAAGATCATCATCATGACGAAGGAGATGCCGGCGGACAAGATCATCATCATGACGAAGGAGATGCCGGTGGTGGCGCGAACACGCAGACCCCGCTAACTTCGGCCTTGCAGGACGCTCATGTTCAAGAACTGCTCCTCAAGGAGACGAGCAACGCCAGAGCTGCAGCCAGAGAGAAAGCCAAGCTGGCGCAAATGGAGATAGACGGGAAGACTCCGTTGTATCCTGGGTGCCGGCCCCAGGATACGCGTTTGCAAGTAACGCTTGATGCTCTGGAGATGAAGGCGGGAAACAGATGGACCGACGTGAGCTTCGACAAGAACATGAAATTCATGCACGATATTCTCCCCGAGGGGAACACATTGCCAAGTAGTATCGAGGAGGCCAAGAAAGTCGTGTGCCCTCTTGACCTACCGCACGTCAAATACCACGCCTGCATCAATGATTGCGCCATTTATCGGGGCGATTACAAGGACATGACCACATGTCCGGTGTGCGGCCACGGACGGTACAAGAGTGGGAACAAGAAAAATCCTCGAAAAGTGGTATGGTACTTTCCTATCACTCCCCGTCTGCAGCGGTGGTTCGTGGACCCTAAGGAAGCAAAGCTCATGCAATGGCACGCGGAAAGGAAGAAGCCCGAAGAAGATCCGGAGAAGGGCACCATCCTGACACACCCTGCAGACGCTAGCAATTGGGAAGCATTGGACATCGCCTTCGAAGATTTCGGGGGCGACGCAAGGAACGTCAGGCTGGGTATGAGCACCGATGGACTCAATCCGTTCGGCAACCAGAGTAGCACACATAGCACCTGGCCCGTGTTTGTATGGCCTTACAACCTTCCCCCGTGGCTGTGCACGAAGCAAAAGTACATACACATGAGTATTCTCATTCAGGGGCCGAAACAACCTGGTATCGACATACATCTGTATCTCGAGCTGTTGAAAGAGGAGTTAGAAACGCTATGGAAGACGCCAGCCCGTACGTGGGACGCCTACACTAAAGATTATTTCGATATGAGAGCCGCGTTGCTCACGACGGTGCAGGACTATCCTGGATGCTCATATGTATCGGCCCAGGTGGGCCACGGATTCTGCGCATGTGTCAGGTGCATGGATGAGACCCCGCATATCCAGCTACCAAGGGATCTTGGGTCTTCGAAAACCGTGTACCCAGGGGCTCGAAGGTGGCTTCGCATGGAGCACCCGTGGAGAAAACGCGGTGATTTGTTCGATGGTCAAGACGAGCTCGAAACAGAACCGCGCCCGAGGAGCGGCACAGAAATCGACGAGCTTTTGAAAAATTGGGAGGAGTGCCCTGCGCCGGGAAAGAAGCGACCGAGGGTAGATCCGCTGCTGGGTGTATGGAAAGCGAGGTCTGTTTTCCACGACTTGGAGTACTGGAAGGTCCTCCACACGCCCCATAGCCTCGATCTAATGCACATTACGAAGAATGTTACCGAGAGTCTTCTTGGCACTCTTTCGAACATGCCGGAAAAGACCAAGGATGGGACGAAAGCAAGATACGATCTGAAATGGCTTGGCATCAAGAAAGATCTTCAGGCCCCCGATAGTGATGATGATGATGATGACCAGACGGAAGGGACTCAAGGTCGCCGCAAAAGGGTAAAGAAGAACGCGGTGGTGCTTCCCGCTGCCTGCTTCACTATGAGTCCGGAGGAGCTCGAGCAGTTTTACAGGTGCCTCCTAGGAGTCAAATTTCCTTACGGTTACGCGGGGAAGATAAGCAGATATCTGGACGGAACGAAGAAGAGGTTCAGCGGGATGAAGTCTCACGATTGTCACGTGCTGATGACGCAGATACTTCCCGTTGCGATCAGAGGGATAATGGACGAGCACGTCCGTGATACGCTGTTTGGCCTTTGCAACTTTTTCGACGTCATCAACAGGAAGTCGATCGGCGTGAGGCAGCTCCACAGGCTACAAGAAGAGATCGTGGTGATACTATGCGAGCTCGAGATTTACTTCCCGCCCGCATTCTTTGACATCTGCGTGCATCTCCTTCTCCATGTCGTTGATGACATCCTGCAGCTCGGGCCGACGTTCCTGCACTACATGATGCCGTTCGAAAGGCAGAACGGTGTCATGAAAGGATACGTTCGCAACAGGGCCCGTCCAGATGCAAGCATGGCCAAGGGCTTTCTAACCTACGAGTGCATCTCCTTCTGTCAGAGTTATCTAAGCACCGAGAACCAGGATGTTGGTCTGCCCACCAGGACGCACCTCGGCAGGCTCGATGGATTTGGTCACCGCGAGGGCTACCGCTCACTCCCTGTCGACATTGTTGGTCGACGCGATGACTTTGACAGGGCTCACCGGGTCGCGCTACAACACTTACAATTGATCGAACCTTGGGTGAAAGAGCACAAAAGCTTAATCGAGAAGAATTACATCGACCTGGGCCGGCCGAGGAAGAAGGGAGACGTAACCAGAGAGCACAACTCCAGCTTCACGAGTTGGTTCAAGAAAAGGCAACTGTTTGAAGCACAGCGCAAAAAGCCATCTACGGAAGATGAAAAAGTCATATTCTCCTTATCACAGGGCCCCGGGCACAACATAAGGACCTATCAGTCGTACGACATCAGCGGTTTCAGATTCTGCACCGAGGAAAAGGACAGGAATAGCGAATATCAAAACTCAGGAGTAACTATGCTATCCTACGGTGATGACGAGGCTACTGTCAAGCAAAGATACTTCGGAAGGATCGAGGAGATATGGGACCTCAACTACTGTGGAGAGTCGGTGCCAATGTTCCGTGTGAGATGGGCCAAGGACGTCGTCAAAGAAGGCCGGTATTTCACCACCATGGTAATACCCGATGCCAAATCGAAGAACGCCTCCGCGAAAAATGAGCCATGGGTACTCGCTAGCCAAGTTGAGCAATGCTTCTTCATTACCGACCCGTCAAAGCCTAGCCGTGTTGTCGTGAGGAGGGGCAAGAGGAGCATCATCGGAATGGAAGGAGATGCCAACGAGGAAGACTTGGACAAGAACGGCGATCCGAAGATCGAGGAGGAATTCGACAAGTACTTCGACATGCCTACTACTAGTAGAGAAAGAAGGAAGACCTCCCTACCTACTAAAGGTTGTCCGTTCACGCGAAGAAATCTCAAGGTGTCCGGCCTAAAGTACTCAACCGCCAAGAAGGGAAAGAAGAGATGCTAGCTCGGAACCGGCCGGGAAAGAAGAAATCTCGAAGAAGACTTTTTTTGTGTATTATATAATTTGTTTTGTGTGTGAGACAAGCATATCTATGTATTTTGATATGGCACAAGTTAAATATTTTGATATGGCACAAGTTAAATATTTTGATGTGGCACAAGTTAAATATAATAAAAAATAGTCTACTAAATATTTTGAAAAGAAAAAAAAGTGGGACAGCCAGGATTCGAACCTGGCTGCTCCCAGTTAACACTTGCCTATCTAACCAGTGGGGTATTGTTGTGTTGTTGTCTAATAGCAGGAAATAGTATACTTAACAAATCGAGCCACCACATTCTGTGGCGCACCCACAACCTGGTGCGCCACAGAATCACATAATTCTGTGGCGCACCCCTTAAGCAGGTGCGCCACAGAATTCCCTTCTACCACTTACCTGTGGGCCCTCCCCCGTGCCCGCCTCTCTCTCCCCAAAATCTCCAACTCCCTCTCGTGCTCGCGCGACTCGCCGGCGCCGCCCAATTCGCCGCCCCCACCCAACCCTGCCCTCCCCCTCGCCCTGCTTCGGCCGCTCGACCACCGCCGCCAACCACCGCCGCGTCCTTCTTCCCCGAGCTTCCCCGCAACCCAAATCTCTCCGGCCGCCTGCGACGCCTACCATCGCCCCGTGGAGCCGCCCCGGAACCAAAATCTCTCCGGCCAAGAGTAAGTTGCAGGCGACCTCCGCGCGAGTGTGGTTCTTGTTTCCCATCTCCACACACATTCTGAAACCCATCTCTCCCTCTTCCTCGTCTCTGCAGGCAACCAAGCAACAAGCCATCGAGGTACTTCGCCGCATCACACTGGTAATTAAGACACTCAACCTCATCCTCCCCCTCTCATTTCCCTAAATCAAAAATTGCCCTACGCTGCTCATTTTGGTGCAGAAATGTACTTTGTGTTGAGCTAATATAATCAAACATGGTACATTGTTGAAAGGGAGTTTACTGGTTCCTTCCTTTTGCACAGTTTTTAGTAGAACGTTTGTAATACTAACAGATCTCCTAATGCAAACGAGCCAAATCATATATATCTAGGTACTTAGGTGTGCAGCTATCCAAGCACTGTTGTATGATTTATTAATAATTCGTGTGTACATTAACATTTCAAGCAAGAATTAGAATGGAACTTAATTTAGTTGGATAAAAAAAGATGATAATGTTTATATGCTCGATAAAGTTTTGCTGTAGTATTCGGCAGTGTTCAGGCTCAAGTGTCCTTGTAGCCATCAAGAACACTACTATGTTCTATTCTTCTTGAAAAAAATTGTTGTTTTCTTGTATATAGTTTTTCTGGAGTATTGCAGTTGTCCCATTCATGTTACTTTAGAAGGAACCATCAACATTTTATTAGAGATTGTGACCTCCATCTCTCGCCACACTTGTCCTGTAACGCATGTCCTTATGTTGGTTAGATAAGCTAGTAGCTGAACTAGACACACACACGAGACAGGACCATCAACATAGCTTATGATATGACGAGCCCTGAGTCAGGCCATGTCTCCTGCCATTATTCTCGCCGAACCCGGGCAGCCTTGACAAAATGGTTAAAAAACCATCTAAGACATGGTTTTGAAATACAATGACCTTTCTAATTAACCTAGCTAGCTCCATTACGCAGCCACATATTCATGGACAAGGATATCACACATGTTAGGATGAATTATAAGTTGGTTCTAATTATAAGTTGGTTCTAATTATAACTAATGCATTATTTTGCCATATGCAGGAAATTTAGAAGACGAACCTTCACATTCTTTCAGGTGAGATGTGGATGTGGTGATGCCGTGTATATGTGTGTGATCGAGACGTGGTTGTGGTGAAATGTGAGATGTGGATGTGGTGATATTGTGTTTGCCGTGTATGTGAGATGTGGATGTGTGATATTG
Source organism: Poa pratensis (assembly GCA_947311845.1). NCBI lineage: Eukaryota > Viridiplantae > Streptophyta > Magnoliopsida > Poales > Poaceae > Poa > Poa pratensis. The sequence continues at coordinate 4,634,980 of CAMZMU010000045.1, forward strand.
TGTTTGTTGCCGGCCGGAGATGCCGGCCGGAGATGTGGATGTGTTGGTGTGATGTTGTTGGCCGGGATGCCGGCCAACATGATTTGTGAAATGTTTGCAGGTACCCCGAGACCCTTGAGATTGCCGGAACGTCGATTAACTTCCGTTCCGGCAAATTCGGGTACTCCATATGTCCCTTTTTTAGCAAAAGTCATGCCGAATTTTTTCGTGAAATTTAGCATGACTTTGCTAAAAAAAGGACATATGGGGTATTGCGACTAATGCATGGGCCGGGTATCTTAATTAGTACTAATTAAGTGATTAATTTTTGTTGTACTAACTGTTTGCCTCTTTTTAATGCAGTGCAAACATGTCGGCCGACGCTTCTAAGCACATGAGCGTCGAACAAGAAGCTAGAGAAAAGAACAAGTCGTACTGGGAGGTGGAGGATGCCGCCGCCACTAGTGGCGCCGAGCGTCCCGACGATGAGCAAGAGGGACAGGAGGACGACCCCGAATACAACGTAGAAGGTGGTGAGGATGACACCACCACCTCCGATGGCGGCAACCACACGGATAGTGACCTTGGCGGCAGCAACCCGGCCAACCCGGCCGCTCCGAAGAAGAAGAAACAAAGGAAGGATAGGACACCGCAATCGGTCGACAATCCCACAGATGTGTTCTCTGAGGTCACGGCAAGTGGCCAACCAGTGGCGCCTGAGAAACTTGCCGCAGGGTACGGCATGCAACTAGGGTGCATCCTTCGGGAAAGTGTGTCGATCAACACAAAGGACCTCAGAAGCAAAGCTAATGAGGCTTTGGTCGAGCACCTCTCAAGAGGGTTCACCAACGATACACGTTCCCGCAGCCGCTAAACAAAAAGGTGGACAGTTTAGCCATCACGAAGATGAGCACCGCCTTGAGCAGCTGGAAAAGCCGGGTGAAGAACAAGATTGGGAGCGGTGCCAGCTGGGAGGAGATTAGTAAAAAAGAACCGCACATCACCGAAGAAGAGTTCGAGGAATTCAAGTTGTCCTTAAAATCTGAGGAGGCTGAAAAATGGACCCAGTGGGGGAAGGACATGCGGGAGCTGAACTTAGGTAACCACCATTTGGGAAGCGGCGGTTACCGAGGGAAAAAGCCCATTTGGGAGAAGGAGGATAGAGAGATTGCACGTCTTGGAAAAGAAAACCATTGGGAAAAAATCTTAGACGAGCAGACCAGGAATTTTGTCCGGTCCCGCTACTATCTCGACTGGGAGACTGGGGAATTCGTTACCGATTATGAGGATGTGAGGGAATTCCAGAAAAAGCTGGTAAGGGAATTTAATTACCACATATATATATCTCAAAGTCCATTGCGTTGATGTAATTAGATAACAAAGCCAAATTTCTAAGTGGGTTCACCTTTGTATGCAGGAGGAAGAGTTGGAGGCTTGCCCATCGTCCCAGGGGTCGACGGAACCATGGGACACGACTTTCAACAGGGCGATGAACGTTTACAGGGAAAGGGACAAGTCGGCGCCACCGAGATCAGCTGGCCGTGTGACCGGCTTTGGTACGAGCATGAAGTTCACAGAGTACTATAGCTCGGACGGCGGCGCGATGAAAAAGGAGAGGAAGAAGACGACCAAGGATAGAGCCGAGGTTGTGGAGCTAAGGAAGAAGGTGGAGTCACTGGAGAAGGAAAAAGTGGACTCCACCACGGATGATAAGTTAGTGAAGGAGAGGATCGACCAGCTGCTTCCCCCTGCGTTATTGGAGGGGATAGCTGCCTGGACTGCGAGAGGTCAACAAGGGCCGATCTACGTGCCCAGCTTCTCAGGCAGCAACTCCACCATGAACCCGCAGAACCTGTCGCCGGACATGGTGACCCCGCCGCCGCCCAACGCCGCGGCGCAGCCGCCGCTCCCTTTGGTCGCACCGACGCCCCCTACGGCACCGGCACCCGAGAATAAGAGTCCGGCCGCCGGCACCGGCGCCCGGGTCTCGACATTAGCCGAGCTGGATGCCATCACCAAGGTAACTAATTAGTTAGTCCGCGTCATATTCTATAACTATGCCTGATTTGATGACTGCCATCTCATGATGATGCCCAACATGTGTTGTTTTGACTCAGGACTCCCCTTGCATACTCCTGCATAGGGTAGAGGCCGGCGGCGAGTTGAAGGAAGTTGGTGCGGGCATTATCATACTACCAAAGAGCCGCGAAATCCACCACGCTAGAATGGACGAGGCTTATATGAAGGTCAAGGTAGTTACGGTACTGTCTGCGTTTTTCGACATGGACCCCCCCGTTCAACCTCCGGGAGCCGATGAGCACTTGGTCTTTGGAAAGTGCCCCGGCTGGCCCACGCCATGGCCGAAGAACCAGATTCGTCTTGGGGGGGGGGGTCTTGTTGATGAGGGCCCAAGACGCAACACCGGCGCCACCTCGAAGTTCCGGGTCAACCCGATCCGTCCCCCGAAGCCCTCGAAGACTGCAGCCGTCGCCACCGCCCGGAAGGAACCGGCGGTTGTCGCCACCACCAACCACCACTTAAAACTGTTGGGAGCGTCTGAACCACAACCGTCCCAATTAGGCAACGCCTCTGCACCTCAAGTTGTTGATGGCAACGACGACGGTGATGATGAGCATGTCGACATCGACGCCTTCCTAAACACTGGCGCCAGAGAAGACATATACATGCCTCCTGTGGATGACGAACCACCCTTTCGTGATCACGCCGATCAACCTGCTCGTCCCACTACAGTCACGCAGCGCCTGACCTTCCAGGGTTTATCTCAAGAGACGCCTCCAGCGACGGCGATGAAGCTCTAGACAAACCGACTACCGTTTTCACCCCTGGCACACTACGGAATACGGTTCGCGTGGGGCTTCCAGGGCAGGTGAAGAACCAGAAGCACAGGAAGAGGAAGGGAGGCGCCTCTTTGAGCCAGCCTCCTATGATTGTCCGGGGTCATGAAGACTTGGTACCACCCCGTCCGGATGGCATTGCGCACCGACTTCATGAAGCTGGTAAACCGATACTGCCTCCGGAGATGCTCTGCATGGCATATGGACACATGCACGTTTTGCATCAATCTATCCTGCATCTAGAGGGCCTCCTTCTTAAAGACAAGCATCCAAATTACCCGGTGTTCATTGTCCAAGTGCCAATGGATGATGAGTTCGACTTCGTCCGTGAAGCCCCCGCGGATGTGTTCTTCATAGCGTACGAGGACGTCTTCCATCTATTTCACCAAAACCGGCTGAACTATAACTTGGTCCGCCTATACGCGCTCAATGAGGCGAGGAGGATCTATAGAGATAATCTCCAGCTCGTCGCGGTAGCGGATCCCTACTACATGCGTGACAGCCAGCTGGTGGAAGGATCAAGGACACGGACCATGGCGACGGAGCACCTCGAGAGGTTCATGCTGGAAAACAAGAGGAAGAACAGCCTTCTTCTGCCTTTCTTTCCCGAGTAAGTACACACATTCGCTCGCCGCCATCGTAACTTATGCTTTCTTATCGATTTCTTCCATTATTGCTGATCCTTTCCAACATTCCGTTTCAATTGTGTTGAGCAGGGACACGTTCTGCGTCCTCATCGTCCTAAACCCGAGGTGGTCCGTTGCCACTTATTTCGACTCGGATAGTAGGAGGAAGAAAGACTACACCATAATAAAGGGTGTTCTCGATGATGCTATCGAGGGCAACTACCAAAAGGGAGGCGCCTTCGAAAATAAGGCCGAAGTTTTTACGAATGACAACAAGCACCGGTTCAAGCATGTGACCGAGTTTCCTTGCCTCAAGCAGCAGCCTGGCAGCAAGAAGGATGCCTTGTACGAGCAATTGAGGATGCCATCTTGTATGCGAGAATGGGTCAATATTGACGATAGACTCACCGATGCTGATCTTAGAGAAGACTTCCATCGCATCGTGACAAAGTTATCGGAAATCATCGTCGATGATGTCAACACAGCAGGGGGGCCTTCAACTACTGCGGCCGAGGTAGGATGTATCCACTTAGATGAATTAATCATGCATACTCTATTTATATTACTAACCAATATATATCCCAATCCATCTCCAGGGTTGCATCAGAGGGACATCGAAAAACGCCTAGAGTTGCAGAGTGACAACGGGACGTGGATGACGAAAGAGATGTATAAACCGTTCCCGGCGCCGCTCCCCAAGAAGAAGGCTCCATGATCGTCGTGCTCCTGCTCTTGCTCACCATCATCGCCGATGTACTCTATTCGATCCGAGTGTAGGCGGAGAACACTTCATCTGTAATATGTGAAACTTTTGTATCAACATTTGTGTAAAAATTCCGCACTTGTCACTCGATCTATATGTATGTTATCTCGGGATATAAGTAATGCGTTGACATAGTACTATGTTTGTTTTAATATACCTGTCAAAATATATTGTTGTTTCTGTTATATCTGCATAAATACTGTAATATACATGTATTCCTGTAATATATCTGTATTTGTACAGCGGGCAGCAGTAAATTGCCAAATCCTGTACAGACATTCTGTGGCGCACCAAGTTTGTTTCTGTGGTGCACCCTATTCTGTGGCGCACCCCTCTCTGGTGCGCCACTAAATAAAATTTATGTGGCGCATGGTCGATGGTGCGCCACAGAATGTGGGATTTCTGTGGCGCATCCCAGGTGCGCCACAGAATGTGGATTTTTGTGGCGTGATGTATGTGGTGCATGCCCCATGCGCCACAGAATCACCAAAATGGTGCGCCACTAAAAGGCTTATCCCTACTAGTGCACCCTCAATGGTAAACTTGTTCATAGTCGTCCAAAGCGTCCAAACTAAAGCTACGCAACAAGTCCAGAGAACTCTCTTGGACTGGCCCAGGAGATGACCTAACTCCCGGCACAAGTCTGAGAAACAGACGGGGTTCCAATTATATTGGAGGAGCTCCCGTACCGCACTCCTAATGAACTTGGCAATAAGACATGAGAAGAAGATGTGGTTGGTGTCCTCAAACTCCCCACATAAGGCACATAAGCCTGTGGAAGGGCCATGCCGATGACGGATATTGTCATTGGAGGGCAATCTCTTCCTCAGCAGTTGCCACATGAACACTTAATTTTTCGGGGGACGACAATCCTCCAAATCTCGCAGAAGTGTCTACGAGGCATTCCTTCGCACAACTTGCGGTAAAGGGACTTGACTGTGAACCTCCCCGAAGGTTCAAGCGCCCAAGTGATCCGGTCAGAGTCTACCGAGATACGCGTAGGCTCGAGGACTCTCATGAGATTAACCCATTGGGTATGTTCCACAGGTCCAAACACCCATCTACACGGTATATTCCAACCCTCCGGACTAAGGGCCTCAGCTATCGTAGCCTCCGGCTCTGAGGAGATGGCGAAGATCTCCGGGCAACTCTCATGAAGGGGACCCAGACCGATCCACCAATCAAGCCAAAGTCTAGTGGAAGTCCCATTACCAAGAAGATGTTTGGCCGCCAAGCGAAACACGTCTTTAACCTTATTGACAGCCCGCCAGAACTGAGAACCTGAGATTGATGGTCCACCAGAAAGTCTTTATGTCTAAGGTACTTTTCCTGAGGATGTCGGCCCACAAGCCTTGTTCCCTAGTGCATAGCTTCCATATCCACTTGGCCATAAGACATTTGTTCAGGATCTTGGTATTCATGATCCCTAGGCCCCCCAAGGCTTTGGGCATGCAAACATCAGCCCAACGTACCCAATGGTACTTGCGCTTCACACCGAAGTTCCCCCAGAAAAATATGGCGCGGTGTTTATCCATAGCCCCATGGACGTTATCCCCCAATAAGCACGTACACCCCCATGGCATGTAGTGGGAGATTGGATAGGCAAGCGTCAACAAGCGTTAGCCGAGCGGCTGCTGACATCATATTTCCCATCCAAGGGTCAGCCCACTTGCCAATCTTCTTCGGTAGGGGACCCCAATCCCCTGCCGTCAACGCTCTGTCACTAATCGGCAGACCTAAGTAAGAAAATGGGAAGGATCCCAACTTACAGTTTAGCATATTTTCTATCCTCTGGCAGTCGAGGTCAGGGTTCACCAAAACCATGACTTCGCTTTTGTGAAAATTAATCTTCAGCCCGGACATGCTCTCAAAACAGAGTAGGATAAATTTAAGATTGGCAATAGCCAAATCGTCCGGCTGAATCATAATGATCGTATCATCCGCGTACTGCAGATGAGATACCCCCCCAGGAATGAGGTGAGGGATCATACCATGGATGTGGCCTGCTCCCTTCGCCGCATCTAGGATGGCAGCGAGCGCCTCCACCACATAGTCAAAGAGTAGAGGGGAGAGGGGGTCGCCCTGACGAACTCCCCTACCATTCCGAAAGAAGTTACCCACCTCTCTGTTGATGGTGATGGCGGTTTGGCCCCCCGAGACCAAACCCATGACACGGTGCACCCAACCGGGGTCAAAACCTTTTCGGAGCAGGACCTCCCGAAGAAAAGGCCATTTAACCCGGTCATAGGCTTTCTCAAAGTCCAGTTTCAAGAAAACTCCCCCAAGTTTCTTGGACTTAACCTCATGCACAATCTCTTGTAAAGAGATAATACCCTCATGGATATGACGTCCCTTAATAAACGTAGATTGGGTAAGACTGAGCGTGCGGTGCGCAATAGGGGACACCGGAGTTGATCAGGGCTATCGGTCGGAATTGTCGTATGTCGTCCGCTCTGGGCACTTTTGGAATCAAGGTGAGGACACCAAAGTTTAGTCTCGACAGATCTACTCTCCCAAGAGCAAACCTGTTAGCAATCTCCATGATCAATGGTTTTACTAGAGGCCAAAACTTGTTGAAAACGATCACATGCAGGCCATCGGGACCAGGCGCCATGTCTATCTTCATTCTTTTCAGGACCGCGTCCATCTCTTCTCCAGAGAAGGTAAGCATGAGGTCGTGGTTCTCCTCCTCCGAGACGCGCCCTTGCGTGCCCCAGAGGGACATAGAGAGAGAGAAGAGCCCCGACTCCCCTTCCTCGCCAAGCAAGATACAGTAGAACCCGTAGATGTGCTCCTGAATACCCCTCGGGTCCGAGATAGTTCCCTGGTCGAAGATCAAGCGAGTAATCGCACATTTCCTCCTCCTCCCGTTGGCAATGGCATGGAAGAAAGCCGTGTTAGCGTCCCCCTTGAGAAGCCAGTTCACACGGCTCCTTTGGCGCCAATATTCCTCGTCCACCTTAGATGGGTGGGTCAATTGGTCCTCCAGATGATATCTGAGGGCCCACCCCTCATCATCCAGGCCTGAGGAATCAGCTGACATGTCCAAGCCCTGAATTTGGGAGAGGACGTCCGCCTTCAGCTCCTTGTCTGCCTTTCCTGTGTTGGCCCCCCAGCCTCATAGGAATTGGCGAAGGCCAGCCGAGATTTTGTTCCAAGCGGAGATGGGGTCAACCGAGGGGCCCACCAGCGCCTCGAGCTGCCGCCACTTGTCCCACACCAAGTCCCCAAACTCTGGGCGCTCCAACCATGCCTTCTCGAAGAAGAACCGAGGGCTCCGCTTCCTAACCTCTTCCCCAGAGATAAGAACAAGTGCTGCATTGTCGGAGCCCACGATGGTTTTGGCCACAAGTGAGCACAAAGGGAAAAGCATATCCTACTCGGTGGTCATGAGGACCCGGTCCAACACCGACCGAACCGGATTCAACTGTCTGTTCGTCCAGTTGTATCAAGATCCACCCCGACGGATCTTCCTGAGTGCATGGTTGGCGATAAAATCGTTGAATTTATGCACACGAGGCCAGTTGATGTTGTCATTGTTCTTGTCCTCTGATCCCCTAATCAGGTTGAAATCCCCCCGATCACAAAAGGAAGGGGACAAGCCATAATGGCAATAGAGACATTTCCAACAAGAACTCATCCGTGCGCCGATGATCCGCTGGACCATAGACGACAAAGCAAGCCTAGTGCTTGCTTGGAAGAGTCAAGTTGTAGGACATCAACCCTGATGTGGAAGGAGCCACTACTCCAGTTATGCACCTCAAAGGCGTCCTCGTTCACCCCCAGCAGCATCCCCCCGGAGTGCCATTAGCTGGGGTGGAATGCCAAGCGAAGCGCCCCCAGGGTCAATGCTTCGCAATTCGGCCGGCGAAAAATTAGCTTTGATAGTCTCCCTGAGACCCACAAAGTCCAACCGCTCACGGGAGATAAAATCCTTTATCTGGATTCGGTGCCCCGGCCGTCCGAAACCCCGGATGCTGTAGAAGCCGGCGCGCATCACGCACCTGTGGCATTCCTCCGTCCACGACGGGCGACCACCTTTGTCCTAGCCAAACCCCTCCCAGTGGTCTTGGGGCCGGCCGGGGTTGCAGACATGGAAAGATCCGCCGTCCCCAACCCAGGATCTTCCTCAGTGGCCCCAACCACCTCGTCAGACCCGCTCGGGACCGTGGCAGCCGACTTGGCTTCCTCTATGTCCCGGCGAAAGATCGCCTCCGCGATAGCAACTTGAGATGCCTCCTTAGCCCTAATGAGCGATAGGACCTCCGACTCTCGACCTAATTCAACTGCAAAGGCAAAACCCACGTCGTGGACTACCGAAGTAAGGTGGGAATCAGGTAAAGACTGGAGCACAGAGAAGGAGGAGGTGGGCAAACCTGGCTCGAGGTTCCTGACCGCGGCACGGCGTTGCGCCTTCTTCACCGAAGGCAAGGCAGCCTCCGGGCCGTGGAGCCTCGCGCTCTTGCAAGGGGGGCCCGATGCCAGGGGCTTCGCCCGCGCCCTATCAGCCACCGTCCCTCGTCCTCCACACCTCCATGTCCACAGCGGACTGCTCATGCTGGGCCACGTCCCCCAGCTCTACGTCGGTGTCCACCTCCACCGTGGCACGCCCGACGCTCAACGAGGGAGAGTCCGAGCCCTCCGAGGCTAGCGAGCCCGGAGAGTGCACAGTGGCTACGTCCACCAAGGGGCGGGTAGGCGAGGACCCAGCCCCGGGCACAACCATGCCCACCAAGGCCTCGGCCACCCGCATCCTATCAAGGACGGACAATGAATGGGGCCACGTCCCCGAACCCCTCAGAGGGCCAACCAACGGCTCCGGGACCCGGGCCTCACTCGCCGCACCGCCCGGCGTAGGAGTAGAAGAGGTCTGCCCCCCCCCCCCCCCCGCCGCGGCACCTCTGGTAGGCAGGGAAGCAGAAGACCCCTCCTGGGTCTTGGCCGCGTAGGCCACCCCGTCAAAGCGCATGTGTTGCCCCATGTGTGGTTTTGGTAATTAATGGCAATCCTTATGGACTAATGTTTGTATTGAGATATTCTTATAGGTTTGTCCATTGGCATTGCTTGAACTCCATGTGTTGGATTGAAGGTTGTATGCCATCAAGATCATTGATTATAATGGACATATTTGATATGATAAAGAAGAAGAAAAGATACAAGGTTGATCAAGACTAAGTGCAAAGAGTGGATTCAAGTTGATCAACACACAAAGCTAAATGATGTACCATGTGGGATAATGTGATCCAATGGTATGGTAAGAAATTGTCCACATATAGCTTTGTGAACTAACCCTTTGTGTGTGTGTGTGGCATTTCCATGTTGGGTTAGGTATCTACCTATGGGCGTGCATCAAAAGGAAGATTTCATATAGCCCATGGAGGATGACGTCAAGTGGTGATCATCCTCAATATTGAGAAGTGCAAGTTGTTCAAGAGAAGCATCTCAAAGATATCGTATGCTTGAAGATTGCCACCCATTTGGAGATAATGGTCAAGTGAAGATGTGCCTAAGAGAGACTCTCCCATAGTGGAGTATGGGGGAGCAACATATGAGTCTTTATCAAGCATGTGCTAGCAAGCACAATCAAGAAAGGTGTTCCAACTTGAGGGAGTCAAGATCGTCATCATCTAGCTCAAGTGGAATGCGCAAGGCAAAGGTATGATCTTGATAGGGTTTCTATTTTACCGGTCTCATGGTGTTAGTGGGAGACCGGGTTATAGGATAGATGGCGTACTATCAAGAGGGGTTCTCAAGTGAGTAACTTGATCGCATCTTTGTGGAGAACTCAAACCTTTGCATGCTTGGCATATCATCTTTCTTGGTTATTATTTGGCTTTTATCCATGTGAGAATTTAGAGCTTGTGTTCATCTATATACCAAGCTCTAGTTCATCAAAAACGGATTTCATATGAATATCTTGTTGCGTTTTTTATGTTGGAGGTCTTACCGGTCGTTCTTTTCTAGAGAGGTTTTACCTTTCTACATTTGGTTTTATCCTCCATCTTTGGACTATGATGTTTCTCTGTATGATCTTGAAGGGCTCTTCGTTGCGATTCCAACGAGCCCAAGATCATCCAAATCGGAATTCGGATGAAAAAGATATTGCAGTTTTCGTTTGATGTTTCTGTCAGTTTTCACTCAACCGGATATTCCGATTAATTTTGGAATTTCCGGTTGGAAATATCTGGCTCCCTCCAGAGAGCTTTGCGTTCTGGTTCTTAGCAGTTTTCTGCTCGAGCAAACTTGGGGGGCCGGATTTTTCGGTCTAAAAACCCGGAATATCCGGTTTTAGTGGCTGTAACGGCTATTTTCGTAGGAGGGGCTATAAATACCCCTCCCCTTCTTCAACCTTCTTCCAAGCACGTTTTCCCTTCTCTCTCCTGCCATTGTTGACCTTGGAAAGCTTGCCCATCTCTCAATCCCTCCCATGATTCTTGCATATCTTTGAGGGAAAAGAAAGAGGAGATCTAGATCTACATTTCCACCAATCCATCTCTTCTCTAAGTGAGGGGAACCCTTTGATCTATATCTTGGAGTTCCATTTGTTGAGTTCTTCTTTGTTCTTCCACTCTTCTTCCCCACAAGCATTAGTTGCTTTTGGTGGGATTTGGGAGGGAAGGACTTGAGCACTTCTTGTGTTCTTGCCATTGCATTTGTGCATCGGTTTGTGCTCTCCAGGAGTGTTCGTGGAAGTGAAAGTTCGTGAGCTTGTTACTCTTGGGTCGTTGGACACTAGACGCCATTGTGGTGATTGAGACCTTTTGTGGTCACTTGGGAGCTCCCAATCCTTTTGTGGGTTGTGCCTCAAAATTGTTGTAAGGGATTCGATTTTCGCCCAAAAGGAAATCAATAGTGGAAGGTGAACCGAGCTTTTGTGCGAGGTTCATCGGAGAATAGGGTGAGGCCATTTGTGCCGTCTTGAATTTGAAACTCACACCCCTCCAACGAGACGTACTCCCCTAAAAAGGAGGAACTCGGGAATACATCGTCGTCTCCGCGTGCCTCGGTTATTTCTATACCCAAGCTCTTTACTTATGCAATTTACATTGTGATAGACTTCGTGCTTGAAGTCCTTTATCTTGCTATCACCTTGTTGCTTGTCTTGCTTAACATAAGTTGTTGGTGCACATAGGTGAGCCTAGTATATTTAGGTTGTATGCTTGTTAAATTAAAACACTTAGTTTTATTCCGCATTTAGCAAGCCTAAACTGGAAAAGTTTTTAATCGCCTATTCACCCCCCTCTAGGCGATATCCTTGTCCTTTCAATTGGTATTAGAGACTGGGCTCTCTTTATTGGGCTTTACCGCCTAGAGAGTAAAGATGTCGTTTAGAGAATTAGTGCACGATCGTCCCACTTTCTTATTCGATGGCACAAATTATGATGTTTGGAAAAATCGCATGCTTAATCTGTTTAGGGCCATGGGTCCAAACTATATCATGAGTCTTGTAGATGTGGGTTTTTCTCCTCCAAAGGATTCCCAAGAATTATCTTTAGAGGACGAGGAAAACTCTCATCTCGATACTCAAGTATCTAATGGTCTTATATGTGTTTTCAGCGATGTAGTTCTTGCATCAATCATGCCTTTTCGGAACGCCCATGAGCTATGGACCAAGCTTCAAGATAAATATGAAGTGTCCAACATTATTGAGGATGATTGTTGTCCCTCCACCTCCGGGCGTGATGAGCTCACTTCTTCTTCCACTTCACCAACATGTGTTTTGGCACAAGGTAATGATATGGTGAGTGGTGATAGAAATTGCATTGTTGATGGTGTAACTACTATTGACTATACTTCATCTCTATCACATTGCAATGTTCTATCTTTGGACTTAAACTCTTCTAACACCCTAAATGTCCTACATGCTAGTGTTGATAGTCCTTGCATATCATGTAATAGTTGCTTAACTAAATTTCATGATGATATGCTCTCTATGTCTTGTTGCCATGAAAACAATACTTCCACATCCTCTATCTCTTGTGTGGCTAACAATGTAGAGGTTTCCCAACATTGTTAGAACAAGACATGGACCTCAATGGTGCTTCAAGCAATTCTTCATCATCATTGTCCATTTCTCACTTTTGCCTCATGGCTAAAGCTACCGAGTTATCATCTTCCACACCTAAGACTATGCATGAAATGGATGATATCTATAGCCTTGCAATAAAGAAAGAACGTGTTGCTTTTGATACTTTTATGGCTAACTTGCAAGGTGAAGCAAAGAAATACTTTGAGGCTCTCATGAGTCACCTTGGTGAGGCCGAAGAACTCCTTGAGACCAAAGGTGGAATTGAGAGAGATGACTCCGTCTCTATTGCATCCTTAAAAGCTGCTCTTGAAGAAGAGAGTGAATATAGGGTCTCTCTTGAAGAAAGACTTGAGTCTCTTGATGAGACAAATGATGAAATAATTGATAAAATCATTAAGGAAAAAGACCATTTTATTGCTAAATATAAAGTGCTTAAAAAGGAAAAAGCTGAATTTGGTGTGGCAATGCTAGACTAATTGAGGAAAATTCTAGGTTGAATGATGAGCTTGCCAAGTTGTCTTCTTCCATTCCTAATGTTAATGATGCTTGTGCTACTAACTCCACTTCTCGTGAAGCATCCATTTTGAAGGAGAATGTTGAGCTAAGGGCTCAACTTGAGTTGCTAACTAGCAAGTATGGGAAATTGGAAGAAAATCATGAAAAACTCTCTAGCTCTAATGAGGATCTTCTAGCATCCAATGCGAAGCTAAAGTTAGCTCATGAGGCTATCACTACAAAGGTAACATCTTGTGAGCCTCATGTGGACAATGGCACTACTTCTACTCTAAATGCTTTATTGCCATGCGGTAGTCCTTGTGATTCATCCACTCACATTATTGCTAAATCTTGTGATGGATTACTTTCCGTGCCTTGTTGCTCTAACAATGAAGACTCTACTTCGTCTAGTGTTTTTGATACTAACCATGTAGAGGAGTTAAATGAGCTCAAGGCCCAAGTCACTTCTTTGAAGAAAGACTTGGAAAAGCGTCATGTTGGGAAGTCTACACTTGACAATATGTTAAGTGTTCAAAGACGTCCCAGTGACAAGAGTGGACTGGGATTCAACTGCAATAACAAGAACAATTCCAAGTATAACAAGAAGAAAAAGGGCCAAGAACAAGTAAAGGATTCAGCCAAGATTGTTTGCTTCAAGTGCAAAGTAGAAGGGCACCATGTTAGATCTTGCCCTTTGAAGAAGAAGCCTCTTAGTGAGAAGCAACAAGGGAAGATGCCTCAAGTTCAATCTCAAGTTCCTCAAGTTGAAGAACGGCCACTTCCCAAGAAGAATCAAGATATTCCTCCTCAAGTTAAGATTCCAACTAAGAAGAAAGGAGGAAGCCAATGTTGCTACATATGTCGTGAGAAGGGCCACCTTGCTTCTTCATGCACTAATGGTACCTTATCCAACCCCATTCACTACAACAAAACCCCCCTATAGCAATGCATATTCGGCAACGACTTAAGTAATCGTTGCAAAGTTTTATTGCAGATACAGATGCATGTGTAGCAGGCTACATCCGTTGTTTACTCTGTAGATTGCATGTAAAGAAAAATAAGCCCAGCCCACTAAACACAACTACCTCATGATTCTTATTTGACCACCACGATTACCCTGTGTTAACTCCAGCAGCCACGAACGCACGCCCGCACCTGCAGTCCCGCTCCTCGCCTTCCCCAAACCTAGCCGCCACCCTCCACTCCCGGCCGTCGATGAGTAAGGCCTGCCTCGCCGGCAACTAGTGGCGGCCGATGAGGCTGCTTGCCTCCTACCATGAGATCACTAACTTTGGGAAACCCTCGTGCAGCCAAGATGGATCTGGGAATGACCCGGAGGTTGAGCGAAGAGCCGCGGCGGTGAGTCGGTGCACAGGGCATGACGCGGAGGTTGGTCGAAGAGCCGTGGCGGCGAGTCGGTGCACAGGGTGTGCGGCGGCGCAATTGCGCAAACAGAGATTTGGGCTCGAGGTGTAATTTCTCTTTTCCCCTGTCAGGTTCCTCTCTCCTTTTTCCTTGGCTTGACCCGAAATTTGTGCATCTGTGACAAGTCTGATGGCGCTAGAGGCAGCAGCTCACCGGCAGTGGCACATCCAATACTGCTTTTCTCATGGGCAGGCAGCAGCGAATGTGCGCATCAGCAGCAACAACGAGCAGCAGGACGACGTGCAGGTATTAATTCCTCCCGTTTTGTTACTTCTCAAGTAAGATGAAGGCACGATTTTCTTGCAGCATGTCTAAGAAAATTGCAAAGATTCCCTGCTATACCATTGTCTGGATCATGAATATATGTAGCCGTATTAGCATACGTGTGTCTATTAGTACGTGATGCTGCCAGAAAACGTACTAGCATATGTGTCTAAGATCTATGTTCAGAGGGATACACAACACTAACATTCGTCTGGATCTGAATCACCCAAGAAATCACATTCACTAGCACCAGATAGATGAGATCCATTCCGGGGCAGGCCCCACAGGTATTTTGTTTTAGTATGAACTCATGTGATGTATTTTTCGTGCGTATCATTGCTACCAACGGAATAAGGTGAAAACTTTTGTAGAAAATGCAAGACTTTTGCCACTTCGATACTGAAAACAAAATTTTCATTTGCAGGTCCCATGCATCAGCAAGAGTTTCTATATTCGGATATCAATTCTGAAGGCAAATATGGAGTACTAGAAAAGATATATATAGGACTTGGTAGAATATCATGTTTTGATGCAAGATTGTAAATTATCTACTCTCTGTATATAGGATTAGCTAGAATCTCATATTTTGATGCAAGATTGTAAATTGTCTACTCTTTAGAGAGTTTTCATGTATGAGATGGTGATTCCAATAAGAAATATTGATTTCTTTTTTCACACAATGCATTCGTATTCTACTATTTCTGTGATGTGGTATTAAAAAAAAAACTTCTTCAAGATCGGTCAAACCATCCAATCCAGAAAATAAATTTTTTTTTTTTCAAACAGAGCAACTGTATGTAGGCTCTCTCTGGCAACGCATACAATTGCTGCTTGAAATCTGTAGCTACTTTGCAACGCCTATCCCATCGGTTACCAACGCACATATATGCGTTGCACTGTAACTTTGCAACGCCCCATAAGGTTACACATTCTTATCCGTTGGTAAAGTAGCTTGCAACGTCTATATTGGCATTTAGATACGTATCTATGCGTTGCAGTAGGGTGGGTCTCCTTGTAGTGATTATAATTGATGACGTTTATTCTCTTCGGAAGGATAAGGTTTGCAATGTGTTTGCCAAATATGTTGGTACTCAAAGTGGTGTCAAGAAAATAACCATTTGGGTTGCCAAGCCTATTGTGACTAACCTCGTAGGACCCAACTTAGTTGGGGACCAACAAGCTAAAACTTGATCAATAGGTATTGTTGGAGGGCATTGAAGACTTGGCTACATCATGAAGAATTAAGTGATCTTCATCAAGTATATTCTCTCAAGCCAAGTCATTTGGATTATATTGTTCTATCTTATATCCAATGTTCCTCCTTGCGGTAACTTGTGCTTATATCATATATACATTGAAAGTTGCTTGGACCCTTGCATGTGTTTGGTTTTGTACCTTACTAGTGTTTGTATGTGTTGTGCTTTCTACTTACTTATTTTGAGAAGTCAAGTATGTGTATGTTGTTTTGCACACCATTAACTTGTTTTTGAGCCTTATTGCTTTTATTTCATATCTTATCGTGTTGGTTCTCTTTGAGAGATTAATGGACTATTCCATTTTGGGAGAGTGATATGCTTCGTGCACTTCACAATCCTAAAAATGTGTATACATGAGGAATACCACTTAGTGATGATATATCAATATTATCTATTCTCTATGTGGTATGTCATGCTCATGAGAAATTCAAATTCTATAATGTCCATTAATTATCTCTAGTTGGTTTGTTTGCCTCTTGTTTAAAAGAAATAGATTATCACATTATGGGGGAGTAATAAGCTTTGTGCATATTACAAGCCTAGAAAATGTGAACATGTGAGGTACTGCCACCTAGAATTGATATTGTTAATTATCTTGTTTCTTTGTGGCATGTTGCTCAAATAAGTTTCATATTGGCTTAAATGCTTTTGTCTCTCATCTTTTGAATATTTTTGCTCTACTCAAAATTTGTTTTGTGCTTTCTTGAGTTAGCAAAAGCAATGATCCCATCCTTGTGCATTTACCTTCAAGTCATTCTTCCAGATAATGCACTATTCTTGGGGAAGCTATCCTACATTGAGTAGAACACCATTCTTTAAATTGGTATTCGGTTTTATTGCTCTTTCTTGAACATGACTAGTATTTGTCTAATATATATGGTGAGTGATGATCTCACTTGTGTGCATTCGTATTCAAATGCAAGACCATAAATAATGCACACATCTTGGGGGAGCTACCCTATATGCTTTTGAACATTAGTTGTCTTCAAATTGGCTTTTTTATCCCGATGACGTGTCACTTTGGAAGACAAACCTTTTTTCATCTTGGTACTTCGTGCCATCATGAAAAATGTAGAGGGTTTGATTGATTCCTTGATCCTATTTTTTATTTGGTATGTTTTCAAATTGGTACCTTCAATCATGTGTTGATTTGGGTCTTTGATATAATTTGGGCAATTCTTTTTCTTGTCACACTTGTGTGTGCTTTCTTGATTTAATTGGTGTTTTGTCCTAATTGTATCTCATTTGGTTCTTGAAAGTCTTGTGCATTCATATTCATTACATGTATATCTTATGGCATTTACTTTCATCGATCCAATATATAGGATAAACTCCATCAAATCCTAAATGGCTAAGATGTGCATGAAATTCAATTTCATATCAATATGCCATATTTATGTGGAGTTTGTCCTATGTATTGTAGTTGCTCTAACTACTTTGGACCCAATGAGTTTGGGGACCATGTTGTACTTAAATTTGTTTTAGGTACACTTGAGATGCATTGGAAGCTTGTCTCATTTACAAGGAAGGTGTTATCTCCATGTGCTTATTGGAGCCAAGCTCGGATGATCGTGAAACTCTTATCCTCTACGTCACCCAATGCTATCTCGGTAACATGTATCTACCTCATTCATACTTTTCTAGCTTTCAACCTTGTGTAGGTTGTTTCATGGCATGAATCTCTTTTTGTTGCAATTCATTTGGTTCTTGCAAAACATCTTTATTGCAAATGTGAGTAAGCCAGGATGATTACATGTAAGGGGAATATATATAATCATCTTCATGATTCACCAATCCCAAATATGTTAATCTAGCACTTTCTACTCTATGTCTCGCATATGCAATATTGATGATTTTTCCAAAATCATTTGCCTTTTGCGATACTTGTTATCTTTCTCGGAGCATCCCATTTATCACCTTATCCCTTGTGGATATTTTTTTGGTGCTATGATGAGTGTGTGTTGGAAGTTCATCTATATCCCTCTAAGATAAAATTGAGCTTTGTGCTATGCTTTTAAGCAAAGATCTTATTGGTGTATTTATGACTTCCTCTTGGATATCATGTTCTCTACTTTAGTACTATTTTGTGTGTGCATGTTTCTTTGTAGACTTATATCTCATGATTGATGTCTACTTAGAAACTTATATATATGAAAGTAGTTACATCTTTAATTGGTTTGTTGCAAGTTGCATTGCCTCTTTTATCTTCTATGCTCTCTTGCACTTGTTTGTGTTTGAAATTATCTAGGAGGGAGTGAGGATTCCATGTTGTGTACACCTTTTGAAATGCAAATCCTTAGTGTGCACGTACCTTGGGAGTTCCCTCTTAATCTTTAGAACACTTGGTTGATCTTATTATCATATCTTCTTGTGTCCAATTGGTTATTCAGATCCTTTGATTGGTTACTTCTTCTGTCGAAGTTTCTTTCAATTTGATTTTCTTTGCAATCTTTGGATCCCCAATATAGTTTGATCTCCTTCCCAACTATTCGTCATTGGATATGTCCATTTGATTTCACTCATATTATGAGAAATGCACACATTATGGGGGAGCTCTTACTATATTGGCCTTCTAAAAATTTTCCCTCCATTTTCGGCAATCGATGCCAATGGGGGAGAAGTTTAGGGTTTTAAGGGATGTTCGTTTTATGCTTTAGTTTCGTTCTTAAGCATTTACCTTTCATGCTCTTGCATCCTTGCTTTTTGTGTTGCATGGTTGTTTAATTCAATATATAAACCCTCGTAAAGGGGATTGTCATCAATTACCAAAATGGGGGAGATTGAAAGCGCATGTGTTGCCCCGTGTGGTTTTGGTAATTAATGACAATCCTTATGGACTAATGTTTGTATTGAGATATTCTTATAGGTTTGTCCATTGGCATTGCTTGAACTCCATGTGTTGGATTGAAGGTTGTATGCCATCAAGATCATTGATTATCATGGACATATTTGATATGATCAAGAAGAAGAAAAGATACAAGGTTGATCAAGACTAAGTGCAAAGAGTGGATTCAAGTTGATCAACACACAAAGCTAAATGATGTACCATGTGGGATAATGTGATCCAATGGTATGGTAAGAAATTGTCCACATATAGCTTTGTGAACTAACCCTTTGTGTGTGTGTGTGGCATTTCCATGTTGGGTTAGGTATCTACCTATGGGCGTGCATCAAAAGGAAGATTTCATATAGCCCATGGAGGATGACGTCAAGTGGTGATCGTCATCAATCTTGAGAAGTGCAAGTTGTTCAAGAGAAGCATCTCAAAGATATCTATGCTTGAAGATTGCCACCCATTTGGAGATAATGGTCAAGTGAAGATGTGCCTAAGAGAGGCTCTCCCATAGTGGAGTATGGGGGAGCAACATATGAGTCTTCATCAAGCATGTGCTAGCAAGCACAATCAAGAAAGGTGTTCCAACTTGAGGGAGTCAAGATCGTCATCATCTAGCTCAAGTGGAATGCGCAAGGCAAAGGTATGATCTTGATAGGGTTTCTATTTTACCGGTCTCATGGTGTTAGTGGGAGACCGGGTTATAGGATAGACGGCGTACTATCAAGAGGGGTTCTCAAGTGAGTAACTTGATCGCATCTTTGTGGAGAACTCAAACCTTTGCATGCTTGGCATATCATCTTTCTTGGTTATTATTTGGCTTTTATCCATGTGAGAATTTAGAGCTTGTGTTCATCTATATACCAAGCTCTAGTTCATCAAAAACGGATTTCATATGAATATCTTGTTGCGTTTTTTATGTTGGAGGTTTTACCGGTCGTTCTTTTCTAGAGAGGTTTTACCTTTCTACATTTGGTTTTATCCTCCATCTTTGGACTATGTTTTTCTCTGCATGATCTTGAAGGGCTCTTCGTTGCGATTCCAACGAGCCCAGATCATCGAAATCGGAGTTCGGATGAAAAAGATATTGCAGTTTTCATTTTGATGTTTCTGTCAGTTTTCAGTCAACCGGATATTCCGATTAATTTCGGAATTTCCGGTTGGAAATATCCGGCTCCCTCCAGAGAGCTTCGCGTTCTGGTCCTTAGCAGTTTTCTGCTCGAGCAAACTTGGGGGCCGGATTTTCCGGTCCAAAAACCCGGAATATCCGGTTTTAGTGGCTGTAACGGCTATTTTCGTGGGAGGGGCTATAAATACCCCTCCCCTTCTTCAACCTTCTTCCAAGCACGTTTTCCCTTCTCTCTCCTGCCATTGTTGACCTTGGAAAGCTTGCCCATCTCTCAATCCCTCCATGATTCTTGCATATCTTTGAGGGAAAAGAAAGAGGAGATCTAGATCTACATTTCCACCAATCCATCTCTTCTCTAAGTGAGGGGAACCCTTTGATCTAGATCTTGGAGTTCCATTTGTTGAGTTCTTCTTTGTTCTTCCTCTCTTCTCCCCCCACAAGCATTAGTTGTTTTTGGTGGGATTTGGGAGTGAAGGACTTGAGCACTTCTTGTGTTCTTGCCATTGCATTTGTGCATCGGTTTGTGCTCTCCACGAGGGTTCGTGGAAGTGAAAGTTCGTGAGCTTGTTACTCTTGGGTCGTTGGACCCTAGACGCCATTGTGATGATTGAGACCTTTTGTGGTCACT
Organism: Poa pratensis; assembly: GCA_947311845.1. Classification (NCBI taxonomy): domain Eukaryota; kingdom Viridiplantae; phylum Streptophyta; class Magnoliopsida; order Poales; family Poaceae; genus Poa; species Poa pratensis. The sequence goes on from CAMZMU010000045.1 coordinate 4,655,262, forward strand.
TGGGAGCTCCCAATCTTTTTGTGGGTTGTGCCTCAAGATTGTTGTAAGGGATTCGATTTCCGCCCAAAAGGAAATCAATAGTGGAAGGTGAACCGAGCTTTTGTGCGAGTTCATCGGAGAATAGGGTGAGGCCATTTGTGGCGTCTTGAGTTTGAAACTCACACCCCTCCAACGAGACGTATCCCCTAAAAAAGGAACTCGGGAATACATCATCGTCTCCGCGTGCCTCGGTTATTTCTATACCCGAGCTCTTTACTTATGCAATTTACATTGTGATAGCCTTCGTGATTGAAGTCATTTATCTTGCTATCACCTTGTTGCTTGTCTTGCTTAGCATAAGTTGTTGTGCACATAGGTGAGCCTAGTATATTTAGGTTGTATGCTTGTTAAATTAAAACACTTAGTTTTATTCCGCATTTAGCAAGCCTAAACCGGAAAAGTTTTTAATCGCCTATTCACCCCCCCCCCTCTAGGCGACATCCTTGTCCTTTCACCCCGTCCTTCTCACCCGCCACCCGCCACTCCTCCTCGGTGATGCTGTCATCCCCGAGCTGTCGTCGTTGTTGGCCGGGGGTGGCGGTGGTGGGGCAGCGGAGCGACCCGCGGCTGGTCGACCTTGATCCCCACGTTGAACCCTTGGTCTTGTGGAAGATCTGCGCGTACCCGTTGAGCTTGGAGGGGTCGCGACACGCAATGCGCATCCGCACCGACATCCGGTTGGCCAAGGAAGACGCGTCGACCTCCAAAGGCCGGCCCAACATGCGCATCCCCTTCATCAACCTCGAAGCCCGCCGCATGCGCTTGGGGAGGCCGGTGATGGTGACCCACGCCTCTTGGAGCACCACGGCCGGCGCTCGGCATCGGCAAGGCGGATGGAGGCCTCCAAGTTGTTGAGGGGCAGGAAGAGTTTCCCACTCCTCGCACTCATCTTGAGGAGGTCTCGCGACGGGAACAAGACCGAGAATTGGAACGGCGAGATCGCCCGCACCCGCCAGTCCCACGAGCCCTCAACTAGATGGCGCAGCTCTGCCTCAAGAGCAAGGAGCGACAGCCCTTCCCCGACGAGGAGATGATGGCCTCGTTGGTGTCCTCCTCCATGTCGACCTCAGTCTCCTCAAAGTCGAGGTAGAAGAAGCCCTCCCCCGGGATGGCTTGCCCCATGAGGTGGAGCTCGGCGTTGTCCGGAGGGAACAAGCACGCCGACTAGAAGTGGCATGTCTGGCCACACTTGAAGCACTCCGCCATGGACGCGCTCGACCCTCCCGCGTCCGAGGCGGGCGTCGAGGAAGAAGCCCGAGCAGGGGGAGGCCTGCGGGCGGGCGGGGCCGGAGCTTTCCCGGCATCTCTCGCAAGGTCACAGCCACCACCGAGACCTGCGGATGGAACGGCAGGCGCAGCCGCCGCCGGCGCCCCCAGCTGGGCTTGCGCCTCGGCCAGCTTCTTGGCCTCCCGCTTCTGCTCCCGTAGGAGCCACCACCGCGGCTGAGTCTGCAGCGGGGGATTGGGCTGGCCGCCCTGCTGCGCGGCGCCCGGCTGGCGCTGGTTCGTGAGGAGCCGCGCCCTGGTGTCAGCCTCCAGGCGCGTGTCGGTGACGGCCGGCGGCCACTAGCGTTGTTGCCCGACCCCGCTCTCGGCCCAGATGCGTGGCGGTCCATGGCACCACTTGAGCAAAGGAGAGGGAAAGAGGCGCGGGTGGAGGGGAAAGAGTAATTTTTCGTGCCGAAGCACCGCGCCGCCGCACCTCTTCAATAGATGCGGGAGACCCTAGGGTTAGGTCACACGTTCCCCTGGGAATCCACCAGAGACCCCTCAGATCTTCTGGGCCCTGACTTGGGTTGGTGCTGGGCTGGGCCGACGAGCGGCCCATCCTGGATCCCACCAGATCCGCACCTCCAGAAAGGGATGGGCCAGCCCCCGAGCTGGCGCCACCGACCTGGCCCAATAAAAGGCCCACCACCCCAAAGGGGGTTAGGCGCGGCCCATCAACGGGCACGGCCCAAGTAGGAGGGGAAGCAAACCCTAGGCTGCTCCCCGTCTCCCTCGCCTCCGACGGCGGCGGCATCGGTGCCGGCGACCCAAGCAAGGCCCCAGTAGCCGAGCCAAAAGCACGAACCACACCAGAGGAGGAAGTACTAACCTGTGGAGGCGCCGTGGAGCTCGGCGGCCATTGCCGTCGAGGCGCTGGCCAAGGTGCCGCCCGCCGCGCAAGACCATGGCCGTCGTTGTCGACCGCCCGGAACCGCGACCCGCGCCCGCCGGGGCGAAGGCCCAGCGTCTCGCCCGAGGAGAGTTGCGGTGCTGCGCCGCCGCCAGGAAGTTGCCCAGCGTCACCGGGGACCTGGGCGCGCCGCTCCGCTCCCCATCCACGCTGGATTCGCTGGGCTCCTCCTCCGGGGGCCATGGCTCCGCCTCCCAGAACCGGCCGCGCAGCCCCCCGCCGCTCTGGGTAGGCCGCGTGCACAGCCCCCACATCAAGCTGTACGATGAGGTGCAGAGGGTCATGCTTGAACGTGCGCGGCTCATAACCAAGAACCGGCGGCTCTAGCAAGAACATGAACGGATCAACAATGAAGAAAATGAGAGAGAGAGAGAGAGAGAGTGGCGACTCGGGGGCGATGGCCCTCGCCACGCCGTGCAAGGCCTTGCCGGCGGAGCGTACAGTCTCAACCTCTCTCTCTATCTCAGATTTTCAAAACATGTTTTAAATGCATTTCAAAATGTCCAAAAATTCCAACAAAAACTACTGTCCGTACATTTTGACATTCCGTGTGTGATCAAAATGTCATTGTACGAAACACCGTCATTTCTTGTGTTGTGTGTGAAAACATAAATTTTGGTGCTAAAAATGCTTTTGATGAGGTTTTTTTTTTTTTTGTCTTTTTTACACACCACAAAAATATCGGTTTACGTGAAACTTGGCATGCGCACATGCATATAACATCGAGATCTACGCGCCAGACTTTTCTTCGAATTTTTTTGACATTTCGAAAAAAAATTATGGCAGGAGCATATGCCCCATGTGTGAAAGTGAATTTCACTAATTTCTAGTTTTTAAACTTCCATTCCTCCAGTTTGTTAGTATTTGCAATCCACTGATTTGTTAGCATATATTGTTTGTACGGTTGAACTAGTACACGGGAGGTAAAAATAAGAAAGTTATTTGAGAATTGGGAAATATTATAATAAAGGAGTGAGTATAAAGGAAGGTGAAGATATGGAAAGTGTAGATTGCTGCGTTGCTCACGATCTGGTCTGCCGCGCGTTTGCACGGAAAGTTCTTTCTTCTTTTTTTGCATACCAAATTTGCTCATTGGTGGAAAAATACAACTCTATTGGTCAAAAATCATGCGCGAGTGTACTTCGGAAGGTCTTGGTCCGGAGACCTTTCCCCAACCCCGCCCCCTCTCGCCCCCCCCCCCCCCCCCCCCCCCCCCGAGGGCGACGGGGCGCCTCCAGCCGTGCCGCCGCGCCCCCTACTCCATCTCCTTCCCCCCGTCGCCGCCGCCGGCAGGGGTCATCGGGCGAAGCCCGGGCGACGCCGGCGGCGGCGGCTCTCCCTTCCCCGCGCCATGGAGGCCGGTCGGGGCCTCTCCCTCCTTGGCGGCGGTGTACTTCGGAAGGTCTTGGTCCGGCGCGGCCGGGTGGTGCTGGTGGCGGTGACGACCGACGGAGCTCTTCGGCAGCGCGCCGGCGGCTGGCTTGGCCCGGATCTGGGCGCCTCGGGCCCTAGATGGGCTCGGGCGGGCCCAGATGGGCTTGAGCGGGCCGGCTGCTGCTGTGGCAGGGCTTTCTGGAGGTGGTGACGAGGACGATGTCTGGGACTGCGTTGGTGGTGTTGCGGCCTGCTTATTGCAGCAGGGCGGCAGGGGCTTTACGGGCCCATCCGGGCTCGGCCGGGCCCCGCTGGGGCCTGGTGTGCCCCCGCTGCTCTGTCCGGTCGATGACTGCCTCTCGACGGTGGAGGTGGGTACCTCCCGCGTGGCTACGAGGCTTATGTTCTCGTCCCGACGCTGTAGTGTGTTGCCGCCTTTCAGGCCGCTTGCCGGTATCATGAAGCGACGGATGAAGATGACTCAAGATCGGTGTGGCGCATGTTGGTGGATGGCGTTGCTGGGTGGTGGTACTGCCTTGTGTCAGGGTGCCCTTGTGGATAGGTGTCGGGAGAAATCCCTATCAGCTTGTCTGACCATGATGTGGTGCCACCGGCGTGTGGCACTATTCCTTCCTGGAGGACGTCGTGGGAATCCCTTACCCACTGTACTCTGCGTGCCGGGGGAAACCCTAGGACCTATGGTCCGGGTAGCAGCGCCGTGTCGACGGTGCTTCCCTTCCTATAGGGGCTGCTTGGCACGGAGCACTTCGGAGTGCCTGGATCGTGGTGGGAGAAGATGGAGAGGGCGCACCGATGGCGGGTCGTTTTCGTTTGTCAATTCGTCTTAGTCTTCATTTCCTTTTTTTGGGCATGTATCTGCTGTTGCCCCAGCATTCTCCTTGCCCCTTCTTCCTGTATGGTTCGATTGTATCGGTGTGGTTGCTATATTAATATAGCGGGCCGAAAGCCTATTTCTTCATAATCATGCGCGAGTCTAATTAGGAAATGATAATTATTTATTCGGCAAGTTTGCCGTACTTTGGGGAGGTTCCACTCGCACGGTAGCCTTGGCCAATAAACTTACCTAGCTAGCGATTGTATATTCGGTAAGGTTGCCGTGAGTGGTAGTTTAGGCAAGAGCATGTTCAGGTCCGATTAGTATCAGAGTTTAGGGTTTCCATACGAGTAGATTGCCCCAGGATGCTGTGCGTGTATATAAGCATAGCCTGGGTGCAATACTGCAACACAATTTGTGCCGTGAGTCGAGAAGAACAGATCGAGATCAGAATCAGAGCTAGCCATGGGGTACTTTCAGATGCGTTCCTCGGTTGTGGTGGTCGTCGCCATGCTCCTGCTCCTTGCTTCTTGCGAAGGTACGTATAGCCATCGTGCGAACTTACCTGTAGATCTGCATCTGCATAGACTGCATGCATGTTAACTCTTCATCCTCGCTCACTCCGTTTGCTTTTGCTTCTGCTAGCATCGGCGTCTTCCTCGCTGCAGCAGCACCAGCCCCAGCGCCACATGCGCAAGATGCTGGACGCGAGTAGTGCAATCTCCCCGTCGAGGTGCTCGAAGCTGGAGGAGCTCGTGATGGTGTACCAGAGCCCCTCGGGGAACCTGGTCACCGGCATGCCGGCCTACAGCGTGCAGATCATGAACGCCAACACCTGCGACAACTGCACCGTGTGCAACGTCCACCTCTCGTGTGGCAACTTCGCCAACACGGAGCTCGTCGACCCGGCCACCTTCCGCCGCCTTGCCATCGACGACTGCCTCGTCAAGGACGGCGGGTCTCTCGGACCCGGAGAGACGATCCCCTTCCAGTACTACAACTCCTTCCCCTACGAGATGAAGGTCGCATCAGCATCCTGTGACTGTGAGCCATCGACCGATCCATGATATGCATGGATGCACCTATCGAATATTGTCACAATATAATGTCAAGTAGAGTTCGGCTGCTGGTCGAACGCTTAGTTTTGGAGCTACTGCTATATCTATCAAAGTAGAGTTCGTTACTGTGGTTTAACGTCTAGTTCTGTTGCTACATCTATATCTATGATCTATCAATGTATGGAGGAATTAACCGATGAAATCTTTGGTGATCAAATTTCTTTTTTAGAATCTTTTACTTTTCCTGTGATATATGGACCAAATTAATAATCTTTGGTGCATGCGAAAATTTACAGGATTGAGGTTGGCATGACATTGCAATTATGCGTTTTTCCCATTTCCTGTGTTTTAGAATCTCGTCAATTAAAGAGGCCTTGTTTAAGTAAGAGAAATCTCAAGTCGATCCCAGATCCTACGTCTGTAGGCCGGAAAGTTCCATTAAATTTATATCCTTCAAAACTCATGTGGAACTCTTTTGATTCAAATGAGCTCTAAATTAATTGGAACGGACAAGAAGAAAATCTAAAGGCAGATATTAAACCGTACTGTTGTTGGCAGATTAATATCACACTGTTGTTGGCAAAATAAGAGAGTCGTGACAAGGGAGCTATTAGTAGAGCAAATGAGGCCGAGTATCACGTAGAGTCGTTCACATGAGGATAAGCGCTTCATGCAGGGGCCCAACCATAACTTCGTACGTGCATGTTGATGCTCGAACCAGGGTTAACCGGAGCTACCAAGCCGGAGTACTCCTATTCTTCATCGGCATAGGCTGGGTAGGCGGCGGCGATCCGTCAGCCAATGAGCCACGTACGGGGCGCCGCACCATGACGTTTTTCGAGCGATCGAGTTAGTCGCGTCGTCACATGATGCATGATGCATGGTACCACTAGTGATACTTCAGACGAGGCTGGCCGCGACACAGCCATGTTTTCATGCATCATGCATGGCGCGTGCTCGTTGACGCTGGGGGCAAAATTGCCGCACCCAGATACAATCTCTACTATATAATAGGTGAAACACAGATGATTTTCGAACAAAACGGGGATGTAGCTCAAATGGTAGAGCGCTCGCTTTGCATGCGAGAGGCACGGGGTTCGATCCCCCGCATCTCCAATTAAATTTTATTTTTATCCTTGTCTTCTCGGAAAAACAAAATCACTGAAATTATTATTTTTGATCCTTGCCTCCTTGGAAATTGTGAAGATATTTAGACCAAAATACTATTTATAGTGTGATATTTACAAATTTTGAACCCATGTATTTAAATTGTATTGTTCATGTAAATTTTAGCACCCCAGTATTATGAACCTAGATCAGCCACTTCCCATACCGGTCCATGTACCAACAACAACAAGCCAAGAAGAGGAAAATGGAAGTATGTGGCCGAGCCTTTTGCTAGTTTGCGTTGTTGCGTGCAAAACTTAAACAGATGCAAAATAAAACCGTTGTGTGGCTGAGAGAAATGGTCATTTCGGCAACAGGAATATAATAGCCTGATAAATTCTACGGCTGCAGTCCATGTAGTGAACAGCTCTATTCTGCGGATAGGGCGGCTTTGCTTTCTGACTGAGGTTCTTCCCTGTCCCCATATAATCCTGTAATGGTAAACAACGTGGATTAACTACAGAAATAACGAACACATCCACAATAATCATCTCGCCCGCACCACACTGGAGCAAATCAATATTTTCACAGGGCCATTCAAACAGTTTTAATATGTGGCTCAGGACGCTGGCGGCGCATGATCTGAAGCTTTGCCAATTGTTGCAAAACGCCATGGTGCCCCAAAGGGCCCCGCCTCATCAGTTCCGCACCACAGCTCGCATACCTCAAACTACTCCCTCCGTTAGCTTAGCTCAACAAGCTTGTCTTCATTGCACGGTTGCCGCCTCATGGCGGCATCCACAGCGTCTGGCCCCTGACGCCCTTCCTCCACAATCACAAAGCGCGCAGCCCGCCGCACGAGGTTCATCGTCGCGGCGAGCACGGCAGACGTCGAGCCGTCCCCGGAGGCGTCGTCCACGGCGGCAGGGCCGGGAAGAAGAAGAAGACGGTGGACACGAGGATACACTGGTCCGACCCAGACGAAGGATGGGTGGGAGGGAAGGAGAAGAAGGAGGGCGACGGCCGCAAGGACGAACCGATGGGACGGAGATTCGCCGACCTCATCAACAACCCCTCGTCCGAGTCACACTACCAGTTGAGTTCAGTCAAGCAAAGTTCACCGCACATTCCTTATCCATTTTTTTTCTGAAAACCGAGTACCAAAACTTCTCTGGTAAACCAACCAGGTTCTTAGGAATCGCGCCTGAGGCGGACATAGAGGAGATCAAGGCGGCGTACCGGCGGCTGTCAAAGGAGTACCACCCGGACACGACGAGGCTGCCGCTCAAGTCGGCGTCGGAGAAGTTCATCCGGCTCCGGGAGGTGTACAACGTGCTCAGCAAGGAGGAGACCCGCCGGTTCTACGACTGGACGCTGGCGCAGGAGGCCGAGAGCCGCCGCCTGCAGCAGCTCAGGTCCCGCCTCGAGGACCCCTACGAGCTCGACATCCAGAACTACGAGTCCGTGCCGGACATGGTGGATCGCCTTGGCGGGAAGAACATGGAGCTCAGCGATCAGGCCATGACCGCGCTCACGTTTGACATCGCCATCTTCATCTTCAGCATCTGCTGCATCATCTACGCCCTCTTCTTCAAGGAGCAGTACTGACGACGATAACAGCATGTGAAGAGCAGGATGCGGTGCTGTGTGAAGAATTACACACATCGTATAGTATACGCAAGGTAATAGCTGATGATAAATATGTATTTTCAGATGCTATGCAGTGTATAATATAATGTATAGTATACGCATAGGTATATCTCATTCTCATCCAACAATCCTATAATTTTGTCCAAAACTTGGTTGATGCAGTATCTGAGATCTCTTCAGTTTATTAGGGCAACAAGTATAAATCTAAAATGCCAAAGTGCTAAAAAGGAGACAACCATTTCATGTTGTACTTCTCTTGTTATCTCTGGTCAAAGTGAATGGAGAACAGAGGAAGTAATCCCAGGCGTGTAACTAAAACTGTTGCCTGGGAAATGGGTGTTTCATCTTTCAGAATCGTCGCACTCGATGATCTTGACAACAGAAGAATCGCCAATCTTCTCAAAAATTATAACCCTGTCGTATGGCTTTATTATGCCAACTGACCGGCCATAGTTCAGTGCAAGTTTTATCCCGTATTCTTCCTTGGTGATACCACCAGTTTCGGCCTGTAGGGGATCAAGAAAATTTAAGAATCAGCTTGGATTTAAAATCCATACTATTCTAAGAAAGTTCTACATAGCACTCAGATTCTGTAGACCTCCAAACGAAAAGCATCCTGAGCTACCACATATGTTTAACATTGGAAAATAGCAGAACGTCAAGGTGCCTCTGGTATCATCACCAAGTAAGAAGTAATTACATACCTCGTCAGTACTCCCCATCAAAGGGTAGACACCTCTAACAGAAAAACATTGCCTCGCCTGCAAGTAATAGTCAGTAGCAGACATAAGTTTACAGATCCCCGTTAATGGTTAACAAGAATATTAACATTCAGATATATATGCTTGTTTTACCTGTGTTGTTCCATAAGAACGCCACTTTGATGGATCGGAGCCCTCGCGTGGGAAGACAACTGCCAAAACTGGCATTGGGGGTCTGTACTTAGCAATTAACCTGAAGAAGAGGATACGCAAAGTTAATTGTAGCATTTGCATGATGGAAACATGTTTAGTCTAGTGTTGATCTTGGATAGTATAGAGGACCTTGCAGCTCTCCCCGAGAAAGTGAACACAATAATCGCAGCAGCTTTTACTTTCATTGCAGAACGAACCTACATGTGAACAATAGATTGTCATTGATGTCCTATATTACATAAATATGTGTCTTGCCTAATGATTTAAAAGAGTATTTACCGCTGATGATGCCACAGATTCTTCATGGGCCATTGGTTCACCTACATGCCTCACTACTTTCTTGAAGTGAAGTGACTGGTTATACACAGTCTCAGCCTAGAAGAATAATTCATCATTGATCAGCCAATAAATTAAGATGATTTTACAAGTTATTCTCAAATGAGGTAGGGACGTACTTCTGCACATATTCTGCCCACAGTAGTCACGGCATCAACAGGATACTGCCCTCGAAGTGTCTCCGCACCGAGTAAAATGCCATCAGTCCCTGCAATATTAGCAACATAGGAAATAAGTACCTACAAATTAGAGAGGTAGTCTGAAGAGCAGCAAATGTTCACAGACCATCTAGGACAGCATTTGCAACATCAGTCGCTTCGGCACGAGTAGGGCGTAGATTGTCAATCATGCTATCCACAACTCTAGTGATGATCACAGGTTTGCCAGCCAGGTTGCATTTGTGAATACCAGTCTTTTGGGACATGAACACCTGAAGGGTGAAAAAATGATAGGTTAAGAAATGAAGCAGCCAATACCTGCAGTGTTGCCACTAATATTGTAAGTGAGGTAATGAAATGAAGCAATAAATATAAGAGCTAAATGGGTTAGTTGTAAGTTGTAACTGTGAACTGGTAAGCACATAAGTGGTAAACTTGCACTTGCACCATAACATGGATATTCTTGTAAACATACACTTATGTAATAATTAACTACTACTTCCTCTGTCCCGAATTATAAGATATGCCTACCAAAACGTCTTATAACTTGGGACAGAGGAAGTATCATCTAAAGGCAAACATGCTATCATGAATACTAGAAATGAATATAAACATATCTGATGGTGCATAGGGTTTACAAGGTGCGAAACTGGATAGAGAAAGACCAAAATTTACCCTCTCCGGTGGGAGATCGATTCCCAGATCTCCTCGAGATATAATGATACCATCAGCCTCTTGGAGAATTTCATCAAAGTGTTCCAAACCCTAGAAAGAAAGAAAGAAAGAAAGTACTGGACGATGAAGCTATTCATAATATAGCAGTGAAACACACAGAACTGTATCATCGTGAAATCATGATGGTTACCTCAGAATTTTCAATCTTCGCATATATCTGTGTGTCTTGAAGATCATGAGACTGTAAAAAGGCTCTAAGCTGCAAACAACATATGAATAAGGATCAGCAGTGTTCCCATAGCTAACTACCAAGTCCTCGGTTGCTACCTATCAACAAAGGTGCAACCAGCTTATCATCATGCAGAGGATGTGTTGCCTCGAATAAGATAAGAAACATAACACCATTTCAATGAAATCACAAGAAATATCAAATAACGAACAAGTCAATAACAACATATATTTTTCTCCATGTACAATTATACTAGTTCATCGGCTTTTATCATTAGAGTTTGTCAATTATACCCCTTAAAATTATTAGCCTACATGTAAGTCTGCGCAATTGATTTATCTTCGAAGTTAAACTGTAGATAAATACATGTGCTAATTCATCAAATCACATCTATAGAATTGGCTGAAAATTTGTATCACTATGCTTCTACGAATCTGATTTCTGTTGACTGCACACAAAGCATGAAAAGACTTTGAAACTACGTATCACAGGTACGCTAAAAAGGGAATCACGATGCAGATGTGTAAATAGCCGAACGAATAATTCTAGTGCAAGAGTCAAAGATCCAGAAAAGAAAACTCACCTCCCTTACATCCTCTGAAGAGCGGGTATGCGAAAGCGATATAATATCAACACTGTTATGTAGCCCCCATGTTGAAATGACCTATTGCATGAAAAATATGATAAGCATGATTTTGGAAGATGTGAATTAATATAATAGCATCAATATGCAATTATGCATCTAAAATATATTTCAGATGCAAGTACTCTTGAAAGAAATTGTTCCATATATATTCTTTTACTTGTTTGGACTTAGACATGGTATCGAGCAGACTAATACAAATCTTTAACATTTGTTCAAATTCTACTATGTTATCAAAATACGATCGAATAAATGATCGTATGAAGTTTTTAAATGAACAAAAACTAATATTACCAGTTCCATATGACAATCTAAATATCTATGTGTGCATTGTGTTGTCAAAGTTTTAAGATGGTGATTCCGCACATTCAAGAACAGAAAGAGAAAGAAAGGAGGAAGCAATTTCAAATTTTGAAAATTGTTACCACAACTAAAGATAAACAATAGTCAACATCACAAAGATTCAAAGAAGGAAGGGATATCATGTTCACATGCGGAAGGCAGTTGTATATACATGAAACATGGTAGCATACTAAATTGTTTGTTATGTACGGCATTTTAACTTATAAGGCATCGGTGTTCTATTTCGCGGAACAAGTCATATATTTTCATCTTGCTGAGTGTTGGTAAGTCAAAAACTTGACCGCTAAACGATAAACAAAGCAAAATCTACTGAATTGAAACAGAACATGGGTTGCTATTTTACAAAAAGTTGCTAGAAATTTTCTTTTGCACAGGACTACAGTCAAAACTTAGAGCGGCAGACTGTTGACAATATGTAGCTGGTACTGTACAGAAACTCAGAGTAATGAACATTACCTGTTTATCATATTCACTCAAAGTGGGCATACTGATATGTACTTGTGAACAATGTAGAGTGAAAATGGGCCCTGACAGTGTAGCTGTGTTCTTCACAAGACAGATCACTTCTTCACCAGAAATCTCAGTAACCTGTAGTTATAGTATATAAGGACACATCAATATCAGAAAAGTGCATGCATATGAGGAGAATCCAGAAATCCATGTACCTCAAGCCACAGAGACGTTGATTCACTTCCTGTGAAAAGATATTGGCCAATGAAAAGAGTATCGCCCTTCTTCACAACCTAAACTCGAGGAAAGGGAAAAGGTCACATATGTGAAATTTTAAGAATCCGAATTTAAGGACTAGAAGAAAAATTTACAACTGGGTACTTTCACTCGCATAATAGAAAAGGCAAAAAGATTTTGTTTATCGCATCAAAATCCATGAATTGAACTTTAACGCCAGATGTAAGATGCAGTCACACAGAGCAAAAGAAACCTCTCGACATAAACGCATAGAGAAAGATACAATTCAAGTACAAATAGTACACTGTTAGCGTCATATCTCAATTTTTTTCTTATTATCCACTTACTTTCGCAAGCTCGCCAAATTTAATTGGTAGAATATCAGCTGAGGGAGCTTTAGACAGATCTGGTGTTATTGTGACATTATTTCCACCTTTCAACTCGATTGATCCACCAGTTGAGTTGTCAACCTGAATTTCTGGACCCACTGTATCCAGCATTATCTACAAATAATAAGTTCAAGTTAGATGTTGACAGCATATGCCTCTTAGCAGAATTATAATCACATATCATACAAGCTTATTAAGAGAATGCAGAAGAGACAAGCCAAAATAACATTTCTGAATTTTAAGTATGGCAAAATTATTAAAGGATGGTAATATGAGAGCAGTAAGTTGCTGCCTCGGATAAGAGGTACTGAGAAATTTATCACATTTAAACTCTTCACTACTCAGTAAGCTAACTCGAGGAATACTTTTTTTATAGACCAATGCAGAAAGTAGAATGAACATAGGGAAAGTAAATACAAAAAGGCATCTCCATACAGTATATATCTGAAATGCACAAAGTTAAAAGAGTATATGTCTCAAGGTAGAAATGTTTAGCTAATTTACATATGCAACATCATGAAGTAACTAAGCATGGAAAAATTAAAGTACAGACTGACAGAAAATTTACCAAATAAATCAAATGATATTGTATGTGTATCCATGTTGCTATAGAAAATGTGATATGTATGTATATCTAAGAACTTATATAGGATTACATGCCTATTACTAAAACATCTCCAAAATGTTCAATCCTTACTTCTGAAAACATAATTGAAACAATTAAAAACATATCATTTTAAAATGAATACAAACAAACAAAATTATAAATAAAAATGTAAATCATGACTTGTACATAGGGTATTGACTAACTGGTACTTAGCAGATCCATCACTATAAATCAGTCCTCTACTGGTTTTCCTTTAAAATTTTGAACTTATATGTCTATTCATAGAACATCAAGACAAATATATAATGATCCTGACTTGTTGTATATAGGTTGAATACAAAGGAATTCTCAAACTATATCACTGACTATTTCCAAAACTTCGTGAGTAACAACCAGCAAGTAAAGTTGCCGATTTCAGATAATAAACATTTGCATATCTAAACCTGTTACATACCTGTGATGGAACCTTGCATGAGTATACGATAATAACACACTACCTAGTATACTCTTTTTCAAGTCTCTGCTCTAGTATAATACAGTGACGCGGGTGATCACAAAAGCACGTTTTATTTATTTCTCTACGACAATTTCCACAACTAAAGCTCGCTATAATTCTCATAGGCTAGTTGTCAACATTCCAAAGCATAGCTATGTTGTACATCAAAAGATACATATCAATATTTCAGGAAAAGTAACAAAGGTTGGCAACTTACAGGGCATAACTTCTTGACATTTTGTGCCGCTTTCCTCAGATTGTCTAGGGTCTCCTGATGATAAGCAGCATCCTTCCAAGAGAAATCAAACCGTGCGACTGCAAAAAATGGAAAACATACACAGGTCATTATGAATATTATCATAGCAAAATCAGCAAAACGGTGACTAGTTCTGGTGCGCTTAATCCAGTTACTTAAAAGGAAACTGTCGCCAAACCTGACATCCCGGCAGTGAGGCATGCTTCAATAACTTCCACCGAGTGCGAGTTGGGCCCAAGCGTCCCGACAATTTTAGTGAGGGACGGGAACACTTTCTGCACAAGAGCACACGCAAGGTGTCAGGGTCGCAATCAAAGCGTCCTCAAAGCGAAATCAAAACCGTCTTCATTTCGGTGATAATCCTAAGTAGTACCAAATTCTCCCACTTGCAGATAATACGATTCGATTCGCAATTACAGAATCAAACGACTTTTCACAAAATCATGAACTACACATTTGGTCGAACTACACAATTGGTGTCACGCAACAGTGAACCCCAAATCGTCAATCCGGCTCGATCTCTCCCGCTGGAGACACGGATCGCTGGCATTCTGGCGAAATGGATTTCAGCGACGCCCGTTTGCCCCCGCCTCTCTGCACACCAAACCGGATCGAGACAACCAAAAACACCCATACAATCCAGACAAAGGAAGCCTGAATCCACCCACAGCCACCACGGATACGCGGCGTTCGAGATCGATGGAGAGGGAGAGAGAAATGGGGGGAGGAGGCGCTTACGGGCTTGGCGGGGGCGAGGACGGAGGCGAGGCGGACGGGCTCCTCGAGGAGCATGTAGTTGCCGCCCTGCATCTCCTCCGCGGGCGGAAGCTGCTCGGGAGGGATCTGCCTAGGGCTTTGCCTCTCGCTCTCTCTCCGCGATGCGATCGAGTCTAGCTCCGAGCGGGCGAAGCGAGAGGAAGACGAGGCGAGGGGAGGACAGCGAGGCGAGGGAGCGAGCGAGGCGTGAGGAGAAAGAAAGGAAAACAAATGGGGGCGAGCAGACGTGGCATTTCGATCTCGTTTTGCTTTGAAACCTCTCTTGGCGGTTTGAACTTTGAAGCGACAAAGTCCTGTTTCCATGACACGCCTGGGACCTCCCAGCAGGATCTAGTGTAAGCGTTCTTTTTTTTACTCCCTCCGTTCACAAAAGTGTAGATACTACAAATTTGAGATAGCTTGAACATCCTTTTGTGAATAGATACATATAAATTTGAGATAGGTTGAGACATCTTTTGTGAACAGAGGGAGTATGAGATTTTTGTTTGCAAGATGTACTAAAAAATGCATGAAAAGTACTAGAAAATACATTTCAGTTATTGCAGTGAAGCGCATGTGTTTCTTCTTTTGGAGATGAGGTTCATTTCGTCGGTCATGGAAGTTCTTTTGCGATGCAGTCCACATTTTATGAATTTCATTTTATTTAAGAAGTTCACTTCTGAAACGCAATGGAAGTTCATACTTTACTGTTAGTAAGTTGACGTTGTTATTATTATTAGGGGTCCGCTTGGAGCACGGAGGTAAATCACTTTATCACTTTGTGATTGTTCTTGTGAAGTTCATTCTATTTGACGGCGAGTTCAAATCGTTCACCTCGGGGGTTCACAGTTTGAATGTTAATCAAATTCATTCACCAACAAAGAAAGGTTCACTTTTTTCTAAGACGAAATTCACTTTTACAATTCTGAAAGTTCCAAAAATCGGGGAGTTCAAGTCGCCCATTTCTAAGGGTTTCTTTTATAAGGAAAAAGGTCCAATGAAGTTAACTCTTCAAAATTCAGAAGTTCGTTTTATAAAACATCAAAGTAAACTAGGAATAGCACGAAAAGCAAAGAAAATCTACAAAAACATAGCTTAGTACACTCTAAATTTTCTTAAACCATAATCAAATAATTTCAAAAAATGTTCAATACATAAAGATGCAAAAATTTCATATTTTTTAAACGTTATATTATTGTGTCATTTCGATAAACGGTTTGAAAAAATGAATAAAATAATATTGTGCAAATCGACAACAACCAAGTGTAATTACAAACTATATGAGTCTAATTTCACTAAAACATGCCGCCATGGCACACGCGACCGACCCAGCGTGCCAATTTCAAAATCACTATGGCGCCTATGGTCGTATACTTTTTTAGTATTTTTAAAATTAATTGTAAACCGTATCGATTTTCAAAAAACTATTAGTATGAAAAGTTATGTCTAGTCAATGTCTTTCCGTGTTATAGCATTTATTTCCTTTTGATGAGCTTTTTGAATAATGCCCAAAAAAATTGTACTAAAATCAAGAGTTTCAAAAAGCGAAATCAATTATCTTGAAAACTGCTATTAAACCATTAGAATTTTTTTTAAACGATAATGAATAATAATTTGTGCCCAGTTTATAGCTTTCCAATGCCTAAAATATTGTCCTAAAAATACAGTTGTTGTACTCAATCCTATATATGTTGAAATAGGGGCGATCTAAACATATTTTGGGCCCGCGGTGAATAAAAATAAAAATATTTATACTAAATTTTTATACTTATATTTTACTTAATTTATTCATATTAAAACTTAAGGGTATAGTTTTATGTTTGTTAGTTTCCATAGTTAACCACATTTGAATGTTATTGATATTAATTATATCGTTCTTTATTAAACAATTCCAATGTATATCAGAAAAATTGTGTTGTGCGAAATTTAAAGCGTGTGTCCTAAACAAATTGTCCTTTTTATAATAACATAAATTTTATAGTGTATATGCAAATATTTGTGTATGTCTATATGTGCATGTGTGGTGAGCCTATTTCATATTATTGTATCCCGGAACCCTCTAATACAAAAAAAAAACTTAATAGTGGCTTCTGGTTTATGATTAGATAAGCACATATATGAATCAAACTAAAACTCATGATTGTCGAACATATTGAATTGGTTTGTTTATTGACCCACTATGTGGACTTACTCCTGCAAAGTGCAAACTGGTCTTTTTTTAAAGATATTTAATATTCGTTTGGATGTGATGGAAAAAGTATAATGGTTACTCGAGACCCTTTTATTTTGGGGGCGGGGAGGGGCACACCATGGCTTGGTAAGTATGAAATTTTAAGTTGTTAAAAAGAATCAATGGCCATGACAAAGAGCAGATGCGAGGAGAGTCTCCTTGCCTGTTGCCGCGACTATCACCCATGACATTGCAAGCAAATCTTGAAATCTGACAAGGAAGCCTACGCGCTTAAGCAATTCAAGGGATAGTCCTAGTGGACCGAATCGAGTATACCATATTTTTTATCTAATTTGACGAGGGCCCAAGGTGTTTGGTTTCAGTGAAGGCACCTAGCGAAATTATGGATGAATAGGAAGTTCTAATACATGCTTCTAGTTCTAGTTTTGATGAATGCGCTGTAGAAATTGGAGACCAAAGTATCACACTTACTACCACACTAGGGGACTAAGCGCGGGCTCCGCCGCGCCCGTGGACTCGAAAGAATTTTAGTTTTTTCGGAAAGATTAATTTTGAAATTTGGATTGGAAAGCTCTGATATGGTTTTTTCCTTCTTAATTTCCGTCAGAATTTGTCGTGTGCAGTATCTTGAAATACTTGGCAAATTTGTCAAATATGTTTGCATTTTAAATAAATTTATAAGGTAACTCTATATACCTGGTTGCTTAAATGTGTTGCATTTTTTAACAATTTTGAATGCTTAAATGTGTTGCTTTTGTTTTAACTTCATAATGAAGGTAAATGCAATTTGTGAGATATATTTTAGAGTGTTTTTAATTCTGTAACAATTTTACAATTCGCATGTATTTTTTTTGTGATAATTGTGATACTAATATTTTATCGTAGAAGGAGCAATTTGTTATATCGAGTATTTTTAGGTATTTAAAAAATTGGGTTGTTTGCATATTTTTGAAATTCTACATAAAATTTGTGTCAACTTCATAATTGGAGTGAATGCAATTTGTGAGATATATTTTAGAGTGTTTCTAATTTTCTAGCAATTTAAAATGTTTGAATGTATTGCATTTTTTAAAGTGTTTATTTCAAATGTGTTTGCCTTTTTGTAGGAAAATACTTTGACATAATTAGTTTTTTTTTGTGAGTGTTTTCATATGTTGTTTCAATGTTTTTTTTTGTGCACGTTGATATATTTGTCATATTTTTCGGACGTACAATTTGAAATTATTGTTATATTACATATTTCACATTCCTCTTTTTTTTTTTTTGCTCAAATAATATTCCAAACATTTGTTTTTTTTTCTTTAGACAGGTGTTTTTGTTATTAAAATTTGAAACATTGTTTATGGTTTTTAAATCATTCATATTTTATTTCAATATTTTTTTTTTGTGCACGTTGATATATTTGTCATTTTTTTCGAACGTACAATTTGAAATTATTGTTATATTACACATTTCACATTTTTCTTATTTTGTTTTTGTTTTGCTCAAATAATATTCCAAACATTTGTGTTTTTTTTCTTTAGACAGGTGTTTTTGTTATTAAAATTTGAAACATTGTTTATGATTTTTGGACAAATGCTTTCATTATTAAGAGAGCTATGATATGTTTGGAGTACTGTAAAAAAAATGACAAATTCAACCGTAAAGTTATTGTGAATTAAAAGTTGTCGGCATTTCGAAAACTGTTCAAATTCGGAAATCACCAATTTTTTGAATTGTTTAACGCATTTGAATTCCTTTTAACGTATACGGGAAATACAAATTTAGAAGGTATATGGATACTTGAGATTTGAATTTTGCTCGTGCATATTTATTTTTATGTGACACCGTTGACATATTTGTCATTTTTTTTTTCTGTGAACATGTTTAAAATTGTTGGTTTGCATTATTTAGAATTATTTAGAAATCATATGGATAGGTTAGACTATATTTCCAAAATAAAAAACCCCGTTGACATATTTGCCCTTTTTTCCGTGAATATGTTTTAAATTGTTGGTCCACATTTTTTAGAATTATTTCAAAATCATATGGATAGCACGGACTGTTTTTCAAAAAAAAAAATGAGTTACGAATTCAAAATATGTAGACATGTTTGTTTTTTGCCTTAAGTAGATAGTATATTATTTTCTCAGCATTTTAACCTTCTTTACATATTTTTTTTGGGTATTTACAGAAATAATTCATTTTCCATCTATTTTTATTGTCAAAATGTGCACTAATTCAAAATGTGTAAACATGTTTGTTTTTTGCCATATATGGTTAGCAATTTTTTTTCTGGTCGTTTTGACATATTTTTCGTATTTTTTGGGTATTTATAACATCAGTTCAATTTTCTGGGTTTTTTTTTTTTGCAAAAAACTGACAGGTGGGCCAGGGATGGTGCCATGCTGGCGGCATGCTGATGTCAGCAGTGGCCACACCAGCCATGGCGACGGCGGCGGCGGCCCGGCGCATCCGCGCGCGTCCGCGCGATATGGGACGCGCGCGTGCGGGAAAAGCACGCACCGCGACGCGGGCGACCATCCAGCGGCGGCGCGGCCGCATTTGGGTCGCCGGAGCGCCGGTGGTGGCGCGCGGATCCGGCGGCGGCCATCACACACGCCGGCGGCCATCCCGGCGCGGAGGCGGCGTTCCGGCACGCGGCGCGCGGCGAGGAGGTGGAGGGCGGCGCGGCGGATCCACTGGTGGCCGCGGATTCGGCCGGGAGCGCGTGAGGCGGCGGCGAGGCGCGGCGGCGGCGCCGGCGACCGCGGCGTCGCGCGGGGGAGAGGAGAGCTCTCGGGCAGTTTTGCAGAAAACTTCCCGACGTTTCCGATATTTACGTTTAGGTCCAGCCGTAGTGGGAAATCGTGGACCGCGGAGGAATTTCCGAAAGTTGGGGGTTTTGTTTGCAAATCAGCGCGGTGACTGGGTGGGCGACCGGCTGCGGGGCGGGCGACCGGCGGGCGACCGGGCCACGCGTCGCGTCCCGATTGGACAAAAATCGCCAGCTACAATAATTCGCGGGGATGAGGGGACGTGGGTCGATCGCCACCTTTCGTTGAGCGGATCGAACGGCTGGAATCGCTGGCGACGTGGACCAAGGAGAGAGGGCGGATTCTTCCCCCTTTTATGTATAGTAGAATATCTTTATTTTCATCATGAACAAAATGAAGCAATTTACAGATATCGATGGCCACACATAAACTGATATATAAAACCTTGCTTCTTTGTTCAGGCAGAAGCTTATTAAATGTGGCGCGCCTACACGCGCGCGCGCACGTACATGTCGACCTGGAGCACGGCGTTGAATGTGGTGTCGTTTGCGGAGTATGTCCGGAGCAGGCCGTGCCCGGTGGCTCCACGGAACACGCCGGTGCCGCCGACGACCGGCAGCTCCCTGACGGGGTCGACGATGGCGTCCCTCGCGAGCACGGCGATGGTACTGCCGTTGTACGGCCCCGCCGTGAACACCATGTTGACGGTGAGAAACAGCGCGAAGTCCGTCTGCGACGCGAAGATGTAGAACCCCTGCGCCGCGCCGACGGCGGGGGACGCCGCGTCGGGGCCCTCCGTGAGAGGGTCGTCGATGACGAGCATGTCGCCGAAGCGGATGGCGGGTTCGTCGGGCAGCGGCGTCACGCCCCTGGCGACGCGCACCGCCGTCGCTGGGCTCGACGGCACCCCTGTCACGACGTCGTGCATGTAGAACTTGAGGTGCGTCGTCTTCCTGGCCGCTGCCGCCGCTCCCACGAGGAGAAGGGCCAAGGAGGCTAAGACTGGTAGGACCTGCATGCTGAGCTTCCTAGACATGGCGGTGTACGAGCTAGCTAGACGAGATTGCTTACAATTTGTGCTCAATCTACACTCTCATCTTGACGACGAAGGTAGACGACCCCTCTTATAGACGGGATATCATGTATGTACAGCGCTCCAATAGCTCTGAATTTTTTCGATATACTAGGCAATTGTCTGCCCGTTGCCTCCCCACCACGCCTGCATCTCTGCTGACCTGTCCATCATGACTGCGTTTTTTTTTCGACTGAGCATTTGGCTGGTTATTTTTTCGAACTACTCCGTACCAATTTAATCAGGGGGTGGTTGTAGAGATAAGTGAGCTTACTGACATATGCTTCGAAGTCAGATCTCTCAAAAGATATAAAGAAGATGAGATTCAGGTATTAACCGGCCAGTCTAGTCAACTATTCCCAATGTCAAGAGTTTTCTTAGGATGATGCCCCCACTGCCTCACAATGCAGTTCTTTGCTGGGCTGATTCCGGCTGCGCACCATTACTGATTGTCTGCTAGAACAAGATGGCGACCCAGGTTTTATAAACACAGCAATCAAAGTTACAAGTTGACCAAACATGCTATAAGCCCAACTACTCTACTATGGTCTATGGAATATGGACGTATAATATTATGGGGCTGGCATTTGATCGTATAATGTCCTTTTCAAATATGATTCGTTCTTATCTATGTACGAAGTACTGATCCCTCCGATTTATATGAATTGTCGCTGAACTTGATATATCTAGACATGTTTTACTGCTAGATATATCGACAATTAATATAATATCTGAGGAGTAGCATTTTTATTTAGATGTACGACTTTGAACTGGCCAGCGCTTCTCAACAAATAATTAGTTTCTTTTTTCAAGGAGATATTTGTACTAATTTTGTAGAGTATTACTTGCCCATGTACCTGTTGCATAATTGTAGGCAGGTTCATGAAATAATTTCAGATTATATTTCATGATTAAAACTCATGTGTAACTCTAACATATTAGAGACATTGCACAACATGATAAACATAAACGTGGATAGTAACGATGTAGCCGTAGCTAATGCAGTGGTGATATTGTTGACGGCGATGTTGATGAAGAACAGTCGCAGAAGGCGCTGTTGAAGACGACGGTTAGCAGTACCGTCTGATTTGGATGGCAGACGACCCATCATGAAAACAGTCACCGGAGTCGCTAACCATAAGTCCAATTCGGCCTCTCATATATAGGATCACAAAAGCGACCAGTTTTGGAGTACTCTTCTCTCATTCGGCAGTGCATGTGACTGCTCAGAATGGAGTAATGCAGTTGTAGCCGGTGTGCAATGAAGTTGTAGCCGGTGTGGCTCCACCATGTCAGTGTCTCAGGATACTTTTGATCGATTCTGCCCGATTTTTTTCCGGTTGCTCCCGTTACTTGAAGGTTGCGCGATGTGATCTAGCTATTGGTTTTATCATGCCAGTGACTCGGAATCTCTCACCCCAACACATATTTAGCCAAAA
This sequence comes from Poa pratensis, assembly GCA_947311845.1. Taxonomy (NCBI): domain Eukaryota; kingdom Viridiplantae; phylum Streptophyta; class Magnoliopsida; order Poales; family Poaceae; genus Poa; species Poa pratensis. The sequence continues at coordinate 4,677,471 of CAMZMU010000045.1, forward strand.
ATGGCAGCTGCCCCTCACCCCCAGCTTGCGCCACACCCTACCTTGACCCCGTCTTTCTTCTCTAGAGCATTAAGAAGCTATCCCCCCCCCCCCCCCCCCCCCCCCCCACCCCCACCGCCGTCGTTCTTCTCTAGAGCCACCAACGGTAAGCTCAGTCTCACGGTAGGTCTGCTATCTCCAGCTCGGGCTGCATACTTACCAGCTAATCGACCAGTCTACTGTGTCATCTGTGACCAGAGAGGCCATGGAGTGTATAGGGTCACCCTAGAAAGGGACAAGGAATATTGGTGCCAGTTTGTTCTTTGCCCGGGTTACGTACTGCGACAGTTATGGATTACAAGTTAGTGTAAGATCTTATCTTTCCATTTTTCCTGTTGTTTTCTTATTTTTATTTCCATTTTCTGGCACAGTCTCTCACCTATTTTTTTTCATTTCTGAATAACGCAAAGTGGTCGCACCTACAGAAAAAAAAAAAGCTCATCGTGTTGCTCTGTCCAAACTGTCTGCATCGCCGGCCTGCGATCTAGCGGCCTCAGTTTCGCGTCATCGGCTTCGCGATCTGGCCGTCGTCATCCTTGGATCTGGCCATCGCCGTCCTTGGTATCAAGCCTCCTGGTCTTGTAGGACACCGGCATTCTGTTGTTGCATAGCCTAAGTGTAATATCTTACTGATATTATTTTCATTTATTTATCAAAAAAGTACTTTCAAAGATCATATGCCAGACATATATAAAAAAGGTTGGTTTTTTGCGGTGATATAAATTAAGATGTTGCTTGCTTATTTACGTGGACTAGTTGTTCTATTTACGATACATAAGGTATGTGGTGTCTTGGAGACATAATTCTCCACAAAAATGTTCGGTTTCGAGCGCGGAATCACTTTTCGTGCACGGGACAGATCGTTTCCTCAGCTTTGAATATTTATCATGCAAATCGATCGATTGTTTTCAACGCCTATGCACCAAGTGACTCACATTTGGGGTCTCTCTCTCACCCACACACCTGTACTTCCAACTAGAGATATCATCAACCAGTATATATATCGCGGCATCCAGAGCGCAAACGTAATCTAGAGTTTCTCACAGACAGTATGCCGGTAACCAACAAGCGTAGAACAATCACCTGTAGCAAACTCATGGCCTTTCTACTCCTCTGCTCTACCTGCACCGCAGCCTACAACACATACATGGATGAAAAAATTAATCGAGTAACCTCTCCTTCCCCGACCCAACCTCTCCCCCGTGCGGCGCCGCCGCGCCGCACCGGGAGCCCCTGCCGGCCGCCTCCCGCCCTCCCCCCATCTCGATCTCCTCCCGCCGCCGCCGCCATAGGCGTCGCAGGGCAAATCCCGTGTGGCATGGCGGAGGCGGCGGCGTTCCATCCTCGGCCGGAGGTCAGGTCGGGGCGGCAGCGGCTCGCTCCTGTCGGCTCACTAGCGGTGGCGCGGGCCAACGGCGGCCATGGACGGAGTGAAGGTGGCGGCGAACGGCGGAAGGGCAGTGGAGGAGGCGGCGCCCGATCTGGGCCAGATGGGCTTCGGCCGGCCGAGACCTCCGACTGCATCTTCACCGGTGTCGGCAACAACGCTAGTCCTCAGGGCTTGGCACGCAACACGAGGAAGCCGGGGGCTCCTGCCCCGGGCGTGGCGGTGGTGGCCTCCTCCTTCGCCGGAGGTGGCCGGCCGGCTGGTTGTGGCGGATCGCTTGATCTCACAGCTAGCTCCGGCGACGAGTCAGGGGGACGTGGCTACCGAGAAAATCGAGTCCTGACCATGATAATGGCGGCGCCTACGCCGTTACCTTGTTGAACGCATCGTTGCTTTAGCTACTGTCTACCCGCTCGCGCTGCTCCGGGGGAAACCTTAGATTCCGGAGTTCCTGGGTCGGACAATGGCGGCGCTTTCGGTGCCACTCTCCCTCTCGGGGGCATTGTTTTTGGAGCAGCTGCTGGTGGGAGGTTGCAAGAAGCGGAGCGGTTTACATCTACCACGTTGACGACGGCGAGTCTCGGCGGTGTGGCGCAGCAGGGTCTCAGCGACGAGCGTATGATGATGGACTCGCGCAGGTTGGTGGAGCTGTCTGGCACCGTGGAGATGCCGATGGCAGGCCTTGCAAGGTTTTCATGTTGATCGCTACTGAAGATGGGATGGTCGAAGGTGGTGGCAGCGGCTTCTGTTGTGCGCATACGGCGTGCGCTGAGGATCGGCTGGACCGGTTTGTGCTTCCGGCGCGCTGTCGGACGGCCTAGTTGAAGCCTCCAGATTTAGTTAATGTGCGTAGGTGCATGAGGTCAGGGTATCGCTCTGATTGTTCCACCCCTTCATCAAGGTTGTAGGTGTAGCGAGTTGTCACCGGTGGTTCTTCTGATGATCAATGTATTTCTTTGTAAAGCCGTGCGCTTGCTGTTTATCTGTATTAATAAAACTCGGCTGTGTGCATCCTTTGAATGCAGAGGATGGGGCACACCCTCCATTTCAAAAATAATGGACGATTTCTACACCGGAACGAACCCCACCGCCCTGTGCGCCGTGTCCGGCCGCTCCCTCTCGCCGGACGATGACAACGGCACGGCGACGCCGGCAGTTCGGTGACATCGTGGTGCTGAACGACCCGCTGACGGAGGGTCCCGACAGAGGCAGCGCGCGCATGGGCACGACGCAGGGGTTCGCCGTGCGGGCGTCGGAGGCGGCGTCGTGTCGGACCTTCAGCTGCACCTGTTACTGGAGGCCGGCGAGTACAACAGCAGCTCGGTGGCGGTGAATGGCCGCATCGACATGGGCACCGAGGTGCGTGAGTCGGTGATTGTCGGTGGTACCGGCCGTTTCCGTTACGCGCAGGGATTCATGCTCTCCAGGAACTACGAGTACGACCTTGCCAATGGCAGCGTGGTCGAGCTCGACGTCTACCTGCAACACGCGAACCCATGCAAGCGCTCCGCTGAAAGCTCGCATGTTAAATTGTTAATTTGCGCATGCAGTCATGTCGGCCCACTTTTTTTTCATGAAAACAAAAACCGCACAGGGGCGTGATTCTTATTTTTTTCGATAAAGGGATCTTTATTACTCAAAAAAATTAACTATTACATCTGGCATCTGCATAATTAGAATGCACAGAGCCCAAACAAGTTTACAAGTCTCGAAACAAATAAAATAATAGGCGGATTACATATCACATTGAGAAATTGTAAATACGCCTAAGTTGGTGGTGGACCAATCCAGAAGTTATGTTGCCATCCATGCTGGAGAAGAACTCCGTCGCCACCGCCTCCAACTGCGAGGCCACCTCCAAGAAAAGGTCGCGGTGCACCACACGCTGTAGTGGCGCCCAAGAATGATTCTTATGTATACATGTGTCTACTGATTACAGACGCCAAACAAATGTGTACTACTCCCTTCATTTCTTAAAATAACATGTTTTAGCTTGTTCCATATTTATATTTAAACGTGTTTTAGTGTGTATATTTACATATTTTATTTCGTATAGTCCACATTTCAAAATAAGTAACATCTTATAATTAGGAACAGATGGAGCATCGGTATGCGTGTTTATACCGCTGCGTACACATGTAGGTACTCCATCTTCCAAAATATAAGACGAAATCTGTGTTTGCGATGTGTTCTTATGCTGCATCCGGTAAATGCAGAGAATGCGTATGTGACATTATACTAAATATTTTTTTTCTGAAACGGAGGCAAAAGTCTACGTCTCATCTCATTAATTAAAGAGAATAGAAAACCGGACTAAAACCGAAACAAATACACCAACGTCGTCATGACACATAGTCACATTGTGTAGCCTGGCCAACCTGGCTACCCACACAAAGCACACCCACGCTGTCGAGAAAAAAATCGCCATCGAGGTTGCCACTGAGTGTCATCGTTAGTACTCCTCCATGAAGCGTCTCCGACTTCACCTACGACGACCATGGAGGGGCCCTTGTCGGTTGTGCCATTGTCATCGTTAGTACTTCTCTGCGAAGCGACTCAGACTTCACCTTCGACGACCATGGAGGGGCCCCTTCCGCAACCGACGCCGGACTCCATGTCGGCTCATACCAAACAGTCGAACCAAACAACGTCGAGAAAGAGGCAACTCCAACTTCAACGAAGAGCTTCACAAGACAAAGTCGCACACGTTGCACCGACGAAATCCACGAGGCAACTGAAGATCCGCGCACTAGCGCAACCGATCAAGTGGCATCGTCGCCCGTATGACGCCGCGCGACACATACCTCCGACTTCACCGCATCACGTCAGGACACCGCACAAGAACCCAAAAACTTGCGCATAGCCCGTAACGTGCCGCGACTCGGATCCACCCACCACTGTCAATCTGTCATCGCTGCCACGCAATTTGCAACGCCACCGCACACCTAGTAAGGAACTTTACCACGGCGACACATACATGTGTTTATACGCAGTTTTTTAGTAAGGGCATCTCCACTCATTGTGCCCCCCAGGCCGAAAAACGGCGCTATTTTGGGCCGCCTGGGGGGGCAACGGCGCTATTTCACGCCTTGGCGGCGGCGTTTTCCCAGCCGTGCCCAAACATAGGAAGAAGCCCAGAAATTTTGAAAAAAACAAATTTAGATGAAAAGTAGCTAATTCGCAAATTTCATTCCTATATGGGCGAAAATTCGCCGATTACATATGAGAAACTAAAAATAAAAACTTAAAAACTGAAAATAAATAATTAAGGCGATCTACGCCGTTCTACATGCCTAGCTGGCTGTAGAACACGGTGTAGTCGCCACCGTCGCCGTCCTCGTCGGAGCCTGATAACCCACAAGTATAGGGGATCGCGTGTAGCCTTTTCGATAAGTAAGAGTGTCGAACCCAACGAGGAGCTAAAGGTAGGATAAGTATTCTCTCAAGTTCTATCAACCACTGATACAACTCTACGCACACTAAACGTTTGCATTATCTAGAAATAAAACTACGGTAGCAATACGGGTATGAGAGGTAGTTTTGCAAGATAATAAATACAAGAAAGTAAATGTTAGTGCTGCAGCAATAAAATACACTAAGTAACCATATACTAACAGTACCATGAGTGTGGAAAAGTGGTGGTAATTGTGGTGGCTTTGTCCAAGATTAATTAGTGAAGGTACTTGGTTCATTGTCTTCGATGCAGTTTTCTATGTGGGAGAGGCTAAATATACATGCACTCCACTACTTGGGATTACAAGTACTATATGATTGGATTGTTAGCAAGCATCCGCAAATACTAACAATGCATTAAGGTTTCCCCAACCATAGCCTTAAGTTCAAGGTCCTCTTACTCCCATACGTGCAACTAATCGGTTCGCGTTCTCAGGTTTCTGTCACTCCGGCAGAACTTCCCCGCTTCGTTACAAATACTACCAACCCTAGGGTGTTTGATCCATGCGCGCACAAATATAATGGACACCAAAGGACAGCACCATATAGACATACAACTCTAATGAACCTCATGCATTCAATTAAGCAATCAAAAGACAAATAAACTACGGAAACATGATGTAAATCATAGGATAAATATTATAGCATCAAACACCATGTTTACATAGGACGGTACAGAGGTTTGTGGGAGGATGAACCACTGAATACAAGGAGGAGATGGTGATGGAGATGGCGGTGAAGACGGCGGAGAGGGCAGCGGGGCGCAGGGCGGCGGCGGCGCCGGCGGTGCGGGGAACTCCTTTCCCCGCCGCCGGCAAGCTTGGGGAGCGCCGCCCCTTAGCCTCCCTCCTTCATGGCTTCTTGGGAGCCCTCCCCCATGGAGATGGGATCCATGGGGGAGGCAAAAACGTGGCTTTTGGTGGCTGAAATTCGTGGGTGGAGGAGTCCTCCACGAATTAGGTTTCCTCCCTTTATATATCTTCTCGGATTTCCGTCACCCCCTTTTAGGGTTCCACCAAAACGGGCCTACAGGCCGCGTCCGAACTCCGATTGGGCTGATCTCGGGCTTAAAATCTTCGTATGGAAAATTGTGACAACTTTCGTAACAGCCAGGTCTCCATTGACGTCATCTTCGAGGGTCAAACTGGCAATCTTCGTAAAAAGTTCTCAGACAGATTTCAGGAAAGTCCCAATTCGACTCCAACAAGGTTTCCTCTTGTATTCTTGATAATTTCTACACATCAAAGAGTAAAACAAGAACATTGTGCACTTTTGCAACTATTAGTAGGTTAGTCCAAATAAATAATAAACTTAATATAAAACAAGTGCTAAAAGCATAAAAATGGCATGAAACAATCAAAAATTATAGATACGTTTTGGACGTATCAACATCCCCAAGCTTAATTCCTGCTCGTCCTCGAGTAGGTAAATGATAACAAAATAATTTTTGATTGTAAATGCTATGATCAGGTCTTTAACAATTGCATGATGTATGGATAATAAAACTTAGCAATCATGTTTCCTAATGAAAAGTATCAACGAACTAAGAGCTTATAACATGAAATTTATAAACATCAACAAGATTGTAATGACCATAATAAGCATGATGAGTGGTATCTCGCTTGCCCTTAATTGTGGAGCAAAACATAAATGCCAAGGCACCTCTGAAGTTCAAGTGAAGACTAGATATAGAGATATCAAAGATAAAAGCATCATGGTTATACCTCAATTAATCGTATTCTGGGACAAGCACATTACACTAAGAACGACAGCTATGCTCTCGAAGAAGTGCTCAAAGAAAGGATGGTGACTCAACATAAAAATAAAAGATTGGCCCTTCGCAGAGGGAAGCAGGGATTAACACGTGCTAGAGCTTTTTGTTTTAAAAACAGAGGTAAAAATGTTTTGAGAGGTGTTTGTTAATTGTCAACGAATGGTAGCGGGTGAGAACAGTATTCTACCTGTCAAACGGACTTTTAAGAGCGGCTCCCATGAAGGACGTTATTTCTACCAGCAAGGCAGATCATCCCTCTTTCTCTTTGGTTTACACACAGGTATTTCACTGTTTGTCATTGCTTACTGATGAATCAGGGCAAAAGTGTGAAGAGAATTAATTGGTTAAAGTTGTAATTAATTGGGACTGGGCACCCCGTTGCCAGCTCTTTTTGCAAGTTATTGGATAAGCGGATGTATATGCCACTAGTCCAGGTGTAAAAGTCCATTTGACAAATAGAATAAAGAATAACCACACTAATTCCTCATGAGCTAGTAAACATTGACACAAAAAGAGAAATATTTTGAAGGTTTTAAAGGTAGCACATGCAAATTTACTTGGAATGGCTTGAAATACCATGCATAGGAATTTTTTGGTGGACTCTTTGGGATAACTTGGTTTTAAGGATTTGGATGCACGAGCAGCATTCCCGCTCAGTACAAGTGAAGGCTAGCAATAGACTGGGAAGCGACAACCACGAGAGCGATAACGGTCATAATCATGCTTGCGACAAAATAAAATTAACGGAGGCATAAAAACGATACTAAAACTCTGAGGCAAAATAGATCATCAAGGCTTAATTGACTTTTATTTTTCAGTCATAACATGTGTGAGCATGTGCCAAGTCGATTCAAGTGAATTATTCAGAGGAGGATACCACAATACCATACCATTTATGAACAGGACAATGCATGTTGATATCAATATAACATAATATGCACTATTAGCTAGTTGAGACTAACCATAAGAAAACATAAACTACTAAACAGTATTATTCACACATCATTTTTAAGTTTCAACAAGTAATCCATTAACCAAGTAAACATTGAAAACAGAGGATAAATAAAATATGTGACGATCCACTTATTAATGTAACTGGTGTTTGATGCTAAGATAAATAGATAATAAAATACAGCCGCTTCAAGTTTAGTTAAGTTCCTATGTTGCTCAAAAAACAAAGTTTAAAGGTTTGCAAACCGTGGGGTTATTGATGAAGAGGGATGCGGGGACATCCCCAAGCTTATGACTTTGGTAATTCTTCAATATTCCATAGTTTGGTGTTCCTTCATTCTCTGTGAAAAAACTTCAACACAAAAACTTTCCCATTCTTTTCTGCGGTTAGACATTAGTACAATAGATAATATTTCCCAAGTGCTACTATTAAACCAAATAAAATTTTGTTTTTAAGTTACAGAAAGGTTGCTTAAATGGCCAACTTATAAATGAAAGGTAAGAACCATTAAAAATCAAATGAAAACGAAAAGAGGCCACTCTTGCAACAAAAGTCAGAATCTGTCCAGAAAAACAGCAGCTGGAAAACGCAATTTTTAGGTGCACTTAAACATGCCCGAAATTTTAGCCAATTTTTGTACATGCAGAGGATTAGGTGCTACAACATCAGTAATTTTTCGTGATTTTTAGAGCTTCCAGTAAAATATGAAAAATCGCGCAATAAGCAGTAGATACCGAAAACAGAAAATCACTTTTTACATATGTATCAACTAAGCTAAATGGATAAAACTTGGTACTTTATTTTTGATAAACTAAGAAACCAGAGGCTAAGCAAGACCTAAACATGCTAGCTACAGCAAGGAAAACTCTAAAAAAAATCAAAAGTAAAACCCAAATAAAATTAAAATAAAGAACCAAACAAAGAAGCAAAACAAAAGAAAATATTTTTGTTATTTTGAATTTATAAGTGAAAGTAAAGAAGCAATCGAAACCAAATAAGGAGCCTAATAAAACTAAAGAAGGTAAAACCAAGACATATAAAAGCAATTATAATACAAGTTAAGACAATACATATCATGTGGACGGGTAATATAGAGTATGAACGAGACAACCTCATGTTAGTTGATGAATAGGGGGATGACTCGGGCATCCCCAAGCTTAGATGATTGTATCTTCTTGAATATGTTCTTGGGATGCACCTACACATCCCCAAGCTTGAGCTCTTGCGTCTTCTTATTCATCTCATATCACCATATTGATTAGATCTTATAAGCTACATCCACATAAAACTTCACAAAACTCATTAGTAGGGTTAGTACTCATTAAATAAAATCCACTCATGTTCAAGCATTGACAAGTTTTATAATTTTACTCAACATTAGCCACTGTATATACTAAGGTGTTCATGATTTCCGTTGTCCGTCGAAAAACTAATGAAACTAACAACACCAAGTACAATATTGAATAAACAAAGAAATCTGTCAAAACTGAACAGTCCGTAAAGATGGCATTCAACGAGATAGTTAAGTAGCTCAAATCGAAAAACTTTAGTCTAATGAAAGAAAGATAATAATCTCAGGTTTATGCACAAAAATTTTCAAGTCAAAATACTATTCTGAGATTTATCACGATTTTATTTACAGAGAAGCACAAAATCTGTCTAAACAGAACAGTCAGTAAAGATCGAATTTTTCGACCTACGTACCTTAAATCAAAAAAGTTAGTCTAATGAAAGAAAGCTAATAAGCATCACTTTGCACTCAAGAAATTTCAGATCAAGATCACGTTCTGGTGATTTTAAACATTTAATACGGTGGAGCACAGAAAATCTGTTTCTGGACAGCAAAGTAAAACTATCAACTTTCAATTAACTAAGATTATTAGCATTTTATTTTTATGTACAGAGGTATATACACAATATTTACATGTTTTTAATGAAAAGCTTCCATGGAAAGATTTGTTTTGGTTTCATAGGCATGAACACAAGTGTTCAAGGTCGACCCCCATTTAACCATTACTCATCTTTCCAATCACTTTTCTTTTTGAAAACGTTTTTAGATAACAACTACACCTAATTTTTTTTGTAATTCGCATTCCCTATCCATAGTAAGATAAAGAACAACTTAATACTGAAAATAAAAACTACTTAGAGATAAAGCAAACAAGTGCACACAAGAACATTAACCTACGCTATGGCTCCCCGGCAACGGCGCCAGAAAAGGTCTTGATAACCCACAAGTATAGGGGATCGCGTGTAGCCTTTTCGATAAGTAAGAGTGTCGAACCCAACGAGGAGCTAAAGGTAGGATAAGTATTCTCTCAAGTTCTATCAACCACTGATACAACTCTACGCACACTAAACGTTTGCATTATCTAGAAATAAAACTACGGTAGCAATACGGGTATGAGAGGTAGTTTTGCAAGATAATAAATACAAGAAAGTAAATGTTAGTGCTGCAGCAATAAAATACACTAAGTAACCATATACTAACAGTACCATGAGTGTGGAAAAGTGGTGGTAATTGTGGTGGCTTTGTCCAAGATTAATTAGTGAAGGTACTTGGTTCATTGTCTTCGATGCAGTTTTCTATGTGGGAGAGGCTAAATATACATGCACTCCACTACTTGGGATTACAAGTACTATATGATTGGATTGTTAGCAAGCATCCGCAAATACTAACAATGCATTAAGGTTTCCCCAACCATAGCCTTAAGTTCAAGGTCCTCTTACTCCCATACGTGCAACTAATCGGTTCGCGTTCTCAGGTTTCTGTCACTCCGGCAGAACTTCCCCCGCTTCGTTACAAATACTACCAACCCTAGGGTGTTTGATCCATGCGCGCACAAATATAATGGACACCAAAGGACAGCACCATATAGACATACAACTCTAATGAACTCATGCATTCAATTAAGCAATCAAAAGACAAATAAACTACGGAAACATGATGTAAATCATAGGATAAATATTATAGCATCAAACACCATGTTTACATAGGACGGTACAGAGGTTTGTGGGAGGATGAACCACTGAATACAAGGAGGAGATGGTGATGGAGATGGCGGTGAAGACGGCGGAGAGGCAGCGGGGCGCAGGGCGGCGGCGGCGCGGCGGTGCGGGGAACTCCTTTCCCCGCCGCCGGCAAGCTTGGGGAGCGCCGCCCCTTAGCCTCCCTCCTTCATGGCTTCTTGGGAGCCCTCCCCCATGGAGATGGGATCCATGGGGGAGGCAAAAACGTGGCTTTTGGTGGCTGAAATTCGTGGGTGGAGGAGTCCTCCACGAATTAGGTTTCCTCCCTTTATATATCTTCTCGGATTTCCGTCCCCCTTTTAGGGTTCCACCAAAACGGGCCTACAGGCCGCGTCCGAACTCCGATTGGGCTGATCTCGGGCTTAAAATCTTCGTATGGAAAATTGTGACAACTTTCGTAACAGCCAGGTCTCCATTTGACGTCATCTTCGAGGGTCAAACTGGCAATCTTCGTAAAAAGTTCTCAGACAGATTTCAGGAAAGTCCCAATTCGACTCCAACAAGGTTTCCTCTTGTATTCTTGATAATTTCTACACATCAAAGAGTAAAACAAGAACATTGTGCACTTTTGCAACTATTAGTAGGTTAGTCCAAATAAATAATAAACTTAATATAAAACAAGTGCTAAAAGCATAAAAATGGCATGAAACAATCAAAAATTATAGATACGTTTTGGACGTATCTGAGCCTCTCCTAGCGGCGTTGCTAGGGCCTGCGTCGTCGTCTCCGCCGTGCCACCTGCTCGGCCCGGGCGCGCTAGGGGCGTCCTCCTCGTCGCTGGGGTCGAGGATGATGTAGTGCGGCGGCGCTGGGGAGATGGCATGCGACAGCGACGGCTGATACGTCTCAAACGTATCTATAATTTTTGATGTTCCATGCTTGTTTTATACCAATTGCTACATGTTTTGCATCTAGTTTATATCACTTTTATACATTTTTTGGGACTAACCTATTAACAAGATGCCGGAGTGCCAGTTCCTGTTTTCTGCTGTTTTTGTATTCCAGAAAACTAGTCTGGAAATATTCTCGGAATTGGACGAAACTACACGGGGGTCCCTATTTTTCCAGAACACGCCTGACGGAGCGAAGGAGCAACAGAGGAGGGCCACCAGGTGGCCACACGCACCTAGGGCGCGGGCCCCCCTCTGCCGCGCCCTAGGGTGGTGTGGGCCCCTCGGGGGTCTCCAGCCGCCGCCCTTTCGCCTACTTATTCCCCCGACGCGAAAACCCTAAGTACCTGAGCAAATATCCACGAAAAGTTCCAGAGACGCCGCCGCCGTCAACCCTAGCTCGGGAGGGTTCAGAACCTCTTCCCGGCACCCTGCCGGAGAGGGGAATCGTCACCGGAGGCTTCTACATCGCCATGCCTGCCTCCGGAGTGATGCGTGAGTAGTTCATCCTTGGACTACGGGTCCATAGCAGTAGCTAGATGGTTGTCTCTCCACTTTGTGCCATCATGTTTAGATCTTGTGAGCTGCCCTACATGATCAAGATCATATTATTGTAATGCTACATGTTGTGTTTGCTGGGATCCGATGAATATTGAATATTATGTCAAGTTGATTATCAATCTATCTTATATGTTATTTAAGATCTTGCATGCTTTCCGTTACTCGTAGATGCTTTGGCCAAGTAGATGCTTGTAACTCCAAGAGAGAGTATTTATGCTAGATAGTGGGTTCATGCCTCCGTTTAACCTGGGACAGTGACAGAAAGTTCTAAGGTTGTGGATGTGCTGTTGCCACTAGGGATAACCTAACGATGCTATGTCCACGGGCATATGTGTTTGTTTACATTACGCGCTTTACTTAATGCAATTATCCGTTGCTTGCAACTTAATACCAACGGGGACTCGGATGACAACCCGGCGGTGGATTATTAGTCATAGATGCTGTTGGATAACGGTCTATGTATTATGTCGTAATGCCCAATTAAATATCATAGTAGTCAACATGTCATGTATATGCATTGTCATGCGCTCACTATTCGTCAATTGCCCAGCTGTAATTTGTTCACCCAACATGTTAGTTATCTTTTATGGAGAGACACCACTAGTGAACTGTGGACCCCGGTCCATTCTTTTACACTGATTAAACAACCACAAACTGCAAACTGTTCCTTTTTCATTCTCTGCAATTTAATACTCATTTTCCACACCATACGTTTAATCCTTTGTTTTCAGCAAGCCAGTGAGATTGACAACCTCACTGTTTCGTTGGGGCAAAGTAGTTTGATTGTGTTGTGTGCAGATTCCACGTTGGTGATCGTATTGCGCCGTGCGGACAACCTTCTGAAGAGTTGCTGCTCCTACTGGTTCGATAACCTTGGTTTCTTTCTGAGGGAAAACTTGCTGCTGACTACATCATACCTTCCTCTTGGGGTCTCCCAACGAACGTGTGTTTCACGTCATCAAGCTCTTTTTCTGGCGCCGTTGCCGGGGAGACAGCAGTCTTCTGCAAGGGGAGTTTCACGCTTCCAATCTCTTTACTTTGTTTTTGTCTTGCTTAGTTTATTTTATTTTATCTTGTTTGCTTTCAATTATCAAAAACACAAAAAAATTAGTTACTTGCATTTAGTTTATTTTCGGTTTTGTTTCTTGCTGAGTTATTATGTCTAGCTCTTTACTTGCTATCAATGGTTACTTTCCTTGAAACTAGTCCTATGGCTGAAAACAACATGAGAGAGCTTTATGAAATTTATCTTGAGTTGGGACATGAGTGTTTGAAGAGAAAATTAAAAAGCCTATGGAAATTTATTTGCATAACAATCATGATAGTAGCAATGTTATTAGCATACATTCTTTGAACACCATTATTGCTAATGCCATGGAAAGCTCTAAGCTTGGGGAAGCTGGTTTTGATAAAAATGTTATTTTTAGTCCCCTAGCTTTGGAGGAGGAAGAATGCTATATTTTGAATGTGATGATTCTATTGAAATATCTCTTTTGATAAATTTGAAAAACATCCTCCTTGACTCAAGTAAAGGAAATTGCAGAAAGTAAAAATGTGCTCCCTAATGTTATTATGATAATTCTCTTGATGATGGTCCTATATTGCCTGATGATATTAATTTTGCTACTATTGTCAAAAGTGGTTTAATGACCCCACTATTTTGAGCTTAATAAAAATTATGTGCTTATAGATTGAAAAGAATGTTTATGTGATATTATATTGTTGAGTCTATTCATGATGCTACTGAAAATTATTTTGAGAGAGGAAAATATGGTTATAGAAATCTTCATGTTATTAAATTTCCTCTCTTTGATGAAAGTTTTGAGCTTTCTCTTGTGTTGCTTTATATGATGGTTTCTTTAAAACCTACTGGTCATTATGAGAGAGGGAGACACGGTTTCATATATCACAATAATATTAAGTCTCCTCTCTTTATGTTGAAAATTTTGAAGTTGCACTTGTTTTGTCTTCCTATGCTAGTCACTTTGTGCTTCATTTACTTGTTTTCTTACAAGGCTCCTATGCATAGGAAGAGTGTTAGATTTAAACATGTTTTATATATGCTCTTGATGCTCTCTTTTACGTTTCAACTCTCATCTTTATGTGAGCATCATAAAAATCACTATGCCTAGCTAAAAGGCATTAAAGAAAGCGCTTTTGGGAGGCAACCCATTATCTTTTATTTTCAGTATTAGTCAAGGAGTGTTTACTTCTGTAGCAACTCCTTTGTATCTTTATTTTCTCGCATTGTTGTGCCAAGAGTAGCCTCTAATGTTAAGATGATGCTTAATTTTGATTGCTGCGCAGAAACAGATTTTTGCTGTTCACTGTACGAAATTCCTAAAATCACCAGATTGTTAATTAAATCTGAAATTTTTGTGCGTAATCTTTATGAATGTCTGAAACTTTCATTAGTTCAGAGTTTTCGATCTGAGCGTCGTAAGTGCCTCGAAAAAATTCGTCTTTGCGGACTGTTCTGTTTTAGACAGATTATGCCTTTTTATTTTGCATTCTCTCTTTTACTAGTGTTGAGTGAAATTCTTTTTTGGGTGGAAGAGCTTCACATAACATCAGTGGCTGTAGCTAATGTTTAAAGTAACAAATCATATTGCGTCTTTATAGAACATGTGAATTTTTGATTATGCACTAACCCTCTAATGAGATCTACTTTGAGTTTGGTGTGACGGAAGTTTTCAAGGGTCAAGAGAGAAGGATGATATAATAGGATCAAGAAGAGTGAAGAGCTTAAGCTTGGGGAGGCTCCCATGGATCTCCCCAGCATATTTCAAGAAGACTCAAGCGTCTAAGCTTGGGGATGCCCAAGGCATCCCCTTCTTCATCGTCAAAATTATCAGGTCATCTCTAGTGAAACTATATTTTAATTCTTTCACATCATATGTGCTTTTCTTGGAGCGTCTGTGTGCTTTTATTTTCAGTATTGCACTTTTATTTTCAATAAAGCTTGACTGGACCCTAGCATTCTTGATTGGGAGAGAGACACGCTCCGCTTTTTCATGAGAATACTCCTATTCTTCACTTATATTTGTTGAGTATTCATATCTAGCGCTGTTCAGCTTTTAGCTCTTGTTTTCATGTATCTCTTGTCAGAGCTATTAGCTTTCTTTTGTAGAAAGTACTCTCTTGCTTCACTTATATTTGTTTGGAGAGTTGATGAAATAAATTGATTGGTGTTTGGTTGGTTCAGAAAATGTTGCATGTGGTAATTGGTATAAGGAAAAACTTGCTTAATCTTGTAGATCACTAAAATGGATAACTTGATGCTTGTCAATTGTTTTGAGTTAACAAGTAGATCATGATTAAATTGTGCATCACATGAGTTAAGCCTATTAGTGAAGAACTACCGTAAAGCTTGTTGAAAATTTGGTTTGCATCGGTGGTACTCTAAGGTCTAGATATTTTCTAATAACAGGGTTTGGTTAACAAGGAAGACGGTATGAAGTCTTATAACGTTTGCAATATGTTTGTCATATAAAACTTGGTGTACGGGTTGATATTCTTGTTTGCTTACATAACCTTGCTAGCCTAAACTCTGTACTGAGAGGGAATGCTTCTCGTGCATCCAAATCCTTGAGCCAAAATCCATGCCATTTGTGTCCACCATAACTACCTATATGTGGTATTTCCTTGCCACTCCAAGTAAATTTTTCATGTGCTACCTTTAAATTATTCAAAATGTTATTATTCCCTTTTTGTGTCAATGTTTACTAGCTCATGAGGAATTAGTGTGGTTATTCTTTATTCTATTTGTCGAGTGGACTTTTACACCTGGACTAGTGGCATATACATCCGCTTATCCAATAACTTGCAAAAAGAGCTGGCAACGGGGTGCCCAGTCCCAATTAATTACAACTTTAACCAATTAATTCTCTTCACACTTTTGCCCTGATTCATCAGTAAGCAATGACAAACAGTGAAATACCTGAATGTGTGTAAACCAAAGAGAAAGAGGGATGATCTGCCTTGCTGGTAGAAATAACGTCCTTCATGGGAGCCGCTCTTAAAAGTCCGTTCGACAGGTAGAATACTGTTCTCACCCGCTACCATTCGTTGACAATTAACAAACACCTCTCAAAAATAGATACTCCTCCATGGTATGTGATTGATGGAAGGCACCCGAGGATTCGGTTAGCCATGGCTTGTGTTAGCAAGGTTGGGAGGAGTATCAAATATTTTATGCAATCTCTATATGCTTTCAAAAACCTAAAAGCTCTAGCACATGATTTAATCCCTGCTTCCCTCTGCGAAGGGCCTTTCTTTTACTTTTATGTTGAGTCAGTTTTCCTATTCTTTCTGTCTTCCACAAGCAAACACTAGTGTCAACTTTGTTACAACATGCGTTATATGCAATGTATTGGACTTGTTATACTACTTTGTGTTGACAATATCCATGAGATAAATATGTTGAAAGTTGAAGCAAATGCTGAAACTAAATTCTTCCTTTGTGTTGATTAAATACCTTTTATTAGAAACTATTGCTTTATGAGTTAACACTTATGCAAAACTGTTTGATGCTTGTCTCGAAAGTACTATTCATGAAAACGTTTAGCTTGTGTGATTCATTGTTTACTCATTATCTATTTGGTAGCAAATTATAGACCATTGACTTGGATCACTTCATTCATTTACATGTGCCTTGCAATATTATATGATCAAGATTATGATAGTAGCATGTCACCTCAAAAATTATTTTGTTTTTATCGTTTACCTACTCGAGGACGAGTAGGAACTAAGCTTGGGGATGCTGATACGTCTCAAACGTATCTATAATTTTTGATGTTCCATGCTTGTTTTATACCAATTGCTACATGTTTTGCATCTACTTTATATCACTTTTATACATTTTTTGGGACTAACCTATTAACAAGATGCCGAAGTGCCAGTTCCTGTTTTCTGCTGTTTTTGTATTCCAGAAAAGCTAGTCTGGAAATATTCTCGGAATTGGACGAAACTACACGGGGGTCCTATTTTTCCAGAACACGCCTGACGGAGCGAAGGAGCAAGAGGAGGGCCACCAGGGGCCACACGCACCTAGGGCGCGGGCCCCCCTCTGCCGCGCCCTAGGGTGGTGTGGGCCCCTCGGGGGTCCGCAGCCGCCGCCCTTTCGCCTACTTATTCCCCCCGACGCGAAAACCCTAAGTACCTGAGCAAATATCCACGAAAAGTTCCAGAGACGCCGCCGCGTCAACCCTAGCTCGGGAGGGTTCAGAACCTCTTCCCGGCACCCTGCCGGAGAGGGGAATCGTCACCGGAGGCTTCTACATCGCCATGCCTGCCTCCGGAGTGATGCGTGAGTAGTTCATCCTTGGACTACGGGTCCATAGCAGTAGCTAGATGGTTGTCTCTCCACTTTGTGCCATCATGTTTAGATCTTGTGAGCTGCCCTACATGATCAAGATCATATTATTGTAATGCTACATGTTGTGTTTGCTGGGATCCGATGAATATTGAATATTATGTCAAGTTGATTATCAATCTATCTTATATGTTATTTAAGATCTTGCATGCTTTCCGTTACTCGTAGATGCTTTGGCCAAGTAGATGCTTGTAACTCCAAGAGAGAGTATTTATGCTAGATAGTGGGTTCATGTCTCCGTTTAACCTGGGACAGTGACAGAAAGTTCTAAGGTTGTGGATGTGCTGTTGCCACTAGGGATAACCTAACGATGCTATGTCCACGGGCATATGTGTTTGTTTACATTACGCACTTTACTTAATGCAATTATCCGTTGCTTGCAACTTAATACCAACGGGGGACTCGGATGACAACCCGGCGGTGGATTATTAGTCATAGATGCTGTTGGATAACGGTCTATGTATTATGTCGTAATGCCCAATTAAATATCATAGTAGTCAACATGTCATGTATATGCATTGTCATGCGCTCACTATTCGTCAATTGCCCAGCTGTAATTTGTTCACCCAACATGTTAGTTATCTTTTATGGAGAGACACCACTAGTGAACTGTGGACCCCGGTCCATTCTTTTACACTGATTAAACAACCACAAACTGCAAACTGTTCCTTTTTCATTCTCTGCAATTTAATACTCATTTTCCACACCATACGTTTAATCCTTTGTTTTCAGCAAGCCAGTGAGATTGACAACCTCACTGTTTCGTTGGGGCAAAGTAGTTTGATTGTGTTGTGTGCAGATTCCACGTTGGTGATCGTATTGCGCCGTGCGGCCACCAACAACCTTCTGAAGAGTTGCTGCTCCTACTGGTTCGATAACCTTGGTTTCTTTCTGAGGGAAAACTTGCTGCTGAACTGCATCATACCTTCCTCTTGGGGTCTCCCAACGAGCGTGTGATTCACGCCATCAACGGCCAGGGACGCGCATATCCGGCGGCGCGGGGTGATTGATGACGTGGATCATACGTTCGTTGGGAGACCAAAAGAGGAAGGTATGAAGCAGCGTAGCAGCTGTTTCGCTCAGTATGAAACCAAGGTTTAATCGACCAGTAGGAGCAAGAAATCACTTCTGAAGGTTGTTGGTGGCGCCGTTTACTCGATCACCAACGTGGAATCTGCACACAACACAATCAAACTACTTTGCCCCAACGAAACAGTGAGGTTGTCAATCTCACCGGCTTGCTGAAAACAAAGGATTAAACGTATGGTGTGGAAAACAGTAGTAAATTGCAGAGAATGAAAAGGAACAATGTTTGCAGTTGGTTGTATTATCAGTGTAAAAGAATGGACCGGGGTCCACAGTTCACTAGTGGTGTCTCTCCATAAAAGATAACTAACATGCTGGGTGAACAAATTACAGCTGGGCAATTGACAAAATATTGAGCGCATGACAATGCATATATATGACATGATGATTACTATGATATTCATGTGGGCATTACGACAAAATACATAGACCGTTATCCAACAGCGTCTATGACTAATAATCCACCGCCAGGTTGTCATCCGAGTTCCCCGTTGGTATTAAGTTGCAAGCAACGGATAATGCATTAAGTAATGTGCGTAATGTAAACAAATGCATTAGACCTAACGGCGCACCCTTAAGCTAAGCATCGGTTATTTTATCCCTAGTGGCAACAGCACATCCACAATCTTAGAAGTTATTGTCACTCTCCCAGATTACCGGAGGCATGAACCCACTATCTAGCATAAATACTCACTCTTGGAGTTACAAGCATCTACTTGGCCAAAGCATCTACTAGTAACGGAAAGCATGCAAGATCATAAATAACATATAAGATAGATTGATAATCAACTTGACATAGTATTCAATATTCATCGGATCCCAGCAAACACAACATGTAGCATTACAATAAGATGATCTTGATCATGATAGGCAGCTCACAAGATCTAAACATGATAGCATAAAGTGGAGAGACAACCATCTAGCTACTGCCATGGACCCGTAGTCCAAGGATGAACTACTCACGCATCACTCCGGAGGCAGGCATGGTGATGTAGAGCCCTCCGGTGATGATTCCCCTCTCCGGCAGGGTGCCGGGAAGAGCTTCTGAACCCTCCCGAGCTAGGGTTGACGGCGGCGGCGTCTCTGGAACTTTTCGTGGATAATGGCTCGGGTATTTAGGGTTTTCGCGTCGGGAGGAATAAATAGGCGAAAGGGCGGCGGCTGGAGACGCCCGTGGGCCCACACCACCCCACGGCGCGGCAGGGGGGCCCGCGCGGCCCCATGGTGTGGCTGCCTCGTGGCTCCCCTCCGTCTCTCCTCTGGACTCCGTGTACGTGTTGGAAAAATAGGAGGTTCTGTCCAAGTTTCGTCCAATTCCGAGAATATTTCCAGACTAGCTTTTCTGGAATACAAAAACAGCAGAAAACAGGAACTGGCACTGTGGCATCTTGTTAATAGGTTAGTCCCAGAAAATGCATAAAAATGCTATGAAGTGTATATAAAACATGTAACAATTGGTATAATATCAACATGGAACATCAGAAATTATAGATACGTTTGAGACGTATCAAGCATCCCCAAGCTTAGTTCTACTCGTCCTCGAGTAGGTAAAACGATAAAAACAAAATAATTTCTGAGGTGACATGCTACAATCATAATCTTGATCAAATAGTATTGTAAAGCACATGTTATGAATGAAGTGATCCAGGTCAATGGTCTATAGTTTGCTAGCAAGTAGATAATGAGCAAACAACTGAATCATATAAGCAAAAACTTTTCATGAATAGTACTTTCGAGACAAGCATCAAAGAGTTTTGCATAAGAGTTAACTCATAAAGCAATAGATTCTAAGTAAAAGGTATTTAACCAACACAAAGGAAGATTTAAGCTTCAGCAATTGCTTTCAACTTTCAACATATATATCTCATGGATATTTGTCAACACAAAGCAATATAATAAGTGCAATATACAAGCATATAAAAATTGTTGCACCAAAGTTGACACTAGTGTTTGCTTCTAAGATAGAAAGAAGTAGGAAAACTGACTCAACATAAAAGTAAAAGAAAGGCCCTTCGCAGAGGGAAGCAGGGATTAAATCATGTGCTAGAGCTTTTTAAGTTTTTGAAATCATATAGAGAGTAAAAATAAGTTTTGGAGGTGTTTGTTAATTGTCAACGAATCAGAAAATGGAAAGTACAATATGACCCCTGCCAACCAGACTTTTAAGAGCGGCTCCCATGAAGGACGTTATTTCTACCAGCAAGGCAGATCATCCCTCTTTCTCTTTTGTTTACACATGCAGATATTTCACTGTTTGTCATTGCTTGACTGATAAATCAGGGCAAAAATGTGAAGAGAATTAAGCGGTTAAAGTTGTAATTAATTGGGACTGGGCACCCCATTTGCCAGCTCTTTTTGCAAAATTAATGGATAAGCGGATGTATATGCCGCTAGTCCGGTGGTAAAGTCTGTTTGACAGTTGACATAAAGACATCCACCCCGTCCTCATGAGCTTGGTAAACATTGACACAAAATAGGAGTAATAATTTTTGAATAGTTTAAAGGTAGCACATGAAAAATTTACTTGGAATGGCAAGGAAATACCACATATAGGTAGTTATGGTGGACACAGATGGCATGGATTTTGGCTCAAGGTTTTGGATGCACGAGAAGCATTCCCTCTCAGTACAGAGTTTAGGCTAGCAAGGTTATTTGAAGCAAACACAGGATATCAACCGACACAGCAAGACTTATATGAAAACATATTGCAAGCATTATAAGACTCTACACTGTCTTCCTTGTTAACCAAACCCTTTTACTAGAAAATATCTAGACCTTAGAGATACCAATCATGCAAACCAAATTTCAACGAGCTTTACGGTAGTTCTTCATTAATAGGTTTTAACTACATGATACAAAAGCTTAAACATGAACTACTTGATAACTCAAAACAATTGACAAGTATCAAATTATCCAATACAGTGATCTACAAGAATATGTAAGCTTTTTCCATTATACCATCTACCACATGCAACATTTTCTGTTCCAACCAAACACCAATCAATTTATTTCAACATAAACTCTCCAAACAATTATAAGTGAAGCAAGAGAGTACTTTCTTTAAAAGAACTAACAGCTCTGAATAAGAGATGCATGCAAAACAGGAGCTAAAAGCATAGCAATAGCTAGATAAGAATACTCAACAAGTATAAGTGAAGAATAGGAGTATTCATATGAAAAAGCGGAGCGTGTCTCTCTCCCAATCAAGAATGCTGGGTCCAATCAAGTTGACCATAAGAAAAATAAAATACTGAAAATAAAAGCACACAGACGCTCCAAGTAAAGCACATATGATGTGAAAGAATTAAAATATAGTTTCACTAGAGATGACCTGATAAGTTGCTGATGAAGAAGGGGATGCCTTGGGCATCCCCAAGCTTAGACGCTTGAGTCTTCTTGAAATATGCTGGGGTGATCCATGGGAGCATCCCCAAGCTTAAGCTCTTCACTCTTCTTGATCACATTATATCATCCTTCTCTCTTGACCCTTGAAAACTTCCGCCACACCAAACTCAAGTAATTCTCATTAGAGGGTTAGTGCACAATCAAAAACTCACATGTTCTATAAGGACACAAACATGACCGTTACTTTTAACATTAACTACTGCCACTGATGTTATGTGAAGCTCTTCACCCTAAAAAAGAATTCCACTCAACACTAGTAAAAGAGAGAATGCGAAAAATAAAAGACAGAATCTGTCTAAACAGAACAGTCCGCAAAGACGAATTTTTTCGAGGCACTTACGTTGCTCAGATCGAAAAACTTTAAACTAACGAAAGATGCGTACATATCTGAGGATCACGCACAAAAATTTGCAGATTTAAATAATTTTTCTGTGATTTTACAGAATTAAAACGGTGAACAGCAGAAATCTGTTCCTGCGCAGAAATCCAAATCTAGCATCATCTTCCTATTAGAGGCAATACTTGGCACAACAATGCGATAAAATAAAGATACAAAGGAATTGTTACAGAAGTAAACAACTCCTTGACTCAAAAAGAAAAGAAAAATTGCAGAAATAAAATAATGGGTTGTCTCCCATAAGCGCTTTTCTTTAACGCCTTTCAGCTAGGCGCAGAAAGTAAGAATCAAGTGTTTCCAAGTGATGAAGCATCAAATCATCAAAAACTTCCTCAAAAACACAGCTTGTAACAATAGGCATTTTTGGTTTAGGTAATTCTTGGGAAGCAAATTTAAATAATTCATTATGTGATTCACCCTCAATTTTACTAAAGTTTTATCATTTTAAGCACATTAGGGGGTTTTGGTTGAGGCACTTTTCGAACATACATGAATTTTTGCTCTTTCCCCACAAAAGCTTTCTGCTTTTTAAACTTGATAGAGGAGAAAGTTGAACTTAGAGTATCCTCTAATTCACCTATCCTGAAGTTTTGATTATCATGGCCAGTGCTAGCTTCTAAAATAGCAATTTTTTATTAATATCTCCCAGTGATTCATTAACTTTGCTAGAACTACCAAGCAAATCCGGCAAATTTTTCTCCATGGACTCCAATTTTTTTATAACATCTTCCAAAGTAGTCTCAATTTTAAGATCATTAATAGGTGGTATTCCTACCAAACTTTCAATTATATTGCGTGCTTCCAAAGCAGGAGTCCCCAGAAAGTTGCCTCCTGTCAGAGTATCTAGAACATACCGATACCAACTAGTGATACCAACATAAAAATTTCTAAGAAGGATCATGGTAGAATATTTTTTAGCACATCTACGGTGAGCATCACTGATCCTATACCAAGCATCTTTTAAACTTTCTCCACCTTGTTGCTTAAAGGACCGAACTTCAATTTCAGGGGTACTCATTTTAGCAAAATTAAAACAAAACAGAAAGATAACAACTTGAAAATAAAAGTAACTAATTTTTTTGTGTTTTTGATAAATAAAGCAAACAAGACTAATAAAAATAAACTAAGCAAGACAATAACAAAGTAAAGAGATTGGAAGCGTGAAACTCCCCTTGCAGAAATCCTCTTGCTCCCCGGCAACGGCGCCAGAAAAAGCTTGATTGATGACGTGGATCACACGTTCGTTGGGAGACCCCAAGAGGAAGGTATGAAGCAGTGTAGCAGCAGTTTCCCTCAGTATGAAACCAAGGTTTAATCGACCAGTAGGAGCAAGAAATCACTTCTGAAGGTTGTTGGTGCGCCGTTACTCGATCACCAACGTGGAATCTGCACACAACACAATCAAACTACTTTGCCCCAACGAAACAGTGAGGTTGTCAATCTCACCGGCTTGCTGAAAACAAAGGATTAAACGTATGGTGTGGAAAACAGTAGTAAATTGCAGAGAATGAAAAGGAACAATGTTTGCAGTTGGTTGTATTATCAGTGTAAAAGAATGGACCGGGGTCCACAGTTCACTAGTGGTGTCTCTCCATAAAAGATAACTAACATGCTGGGTGAACAAATTACAGCTGGGCAATTGACAAAATATTGAGCGCATGACAATGCATATATATGACATGATGATTACTATGATATTCATGTGGGCATTACGACAAAATACATAGACCGTTATCCAACAGCGTCTATGACTAATAATCCACCCCAGGTTGTCATCCGAGTTCCCCGTTGGTATTAAGTTGCAAGCAACGGATAATCGCATTAATAATGTGCGTAATGTAAACAAATGCATTAGACCTAACGGCGTACCCTTAAGCTAAGCATCGGTTATTTTATCCCTAGTGGCAACAGCACATCCACAATCTTAGAAGTTATTGTCACTCTCCCAGATTACCGGAGGCATGAACCCACTATCTAGCATAAATACTCACTCTTGGAGTTACAAGCATCTACTTGGCCAAAGCATCTACTAGTAACGGAAAGCATGCAAGATCATAAATAACATATAAGATAGATTGATAATCAACTTGACATAGTATTCAATATTCATCGGATCCCAGCAAACACAACATGTAGCATTACAATAAGATGATCTTGATCATGATAGGCAGCTCACAAGATCTAAACATGATAGCATAAAGTGGAGAGACAACCATCTAGCTACTGCCATGAACCCGTAGTCCAAGGATGAACTACTCACGCATCACTCCGGAGGCAGGCATGGTGATGTAGAGCCCTCCGGTGATGATTCCCTCTCCGGTAGAGTGCCGGGAAGAGCTTCTGAACCCTCCCGAGCTAGGGTTGACGGCGGCGGCGTTCTGGAACTTTTCGTGGATAATGGCTCGGGTATTTAGGGTTTTCGCGTTGGGATGAATAAATAGGCGAAAGGGCGGCGGCTGGAGACACCCGTGGGGCCCACACCACCCCACGGCGCGGCAGGGGGGCCACGCGGCCCCATGGTGTGGCTGCCTCGTGGCTCCCCTCCGTCTCTCCTCTGGACTCCGTGTACGTGTTGGAAAAATAGGAGGTTCTGTCCAAGTTTCGTCCAATTCCGAGAATATTTCCAGACTAGCTTTTCTGGAATACAAAAACAACAGAAAACAGGAACTGGCACTATGGCATCCTATTAATATGTTAGTCCCAGAAAATGCATAAAAATGCTATGAAGTGTATATAAAACATGTAACAATTGGTATAATATCAACATGGAACATCAGAAATTATAGATACGTTTGAGACGTATCACGGGGTAGCCCGCCTCGTAGAGCATCCGCGCCTCCTCTTTGTGGAGGTGGCGGCGGCCGAAGCCGTTCGCGGCTGCGTCGTCGCCGGGGAAGCGCTCGGCCATGGTCTTGGTGTGGGCGAGACAGAAGAGCTTGAGGCGAGGGCGAGAGAGAGGTGCGGCTGTGCACGGCGAGGAGGGATTTTATAGCGGCGCGGATGGCCAGACGGAGGTGCGGTGGTGCGTCATTACTGCGCCGCGTGCCCCGCGATTGGACACGTCGGTGACGGCCGTTCACTGGGCACGCCATTACTCCGGAAGCTTTTGACCGGCGCGGGAGCCGAGAGGATGAGATTGCCGCTCACGGGCGGTTCTCTTTCGCGCCTTTTCGCCCGCGTTGCTGACAGCGCTGGCCCGCCGTTTTTTGCGCGTCAGTTTCCCCCCCCCCCCCCCCCCAGCAGGCAGAACCCAATGGGCTGGGTTTCGCCTGGGTGCGCCGGCGCTAAAACGGCGCTAAACGGCGCTATTTGGTCTCCTGGGGGGCGACTGGGAGAAAACGGCGCTATTTGGGCCAAAAAGGCGCAAACGGCGCTATTTTCTCGCCCTGGGGGCGCTGGGGGGACGAGTGGAGATGCCCTAACACCCGGAAAGTTTAACGTGCACTAGTTTGTATCATTTGAGGGTCGTACGAACGGTGACACTGATATGCCAGAGAAAGTTGGCACAGCACGACTAGCTAGCGTGTCTGCTCGCGCGCGCGGTGGATTGGTACGTATGCATCATTTCTGATAAGACTGATTCCATATGTTCGCATGATAGTTCTCGATCTCACGTGGTGTTTGTTACGATCGGATATGTTTTCTCCCTCCCTGTAAACTGTATGTTCCGACAGATGGCTATGACCTACTCTCAATCGGAAGTCTTGAATCGGAAGTTTGATTTACCATCTATTTGAACATTTGTTTGATGCGAAAACTATTGAATCGGAAGTTTGATTTACCATCTGTTTGAACATTTGGTTTTCTAGCGTTTGATCTTGGAATAAAGAGCGGCGATGGGGGGCGTCATCGGGTGCACTGCAGACCTTTGGCGGCGGTGTTTGTCGAGCTCGCCCGCCCAGATCTGGCCGGCGGGACGGGTCAGCATGGCGGTGGCATGCAGCTCTGAAACCTGCGACGGAGGGGATCAGAAAGGCGCGGACCTTGGACGGCTGCCGATGGAGCTGGCCCTCGATGGCGGCGCGCCTGGCCTCGACCCAGATATGGGTCCTTTGGACCTGTATCGGGCTGCCCAGGCCCACTGATCGATTGGTTTCAGGGGCTCCCGGCCTGGGAGCCCACCCCTGACCTTGGATGATGGTTGGGGCGCTAGACCCGGGCCCTAGGGGCCTAGGTCTGGCAGCCACAGGCGGCGCCGCTACGGGCTCTTCGGGTTTGACTGGTGGTGCGTCATGCTCGTTGAACCTCACTGTCCGAGGTGCCGGTCGGTTGACCCTGTTTTCTCCTGTCCGTTCCGGTGGGATGGTCGTGGCGGTGTTCGGCCCCATCGTGGGCAAGTGATCACGGACGCCAAGGCGGCGGCCTCGGAAGGTGGACTGCACGGGTGTCTTTGCGGCGAGTGATGTGGCGGTGGTGATATCTGCTTTTTGGCCATGTGGATGGTGGGTGACCTTGGTGCTGGCGGTGTTCGAGTATGTCAGTCCCTGATCGTGTTTTGGGAGCCTCACGCGGTGGCAGAGGCTAGTCCGATATACCAAGCAGGGCGAAGGTTTTTTTGGGCAAAAGCCTAGCGCTCTAGCGCCGACGGCGGCGATGCCTGTGGGTGTCGTTACCCTCTTGGGGGCGCCATTGTTGTTACCTTCGTCGTGTTAGAGCTCCGGGTGAAAACCCTTGACTTCGGTCTCGACAATCACGCGTGAGGCGTCGTTACCTTCTTGAGGGCATTGTCGTGGAGCCACGGTATCTTTCGGTGTTGAGTCGAGGTCACTGGTGGCAAGTTTGGTTCTCATGTGTTTTTTTGTTTATCCTTGATTTGCTTTGTAAGAGGGTCACCTCATCACCTTGTATCGGTTTGGCCGTTGGGCTTTATTTATAAAGCGGGGCGAAAGCCTGTTTCGAGATCTTGGTATCAAGACCTACTCTAAATGTCTGAAACCAAGTTACTTTGTAAAATCAGATATGAAACTTTATACGAAGATGCGATATTTGATTCTGTTTCACCTATCTGTCAAAATTGCAATGCGCAAAATATATGTATATTTTTTATGTCGTTCACTCGATTGTTCATAAACCTGTTCAATTTTCATCTTGGCAATTTTTTACTTGTTCCAAATTATTCTAAATATCTCATGTGTGTTCACCGTCTTACATATGAAAACCGTGTCTTCATTGAATTTCACCCCTTTTTTATCAAGCTTGTAATGAGGAAAATAATTCATAAACATATATACAATGAAAGAATTTTGTAGGACATAAATCCAACGATGACATTTGTACATTCACGATCCAATATAATTCATTATATAGTAGTGGTCAAAAACATGCATTAAAGACCAGAAAAAAATAACGTGCCTTATATTTGGGACAGAGTGAGTACTACAAAAGATTTGTCCTTCCATGAGGAGAATCACTGAGTTATGAAGACTCATCTCGTTATAGAAGGATTATTCGTGCCCTACAATACTTAACATTGACAAGGCACAATATATCTTTTTCGGTTAATAAAGTTTGTCAAGTTTTGCATTCTCCTACTATTATGCATTGGACAACAATAAAACAAATACTGAGGTATCTTTAACGGGGAGCATGGCCACTAGATCAGTAAGTCACCATCTGTCACTTGAGTGTATTTTCTGATACTGACCGAACAGCTGTGTCTAGATGATAGATGATTATGGACCGGTGGTTTTGTTGTGTTCTTTGGATCAAACCTTGCACTAGCCAATTATTCTAAAAGTCCGAACTGATGGGAAGAGCTAGGATTTATATTTAACACTCCTCCTCACGTCTAGGCTGGACAAACGGGAAGACCTTAGACGTGGGATAGATGGGAGGGCACAACTATTTTCATATTAAATAGCGCGTTAGCCGGGGTTTGAACTTGAGACCTCCTGGCTCTGATACCATAATGAGAAAGGATTGTGCAATGTATATATTATATTTCTGACACTGCCCCTCACGTCTAGGCGGTGAACTTTTTCTTCACGGGCCTAGGACGTGGAATTCGGGTGTCCGCAGATATTTTATTTAATACTGCGTTGGTCAGGATTTGAACTCGAGACCTATGGCTCTGATACCATATTAAAGAGATGCAATAGCCAATTATCCCAAAAGTCCGAACTGATGGGAAGGGCAAGGATTTATATTTAACATGTTGGAGTACGAAGAACTGAGCCGCAATGTCTCCTTTAAACACAGAAGCATAATACAAGTCTATGACAAATGCCGATCGAGGTAATGTCGGTATAGTACCTGTTTGATAAAATTGCCGTTGATCTTCCTCAAACAATATGTTTGCCGTGTGACAATCTTGGCGTAATATACTTCTTAGCAAATCTTGTGTTCCATGTCAGAACGACACATAAAAAACTGATTTTCATTTTGTGAGAGAACGAGCGGCACAAAAATTATTGGACGTTCGGTTCATGTCAACGTGTGATCAGGCTTCAGATGGTTTCATAAAGCCATTTGTAAGTTCGGCAGATATAATGAAGCAGTACATGCGCTCAAATGCAGATACCTATACAATCCACGGCGCCTACACGTGGAGGTACATGTCGATCTGGAGCACGGCGTTGTCGGCTTTGGGGTCGTACGTATGCGTCCGGAGCAGGCCGTACCCGGTGACCCCGCGGAACGCGCCGGCGCCGCCGACTACAGGCAGCTCCCTGACGGCGTCGAGCATGGCGTCCCTGGCGAACACGGCGATGGCGCTGCCGTTGTGCTTCCCCGCGGTGAACACCATGTTGGCGCTGAGCAGCAGCGCGGCGTCCGTGCGCGACGCGTAGAGGTAGAATCCCTGCGCCCTCCCGACGACCGGGGACGACGCGCCGGGCCCCTCCGTGAGGGCGTCGTCGATGGCGTACATGTCGCCGAAGCGGTTGATGGGGTCGCCGGGCAGCGGCGTCACACCCCTGACGACGCGCACGGCCGTCGCCGGGCTTGCGGACGACGACGCGGTCACGATGTCGTGCATGTAGAAGCGGAGGTGCGTCGTCGTGCCTGGAGCCACGGCGACGAGCGCGAGAGACACCAGCGCCGATAGGCTCAGCTGCATGCCGTGCTTGCTGGCCATGGCCCGTTGAAGATGCGTGGGAGCCTGGCTGAGAGGAGGAAACTGAAGTGTATATGAATTGCAGATCTTAGGTGAGATCGAGATGCTGTAGCGTTAGTTGAGAAAACAAAAGTGCTTTTCATCTTGACAGGGCATGCATGGATCATGAACGGTAGCTAGGTCCCGATAGTTCTCTAAAGCATATGATGTGTGGACAGAATCGATCCTGGCCTCAATGTAGCTTTAGTGCAAACCAAGCATGCGTGGTGACGGCTGTGTGCATTTGTTATGCAGAGGCCGGGTGTAATACTTAAACTTTTGAGTAATAAAGCCCTTTATCTAAAAAGCTTGCGTGGTGATATACAAAGAGAAGGTTTTGCATCCATGTGCGGCTGTTCTTGGTGAATAGATTGAGCAACTGACAATGTCGAGTCCAAATCGGAGTTCGGTGCGTGTGCTGAAGGACCGATCGATTGCATGCTCTGCGTTAGTGTCACGCCATATTAGCATCACACACTTCTGGGCGAAAACGGAAATTTATATGATTCGTTTGAATGGATCGACCATTGCCACATCCCGCTCATACTCTCGATGATCATGATGATCATGTTGTGCATGATCACACACGTATTTATAATCTCCGACATCTGCCAACCGACCATGATAGGGAAGGGTACCAGACAAACCGCAAACAGGGTTCGGAGCACACAAAATGCTCGCTCTGTTGGATGTATGCTCAAGAGACAATCAAATACATTTGTTTCATGATTAATAAATTATGTTTTTATGCTAACTGCTATGGTTTATGAATATGAGATTTATAAGAAGGCCCATACGCACATGTAGAAACATGATCAAACCTTTTTACCCCTTGTAAGGTCTCTTAGACAAACTCCTTAATATTAGATGGCCACGTTTTTCGGTCATGGACATATGTTTTTCGGTCATGGACATATGTTTGTCATATTAATGAAAGCACATTGTTATCTCAACATTGTGACCAGAAAGATTCACTCAACATTAGTTGAGATACTACGAGATCTTGTTTGGTGTTTTTACCACATATAGTATCGTTACATATTGGTTGACTTGTTTGATTCCTTTGACTATGAGAATGTATGGTTGTGTATATTGAAAAGTTTGCTTTGACACACTCAATCATCACAACCTTAATTGGGCCTTCATAATTAAGAGCGATGCATTGTCATGTCCCTATAATTTGTCAATTGCCTAACTGTAATTTGTTTATCTAGCATTTATTTATCCTATGCAGAGACACCACTAGTGAACTGTGGACCTCAGTCCATTTTCTCATATTGTTTGCAACCGTTTCCATAGCTTTTAATCATCATTTGCTCGCTGCTCCATTTTTGCTTTTATAATATTTTCCACCATACGTTAATATCTTTGATTCTACGTGCAAAGTAACTTGTGTTGTGTGCAGGTCCACGTTAATCTACAAGTGTCAGAGTAGATTGACACCGTGTTGAATTCTCTTAAGTCATACTGGTTCGATAAACCTTGGTTTCGTTATCAATTGAAACTTGCTTCTACGCTGCACCACGCCTACTCTTGGAGTTCCCAACGAGTGCGCGATTCACACCATCATCCCCGGCCCGGGGGGGGGGGGGGTCTTTCCCTTTTTGTAGAGGCATCGTGCCACCGAATAATTATGGCGGTGCGGCCACCTCTCTTCGTAGGTACGGGCTACGCTGGGCCCATTGGAGACTAGGCCACTATGCAATGGTCACCCAAGTGGGCCTCGAGAGACTCGATGCCCATACTGAGACATGTCCTTATTGCCTTGGACGGGGTAGTTTATAGCAGCATGCTTCCTTCGAGAAACCTGCAGATATCTGGACGGTCTTCAGATTGTCTTCTACTCGTGGTCTTCCGGATAGCCGGCTAGGAGTGAAAAGTTCATCCGGCTGAAGCATGCGGATAGTATTGCCATACTTGCCTTGTCTTGTAGTTTGTATCCCTTTGCGAATGAAGGGATATCCCATTTCTCAACTCCTGTAGTGTAGCAATTTGGACAAATAAATGGTCAAACTAAAGCGGGCATACGTCAACCAAGTTTTGACTGCGGACAAGAACAAAGTTCTCATTTTCCATGAAAGGCAAGTAGTGAAATCAAACCTAGAAATATTATTTTAGCACTAAAATTATGAGCTAATAGTAGGAATCTCATAAATGTAAATTGAAACATAATAATAATCCACTATACTAACCAATTGCCTATGGCTATACTATAAACCAAATAATTATCAACATAATTACAAAATTAATTCTCATTAAATGTTTGCCAACATAAGGAAATACACTTATCAACTTCCTTGTCCATCATATACATACCTAACATTATATAAATAGACATGCCTATTGACGCTTGCCTTTCTCTCAAGTTATCAATCCAACTCTTGCCAACAAACGGAAACTCTTACCGGCTACATCTGAAGTTGTCGATCCAAGCGTTTATCATGGCATGCAAGACGTCAGTGGTAGTTTTTGTTGTGGTCATGTTAGCCGTCCTCTTCTGTTATGCTGAGTAAAGAAGATAGAACCATCACTTCACTATGAAATTCTATCGGCCTTCTAATGGATTTTTTGTTAATACAGGTACTGAAGCTGACACCCTTAAGTGTATGGTTTACTCGGCAAACCTTACTGGTCCTTGTGATAATACAAATTGTCAGAACTATTGCATAATAAAGAAGTACAAAGATGGGTCATGTGGTGTTGTTGGTCTTCAGCGCGAAAAAACTTGTGGGTGCTACAACTGCGTGGATAAGATATCAACACAGCCGCTACTTGGGGAGCAATTAATATAGAGCTTGAACATGGAACATGTAATAGACACACCACCATACCCGTGAAAGATTAGTGATCTTACAAGGTCACATTTATATGTATCAAAATAAGATGGTGGTAACTGATGAAGAGATTCATACTACTATATATAAAGGGAGAACATCACCTCGGCCTCTCAGGCCACGAGGCATTGTAGCTACTGTTGCTATGAACAGTAGCTACAGTAAATGCTCCCTGGTTGTCCGATGGTGGATCGACGGCCCATATCCCCCCATCCGATGTAACAGTAACCGATTACCACTCCCCTGCAGCCGGTCACCCGGTCGCTGTGACCGGGACTTCATCTGTGCGCCCGCACTGTAGCATCTACCGTGGCCTTTTTTCCAAAAAAAAACCACTTTCTCCGAAAATTATATACACGAAAAATATGCACGGCGACAAGTAGTTTCCATTCCCGTGATCGGTTTTGAATTTGGTCGACTCTAACTCCTTAATTTTGGATCCAAATTCGCAAAAATATTTGACGAAATTTGTTAAATTCGTCGCACTCAGTCATCCGTATGAATTTTCCTTTCACGACCAGATGGATATCACCCTTCCAAACAACTTTCATGTTTTAACCTTTTTATTTTAACGGACATATATATATTTCTCTCCAATCTCCAAATTCGTTGTATTTTAGGCTGCGAAAAAAGTCAAATTCTGACAGATTTCAAAATTTTCAATCCGGGTATTTGGACCCAGAAATTTGTCTTCTAGATCTAGCCGAGAATAGCATTTTTTTACCTGCCTGTCATGTACAAATTTTTCGTGAACCGACCTACAATCTCAATTAATAACTCATTTTACAAAAATACGTCACATACCAATACAACGGTCGCGGGTTTATATTTGTTGACATCTTTACGATAGTAGTTGCTTTCTTTTTGATTGATCATGTCTCACGCGTGCGACGTGTCGCCGCGCCTTCTTACCTAGTAAGAGTTGTATGATTGCACAATTGTATCCCCTCCAAACTCCAAACTCCAAACTCCCGGGAAATAGAGCAGTCTGAGAGGAGAAGTCTGAAGAGCAGTGTATGAAATGCAGATCTTACAAGATGTGTGTTACTTGTAGCGTTAGTTGAGAGAAGAATCGATCCATCCATGTAGCGTTAGTCTGAAGAGTAATGTATGAAATGCAGTCAGGAGTAGGACATGGAGTAGTGTTGCGCACTCGGTCCGATAGTTCACAAAAGCATGTGATGTGTGGACAGAATCGATCCATCCATGTAGCTTCAGTGCAAATTAACCATGAGTGGTGCCATACAGTCGTACAAAGAGAAGGTTTTCAAGCATGTGCGGCTGTCCTGGGAGATTAGATTGAGCAGCTGACAGTGTCGAGTCCAAATCGGAGTTCGGTGCGTCTGTAGAAGGATCGATTGATCTGCGTTAGCACGACGCCACATTGGCGTCACCCACTTCTAGGCGAAAACGCACAGACATTTACATGAAAATAACAAAGAGAATATATTAATATCGAAGGACAGTAGACAACGGGAGGGCTAATGACGGGCTCCGAAATTAACGGAGAGCCGTTAGAGGCGACGCGAGGGCGATTCTGGGCCTTGGCCGGCGACTTCGCCGGCGACGAGGCCAGGAGCGATGGAGAGGACGAGGCCAGGAGCGATGGAGATGATGGGGGGAGTACTGTTGTAGTCTCCGGTGAGGAGAGCTTACGGTACCTCTGCCGGTCGTCGTCGCCGGGATCGCAGCGGACATTGGAAGGTAGCAGATCAAGGGGGCGAAAAGAATAGGTAAGCGGCTGGCCCAAAGGTATGCAGCTCTTGCTTTCCATGATTTCTCGCCGGGATGCTCGACGAGTTCTGGAAGGAATCACGAACGGCGGAACTCGCCCAGCCATCGGGCGACCGGAAGGATTTTGCTGCAGAAGCTGCCAGTCCTGCTGCCGTCTGTTTCATCGGAGGACGATGGCGTGGGAGTGTGGGAGGTGGTTCGGTGCCGTGGTCGGCGTTTCGGCGATGCGTCGCCGGAGCCGAAGACGACGAGCGGAACTTGCGGATCACATCTTTCAAATTTCAAAAATTCAGTCAAAGGCTATGCGGGCCGATTTGAACTGAATGGGCCGGGAAATAATCTGGTAAATCGATCTGGCATTGCAGGCCAGCAGATTGATCATCATGACAGGCCTCGTGGGCGTATCGTTCTGGCTAAAAACAACGGCGATCGAGTGCTGTTAAGGTTTACCAGAAAATATCGATCTCACCCGTTGCCTCGGGGAGAGGCCGCCGCAGCGATGGCGAACAATGGCGGAGGTCGAGGCTATGCTGGCGATGGCCGTGGACATGTTCCAGGGCGCGGCAATGGGGGAGGGCAGGGTCCTGGCCGTGGCTTCAGAGGTGGCGCTCCTCCGTTAGAGGCGCCGCTGGTCGAGGAAACTTTGCTAATGGTCAGAAAAACTTTGCGATCGGGGGACCAAGTGGTACTGCAGGTCAGCCGGATCGTCGGCAACCAGCTTTTGAGTCTGCAAACGCCCGGTGGCTTGGCAACTTCAATGTTGGTTCTGGCTTCAACAATGGTGCGCAGAATCGGCAGTATAATCGGTCGTTGCAGGCGCAGAGAGGAGACATATTTGATGGAGTAAGAGGATCATACCCGAGAGGACATCGTGCTGACTATGCGGGTCAGAATAATAACAGTGATCCCATGATGAGCTTCAATGAAAAGATGCTGGCAAAGATGGTTAGACAAGTTGCGGATGCTCTACGACAGCCTAGCGCCCTGGCTCCGGTGGTGAGCGAGACAACACAAGTCGCCACTGTCCAAAGATATGTGCCCGTATCATCTACGGCAGCACAAAGAGAGGCTGCAGCTCACGGTGCTCCAACTGCGGGGGCACATCAGCAAGATGGGGGTGATCGTCCTAGGGCTGCTGGTCTGGGTGGTCATGAGGGGGCTGCGGCAAAGAAAGCAAAGACTAAAGGCATGTCTAGGTGTTATCGTTGCGACGAACCAGGACACCATGGGAAGGAGTGTACGGTGGAGGTGTGTGATATATGTGAAAGCAAGGAACATGCATCCGAGGTGTGTCCTTTGCTGAGTGCACCAAAACCACAGATGATCGTGCATGGTGTGATCGGCTGAAGGGTTGACGTTTTTTGAGGAGCGAATTACTGAGATTTATAAACCGAAGATAGATAATGTGAGGCTAGCAATGGTGACCGTTTCCGGGGGATCTTTCTGTTCCACAAATTGTGTTTCAGCTACAAAGGTTGGTTCCAATGGATCAGTTTCTATGGGATGTCGATCAAGTTGGACATAATGTCTTCAAAGTTCCCTTTCCATCAAGAAGTGAACTTGATAGGTTGGCTATTTTTGGGGCTTGCAAAGTTCCAAACAGCAAATGCGAGATTACGGTAGTTCCTTGGGTCACTCAAATGGAACCTTGCATGTTACTTCCAAAAAAATGGATCAGGATCTCGGGTATCGCTCCTAAGCGCATAGGAGATTATTTATCAATGTGGAGCTTGGGTTCGCTGTTTGGAAAAACGTATAAGGTGGACATGAAGTATACGCGCAAATATGGGGTACTGCGGATTCTTGTAGGTTGCGTCGACTATACTCTTATCCCTCCTGTGTGGACGGTGTTTATCAAGGATGGGTTTTACCGGCTGAGATTTAAGGTGGAGAATCCGGTGGATGCTACGGATGAGGAAGATGATCTGCCGCAATCACCACCACCTGATGATGACAAGTCTGAGGAGGGTTCAAAAGACATAGAGAAGGAGGACGGTGACAAGGAAAAGAACACTAGCAGTGACATGGTTACTGATCATCCGACATATAACCGGGATGGGAACACAAGCAGTGGGGAAAAGGTGCCTGACGATATGCAGGAGAAGACATCGGGAGTGGTATTTTCTCCAAGGGTGCAGAAGCAATTCAGAGAGGCTATGCAGGAGTGGATGGCCTTGACGTCTCGCTCTTCTCAGTCCATGCAAATGGAGGGTGTGCAGGGGGTTGATGATGTGAAAGCTCTAATACCATGCTGTTCCGGCAGCAAGACAGACCGTCTAGTTGCGGAGATGGGTCAGTTTTCGCCGGGTTCCTCTCCGAGATACTCCGATGGAGGGGTGCAGGAGTCGGAGTGTGATGGTTTGACTGATGATGGTCACGATTGCGGAAGTGACTCCGATGAACATGCGATGCTCGCTGCTGATCCTGCTGTTTTCTCTGCCGGCGGGCAGACGGACAGCGACAGAGAAGGGGGTACTCCGGTTTCTCAGATCAAGGGTGCGGATTGGACTATGCCTACGAAGCTGCTGTCTCCGTGTATAACTCCGAGATCACATGAGGATGTAGGTGGTTTGTACATGGGTCGGCAGGGGAATCCTTTGATGTCGCAACCTCTGTCTTGCGGGCAGGGGACGTCAAGGGACACATCATCCGTCGATGGGCTAACAGCGAGGCCATCGGAGAGCGAGGTCATGGCTTTTGGGGGATGCTGGAGATGGAGGTGAGGTCTAGCCAGAGATTGAGGGAGCAACACAATGCGGATCTTCCTCAACTTGAGCGTGCGATGGATCTTTCTTCGCGCAAGGCATATGGCTCCCCGTCAGGTATTCCAGCACACGCCAAGCTTTCTTTACGTTCGTTATCTAATTCTGAAATTAAACATAGAACGAAAAGATTGGGTATTTCGTTAGGACTTAATGATGGGCAAGTAGACTCTCTATTTCGGCCATTATGGAGCTAGAACGAGAGAGAGGTTATTTTTCTGAAAAATTCTTTGCCTCCAATAAATGATGAATCCGAATCTAGTTTAGCTTTAAAAAAGGCCATCAATATTTGCGAAGATTTAGTGGACGATGATGCTGAGGTCTCGGATGATCATGCGGATCTTAATGAGACTTTAGCGTCAATAAGAGGTAGAGGAAAGAAAAAATCACTTTCTAAACGTGCGGTTAGAAGGGTGTGAGATTAGCCATCTATTCTAAATTTTAAAAATGAAGGGCATGATTTGGAATTCAGATGGGTTTGGAGACACAGCAAAGCACTTGGCTGTTCATGAATTTGTTAAGGAGAATAAACTGACTTTGTGGCTATATTGAGACAGGGAGGTCTTCTTTCGCCACACCTTTCTCAATTTTTTGGCAGCGGGTTCAGATTTTGTTTGGTATTGTATACCTCCACACGGGAGGTCGGGAGGCATGTTTTAGGATTTAATAATGCTACCCTTACAGTAAAAGATGTGGTTCAGGTGATTTTTGTGTCAAATTACACCTAAGAACGAAGTTGGATGGGTTTAGTTGGGCGTTGGTGGTTGTATATGGGGCGGCTCAGGAGAACAAAAAACCAGAATTTCTTGCTGAATTGGTAAGAATTTGCGAAGGAGAGACGGTACCGATGTTGGTCGGGGGGATTTTAATATTATTAGGAGACAAGAGGAGAAAAATAATGACAATTTTAATGCTAGATGGCCTACTATCTTTAATGCGATAATTGAGAGTTTGAGCTTGAAGGATTTAGAATTGTCTGGAAGACAGTATACTTGGTCTAGTAGACGAGATACGCCAACACTTGAGAAGTTGGATCGTTTTCTAGCTAGTGTGGATTGGGAGCAAAAGTATCCACTGGTCACGGTGCAGGCTCTTACCCGTGCGGGGTCGGATCATACGCCGTTGTTATTGGATACCGGGGAACATGCGTTTAAGGGTAATTCTAGCAGATTTTCTTTTGAATTATCGTGGTTTCGACAAGAAGGGTTTTATGACATCATTGTTCGTGAATGGAATGCGATCCAAACGGGCAACTCACCAGTTGAGCGGTGGCAAAATAAAATCCGCCATCTACGTCATTTCTACGTGGGTGGGCAAGGAATTTGAGTGGGGAATATAAAATGTTACGGGATAAATTAATCTTACTAATTAATGAATTAGATGTTAAAGCTGAAACCACTCCTCTTACGGTAGCCGAGCGGGCGGCCAAGAGAGAGGCGGATGATAAGCTGGCCCAATTGCGTCGTGATGAGGAATCTAAGTGGGCGCAGCGAGCAAAAGTTAAATACATTCAGGAAGGGGGGAGTAATACGAGATATTTCCACATTATCGCGAATGGTAAACATAGGAAAAAGAGAATATTACAATTGGAACAAGAGGAAGGCACGATAGTTGGTCAGGAAAATCTTAAGACTTATATTTCGGAGTACTATAAGAAATTATTTGGAGCGCCGGTTACAAATAATTTTTCTTTGGACGAGAGTGTGATCCATGATATGCCGCAAATATCAGAAGAGAAAATGAGATTTTGACTCAAGACTTCTCTGAGAAAGAAGTGTTTGAGGCAATTCAACAAATGGAACATAATAAAGCTCCCGGGCCGGATGGGTTTCCCGCGGAGTTCTATCAAAAGTTTTGGGGAATTATAAAAGCTGATTTGATGGCTATGTTTCGCAACTGCGTGCGGGAAACTTGCCTTTATTTAAGCTAAACTTTGGTATTATCACCTTGCTACCAAAAAAAGAGGATGCGAGTAAAATTGAACAATATCGTCCTATTTGCCTTTGAATGTGAGCTTCAAGATTTTCACAAAAGTAGGAACAAACCGAGTCACCTCTATTGCGAGTAGAGTTGTCCGCCCCACCAAACTGCGTTTATTCCTGGAAGAAATATTCTTGAAGGGGTTGTTGTCTTACATGAGACGATACATGAGTTACATAAAAAAAGATGGATGGGGTTCTTTTCAAAATAGACTTTGAGAAGGCATATGATAAAGTGAAATGGTCCTTTTTACAGCAAACGTTACGAATGAAGGGGTTCACGCCACAATGGTGTGAGTGGGTGGCTCGGTTTGTACAAGGTGGGAGTGTAGGAATTCGAGTTAATGATGATATCGGTCATTATTTTCAGACACTCAAAGGTTTACGACAAGGAGATCCGTTGTCTCCGTTGTTATTTAATTTAGTTGTTGATATGTTGGCTATCTTAATTTCTCGGGCAAAGGAGGATGGCCAAGTGGGGGGTTTAGTTCCTCATCTTGTCGAAGGGGGGGTCTCAATCCTTCAATATGCGGATGACACTATATTATTTCTTGAACACGACATTGCGAAGGCCGTGAACATGAAATTAATACTGGCTTGTTTGAGCAACTTTCGGGGTTGAAAATAAATTTTCACAAGAGTGAATTGTATTGTTTTGGGAAGGCTAAAGATGACCAGGAGGAGTACCGCCGTATTTTTGGTTGTGAGATCGGTTCGTTACCATTTAGGTATTTGGGAATACCAATACATTATAGAAAATTACTAAACAAGGAATGGAAAACAGTTGAGGACCGGTTTGAGAAGAAATTGGCGGCTTGGGTGGCAAGAATGTTGTCATACGGTGACCGTCTTGTGCTTATAAACTCAGTTTTAACAAGTCTACCAATGTTCTTACTATCCTTTTTCGAAATTCCAAAGGGAGTTAGAAAACGGTTAGATTTTTTCGTTCTCGGTTTTTTTGGCAAAGTAATCAGCTCAAACGGAAGTATAGGTTAACTAAATGGAACTTGGTTTGTAGACCAAAGGACCAAGGTGGTTGGGAATTTCGGTTTTAGAGGAGCAGAATAAATGTCTCCTTAGTAAATGGTTGTATAAAATTTTGAATGAAGAGGGTGTTTGGAAAGAGTTATTAGTTAACAAGTACTTAGGGGATAAAACGTTGTCTCAAGTGCGAGTTAAACCTATGGATTCACCTTTTTGGAAAGGAATTATGAAGGTTAAAGATGAATTCTTTAAGCGTGGAAGATTTTCGATTGGTAATGGGGAACAGATTCAGTTTTGGGAGGATAATTGGTTAGGTCCTGTTTCTCTTCAAGCTGAATATCCATCTTTATATGCCATTGCCTATAACAAGCATAGCACTGTTGCTAATGTTCTTGGACAGTACCTATTAATCTCCCATTTCGCCGGGTACTAATAGGAAATAATAGAACAAATTGGCTTCATCTAGTTGAGAGGTTAATGCGAGTGAACCTCATTGACGAGGAGATAAATTTAAATGGATTCTTACTTCTAATGGAACCTTTACGGTTAAGTCGTATTACGAGGACTTATTAAATGGGCATACTAGATATTTGCGTAAGTATCTATGGAAGCTAAAGATTCCGTTAAAAATAAAGATCTTCCTATGGTTTCTTAATAGAAAGGAAATTTTGACAAAAGACAAATTGATTAAAAGACGGTGGATAGGATGTAAGAAGTGTGTTTTCTGCGATGCGGATGAGTCCGTTGAACACCTCTTCATTAAATGTCCGTTTTCTCGTGATATTTGGCGACTAGTGCACTTCACTTTTAATGTTTACGTACCTACGAGCATTGCGAATTTGTTTGGTAGTTGGTTAAATGGAATAGATAAAATCACAAAAGCTCGTATTCGCATTGGTGTTGCGGCCATATTGTGGGCTATTTGGAACTGTCGAAACGACATTGTTTTTAACAAATCAAATTCAACTCATTATTTGCAGGTTATTCACAAGGCGTGCTATTGGATCCACTCATGGTCATTCCTACTTCCTGCGGACCAGCGTGGACTTATGGATGCCGGATGTACCCGTATGCTGACGATTGTGCGGGCTATCTTCAGCCGGGTGGATGGCTTCAACCTAGACGTCTAGATGCTTAATAATCTTTTGTTTGAGTGGCTGATCTTTGTAGCCACCTTAAGTGACCCATGATTTGTGAACTTGTATTCTTGGATGGCTAAATAATTGCGGGTGGCTGTGTGCATCTTTTGGATGCAGAGGCCGGGGATCCGTACCCCCTTATCTAAAAAAAATATTAATATCGAAATATACCATATTACCGGTCACTCGGGGCAACAATGCCATCTTTCTGCACTCGCTAGTGGTGCACCGTGAGGGAAGCTCGATGCACCTCCGGACCTCCGAACCACGTCGAATCCAAAAAAAAATGTTGTGAACAAGGCAGCTAGGTGGTCGACGCCAGAAGACGCTGACAACCGTGATTTGATAAGGAGATAGCCGTACAAGAGACGACCACACCCTAGATCCAATCAGACAGCTCCAGAGAGATCTGACCTCACTAACACCGCGACGAAGCCGAAGCTACCGAACCTCACTATTTAGAGACGAAACTAATGAACTTAACAACTTGACTATTTTCTCTAAAATAGGAACGACTAAATGAGTCCCCGCACTGCTCAACACCACCGACAAGACTATCGCCGATGAGGTGGATGAGGAGTCGGAGAATCTTTATTGTTGATTCCCGAAGCACCGTCATCGCCACCATAAAGTTGCTGCCGGTTGACCGTACCCGAAGAGCGCAGGTCCATACAATCCCACCACCAACGCGCAAACATATACTCCCTCCGTCCAAAAATAAGTGTCTCAAGTTTGACCAAAAGTGGATATATCTATACATGAAACTTGAGACACTTATTTTGGGACGGAGGGAGTAATAACTTAGCAAAACAAGCTTACAAAAGATGAATTTATATCTCGGGAACCCTACATGCAGGAACACAATCATACTAGTTATACAAGACGGGTCATTAGCCCTACAAGTCAACAACAAGTACAACTGGGAGCATATGCATATGAGAGTACAAGCTCCACCAAAAAAATCCCGTAACCGTAAGATTTAGACTATCCATAGTGGGAGTAACATAGGTAGTAACATGCATGACACCTAAGCAAATAAATATGATGTGGTAGCTAATTAATGTGGAGAGACAAATAGATTAACACAGGTAGTTACCGTAACATCACACACCCAAGACAAAATGAGTCTACAACCTAATAAATTCTATCATGCATGACAACACAAATAAGTTAACACAAATAAGTTACTACCCACTATGGAGTTAGTAAGATAGGGTAGTAACATAACTATGTTACCACTCAATGTTAATCCCCACTATGATGAGTAGTCTTACTCCGTAAGTGCGGACTTATTGTCGCAAAATATAGCATAACATTTAACACGTAACTCCATCTCAAAATAAAAAATTAACACGTAACTGCGCCTAGTCGTGCTGCACGTAGACGTCGATCTCGACGATGCCTCCCGTGGCGAGGCTGTAGTCGTAGTTCTTGGTGAGCATGTAGCCCCTGGAGTACCGGAACCGGCCTGTGCCGCCGATGATCACCGACTCTCGCACCGCGGCGTCCATGTCGATGCGGCCCCTCGCCGTAAGTGAGCTGCCGTGGTGCTCGCCGGCCTCCAGGACGAGGTGCAGGGTCAGGTCAGAGACGATGCCTCCCTCCGACACGCGCACGGCCCAGCCCTGCGCCGTGCCACCCGCGCGCTGCCGTCGCGGCTGGGGCCCTCCGTCAGAGCGTTGTTCAGCACCACGATGTCCCCGAACTGCCGAGGCGCGGTCTTCAGCGCCGTCGTGACGTTGTCGTCGTCGTCGCTGTCGCTGGTGGAGAGTGGCCGCCCGGAAACTACGCGCTTCGCGGTG
This sequence comes from Poa pratensis, assembly GCA_947311845.1. NCBI lineage: Eukaryota > Viridiplantae > Streptophyta > Magnoliopsida > Poales > Poaceae > Poa > Poa pratensis. Next base: position 4,720,146 of record CAMZMU010000045.1, read on the forward strand.
GGGCGCGGGCTCGTGTAGTCGTCGTGCATGTAGAAGTGGAGGTGCGTGGTGGTTCTGCCGCTAGTGTCGTTGCCGCCGGTGTCGTAGCGGTAGAAGAAGGCGGAGCCGGCCAGGAGTAGAGCCGACGCGAGCAAGACGGAGGAGAGGGAAGCCATGGCTATAGGCTACTTGTGCTTACTTGGTTAGACCAGTGTGTACATGTGTGGCCATCGCCTATAGCGATGGCGGGTATCTATATATAGACGTCCACATAAATACTACTCTACTAAATCAATATTCGTTCATAATTTTGTACACCTAAATTGGTTGAGATATTGTTAGATCTAAGTGGATGATGCTAGATCGACAGAACAGAATTAATGCCAACCACTCAATTATGCATCTTTCATCACAATCTCAGTGATATTTAGAATATTGGTTCTATATACAAAGCGAAATGAATAGTTCCTCATTTCCTCTTTTTGCTAAACCTGATTAGCAAAAAGAGGAAATGCCTCATGTTTTTCTTACATTATTAGCAACGCATCTCTCCAAAGAACGAAGGAGGGCCACACAGTTAGATTTTCCACCAAAGAGCATATATACCTGTGCGAGTGTGCTGCATGATATCCGATCAATTCAATTATTCCCAATGTGAAAAAAAAAACATTTTGAAATGAAAAAATATACAATTCCAACACAACTGTTGCAATTGTACCTTACAAACTTGAACTTGGAGCATTTGTAATGCAATCTCGAAATACTGATACATTGCACAAGTCGGTGTTTTTTTCCTTTTTTTTTTGAAGGATCCCAACTGCATATATTCAACAAAGATTACAAACTGAGCACGAACATATGCAGAAGAACAAGGCAGAGAAGCCCAACACAACAGCAGCGACAGCACCGCTGAACCACCGCAACACCTGATGAAGAACCCCTACGCCGTGCAAGACGCCGGAGAGGAAGACACCAGGCCGCCGCCACACCCGGGAAAGGGACCACCCCACTCTTGTAGAAGGCCGCAAAAGCCGCCCGCCGCAAGCGACGGAACCGAAGCCGCTGAACACGCACGGCCATGGCGCATCCTCCCCGCAACCACCCTTCTTCCAAACAAACCTGCGCTGAGCACGAACTCCGCTTGCCGAAGCTGTCGCCGATAGAACGCCGTGACCACCTTCTCCCCTCGCCACCACGGCCGGCCGGAGAAAGAAGAAGCAAAGCCTTGTCGAAGCAGAGCACGCCGTGACAGCCACTCCTCCCCTCGCCACCATGGCCGGCCGGAGAAGCCTGAACGACGCGCCAAAAGCCAGCGAAGAGCTCCGAGATCCACCAGTACAATTATCTTAGTTTAGTTTTTGTGCTAATTGGGATATCATCTGAGCAAAGACTTGCGGAATGTGAAGCCATGTAAGAGCAGAACCACCGACGACTTAGTGGTACCGGTTTAAGATATACGGTTTTCAAAGTTTAACAGCTTCTTTGATTTGCAGGATTATGAAATACATAATTTTTTTTTTTTTTGGATTGTAATGGCATTTCCACTATAATTATAAAGGACTGCTGCATATTGCACCAAAAAACATCCAAGAGCTTTGGTGGATACAAAAATAGTGCATTTGAGTCTTTTGAAGATTTCTAAAGATTTAACCCACCAACAATCATTACAATTCTCAAAATCATTATATAAAATCATATTAATCGAAATCGAGGTTATAAAGTAGGATTCAGAATGTAAAGTGTGTTTCACACTCTATTTGAAAAAATCAAAACAATCAGGAATGAAACAACGTAGAAAAATGTGAAGCACACTGTTTCGAATGGATAATTTTCTGCTCCCGTACGTGCTCTGGTATTTATTTTAATGGTTCTGCTATGTCTCAGTCAACTAATATTTTTATAAGTCTTAGACGATTCAGAGAATTGTACTTTAGTTTAGAAAAAGTTGCTGCACTTTTTAGTCGAGTAAGGCATAGACTGATCTATAGATTAGATCTCACAAAAATATATCCAATCTGAATAGGCTTAGGGTTAGTTTTATATTAAGCCCATATCTGCCTACCAAATATTTGCTATGCCAATTTTTTTTGTTAAGGTTTTACTTATCATACGTTGACAAAGTATTAGGAAAAAAAGATAGAGTTGCCAAATAGGCATTGGCATGCCGACAATGAACTAGAGTTGTTTCTAAATTTAGGCATAAGTCAACATCTTCTATTTTTATTTTTTTAATGGTGGGAGACACCGGAAGCGCCAATTGTTTATTCAGCTTAGAACAGAGAATTATAGTGTTCTGAGTTTGGATAGAGGAACGGGCAAGAATAGTTTTGCATGTTGAGCATAGTGATAGAAACAGAAGAGAGGAATAATTGATCACACAATCGTGGATTTCCTGTTATCTCATATATATAGACAGATTACATGGAAACAATCAAATACAAATCCTAACCATAATGGCCTGATTATATGCAAGATATCAAGCGCTAAGTATGGCTGGTGAAACCAAATATCATAGACATATTCGGTTGCCTAAATCCCCCGCAGTCGCAACGGGAGATTCTCGGACGCTGAGACTGGATCGAAAGTCCAAGAATAATGGTGATGGCAGGCCTTTGGTGAAGATGTCCGCGAATTGCCGTGAAGAAGGCACATGGAGAACGCGGATATGTCCAAGCGCCACACGACCTCGAACGAAGTGAAGGTCGATCTCTATGTGTTTGGTGCGTTGGTGCTGAACCGGATTCTTGGACATGTAGACGGCGCTGACGTTGTCACAAAAGACAACTATAACACTGGGAAGAGGTCGATGAAACTCGAGGAGGAGTTGGCGGAGCCAACTAGCTTCAGCAACAACATTGGCGACGGCCTGATGGTGAGAAAGTTACGCCACTTGGTGAAGTTGGACACCTTGAGATCGAGGGTGACGGGGATGAGACCCTTGATGTTCGGGATGGCGTTGGCTTGAGCCCAGAGGGAGGCTTGGGGGTGGAGGAGAGGGCCGACATCGGTCATGGCGGTGGCCGAGGGTGGGGAGGAGGGGCGGCGCGGAACCCTAGGGCGGCTGCGGAAGTGGATGGGAGCGGAAGATAATCGTTTGGCTGATACCATGATAGAAACATAAGAGAGGAATAATTGACCACACAATCGTGGGTTTCCTGTTATCTCATATATATATAGACAGATTACATGGAAACAATCAAATACAAATCCTGACCATAATGGCCTGATTATATGCAAGATATCAAGCGCTAAGTATGGCTGGTGAAAGCGAATATCATACACATATTCGGTTGCCTAACACATAGATCTGTGCAACTCCACTGATTTCCCAATAAATATGAAAGATGTTGGACCGAAGATGTTGCACCAGATTTTTGTATTGCAAAGTTTGTTGTCTAGTCTCCCAAGAACTTCATTTCCTATCGCCGAAGGAGCAAATTCACCACGAGCAAGACTCAAGCAATCTGAAGAAGGTTGGGGAAGGAAAAGAGAACTTCTGATTTTACAAGTCAGAATGACAAAAATATGATTATATATTATACCAATCAATATCAATAGATTCATGTAGATATTAATATTTTTTCTATATATTTGATCAACTTAATGCAAGATTTAACTTTTGACTAAAGTTATAAGGCTTATTCATTAGACGGATTCGAAATGATCAAAATTTTAGCCACCACTAAAATATACCGCCCCCTTCCCAAAATAGGATGCCATACTATTTTTTATCAAAGTCAAACCTGACAAAGTTTGACTAATTATATAAAAAATGATCATGCACAATATCGAATCAACTTTATAGAATCACCATGAAATATATTTTCATATTGCATATATTTAGTATGGTAAATATTAATTTTCTAGGTAATTAGTCAAACCTTATAAAATTTGACTTTGACCGAAACTAATAGCCATCATATTTTGCTTGAAGGAGGGAGTACCTTGAAAAGTTGAACCCCAACTCTTCAGTCTTCACACTTCTGAATCTGCACCACTTCCCCACTTTGAGCTGCGTATTCACCCACCCGCCGGAGCCGGATTCCATCGAACCAAACCCTAGGACCAGGTAGGAGTCGGTCGCCGGTCCGCACAGTTCGCCGTCGTCGCCATGCCCCGCCGCAGGCACTGCCAGAGCACCGCGCCCATCGACCTTGACGGCGAAGATGGTGAGCACACACCCCCCCCCCCCCCCCCCCCCCCTCCCTTTCCTCTCCCCGATTATAGAGGGTTGTTCTTCTGATTCCTGGGGATGTTTGGTGCCCTGCTTAGTGCGAAGATGGTCAATGGTGCCATTTGGCTGCTCCTTCCTCTGTAAGGGTTTAGATGGTTGCATATGTTTTGTCAATTGGTCTAGGCCTCTAGGGCCCCTTTGCATTAGTTCGGGGCGTGCCTGAAGGCAATGTTGGGATATGGCAGTTCATTTCCCAGTAGGATGCGATATTGCAAGGCTCAATTAATTCAGCTGGTGCTTGCGCAGGAAAATCGTCGCATGTTGAGGATGTTTTATGCATATTCTGCCTATACTTAAGGAGTATAAATGTTTCAGTTTTTTTCTACTAGTTAACATTGTTCACCAAGGTGCTAGGCGGCTGGCGGACCCAGCGCTTATTCAGTTCGGCGGTTGTACAGGCATAGGAGTTGATCAGTGCCTAGGTGCCGTCTAAGTTGGAAACCACCGTGCGTATAACACTCTAATTGAACCGTGTTTGTGATAGCACACAAGGTTGCATGTCATGTAAGCATTGAGAGCCTAAGCGGTCTCTTGACTGCTGACTTATGCCGTTTTCAGCATTGAGGATTTTAAAGTTTAATTAGTTATACTCAGGAAGCGGTGTGACTAGTTCTTCGCTAGTTGCGTTGAAAAAAATCAGGCCCTGCTGAAACTGTAGCGTCTAAACGTGAAATTGAAGGAGGTTTGCATAAATCTTTGCTCTTTGCTCATTCAAAGGTTTTAATTCGAGATGTCAATTAGAAAGGCTATCACATTAGCGCTTTCTTAGATTTGCTGGAACATTCACCGTGGTATAATTATCATTTTATCAGCGCATGTGTTTTGCTAGCAGGGAGGGACAGTCATTTCTGCTATATACTTAGTGTGTTATTTACAGGATTTGTGGCCTAGTGCATTACACTATCAAGTTATAGGATACTTCATGTCTCGTATAGTCATTTATTGGAAGTTGCAACTAAAATAGTACCTATGGGTTGAGGTAAGATGATTGGTTTGCAGTTTGTTGAACTTATACTCGGAATATGTTTTTTTAGCTTGGCAAACTGTTTGCATCCTGATCCTTGAGAATCCATATCCTATCATTTTTCCATGTACTCCTTATTTTCCAGTTATCATTTCCAGAATATCACATAATTTCTCTGGCAAGATTATGACATAATTATTTTTCCAGTACTTGTTTGAATAACCGTTGCCACTCCATCTTTATGTAACAGTCTTGTATTGTTGATAGTTTTCTTGTTTTAATTTTTTATTTCTTTGTATGTATGACCAGCTGAACAGAATTATGTTGTAGTGTGAATCTAAAAAAAAGAATAATGTTGTAGCCTGGATGAGTATTCAGAACATGATAAGGATTTATAATTGAAGGTTGTACAGATGATTGAACTCACCTTTTGAGCGAATTGAGAATGCCTAGGGAAAAGAGTAATTGCTTGTTTGAAACTGCAAAGGGTTTTTCCTTGATGCATCAACCAGAGTTCTGCCATTTTAATCCAAGGAAGAAAATACTTGACCCTATACAGGCGTGAACTATTAATCTATTTTACGCTCTCTGTAAATATGGCTGATGGTTGTTATTTGTGCTCAGTTCTTAGTCACGTGTCTTATTTTGATTTAACACAATATTAAATGGGATTTGTCCACCTGGTTTCCTAAGCCAAGATACCAAAGAATAGGACAGAAATGAACTTAAGATACATACAGTTTCGTTATAGTAGATCTAATTGTGATACTGATTGCTTATTCTGAAAGTTGGATCTTGTCACCATGCTTTAAGTGTGACTAATTATCACATTTTGTTACCAAGATATTTGTGTTTAATAGATCATGTCTAGGTATCTTGGGTTGTAATGTTGTTCCTATGATTCCTTCTGTAGAGTGCAAGAGCAAGCGTTCTCGAGCAAGTAGCAGGCCACCAGTGAAGGGCTCAAACCGTATTGCAAGTAGTAGGAGGGACAAGACAAACCAAGACAAGCTGGATACCTGTATATTTGATTTATACATGGAGTAAGTGCTGCCTATATCTTTCCTCCTCCACCACCACCAAGATTAATTAGTTGGTTGTCTTGGAGAAATTTATATTCTTATTTGCTGCTGCAAATTTCTGCATGTAGGGATCTTTGGAAGCACATAGATGAAGACAAGAAGAGTGCTTATGCATATTTGGATTCGTTATGGTTTAGCAGTTACATCAACGCAAGTGACGAAAAGAAATCAAAAATTCTTAAATGGACGAAGTCTCTGAAAATATTTTCAAGACAATATGTTTTTGTCCCCATTGTTTGTTGGTAGGTTAGTCTTATTTATACGTCATGCATGAACATATCTGATTGCCAAAGAGAGGTGAAATTCACTTTTTTGACTATAGGGGACACTGGAGCCTCCTTGTCTTATGCCACTTTGACGAGACAGACTGCTCAGATACTAAAAGAGGGCCACGCATGCTGCTGCTGGATTCACTTAATAGAACAGATCCGACAAGGTTGCAATCAGATATCAGAAGGTGTGATCCCTTTATCCCTTCCTTCCAAACTCCCAAGATAATTATAATACTGATCTGACTGATAATACATATGGTTCTCTATAGTAATGGTTAATTGGTTATGTGACTGGCCGTTGTTTGGTCAAGTAGATATTCAAATATTAGAAACAAGATGCTGTCAGAGGATAACAAAAATTTGCAGTATAGGCTTTCCGCAAATCCAACTTTACTACATCACATCACAAACCATCTGACTTTGATGAACATAGTTAGTTTTTGGTTCAGGCATTTAGGGGTCCTTGCAATTTAGCCGGGAAGTGTTATTCTATGTTCGTAGAAATGAATGATTATAATTATACATATCTATGCTTGTGATGAATGAGTGTACTTGTATATATACCACATTCCTCCCCATGGTATATATAGCCAAGAGCCCTGGAATCCAATGTTCTTTTAGCTTCTCTTTGCTGGCATACCAGATTCATTCGAGGTATTTATGAAATCGAAGAGCGGGAAGAAAGCGAGCACTTTATAAACAGAATCCGTCTTGAGCTTCCTAAGGTATGATGTTTTTTTTTTTTTTGAAATTCCCTAAGGTATGATGTTTGATATTGAGTGTACTTGTATCCCCTTTATAATTTTTCTGAATCTGGAGTTTCTTACATTCTACGTAACCAACTGTGCAGGTGCCACAGCAAAATGGGGAGGAATGTGGTATATATGTTCTTTACTTCATCTACTGTTTTCTTCAAAGCGGAAAATTGGCAGAAGTTCTTCAAAACAAAAAACTGGAAGAAGATTTTGGCCATCTGGTGTGTCGTACTGTCATGCATTTCCATCTTCGTACCACTTGTTTTTTCTACCTAACAAATGTTTTGCTAATTTGTTTGATCTCTATGAATAGTTTCCTGATGGCTCGTTTGATCCAGAGGAACTTGAGAACTTCCGCAAGGACGTTCATTCATTCCAAGAGTATGTTTTTCATGTGGTTTGTCCTTATTCCATGTATGTTAAATGTAGTGATCTTACTGTATTGTTTTGTATGGTTCTGTAGGAAAAGGGGTACCGCAGTTGAAGATCAGGGTTGATTGTAACATTGCGGTGCATATATGTAATTAATTACTATAAGACAATGGAAAGTCTCATCTTCGCTGAATCGCTGGTGGTGAATTCTGAGGAAGTTTTAAGGTTGTGGAGAAGCTGGTGATAATATAGCCGCTTATGCAGCCTAGAGAAGGTTGGCTAATTGTCCGAACATGGAGCTTCATGACAGCTAGCATCTAATTATGCGTACGGTAGCTGGAGATGTTTCCTTTTTTAGCAGTTTAGCAGGTGTTATACAATCTGTAGTAGTACTGGATTTTAAGGTGTTGTATGCCCATCTTTTGCACAACACCATCTGGGTTATCTAAGATGCACTGTTATGGTTTCAGTAGTCTATTTTCGAATGTTATCAAGCGTCTCAAGGTAGCAGCATGCTGTGACATGTTTATCATCACGGCCCCTTTTTTCATCATTTCATGTCATGCCACAGAAATTCACTCGCTGTCATACTACAACAGAAATTAATGAGATGGTAAACCACCGTGTCCGTCAGTCACAATGGGTTTCAGAAACCTGGTGCCAATGATCTCAACTATGTACAACAGTTCTTCAAATGCTCATCCCCATCTCTTATGAAGTACAAGTACGAAGATGCAAACAGCCTGCAGCTCAGAAACTTGACATGACCAAAATTAATCCTGTGATTTGCTTATGATATTATTGTTTTGCGAAAAAGTAATCATCAAGAGAAAGTATAAAGAACACCAAAAGTAATTAAAAAATTAAAATAGCGTTCTCCAAATGTTCAGCTCCATCTACTATGAAGTACCAAGATGCAAACAGACGGAATCGTAGACACTTTAGATCACCAAAATTAATCTTGTGATATGCTTATAGACTCCGGATGAACCTTATCTGAAGAAGATACTTATATAGTTTAATTCCACTCGCTACTCGATGAACCTTGTCTGAAGGAGATGCTTAGCTTCTCTGAACAAAATTGAGACCACCACAAATCGGTACTCCTCAGATTGAGCTTTTCACCAGCTCCCCTGTTTACACGACGCACCCATGCATCCCTCAATTGGAGTACAACGAGATGCAGCACAAGTGGTGAGCTCGGCTACAGTTCAGAGGCATTGCCTAAAAACACAAAGCAACCGTTGCAGGTTTGAATGATGACGTGGTTAACTCAACAACTCCAATAATCAGGAGGAGTAACTGAGATTACAAACTCAAGTTCAACAACAGAAAAAGGAAGATACAACTTTGATGCCCTGAATTCAGAAAGACAAACAACACAAATTCTGAAGCTCAGGAATACAACTCGATCGCCAAAAAAATTCAATAATCAAAACTAACTGGGATTACAAACTCAGCAAGTAAATACGGAATTTACAACTTGGATCCCGTGATCAGAATCCAGAAACAATTCGATGAATGCTACTATGCATGGATGAATCAAACATTGTCATATTACAATTATTATTTTCTGAAACTAGTTACATTGCCATATTACAATCACTAGCTGCAAACTAAGTTGGATGCGCACGAAACGAGCACCTAGTGTGCGGGCACAGGCATCATGCCACGGACTAAGTTGGAGCCGAAGAAGATTGGCATGGGAAGCATGCTCGGCTCCGGCGAGGCGAAGAAGCTCGATCCGGAGAACACGGGATCCATGCACGGCACCGTCGGAACCTGCTCGGCAGTCCGGCTTTGGGCGTCGGCCAGTGCGGAGCGAGCCTTCTTCTGCGTGTCCCAGCGATCGGTGGAGGATGCGCGGCTGGGCGGCCGCTTGCTGCTGTCCCACTTGTCGCTGCTTCCCCGGCTCCACGACGATGACGACGACGTGCGGCTGCTTCTCTGGCTCGACGACGATGACGACGACGCGCTGCTGCTGCTGATGATGATGATGATCTTCTTGTTTATGTCCCAGCGCTCGCCGGAGGATGCACGCCCTGGACTCGAGCTGCCGCACGACGATGCCGGGCTTCTTGGTTTCTTGTGCGCGTCCCACCTTTCGACAGAGTCAGCACGGCCTGGCTTGGGCTTGGAGGCGAACGAAGACGGCAGGATGATGAGGCACGGGGCGACGGTGCTCCTCGGCGGGGTCGGGAACAGACCCGGGAGAAGTGCCGCGGCAGCCTTGGCCATTGCTCGCTCGACGGACGCCATGGAGGATCTTCTTGATTCACAAGCGCCGAGGGAAGAGTGAGATGCACGCTTTGCCGTGGAACGGGCTGATGGATGATCTAGTGGGATGTGAGAGGATGAATTGGGTGCGTATATATAATGATGGTGGCCACTCCTCAGAGATGGCCGGGGACCGACCTTGCCTCGGACTCGGAGAGTGCTCGCCTACGAGACCGATCAAGCAAGCGCCAAACCGCCAAATTCAGGCCGCGTTCAACTGACGCTGCTCAGAAGAGTTTCGGATTCCGACGGTGAAGAGCATCTCCAAGTCCGACTGCAGCTAGGAACGCAACAACTTGGTCGGTGCGAGCGACCCGGTGGGGTCTCTGTTGGCATCGGCGGCGTTGTTGCTTCTCCCAGCCACGCTCCGCTCACGCTCACACTATGCGGCGTTTTCATTTCCTCCTCCGCTCACGCTCCCACTGCTCCCGGACGGTGAAGGCCTGGTATGCAACTAGAACGAAACCTTATTCGATCCTGAGAAGCTCATTATTCTACTGCACGAGGTGCGTGCTCTGAGCTCGTAGCTGATGTGTTACCAAACTTATGATGCGTGGTTTGATTGACCTAAAGAAAAACAAAATAGGCTCTAGGATCAAACAACAGATGATGAATATGGAACAAAGTAATAGTCTGGTGGAACAATTTCTTCAATCTTGAAACCTAAAAATTGTTGAAGTCAGATGCACAAAGGTTGATGAAAGGATGCACATCTTTTCAGTGATGTTGAGTACCTATGGCATACCTCCCGATAAATTCAGTATAAACAAGAGAGAAGACTAGTAGTCCATTCCGTGTACATACATTACTAAGTATATGAAAGCTGAACAAAACGGCGCTCTCTCCGCGCTCCACTTTACCTCCGCGCTCCACTTTACTGTAGATTACTGTTCAATTCTACAGTGTTCAACAGTGCCGGGGTGGGCCCCACATGTCATCCTCACGCAGCGAGGTATTTTTGCAAAAAGCGACAAGCGGGCCAAAAAATCGCAGCACGACCCTGACATTTTACGAAGCGAGGGACCTATGCGTAATTTCCTAAAAGTCCAGGGACCACGCTGAAAAACGACACGAGCAGATCCCCCCCTCCCTCCTCTCTCGCGAGCGAGCCGAGCTCGCCGGCGGCGCCGCCCTGCCGTTCCGCCGCTTCCGTGCTCCCCGTCCAGATCCACGTGAACGTGCGCCTCCGCCGTCGCCTCCCCTCCATCCTCGAGGAGCGCTGCTTGCTGGGACGTCGTGTCGGCGTCGGAATCGTCGGCGCCGTGCCGCGCGTCGGCGGCTGCGTCCGCACGCCATAGCGGCCGCTCCGGCGACCTTCAGGCGGTGGCGCCGCCAGTTCTGGGTTGCCCGCGTCGCGGCGCGTCCACTGTGTGCACCCGCGCATCCTGCCTCGCACTGCTTCGCCGCCGCCGTCCGCATCGCCGCGGCGGCAGCTCCGCCGCAGCTCCGCCCACCCGTGACGTCGTCGTGACGTCAACTTGGGCCTGGGCTGGGTAACGGGCCGCCTACTGGGCCGGCCTGCTTGCTGCCCAGCTCGCCGGGCCCTCTTTTTTTTTCCCTTCCTGTTTTGTTTTTCTATTTTCCAAAACTTCCAAAACTTTTAAAATACAACTTCAAAAAATTGCAAACTAATTTCTAACAATTTGTAAAAACTAAAATAACCATTGCAGATTCTTTGGGGCCTTTTCTAAATTACTACAACTCTTGCAAATTTGAAACAATACTCGATTCAATCCAACTTCAAAAAAAATACAACAATAACATAACCATTTCCACTAATCATATTAAAGCAAAAAACCAAAAATAGAAACATTTCCACGAATGAACATCCACAAAATAATAGAAATTACCAATATGACTACAAGAAAACAAAAAAAATTACGTTAGCAAAAGAAAAGTTTAAATCTTTTGAACTACTGTATATTTGGATAAATTGATGGGAAACACACAAACATGCTAAAGCATTTAAACCCCAATTTCAAATTCCCGTTCCCAAAATTTAATTGCAACCATATTGAAACATACTAATTCAAATTCCAAATCCAGTACTTCAGAATTTTGAAAACCTTCCGCATCAAATCATTTTACAAACGTGACAATAACCCAGTAACTTTCCAAGTTGAACAACTTTCCACATCTGAACACTTCGAAAAAACGTAAATTTCTCCTATATTCCAGCAATTTCCAAATATAAACAAATTTCCAACTTCGAATTACAACCATATTGCACCATTTAAGTCCAAATTCCAACCGCAGGAAAAATATAAAAGATATATCAAAAGAACTAAAAAAAAAATTCTGAAAAAAAAAACATGGTTGCATAACTCAAACTGACCAATATTTGCATAGTTTTTTAAAAAAATAAAACTACACATCACCATTCCAACTACAAAAACAAATGTACATGTTTTGTCAAATTAAAACTACTTTCAAACATGAACATTTTGTAAGCACTACATCAATTTAAATTTGAATAACTTCCCCCTACCATATGAACATGAACACGAAAAATAAACGCTGCCTATTTGTGGCATACGATCAAGTTTCAGATTTAATTATTTCAAACCAAAATAACTTTCATATCTGAGTACTCAACAAACAGTTGAAAAAAAAATGCAGACATGAATATCTTTGCAATTTCAATTAATTTTAAAATTCGAATAACTTACCGCTATAAACTTAATTTTACAACTCAGAACAACAAAAATATCTAAACAGCTCTCGAATGCGGATATTCACATATTTGAATTTTTTATAACACCATATTTCTTCTTCTAACGACGCAGGCGCGGCATATGCCGCACTAAACAATGGTGCCTGATGTAGACCTACGATTGCTCAAAAAAATGCTTGATTAAATGAACATTTAGAGAAAACGAAAATTCATTTACTCCAAATATGGACTGATTTTAAGTTGAATTTACTAAATAGCCATACAATGTACTTCCTCTCATTAAAGAGTTACATTAAATATTTAAAACAGAACACAGACATACCACACCAATTCGAATAGATTAATATTTACAAATAACATAACTGAACTCTCTCCAATTTAGACATAACCATGCTATAGTGGACCTTCATATGATCTCATGTTCCATCACTACCCTAGCCGGACTCTGGTTGAACAAAGGTGCGCGCATAGTGAATTAGTTAGCCCCTTAAGAATTATTCCATGTATAATTACATACAAACCACTTATGCAAGAGATTTTTTTTTTTGAATACCCAAATTTTCTCACCATTTAGACACAATTCAAATGCATTTCTCCTAATCTCAATTAAATTTTGGCGCTGAAATGCGAACATGTAATTTCGAATACTCAAATTTTGTCACCATTCTTCGAATACTCAAATTTTGTCACCATTTTGAGGCAACTCAGATGCATTTCCTCTAATTTCAATTAAATATTGACGCCAAAATACAACCATGCTCGAACATTTTAAACTACCAAATATTTGAATATTGCACAAAATATTAAAAAAATGTCCACACAAAATGCTGCCTACTCATACCAAATTTAAAAAAAAATCCAAATTCCAATTTGGTCTACATTTGGGCAAATCAACATTCAATAAAATATATCGAAAATGCTAAAAGGAAAACACTATGCACATATAGCAAAATACAAAAAAAAATCCGCATTATAATTTGCCCAATATTTCGACACCATGCAGCCAAACTTCCCCTAAATTATGAATGAAATTCAAAAGAATATTTCTAATTCCAATTAAACAACGACGCCAACATACAAATATGTTTGAACATTTCACACCACCAAACATTAAAATATTCCACACAACATATAAAAAATGCCCACACAAAAAATACTAACTATTCGTAACAAAAATAGAAACATGTTTGCATATTCCAAATTAGCAAACATTTGGCCGAATGAAAAAAAAATGCACATAAAAATTTCACCAAGCGTGGCGTGACGCCACGCAAAATTTAACTAGTTGGATATTACGACATGCTTCTTTTATCATTTTGAATCTGCTTGTATGTGTCATAAAGAAATCACTGAAAAAGCTATCAAAATCACTAGGGCTAAATGTTTGAAATTTAGTACTGTTTGTTTAAACAATGGAACAGTGGCATGTGTTGAAAAATAAATACTCCCTCCGTCCTAGTTCCCAGGGCATAATCCCAAAAATCATTTGTCCCATAACTTACTCACCTCCTAGGCACAATTGTATTTAATTCCATCTCAATTAGTGGCTAGTTGCCTCCCACCAATGCATGCAAGAGTTTAGCCCCAATCAATTATCATCTTGGGCCAAGATATTCAAAAAAATTATGCCTTGGGTACTTGGACGGAGGGAGTAATAAAATCCTTATGCATTCATTATGGTTAAAGCTGTTGAGATGTGTCAAATTGATTCGTTGTTTTTATGCATGATCATATTATGTATCAAATTATTTCATAGCATAGTATGTATCAAATTACTTCGCTGAACAAAATTTCCAGAGCCACGCGGTTACGAAGATCACTCGCCCAATACCAAAATTCTCCGCAAACCCGATAGTCTAGAGCAAGTGCAGTACATTTAATTTGTATGGCTCCGCAAACCCGATAGTCTAGAGCAAGTGCAGTACATTTAATTTGTATGGCGTTGCTCCGGCTGTGTACGGCGTTGCTCCGGCTGTGGATGCTTCCGGCTAGGGTGCGTCGCGCATACTTCTGGCTGCGGTACGGTGATAGAGGTCTCCATTTCTGGACCGGCTTTCGTTGCTGACACTGCTTTCTTTCTTTAAACAAGTCAAAAGATTTTATCATTTTATTGATAAAGGAGAAGAGAGTTGGTCAGCATATAAGAAAAACAAAGACTACGCCCTACATGTCAGCCCACGGCTCTCCAAAGGAGACGATGACTCTTCCTCCCAAGCGGGCAAAGACTACACCCTACACCTCGACCCAAAGGAAATGATCTTCCGGAGCCGCCGCTCCGACGTCCACGTCGGCCCCAAGGCCGCGCATCCACCTAGCCGGAGATAAAGTAATAAGACATGAACAGCCAACACCAGCACAACCGACGTAGGAGGTGAAGGGGCTCACAAACAATGCCTCCTAAAAGGGAAGCAACGTCCGAGAATGACCATCGCCGACCTTGACTAAGGTTAGTGTAGGGTTTTCACCGAGACCTCGATAAACCCGAAGTCGCATCAAAGGTCGCTGGAGGATGCAATGGCACTTGTCGTCGGCGATCACCACCAACATATTTCCACGGGAGATACTTCTTTTATTTGACCATATATATTCATTTTACTCATGTTTGATTTGAATCATTGTTGGCATTTGAGACCATATTTTATTTATTAGTTTACTGAATTTGTACTATTATTGTTATACTTATATGTGATGTTGAAACATTAATTAGTCGAAAAGCTCACTGATCTGCTATTCATCAACAAAAAAAAACCTTATTAGTGGTCACATCTCCCAGCTTCCAGCATTCAAATAGCTCTCCTAGGAACTTGACTAGGAATTCAACAACTTTGAAGGTCGAAACCCGACCCTCGCGCCGCACCCCCAGGCGGCGCCAGGGAACCGCATCGCGCCGCCGGAGACCCCGCCCCGTCCTGCGCCCCTCCGCCGCTGCCGTCGCCGGATTCGTCCGCGGCGGTGGCGGCGCTCCTCGCAGCCAAAAATGGTGGGCGGGGGTGGGCTTCGCGTGAAGGTGGCGAACCGGCCCGTGGGGGCGGCGGCGGTCGGGGATGGGATGCCGAGCCGGCGGGCTCGGGCGAGGATGGTGGCCGGCGGGGCCTTCCGGCGGAGGTGAGGGCGGGGGGCGCCATCGATGCCGAGGGCGCCGCCCGTGCGGGGCGCTCGCGCTCAAGTCTGGGCCTTGTCGGGCTCCATCTGGGCCTGGCGGGCCCGACAGGAGGCGGGCAGGGCGTGCGCGGCGCTGGGCTGCGCCGTCGGGGAGCGCTGAGCTCCTGGAGGTGGCAGAGGGGCTCGGCAGGAGGGCGTGGTGCAGGAGCTCATTTCGGCAGGCGGCCTTGGCGGGCGGAGGTGGAGGTGGTGCTGGCGCGGGAGGTGGCCTCTGCCGCCGTGCACCGGCGCCCGGGTGCGAGGAAGCCGGGGCGGCGGCCCCGGACCGAAGGCTGCAGCGGTGGCGGTGGCGGACGTCACCGAGGCAGGGGGAGCCACGGCTGGTGGGCTAGTCGGTCTCGTGGTGAGCGGGTGCAGAACGTCGAGCGAAAGCTCTGCTCCGGCTGTCGTCGGGCAGGCGGCAACGACGCCTTATGGCGTCGTTTCTCTTCTTGAAGATGCCATCGAGACGTGGTGCTCGCCTTTCACCCGGACCACTCCGGGGGAAACCCTAGATCTTCCGGGATCGGGCGATGATGGCGCTCTGTGTCATGCTCCCCCTTGGGGGCATCGTTCTTGGAGTGGTGACCGGCTGGAGGGACATGTGGTTGCGGAAGGTGGTGTCGAGGCTGGTGTGGCGGCAGCATCTGTGGCTGTCTTTTAGGCCGGGGCGGCGGCCCCGGAGGTTGGTACGATGTCCGTGGTCTGCGAGCAGTTCTCCCTGGGCAGCTCGGGCTGCGGGTGGCTGGTTCGTGCGGCGTCGTGGCTCGGTTGCGAGCGGTGCTATGTCGGGACGGCGGTCCCGGAAGGGGGTGCTGGCGGCGAGGCTGTCGGGGCTGCTGGGGCAGCGGCAGCAGCGGTTGCCTTTTAGGCCGGGGCGGCGGCCCCGGATGCTGGTACGACGGCCGTGGTCTGCGAGCGGCTTACCTGGTGCAGCTTGGGCTGTGGGTGGCCGAGTCGTGCGGCGTTGTGGCCCGGGTGTGGGCGGTGGCATGTCGGGGCGGCGGCCCCGGAAGGTGGTCCAGGTGGTTTCTGCATCATCGAGGGCGTTCCTCCTTGTGTCGTGTGGGCGACAAGGCTGCTCTCGGTGCTGTTCGTCGTCGAGGCTCCCCGGTAGTGGCCGCTTTCATCTACGATGGAGTGTCCCGTACCTGCTCCTCCCATAGCAGTTGCGGTTTCTTCTCTCCGGCAAGGGTGGTTTGCTGGCCGGCTGGCCGTGGAGTGGGTGTTGTGTGGGCTCTGCCCCGTGGTGTTCGCTGTTGTTGACGTTTGTTGTATGGTTTTCGCCCGGTTTCTTCCACTAATAAACCGGGCACCTTGTGCTTAATTAATATATGGGGCAATTTGCCCCCACAGTTAAAAAAAAAAAAAAAAAAAACTCTCCACAAAAAGGAAAAAAAAAAGGCGAGCAAGAAAGCACCGCCCACTTCGCTCCCCACTCCCCAAGCTCGAGCTCGCCGTCGCCAATCTATCCCGCCGAATCCATTAATCAACCCCTAGGAATAGCTCCCCACTCTCGAGAGCCCGCCGCCATGCCTCGCCGCCGCAGCAGCCGCAGCCGCAGCCAGGTGTTCGTCGACCTCGACAGCGACGACGATGAGGGTGAGCGCCCCTCAGTCTCCACCCTTTTCTGTATTCGAGCGATTATGCCTTTCCTTGTGATTCTTGGTCTGCTCGTTCCCGTGGTGCGTATCCGTGGTGATTATTTGTTGGTTTCTCGGTAGCCCTGATGGTCAATGCTGCGCTGGTGGCGCCATTGGGTGGCAGACCATAGGGGAATACTCGTGGTTGTTCAGTTTGGGACTTTGGGTTAGGCTGCTGCTCGATCCCTGATTAATTTCGTGATAATGGAGAAGCTTTCTGGGTTCATTGGTGCCTGGAAACTTATTTTATTAGTTATATAAGTTCGTCCTGGTCCTGGTGAAGCTCGCCTACATGATTGCTTCCTGTTAGCTTCTTGGTAATGGCTTTCAGGATCACCCCTGCCTCAGAAATCTTGATGCCTGTACATGTAATGTGATTAAGAATATTTATTGGTCTATATCTTTAAAGATTAGTATACGGATCTAAGTGAAGTCTAGTCAAGCAGGCTTCATATGCATATGTATCAGATTTTTAAATAGATCTGTGTTCTCAATGCACCATTTCGGTAGCTTCTTGTTTCATACGTGATTTGAAGGTTGTCTTGAAAGATGGTAACCTGCTCTTCGAGGTGAATGATCTCATGATTAGCTCCGTAGGTGTTTTGGCTTTTAATTTTTCTTGTTATTATGGTTTGTTCTGCCTAAGCTGGCCACGCTTTGACAATCTATCTGTCATTTTGTTTTTTCCCATCGTGAGCCAATTTGTTCTGAGACCAAAGCTGGCCAAATGTGAAGGCTGTGTGAAGCGAAAAATGTAGAGGCCGGGAGGATCCTCTCCTCCTTTATGTAATTTTCTCGGGTTCATTTCTATATGAGTTATGTTGAGCGACATATTTCTTGACTTAATTTTATTATCTGGTGCTTGCATAGGTAGCAATTTAGTTGGAAAATCATAACCTAGTGTGTCAACTGTGGATTTCTTAGCTGGTGCGCTGTCACTTACATTGGAGGCTGTAACAGAAAATATTGCTCCTGCAATTTTATTAAGTGGACTAGATTGTTTGTTTTGCTTGGTGTACTAGGAATATTCACGTGTAGCTAGAAGGTAGAACATTTCACTGTTCGTTGGTTTCTCATTGCTCATTTTCAGATTAATTTGTAAATCATAGCATAGCTTACAGTATGCTTATGCAACATAGATTATTATCTCTTTAGATGAATAGAAATTTTGCTCACCATCATGAACCATAATCTTGCGCCTTTCTCTTTGAGAAGAGCACAACTTCTCTCTTTTCTTATGCTCGGTTAATGTGGGTACTGATTGTTAATTATGCCAGATGCTTAGTTCTGAATCTTATTTTATTTTAGCTCACCTCTAAAGGTAATTTTGAAGACTAGTAGCCATGTACGTGCAACGCACGTCTCAGAAATATAAATATCATTCGTAAACCAGAGCAATAAATTTTATATTTAAACCGTGTAAAAATGTGCGGACAATATAGTCCACACACGTTGCATCCTCCACAAAGTATAGTTATTATTTGTATAGATATTATAATTTAACACTTTGCTCGTCGGCGTCCTGTGCATGGTCCTCCTGCTCGTGGGTGAGACGGGTGGCATGAAACTTAGATGGGAGGCTGGGAGCGGACCTCCTGCTCGTCGGCGTCGTGTGCTTGGTCCTCTTGCTCACCGTCGTCTTGGTCGTGGGCGGGACGGGCGGTTGGATCGTCAATCAAGCGGACAGTTTTTTATTTCCTGCGTGCATATATGGCAGGCGTGATGTAAGGGAATCAATCATGCGGACAGTTTTTTTTCTTGTGTGCATATATGGCAGGCGTGGTGTGAGGGAATTGAAAAGAGGTGGGGAGAACAAATGCGTGTGGGCCGTTTGATCAGTTTGCACGGACGGTTGAGATTTAATTTTCCTACCAAGTTTGCTTGTTTATTAGTAGTGGAGATGAAGTCCTAAACTGAGTATCAAAATAATAAGAGGGAAATGGACTTTAAATGTAACTTGTTTGCTGGTTGTGGATTTATGTGGGACATGCAAAGCATATAATGATGTAAGAAAAATTTCTGGGTACACTTTTAGCATGAAGAACTAAGAACCACAAAATCGCAGTGACATGATATTTGTGTCTAATATGTATCTATCTGTATCTTATTTATATGTAATTTCTATTTCTGCATTGTAGAGTGCAAAAGCAAGCGCCCTCAAACAACCAGAAGCGAAACCGTGAAGACATCTGGGAGCTCCAAAAAAGTATTACCCTCCTGTGGTAATGACCTTCTCCCAAAAAGAAGTTCAAAGCGTATTGCAAATAGCAGGAGGGACAAAACAAACAAAGACAAGTTGGATACCGATATTTTTGAATCGTACATGGAGTATGTCCTGCTTTTGTCTTACTTTATTTTTCTTCTTTCAACACTAGATTTTCTTATTTGCTGCTATAACTTTCTGCATAGGCATCTTTGGAAGCGAATAGATGAAGATAAGAAGAGTGCATATGCGTACTTTGATTCGCTATGGTTTAACATGTACAACAGCGGGAATAATATAGCAAATGTCCTTAAGTGGATAAAGGCTAAGAAGATATTCTCAAGACAGTATGTGTTTGTCCCTATTGTTTGTTGGTAGGTTAATTACTCTTGTTATTACTTTGCGAAATGACCTGTTTGCTTGTCTAATATAGTATCATATTTGCACTTTCTTCACCATAGGGGACACTGGAACCTCCTTGTCTTATGCAATTTCGGTGAGACGAACTACTCGGATACTAAGAAAAAACCGCGTATGCTTCTGCTGGATTCACTCAGAACAACAAATCCAATATATTTGCGATCAGCTATCAGAAGGTCTGATTTCCTTTATCTCTTTTATAGGCCTCCAAAATTATCATTTAAGCGGTCTGTTTGCAGCCATGGTTTACACTTCCCATAGTGCATATCGGCAACCTTGTTTTATGCATAGTGTTACGTTTAGTTTCGTAGTCTTATTTTATTTACTTCATCGGTATTACCAGATTGATTATTGATATTTTAAAAACTGAAGAGCGGCAAGACATCGAGCAGTTCATAAAAGAAGTCCATCTTGAGTTTCCGAAGGTATGTTAAATTGTAATTAACATCTCGAATTCATTTTTTATGTCGAGCATTGCTTCTGATTCCAATTTATCTCTGGCACATTGGTACCCAAACATCTTTGCAGGTGCCACAGCAAACAGCAGATGATTGTGGCATATATGTTCTTTTCTTTATCTACTGTTTTCTTCAAAACGGAAAATTGGGAGAAGATTTCAGCCAGCTGGTGCATCACACATTTCAACCTTTATATAATTTCCTACATGTACCTTGTTTTTTTACTAATTTTTTGTTGTGTGTATAATTTAGCCTAAGGACGTCATGTTCAATTCAGAGGAACTGGAAAATTTTCAGAAGGACATTGACTCATTCCGAGCGTATGTTTTTCGCACTATCTTTATTTTCTGCACATTCAGTTGTGATGTTGTTGCGCTTTTATGTGTCTGCAGGAATAGAAATACATTACCATCCTGCAAGCCCTCCTGTGGTGATGACCACCTCCCAATAAGTTCTAAGCGCATTGCAAACAGCAGGAGGGACAGAACAAACAAAGACAAGTTCGATACTGATATTTTTGAATCGTACATGGAGTATGTCCTGCTTTTGCCTTTATTTTCTTCTTTTTTCAAGACCAGGTTTTCTTATTTGCTGCTATAACTTTGTGCATAGGGTTCTTTGGAAGCGAATAGGTGAAGATAAGAAGAGTGCATATGCATACTTTGATTCGCTATGGTTTAACATGTATGACAGTGGGAATAATGTAGCAAACGTCCTTAAGTGGATAAAGGCTAAGAAGATATTCTCAAGACAATATGTTTTTGTCCCTATTGTCTGTTGGTAGGTATCTCGGTAATACTTTGTGCAGTGACCTGTTTTGCTTGTCTAATATAGTATCATATTTGCACTTTCTTCATCATAGTGGACACTGGAACCTCCTTGTTTTATGCAATTTCGGTGAGACAAACTACTCGGATACTAAGGAAAAACCACATATGTTTCTGCTGGATTCACTCAAAACAACAGATCTGGTAAATTTGCAATCAACCATCAAAAGGTTAGTTTCATTTATATATCTTCTTTTAGGCCTCTAAATAACCCTAGCATCTAAGTTTTTGCGGACATGATTTACACTCCCATAACACATAGTTGGCAACCTTGTGTTATGCTTAGAATATCATGGTGTAATTTTGTTTTCTTCACCTATAATACCAGATTGATTGTTGATATTTTAAAATCTGAAGAGCGGGACGACATCGAGCAGTTCATAAACGAAGTCCATCTTGAATTTCCTGAGGTATGTTATTTAACATCTCGAAGTCATTTTTCAAGCCTGCATCATTGCTTCTGATTTCAATTTTTCCATGGCACATTGGTACTTAAAAAACTTTGCAGGTGCCACAGCAAACTGGGGATGAAAGTGGATTATATGTTCTTTTCTTTATCTACTGTTTCCTTCAAAACGAAAAGTTGGGAGAAGATTTCATCCAGCTGGTGTGTCACACATTTCACTGAGAAATGACAAAGTTGATCCTTTTCGAAAAGTTCAGCCAAAAATAGCCCACCTCCCAAAGTTTACCCAAATTTGTCAATTCTAAACACAATTCAAGCTTTATATACTTTCCTACCTGTACATGTTTCCCTTACTAATTTTTCTCTCGTCTGTATGATTAGTCTAAGGACGTCATGTTCAATTCAGAGGAACTAGAGAAATTCCAGAAGGAGATTGATTCATTTCGAACGTACGTCTCTCGTGTTATCTTTGTTTCTGTACGTTCAGTTGTGATGTTGCCCTTTTATGCCTCTGCAGGAATATAAATACTGAAGTTGCAGATTAGGGCGGGTGGCAAGAATGAACCAAGTACTGCATTATCGTCTTGTTATTGGGTAATTGAAGATTGGTACAGTATTCATTAGTTACAATCAGACCATTTTGACAATTTCGTATGCTCTGCCCTCTTTTGGTAATTATGAAGTTTCCTTGTTACTTACCTAGGTATCTATGTTCAAATCTCCGAGTTACATTATCTCTGGTAACAACAAATCCTGAGGAAGATTGAAGACTGCCGAGAAACTGTTGGTTCCACAGTTCACGAGCTTGGATTGCTACCCTGCTCTCCAGGGATCTGCCGTCTACCCATTTATCGAGATTTGAGCTGATGGGTTCTTAGGTACTAGCATGGATGGTGGCTAAATCTTGATTATGTTGTTTGATCTGGCCATATGACTGAATGTATCCGAGAGACCTTAATTAGTTTTGTTGAACATCTGAATCAACTGAGGACTCTAAACATTCGGTGATAAGACACTCTGTGTTGCATGTCAGACAGGCTTCGTTGATTCAGAATTAACTGCACATACCGCGTAAGTGCATCTGTGGACTCATTTAGAAATGGAATCACTTCAGCTCAATTCTACGAACAGAGCCTGCATTATCTTTGTATCGTCCTGGACTCGGCACGTAACCTTCGGTCACATGCTACCTGACAAAGATTGTTGAAGTATGCAGATAGTATATACTCCTCGTTCCACAATATAAGATGTTTTAAATGTTACACATGTTGTCTACATTCGTATCAAAGAATGACTTGTATAGTAAAACGTGTCTAGATATAATATAGTAAAACGTGTCTAGATATATATGTACATGTGAATGTGAAAAAAGGCTAAAACATTTTACATTGTGGAACGGAGGGAGTACGTGTATAAATCTCCCATGACTCGGTTCGCCGTTCTACCCAATGCCACAAGGACCTGCAATAACTTTGAGTGATCCTTGAGATGTAAACTTTAAATTGATGCTGATGCTTTGCAATAAATTGCGTTGGCTGTGTGCATCGCAGAGGCTGGGGATCCGCGCCCTATTTTCTATTTTTTTTAAACAAGGACGTGAGTTCACGCAAACAGTTGCGCGCACTCTGTATCATCTAAATTAAGCACCTAGAGAATGGGGCAGAGGCCCAGTGGCATGTAGCAGTGGCTAAATCTGGCAACCAGAGTTTGAATCCCGTCGGAGTGAATTTCTGGAATTCTCACAAAGGAAAAATTAAGCCACCAAGGGCTAGTCGGTTACATTTAAAAAAATTAAGCACCTAAAGTCCACTTTTCATCCCTGAACTCTCCATGAAGTTTATTTTTCATTCTAAAAACTTCTGTTGGTCCAAAGCAAACCTTAAATTCGTGAAAATGGTCACATAATGTCTGACGCAAGGAAAATGGTGACATGTACTCCCGCATCGCTTCAACGTCTTGAAGCTAACCGGCTAGTTGTGCCACTCGGCTTAAATAAACGAGCACATCGGCATGAATCGATCGCGAGACCCTCCGGCGAGTGCATCGGTCACGGGATGCCGCTTACGAATGAGATGATAGCACCAGTCCACGCGAGTAGTAGTCTCAAGGCAAGACATAGCTTCAAAAAATTGTTGGGCGGGCTAGCCTACAAGCACACAACTTTCCTGCAGAAAACATTAATGTTGGGGATATCGTTTATTGGGAACTTATCGATCGACCCAATATAAGGGGTAAATCGGCCGGTTTGTCGGCATATCGGCCGATTTATTTAATCGGTCAGACACCAGTTAGCGATAAATTGGCCGGTTTATCAGAATATCGACCAATATCTTGAACAGTGGAAAAAATATGAGCCTTACCAAGCCAGCCCAGGAAAGAAAAATAACTAGGCGCTAAATCTTGGGTGGTCATGGCCCAAGTTTGCGAAACGAAGATCCGCCCCGTCCGAAGGTATAGACGGGTTGGGGATGCGGGTGAGTTCGATCGGTGTACGGGTCAGACAAGCTCGAGAGCCGGGAAAAGAGTAGGACTACGCGGACTAGCCGGATGACATCACAGTGGGGCGCTGCGGTTCTCAAGAGGTTTGGTGATCTAGAATGTGAGTGGAGAGTTTGACTCGGTGGAATAGGTGATCAAAGGTTCCAATTCAGTCCGGTTTACCTTTTTTTGGGCTACATATTTCCCATGCAAGTTTGTGCCGACTATGTCATATGAAATTTTTGAAAGTACATTTTAAACCAATCAAAAGTTTTAGCAGAAAAATTGAACTTCCCTGAAAAGTTTGGAGTGAAAAGTAGACTTTTTTTCCAAAAAATGAAAAAGCACGTGGCGAAGACCTGCCAAGCCGTTACAGTCCGGCCCAACTGCCCACGCTGGCTACCCAACACCCACAAACCAACACAGAACCAGGAGATCGAGTTTTCTTTCCCAAAAAAAAAGAACCAGGAGATCGAGTTTTCTTTCCCAAAAAGAGAGCGTTCTCTTCTTCGCTCCAGAAATGGAAGCGAAGGCGAGCGAGACCTGAGAGAAGCGAGATGCGTCCCCCGCCCTGCTACCGCCTTCCAAGTCTGAACTCGCCGTCGCCTATTTGTAAGGCTCCGAAGCAACCAAACCCTAGGAGTCTCCATTCCGGACCCCTGGGACTGGGAGGAGCCGCCGCCATGCCCGGCAACAACCAGGAGTTCGTCGACCTCGGCAGCGACGAAGACGACGACGCCGATGGTGAGCGAGCGCGCAATCCACCAACACCCAATCTCCTCCCTTTCCCTCGTGATCTTTTCTGTTGACATGCATCAGATGGTGATCTATTGTTGGTTAGATCGTTGGTTGGCTACTTGGCTTTCTAGAGGTGTTCCGTTCGGCTTAGATATTGTTGGTTGCTTGTTCCTCGTTTAATTTCTTGCAAATGGAAAAGCTCGAAAATTAACAGTTTCTTATTATATTGTTCTTGTTTTTACTTCCGTTCTGGTTCCCTTGGTTATTTCGAGCAATTCCTCCCTCTTTGGATTGCATAAGAGAAGGCGTATAATTTATTTTGAAAGTGAAACGATATAAAGTTTGACCAAATTTTTAGAAAAAACTTTCAACCTCCATAATCAAATCAATATTATGAGATACACCATTAAATAAATTTTTATAGTCTATCTATTGTAAATTTGGTTAAAATATATATTGTTTGACTTTAGAAAAAAAATATGCTCATTTTAAGTAGTGGAAGTAGTACTATATTAGCACATACATGTTGTTAAAAGATATGATCATGTAGTTTTTGTGTTGTTACATGGGATATGTTATCTTGGGATGTGAATATGAATGACGACGGTCTCGCAATAAGATCCGTGTTGCATAAGTGTTCCATGCAATCTTTTTTGCGTTTGGTTGAGCTATATATCCGTATCATTTTCGCATGCAACTCTCCCTCTAAAACTTAACAATAAATATGATTGTGTGTACCAATCGATGCAGATGATGGTCTCTCCGATTTTAGTTTTTGAACCGCATCATCACATTCTAGGCTGCTTCCCCATCTCATACATTCGAAGTTATAACTGAAAATTGTTGTTGACATTCAACTTGATTAAGATGACTAGTTTTATAATTCCTTGTATTTCTTTTATTACAAAAATTAATTTTGGTCGAAAGCAAATCATTTCATTGATTCAAGAATCAATTTGGTTACCACTACTATTGTTTGTAGTGCGCAACATAACTAGTACCATTATGCTTATGACATGTAAGATTATTCACATTCTTAACAATGGTACATTCTTTACTTTTCATCTTGAATCAGTGCTATGTAAGTTTCTGTCGATAGAAACATTGAAACCAGTAAGTGCTTGACATCGAATCATCCTATACAATTCTCATATTTTTAAAATCCGCTCACTGTTAATTGTGCCAATGTTACTGGCTGCATTTTATGTAGTTTACAGATCACCTTTTAAATTGTTCTTTTCAAGATGATTTTCTAGAGAGTACAAAATAATTGAAAAGATTGTTGGCATTCAACTTGATTAAGATGAGTTGTTTGCTAGTTCCTTGTATTCATTTTATTAAGAATTAATTTCGCAGTCGGAAGAAAATAATTTCATTGAATCATTAATCAATTTTTGTATCACTACTCCTTTTTGTAGTGTGTAACATAACTACACCCATTATGCTTGTGACAGTTAGATCATGAATCATTGTTATATGATATTTTTTGTCGACGAAAACGTTGAACTAGTAAGTGGTTGATACGGGTAATTGTGATATTGTGACTGGGTGTATTTTATTTAGTTTCCAGCTCACCCTTAAATGGTCCTTTTCAAGATGATTTCCTACATGGTACCAAATAATTCCAGACAAATAATATTTACATGCATGTGATTTATATGTTATCTGCGGGTATCCTGATCTGCAAGTTATTTATGTTGTTCCATGTATAGAGTGCCAAAACAAGCGCTCTCAAACAAGAAGACGCCCAGAAGCGAGGACATCGCGGAGCTTGAGTAACGCATTTCCCTCCTTTCACCTCCCCCCAAAGAAAAGGTCAAACCGCATGGCATCTAGCAATAGGCACAAAGTAAACAAAGATAAGCTGGACACCGAAATTTTTGAATTGTGCATGGAGTATGTCCTGCCTTTCTATTTATTTGTTACTTTCTATTCTAGTTTGATTAGTATCGATGTTCTTATTATTTGGCACTACAACTCTTTGCGCAGGGACCTTTGGATGTGCATAGATCAGGAAAGGAAGGATGATTATTCATATTTTGATTCATTTTGGTTTAATATGTACATCAATGGGAATGATAAATTGAATGTCCTCAAATGGATAAAAGTTAAGAAAATATTCTCTAGACGATATGTGTTTGTCCCTATTATTGCTTGGTAAGTTACTATCTTTGTTATCTTGTGGAATCACTTATATCGTTTTCTTCACATCAAATATTCACATTCTTGATTATAGGGGTCACTGGAACCTCCTTGTGCTGTGCAATTTCGGCAAGACAAAATACTTGGGTACTAAAGAAGGACCCCGTATGCTGCTACTGGATTCACTTAAAATGGCAAATCCAGCGAGGTTGCGAACAACAATCAATAGGTTTAGTCCCTTTATTTTTTTTCTCCCTCTCTAAGCCTCCAAATAAATTATAAATATGATGATCTGGGTGGTAACTGATAACATGTTAAGATACTTCAGTTCATTGTTATGCCTATACACAATTCAAAATATTGAAAAATACATATTTCCTATTATTTAATCTATATGAGACAGCCCAACATGGTGTATTGTACTTAGGGCTGGAATGAACTTTAGAAGCCCTCCTAAAGCCGTAGTTATGTTGACGTAATTTGACATTTATATACCTCATGTTGAGTTTAGAATCTCCTAAATTGTTGAGCCTTTTTTTGCTTGTTATACCAGATTCGTTGTTGATATTCTTAAAAACGAAGAGCGGGAAGAGTTAGAGCAGTTCATAAACGAAGTCGAGCTTGAGTTTCCTGAGGTATGTTGCTTAAAATATGGAAGCTTGTTACCTTTATCATATTTTTAGAAAACTCTATCTATTTTATCTTCTACTCATTCTACTCCAAATTGATTAAAGTTTTAGTTGGTCCTGTGTCAAACTTCTCTAAATTGACTGAGTTTACAAAAAAATTGCTACTACAACATCAAGTAAATATAGTGCGAAAAAACATTTTATGGTGAAACTAATAAAAATACATTGAAGTTTTAGATGCTGATATATTTTCTATAAATTTGGTCAAACTTCAGTAGTTTGACTTAGGACAATACTAGAACATCAATTAATTTGGAATGCAGAAATTATATTTTTACTTCTTGATGATTTGTCTGTTCAATATACTTAAAAAACCTTTTTCTGCGGTTAAAACTTAAACAACTTTGCAGGTGCCACAGCAAAGTGGGAATGATTGTGGTATATATACTCTTTACTTTATCTACTGTTTTCTCGTGATCAAAGATCTTGGTGAAGATTTGAGCAAGCTGGTGCGTCAACCATTTCAAACTATATAGGATTTTTATGTTTGTGCCTTGCGAGTGTTTTACTGAATTGTTTTATCTGACGATTTCGTTTAAAGGATGCCTTGTTCAACCCGGAGGAACTAATGAACTTAGAGGACATCCGCAAGGATATTCATTCGTACCGAGAGTATGTATATCCTGCTGTTCGTTATTTATTTCCTGTTTGTTAAAATTGTGATCTTATATTCTTTATGCTTCTCTGCAGGAAAAGGGATGCCAGAATTGCAGAGTAGATCATATGATAACATTGCATCTGTACACACATTTTTTTTATTGGGCAATAGAGCTTGGCGCTTATGATACCTCCGTCTCTTATTATAAGACGTTTTGGTAGGCCAAATCAGCCTACCAAAACGTCTTACTATTGGGGAACAAGGAAGTACTATCCATACAGTCAGGACGAAATGCTACCTGTCCAAGCAGATAGCTTCAGTGACAGTCAGCACCGATATTACATGATACAGAATCTACAACCGTCTCCATTTATTCAGAAATTTCAGATACCATTATATAAACTGCATTTGGTTTGGTTCAGTCTGTAGTTCTAGAATCCCGGTCTATAATTGCTGAACGGGGGGAAGCCGGGAAACTATCTGCGATATATCATCATCCTTTCGGACAAAATATTACCGGACACATTTTTAGATGATAGAAATCTACCGCGAGGCATTTGATCCATCCTGCTTAATGTTTCCCCTTGTGGATGGACAATACGATTACTGTTTTATTTGGGGGAATGATAAACTGATAGTTCTATTATTGTTACTGTCATGTGTACATGCATTGAGCTAGATAGTGTCTGTAGTCTGAAATTAGCTGCATGCCGTAATGTGTTTCAGGACAAGAACACTTCTTGTTTGGGAGAGAAGAGATCAGTAGCCGCAGCAGGCAGCAGAGCATGCAGTAGGGTAGGAACAATGGTGGATCGTCACTGCGCCGCATCATGCGTGTACGCAATGTCTTCCGCCTCCTCCGCATCCGCATGGTGAGTTGAGCACCACCACGAGGCCGGCAGAGCTCCTGTAGGTGGAAGCCACGCACCGAGGTGTGGTAGCTTAACTCAAGACTGGAGACGCTACTGTCCCAAGTTCCCAACTCTCGTCTGCATGCGCTCTGTAGTAGAAGCTGAAGCTGAGCTTTTCCGTCGAGAACAAGTAATCACCTCTGAGGCTCTGATTTCTGAACCTCGCACAGCAGTTTCCAGTGCAAAGAAATGGTGCGATGGTAGAAACACAGCTCCGAGACAGGTCATGGGAGGCGGTTAAGCCCAGCCCGTCTCGCAAAGACTGTATCCAGATATGGTTGGGCTTGGACCAGCGTCGCGCCGCGTATTTCTTTAGACCAAACAAGCCATCTCAGAACGGACACGGTGTTTTGCCTCCCGGCGGAGCATCTAGTCTCATTATGAGAAAAATGTCTTCTAAAAGCATTTTAGAATGTCAAAAAATTGAAATTAAATTTCAGGTGTACACACGAATATTTTATGTTGACACACAAAGTTTCACAAAAAAAACATTTTTGTGTTGTGTGTAAAAAGACAAATTTGGTGACAATGACTTTTTACAAGATATTTTCTTTACACAGAGCACATAAAATGTTTGTTTTTTGCAAAACTTTGTTTGTCAACATTAAATATCGGGAAGTACATTTGAATCTCTTTTTCCAAACTTTTTGATATTTTAAAACGTCCAGTCCTGCTAGCCAAAATAGATTTCCGTCTCAGAACCAAACTTTTTCCAATGCATTGTCTATTACTATTACCACGCTATTCTACATAGTGATGTATAAACCTTTGACAAGATTGCTTCCAAGGTTCATAGGCATTTCAAATACATTACGCATAAAAAACTTCAATGTACTCAAAATTCATTATATCATATAAAATGGATGAATCAGCAAAAAAATTGGTGACGTAAATACCAACGGATGTTTTCTCCAGAATTTTTTCAATTTTATTGTATTTTGGAGAAGTAGATACAAGCGTGAAACAGTCGGCAAGATTCTTGTGACGCCTTCCAGATTGTCCCGATCTTGTATGTACCCTGAACAATGTTGCAATAGTGATGTTTATGACTTCATCGAGATCTACCAATCTTAATTGCTTTAAGACAAGACCGCGAAAATGCCAGGTTTAATCTTGCTCATTCCAGCAGTTTTCATGTGCCCATGCTATATCATGGATTATTTCCGGGCATTTTTGTGGCCATTCTATATCATGGATTAGTGAGCTGTACAAAACTAGTGGTAGCGCAAAGAGGCTGTCTGGACCATTAGGTGCTCAAGTAGATTATTTCCGGGCATTTTTGTGGCCATGCTATATCATGGATTAGTGAGCTGTACAAAACTAGTGGCAGCGCAAAGAGGCTGTCTGGACCATTAGGTGCTCAAGTAGACCAAGAAAAAACCATAGAGAATGTACTTTATGTAAGAACTGGCATGTGGGATAAAAAGAGCACAGAATAATTTTGTATGGAAAGAGCATTTACACGATCTTTACAGTATGAAAGAGAAGAATGATCAAGATTGGGTATGGGTACATTTTGTTCTCCCACCAATGTTCAAAAATAGGTATCCTGGTCCACTTTCTATTTCGAAAAAAAAAGGCAGAAGGTATACTGGTGTCTATTAAACAGACGACATCATTTGGTAGCGAATACGGACAGGTATGCCCCTTTTTATTCCATTGCAAATTGCATGGACTACAATATTTCGTTAGCGCATTATTATCTGATTTGGACTCTAGTTTTGCTCGGACAAATTCCGTTCATTCCCTACGTGCACGAGCCGTAAAAGTTGGCTTAGACATGACCTCACCGCACGCACTATGCTGTTAGACGGATAGATTGACCACAAACTTGTCCTTGGCCAACGGTTGGCAGGGCACTCTAGAGAATACCGGCTGCAGGAATCCCGTGCTTAATGTGAGACACCCCTGGCGACACTACATGGAGCCACACGTTCCGGTGATTAGCTCATTCCCCACGGCCAGATCTACTGTGACCGCCGCGTTGTAGCCACCACCCTGACTATGAAGACCACCTCCAGCTAGGCAGCTAGCACTGTACATTCACAGCCCTTAACAAGTACTCCCTCCGTCCTGATGTACATACTCTCAAGTGAGTGTCTCTAGACACGGTTTCAGACGAGATGGAGTAACGATCCCTTTCACGTGGCGTCGTCATCTCCGGGCGACCGAGGAGAGAAATCGTCCTAATCACCCCGCCGTCACCCCCTTCTTTCCTCTCCTTACTGCTCCCCCAGGCTGCTTGTGGAACAACCTTCAGAGGCGATGATGGGCGCGACAAAGATCTCGTCGCGCGTCTCTTAGCATGGTGGCTTGGAGGTCAAGCTACATGGGGAATGGTCGCCGTCACCACGACGTTGTTCGGCGGAACTCCTCGTCCCCGTGCTATTCCTTCCTGACCCGCTGCCTTCAGTGGTTGGCAGAGGTGGCCTCCAGTGGAGGTGATACCGGTGGTGGCCCGGACGGGGACATTGGGCACAAGGGTGACGCCCCCGGTTTCCCTCGGTGGTGGCTGGGCCATTGCAGCTGCGGCGGCTGGTCTTGACGTTGACGGGGACAAAGATGATGCGGTGAAGACCTTCTGATCTTCGATTTGCGGACACGTTGGACCATTCTGGTTCTCGATGACCGGTAGAGATGACAACGAAAAATCTTCCTGTTCGTTGGCCAACCTTTTGTGCGCGGTTGTGTAATGATAGGCCAGGAGGTGGTGGCAGCACAGGACGACTTCAGTGTGGCGGCACTCTTTGAGTGTCAGGTCTCGAGTTTTAAGGGTGAAAGTAGTAGGTCTAACTTTTATTGGTTGAACCTAAGAATGGTGGCGTTCACATGACGTTTCCTTGTTGACGGTATTTATGGTGTTTGCTCGGACTTCTCTTCGCATAAAAACTCATGATCCGACGTCTGTGGTTGGATCCAGCGACATCGGCGTCGTGCATCCTCCCCTTATTAAAAGCGTTGTTGTTAGAGCACCTCTCTTGTTACTTTTGAGTTGCTATACTTGGCGATCGATGCTTAAGTTTGTTCTAGCCGTTTTGTTGATTTTTGTTGTCTTTTTAAAAATTGTTGTTGTACATCTTCATTGTTTTGACTAGTTTTTAATATCATGTTGGTGGAGAGGCAATGTAATTGGTATCGTCTTGATATTTTTTCGAAAAGTTTAAACACGCCGGCTTTTTCTATTGCATAGTTCTATAAGAGCGTCCCCGTATCAAACCAACATATTCTCTTTATCGAAAAAAAAACTTGAGTCACGCGTTGCAATCACGCACGTGCATGTTGATGGGCTGATCTGATTGTGTTTTCCTGAACCTAAGCTAGTAATCAAATCTTGTAAATTGTAAAAGTACAATGCATTCCAAAACCCGGATGTGTCTCAAGAGATCCAGGGCTATCTGTCTGTGTGTCATCATGACTGAGCCGATGTAGGAGCGGCCGTGCCATGCCAGGAGCCTGATTGATGGCTGACGCATAGGGGGCTTGAATGGCGACCGACCCAACTGTATGGGAGTAAATGGCTTAGCACTTCCTGGGCCTCGCCCCAACGGCTACCCTATTCATCTCAGGTCATTTGCTATACTGCCCTAGCGAATCTTTTCCATGTAATGCAACCATGTCCGACGACGAATTTTTTTGGAAGAAGAAACATTTATTCAAAAATATGAAACATCTTGACACTTTCATAAAAAAATTATACCAATTATTTCGATTGCGCGTTATAATGGATGCCCTAATTACGTTGATGCTAAACATATCTATTCCTGTCTGTAAGGGATATACCTTTGTTGTGAGGTACTTCTAGATGGTGTAGAAAAATATGTCGCGAAATAATGGTCGTAGACTATTCTTGGGTGCCATACCTAACATCATCTTAAACTACTGGATAGAATTTGGAAAAGTTTGGCGTACGCATCAGAATCGGAATGTGATAAGGACAAAAACGTTATGCCATCAAAACAAAACCATTTTTGCATTGACATAACTACGGACGCTGAAAAATGGCCCTGTCCAGTCAAAAGGTAGTCT
Organism: Poa pratensis; assembly: GCA_947311845.1. Lineage (NCBI taxonomy): Eukaryota > Viridiplantae > Streptophyta > Magnoliopsida > Poales > Poaceae > Poa > Poa pratensis. The sequence continues at coordinate 4,753,435 of CAMZMU010000045.1, forward strand.
AGATTCATCGCCTTTATTATCTTTTGAACTCAGTCCATATATGCATATCCTAGAGACTGGAGAAGCAAAACTTACCAAAAGTATAATTTGAGATTTAAATAGTCTATTTTCTATTTCTACATCCCAATTGCCGCTAGAACTGTTGATTCGACGTTGGGATCCATGCAAAATTCATTTCTTTCAAAGCTCAGAGTAAATCATATGTTTTTCACTATATGAAGAAAATATTTACAGCACAGTGAAGGACAACGTATTTTGTATCGTCAAGACAAGACTTTGACCAAATATATTTCGTACCACAGAATTTTTATGCAAAATCACCGGAAAAAACAAGTAACGTTGGGATCCAAACCTAAACCCGCAACAAACTACGAACTAAAAATCCGCGCTGTTACCACGTCACGAGCGCAAAAGCTACATGGCCCCGGTATATATCCCCCCAAACTTTGAGTCAAGAACCCAACCCATCTTCCTCCCGTTGCTCCCACGCTCCCAATTCCGGCGGTTCTCGCGACAATGGCGGGTTCCTGGAGAGCCGCAGCGCTGGCGGCGGCGATGGTCGGCTGGTTCGTGAGCGGCTGCGTGGTCGGGTTCCCGGAGGAGGATTTGGTGAGCCGGCTGCCCGGGCAGCCCGTGGTGGGGTTCAGGCAGTTCGCCGGGTACGTGGACGTGGACGAGAAGGCCGGCAGGAGCCTCTTCTACTACTTCGCCGAGGCGCAGGGCGACGCCGCCGGCAAGCCGCTCACGCTCTGGCTCAACGGAGGTCCGTACCTACTGGCTACTGCTGCCGCTTCTCTTCTCTGCAGCGTGCTCTGTTCTTGGACCGCCTCGTTCTGATCTGTCGATCGATTTTATGTTGTTTCTTTTGCCAGAACGGCGTTTGTTTTTTCGGAAATCGCTCTTGTTTTGTTTTGCTTCAAGTAGTGTGCTTTTCAATGTTTGCATCCGGATTTTCTTGCTGGATTCCGGAGACAAGAGTGGCATGCATGCAGTGCTGTCTGGTAGAAATTTGCGTCTTCCATGTGCATGGTTGATTAGCTCTGGACTTTAGCGGTTGGGAATTAGGAAACTGCAGGAGCTGATCTGTTACTGCCTTGAATAATTCATGCATTTTGTTGGTTGAGCCAGAGTGAGATACCCTTATACACTGATTTTGTTGAAGAAAATATTAAAAACAGTTGATCCAGATTTTGTTGGTTGATACCCTTCTGAGTTCTTTTTTCATGTTTGAATCCCGAGAGTTTGTAGAAATTATTTTTAGATCCCTAAACAGTTGTGTATAAATTGTGCTGCTGGAATTGTCCTGGCTAAGGTCACTGTTCCATCAGTCAGTGACCTCTGTGGAGCGTCGTCGTCAAGTTAATCAACCATCTTGCGCTTCTCATGCTCCACTATTATTTTCCCTGTCTTTTGTTCTTGGACTGGTTCCACGTTAAGTGTTTGTTGATCCAGCAGGGGTCCTATGATGACAGCCAGTGTTTCCTGAACTGGAAACACGGGACAACTTCCTCCTATTCGTCGATCGTCATCTGCTCCACGCCTGCCAAGAAAATAAAAAACTTAAAATAAACCAACTTTGTAAGTAGAAACATGGGTATCTTTGGTCAGCATGTTCCCCTGGAGCCTTGCTTCATTGGGCTTTGTGTGTTGTGGTCCATGAGGATTTTAAAAACATGCGAGGCATCATTTGGTGTCATCTCCATGCACATACAGAAAAGAATGCTTCATTGATGTAACAGTGCCTAGCTACACTAGGTTGTGCATAAAGATCTCGGTACTACATAAGGAAATGTGATTGCTAACTTTGAATTGCTGAAAAATTCTCTGATTATAGTCATATCCCATCTGATCTTCAGGTCCTGGCTGTTCTTCGGTTGGAGGCGGCGCGTTTACGGAGCTCGGCCCGTTTTATCCAAAAGGAGATGGCAGAGGGCTAAGATTGAACAAGAAGTCATGGAATAAAGGTTGAGCTTTTGGTTTCTTTCTCTCCCGTCACATGTTTCAGTGGAAGAAAGCTGTACCAGATCTTACAAAATCTTGCTGTGTCGTCTTATGTTTGTAATTTTGCAGTGTCCAATCTTCTATTTGTTGAATCGCCCGCTGGAGTTGGATGGTCCTACTCCAACACTTCATCAGACTACAATACTGGAGATGAGCGGACAGGTAAAATTGTCGCCATCTTGTGCACGTCACACGACAAGCTGGTTAGCCTGAACATGGTGAAGTAACAGTTAGTTTTTCTTCAACTATGCAGCTAATGACATGTACAAATTTCTGCTGGGATGGTATAAGAAGTTCCCTGAGTACAGATCAAGAAGCTTATTTCTTTCTGGAGAGAGCTATGCAGGTCAGGAAGTATTTCAAGTTCTACATTATAAATCCATGTTTCAACCATCACTTTTCTATGGTGATTAATTTCGTATCATCAATAATGCAGGGCATTATATACCGCAACTCACCGATGTTCTTCTCACGCACAACGGGAAGTCAAAGGATTTTAAGTTCAATATCAAGGGAGTAGCGGTAAGTAGTCAAGCACAGGCTTGTAGTATCTTGAATCAACTCTGTTCTAGTCACTACCTTTTAACTCAGAAGATATTACCTTGCGTAGATCGGGAATCCTCTACTCAAGCTTGACAGGGATGTCCCTGCAACATATGAGTACTTCTGGTCTCATGGTATGATCTCCGATGAAATATTTCTGGCCATAAACAAGGGTTGTGACTTTGAGGATTACACCTTCAGTGACCCCCACAACGAGAGCAAGTCGTGCAATGAGGCCATTGCCGAAGCAAATGCCATAGTCGGGGATTATGTCAACAACTATGATGTTATTCTCGACGTCTGTTACCCATCAATTGTGATGCAGGAGCTACGGTTGCGAAAATATGTATGTTTGCTCCTCAGGCTACATGACATTTTACTTTAGAATCTTTGATCCCTCTGGTGTAACTAGTCTAATGTGCAACATAGGTGACCAAAATCAGCGTAGGAGTGGATGTTTGCATGTCATATGAAAGATATTTCTACTTCAATCTTCCAGAAGTACAGCACGCTCTTCATGCTAACAGAACACATCTACCTTATGGCTGGGGCATGTGCAGTGAGTAAGTGCTTCTATTGCTATTTCTGCCTTCTATTTTACATTTGTTGGTCCGTTCAGTAAATATCTGCAACAAGAATAGAGAGTCGGAGTTCATGAACTGCTCATCTTTGCAACTGAAACTTACACGGATCATTAAAATCATGTGCCAGTGTGCTGAATTACACCAATAAGGACGGCAACATCGACATTTTGCCTTTACTTCAGAGAATCGTGGAACACAAGATACCAGTTTGGGTATTCAGGTATATAACATTTTCATATGCATTTCAGAAAATTTGTTTTATCAATGTGAATATTTTTAATGACAAGATCAATTAACGTTGCAGCGGCGATCAAGACTCTGTGGTGCCCCTCTTGGGCTCCCGAACCCTTATGCGAGAGCTAGCTCATACAATGGGGTTGCGTATCACAGTTCCGTACAGTACTTGGTTCCGCAAAGGCCAGGTATACTTCTATGCCATGAACACAAGTTGAATCACGGTATTAAAATTATTTGATATGGCCTTTGAAATGTTGTCTGATCAATGAAACATATGTTGCCCTTTGATTTTCAAGGTTGGAGGCTGGGTAACAGAGTATGGCAATATGCTGACCTTTGCAACAGTGCGGGGCGCGTCTCACATGGTGCCATTTGCGCAGCCAGACCGAGCTCTCGGACTATTTCAATCCTTTGTGCTTGGACAAAGGCTCCCAAACACAACCCATCCACCCATTAACTAAGGTGTAAACTACAAAAGCAGCTGAAGATAGAAAAAAAAACTTAGGATTTGTCAGTCTTGTGCTACAGTAGAAGAGCTCTCAAGGAATGTATTAGATGGTCAATAAGTTTTTTATTCTTTAAAAAGAGCAGAAAAGAAATGCCAGCGAGTATGTTCTTTATCGCCCTTCATTTGGGTTATCAGATTGGGTCCCTGGAAATCTGAAACACAAGCAATGTGTACAAGTAATTATGTTAGTGTAGTTAGTATGGAGGACACTGTGCTATTGCAACTGTAACTGTCTAAACTATTTCATCAGTCCACTCCAAAGGATCATTACAAGAAAATGTTGCCGGTCAAGTGACAGTTCTTCTTGTACATGATTTAAATTTTTTTTGCTAATGGTATGCTTGTATGATTTGTTGGCGTTCTTCTTGAGAAAAAACTAATTCAAGACCTTTATCCTTTTTTACTTGAGACAATGCAACAAACTTGTACTAAAGTTACCTGGACCCATGCTATACTGAGCTCAAGTACCGGCAATGCTGGTCGGCAGTGGCAGTTCCTTACCTTAATCAGAGTTGTTTTCTGAACAAATTCTGCTCGAACAGTGTGCAAGAAAACAGGATCCAGAAAGTAGAACTGCATCAAGAGTAAAGTATTCAGGCTAATCTGCATAGGAAGGCATAAAGTATGCATTGCAATAGTAGTTTAAGACCTGGAGAAAGCCCGCATCAACATAGCAGCTGCCCTAGTTGGAGGCTGGACGTCTATTTCCTCCCCAAAGGCCAAAAGCTGGCAGTAACAATATTTTTCTTGTGTATATAAAAAACGATCTTGTTGTTCTTGGGCAGTCCAAAATTGTTGTCATGAGTGAATCTGGACGGTATCAACAAAGTGCCAGGTGATCACCTTGACACAATTACTGTAGCAATTTTATAGTAGGGTGACAAAATATTACCATCATGATAATACCGTGTTCTCCAATGTTAATTTTGATGGAAACGATAAAGTTGTATCTTCAATTGGACTGGAGCACAGAGTGCAAAACATGCCAGTATCATAATAAATTTTGTGTAGCCAAACTGCTCTGTGTATTAATGCCGTGATCATGATTGAGAAGATGAACCATGAATCCCTATCCTCCTAGCAATAAAATTTCAGTGCTAACTATTTTATTCCTACGTATATACATATCTCACCGAAATCAACAGAGTGAGTACAACCATGGTCAAAGCAATGAGGTGCATAAATAAGTGGGATAGTTTCTTCATTACTTTGTCCATCATCAAAGAAAGAGAAGTTGTAGCAATTGGATCATCGAGTACATAATCGTTTTTACAGATGAAGGATCTGAGCACATGGACCATTGATTAGCTTACACATTTGCTGCTAATCACATAACCAGGCACAAAAACTGTTGTGTGCACTTTGAGTTTGAGAAAATAACACTCTACACAGTTTTCTTGATGGCTGTACCAATTCCTTTCTGGACGTTACAGGCAATGTTGTAACACAAGCAATCATCAGTTTGTCGCCTTTCGTCTGAGCAGCATTTCAAGTTTTTTAAAAATGGTTACTGCCTACATCGAGTTGAATCCAAGTAAAATTCTTTCTTGCTACTGTCTATGGGTCTAATGATTATGTTTGCTGTCTCGTACAGTATTGTCTGTTCTGTTTTTCTTTTTGGGTCGACATGAGGTTATTCTCTTTGTACTGTCATTTACCTGCTTTATGTACCATAATATACCGCCTGTTTGTGATATCCATATGTCCTGTCAGGTGGCAGTGGATTCAGTGCAGACTGTAGAATTCCAACAAACATTCAAACCCACGAAAAGGGAGCACCATTTGACCTTCAGTTCAGATGCCTTTTAAGCTTCAAAGCAGGTAAACCAAGCAAATAACGCTCATTCTTTCCAGTTGCAATTTTGCTTGCATCCAAGCTCATCCCTTACACTTTGGACCGAAATATGTGTCTGGGAATTACCTTTTAGGGAAACATTAACAAATTTCTCATGCATCTGCTTTTACCATTGTTCAGGAATTCGTTAACTGGTAACGGCTCGTTCGGCCACTGAATAGCGAATAATCGGCCTATTCGCCAGTTAATCGGCCGATTAATCGGGTAATCGGCATTTATCGGCTATTCAGTAACCCACTGAATAGCGATTACTCGGCCAGTTAATCGGTGATTCGGCCGAATTTTAGAACAATGGCTTTTATAGCATATTTAGAAACACTTGATTTGATTCATGTGTTGATCAATCAGATGGGGGGATCTCAGACATGTACAGTACAATTGTTGAAGTCACTTCAGAGCAGAGCCTCAAACTGAAGAACCAGTGTCATTCTCACCCAGGTGCCGCTTCGTTTTTGCAGCATATTAGTCCAGACATTTGATCACAGAAATATTCAAGGCCACGATGCTCATGTGAACCATGATTTATCCTCATAACAATTTGATTGCGGCAGTACATAACTTCTAAGTACCAACTTCTTTTCAAGAAAAGTTCAGTGCTAACTTGGCTCATAATATTGGTACGCATGCTCATACTTAAATTCTGAACTGCCCATATCCTTGAGTAACAGATCTAAAATCCAAAGGATTTGTCTCCTTAAATAACGTGGGATGCTCCCTTGGTAAAAGGCATGAGCTCTTCCCTTCACATCAACCCAGCTGCACCCGGGTGTCTTCACCATGCCAAGTTCCTTCATCCTTGATCTCAATCCTGCAACGCCATCAGGCTGACCGACTGCATCATAAATTCCACAGAGAGTAATATAATTACTAGCATTGCCTTCTTCTAACTCAAACAACCTACAGGCTGCAATTTCTCCAACATCGACATTATTATGCGTAGCGCAAGCTGAGAGTAGAGCTCCCCATACACTAGCACAAGGTTTCATAGGCATCTTCTTTATGAACCTGATAGCTTCTTCGATTGCTCCAGCACGCCCCAAGAGATCAACCATACACGCATAGTGCTCAGCGGTGGGCTCTACACCATGAAACCTACTCATCGACTCAAAGATCTTCCGGCCATCAGTCACGAGCCCTGAGTGGCTGCAACTCGAAAGAACCGAGGTGAAGGTAATGTGATTTGGGTTCACTCTCTCAGACACCATCTTCTTGTAGACTCTCAATGCCTCTTTTCCCTTGCCATGGACACCATAGCAAGATATTAGTGTTGACCAGCTCACCACATTCTTCTCCTTCATGCCTGCAAACACCGCTTGCGCCGCGTCGACATGTCCACACTTTGCATACATGTTGATTAACGCGTTTCCAATTGGGACATCCGAATCGGACGCAAGGCATCGGACCATCCTACCATGTACTTCTCTCCCCTTCATCAGTTCCCCTTCCTTTCCACAGATACTCAGCACGCTCGGCACGGCCCGCAGATCTCTCACCATGTTCACCGCCTCCACCTGAGCTCTCCTGAAGAGCTCCAGGGTTTCCACCGCCATCCCGGCTCTTGAATAAGCGGTAATCAAGCAATTCCACACAACAGAGTCTCTCTCTGGCATCTCGTCGAACTCCCTGGCCGCATTGACCAGAAGACCAGCCTTTGCATACATGTACAGAAGAGCGCTGGAGACCACAACATTGGCAAGAAACCCTAGCTGGACGGCAAATCCGTGGAGCGCGGCACCAAGATGCTGGTCCTGGAGCTCGGCGCAGGCCCGGAGTGCCGCAGGGACAGCATAGCAGTCAGGGCGGAACCCGGCGGCGAGGAGGCTAGAGAGAAGTTCAAGAGCTAACCGGGGTGGGGAGGCGGCAAGGAGGATGTTGTAGGCGTGCATGGACGGAGAAAGCATCGCGTCGAACACCTTGCAGGCGCGCGGGAGCGCACCGCAGCGACAATACATCAGGACCAGGTCGGTCTCGAGGGTGGCCTGGGGGAGGTGGCCACCAATCAGAGCCTGTGCATGGAGCTGCGCGCCTGCGGCTAGTGCTTTGGCGGCGGCGCAGCGCCGAAGGAGGCCGGAGAGACGGCCGGCGGCGGCATTTTAGATCCGCCGTTCTGAGCTCTGCCCTGCTTCGAGTGAGCGCCTCTTGCGAAACAGAGTCGTGCAGCCGTGCTGGGCTCCAGGACGGCCGGTCCCAATTTTCTTTCCTTTCTTCGGTCCGGAATCATTTTTCGAACCTTGACAATGTCATTGATAAAGTCGAAAAGAGTTGAAAAATTTATGAGGGAAACCGATCGAAAACCATACAACACAACGCACCACGTCGGCCCGAAAGTCACGCCCCAAAAAACGAGTCAACAACCATGTCGCTCTAACAAACCATAGCCGACACTAACCATAGCCGACACTAACACGGCGGAGGCAATCTCAACGCAACGCGAAACCCGGAGCCACCGTTCCGACATCCACGTCGGCCCAAAGGCCACGCCCCAAAACGAGCCGACGACCATGTCGCCCTAGCAACCATAGCCGACACTAACACGACAGAGACGATCACAATGCAAGACGAAACCCGGAGCCGCCACTCCGACTTTCACATCGGCCCCAAGGCCGCGCACCCCCTAGCCGAAGACGAAGTCTCGCCGCGGCCAACTACCAGCTGACTCCACTGGTCCCTCTGGCCGGTGGAACATCCAAGGCGAGGCCACAAGAGGCTAGCGACGTAGAAGCACCACCCTCCCCCGATCCCCCGTGGGATCTATGGTTTCCTCCGAAGAATCAGGCGTGGAGAAGTAAGAGCACCACCTGGACGACGCCTTCAAGAAGGAAGTGGCGCCCCTAGGGCGTCGTCGAACCAGAGCAGGGCTTTCGCCCCGTGATGTGTCACAAACCCCGCAACCGCCCGTCAGAGACCGGCCGGACCACCGTCACCGCATGCCGCAGCCACCATGACACCTCATGCCACGACAGGTACCATGACGCTGCCGCGCCCCGGGACCGCCGCCCCGACATCCTCTCACCTCGGGCCGAAATCATGGGTATACCCAACGTGGAATTTCAATGTCTATCGTATCGTATGTTAAGTCAATTCCTGTCCTTAACCCTCTACTTTTTTAAAATCATTTTAATTCTTTCTACAAAATGAAATCAAATGAAATGAGAGATGCCACACAAACTCTTAGTTTTTTTTCGAGTTAGATGCATCAGTGGTATTCGAACTTGTCGACCAAATCCAATGTGGCTATCGTATATCAAACGAGTAGATATTTTTAGCTCCCGAGCTCCAATGTTCCCTCCAATTGAAAAAAATCAAAAATCATATTTATGAGTTTCAAAAAATCTGAAAATAAATACAGGTGTAGCCAATAGTATATCCCACGAGTGTGCAAAATATCAAATTCAAATACTTTGTATTTTGAGCTACACAAAAATGAAAAATTGAGGATTTAAATATGCCTATTTTCAAATCTCTCAGTCTTACCAGATTTTGTTATTTTTCTGTAGCCTATAATATAAAGTATTTTAAATTTACATTTTGCACGTTTACGAGATAGACCATTGCCTACCCATGATTTTTTTTTCAGAATTTTTTGAAACTCATAAATATGGTTTTTGAATTTTCTTTATGTGGAGGGAGCACTGGAGCTCGGGAGAAAAAAAACACTTTCGGATATCATACTACCTATTTAAAATATGAGTCTTAAAGACAACTCAGCAACGAAGCCGGTACAACGTCATGTTTCCATGGTAGACTGGTCTCTAGTTGTGCGTTTTTTGCAAAAAAGACTCCACAACTAAAAGTTATTTGCACCCAACACAAATCTCTTGGTTAATAGGTTAAAACCGAATGAGGCAAGTGGCCCCACCAACAGTATTGGACATGGCATCCAAACTGCCCCCTGAACTTCCACCTTTTTTCGTCCCCCTCCAGCCGTCGCCATCACCTTCCTATCTTCCCACCGAATTATATGGATTCGTCGTGATTTCGACGCTCCAAGATCGACATCTTCGTAAGGGACCTCGTCGGCGTCCCAGGCGACCGCTATCAGAAGCTCAGCACGGCTGGCGTCATCCTCACGCAGGTGCAGACATGCATCAACATGTGCTTGGCCTGCACCAGCTCAGCGACCTAGGGCTCTATCCTCATGGCCGCCGCTGGCTGAGCAAACCACCATCCGCACCTACACCCCCTCCTCTTCACCCACTTCAACGCCAATGACATTGCCGAGCTCGAGGACAACATGGATGTAGGGACAGATCGTGCCTAATGAGACCGAGCATGTTACAGGAGGCGCATGGCGCTTGAGGAAGACAATGACATCGCTCCCCATGTGTGATGATGAATTCTATGCAACCAAGACAGAAACCGATAAAACGCCTCTTCTAAGGGAGAAAAGAAACTCTAGCCGCTGCTCGTTTCCTCCGTCTTTGTCCGACAATCGGCGTGTACCCCGCCTCCTCTGCTTGCCGCTCCGGGAATGGGAGATGTGGGGACCTCGCGCTCGATGTTGTAGTTAGATTCCTAAAGTTAGAGTTTGGTCAACTGGCAGTGGTGTTATGGTGGCTTGGGAGGCACTATGTAGAATAAAAATAAGGTTTTCCGTCTCCTCATCCAGTTCGTCGATGGCGATCTCACAGCTTTGAGGAATGCGAGGAAACGAGGATAGGACGGGAAGGACCTAATTCTGACTTCTGGATGTAGCGTCGATTCACCATCCCAAAGAAGACACTAAAAAACAGGCTAAACCAAGAACGGGAACCCTCCACCAGCGAGAGGCCGTGGTCCGCCACGCCTCCAATACCCAAAGGCCACCGGAGGCGGAGCGGACCGACGGCGTCGCCGGTGAGGGGACAAAACCCTAGATGGGTAACTCATTTTGTTTATGTGTGTTGCAAGTTTGATGTTCGAAGATTCAAATTGATTAAATAGTTCAATGGCGATGATTTCGGCTTTGGGTGTGCCTTAAGACTTCTCGAATGTTATCAACAATGTCTAGGTTGGCTCCGGTAGGGGAGCTGAGTGTTGACGGCTCACTCGAATGGCGGTAGTTGTCGTTAGTTGATCCAAAGACATCAATGCGATTTTATTATATTTGAAGTGCTTTATAATTACGGTGAACTTTTATATTGGATTCGGGTGCTTGTCAGAAAAGAAAAAAAGACAACACATTTGATCATTTCATCCATGAGTTTGGCCTCATATAGTGTGCACTTGCCAATATTGATGCAAAAACATACTAGTACTTCTTAATTTTTTTAAAGAATCTTGTGAATCTTGAAATTTAGGTTGGAGTCGATCATTTGAAAGAAACGCACATTGTGACTTTGGAAATTTTCATGCGGGCTATGTATCCAGGAAGAAACGAAAGCTTTGCAAGATGACCCGCGAATCGGCCACAAATGAGTTATTTTCCCGAAGTCCAATTGGGCCCTGATGGGCTGAGCTGTAGGAGACCTACTCACTGCGTTACGTTCAGCCCGCATAGGGCACTACATGGGCGACCAGAAATCAGCGCGGAGTAGCGGCTGTTTAGTCCCACATCGGCAGATTGCTGCGGAGGGCGAGCTTCCGAGAGCTATAAAAGAGGAGGCGGGTGGCAAGGAGAAGGCATGATCCTTCAGGCAGCAAAGGGAAATGATGAGCGGTAACAGCTCACAAATTTTGTGAGAGGGGTGTCCGCCCCAACTAAGCCTGTTACGACAATGGGGCACCCCAGTGACTTACCATCTGATCCCAAAATTAATTTTTCTCTCCTTTTTTTTTTTTCTTTTTCGTTCGAATTTGGTTTCTAGCTTCTCTTTCTTATTCGCCTTTTTTTTTGACTCTTGAGAACGCTTATAATTAAGCGGCGCCGTTGACTTTTGATGTTTCCGGTCTCCTCTTAGCAAAGTTACTCGCTACTAGGGAGTAGTACAAAGTAGAAATCTGTTTGCCTGTGGCGTAATGACTTTTTTCTTTCTGCTCGATTCACTCGTTCTGTCGTACTCCTGTTTTACTGTCCTGGTGACTCTCAGCTCGACTTCACATGCTTGAAGCAGATATAATTTTCTTTTCTTTACAGAAGATACCAAACAAAATTTAGTTAGGCAATAGTGGATCCTGTTAGAATATATAACCGTATTGTATTTGTATAGATATACGGTTGTATATGTGTATTTCTTGTATAGCTGTCCGTGTTGTGTATGGCAAGAACTCACGCCTTGTAAGCTCTATATATTGATCAATACAAGGCACCACAACGTGTGGTTTCCATCATCTTACATGGTATCAGACGCAAAACCCTAACCCTAGCCTGCGTCGCCCTCCTCCTTCCGCCGCCGCCGAAGCCACCACTCCTCCGGCCGCACGCGTTCTAAGCCGCCTCCATGTCGCCTCCTACCGACGACGACGCGGCCAAGGCGCTGGCCGCGGCCAAAGCCAAGGAGAACCCGGACGCCGACATCGACGCCGCCAAGGCCAACCTGTCTGCTGTGTCCGCCGCCGAAGGTTCCGGGTCGAGCGCGGGGTTCTTCTCCCTGACCGCGCTGCACGCCCAGGCCGTCGGCCTGTCCTCCATCAAGGGGCATGTCCCCGTCGAGCTCGCGCTTGACACCGGCGTTCATCGTCGGTGGCGCACCTTCTTCCGCGCCGCCTGCCGCAAGTACGCCCTCCTGGATCACCTGGACGTCGCCGCACCCGCTGCCCCGACACCGGAGTGGTCTCTCCTCGACGCCACCGTCGTCTCTTGGCTCTATGGGTCTGTCTCAATCAGCATCCTCGACGCCGTCATGACGCCCGGTGACGATCCGCTCGCCGTCGAGCTCTGGAACAGCGTCAACGGCCTCTTCAACGATCACAAGATCAATCGCCAGCTCCACCTCACGGCCGAGCTCGGTGATGTCAAGATGGGCGAGATGACCATGACCGACTATCTTCAGAAGGTCAAATCTCTCTCCGATGGGCTTGCGGATCTTGGCTCCCCTGTTGATGACGCTGAGATGGTGATCCATTGCCTCAACGGCCTCTCTGAGCAATACGAGTCTGCCGCCGACCTGATCTCCCTCATGCCCGGGATCTCCTTCGCGCAGTGTCGCTCTTTGCTCGCGCTCCAGGATATGAAGCGCAAAAACCGCCGCGCCCGCAACTCGGACACGACCCTCTACACCAACGCTGGCAACCCTAGCAAGGGCCCCGACAAAGGAAAGAAGAAGAAGAAGGCCGCCGCTGAAAACGCCAAGGAGGCCGCGCCCGTCCAGGCGCCCGCGCGCACCGCCACCCAGCGCGTCGGCCCTCCTTCCTGGCCCTCCCCGCAGCACCCCTGGAACGGCGCCATCAAGATGTGGCCCTATGGTCAGGGGGGTCTGCTCGGCCGTCCGACGCCCGCCTACGCCCAGCCTCCCAGCTACGTGCCGAGGCACACCCCGTCGCCGCAAGCGTTCTACGCCCAGAGCCCGTACAGCGTCCCCTACGGCTACGCCCCTGCACAGCCCACCTACGGACTTGCTGCTCCTACGCAGCCCACCTACGGCCTTGGTGCCCCAGCTTCATCACCAGCACCGTCGACGGCCTCGTGGGATCAAGCGGCACTGATGCAACAGTTCCAGACCATGGGGCTGCAAGCACCCACCAGGGAGTGGGTGATGGACACTAGCGCCTCCTCCCACTTCGCGTCAGATCCCGGTATGCTCACCTCCATGTCCCCTCCACCCTCCTCTCGAGGTGCTGTCGTTGTCGGTAACGGTTCCACTCTTCCGATCACCGGTACTGGGCATGCACGTCTTCCTATTTCCACTTCATCTCGTCCTCTTTACCTTCGTAATGTCTTAGTTGCTCCTCACATAGTTAAAAACCTTTTGTCCGTTCGTCAGTTCACAATTGATAATCGTGTCTCCGTCGAATTTGACCCTCTTGGTTTTTCTGTGAAGGATCTTCTCACCAGGACCGAGATTCTCAGACGCAATAGCCCCGGAGCTCTCTACTCCATCCACCAGTCATCCACCAGTCGGCCTTCCGCCTTCCTCGTCGTCGATCCAGCACTCTGGCACCGTCGGCTCGGGCATCCTGGACCACCCGTCATGGAGTCATTAGCTCGTTCTTCGGTTATTCCTAGGGAAAAGAATAAAAATAGTTTGTGTAATGCTTGTCAATTAGGTCGTCATGTTCGTCTTCCTTTTGCTTCTACCAATCGTGTAACCACTACCCCGTTTCAAATAATTCACTGTGATTTGTGGACGTCTCCTGTTGAGAGTATCTCTGGCTTCAAGTATTATCTCGTGTGTCTCGATGATTTCACTCAGTATGCATGGGTCTATCCTCTACGGTCTAAGTCAGAAGTTTTCTCGCACTTATCGTCCCTTCATGCTCTAGCTCTCACCCAGTTTAGTGCACGCTTGCAGTCTATTCAGTGTGATAACGGTCGCGAGTTCGATAATTCCCTCCTCCATTCGTTTGCCCAGCACCATGGAATTGCACTCCGCTTTTCATGTCCATATACTTCGCAACAGAATGGTAAAGCTGAATGCATTATTCGTACTCTTAATGACATTACTCGCACGCTCCTCATTCAAGCCAGCATGCCGCCCCGTTTCTGGGTCGAGGCTCTTCATACAGCCGTCATGTTACATAATCGGCTGCCTTCCAAGGCAATCTCGGATCGCGTTCCCTTTCGCGCCCTACTTGGCGTGGACCCTGCGTATGCCGGTCTTCGGGTTTTCGGATGTCTATGCTACCCCAACACCACCGCCGTTGCGCCGCACAAGCTTGCGCCTCGCTCAGTGCCCTGTGTGTTTCTCGGGTATCCATCCCAGCATCACGGCTATCGCTGCCTTGATCGCTCCACCCAAAAGATCATCATCTCCCGTCATGTAGTTTTCGATGAGACCAACTTTCCTTTTGCCTCCACTCCATCTGCGCCATCCCCTACTCCTTCCCTGCACACTTATGATTTCTTGCAGGATACTGAGCAGCCGATGCCGTCGATGCCGTTCACCGTGCCAGGCACGGTACCACTGGCCGTGGGTTCTGCCACGGCACCCTCGACACCACCGGCCGCGGGCTCCGCCGCGGCGACATCGACACCGCCACGGTCGTCCTCGCCACGGCTGCCCTCGCCACGGATGCCCTCGCCCTGGCTGCTGTCGCCATCTGCTGCGTCGCCACAGCCAGCAGCCGAGGCAGCACCGCCAGCGGCTCCTGCTGCGGCCCGTCAAAGACCCGTCGCCCACGGGCTCCGCCACCGCCACCATCTCACACCATGGCCACTCGTGCTAAAGGGGGCATTGTGAAGCCCAAACCGATTTTTGATCTTCATGTTGAGGGTTTATCTCCAATACCAAAGACCTATCGTGGTGCTCTCAAGGATCCGAATTGGCATTCCGCTATGGTTGAGGAGTATGGTGCTCTTCTCTCCAACAACACTTGGGACCTCGTTGATCCGCCTCGCAAATGCTAACATAGTTACTGGCAAGTGGATCTACCATCACAAGCTGAAGTCTGATGGTTCTTTGGAACGATACAAAGCTCGTTGGGTGCTCCGAGGGTTTACTCAGCGCGAAGGTATTGATTTCGATGAAACTTTCAGCCCTATCGTCAAGCCAGCCACCATTCGTACAACGCTCTCTCTTGCGCTCTCTAGTGACTGGTCGATTCATCAACTTGACGTCAAGAATGCGTTCCTCAACGGCACTCTCACGGAGACTGTTTATGCTCGTCAGCCTTCTGGTTTTACTGATCCTAAATTCCCTGATAAGGTCTGTCGTCTCAACAAATCACTCTACGGTTTGAAGCAGGCGCCTCGAGCATGGTTTCAGCGGTTTGCCCCGTTCATTGCATCAGTTGGTTTCATTGGCTCCAAGTCCGACAGCTCGTTGTTTGTCTATCGGCGCGGCGCTGACGTGGCCTATCTCCTTGTAACAGCCCGAAATTTGAAAACCTAAAAACCCGAGTAAAATTTCCACTTTTTTTTTGCATTGCATCATGGCATACTCATTTAAATTGCTTAAGTTGAATAAAGCAACCCTTGGAAATTTAAAACAAAGGAAGCAAATCCTTCCCAAAAATTTGCAAAACCAAATACATTACTCAAATTGGCAAAACCAATTGTTCTTGAGTTCCCAAATTGTCCAGGAAGCTCAAGGATATATTTTGTAAATAATTGTCAAAGGGAATTTCCTGTCATACAAAGAAATAAATTTGAGACTTCAAAATTGGTTCAATTCAATTCTATTTTTGAAACCAAGTAAGCTTTCCAAAAATTCAAATTAAATCATGGGGAGTTTCAATATTATTGTGAGAGCCTCCATGAATATTTTCATTATTTTGGAAATGCTCAAATACTCCAAATAATTATATTTTTGGAGATTATTAGAAATGACCTTTTTCGAACCCTATGAACAATTGGTGTTCAAAACTTTTTATTTTTAATCGCCAATTTTTGTGGAGCTTCTAACTAGTAGGGAGAGGCTACACAAATATTTGCACATTTTTCTAAAATGTTTTTGTGCCCCAATTAATTACCTAAAGTGCTACTGGTTTCTTAAGAAGAATTGGAAAAAGGACCGATCTGTGATAGCAGAAAGTCTGCCAGGGGGTTCCCAGAAAAATGTCGTCACCTTCCTCCCTGTAGCGACCGTGCCCGCACTGCCGACGCCGTCGAACCAGCTCGCCACGGTCGCTATGCCGCTGTGCTCCCCGCCCCGTGGATAAGAAGACTGCCGATGTTGTCCTCTCTCTCTCCGCACTCGCTTCGCCGCGCACCTGCTCCCCTGCTCCTCTTCCCCTTTCTGTTCTTCCCACGGACCGGAAGCGGAGCTCGAGCTCGCCGTCGTTGAGCCGCCGATTGGAGCGCCCCCGTCCAGATCGAGCCCAGCCGTTAGCTGCGCCGTGTCGTCCTCGTCCTCCCCGTGTGAGGAATCGTCGCGGGAGGCCCGGACTCGCCGCCGCCGTCCCGGTTCTCCCCGCCTCCGGCCGAAGCACGACGAACACGTTGCCGCCGTGTCCGGCCATCCCCGTCCCCGCCACGAGCAGAAACGGCCTGAAGGTGAGCTGCTCGCCTCCTTCCCCTCTCCTTCCTCTCCCTTCGCTCGCTCTCTCGCGCGTTCGCTCGCCGCAGCCACGCGCCACCGTGCCGCGGTCACCACTGTCGCCGGAGAGCTTCGTCGCCCCTTTTCTTTTCCCGCGTGCCCGGCCGTGCACCCGGCAAAACCGGCCTCGAGGCCGATCGTCTTGGGCCGTTAACTGGCCTTGGGCCCGGCCCAAACCGGCTTGACGGCCGGACGTTTCTGTCACTAGCCCGGTCCTCCAACCGGCCCAACCGGGCCACAGGCCGGCCTGTCTACAGTTTAAATTTTCCTTTTTGGAAAATAAAACAATTTTAAACAATTCATAACTATTTGAATCTTGCTCCAAATTTAGCAAATCAAATATCAAATTGTTCAGAAAAACAATACCTAGCTATTGGTAACATTGCCATGCTCTTTTGAGTAAATGTTTTTGCCTTTATTTAGGAAACCCTAAAATGGCTTAAATACTACCTATTTCGGGAAAATTCATAATTTGTGAAATAATTAACCAAAATTTGTGAATAAAATATCAAAGTGATCAACATGTCAAATGCTATCCAATCATGCTAATCTCACATCATGATTACAAATAATTATTTGATGTTATTCATAAATTGATTAAAGGATTTAAATTCGAATAATTATTTAATTCACTAATTATTCATCGGTACTCGGAAAATTACAAATGAGGTACAAATTTGATCAGAGGAACAAACCCTATCCTTTCATGCCATGTTCATGCATATTTGAGTCACTTCTTAGTAATGTATTAAATGTATGAACCATGTGGTCATTAAGCTAAATATGGGGTTGTTTCCGAATAATTGCCCTAATTATTTGGCTCTCCATTTAATCTTGCTAGATGAACTAAATGATGCTATCATTGCATAAACATGACATGTCATCATGTGATTGTGCATTGCATGGTACACATGTGTGGTGATTGATTTGTTTTTTCCGTGTGTGCTTCGTTAGATCAAGCAGACGGGGTTCCACCTCAATACCCCGCCGAGCAGTACTACTAGCACTCTGAACAAGGCAAGCGTAATCCCCCTCTGAGCATATCTTATCCTATTTTCCGCAATTATTTTCTCCACTATAATATTGCATGCGGTTCTAAATGTCTTTTGCCTGGATTAGAGTATCCTACTAGTTGCATTAGAATCCTGTTGCCAATACCTGTTTTACCTTCCTATTACCATAGGTTTGTATTGTTGGCCATGGAATACTTACTATGCTATGCAAGTGCTTAGCCATGCTTAGTGAAATGCCTAGTTGTACTAGGGATGGTGAATGCTGGAAACAGGTGTTAACTTGTGACAGTGATGTTGATGGTGGAGAATTGTGGAGATGGATAATAAAATGCTTAAGAGGCGGGGATGAGAGGCCATTGTGGATATGGTGTTTTGTCTCGTTCTCGCCGCCTAGGTGCGAGTTCTGTACCTCCTGAACCAAGACTGAGCGTGCAACCATGCGTGAGGCCTATGCAATTGCAGGAACCCTCATAGACTAAATAACTCGAGCGGGGCTAGCCAGGGTCCTCTAGTTCGGGCTTCCATTTGCGCGTGCGTGATGATGGTGGGATGAACTGGGATGAGGACTGTGGTGTTAGGAAAATAAGTGGCCGTGGGGCGAGGTGTTGGAGGAGTTACCAAACCTGTCCTACCGCCACTGATGATCCTGGAAAGTCTTTAACGAGGGAGAAGTCGGCACCGTTCCCACCCAGCCGGCTTTCCAAGGAAGAGAGCTAATGATCAGGTAATGGGCCGGGCGGTACGCGTGGCGAAGGAGCTGGGGCCCTTCGGGACTCCGGGGACTTCAACTTTGTACACCCCTGCAGGGATAAATCTTTTCGAAAAGCCGTGTCCGCGGTTACGGACGACTTGAGAATGGACGATGATCCGCGGTTACGGCCATAAAACATTTGAAAGCCAATCATGGAGCATGTACTAGCTCTTAATCTTGCGAGTTCGTCGAACTCAACGTCGTTTGCTTGTTTTCAGGAGAGGACTTCACCGACCTCGAAGGTGGGTTCTTTGTGGACGTCGACGAGTAGTCTGGGGTTCCCAGGTGGCAGCTTGGGACATCTCGGAATAGCTGGCACTGGATGTTTATTTGTAGGCCTCTTAGGCCATATTTGGGTCTTGTTGTTTAGAACAACGCCCTTCGCTTCCGCTTGGTGAAATGTTGGGTCTGTGACCCCTGGTTGTAACTTTTGCTATCCTTCTCTATTATAAGAGTTGCTTATAATGTTTTGTGTCGTAGAGTCTGTGATGTGCCAGTTGTTCCACAAGTCTTGATCTCTCTATTATACTTTGATAGTGTGTCCGGTGGTATCGGATAATCGGGGACACAGTATCACTGTATAACAGTCGGGTCGGGGCGCCACAAGTTGGTATCAAAGCAGTACTGCCTGTAGGAAACCCTTTCTACTGGTCGACGTTGAGTCTAGTGTTTGTGAAAATTATTTTTAACCTAAAAATGAGTTGTGAAAACCATCTTAGGATTCTTTTTACTCCTTACCTGGTTACCTTCTAATCTCGGAGCAATCTTACCTCTATTTGAGTTAAAGGTTTTTCTTCTCATCTGTTACTTCAAAATGATTAGAAACGGGGTTGGGTTCGACCTTTAGTGTTATGTGTCACGTTGCTCCCGCCGCGCTACAATCCGAAGCTTCATGTGCCGAGAAACCATCTGGAGTACGACGAAAATTCCTATCAAGTTTAATCTCTTAATCCTTTCTTCTGGGTTTTAACCCAAGGACTTGAACATAAGGTCCCGGATTGTGCCAACTAGAGTGTGTTAAGTTGTATTACTTAACCCTCGCTAGTAGCACATGATGCTGATCTTCAACCCAAGTCCCATCTTATTGGTCCCTTGTTTGTTGTGTTACAAAGCACTATTGTCCCTAGTCTGTGTACTTGAGTGGACATTAATGTTTCGGACTCAACCATTCGGAGTTAGATACTAACTGCGTCCTTGTCAAATCTATAGAATGGCGCAGCGTCTCCCGCTCTACCAAAACGAAGCCACCCCAGGGGACCAGTGGATACCCGTTGATCGGCAGAAATCCCTTACGTCTAAAGCTTTGCCCAAGAAGGCTAGAGGAAAACGCGGGAGTTGCATTGGGAAGGAGCGCGGACATCCGTGCCGGAAGTGCCCCTATAAGTACCCCAGAAGGATTGGACTACCCCAAGGAAAGGCATGTAGTCAGTGCGGAAGGGGTGGACATCAGGCGAGCCAATGCCCCGGCAGTTGCCCGCACTGTTTCAACGCGCATCCACTTGGCAAGTGCCCGACTGCTAGCGCCACATGCTATCTATGCGAAGGAAATGATCATGTTCCGGCTAATTGTTCTCTAGAGTTCATAGTGGAGGCAGTAAAGGATGCCCATGACCGTCCTACCGGCTGGCAAGACTGGACCTATTGTGCGTGGTCGCCTGGACCACGTCTCTGCTGAAGAAGCTGAAGAAGATCCCAGCGTCTTTATGGGTGAGCTAAGAATTAACAATACTCTTGCTACCGTTTTGTGTGACTCTGCCGCGTCTCTCCTTTTTGGGCATGGCTATCACAATTGAGTAATAACCGGTGCATCTTCAACATCTGAGGTCTTCCCTGAGCCTGTTTGTTACTCTTGCTCTTCTTTCCGGCCCGTGTCTTCCGTTTGACCGTCTTGTTCTCACCGTGCATTGGTGTTCCGATGCAAGCCACTCTCTTGTGGTCCGTCAAGACTTTCCACTTCGTCCTGTTAGGAGAAATAACTCTAGTACCTCGTCCACTTCTCGGACCAGGTCAAGGTAATGAAATCCGCAGAATAAGGGTCTTGTTTAGCTTCTATTTTGCTCCACCTTAGAGTGTCACACTCTTTGATATCAGGGTATCGAGCTAAGTATCGTGATCCTTTTGATGAAGTGATGCTCTTACACTTTGTTGCTCTCCGTTTTCCAAGTAACTTGTTACTCGAGAAGGGTAAGTCGTGAGCAATGATGTGGCTATCGGATATTCTTAGCAGTTCTTACTGTGCGGGAATCCTGGGATATCCATT
The DNA here is from genome assembly GCA_947311845.1 of Poa pratensis. Lineage (NCBI taxonomy): Eukaryota > Viridiplantae > Streptophyta > Magnoliopsida > Poales > Poaceae > Poa > Poa pratensis. The sequence continues at coordinate 4,774,241 of CAMZMU010000045.1, forward strand.
GCCCTCCTTAGCATGATTGGTTAGCCAATCAATAAGCTGAGTTTGACAGTGCTACCAAGTCAGTTGGCTCTGATGTACTCCCTCGGTCAAAGAGCTAGGTTCGTGCCGAAGCTCCCAAGACCACCTCGTTGTGCCTTGAAAGGCATGATCCTCTCTTGAACTCAAGATCCACCGGTATATCGTGATATCCTATATGTGGATCGTGATATTCTGTAGGTTTTTCCAGAAGTATCGCCAGGTTGTCGCCTGTCCAAGCTCAACATCACGGACAACTCTTTTCCCCCCCGAAAAATCGAGCTTATGTGTGAGCTGGTTCTCTGAACAACTCCTTTCTCCAAGAAAATCGTGCTGGATGTCCTGAATTATTCGGTTGAGCTTAAACAACTTGGAGAGTTAAAAGACAAAAGCTCTATCTGATATAGTTCATTCTCAATGGGATGTCTAGTGTTACGTGTCGAAGCAAGTTGGTATCTCCTTTGTGGATATGCTATCCTACAACCTTTGATTTGAGATGGGCTATCGTCAAATCAAACTCAGACCGACCGACCTAAATGTGTTAGTCTGACCAATACTCATGCCCCGTTCTGGTGAAATATGAGTCTACCGTCTTGGAGTATCTGGATAAGCTTGTTGTTGAGCCCCTCAACTACATTCTTATTCTCTCCATGCTTGAGGAGAGTTATATTGGATAGTGGGCGTAGCATTGGAAACTTGTTAGAACTAACCTTGTGTCGTCACCAGGCAATGTTCTGGAGTTAGAAGTGACTTTTCCTGGTTCACGTGCAATTGCTGAAAGATGTCGCCATGGATCTGAGTGAATTGTCTGGTTTCCTCGAAATCATCTCAACTCGATCGTGAATGTGTAGAATATTCTCGGAATGGTATGTTGTCACCTCCTTTCCTTGAGAATTTCATCTATGCATCCAAGTCCCTGATGGAATTGTTCCAGAAAGAGAGGAAGTCTGAGAACTTCTTTGTCTTCTATGGTGCTTCCCATCGAGAACTCAATAGTGTCTCGTTGCAAGTAAACCAAGTAGGGCAGCTGTCTTCTGACAAGTTGCTAATACACGAGTTCCGCAATCTCGTTCCTCCTTTGGAGTTAGACCTTGTAGTCCAACTCCTGGGGTCCTATCAATTGTACTTGTTGGTATGCACCGCAAAGCTTCCTATTCCTACCGGTGCTAAGTCTGAAGTATATCTACACTTCCCAGGTTTGACTCTCAATCAGAAACGATAGTTGGTGATCCTCAAGAAGCTTGCTTTCGATGCCGAGAAAATCAAGAAGTGTTCCCAATACTAACGTTTGCGGAGTTTCTGAAGTTCTCTCGATCTAGCTTTCCGATCCTTCTCCAGTGATCTGAAATGCTCCTCCGTGAGGAAAGTTCTACTCCAGCCGACCAGTACAAGTTACCTCGTCATCTGTTGGAATCTTGTTTTGACACTCTCCCTCAGAAATTTTGGGCCTTATGCAAAGTTCATATTCTGAATCTTTGGGAAACAGTTGTCTACCAACTGGAAACTCTTATCAATCTCCCGTCACCCGCATGTGTCGCCTAACTGTCAATCCAAGGGATGCTTGAAGTTCCATCCTAAGATTATACTAGGAGGTACTCGGCCGTGGTATCTTTACAAAGAATCCATCCTTCCGGTGAGGTTTCCTTCTTCCCTATGGTGTAGTTGGATGAGGACCTTGAGGTGAAGCCGATGAAGATCTTCATGATGCCCTCAATCAACCTTTTCAAGAAAGAAGCCAGCTGAAGCGAGAAGATCGTGTAGTACCGTTGTAACCTTTCCCTCTTTCCTACTCTAAGAATCTCGGGACGAGATTCCTGTAAGGAGGGTAGAGTTGTAACAGCTCGAAATTTGAAAACCTAAAAACCCGAGTAAAATTTCCACTTTTTGTTTGCATTGCATCATGGCATACTCATTTAAATTGCTTAAGTTGAATAAAGCAACCCTTGGAAATTTAAAACAAAGGAAGCAAATCCTTCCCAAAAATTTGCAAAACCAAATACATTACTCAAATTGGCAAAAGCAATTGTTCTTGAGTTCCCAAATTGTCCAGGAAGCTCAAGGATATATTTTGTAAATAATTGTCAAAGGAATTTCCTATCATACAAAGAAATAAATTTGAGACTTCAAAATTGGTTCAATTCAATTCTATTTTTGAAACCAAGTAAGCTTTCCAAAAATTCAAATTAAAATCATGGGGAGCTTCAATATTATTGTGAGAGCCTCCATGAATATTTTCATTATTTTGGAAATGCTCAAATACTCCAAATAATTATATTTTTGGAGATTATTAGAAATGACCTTTTTCGAACCCTATGAACAATTGGTGTTCAAAACTTTTTATTTTTAATCGCCAATTTTTGTGGAGCTTCTAACTAGTAGGGAGAGGCTACACAAATATTTGCACATTTTTCTAAAATGTTTTTGTGCCCCAATTAATTACCTAAAGTGCTACTGGTTTCTAGGAAGAATTGGAAAAAGGACCGATCTGTGATAGCAGAAAGTCTGCCAGGGGTTCCCAGAAAAATGTCGTCACCTTCCTCCCTGTAGCGACCGTGCCCGCACTGCCGACGCCGTCGAACCAGCTCGCCACGGTCGCTATACCGCTGTGCTCCCCGCCCCGTGGATAAGAAGACTGCCAATGTTGTCCTCTCTCTCTCTCCCCACTCGCTTCGCCGCGCACCTGCTCCCCTGCTCCTCTTCCCCTTTCTGTTCTTCCCACGGACCGGAAGCGGAGCTCGAGCTCGCCGTCGTTGAGCCACCGATTGGAGCGCCCCCGTCCAGATCGAGCCCAGCCGTTAGCTGCGCCGTGTCGTCCTCGTCCTCCCCGTGTGAGGAATCGTCGCGGGAGGCCCGGACTCGCCGCCGCCGTCCTGGTTCTCCCCACCTCCGGCCGCGGCACGACGAACACGTTGCCGCCGTGTCCGGCCATCCCCGTCCCCGCCACGAGCAGAAACGGCCTGAAGGTGAGCTGCTTGCCTCCTTCCCCTCTCCTTCCTCTCCCTTCGCTCGCTCTCTCGCGCGTTCGCTCGCCGCAGCCACGCGCCACCGTGCCGCGGTCACCGCTGTCGCCGGAGAACTTCGTCGCCCCTTTTCTTTTCCCGCGTGCCCGGCCGTGCACCCGGCAAAACCGGCCTCGAGGCCGATCGTCTCGGGCCGTTAACCGGCCTTGGGCCCGGCCCAAACCGGCCTGACGGCCGGACGTTTCTGTCACTAGCCCGGTCCTCCAACCGGCCCAACCGGGCCACAGGCCGGCCTGTCTACAGTTTAAATTTTCCTTTTTGGAAAATAAAACAATTTTAAACAATTCATAACTATTTGAATCTTGCTCCAAATTTAGCAAATCAAATATCAAATTGTTCAGAAAAACAATACCTAGCTATTGGTAACATTGCCATGCTCTTTTGAGTAAATGTTTTTGCCTTTATTTAGGAAACCCTAAAATGGCTTAAATACTACCTATTTCGGGAAAATTCATAATTTGTGAAATAATTAACCAAAATTTGTGAATAAAATATCAAAGTGATCAACATGTCAAATGCTATCCAATCATGCTAATCTCACATCATGATTACAAATAATTATTTGATGTTATTCATAAATTGATTAAAGGATTTAAATTCGAATAATTATTTAATTCACTAATTATTCATCGGTACTCGGAAAATTACAAATGAGGTACAAATTTGATCAGAGGAACAAACCCTGTCCTTTCATGCCATGTTCATGCATATTTGAGTCACTTCTTAGTAATGTATTAAATGTATGAACCATGTGGTCATTAAGCTAAATATGGGGTTGTTTCCGAATAATTGCCCTAATTATTTGGCTCTCCATTTAATCTTGCTAGATGAACTAAATGATGCTATCATTGCATAAACATGACATGTCATCATGTGATTGTGCATTGCATGGTACACATGTGTGGTGATTGATTTGTTTTTTCCGTGTGTGCTTCGTTAGATCAAGCAGACGGGGTTCCACCTCAATACCCCGCCGAGCAGTACTACCAGCACTCTGAACAAGGCAAGCGTAATCCCCCCTCTGAGCATATCTTATCCTATTTTCCGCAATTATTTTCTCCACTATAATATTGCATGCGGTTCTAAATGTCTTTTGCCTGGATTAGAGTATCCTACTAGTTGCATTAGAATCCTGTTGCCAATACCTGTTTTACCTTCCTATTACCATAGGTTTGTATTGTTGGCCATGGAATACTTACTATGCTATGCAAGTGCTTAGCCATGCTTAGTGAAATGCCTAGTTGTACTAGGGATGGTGAATGCTGGAAACAGGTGTTAACTTGTGACAGTGATGTTGATGGTGGAGAATTGTGGAGATGGATAATAAAATGCTTAAGAGGCGGGGATGAGAGGCCATTGTGGATATGGTGTTTTGTCTCGTTCTCGCCGCCTAGGTGCGAGTTCTGTACCTCCTGAACCAAGACTGAGCGTGCAACCATGCGTGAGGCCTATGCAATTGCAGGAACCCTCATAGACTAAATAACTCGAGCGGGGCTAGCCAGGGTCCTCTAGTTCGGGCTTCCATTTGCGCGTGCGTGATGATGGTGGGATGAACTGGGATGAGGACTGTGGTGTTAGGAAAATAAGTGGCCGTGGGGCGAGGTGTTGGAGGAGTTACCAAACCTGTCCTACCGCCACTGATGATCCTGGAAAGTCTTTAACGAGGGAGAAGTCGACACCGTTCCCACCCAGCCGGCTTTCCAAGGAAGAGAGCTAATGATCAGGTAATGGGCCGGGCGGTACGCGTGGCGAAGGAGCTGGGGCCCTTCGGGACTCCGGGGACTTCAACTTTGTACACCCCTGCAGGGATAAATCTTTTCGAAAAGCCGTGTCCGCGGTTACGGACGACTTGGGAATGGACGATGATCATAGAATAAATTGAACGGAATGATTAAAATTTGAGTACTAAAGGTACTACTAATAACCAAGGTTGTCTTCCTCGAGGGTGATTCGGGGAGGTGCCTAGTAGACAGGTGTTGAGAATAATGATGGTTACGATGGAAATGGTTACAAGAAAAGAGTTACTTCTTATCCCTCTTCAAAAATTTCTGATTAGTCGATGCCATGGAGTTGTGTTTTATAAATAAAATCATCCTTATGCAAAACAGCCATAAAACCTTTGAAAGCCAATCATGGAGCATGTACTAGCTCTTAATCTTGCGAGTTCGTCGAACTCAACGTCGTTTGCTTGTTTTCAGGAGAGGACTTCACCGACCTCGAAGGTGGGTTCTTTGTGGACGTCGACGAGTAGTCTGGGGTTCCCAGGTGGCAGCTTGGGACATCTCGGAATAGCTGGCGCTGGATGTTTATTTGTAGGCCTCTTAGGCCATATTTGGGTCTTGTTGTTTAGAACAACGCCCTTCGCTTCCGCTTGGTGAAATGTTGGGTCTGTGACCCCTGGTTGTAACTTTTGCTATCCTTCTCTATTATAAGAGTTGCTTATAATGTTTTGTGTCGTAGAGTCTGTGATGTGCCAGTTGTTCCACAAGTTTTGATCTCTCTATTATGCTTTGATAGTGTGTCCGGTGGTATCGGATAACCGGGGACACAGTATCACTGTATAACAGTCGGGTCGGGGCGCCACACTCCTGTTCTATGTTGATGACATAATCCTGACTGTGTCCTCCTCGACATTGTTGCACAGTTTGATTGCCACTCTTCGTACCGAGTTCAGTATGACAGATATGGGCGATCTTCATTATTTCTTGGGCATCTCTGTCACACGCAGCAAGGATCGTCTGTTTCTCTCACAGGAGAAGTATGCTTTGGAACTTCTTGACAGAGCTGGTATGTTACAGTGCAAATCCATCTCTACTCCAGTTGATACTGCCTCCAAACTTTCAGCCAAGTCCAGTGATCCAGTTGCAGATGCCACCGAGTACCGTAGTATTGCAGGAGGTCTTCAGTACCTTACGTTCACTCGTCCAGACATCTCCTATGCTGTGCAGCAGATTTGTCTACATATGCATGATCCTCGGGCCAATCATTTGCACCTTGTGAAGCGTGTTCTTCGCTACATCCGCGGCACCACCGACTATGGTCTCACCTTGTTCAGACGCAGCTCTAACAAGTTGACGGCTTATTCAGACGCTGATTGGGCAGGTTGCCCAGACACTCGCCGGTCTACCTCTGGCTATTGTGTTTTCCTCGACGCTAACCTGGTGTCATGGTCTGCTAAGCGGCAGCACACGGTCTCTCGCTCCAGCGCCGAGGCCGGATACAGGGCAGTTGCAAATGTGGTGGCTGAAACATGTTGGTTACGGCAACTACTTCAGGAGCTTCATCGACCGGTGACTGGTGCCACTGTGGTTTTCTGTGACAATGTGAGCTCCGTTTACATGACACAGAATCCTGTTCATCATCAGCGCACTAAGCATGTGGAGATCGATCTACACTTTGTACGAGACCGGGTCACCACAGGCGAGGTCCGAGTTATACACGTTTCAAGTTCTTCCCAGTTTGCGGACATTTTCACTAAAGGATTGCCGTCACCTCTCTTCTTGGACTTTCGGGACAGTCTTAACATTCGTCGACGCCCGTTTGCGACTGAGGGAGGGTGTTAGAATATATAACCGTATTGTATTTGTATAGATATACGGTTGTATATGTGTATTCCTTGTATAGCTGTCCGTGTTGTGTACGGCAAGAACTCACGCCTTGTAAGCTCTATATATTGATCAATACAAGGCACCACAACGTGTGGTTTCCATCATCTTACAGATCCAACTTAAGATGATTATTCTGACTCGTGTCCGGCTGAATAGAGTAATAGACCCATTTGTAACATTTCTCATATATTTGCAACACCATTGTAATATTTAACCTAAGTATTCTGACTGCCTAAAAAGACCCTTTTATATATTTGCAACACCGCCAATATATTTACCCTGGGGCATATATAAACACAAAACTTGCAAGAAAAACATCACCACATTTCAAATATGCACATGGAGCAAAAAATAATTGTGTGGATGCAACAAATCTTTATTGGTCGTAACTAGTTGTCGAGAAATATCAGGCACCAAGTGTCATCACAACGTATCACCTCATGTATTCGAAGCAAATCACGCACGGCCTTACAACGTGTTCGCATCAGGGAAAATCTTCAAATCCCTTGGCCACCATCATTTTTGCAAGACTGACTTAGCTATCAGGGGCTTGTTGGGTATTAATCCGTCTCGTTGGAGCTCTCCTGTCTTCCCCAAGCTTTGGTGAGACAGGAAACATAACTTGTAACTTTGTCTCGGGTTTGCCTTTCTTGACTTATGATGTTTTCTTGTGAGTTATAAATATATTGCAGTAGAAACATTTTTTAGATTTTAAACATATATTGTAGGTAAAGAGCTAATGAGGAAATTATCGTCAAACCTAGCGTGTCGATATTTTTTTTTTTTGCGAAGAGAAAGAGCAGCCTTCGTTTTTTTCCTTTTAATGATTTTATTTATAATTACATCAGAAAGCAAGGCCAGCAATGGCAAAAGCAAAATGGACATCCAAACGCCGACCGTGGGGATCGAACCCACGGCCACGTGGTTAAAAGCCACGCGCTCTACCACTGAGCTAGGTCGGCTTCGGTTATATATTTCAATATTTTCTCTTACATTCTATCATTGTACTAGTAATCATGCTTGTTTGCCTGAACCGGTTTAGAGATGTGCTGCAACATCAACTTGACATATGCCTTGATCTCTGTGGCTAACCGGCGAGGGTGTAACATGCCTTCATTGTTCCTCGAATTAATCATGCTTCGGAGTATATGGATATTCACGCTGACCCTTCTCTATCAAATTAGTCTCGATATGTAGCCATCCAGTGGAGAAGGCGAGCACTGAGCAGGTGAGCACTAAGCACACGATCCAGACTGACAGCAAGTGAAGCAGCTCTCTATGGTAAAGCGACAGGAACGGGATCTGTCGAGTTGACCATGTGACCTAGCGTGCCCAGCTCCTCAGGGCAACTACAGAGTACATACGACGAAACAAAAGCGGACATACTCCACATCAAGGAGTGCAGAATCTTTTCGATAGAACAGTAAGAAATGGATTAGAGCCGGCAGATGCAGAGAACCACAAGCCTTTCAGCTATTTCCGCAGTTGGTTTTCGCGGCCCCTGCTTCCTTGCCCCGGTTTTGATCTCGCCAAGTCTGCCCTATCGATCACTCACCGCTGGCTTCTTAATCTAGTTTCATTTTTCTGCTGCCGTTGACCTATGTTGATCACGTCACTACGTTGTCTTGTCCATATACTACAGCCTGAAACCGGCAGAGAGAGCCGCGGCGGAGCCGGGAACCCTGTTTCGTCTACCTTCTCCAAGAAAAACAAAAATCCCTCATCGCCCCACTTGCACTCCAAGCTAAACCTTAATTGCTGTCTGTCTCCTCCGGTGCCACTATATATACAGGGCTCACCTCGCCTTCCTTCCGCACCAAAATCTAATCAGCGAAGTGGGAAGTAGTAGCAGCAACAAAGATTGTTCTCTGTCTCAAAGTTCCTGGAACTTGCGGTGCGGCTAGCAGCAATGGCGACAGCCGGAAAGGTGATCAAGTGCAGAGGTTCGTTCCTGAGATACCTGGTAGTTTCGTGAGCTTTGAACTTTTGATGTACTCCAATAGTTGCAGGGCTAACTGGCTTGGTTCTTGCGTGACTGCAGCGGCGGTTGCATGGGAGGCCGGGAAGCCACTGTTGATCGAGGAGGTGGAGGTGGCGCCGCCGCAGGCCATGGAGGTCCGCGTCAAGATCCTCTACACGGCTCTCTGCCACACCGACGTCTACTTCTGGGAAGCCAAGGTATACACATACAGCCGTTTGTATTTAGTAATACTAGTAGTTTTGCGGTTTTCGATCGGGTAATTCGACCACTGACTAATTAACATGCTGATATTCTGCTTTGATTTCTGCAGGGGCAAACTCCTGTTTTCCCTAGAATCTTAGGCCATGAAGCTGGAGGGTACGCATCCTCTTTGTCTCTGTCTTATTCTGTTACAGTATTGTTGCTTGGTGGAATCTTGATTCTTAGAAATATAGTTTTCCATGGTGGCTTCTAATTATATTCATCCTAAATCCTGATTTGTCAGTGGCACTAGATTGATAACTATATACAGCAAGTGTCCATATTTAAGTGTCATGGGATAGAACATATTAAGAATCATGGGACCACATCATCCATGACAAAAGCTCACATAAAGTGATTTTTTAATTATTTTATGGTTTTCGTGTAATTAATTTCCCCATGATCTTTTTGTTCCTCTTCTCCTAATTATTCCATTACTTAATTTTAACTTGTCAAAATGTAGTGCATTGTTCCTTTTGCGACATATTTCGAGTGACTATTTTCATGGTCAGTTGTCAACTGTATACACCTGACTCTTTTCTGCATTTCAGTGCTCTTCGTTGTTTTATTTTTCCAATAACTCTATCCCCAAATTATGACATATAAAATGCTTTGTGGATTAATATGGTTTTTATGACACTATTAATTCTCCAGAAAAAATACAATCACAAAATTATTTGTCTTGTGATAGTATTTTGATTAACTATTTTCCTAGGTACTGAATAGCTGTCAGTTGTATAACATGGAAATCCTTTCTGTATTTGAATGAAATATATTTACTCGTCATAGTTTAACTTTTCTATCAACTTTTCCCCAAAATTACTTCTTCCTCACAGAATTGTTGAGAGCGTCGGAGAGGGTGTGACCGAGCTTGGGCCGGGTGACCATGTCCTCCCAGTGTTCACTGGTGAGTGCAAAGAGTGTGCCCACTGCAAGTCAGAGGAGAGCAACCTGTGTGACCTTCTGAGGATCAACGTGGATCGTGGCGTGATGATCGGTGACGGGCAGTCCCGCTTCACCATCAATGGGAAACCGATTTTCCATTTTGTCGGGACCTCCACCTTCAGTGAGTACACCGTGATACATGTCGGGTGCCTCGCGAAGATCAACCCCGAGGCGCCCCTCGATAAAGTTTGTGTTCTCAGTTGTGGTATCTCTACTGGTAAGAGACGGCTGCAAATGCCAATGTTTCCAGATGAATCAGTATGTTTAGGATGCCTCAGTAACTTACTTAAACACCATTTTTTATAGGACTTGGAGCGACGCTAAATGTCGCGAAACCGAAAAAGGGTTCAACTGTGGCAATTTTTGGTCTTGGTGCTGTTGGCCTTGCTGTAAGTGACACTATGATCAGTATTTTCCACAACATATTATTGCAGGCCGATGAGAATTGTGCCAGGAATATAAGCATGACTAACAGATGTCTGGTTTTTTTTTTCCACATGATCAGGCCATGGAGGGTGCAAAGATGGCTGGGGCATCAAGGATCATTGGTGTGGACTTAAACCCTGCAAAATATGAACAAGGTAGAAATAATCTGATGGAATACATAAGTACTTCCTCCGTTCCAAATTACTTGTCTCAACTTTGTCTAAATTTGGATGTATCTCCACACTATAATATGTCTAGATACATGCAAATTTGGACAAAGTTGAGACAAGTAATTTGGAACGGAGGGAGTAATTTTTTATAACACACCGAGCCTAACATGTCCATCATTTTTCAGCTAAGAAATTTGGATGCACAGACTTTGTGAACCCAAAGGACCACACCAAGCCCGTGCAAGAGGTTTGTTCTTTTCATCTAGTACATAGCTATCCCTTTGTTCATGACATACATGAACTCGGGCCGGAAAACCTTACTGTTCAATGATGAATGATCCCCAGGTGCTTGTTGAGATGACCAATGGTGGAGTCGACAGTGCCGTCGAGTGTACTGGCAACATCAATGCCATGATTTCCGCCTTCGAATGTGTTAGCGATGTAATATACTTCAATGCACCTACATATAATTTGTACTCCTATGATCATTCTGAGCAATGTCTATTCTATTTCAAACTGAATCATGAAATATGTTGGATGCAGGGGTGGGGTGTGGCCGTGTTGGTGGGTGTCCCTCACAAGGATGATGTGTTCAAGACCCAGCCGATGAACTTTCTCAGGGAGAAGACACTGAAAGGCACCTTCTTCGGCAATTACAAGCCACGCACCGACCTCCCCAAAGTCGTGGAGATGTACATGAGGAAGGAGCTGGACCTGGAGAAGTTCATCACGCACAGTGTACCATTCTCGCAGATCAACACGGCGTTCGACCTCATGCTCAAAGGGGAAGGACTGCGATGTGTCATGAGGATGGACGAGTAGATTGAGCTTCTTCTTCGTGCAAGAATAAAGTTTATAAGATTTTTCCTTCAGTCAAGCTAATCGCGAGATGCCCCATCCAGGACAAAAAGTGATAAGCTGTCAACAATTCAACATGTAGCTGGCAAATTCTAAAAAAAAAACTTTGCAAGCACACACTTGTAAATTTTGCGACCCAGTTTGCTGGCAAAAAATGTTTGTAAGCTCGTCCTTAGAGGATGTACTGCTTTAAAATATCATAATATTGTCCTATTGTTTTCGAAACATTTGGCAACTTTTGTATGGTTTTTTCTTTTATTGCAAAAGGAAGGTCAAACCTAATGGTCTAAGAATTCACATGCCAATAATCGTGTTCATCACAAGCTTAGCATATGAAATAGGCTGCAAATGGAAGAACATGATAAAATATGTCAATAATCGTGTTCCAGCTTTAGTTGTGATCAACGCTTGATCTCTTCTGTGTGGAGGGTGTACATCGGTGCATCTCTAGTGGAGAGAGTTCGTGTGTGTTCGGAGAGGTTCTTGGATTTGGATATGAGGTGTGGCCAGTTAGCTTGGGTCTAGGTTCCCTTGTTTCAGGCACAGATGATGTTCCATGAGTTAGAGTGTGTGGAGGTGTTCATCACAACTTCTCTTCTACTATAATTCAATGCGGGAACTCCGCCCTAGTTCGTCAAAAAAATCGCAACACTTTCAAGTATGTTTTTTCGAAATGGGAGCAAAGCCCCAGCTTCTACATCAGATGATGCACCCAACTTTTTATTAAAGTAGTTCAAGAGTATAACTTATTACAATCAACGATCACATAAGGTCGATACATAAATCAACCAAGTGAAACAAGCAGCGACAAAGAATCTAGACATCTTTAATCCTACTAATATACCGGCACCCAACCCGGGTGATAGTATCCTGAGCGACCATCAATAGGCGTCTGCATCCAGAAGCAATGACATCTCTCTGGTCTGAAGGTAGAAGGTAAGCCCAATCCATGATCCAATTGCTGGCCATGTAGAAAACCTGCAAGAAATTAGTAGTTCCAACCTTGTTAAAAACCAAATTATTTCGACAGTTCCATATGGCCCAACACAGAGCAGAAACGCCAATGTGAATTCTCTCTTTTGTTTTTTTTCCACACTGAAAGGACGCAGATGTCGCCTAGAGGGGGGGGGGGGGGGGGGGGGTGAATAGGCGATTAAAATTCTTCTATGGTTTAGGCTTGAATAAATGCGGAATAAAACTAGCGGTTAATTTATCAAGCACAAAACCTAAACAAAGCTAGGTTTACCTATGTGCACCAACAACTTATGCTAATCAAGATAAACAACTAAGTGATAGCAAGATATATTACTTCAAGCTCGATGGCTATCACAAAGTAAATTGCATAAGTAAGAAGCTCGGGTATAGAAATACCGAGGCACTTGGAGACGATGATTTATCCCAAAGTTCACTTCCCAATGGAAGCTACGTCTCCATTGGAGCGGTGCGGAGTCACAAAGTGATCTCCGAATAGCCGTCAAATGGCACACCATAATCTCCTTCGTGCCTCCACCAATGCGGAGTGCCACGAACCACTATGGGACACTTAAGGGTGGTCACCGAACCCGTACAAGGATGAGGCACACTCCACAACTTAATTGGAGGCTCTCACCGAATTCCCGCGGCTCCCAAAGCCACAAGAATCACAAGGTTGGGGCGCAACTCCACAACTTAATTGGAGGCTCCCAACTATCCCGCGAGCCACCAAAACTCCGAGATCAACAAGGACCGTCTAGGGCACTCCAAGTACCCAATAGGACAAGCTCTAGGGCACCCCAAGTACCCAAGAGTAACAAGCTTCTCAACTTCGATTTCCACGTATCACCGTGGAGAACTCAAACCGATGCAACCGATGCAATGAAGGCAAGACCACTAGAGGTGGTCAAATCCTTCACTCCCAAATCCCACCAAAAGCAACTAATGCTTGTGGGGGGAGAAGAGAGGAAGAACAAGGAAGAACTCAACAAATGGAACTCCAAGATCTAGATCCAAAGGCTTCCCCTCACTTAGAGGAGAGATGGATTGGTGGAACAATAGATCTAGATCTCCTCTCTCTTTTCCCACTAAATGGAGGCAAGAATCATGGAGGGATTGAGAGATAGCTAAGCTCAAGAAGGTCAACAATGGGGGTCAAATTCGTGCTCAGCAAAAGCTCGAAGGCTGGAGGTAGGTGGAGGGGTATTTATACCCCTCCCAGAAAAAGAGCCGTTGCAGACAGAAAAATCGGATATTCCGATATAAGTCATGACCGGATAATCCGACTGAGTCGGATAATCCGATACAACATATATCGGATATTCCGAACATCTCCAGTGCCGATGCAACAAAACTGGCTGCAAGAAGTCCTTAGCCGATATCGAGCAATACTTGAGAATCGGATAATCCGAATCAAGGTGGATCGGATAATCCGAAAAACTCCAGTATGCATTGCTATTAAAGTCCTTAGCCGAATTCGAGCAAACCTTGAGAATCGGATAATCCGAATCAAGGTTGATCGGATAATCCGATTCCCCTGCTAGAGCAAAACTGACAGAAACAGCAAAACCTGAAATGCAATAACTTTCTCGTTCGAACTCCAAAACAGGTGAAACCAATTCTGTTTGAAAGGTAACGACAAGAGCTTTCCTACAAAAAGTGGAAATATTAACGGTCACAAATATAGAGGGGATACCACACATGGGAAGGTGTGGACCCTATCTCGAAGGTGGACCGATAATATTTCCAACCTGAAAACGCAACAAGTTTTCCATACGAAATCCGTTTTCGGAGAACTTGGGCTTGTCATGAAGATCACAACAAGCACCAAAACCCAACAAGGAGACAATCCAAATAAGAACCAAGAAAGATGATGAAGGCAAGTATGCAAAGGTTTGAGCTCTCTTCAACTGATACGCTAAAGCTCAATCGAGAGCCCCTCTTGATAGTACGGTATCTATCCTATAACCCGGTCTCCCAACTAGTACCACGAGACCGGTAAAATAGAAGCCCTATCATACCTTTGCCTTGCGCATTCCACTTGAGCTAGATGACGTCGATCTTGATCTCTTCAAGTGGACCACCTTTCTTGATTGCGCTTCGCTTGGTGAAGACCCAAACATTGCTCCCCCATACTCCACTATGGGAGAGCCTCTCTTAGGCACATCTTCACATGAACATTATCTCTAAATGGGTGGCAAGCTTCAAGCCTAGGATTTCTTCGAGATGCTCCTCTTGAACTTGCGCTTCTCAACATTGATGACGATCACCACTTGACGTCATCGTTCATGGGCTATATGAAATCTTCATTTGATGCAAGCCCATAGAAAGATACCAAGAGATACATGATCCCACTTGGTACATCTTGTAGCTTTGTATGTTGATCAATATCTTGATCAACCTTGTATCTTTTCTTCTCTTTTCAATAGATGATGTCTTGAAGATAACAATGAATGATCACATAATCCTTTTCTTCAAGACATACTTGCAATATGCTCAACTCGCATATGACCAATCATCGGATAACTCCTCTTATAACAACTTGGTCATCACATACTCTTCTTCTTTATCATATCAAATATATCCATGCAACTCGATGATCTTGATGCCAAATACTCCATTATATCAATATCTTTATGGCATCAACCTTGAATCCAACATATGGAGTTCAAGCATGGTCTATGGACAAACACTACAAGTAAAACTTAATGCAACCATTAGTCCATAGGGATTGTCATTAATTACCAAAACCACACATGGGGGCGTCATGCCCTTTCACACACCATTCTACCAATTGCCAAACATATTAGTAATATTAGTTGGTGGAGGTAAATCAAAGAAAATTGGACAATAAGCCAGACCATATTAGCAAATGGACATTTTAAAAAGAGATGCTCAATTGACTCCTCCGAGTAAAAAAAACAGCACTTTTTAGACCCTATCCAATTTCTTTTGGCCAAATTATCCTCCTCTGAGTAAAAAAACAGCACTTTTTAGACCCTATCCAATTTCTTTTGGCCAAATTATACTTAGTAAGCAACACCTTTTTATGAAGGAACCACAAAAAATTATCTTTAATGGGATCTTAAGTTTCCAGAGGTTTTTTCTAAGAAACCGTGTGTCCATTCATCACGTCAGCATACATAGATTTAAAATACCAGAGTCAGTTAACTTCCATATGAAGCTATCTGGCTCTTCCGAAAACTGAATAACCATTAGACATTGAAAAAGATGGATCCAAGCATCCCACTTATTGCCAACCAAAACCCTCCGAAATTCAAGATTCGGATGATCATGCATAAGAACACTTGCAACAGAAACATCTTTCTTGTTGATGATGTTATACAATGATTGATATTGATATGCAGCAAGAACGAAGTCGCGCCACGTCATTAAGTCAGCAGGTAGGGCGATGCAGATAATGTGAAAGTGGTATAGTAAGGAAGTAAATGTTCCTTCTGTATTAAAGATGTGGCCTTGTTGATTGCCCTTGGAAGAAACATAAAAAGATGATCCAAGGTTCTTTTACAAGATGAATTTAGATCTGAATGAGGTAGCAATGTCCGCCTACATGATGTACCATTAGAGACATAATCACTAAAATATAAATTCTTCTTCGTTCACTGAGATATATGTAATTTATCTTCATTTGTGTTTATAATCTCGAATTTGTAATTTTTTTGTGCTGACCTTTTAAGAGTGTGGTTAACTCCAATGTGCTCAACAACTTCGTCTCGGTAGCGTATCAGTCTTGTTGCATGTAGTTCAGTCCAAGGTGTTGATTCCCTTAAAAAAATTAGGCTTCCTCCAGTGAGATATTTTTATTGTTGACATAAATTGTGTATTCGGTCACATTATGAAAGATACATTTGTATTTATTGTGAATGAAATTGTTAGTGTCGATATACTTTGTGTTGTGAAATATGAAAATGACCTATAAAAGAATTAATTGTTTAAAAACAAAATAATAATTGCAAACCGTTGTTTCAAAGTTCTCCTTTATCGATGAGGTCGCTTGGAGCTTCCAAGCTCTTCGTTGAGGTCCCATCAGAAACAACGCTTCATCTGTTTCCTATGAGGCATTCACATGAGTGACAGACTCATGGCGATGGAGTTTTTCTCCATTGTCGGTGAGGGTTTTGACCCATGTATATAGTGTCAGTCTCTACTAGTGAGTGGTTGGCATTAGTCTCATTACAGCGAGGGCACAAATAATTCTAGTGGAATAAATGGAATGGAAAATTCACGGTTGATTCCATGTACAGAGAATTTACTCATTTGGAAACAAATTCTGAAAATGAAGATACCACTGGAGAAGTAGTAATTTTTTTTTAGAGGAAGTAAATGTTTTTTTGGTTCCCATGATGAGACAATTTAACTAATTTCACCGGTGTAAGGTTCTTCATTCTATATGGTTAGTCATCCAGGTCGCTTTAAACTTGTATCTGCCTCATCATGTTGCAAATATTTCTGGCAAGTGGTTGCGATGAATTGATCGCAAGTGTAGAATGCTCATGTAGGTGGAAGCCAATAGGCCTAATGTGGTCTCCATATGTAGAAATTGTATGGTTATTAATCATTAAAAATCATCTTCTATGAGAGTTATTTTCCACTATGCGCACCGGCTATGTTCGTGTTCTACTCTTCAGAGGAAGGAAACACCTCACGCTGTTTTTGGCGGTGTGTACCTGGAGTACGTGTCCAAGAATGTCTTTACCCCCACATGAACGGCGACATAGTCTTCGGTTCTCCATCACCTTAGGCATCTTTCTAGTCTTGCATGACAATGTTTGTGACTTTTATTTTCTTTTATTGACTTTCGTTTCGGTTATTTTCTTTTTGTGTAAATTCGTTATGATTGTATCGCCTTGATACAAGCTTATGTGATTATAATGGAAGGCACCAATTGCGGGAAAAAAATGCTAAAAAGACAGGAAGGACATGTGTCAAGTTCAAGATGTGACCTAGCGAGCCCAGATCAAGGCAGCTACAGAATACAGACGACGAAACAAAAGAAGACACATAGAGGAGACTTCAAATGTTGATTGCATGATTAGCTAGGTCCATCTTTGATCTGTCACAGCAAACAATGTAGAATCCTTGGGAATTTTCTTCCTAGACGCAATAAGTGGTTGGTTAATAATTGGTTTCAGGGTGCTAGTGGGTGCTCCGTGCTCCTATGGACAGGCTACAACTAAAGCCCACTGACAGTGATCAAGCCACTAAATTAAAGCGGCAGATGCAGAGAGCTCTGTCGACCGGAAAAGATTCGCATTCTATACGGAAATACGGACTTCTGAATCTTTTAGAGAGGAAAATAAAATGGAGCCCGCCAGTCGACACATGCAAGCATTCCGCTGGCTAGCTTGTATTCTAAGACGTCGACGCAAAACGACGAGAGGGGATGTTGTTTTAGTACTGTAGTAGGTTTCTGAAGTTCGCCGGGAGTCCTGCCCCGGTTTTGGTTTTGGTTTTGGTTTTGGTTTAGGCTGCCGTTGACCCACCTGTAGCCTGACAAATGTTCTGTTTCCAAATACAAAGTCTGGCGTTAAAACAACAAGTTAATTAGCTGAAATCTTACCAGGTTCAAGAATACATTGAGTAAGAGCTGCATCCAATTAATTAACATCTGAAAATGCGTTACAGTCTGCTAACAATTACACTGTTCTTGTGCATCACTGACACTTAAACTTTTGAGCGAAGGCTTTGAATGTCCCTCAGATTTATCAAACTTGAGATGTTCCTGACGAGCTCTATGGCCATTCCTGCGTGCGGTATAAGGAGCATATTCACGAATTCAGAAACAAAGAACTTGAAGTGCATCCTTGGTCTCGAGTAGGTGAACGGCGACAACACTTCTTAGCAAACGGGGCCGGGAGTCCTGCCCCGTTTTTGGTTTTGGTTTTGGTTTTGGTTTAGGCTGCCGTTGACCCACCTGTAGCCCCTTGATCACGTCACTACGTTCTCCATGTACTACACGGGGCCGAGGGTCTGAATTCTGAAACCGCTAGAGACCGCAGCGGAGCCGGGCACCTTCTCCAAGAAAAAATAAATCCTTCTTATTGCCCCACTTGCACGGCAAGCCAATCTTAATTACTCGCCGACATCCCTCGTACGTACCACTATATATACAGGCCTCGACTCACCTTCCTTCCTCACAAACGTTTAGTCGACGAACTGCGAAGTAGAAACAGCAATCGAATCGATCTTTCTCTTTGAGTTCTTGCATCTAGCGATCTACGGCAATGGCGACCGCCGGGAAGGTGATCAAGTGCAAAGGTTTGTTCTTGAAGTATTCTGTTGTAATTTCTATTAGTGTGTGAAGGAACTCTGGAATAGTTAGGAGTAACGGAGTGCTAACTGGTTTGTTCTTGCGTGACTGCAGCCGCGGTGGCATGGGAGGCCGGGAAGCCGCTGTCGATCGAGGAGGTGGAGGTGGCGCCGCCGCAGGCCATGGAGGTCCGCGTCAAGATCCTCTACACCGCTCTCTGCCACACGGACGTCTACTTCTGGGAAGCCAAGGTATACAGTTGCATACTCATGATCTTGTGTTGCTCAATCGGGTAATGGCGACCCAGCCAGATACAACTATGAGCGGCTTATTTATATTGATGATCTCTATTTGGATTTCCGCAGGGGCAAACTCCAGTTTTTCCTAGGATCTTAGGCCATGAAGCAGGAGGGTATGCATCACACTGCCTCTCTCTGTCTCTTATCTTATTCTGTTATAGTTTTGTTGCATGGTGGGGTGTTGATACTTAAATTATACTGAGTAGTTTATTGGGGTGGCTTCTAATTATAGTTATCGTGAGCCCTGATTTGTCAGTGGAATTAGATTGCTAACTATATGCAGCAAGTGTCCATATTTTAGTGCCATGGGATAAAACATATGAAGAATCTTGGGACAGCACCTTCCATAACACAAGCTCACCTAAAGTGCTTTGTTGAATAATTTAGGGTTTTCTCCTAATTAATGTAGTCTTGCTTTGATTGTTCCTCATCTTGAAATTAAAGCTTCCTTTTAAAATATCTTTACTGTCACAAGTATTATATTGTTCTTTTTGTGACGTATTTTGAGTGACTAATTTCTTTGGCAGGTGTCAATTGTAAACACCTGGACTCTCTTCTGCATTTTAATGCTCCCCATTGTATTAACTTTTCCCCAATCACTTCTTCCTCGCAGCATTGTTGAGAGTGTCGGAGAGGGCGTGACTGAGCTTGTGCCGGGTGATCATGTCCTACCGGTCTTCACTGGTGAGTGCAAGGAGTGTGCTCACTGCAAGTCAGAGGAGAGCAACCTGTGTGACCTACTAAGGATCAATGTGGATCGTGGTGTGATGATCGGCGACGAACAGTCCCGCTTCACCATTGACGGGAAACCAATATTCCACTTCGTTGGGACCTCCACCTTTAGTGAGTACACCGTGATCCATGTCGGGTGCCTTGCGAAGATCAACCCAGAAGCGCCCCTTGACAAAGTTTGTGTTCTCAGCTGTGGTATATCAACTGGTAAGATGGCTCCTCATTCCACTGTTTCCAAATTACTCAATATGCTTAGGACGCCGAAGTTAGTTACTGAAATACGAATTTTGTTCAGGACTTGGTGCGACCCTAAATGTCGCCAAACCAAAGAAGGGTTCAACGGTGGCAATTTTTGGTCTTGGAGCTGTTGGCCTTGCTGTAAGTGACACTCCATGATCGGTATCTTGCACAAATATTTTTTGCATGATTGTGAGAATTGTGCCCTATAACCATGACTAATTGATCAATGTTCGTTTCATATGATCAGGCCATGGAAGGGGCCAAGATGGCTGGGGCATCCAGGATCATTAGTGTGGACATGAACCCTGCAAAATCTGAACAAGGTAAACAAACTCTGATGGAAACACTTAACATCATAGTAAATGTTTTTGGATAGGACATGGAACCAGAAAACCTAACATGTCCATCATTTTTCAGCTAAGAAATTTGGGTGTACTGACTTTGTGAACCCAAAGGACCACACCAAGCCCGTGCAAGAGGTTTGTTCTTTACCCTCAGTACTCATTCATCACTTTGTTCGCGACATATACACATGCTTGTTCCAAGAAAACTCAGTGTTCAATAATCATCTCCAGGTGATTGTGGAGATGACCAATGGTGGAGTCGACAGAGCCGTCGAGTGTACTGGCAACATCAACGCCATGATCTCCGCCTTCGAATGTGTTCACGATGTAATATACTGCTCAATACATACATACACACACATACATATATAATCAGTAGCAATACCTAATTCTGCTTTCAACTGAATCCTGAAATTTCCTTGATGCAGGGTTGGGGCGTGGCCGTGCTGGTGGGCGTCCCGCACAAGGAGGCGGTGTTCAAGACACACCCGATGAACTTCCTAAACGAGAGGACCCTGAAGGGCACCTTCTTCGGAAACTACAAGCCACGCACCGACCTCCCTGAAGTGGTCGAGATGTACATGAGGAAAGAGCTGGATGTGGAGAAGTTCATCACGCACAGCGTGCCCTTCTCACAGATCAACACCGCGTTCGACCTCATGCTCAAGGGGGAGGGACTGCGATGCGTCATCAGGATGGACGAGTAGATGACCACTTCTTCGTTGTATCTCTCGGTGCTTTAAGATCTTCTGTTTCAGAAATATAAAAACGAAAATAGGTTTATTTTCCTTTAATTTGAGACATAATGTACTAGCTACTCGTGAGATGCACATGTGTACAAAGAACCAACACCTTTATGCTTTGTGTTCATGCTACGATTTGACCATTTTTTCCCATACCGCACCTTGTCAACAGTTTCTAGTAAGTGTATACATGAAAATTTTGCACAATTCTACAGTTTGTCTAGTGTTAATATCGACGTCTTCCACTGCATATTTTGAAGTGAGTTCTGCTATCTTTTGTTCATTGTTTTGGATTTTGCAGAAAGCCATACATTATTCCATCTATACTGTTATGAAGCTTTCGGTTTATCGTGGAAGTGGGGATTTCGGTAGGCTCACAACGAGTTACAAACCTCTCTTATTGGCACTAGCAACATCCAGCTGGATGTAGCCTAAAAGCTTGCAGCCTGCGACGTAGACTGATACTCCCTCCGTTCCAATTTAATTGACTTGCTATCCACCAAATGTGGATACATGTCTAGATGCATCCACATTTGGTGGATAGCAAGTCAATTAAATTGGAACGGAGGGAGTATATTGGATTCTTTCAAAAGAGGGGAAGGTTCAGGGCTTAATTGTTTTTCTAAAGGGTAATATTCAAACAATCAATCTGATATCAGTATACCCTGTTTATGTCTAGAGGCCACCAATACAGTGTGTAACCACACAACCAAATTAATAAAGAAAAACATGACACCAAAATATGATCGCAGAGATGATCAACTATGATACATGCAGCAACCAGCATCGCACTGATCACCCCTTGATAATAGACGAACTACGGGAATGGATCATGGCTTAATTAGAGTGTTTTGATCACGACAAGCTTAAGTGCTTGAATAACTCTCTTTAGATTAATACATCGACCAATGCACAAACCTCCTGCAGGAGGCTGCAAAAGCATCTTTCATGACGAAAAGAGAAGTCAACAGAGGATGTTGTTTTGGCTCTAGGGAGCATACAAGCTCCTGGGTGAACAGTAAATCCTAAAACATGTTTAAGAAATTAAAGTATCTGAATTTTTTTGACATCCTAGATGTTTCTGTCTTCTGTCTTAACAATTCAGTAATATTTCACAGAGGAAAAAAAATTGTGCCCTAAAGAACAATAAAAAATGATGTAAATGTAATTTTTTAGCACCAAATTTGTTTCTTACACAGGTCACAAAGAATGCTTTATACCTGAAACTGTGCCTGAACATAGGGCATGGACATATACATTTGTGAAACATTTCAGATTTTTTTACCTACAGAATGCCTTTTTCTCTAGGTGGGAGGACGTCCTCCCGGGAGCAGCTTTGCATTTAGGCCAGCACTTCGTGGACAAGCACACTTGTAAAACTTGCGGCCTAGTTTGACGGAAAGAAAGCATGTTCTTATTTCTTGTACCACTTGAAATTAGGAAAGCCTGGATATCGTCCGGGTCGTCACCCCGTGACACGTGTGTGTCGTCTCTCTCAGCATGTGCCTTCTCTCTCTGCTTCCAACATGTCAACGCGTAGGCTTCATGCTTGCTGCTGCCTGCGGCTTGCGTTCCATAGTCCAAAACCGCCTCCACGAGCTTGTCGGACCGAGCGCCTTCCCCACATTCTTCCTTCTCTCGCCTTTCACCTTGCTTTTTGCAGCAATGGGTGATGTGGAGTTCATGAGAAATGGGGCTAAGGGGAATGTGTCCGGGCTAACTGGATTCGACATTGAAGGGGCTCGGGCAAGCTGGATTCGTCACCAGCAAGCCTGACAAAGCGAACTCAGTGCTCCAGCACAAGGTTAGTTTGCACCATTATTCGATGTTGCACGAGTGCTTTCAAATGTTGCATACTGCTACGATGATTTTAGTACTTTTTACCCACAACGGGATGAAAAGCTGCAACGAAGCTACAGTACTACAAAAAAATTGTTGCGTGGGTGGGGGTATGGTGCATGGATCAGACATACGGGATTAAGTTTGCATTTCATGAAGATCGGATAGTCGAGGAGGCGGACGTTTTTTCCAGATCGCCTGGATGACACTGAGTCATGGCCTTGAAGTTATCTAATGGCCAACAAGTCAGTACCACCCGTTATTTCTATAGTGTTTACTTCCTAGTTCTCGCTAGCCAAACCAATGTCGGGAACCAACCATCACAAGTCCTGCGCACGTCGGACAACGACCCAACCATTCCTTGCCTATTCCTTGTTCCACCCTAAAAATTTCAAAAAAAGTGTGAGCTTTGAAAAAATCATTTAAATTTAATACCAAATTTTAAAAAAATCGCGTCAAATTTTAGGAAAAATGAGACAAACTTTTGCAAAAATAAGGGAATAGTTCCAAATTTTAAGGTTAACTTTCTATAAATTTTGGATGAATTCTTGAAAGTGACAACATCGTTATCAACAATCTTTTGAAAAATTCAGGTGAATTTTATACAATCACATCATGATCTTTCAGAAAAAGAAAATATAGTGAATAGTGTATCCATATCCAGAATGGTGTTGGGGTGACAAAAGTCAAGCGGTTCTGGCAGGAGGGAGGAAGGGTGGGAGAGCGATACGGTACCCCAACGCCTTGGAGACCTCCTTTCTCGGTGCCCCGCAAGATCCATGATGCCTATCTCCACACCGTACGAGCTGACTTGATAGCATGGGGTGGTGAGCAAATATGGTCGATTGATACGTCTCAAACGTATCTATAATTTTTGATGTTCCATGCTGTTATTATATCAATTGCTACATGTTTTGGCTACACTTTATATCATTTTTATGCATTTTCTGGGACTAACCTATTAACAAGATGCCACAGTGCCAGTTCCCTATTTTCTGCTGTTTTTTGTTTCAGAAAATCTATTAAGGAAATATTCTCGGAATTGGACGAAACAAAAGACATCGTCAATAATATCACGAGGAGATCACGGAGTCCAAAGGGGAGTCGGAGCAGACCCACCAGGGGGCCACGCCACACTAGGGCGCGGCCCAGGGTGGGCCCGCGCCCCCTATGGCGTGGTGGCCCCCCTCGGCCACCGACGCCGCCTCTTCGCCTATATATTCTCCGCGACGCGAAAACCCTATTACGGTCGATCATATTCCACGAAAAGTTCCGTCGCGGCCGTCATCGTCAATCTCAGATCGGAGGAGTTCTGAAGCTCTTCCCGGCACCCTGCCGGAGGGGAGATCATCACCGGAGGGCTCTACATCACCATGCCAGCCTCCAGAGTGATGCGTGAGTAGTCCACCCCTGGACTACGGGTCCATAGCAGTAGCTAGATGGTTGTCTCTCTACCTTGTGCCTCCATGTTTAGATCTTGTGAGCTGCCTAACATGATCAAGATCATCTTATTGTAATGCTATATGTTGTGTTTGCTGGGATCCGATGAATATTGATACCATGTTTATTCAATTGTTTATCTATGTGCTCTTGATCTTGCATGGTCTCCGTTGCTAGTAGATGATTTGGCCAAGTAGATGCTTGTGACTCCAAGAGGGGGTATTTATGCTAGATAGTGGGTTCAGTCTCTAGATATCTGGATCAGTGACAGAAAGGTCTAAGATGGTAGATGTGCTGTTGCTACAAGGGATAAAACATTGGTGCAGTGTCCAAGGGCACTTGTATTGATTACATTACACACTTTACTTCATGCAATAATCTGTTGTGAGCAACTTAATACTGAACAGGATGCGGATGCTGCCTTGAAGGTGGATTATTTAGGCATAGATGCGGTTGGAATAACGGTCTATGTACTTTGTTGTAATGCCCAACTAGATTTCATAGTAGCCATCTTGGCATGTATTGCATTGTTATGCCCTCTCTATTTGTCAATTGCCCAGCTGTAATTTGTTTACCCAACATGCTAGTTATCTGTTCTGAGAGAGACACCACTAGTGAACTGTGGACCCTGGTCCAATTTCCTCATACTGTTTACACAACCTGCTGCAATCATCTGTTTCCTGTTACTTGCTGTGTTTCCTGCTGTTTTCCACACCATACGTTTAACTCTTTGTTTCTGCAAGACCGGAGAGATTGACAACCTCTCTGTTTCGTGTTGGGCAAAGTTCTGGTTTGTGTCTGTGCAGATTCCACGTTGGTGCAAGCTCCCTAGCGCCAGGGGGAGTCAACATCAACAACCTTTCGATAGATCGTCAAGTCCTACTGGATTGATAACCTTGGGTAGATTTCTCAAGGGAAAACTTCTGCTGTCTACATCATAACCTTCCTCTTGGGGTTCACCAACACGTAGCCATCATGGATCAACAACACCGGTGAATGAAGGTGGCACCACACTGAGGGACGGCGAAAGCAAACGCGGAAGTCTACGAAAGAGGTGGAGGTGTCTCACAAAGGTAATAGATTGGAAAAGTGTAGCTTAAAGCTCAAAGAAAACAAAATGAGATGGTTGTATTAGCCATGGCCATGTTCACCTGCAGAAGAGTATATCTCAGTTCCAATCTCTTTACTTTGTTTTTGTCTTGTTTTAGTTTTGTTTTGCTTGCTGTTAAAAATCAAAAACCCAAAAAAAAAATTCCTGCATCTAGTTTTTAATTTCGAGTTGCCCTGTTGCTTGTTTTAGGCTTGCTAAAATGAGTAATCCTGAAAATACTAAGTTGTGTGACTTTACTAGCACAAACAACAATGATTTTATCTGTACACCCATTGCTCCACCTGCTTCTAAAGCAGAATTTTATGAGATTAAGCCTGCACTGTTAAATCTGGTTATGAAAGAGCAATTTTCTGGTGTTAGTACTGATGATGCTGCTGCCCACTTAAACAACTTTGTTGAACTTTGTGATATGCAAAAGTATAAGGAGGTAGAGAGTGATATTATTAAGCTGAAATTGTTTCCTTTCTCTTAAGAGGAAGAGCTAAAGATTGGTTGCTATCTTTGCCTAGAAATAGTATTGATTCCTGGACTAAATGCAAAGATGCTTTCATTGGAAAATATTATCCTCCTGCTAAAATTATCTCTTTAGAAGTGGTATTATGAACTTTAGGCAACTTGATAATGAGCATGTTGCCCAAGCTTGGGAAAGAATGAAGTCTTTGGTTAAAAATTGCCCCACTCATGGACTGACTACTTGGATGATCATCCAAACCTTTTATGCAGGACTAAATTTTTCTTCAAGGAATTTATTGGACTCGGCTGCTGGAGGGACCTTTATGTCCATCACTTGGGTGCTGCTACAAAGCTTCTTGATGATATGATGGTAAATTATTCTGAATGGCACACTGAAAGGGCTCCAACTGGTAAGAAGGTAAATTCTGTTGAGGAAATTTCCTCCTTGAGTGATAAAGTTGATGCTATTATGACTATGCTTTCGAATGGACATGGTGTTGTGGATCCAAATAATATTCCTCTTGCTTCTTTGGTTGCTCATGATGAGAAAAATGTTGATGTAAACTTCATTAAAAATAACAACTTCAACAACAATGCTTATAGGAATAATTTTGGTAGCAACAATTATAGGCCATATCCTGCTAATGGTAGCAACTCTTATGGTAATTCTTATGGCAATTCCTACAGTAACAATAGAAGTGTGCCCTCTGATCTTGAAGTCATGCTTAAGGATTTTATTAGCACACAAACTACTTTTAATAAAACTGTTGAGGAAAAGCTAGGAAAAATTGATACTCTTGCTGCTAAAGTTGATAGTCTTGCTCATGATGTTGAAATGCTGAAAATAAAAGCTATTCCTAGTGATATTAGAGAGAGTAAAACACTCAATGCTATCCAAATTAAAATTGATAATAACATTAGGATGCTTGCTGAACTTCATGAAAGATGGGAGAGAGAAGAAAGAGAAGCTGAAATTGCTGAACAAAATAGTGTTGTTAGAGTTTGCACTATTTTTACTAATGAAACAAATGATGCCTCACATGCTAATGCGCCCCCTACTGTTAGTGAAAAGATAATAAGTGTTGGAAATGTCTCTACTACCTCTACAAAAAGTTTAAATTGCCTGATAGCACTACTTTTGTTCCTAGTAAAAGTGCTGAAATTTTTAGAGGTGTTGGTGATAATTGCTCCATTGTTTTTGATGACAACAACTTCAATTTCGAAAATTGTAACATAACTGAAGTCATCATGTTCTTGCAAAAGCTAGCTAAGAGTCCTAATGCTAGTAAAATAAATATGGCTTTTACTGAACATATTATCAAAGCTCTCATGCATGCTAGGGAAGAAAAATTAAAACTTGAAGCTTCTATCCCTAGGAAGTTAGATGATAATTGGGAACCTGTTATTAAAATGAAACTGAGTGAGTTTGAATGCAATGCTTTGTGTGACCTTGGTTCTTGTATTTCGGTTATGCCTAAAAATTTATATGATATTCTCAAGCTTGCACCTTTGGAAAAATGTCATTTGGATGTTCACTTTGCTGATTCTTCTATGAAGAAACCTTTAGGAAAAGTTGATGATGTTTTGATAATGGTTAATAACAATCTTGTCCCTGTTGATTTTGTGGTTTTGGATATTGAATGCAATCCTTCTTGTCCTATTGTTTTGGGAAGACCTTTTCTGAGAACTGTTGGTGCTGTTATTGATATGAGAGAGGGGAATATAAAATTTCAATTCCCACTCAAGAAAGGTATGGAACACTTCCCTAGGAAGAAGATGAAATACTCACATGATACTAGTGTCAAGACAAATTATGGTTTTGGATTTTCTGGTCTTGACAATACTTGATGCATCTCTTCATGCCTAGCTCAAAGGCATTAAAGAAAAGCACTTCTGGGAGATAACCCATGTTTTTATTTGCTGTTTTATTTTTGTTTTCTTGAGTCAAGGATGCTTGTTTACCTCTGTAGCAACTCCTTTGTATCTTTATTTGCTGTTTTGTTGTGCCAAGGAGAGTTACTAATGCAAAGTTGGTTTTTATTTTCGGGACTGCATTGGGACAGATTGCTGTTCGTCACCGTTTAATTCAGTAGAAAATCAGAAAAAATCGAAAAATGCTGAAACTTTTTGTGCATGTTCCTGATGATGTTACGCAACTTTCATTATTTCAAAAGTTTTCATCTGAGCATCGTAAGTGCCTCGAAAAAATTCGTCATTACAGACTGTTCTGGTTTGACAGATTCTGTCTTTTATTTTGCATTCTCTCTTTTACAAGTTTTTAAGTGGTTTCTTTTCGTGTAAAAGTGCCCACTTGAGCCTAGTAACAGTGGCTAATGTTTAAAATAGTTGGCTTGTGAGTTTTGTCTTTGCTAGAACTTTGAAGTATTATCTTTTAGTGCACTAACCTGCTAATGAGAAAAGCTGTTAAGTTTTGGTGTGAAGGAAGTTTTCAAGTGTTGATAGAGGAGAATGATATTACATGATCAAGAAGAGTGAAGAGCTTAAGCTTGGGGAGGCTTACCTCCCCAGCATATTTCAAGAAGACTCAAGCATCTAAGCTTGGGGATGCCCAAGGCATCATCTACAAATTATCAGGTCATCTCTAATGGTGCTATATTTTTATTGCTTCATGCTAGTGTACTCTTCCTTGGAGCGTCAGTGTGTTTTTGTTTTCAGTTTGTTTTGTTTTGTTTGCTGTGCTATACTTGTTGGATCCTAGTATTCATGTTTGGGAGAGAGACACGCTCCACTTTTTCATTAGAATACTCTTGTGCTTCACTTATACTTGTTGAGTATTCCTGTCTAGTTGCTGTTATTGCTTTAGCTCTCAGTTTTTCATGTATCTCTTGTTAGAGCTT
This sequence comes from Poa pratensis, assembly GCA_947311845.1. Lineage (NCBI taxonomy): Eukaryota > Viridiplantae > Streptophyta > Magnoliopsida > Poales > Poaceae > Poa > Poa pratensis. The sequence goes on from CAMZMU010000045.1 coordinate 4,802,806, forward strand.
TCAGTTTCTTTTGAAGAAAGTACTCTCTTGCTTCACTTATATCTGTTTGGAGAGTTGTCAAATAAGTTGATTGGTGTTTGGTTGGACCAGAAAAATGCTATGCATGTGGTAGTGGTATAAAATGCTTACATGAATCTTTTTAGATCGTTGTCTTGAGTAATTTGATGCTTGCCAATTGTTTTGAGCTGTCAAGTAATTAATGTTTAAGCTTGTGCATCATGTAAGTAATGGCTATTAATGAAGAACTACTATAAGGATTTTCTGCTATAATAATCTGTTGCATAATTGGAAGTCCATAGTAGTCTAGATAATTTTTGGATGAAGGCTATGTGTTAACAAGGAAGACAGTGGGAGTCTATGGTTCGTCAAACCTTGTGTTTTATGTACACTCTTGCTATTCCAGTTGATAATGATGTTTGCTTATAATAACCTTGCTAGCCTAAACTCTGTACTAAGAGGGAATGCTTCTTGTACATCCAAAACCTTGAGCCAAATCCATGCCACCTGTGTCCACCATACCTACCTATTATGTGGTGTTTTCACCATTCCAAGTAAATTTCTTCATGTGCTATCTACTAACTACTCAAAACAATTTCCTTTTTGTGTCACTACTTGAAAAGCTCATAAGGACGTAGATAGGTGGTCTTTATTTCCTGGTTGATCAAATTTTACACACCTGGACTAGTGGCATATACATCCGCTTATCCAATAATTTTGCAAAAAGAGCTGGCAACGGGGTGCCCAGTCCCAATTAATTACAACTTTAACCAAACAATTCTCTTCACATCTTTTTGCCCCTGATTCGTCAGTCAAGCAATGTTCACAAGTGTGTAAACAAAAGAGAAGAGGGATGATCTGCCCGCTGGTAGAAATAACGTCCTTCATGGGAGCCGCTCTTGTAAAGTTTGATCAACTAGTGAAGTAGAGTATTGCCTATTTGCTGATTTGTTGACACCTGTATACACCATTACCTTACAAAACAATATTTTATGCTCTCTATATGCCTTCGGGAACTACAGCTCTAGCACATGATGTTAATCCCTGCTTCCCTCTGCGAAGGGCCATTCTTTTACTTTTATGTTGAGTCAGTTTTCCCACTTCTTTCTGTCTACTTAAGCAAACATCATTGTCAACTCCAGTATAACAGTTTTTACATAACTTTGTGTTTGGTTGATCATATTCTTTGCATTGACATTATCTATATGATATACATGTTGAAAGTTGAAGCAAAAGCTGAAGCTATTATCTTCCTTTGTGTTGATACAAACACTTTCATGTTGAAATTATTGCTGCTGTGAACTAACTATTATGTTAGACTATTATATCTCTAAATGTTTTATAGTATTATTCATGAAAGTTTGCACTTGTGTGATCACTTATGTTTACTCTTTATTTACTTGCTTGCAAACTATAGACCATTGGCTTGGATCACTTCATTCAGATCATGTGCATTACATTGTTATTTGATCAAAGATTGTGTTGGTAGCATGTCACTTCAAAAATTATCTGTTTTTATCGTTTACCTACTCGAGGACGAGCAGGAACTAAGCTTGGGGATGCTTGATACGTCTCAAACGTATCTATAATTTTTGATGTTCCATGCTGTTATTATATCAATTGCTACATGTTTTGGTTACACTTTATATCATTTTTATGCATTTTCTGGGACTAACCTATTAACAAGATGCCACAGTGCCAGTTCCCTGTTTTCTGCTGTTTTTGGTTTCAGAAAATCTATTAAGGAAATATTCTCGGAATTGGACGAAACAAAAGACATCGTCAATAATATCACGAGGAGATCACGGAGTCCAAAGGGGAGTCGGAGCAGACCCACCAGGGGGCCACGCCACACTAGGGCGCGGCCCAGGGTGGGCCCGCGCCCCCCTATGGCGTGGTGGCCCCCCTCGGCCACCGACGCCGCCTCTTCGCCTATATATTCTCCGCGACGCGAAAACCCTATTACGGTCGATCATATTCCACGAAAAGTTCCGTCGCGGCCGTCATCGTCAATCTCAGATCGGAGGAGTTCTGAAGCTCTTCCCGGCACCCTGCCGGAGGGGAGATCATCACCGGAGGGCTCTACATCACCATGCCTGCCTCCGGAGTGATGCGTGAGTAGTCCACCCCTGGACTACGGGTCCATAGCAGTAGCTAGATGGTTGTCTCTCTACCTTGTGCCTCCATGTTTAGATCTTGTGAGCTGCCTAACATGATCAAGATCATCTTATTGTAATGCTAGATGTTGTGTTTGCTGGGATCCGATGAATATTGATACCATGTTTATTCAAGTTGTTTATCTATGTGCTCTTGATCTTGCATGCTCTCCGTTGCTAGTAGATGCTTTGGCCAAGTAGATGCTTGTGACTCCAAGAGGGGGTATTTATGCTCGATAGTGGGTTCAGTCTCTAGATATCTGGATCAGTGACAGAAAGGTCTAAGATGGTAGATGTGCTGTTGCTACTAGGGATAAAACATTGGTGCAGTGTCCAAGGGCACTTGTATTGATTACATTACACACTTTACTTCATGCAATAATCTGTTGTTAGCAACTTAATACTGAACAGGATGCGGATGCTGCCTTGAAGGTGGATTATTTAGGCATAGATGCGGTTGGAATAACGGTCTATGTACTTTGTTGTAATGCCCAACTAGATTTCATAGTAGACATCTTGGCATGTATTGCATTGTTATGCCCTCTCTATTTGTCAATTGCCCAGCTGTAATTTGTTTACCCAACATGCTAGTTATCTGTTCTGAGAGAGACACCACTAGTGAACTGTGGACCCTGGTCCAATTTCCTCATACTGTTTACACAACCTGCTGCAATCATCTGTTTCCTGTTACTTGCTGTTTTTCCTGCTGTTTTCCACACCATACGTTTAACTCTTTGTTTCTGCAAGACCGGAGAGATTGACAACCTCTCTGTTTCGTGTTGGGCAAAGTTCTGGTTTGTGTCTGTGCAGATTCCACGTTGGTGCAAGCTCCCTAGCGCCAGGGGGAGTCAACATCAACAACCTTCCGATAGATCGTCAAGTCCTACTGGATTGATAACCTTGGGTAGATTTCTCAAGGGAAAACTTCTGCTGTCTACATCATAACCTTCCTCTTGGGGTTCACCAACACGTAGCCATCATGGATCAACAACACCGTGAATGAAGGTGGCACCACACTGAGGGACGGCGAAAGCAAACGCGGAAGTCTACGAAAGAGGTGGAGGTGTCTCACAAAGGTAATAGATTGGAAAAGTGTAGCTTAAAGCTCAAAGAAAACAAAATGAGATGGTTGTATTAGCCATGGCCATGTTCACCTGCAGAAGAGCATATCTAAAAGAAACTTCCTAGCCGGAAAGGGGCGCCTCCCAGCATCACTCTACCATGGTTACACAGCTCGATCGGGGAATGGTGTCGGGGAGGGTGGGAGAGAGATATATGGCACCATGACGCCTGGGAGACCTGCTATGTACTCCCTCTTTGTTGGTGCCCCGCAATATCCATGACGCCCTATCTCCACACCGTGCGAGCTGAATTGATAACATGGGGAAGGTGAGCCAAGATGGTGCATCAACACCGGTGAATGAAGGTAGCACCACACAGAGGGACGGTGAAAGAAATGGCGGAAGTCTATGAAAGACGTGGAGGTGCCAGACAAATGTAATAGATTGGAGAAGTAGAGATTAAAGCTAGAAGGTAAGAAAATGAGATAGTTGTTTTAACCATGGCCATGTTCACCCGCGGAAGAGCATATCTAAAAGAAACTTCTTAGCCGAAAAGAGGCGCCTCCCAGGGTCAATGTTAGTCCGTGTCGTCCGACCTTTAGAGCTTCCATCCCGTGCATCCGTGTTTTCAACGCGCTGTACGCCACCGCTCGTCGACCTGCCCCGTCTGTCTAATTGTGGACCTGTTTTTCGCTGAGATGTGGAGAAAATGAGAAGACGAGTTGGGTGGGGAAATGATAGATCGGCCCATGTTTTCACTTTCACTAACCACCCACAAAAAATCACAGCCGTAGAACACGGATCACACAACGCTCAACACGTTCAAACATAAGGAAACTTTCAGAACATCCTGAAAATGGATTTTCCGCTTTTGTAAAATATACTCGCATTTTTAAGGCTTGTGAATCTTTCGATAGAAAAATAAAATAAAAAACCGACCAATCCAGCACCCATGCACTAAACCGGCAGATGCACAGAACCGTCAGCATGAGGTTTACGGCTGGCTATCTAGTCTATTCTTCTAGCAAGGCGACGCCCGTTGCAAAACGTCGAGACACAGGATGTTGCTGTTCGCTGTTAGTTTTTCATAGTTGGTTTTCAAGGTCATGCTTAAGCCTGCCCCGGTTTTGGTCGGAGTCAACTCTCTCCGTGCCTTGCCTCTGGTTTTTCAATCTCTTTTTTTTTTGGCTGCCGTTGACCTACTGCCCCTTGATCACCTCACTGCGTTTACAAATTACAACCAACAATATAATACACGGGCCTGAAGTTCTGAAACCGGCAGACACGAGCAGACAGAGCCGCGGATGAACAGAAACAGCAGCTGAGCCGGCATGCATCCACTGTTTCGGCCACCTTCTCCAAGAAAAAACAAATCCTTCTTATTCCCCTCTTGCACTCCAAGCTAACCTTAATGACTCGCTAATTCCTCCAGCAGCATTATATATACAGGGCTCGCCTTGCCTTTCCTCCTCACCAACGTCTAATCAGCGAATTGCGAAGTAGACACAGCAACAAAGATCAGTGTTTGTCTTTAAGTTCTTGGAGCTAGCGACCGAAAGCAATGGCGACCGCCGGGAAGGTGATCAAGTGCAGAGGTTAGTTCTTGAAATACCAGCTAGTTACATATGCTTCATTGGTGTGCGAAGAAACTTTAGAATTATTGGGAGTAATGGATGGCTAATTGGTTTTGTTCTTGGGTGACTGCAGCGGCGGTGGCATGGGAGGCCGGCAAACCGCTGTCGATCGAGGAGGTGGAGGTGGCGCCGCCGCAGGCCATGGAAGTTCGTGTGAAGATTCTCTACACCGCCCTCTGCCACACTGACGTCTACTTCTGGGAGGCCAAGGTATCCATAATTGTTTGTATCTCATAGTTTTGTGTTTCTGCGAAGCCAAGGATTAGTGGCTAATTAACATGGTGATGTTCTGCTTGCATTTCTGCAGGGTCAAACTCCGGTTTTCCCTAGGATCTTAGGCCATGAAGCTGGAGGGTATGCATCACACTTCTGCCTCTCTGTCTAAATCTTGTTCTGTTACAGTGTTGATTTTTGGAATCTTGATTCCTAAATTATAGTTTATTCATGTTGGCTTGAAGTTAGTCGTCCTAGATCCAGATTTGTCAGTAGTATTGGATTGATAACTATACAGCAAGTGTCCATATTTTAGTGTCATGGGATAAAACACATGGAGAACCATGGGACAAAGTCATCCATGACACAAGCTCACCTAAAGTGCTTTGTTGAATAATATGGCATATCTCCTAATTACTTCTAAAATTCTCTAAAATTAGATAAAAAACCTGTGTTATTTATTTTCTGATGTATTTTGTCTGACTAATTGACAAGTGCCTCTTTTCTGCATTTCAATGAATATTATGTTCCCCCTTCATTATTTATCTCTTATAAAATCTCTTTCCCCTAATTTCTTCTTCCTCACAGCATTGTCGAGAGCGTCGGAGAGGGTGTAACTGAGCTTGCGCCGGGTGACCATGTCCTCCCGGTGTTCACTGGTGAGTGCAAGGAGTGTGCCCATTGCAAGTCAGAGGAGAGCAACTTGTGTGACCTCCTCAGGATCAACGTGGACCGTGGTGTCATGATCGGCGACGGACAGTCCCGCTTCACAATCAATGGGAAACCGATCTTCCACTTCGTCGGTACCTCCACCTTCAGTGAATATACCGTGATCCATGTTGGGTGCCTTGCGAAGATCAACCCTGAGGCGCCTCTCGACAAAGTTTGTGTTCTCAGCTGTGGTATCTCAACTGGTAAGAGATGGCTTTAATGCTGGTGCTTCCAAATAAATCAATATGTTTGGGATGCCTCGTTTAGTTAATGAAATATCAAATTCCTCAGGACTTGGTGCCACGCTAAATGTCGCGAAACCAAAGAAGGGTTCAACCGTGGCAATTTTTGGTCTTGGGGCTGTAGGCCTTGCTGTAAGTGACACTATGATCAATATCTTCCACAATATATTATTGCAGGTTGGTGACATTATATTGTAACCAACACAAATTGAAATTTGTTTTCGCATGATCAGGCCATGGAAGGGGCCAAGATGGCTGGGGCATCAAGGATCATTGGTGTGGACTTGAACCCTGCAAAATATGAACAAGGTACAGTTTGTCTGATGGAAACACAACGACATCTTAGTAAATGTTGTTCGATAGCACACTGAACCTAACAACATATCCATTAATTGTCAGCTAAGAAATTTGGATGCACTGACTTTGTGAACCCAAAGGACCACACCAAGCCCGTGCAAGAGGTTTGTGCTTTTCCCTCAGTACTTAGTTCTCTTCTCGCTTTGTTCATGACAACCCTATGCTCAAAAACTCATTGTTCAATGAATGATCTCCAGGTGCTTGTCGAGATGACCAATGGTGGAGTCGACAGTGCCGTCGAGTGTACTGGCAACATCAACGCCATGATTTCCGCCTTTGAATGCGTTAGCGATGTAATATACTCTTCCATTGCACTCCTATGATCATTGTCAACAATGCCTATTCTTATCTTAAACTGAACCATGAAATCTGTTGGATGCAGGGGTGGGGCGTGGCCGTGCTGGTGGGCGTCCCTCACAAGGAGGATGTGTTCAAGACCCAGCCGATGAACTTTCTCAGCGAGAAGACACTGAAAGGCACCTTCTTCGGCAATTACAAGCCACGCACCGACCTCCCCGAAGTTGTGGAGATGTACATGAGGAAGGAGCTGGACCTGGAGAAGTTCATCACGCACAGTGTGCCATTCTCGCAGATCAACACCGCGTTCGACCTCATGCTCAAGGGGGAGGGACTGCGCTGCGTCATGAGGATGGAAGAGTAGAGATGGCCTCTTCTTGGCCATTTCCCTTGCTGCTTTCAAGATTTGGTGCTTGAGAAATTTAAGAGATGGTTTTTTTTAGAGTTTCTCCATTGTTTAATAATGTACTCCGTACTAGTCCTGAGGTAAGCATGTGGTGTTCATCTCTGTGATGACAGAGAACGAACAGCTGTGTTTGTGTTCAAGGTTTGGTCTTTATTTTCAGTGTGTCCTGCGTGTAAATTACTATCGTTGTGCACAATAATAATATCTTGCAGTCTCTGTTTTAATATTGTCCTCCATTGCAAATCAGTTCTTCACTTCTTCTATATTCTCTTATTCTCTTTGTTTCTTGTTTGCAGAAAGCCTCTGTTTTTACATGAGCGGAAGATGTTTGAAGGCTTTTATAATCCAGAGAAGGAGAAAGTTCTCTCTGCTGATAACAGTTACGATGCTCACACATCGCACTACCCATATCCTCGGGTAGTTGCAGTCCGGCGTTACCTGCCGGTGGCAAGTTAATGGTTCACAGTGCTCTGTTCTCTCAGACTAAATCAAAGCACAATTCTCTGTCGTGCGAATGGTCGGAGGCCTTGCAAAGAAAGAGAGGGTAATTATAGCATTTGGGTATCACTGATTTAGACCGCTTATCCACGTTAGATCATAACGAATCGACTTTGAACATAAAAGCACAATATTATGATGATATGTCATCAAAAGAGAACTCCACGGACTGCTTGCTAACGCATGTTACAAGCGTGCTTGGCAACAAAATGTTCTTACCAAGAAAATATATCGATCAATCTGAAGCCACCATCCTAACGAAATCTGTCACTACACCTGCAATTTTGATGCTGAGCGTGACCATGATCGAGGCCGTTACCCTGACCTCACACCGAAACCCCAACATCTAAATTTGGAAGTCACACCAAGCCGTCCAACGGCGAGTCAGGAGTATGAACCGGTCCTGCTAACCCTCAGCGCGCACCGCATGCACACGCTTCAGAAGCCGCAACCGTTGTCTTCCGTCGAACCATGTTTAGGACAGGGATCAATGCAATCACCTTTAAGGCTTGTCGTCGACATCGCCACGATGCTAGACAACGCCAACACCCTGCGTGCATAAATCATCCCGTGTACGCTGTCGAGCCCACCTGCTGTACCATGACGTCGAAACTCGTCGTCGTCAATGTAGTAGAGGCCACACTGCTCCACCTTGACCATCGCGCGAGAAGCACGCAGAGACCCAGCCACCGAAGTCATACACTTATCCCTACAACCGATGTGAGACTCCAAAGATAAAGGCCCCAAGGGGGGACAACGCAGAAACAATCATCGTCCGATCCGGGAAATCCGAATCTGGGTTTCGTGCGAAGCGCACACGGACAAGAACAACCCCATAACGTAGCTTAGGTGGCGCCATGACGATGCACACGTCAAGCCGGGACAGCCGCACCTCAGAACCACAACGGAGGGAAGCCCCACCACCGCCATCCTCCCCGCCCGAGCTTTGCCCAACGGCGATCCGGCAACGCAGGGAGCTAATTTTTTTTTAATAATACATTTTTTTAAAGAATTTCAAGAAATATTATGCGTTTTCAAAAAAAATCACAAATAATGCGGCCTCGGCCTCACCGTGGCCGATAGATGCCAGTCGGCTTAGCCGTGGCCGATTAGCCCGTCGGCCGGCCGATTAGCCGCATGGCCGGCACGCGCGGGCAAGCTAGCTGCTACCCATGGATCATCGATCCGTAGCTAGCTAGCCTCGCCGGCGGCCCTGTGTCCGTGTGTGCGGCTCGCCGGCCGTGCTCGTGTGTGCGGCGCCGGCGGCCCTGCGTCCTCGTGCGTCTGTGCGCCTCGGCTCGCCGGCCGTGCGTGTGTGCGCCTCGCCGGCGGTCCTGCTGCGTGCGCCTCGCCGGCTATGTGCGCGTCATCGGCGGCCGTCGCAAGCTAGCTTCCATCGCGTACAAGCGGACGTGCATGCATCCCTCGATCGATGGCAAGCTAGCTTCCATCGCGTGAATGATTGCATGCATTCCAGACTTATCGGCTACGCCTTAGACGACAGGCCTGTTGAGGGCACTTATCGGCTTAGCCTAGGCCGATAGTCTTGTCGGTGCCCGGTGGGCAAGGCCACAGGCACTTATCGGCCACGGCTAGGCCGATAGGCCCCTATCGGCCACGGCTAATCCAACAGGCACCTATCGGCCACGGTGAGGACGAGGCCGTATTATTTGTGAATTTTTTGAAAACGCATAATATTTGTCGAAATTCTTTAAAAAAATGTATTATTAAAAAAAATTAGCACGCAGGGATAGGGGTGGCAACAGTGAACGCCGGATGAATATTATACTGTTGTGTAGAGGCCCGAGATTTTAACCTTCTTTTTGCACGAATAAAATATCTCGCGACTACTGAAGAGTTTCCTAGCACGATTTTTGGCGGACAGACTCACTTAAACAAGCCTACTTTTTTTTTCTAGTGTTTCATACGAGAGTTAGGCTGGACGAACAGAGGCGCACGCTGACACCTGGTATCTTTTTTTTTTGTTCAACTTTTTCAAGGACACGCAACCGAAGTAGTTGCGGTCATTTCATTAAGATTGGAAGAAGAGTTTTACAACAATTTGAATTACATACGGCCAAGCCGTCCGCCCTTATTTCACTATGGACTACTCCTCACGATGCTCTGCATTCTTCCGCGCTTCCGCCCAGAGCGCTAGATCTTCATCCACTTTTCTGACGAGAGTGTTTAGCGCTGTTTCCTTGCCCTCAAAGATTCTTGCATTTCTTTCCAGCCATATTCTCCTCATTCCTGCGATCATGAGAGTAGTTGTTTTCTTCCTCTGCTTGCCTCTGCGGTTGGCGAGTGTCGATATCCACCATTCTCTTACCGGGATGATCCCTGTCGGTGTTATGTCCTGGTGATGAGTCTTTTGGCATAGTCTGAACCAGAAAGTTTTTGTGAAAGCACAGCCAGTCATCAAATGGTCGAGGGTTTCTGGTTCTTGGTCGCAAAGAGTGCACCTCGCCGGTCCTTGTAATCCTCTTTTGGCAAGCCTATCCGCAGTCCAACAACGGTTGCGCATCAGTAGCCAGCTAAAAAATTTCTCTTTTAGTGGTGCTTTGCTGCTCCACAAAGCCTTTGCATAATCAGCCTCCACCAGCCCATGAAACCTAGCCTGATATGCAGATGCAGCCGTATAATTCCCAGAGGGTGTAAGCCGCCATCTGAAGCCGTCTTCTTCCTCCGTGAGAGGTCCCCTGTCCCGGATGGTGCACCAAAGGTTCATAAACTATGCAATTGCGGCAAGAGTGAGGTTTCCTCTAATGTCATTTATCCATTTATCGTTCAGCAACGCCTCTGCTACTGTTCTCTTCTTAGCACCTCTGGCAGTTGCTAGTTTGAATAAATCCGGAGCCAACTGACTGGGACTGCTGCCATCTAGCCATCTGTCTGTCCAGAAAACCAGTTTATCTCCCCTTCCGAGAGAACAGCAGAGAGCAGCCTGAAACAGATTTTCTGCATTCGAAGACAGCTTGAAGTTCAGTCCATACCAAGCCCGGGGGTCATCCACTCTCTCAAACCACCGCCATCTGATCCGTAGTGCATCATTTAGGAACTTTATGTTATGGACACCCAGTCCACCATACTTGGTGGGCATGCAAACTTGACTCCATGCGACTCGGCTGCTTCCTCCGTTAGCTTCTGCCGAACCATGCCAGAAAAAACATCTGCAGATCTTGTTGATCTTCTTGATCACCCATTGTGGTAATTCAAGTGAGAGCATATGATAAACCGCAATTGCAGAGAGAACAGCTTTGATGAGAATTAGTCTTCCACTAGGAGTGAGCATGTGAGTTTTCCAAGTGGCTAATCTGTTGAGAATTTTGTCTAGCAGAGTTTGGAAATCCTCCTTTTTCAGCTTTGTCAATGAGATCGGCAAGCCAAGATACTTGCATGGGAAGCTAGTGATCTGGCAGGGGAAGGGTTGGGTAACTGCTGGTATATCAATTTCATCACAGGCAATGGGAGCGATAGCACATTTAGCCAGGTTGCAGGTTAGCCCTGAAGCTTTACCGAAAAGATCCAGCAGAGCTCTTGTGGCGTTCAGCTCCTGTCTGATCGGTGTGATAAACATAGCCGCATCATCAGCAAATAAGGATAGCCTATGTCGGATGCCCCATCGCCTCAGATCCTGAAAAACACCTCTGCCTTCAGCCTTGCAACAGATAGAGTTCAGAATATCCATTACCAGAATAAACCAGATAGGGGAAGCCGGATCGCCCTGTCTTAGGCCACGTGCATGCCAGATTTTTTCCCCCGGGCTTCCGTTGATCAGCACTCGAGTGTTTGCTGAGGAGAGTGATATGGCAACCCAAGAGCAGAATCTATTGCCAAATCCTCTCTTCCTTAGTACCTCCAAAAGAAACGGCCATGAAACTGAATCAAACGCCCGAGCAATGTCCAATTTGAGGAAGAGGGTGGGGATCTTCTTCCTGTGTAGGGTTTTAGCCGACTGGTTTACGAGCATAAAGTTATCTTGTATAGATCTTCCTTTGACAAATGCGCTCTGATTAACAGCAATCAACTGATTAAGTCGAGGGGCAACCCTATTTGCCAATGCTTTCGAGAAGATTTTCGCAAACCCATGGACAAGGCTTATTGGCCTGAAGTCAGCAATGTCCAGAGCAACCTCTTTTTTGGCAACAGCGTGATGAAAGCCTGGTTTAGCCAATGGTAGCTTCGACCGTCGTGTCTGGTGAGATGAGTAATAGCTGCCATGAAGTCAGCTTTGATAGTAGGCCAGCATCGCTGATAGAAACTTGCGGTAAACCCATCTGGGCCTGGGGCTTTGTCCGCTGGAGATTTTTAATGACATGCCATATTTCTTCTTCAGAGAATTCCGCCTCTAAGTCATCAAGGTTCAGTCTTGAAAGCTGCAGTGCATCCAGGTTGATGCCCTCCGTTCTTGGCCTTGGGTTTCCCAAAAGATCCTCAAAGAATTCAGTCGCAATGCTTTCCATATCTTCCTGATCCGTGGCTTCTCGATCTCCCTTTCTAAGCTTGAACATATGATTGCGCCGCCTCGGCTTGCTTGCATGAGCGTGGAAAAAAGAAGTGTTTGCATCACCTTCACTAATCCAAAGAACTCTGGATCGCTGCCTAGCAATAGTGCGCTGCAGGGATGCAAGACCCAGGATTTTCTTCTTCAGTTACTTTCTCAGCCAAGCTTCCTCCCAGGAGAGAGTTCTGTGATCTTGCGCCATGTCGAATCTCAGAATCAGCTCTTGCGCTAGCAGTAGTTGTTCCTTGATGTTTCCTACTTTTCTCTGTCCCCAGCTAGAGAGGGCGCGTGCAGTTGCCTTCAGTTTCAGTGCCAAACAGTGCAGGGGATCCGAAGCAGCCACAGGAGCAGACCACGCTTCAGTAATTATCTCGCCGAAGCCTGCCATCTTGGGCCAAAATGCTTCGAAATGAAAACGTCTTTTCCGACTGAAATTGACATTGGTAGACATTTGAATTGCGCAGTGATCAGATAAGGATGAGGATAGTGCCTGCAGTAAACAATTCGGATGATCCACTTCCCAATCAGCAGAAAAGAACCATTTGTCAATCCTGGTAAGCGTAGGAGTGGATCTCTCATTGGACCACGTGAATTTCCTGCCTATCAGAGGAGCTTCTACCAGCTCAAGGTCGTTAACCAGCCTTCTGAATCTGCCCATCGCTCTGCGGTTTAGTCTGCAGTTGTTTTTATCAGCTGCCTGCAGGATTAGGTTAAAGTCACCCGTTACCACCCACGGCCCATCGCATGCGGCCCTAACCTGTCGTAGCCCATTTTTGTTCAACTGACACCTGCTCTCTTCATCCACACTCGCGCGGGACGAGATTAGGCAGATCCATCTGCCAGAGATGCTATGACACCTGCTCTCTTCGTCCACCTGCGCGCGGCCTCTAGAAATCCCGAAACAATTTCCTCTACAGTGTCAGCACACACCTGTGTCCTTCCGTGCAACGCTGAGTGCGCCGCGCACCCGACGGCCGACGCCCTCGATCCAACCGGGGGCCCGACCTCCCTCCCCCACCGAAGAGAGACACAACGAGACAAACCACGCTCGCGTTACAGCTTCCAGGTGGAGGATGGAGCCCCGGTTTGGGCGCCACGCCGCGCGCCCTGGTTTGCTGCCCAAGAAGAACAGGGCGGCCGTGGCGAAACCGCACCCTTCCTTTTCCTCCCTCCTTTAGGACCCAGAGTCCCAGACCAGAACCAGATAGGAGCTTTATATAGCCCGGCCTCCTCAAGCTCGGTTCCCCACGGATTTTATCCAGTGTTTTGAGCAATTGGGTTTGTTTCCTGCTGAGATTTGTGAGTTCCGTTCCCGTGAATCTTTGAGGCGAGAGATCAATGGCGACCGCCGGAAGGTGATCAAGTGCAAAGGTCTGGCTTTATCCTCTGTTTCTCTTTTGTTCTTTCCAATATTTTCCCTCAGATTGGAGGGCTTTAGGCACCACTGAAAGGTGCTTGCTTGTGTTCCGATTTCTACTTTTCTTGTGTTCTTTTCGCTGCCGAATTTACCAATTTTGGAAAATTATGTTTATGACCCGAGACTCCACTCTGATGTCCTTTTCTTGGATCTGTGCGTGCTGCAGCCGCGGTGGCATGGGAGGCGGGGAAGCCGCTGTCCATCGAGGAGGTCGAGGTGGCGCCGCCGCAGGCCATGGAGGTGCGCGTCAAGATCCTCTTCACCTCCCTCTGCCACACCGACGTCTTCTTCTGGGAGGCCAAGGTATGCATGGATGCCACGGGCATCACAGTTTTTGCTTACCGTCAGTTATTTATTCACACCGCGATTCACTTGCGCTGCCGTGGCTTCCGATGCTTAGGTGCAGAAACCCCTGTTCCCTCGGATCTTCGGTCATGAAGCTGGAGGGTACGTTTTTTCCACTAGTACCTTCTTTGATGTTGACAAATTGCTGATTTTTTACCTCTATATGTTTGTATATTTAGTGGCATGTTCTGCTCCAGGGTTTCTGGATTTCAGTTGTGGTAATTGTTTGTTGATAAAGCATAGGTAGACTTGGAACTGTGTGTTAATATGATCCTGAAAACTTGTGTGAAGGAATCATAAGAATTGTGTTGCCTGTGTCAGAATGTTATATAATGATTGTTGTTTATTCGTGTCGCAATGGCATCACCTTGGCGTCTTCAGCTTGATGGAGTAAGTATAAACACAAGGCATCGATATCATCAGTTGGTAGGAATTGTCGGTTGACAGTGTCATGTGTCTTCCTTCAACTAAGATACCACCGTCAGGCATTTGTCTGGTGGTGCTTTAGTGGACTTCTTTGCTAGTTTGTCCTTAAGTATTTGTTATCTGAGATACTCGGATATGAAGTCCTTTTATACTGATTTTCTGATCATATTTATCTTTTGCACGTCCCCTGAACTTATTTATGTTAACAGCATAGTGGAGAGTGTTGGAGAGGGTGTGACTGATGTTGCCCCTGGTGACCATGTCCTTCCTGTGTTCACTGGGAGTGTAAGGAATGTCGCCATTGCAAATCGGCGGAGAGCAACATGTGTGATCTGCTCAGGATCAACACTGACAGGGGTGTGATGATCAGCGATGGCAAGTCACGCTTCTCTATTGGCGGCAAGCCGATTTACCATTTTGTAGGACTTCCACCTTCAGTGAGTATACTGTCATGCATGTTGGTTGTGTTGCGAAGATCAACCCTGAGGCTCCCTTGATAAAGTCTGTGTTCTTAGCTGTGGTATTTCTACTGGTAAGTTGACTTGTATTGTTGTACTATGCTTGTTATGGCTATATCTTATCTTCAGATGCTGAGTGGCCATTCTTTTTGTAGGTCTTGGTGCGTCGATCAATGTTGCAAAGCCACCAAAGGGTTCGACAGTCGCTATATTTGGGCTAGGAGCCGTTGGACTTGCTGTAATGTTCCTGATTCTTTCCATGATTGTCCTACAACTGTAATCTGGACTTGCATTTATTTGAGCCTCCATATTTATAGGCTGCAGAAGGTGCAAGGATTGCGGGAGCATCAAGGATCATTGGTGTTGACCTGAACGCCAACAGATTTGAAGAAGGTAAAGTACTCCCGATTTTACAAGATCATGAGTTTTCATTGGCTGTTTTGAGAAGACCCAAGTTTTCTATTGTGTCCTTGTTCAGCTAGAAAATTTGGCTGCACTGAATTTGTGAACCCGAAAGACCACACCAAGCCAGTTCAAGAGGTTTGTTCTTTACATCGGCGAAAATATAGTGTTTACGTTTAATGCTCATATATCAAGTCATTATAACATACAATGTTACGATGCTTTAGGTACTTGCTGAGATGACAGATGGCGGAGTTGATCGCAGTGTTGAGTGCACTGGCAACATCAATGCTATGATGCAAGCATTTGAATGTGTTCATGATGTACGACTTTTAAGACATAAAAACCCTCCACTTAAGCAGGATCATTTGAACCGTCTCTTTTCCCCTTCGATGGAATCACTCAATCTGTGATCTGTATGCAGGGCTGGGGTGTAGCTGTTCTGGTGGGTGTGCCGCACAAGGACGCCGAATTCAAGACCCACCCAATGAACTTCCTGAACGAGAGGACTCTGAAGGGCACCTTCTTCGGCAACTTCAAGCCACGTACTGACCTGCCCAATGTCGTGGAGATGTACATGAAGAAGGTAAACACGAAGAACTAACTGTTATAAATTGATCGATCCTTGCGACTGTGGGGACCCCAGACCGGCAGTCTGAGACCTCCAGTATGCATACATTCACGATCCCATGATCAGTCAGTCGTGAACAACATACTTAAGTTGGCATTGCAGATACATCATCCATTACATACCGAATACACATTTCCTAGAAATGGTCACATGACCCAGTTAAAAACAACTGCCACGCAGGGCAGAGAAACACATAAAACAGCGGAAGTCTTCAAACACAACCGTGGCAAAGCCCAAGTCATGCCTTGACTACCTACAGGCAACTGACTGGGAGACGTTCCTAGTTCGCATAGACGTCGACGAACTCTCAATCTTCCGCATACTCCTCATCTTCGACGTAAGCCTTCTCGTTGAGAATCTGGACATTGGAATATCCAGGGGCACAGCCATGAGTACAATTACGTACTCGCAAGACATCCCGAATGGAGCTTATAAAATGCAAGTATGCTTATAAGGTGGAATAGGTAGGCTATACTTAGGGTTTTCTACCCATGATGGATGAAAATTCATCATGGTTGATAACAATTTTATATCTCTGGTGAAAAAGATACTTCAAAATATATAGTTTCTCTCAATGGATATTGCATATCCGAGAGATTTTGACAAAGATGGTTTTAAGAAAGAAAGATTTTCTTTGCAGAACTTCTTGTAAAATAACCCCGGTTTCCATCATCCGTACCTCCAGGTACAAGTTCACTTCCAGTACCTCCCAGGTACAATTCCTTTTTCCAAACTTCCTTTTGAAAACATCGACACAATGCTAGACGACATTGCCATTCAGCTGTCCATGACGCGGACGCGGCTATTCGAATAGTTTTGACTCTGCAGAGTTTGTACACTTTCACCACACCATCCGGTACATCTGCCGTGAACACCACGGACTGTCGTGACAGTATGCGAACATCAGATAACCATCATAACTTCCACTATGCCGATGCTAGTATGCGATTACCTCTTCAGTTGGGTTTGTTCTCCCCGGCACCGTGTGTGTTAACCATATCATTTCTCAATACCCTTGTTCTTTCTCATAACCCAACACCCACCGCCACGACAGGAGACCCACTGTTGCTTGCCGGTGGCACTCGCAGTCCACACTTTGTATGCCCATATCCAGCATTCGGTTCCGGGGACTTTAACCCCTTCTAGCCAATTGAGGTAAAGTCTCACACTAACACAAACAAGCTTCCATTAAGCCCGTGCCCATTTTGAGTAATGTGGTTGTACTGTAGGGCTGTCCGGACAAGACTAGTCTATGTGTCGTTTTCGAAAACCTCCAAAAAATCTTCTTCACCATTCCTCCCGTGGACAAGGTCCCACCTTTCCCGGGTTTTCCGTTTTAAAACCTTTGTTTTTCCAAAACACATTTTAGGGTGTCCACTTAGGGACTTCAAGATGATTAACTTGTGGTGGTAAATATACCATATGGTGGCTATGGGCTTGGCAACACCAAGTTGTGACTAATGGCAATATAATAATTTATATAATAACACTAGTAGTAATATCCATATCAAAAATAGTTTTGTTTGTCCAAATTTTGTAAAACTTCAGAAGTAAAACATGCATGACATATAATGAATTATAATAGTAGCAAACATTGGGATGGCTTGCCTTGGTCCTGGTTTGTCCCTGGTCTTGAGCAATATAAGATATCCAGACCTTCCCCAATAAATCCCGCAACTGTTACCTCTTCCTCGTCGTTATCTAACGTCGCAAAGAGGAAAGGTAAACATCCAATCAGAACCAAACAAAGACAAACATCACAAGCATAAGGACATACAGCAAGCAAACATCATCACACAACAATCACCTACTTTTCAAAATAGAAATCTACCACACACTTCTAGTTGAAAAAGAAACTAATAGAGCTATGCTCTAGTTTTGAGAATCTTACTCTCAAACCAAAATGCAATGGGATCAGTGGGTGTTCCACTATCAACCCAAGGCATCAAGAGGTCATTTAGCCTCTGGTCATTTACAAAAATCACCTAAACACAAGCTAGATAAGAATCTATCCATACTAGTGAGTCACAAATATTTTCTAGAATATAATTCTAGCTAAACATGCTTTGCTAAAACTAAGTAATGTCCAAACAATGGTGACATGCTAACCAACCAGTAGCAACATGACTTGCTACTGATATACAACCAACATATTCTAAAATCATGTCACACAAATGATTTCATACTCAAATAATTCTTAAATCTAGGAAAAATTCTAGGAAAAACATACTAGAGACAATATTTCCTAACAAACATATGAAACACTAATATTTTTCTAACATGCTGTTTATAAGATCTAACACACTCATAACAGAGAGTATCACTTAAACATGCTAGAAATTACAAAAGAATACTAACACAATTTACAAATCTAAATAAAACTATAAACAATTAATATCAGAAAAGCATAAAAACTAGTTTTGCACACCCAATTAAATTCTACAGCTCAATAAATCACACCAAATAGGATTAGGTACTCCTAAACATACAAAAGCCAACACAATTGGATTCACCTCAAAAAGCATCACCAAATAAATTACAAAAATCCTAGAAGCTCACTGGACATTTACAAAAAACATGCCATTTTATTTTGGTTGATCTTTTGCAAGAAAGGCCAAGTGCTACTGCTAGGCAACACTTAGGGATTTCCAAAACAGTTGAGTTTGCATTTTTGTGATTCTTAGAAAAAAAATTATTTAAGTTTTAGTGAAAACCAGTACTTCTGCCTCTCATTTATTTCTCCAAAAATAATGACCAAAATGTAGATCTACAAGTTGGGTGTGTTTAAGAACTTGCAGAGGTACTACCCAGATTTTTGGTTTGATTTTATTTTGCATTTTCCTATTTTAAACGGATTTAAACCAGAGACATTATTCTGCCAGTTTTGAAATCTGAAAAACACAGAAAAAAAAAAAAAACGGCGAACGGGCCGAAACTCCACGGGCGGCCCAGCTAAGGCCGAAGCGGCCCATGACGGTGCGCGCGCGCGGCGCGGGCGCGGGAACCGTGCGTTCAAAGGAAGCCGTCGATCTGGAGATCGACGGTCCTGGCGCGTCGTCTTCCTCTCCTCTCTCTCTCTCTTACACACGCGACACGGGGGCGAGCTCGGCTCGGGGATAGCTCACCTAGGGGCGATTTAGGGCAGTGGCGCGAGGTCGAGGCGGTCACGCGAGCTCGAAGCGGTGCAGGGGTGGCGGCAGCAGCTGCAATGGCGCCCCAGCGCAACTCCGGCGAGCTCGAGGTCCGGGAAGACGTCGAGGACGGCGGCGGCGCTCCTGCGGGTAAAATGCCAGGAAAACGTGTCAGGGGCGTGTTCCTGGTTCTGGGCGTTGAGAGGGTGCAGAGAGATAGGAGAAAAGGCAGTGGAGCGGCGGCAACCTTCAACCCGATCTCGCTCGGGTCTCCGGCGAGTATTTCCTCCGCCTCGCTCGCAGAGAGCGAGAGGGAAGGAAGAGTGGGGTGGGGCGAGTGCGGTGGATGTGTGGGGGTGGGTGGCGAAGCGTGTGGCGCCGTGGTGGCTTATACACGAGGAGATCATCCTCTCCCCCACTCGGGGTCAACGGCAGGGCGGCGTGGTGTGAGTAGAGCAAGCAAACGTCGGCTCTGGGCTTCCTCTGGGCGTCAACGGGTGTCTACTCAGTCGAGTGGGTGCTGGGCAGGGCAAGGACGCGAAGAAGAGTGAAGAAAGGGGCAGCTCTCTCCCTCACGGTCCACTCCCAGGTCACC
The DNA here is from genome assembly GCA_947311845.1 of Poa pratensis. Taxonomy (NCBI): domain Eukaryota; kingdom Viridiplantae; phylum Streptophyta; class Magnoliopsida; order Poales; family Poaceae; genus Poa; species Poa pratensis. The sequence goes on from CAMZMU010000045.1 coordinate 4,822,287, forward strand.
TCACGGCCATCTCCTTGTCTCCCCTCCACTGCTCCTAGTTGACCACAACAAAGCCATCCAATGGCATGGGTAAGAAGTGGGGTCATGGGGGAGTAGAAGGGGCAAGGTTGCTCCCTCTGGTTCGCACGAAAACATCACATAAACGTGCTCCCAAAATCTGCCCGTGCTGTGAACAGTAAATTTCAGAGAAAATTCAGTTTTCTGAAAAACTGCTAAGTGTCTGGGCAGTTAGCAGATAGCAAAAGTGGCTGCTTGTTTCACCTAGTAAATCAAGTCCAAATGGAAAAATTTAAATTGGTAAATGATCACCAGGTTTAATACTTCCAAGAAATATTTTTGGTCCATTTTTGAAAAATGCACAAGGCAGGGAAACTGATGAACAGATGGCATCAAAGTTTTTCTCTGGTTTTCAAAAACTCTGTTTTTTCTGCTTAATAACTAGTCACAAAAACATGCATGCATCAAAAAGTTCCCAAACTCCAAAATTTAAAACAAGTGCATGGATTCTTAGTCCACACACAGAACAAGATCAAGCACAAAAACCACTAAATTGGATATTTTGGCTACATAAAATCATAATTTTAAAACATCTACTGGGTAGGGTTTTAGGAAAAACCCTAATTGAAGAATTTTAGAAAAACTCACACAAAGCACTATGCATCTTTGAAATCTTGGATGCTCCTTGCTAAATGATGTTGCCAAGTTAAAATCAAATCGATAAAAGGTTTTTGGACAAAAATCTCTCAAGGCACCAAGTTGGAAATTGGAATTAAAACAAGAATTTCTTAAATGGACCTCGAGAGAAAACTAGGTGGTTTTATGAAAAATTTAAATTGGTTTGGAAAGAAATCACTCCTTGCCTTGCAAAACACAAAGTATTGTTTCAACAAAAATATCAGGTGAAAATAAAAGTTTTTGTTGGCTCAAAAATTTGGGGTCCTACTACCACTTATACAGAGGCAAAATTTTGGGCTGTGACAGATCTTCCCCCCTTAAAATGAATCTCGTCCCCGAGATTCGTGGGTGGGTACTAGGGAATTCGAGGGTATGGGTTTTGGAGATACAAAATTTTCCTTTATACAAAATATCTGTGCCACCAATAATTGGCTCACAGACACAGTGGGATTGGTTTGCCAAAAATTATATTTGCAAAGGGTTTAGGGAAAACGAGGGGTACTGTTTCGAATAAAAGGATAGAAGAACACGGGGGTGAGCTGCTTACTCACTGACATGGGGGACCGGGGTCCACCTGGCAGTCTCGCCTCTCTTTCTTCCTCTTCTTTCTCGCTTTCTCTCCTTCCTCACATGGCCTGGTTTCAGTGCGCGGAGCACTCATCAGTGGTGGTACTGATGCGTGCTGCGATGCAGTGGCCAGCACGGCTTTGGGGATCAAAGATTCGATGATTTCGCGCCAAAGGGCGAGCACTGCTCGTGATTTCTTCACTTTCCCGCGCAAGACGGTGACGAGGGGCGGCACTCGAGCTTGGGCTATAAATCGGAAACCTCCTAGGCTATTCTACTCCTCACATCCACCATGAGCTTCATTCACGCCTTCTTCAGAGCCTACTACGAGATGCTGGAGAGAGCGGGCTTCATTGAGCATGTCCTCATCGTCGTGTTCTTCGGGATCTCGTTGTCGGGGTGACCGCTCTGCTGTATGCGGCGTTGGTCATTTTGATCCTTAGCTTATGCAGGTGGTGGTCTGACGCTGGTGGGGATGCTGCGGCAGTGGAGCTAGCTGCGCCGGAGGGGCTTGTTGCAGAGGAGGAGCAAGCTGCAGTGGAGGTGCAAGCTGCACCGCCGGTGGCTGAGGTGGCGTTCTTCCGGCTGGAGGTGAGCAGGCTGCTCGAGCTGTCCGTCGTCGTCGTGGGCTCGTGACACTGCTTCGGGTGAAGCAGGCTCGTCTTCAGGCAGTGCCGTGGAGCGTGTGAGCGAGTAGGAATTTTCTGGAGTGTTTTGCATATGTACTGGGTTGTTGCAGTGTTCTTCGTTATGGCCGAGTTTGTATCCTTTGTTTCCTGAAGTTTCTCTTCTGTAGTGACCTCCGGGTTGTATCAATCTTGCCTGCGCTGACGAGCTGGAGCAAGATTTGTATCGTTGAATCCTTCTTGGCTACCCTAACTCTGGTCTTGCAGCATTCACAGATTTGTAGAGGTACGAGCGTTTCAGAGAGGGAAACGGGCTACTGAGAAAATATCTCGCCAGAATTTAGCTGTGCGTGAGGCACATGGTTTTTCCCAAAAGGGGAATCAACCTATACACGAGTTTCCACAAACAACACAAATAACAAGGAACAAGCAACACACCTTAAGACTTGTTCCCAAATCAACACCAATAACAAGAGGATCAAAGCACCAAATTTTAACAGAGGCTGATTCGACATCAACCCAACAGCTTACAACAACAACACAACACCAACAACAAACAAGCAAACAACGTGCCGTTTCTACTAACCCACGAGCGCAGATCAAGCTAACAAAGCACGGGATTACTCCGCTTGAGGGCCCTGGGTAGATGGTGGAGTACGGCCAAGACGAAGAGTGGTGTCCACCTCTCCATCTTCCGCGGGGTGGGGAATTGCAGGCACGTCTTCGGGTACTGCACCTGGTGCCTCGGTGAACTGGTGAACTGTGGTCGCTGCTTCTGCTGGGATGGCCTGGAGGCTGGGTCCTGACGCAGGGTTCCTTGATTCCTTCAGCTGTAGACTAACTTGGATAAGGGTGCGCCTAGTGGTCACGAGTTCTTCCAGCAGGGAATCACAGAGCGTCGACATTGCAGCTCCGTAGGCGACGCTGCTAATGATGGCGGGATCGACTTCTTTGTCGGTGGAGGTCTGGATCAGCTCTGCACCAGGCTGGGGCCTGGCTGGGAAAAAGCGGAACGCTCGACTTTGCGACACCACCGGCTCTGAGTGCCGGAGACGAGCGAGAGCTTCCCAGGCTGCTTTCTGGATGGTTTGACTCAGGGTAGGCATGTTCCTACCGCGGATCACTTGGGGCTGCTTCGGGCCTGAGGGTATGGACTGAGGTATACATCTGCTCGAAAATCACCCCCAGGAAATGGGGTTGAACTTTTGAACACGACATAACGAGGGGGAATATGGCAACCGAGAGATCACAGACTCTCTAAGGACCAGTGGAAAGCCGAGGTGCATCGCCATGGTTTCTAGGAGGAAGGTGGGCAGCGCTGGCGATTCACTCGGGGCTTTGGAACTGGAGCAAGCCATGAGGGCAAGGTTTCTCAGCGGGATTCTACTTCAATGGCGAGGGTGGGGATGAATGGCAGATAGAACGGGTCTCATATAGGCTGGGATGTGTCGGTCGCTTCTTAAGGAAGATCCCGGCGAGTCTCTCTCACGCAGGGGGACAAGTCCTACTGCACCTTACGGCGGACCGACGCCCGGCCATGCCGGTTAGGCGGAGATGGGTCAAATCCATCGGGCTCTCCGTAGGGGAACATCAACTGGCAAATTTGAATGGAGATGAGGTGACAGAAGAAAACTTTTGGGAAAATCCTTAACTGAGAGGGGTAAAGTTTAGAATAGTTTAAAAAGATGAGAGGAGAGTAAGCTATACTTAGGCTTCCTCAGATAAAAATATTTTAGGTAATAATTTAGTGATACCAAAAATAGTTTTCTTTCCTATCTGGCGTCCATGCTAACTAAGGTCTCCTAAAGTCAGGATGGCTCTGATACCAACTCTGTGGGGACCCCAGACCGGCAGTCTGAGACCTCCAGTATGCATACATTCACGATCCCATGATCAGTCAGTCGTGAACAACATACTTAAGTTGGCATTGCAGATACATCATCCATTACATACCGAATACACATTTCCTAGAAATGGTCACATGACCCAGTTAAAAACAACTGCCACGCAGGGCAGAGAAACACATAAAACAGCGGAAGTCTTCAAACACAACCGTGGCAAAGCCCAAGTCATGCCTTGACTACCTACAGGCAACTGACTGGGAGACGTTCCTAGTTCGCATAGACGTCGACGAACTCTCAATCTTCCGCATACTCCTCATCTTCGACGTAAGCCTTCTCGTTGAGAATCTGGACATTGGAATATCCAGGGGCACAGCCATGAGTACAATTACGTACTCGCAAGACATCCCGAATGAAGCTCATAAAATGCAAGTATGCTTATAAGGTGGAATAGGTAGGCTGTACTTAGGGTTCACTACCCATGATGGATGAAAAATTCATCATGGTTGATTAACAATTTTATATCTCTGTTGAAAAAGATACTTCAAAATATATAGTTTCTCTGGTGGATATTGCATACCCGAGAGATTTTGACAAAGAAGGTTTTAAGAGAAGAAATTTTCTTTGCAGAACTTCTTGTAAAAACCTCCGGTTTTCCATCATCCGTACCTCCCAGGTACAAAGTTCACCTTCCAGTACCTCCCAGGTACAATTCCTTTTCCCAAAACTTCCTTTTGAAAACATCGACACAATGCTAGACGACATTGCCATTCAGCTGTCCATGACCGCGGACGCGGCTATTCGAATAGTTTTGACTCTGCAGAGTTTGTACACTTTCACCACACCATCCGGTACACTGCCGTGAACACCACGGACTGTCGTGACAGTATGCGAACATCAGATAACCATCATAACTTCCACTATGCCGATGCTAGTATGCGATTACCTCTTCAGTGGGTTTGTTCTCCCCGGCACCGTGTGTGTTAACCATCATTCCAATACCCTTGTTCTTTCTCATAACCCAACACCCACACCGCCATGGCAGGAGACCCACTGTTGCTTGCCGGTGGCACTCGCAGTCCACACTTTGTATGCCCATATCCAGCATTCGGTTCCGGGGACTTTAACCCCTTCTAGCCAATTGAGGTAAAGTCTCACACTAACACAAACAAGCTTCCATTAAGCCCGTGCCCATTTTGAGTAATGTGGTTGTACTGTAGGGCTGTCCGGACAAGACTAGTCTATGTGTCGTTTTCGAAAACCTTCCAAAAGCCTCTTCTTCACCTCCCGTGGACAAGGTCCCACCTTTCCCGGGGTTTTCCGTAAAACCTTTGTTTTTCCAAAACACATTTGTTAGGGTGTCCACTTAGGGACTTCAAGATTATTCTTGTGGTGGTAAATATACCATATGGTGGCTATGGGCTTGGCAACACCAAGTTGTGACTAATGGCAATATAATAATTTATATAATAACACTAGTAGTAATATCCATATCAAAAATAGTTTTGTTTGTCCAAATTTTGTAAAACTTCAGAAGTAAAACATGCATGACGTATAATGATAATTATAGAAAGCATTGGGATGGCTTGCCTTGGTCCTGGTTTGTCCCTGGTCTTGAGCAATATAAGATATCCAGACCTTCCCCAATAAATCCCGCAACTGTTACCTCTTCCTCGTCGTTATCTAACGTCGCAAAGAGGAAAGGTAAACATCCAATCAGAACCAAACAAAGACAAACATCACAAGCATAAGGACATACAGCAAGCAAACATCATCACACAACAATCACCTACTTTTCAAAATAGAAATCTACCACACACTTCTAGTTGAAAAAGAAACTAATAGAGCTATGCTCTAGTTTTGAGAATCTTACTCTCAAACCAAAATGCAATGGGATCAGTGGGTGTTCCACTATCAACCCAAGGCATCAAGAGGTCATTTAGCCTCTGGTCATTTACAAAAATCACCTAAACACAAGCTAGATAAGAATCTATCCATACTAGTGAGTCACAAATATTTTCTAGAATATAATTCTAGCTAAACATGCTTTGCTAAAACTAAGTAATGTCCAAACAATGGTGACATGCTAACCAACCAGTAGCAACATGACTTGCTACTGATATACAACCAACATATTCTAAAATCATGTCACACAAATGATTTCATACTCAAATAATTCTTAAATCTAGGAAAAATTCTAGGAAAAACATACTAGAGACAATATTTCCTAACAAACATATGAAACACTAATATTTTTCTAACATGCTGTTTATAAGATCTAACACACTCATAACAGAGAATCAAACAACACATGCTAGAAATTACAAGAAGAAACTAACACAATTAAAACTAAATAAAACTATAAAAATTATATCAGAAAAGCATAAAAACTAGTTTTGCACACCCAAATTTATCTACAGCTCAATAAATCACACCAAGATAGGATTAGGTACTCCTAAACATACAAAGCCAACACAATTGGATTCACCTCAAAAAGCATCACCAATAAATTACAAAAATCCTAGAAGTGCTCACTGGACATTTACAAAAAACATGCCATTTTATTTTGGTTGATCTTTTGCAAGAAAGGCCAAGTGCTACTGCTAGGCAACACTTAGGGATTTCCAAAACAGTTGAGTTTGCATTTTTGTGATTCTTAGAAAAAAATTATTTAAGTTTTAGTGAAAACCAGTACTTCTGCCTCTCAATTTATTTCTCCAAAAATAATGACCAAAATGTAGATCTACAAGTTGGGTGTGTTTAAGAACTTGCAGAGGTACTACCCAGATTTTTGGTTTGATTTTATTTTGCATTTTCCTATTTTAAACGGATTTAAACCAGAGACATATTCTGCCAGTTTTGAAATCTGAAAAACACAGAAAAAAAAAAAAACGGCGAACGGGCCGAATCGCGCGGCCCAGCTAAGGCCGAAGCGGCCCATGACGGTGCGCGCGCGGCGCGGGCGCGGGAACCGTGCGTTCAAAGGAAGCCGTCGATCTGGAGATCGACGGTCCTGGCGCGTCGTCTTCCTCTCCTCTCTCTCTCTTACACACGCGACACGGGGGCGAGCTCGGCTCGGGGATAGCTCACCTAGGGGCGATTTAGGGCAGTGGCGCGAGGTCGAGGCGGTCACGCGAGCTCGAAGCGGTGCAGGGGTGGCGGCAGCAGCTGCAATGGCGCCCCAGCGCAACTCCGGCGAGCTCGAGGTCCGGGAAGACGTCGAGGACGGCGGCGGCGCTCCTGCGGGTAAAATGCCAGGAAAACGTGTCAGGGGCGTGTTCCTGGTTCTGGGCGTTGAGAGGGTGCAGAGAGATAGGAGAAAAGGCAGTGGAGCGGCGGCAACCTTCAACCCGATCTCGCTCGGGTCTCCGGCGAGTATTTCCTCCGCCTCGCTCGCAGAGAGCGAGAGGGAAGGGAAGAGTGGGGTGGGGCGAGTGCGGTGGATGTGTGGGGGTGGGTGGCGAAGCGTGTGGCGCCGTGGTGGCTTATACACGAGGAGATCATCCTCTCCCCCACTCGGGGTCAACGGCAGGGCGGCGTGGTGTGAGTAGAGCAAGCAAACGTCGGCTCTGGGCTTCCTCTGGGCGTCAACGGGTGTCTACTCAGTCGAGTGGGTGCTGGGCAGGGCAAGGACGCGAAGAAGAGTGAAGAAAGGGGCAGCTCTCTCCCTCACGGTCCACTCCCAGGTCACCTCACGGCCATCTCCTTGTCTCCCCTCCACTGCTCCTAGTTGACCACAACAAAGCCATCCAATGGCATGGGTAAGAAGTGGGGTCATGGGGGAGAAGAAGGGCAAGGTTGCTCCCTCTGGTTCGCACGAAAACATCACATAAACGTGCTCCCAAAATCTGCCCGTGCTGTGAACAGTAAATTTCAGAGAAAATTCAGTTTTCTGAAAAACTGCTAAGTGTCTGGGCAGTTAGCAGATAGCAAAAGTGGCTGCTTGTTTCACCTAGTAAATCAAGTCCAAATGGAAAAATTTAAATTGTAAATGATCACCAGGTTTAATACTTCCAAGAAATATTTTTGGTCCATTTTTGAAAAATGCAAAGGCCAGGGAAACTTGATGAACAGATGGCATCAAAATGTTTTTCTCTGATTTTCAAAAACTCTGTTTTTCTGTTAATAACTAGTCACAAAAACATGCATGCATCAAAAAGTTCCAAACTCCAAAATTTAAAAAAGTGCATGGATTCTTAGTCCACACACCAGAGAACAAGATCAACCAAAAACCACTAAATTGGATATTTTGGCTTCATAAAATCATAATTTTAAAACATCTACTGGGTAGGGTTTTAGGAAAAACCCTAATTGAAGAATTTTAGAAAAACTCACACAAAGCACTATGCATCTTTGAAATCTTGGATGCTCCCTTGCTAAATGATGTTGCCAAGTTAAAATCAAATCGATAAAAGGGTTTTGGACAAAAATCTCTCAAGGCACCAAGTTGGAAATTGGAATTAAAACAAGAATTTCTTAAATGGACCTCGAGAGAAAACTAGGTTGGTTTTATGAAAAATTTAAATTGGTTTGGAAAGAAATCACTCCTTGCCTTGCAAAACACAAAGTATTGTTTCAACAAAAATATCAGGTGAAATAAAAGTTTTTAGTTGGCTCAAAAATTTGGGGTCCTACTACCACTTATACAGAGGCAAAATTTTGGGCTGTGACAGCGACTCCCTGAGATATGCTGAAAGCTGTCGTCCCGTTTCTAAATTGTCATACTCTGATACGTGCAAGTTCTGAACAAGTTTGTATTGTTCTCAGGAGCTGGAGGTGGAGAAGTTCATCACGCACAGCGTGCCGTTCTCGGAGATCAACAAGGCCTTTGACCTGATGGCGAAGGGCGAGGGCATCCGCTGCATCATCCGCATGGAGCACTAGGTCTCCTAGCCTTCTTTCGATCGCGCTCCGATGTACTTGCTACGTAATAAGTGCTGGGGTGGTTTCTGAACCCGCCTCGGTGATGAGACACGCTTCCGGTGTATCGTCGTGGTTTCGCGTTCCTGAGCCAGTAGTTTGTAGTATTAGTGTCCAGTTTCTGTAATTACCTACAATGAAACAGTGGTACGAGCTCCCTTATGGCGTAATATATGCTGTACTTGGTACTAGAGCTATGAGTTCCGGTTGGAGCATTCTGTTCTGGTTCTGAGGTGTTTCGTTCTGAGGTTTCAAAGCCCTGCTGCTGCAGCTGCTTTTTCGTTGCTCCTAGAACTGCTGCTCGTTTCACGATCTGGGATCGAGAACTGGACGAACAAAGTTGTCCAAAGTTCAGCCAACGCAGTGTGTATTTCCTCTTGTTTCCAACTAGTTGTCATCTTTCTCTGATCTGGATGATCACGTTGGTTGTTCGATGCTCAAGCCAAAGGTGGCCGCTTGTTTTGGGTTTTGGCTCTCTTGCACGGGAGGAGCGGCCTAGTCGGCGAGGAAGCGACGGCTTCGGCACGCCGGCTGCCGGATTGCCGGCGGCGGCCCCCCGACTTCCTCCACTCTCCATCTTTGTTACAGCAGGCAGCAGTCCCCCCCTCCCGAGAAAATTGCACATAACATCAAGATTTGGTGTCAAAGTTGCACAAAACACAGAAAAACAAAACACTTGTTGCAGCAAACCCCAGTTTCTGTTTAAAACATTACAGCTAGCCCAAATAGATGATTTAGGGGCTTAACATGTACTGACTAGTGGGCCCGCATGATTTAGGAACTAGTTGATTGTCTCTATGATTATATGTTGTTATCGATCCTGAATTTTTTTGACGTGTATAATCTATATATTTGTACCGTTATGTTGCGCATTTTTTAATTTATATTTCTTGAAATTTTTCATATAATTTATGGTATAGGTATAAAATTTGTCATACAATTTTAGGTATATGGTATAAAAATCCAGTCTCACATGTCTAATACGTATTAAAGTCTCTAAATAGGTTATTTGGCTGACTGTAACTGATTAGACAAAAACCTGGGGTTTGCTGCAACAAGTGTTTTGTTTCTGTATTTTGTGCAACTTTGGCACCAAAACTTGGTGTTATGTGCAATTTTCTCTCCCCCCCCCCCCCCCCCCCCCCCCACGTCGGCGGCTTCGATTTTTGTTTTTTGATGGTCGGCATCTGACGCATCTTGGGCCACCATCAGCCTAGGTAGCGTTCGTCAGTGGGGCTTAAATTTGACTGCCTCCTAAGTGCTGCGCATGGGTTCTCTTGGCGGATCGCTAGATATCAGTCGGCCGGTAACATGTTTCTGTGAATTCAGCATTGTCCGTCATGATCTGGTGAATTCACCTACGAGGCTAGTAGGCATATATTTTTCCGCATTGCTCGCCAATTAGAAACATGCTATGTGACTGTGAGTAAAGTCGGCCGAGAAGGCCATTGGCGGCATTGTCAGATTTAACATGGAGTCTACATTTCTCTCGTGAAATTGTGTAACTAGCACTTTTTTATAGTTCAGGCACTGTCAACATTCATACACCCCTATGTGATAAATTGCTTTGAGTTAACTTGCTATTTTCATGAGAAATAAAATTGACAAGTCTAAGCTGTACATTATCTTCTTCTTGCAAGAGATCCTACGGGAAAGTGTTGCTAAATTTCTCCCTTAGTCCATATCGAGCGAATGGAAACAAAATACTTTCCTTACATTTGATACAAAAAATTATTTTGAACATAGATCCTTGATGTTGGTTCGAAACTCTCTTTCACGTTATAACCTGTTGTCTCCCTTTGGGATGGGTCTGCAATATGGCATATGACCAGTGATTCTTTCCAAAGGCATCATCTTCAATTTCACGGGGAATTCTTTGTGTTTCAAAACTTTCTCTGTCGTCCACTCTGAGTGCCTCGACAGTTCAGCATCAATGGTACCTCCTGGTACCACCCGCTCGACCCCGAACTACCGAAGAGAGACATCGCACCCTCTTTCCTCATCCTTCTCATTGCTCTAAGTGAAACATTGGATGAATTACAGGGAGATAAGAAGCAGAAGATGGACGTCGTCTTGGTGTTCGCCAACGAAACGGCATCCCCCAGACATACCTGTTTTGAAGAGACGCGGAAGGTAAGTCCTTGGCACCATCCCCGTCAGCATCCTGGGCAAGGACCAAGGGACCAAGGTTTCATTCCTCAAAGCATCGGCCCGCGACGTGGACGAGATGTTGCTGGGAAACCAGGTGTCAGCGCCTCGATGGAGAGCTTCCTTCCAGCGGATCAGATTAACATGTTGTTGTCGAGTAGGCTAGAGTGGTCCGGTTTCGTGCCAAACGAGGGGGTGCTCTAGGTGTCGGGCACTAGAGTGGAGATGTAAGCAGGGATTCCACCAAAATTCGACTTCTAGTTCATCAGTAAATTTTTGGTTCAAAATTTGAACTCAAAATTCTCAAATGAAATATAAGTGGGATTTTGGTGGGATCCATTTGACACCTTAGCAGTGATCGAGCAGCCCGAGTTGGTGCGCGACCTCGACGCAATCGTGACAGCGGTGGCGTGCACCTCAACAGCCTGCTCGTTGTTCATTTTTTGGTTTGACTGGACGAGGTGTAGGAGAAATAAAATTGTCCACACTACCCTCAGATGTATGGACGGTGTATTCTGGGGTACGCGTACGGTACCCCCCCAAGCATATGAGAATTCCTCGAATTGTACGCTCTTTGTTAGATCACATACTTGGTTGGTAGAGAAGATGACGTCATGAATCGCGAGGCTGGTTCAAAATGGATGGCTTCAGATTATATAATTTATCTTAGTAAGCCAATATATTTGCAATCGATATTATCAAAACAATAATCATATGTGGCTGTGTGCAATCGAGAAGGTAGAAGCTTGGAAATTTTCGTGTCTTTTGGAAGGAAAACATATGCTTGGATTCGGATATTTGAGAACCTTCATCAGTTGGTAGACGTTTCACTCAGGCCCGTGAGTGCTATCCTATCAAACCCCAGGCCCGTGCTGAAACGTCACCGTGAACCACCAATCGATGTTAACGCAGCGACGAACCCCTGCGCAGCATTTTGCGCTAGACCACCAGTTTTGACTAGAGAGCGTCAGACAAGTCAGCGACGGACGAAGAACCTTTGTAGCCAAGGCAGCAGCAATCAAGTCACCCAGTTAACTGACCCCGTGCTTAAGCGCAAGCTCCGTCTTCCACGAAACGAGGACCGGGAAGCTTCCAAGACTTCGTCCCCCGGCAACACGTGCCTCGACTGAGCTCCCCCTCCCTATAAATACGGCCACCACAACCCACTACATGATCATCGTAGCAACGCAAGCCGAGGCAGCGAAATATCCGAGCCAGGAGCCCAGGAAATAACCGAGAGGAGAGAGAGAAAGATGGTGCTGGGCATGAACTGCTTTGGCGCTCCTGAGCTGGACAGAAGGTGTCGCCGGCAAGCAAGCAGCTCGGAGGAGCAGAAGAGAAGGAGGCATCGACTGGCCGGTCCGCCGGCGAGGCGAAGCAGTTCCGAGGTGATCAGGTGAAGCCTGCTGGGAAGGAGGATAAGAAGAAGAAGACCGGGGCTCCTATACTGACGCATCATTTTCCCTTTCATTCTCGTCCCGGGTTGCTCTAGCTCTGTACCTCTCTGTCGTGCATCATAGGGCTTCTGTCGGGATTTTCCCCGGAGTTAGGAATTTTTCGCTTAGGATGTCTGTAGAGCCTACAAGAAAGAAGGCTATGTTCTGTGATGAGGATTGTGGTAGTCGTCCTTAGAATTACTTTTTTGTCTACGTTAATATTGTCCTTAAAAGTTTATTCGAAGTGTCTGTTTAGTAAGTTCTGTGAAAATGTAAGTGATTAATTCTCGGCCGACTGAGGATTAGCAAAATCGTCTGTATATATCAGTCACAAATTTTAATCCTTCCAATCAATATTGCCATATCATATAACTTCCGTATATATGAAATGCGGATTAAAACATGCATCATTTCCAAAGTGCAAGTTCAGGTTTACTAAGGTGCAAGAATTAGCACAAGAAAAAAATATTTTGAATATACTGTTCCTCGGAAACTGCAATTCTTCATGCTCACCGAAAAAAGTAACGGGTATCCCACAAATAATCCGACAGAAAGTGTCCATTGTCCAGTCCCATTTAAGAGAGTTAATTTAATACTAGGTCTAGCACACAAAAATGTGACCGGTCAGTAACAAGAGTGCAACAAATATGTGATGGTGATGTACCGTAAAACAAGAGTGTCAACCGTGAAAACCAAAAACATGCATGTAAACAATATGCACCAAAATACAAGTAAAACATTGTAACAACACAAGTTTGTTTCATGGTGTGACAATGAATCTGGCGCCGCCATCCGGAAGGTGCGACAAATCTGGTGCTTTCGTTCCGGTTCTAGGCACAACGTTTGCGGTCCTCGAAAGTGGCAAGGCGGAAGGTGCGACAAATCTGGTGCTTTCGTTCCAGTTCTAGGCACAACGTTTGCGGTCCTCGAAAGTGGCAAGGCGCAGGACACACACCCCATCGGCAATAACAGCCCGAAAGTTGCACAGGGGCCGAGGCTCTCATTTCCCCCCTCGCTTTCTCTCTCCTCCCCTTTTCTCTTGAGAGTCTCCTGCGGGTCTCCGCTCCTCTCTCCCCCAGATCCGGCGGCCGTGCCGCTCGGAGATGGTGCGAGAGAGGAGTCCGGGCTTTCTCTGTAGTTTTTAGGTTCTTGTTTCTTTTCTGTTGTGTGCCTTGTCCGTCTCGGCTTTTTGCCGTTAGGGTTTCTGTCGGCGGAGCTTTCGAGCTGCTCCTGCCGCTCGGCGGAGGTGGGGGTGTGGCTCGCCAGGCTCCGGAGGTTGGAGATGGTGGGCGATGGCGCTTCCTCGGCAACCCTCTCAATAAAGCTCGTTTCTTGGGCTCGGAGGCCTCGAGATCTGCTGATCCCCTTTCTTTCTGGCTGTGGTCGTGGTGATAGACAGCGAAAGGAAGGGTGCTGGAGGTTTCTTGGTCTTGGAGCTTCCTTCTTACTCCGCAGCTAGACTCCTGCGACTCGCAGCGACGCGGGATCCCGTTTGCTTCTCTTCTGTGGATTGAATCCATGGTGGATTTCCTGCAGGTTTGAAGTTGGACGAAGTTGCTTCAATAATTTCGCTTGCTGTATCTCCCACTTTGCAGATGCTGAGAAGATGCGGTGTTGTATTCCCCTGGCCGGCCGTGGAGGCGAGGAGGGGATAACATGCTGCTATTCTTCGTCAACATCGGTAGAGTGGCTTCTGCTGCTGCAACCTGGAGATCCTCACGCGGTGGATTTTATTGCCGCCGCGATCTATGGCCATGATGGTGGCCGAACTTCAACCTCCTCGACGGAGGCCAACTCGACGCAGAGCCAGCGCTCGGCGGCCCGCCACTACCAAGTGGTTCGTCCCCGGTGGTGGCTAGCTTGCTGGTGGCTGCGTTTGCTCGTCGGAAGAGGGAGGCCGAGCGACATGTGCCCTGATGATCTCGGCGTCGGCGCCTGGAGATCGCCGGCGAGATGTGGCAGAGGTGCTCGAGGGCTTGATTGTTTTTTATCTTTTAGCTCTAGGGTGCTTTCTGTAAATTTGATGGCCCTTTCTTCGAATATGTGGTCTTTCAGGGTAAGAGTTGTAAAGGGCTTTTCTGTTAAATGTACCTGCCACGTGGGTTATAAAATGCAGCATCGGGTTTTTGACCCCACCCCTTGTACAAAAAAAAAAAAAAAAAAAGTTGCACGTGTCCAATGAGGCTTTCCTGAAATGGGCCTAGACTGGGCCTCTAACATTTGCAACGGACAATTGCAATAGTTTGTCACCAAATTCTCTAAAAAAAAAAAGTTTGTCACCAAATATCTCGGTAATACTCTAAAGGTTTAACCAAATATATCGGTAATAGTCTAAAGTTTTCACCGTTACTAAAGTGATAATTTACTTAGTAATAACCTGTGTGCAATGTGAAGACGTATTAGCTGATCGAAGATAGCATCGTTGATGAATGATTAATTTAGGGCAATCATGTTGAGAATTATGAAATCATTAGTAGATTCCGACAAAATCCCACTTCTAGTTCATTAGTAGATTTTTAGTTCAAATTTTGAAATAGAAATTGTTGAACGAAACTATACGTGATATTTTGGTAGGACCCCACTTGACACCTTACCAGCGTTGGAGCAGCCTGAGTTGGTGCGCGGCCTCGATACAATCGTGGACGGCGGCGTGCACCTCGAGCCCGCTCGCTCGTGATCATTGGGTTCGATCAGACGAGGTGTACGAGGAAAAATACGAGACGTGAAATTATCCATACTACCCTTCAGATGCATGGACGGTGGAACCTGGGGAGGTACCCGTGCCTGCGGGTTTACGAGTTCCTCCCAAGCACGCGAGAATTCCTCCAATTGTACACACGTTGTTATATCACATACTTGGTGGGTAGAGGAGACGATGTCATGAGTCGCGAGGCTGGATCGAAATTGATGGTTTCAGATTATATTATTTATTTTCATAAGTGTGTCTATTTGTAATAGATGATATCAACAAAAATAATCATATGGCTAATGAGGTAGAAGCTTGGAGGTTTTGGTTTCTTCTGGAAGAAAAACAAGGTTGGATTTAGATATTGGGAACCTAGATGTTCAGTTGGTAGCAAGGTTTGGTTACCGGTATAAAGAAAATTCCCGAGGGTGGTCGGGATTTCCGAGAAAACCGGAAAATCCCGACCCATTACCGGACGAATTTGAAATCTAAAATTCGAAAATTTAAATTTTTTTGGTTTCCAGTTTAACCAGTTACCAAAAGTTTTCGTTAAAATTCAAATTTCAGCATTTTCGTCCTGTATGACCATTTTCCGAAGGTGCTCGGGATATCCGGTTATCGGATTTCCCGACCGGTAACCAAACCATGGTTGGTAGCAAGGTTTTGGTTACCGGTCCGTATATCTGGTTACCGGCCGGTAATCGAGTTTCCCGAGCACCCACGGGAAGTGTGTTTACCGGTAAAAAAAATCCTGAGATTTTTTGAAATTTTGAATTCGGGAACCAAAACCTTGGTTGGTAGACGTTTCACTCAGGCTCGTGAGTGCTCTCCTAGCAAACCCTAGGCCCGTGCATACTGGTCAGAAGGGAAAACGAGGCCCGTGCTGAGGCGTCACAGCAAACCACCGAACGATGTAATCATGTAACGCAGTGACGAACCGGTCTGTGGCCACGCATTTGCATTGCAGTACTCACTCACAGCGACGAACCCCATCAGTTTGACTAGGCAGCGTCAGATTAAGTCACGACGAAGAAGCTTTGCAACCAAGGCAGCACACGGCACCAGCAGCAATCAAGTCAGCAATTTAACTGTGACCCCGTGCTTAGGCGCCAAGCTCCGTCCTCCACGAAACGAGGACCGGGAAGCTTCCAAGCCTTCGTCCTCCGGCAACACGTGCCTTGCTAATCACCCCGGCCAGTTACTGTCGTAGGCGCAAAATCGATCCACCGAGAACCAAGCAATCCGCAACAAGATGACGACACCGAGATTTGGTAACGCAGTTCGGCGAACTCGCCTACATCTGCGGGGCATGAATACGGGCGCTCCTCCCCATTGATACCGCAACCCTGGCCGCCCTAGGCGCCGGCACAAGCCGCCGGCTCCCCCTGCGTGCCTGTTGCTATCAAGTCGTCATAGGTTACACGTGTGGTGCTCCCCTCATTATATGGGAGGCCCAGGTACAAGAGTTCGACTCTGATACTACTCGTATCATATCCACACCTAATACAACTCTAAGTCCAAACGTAACCCAACACGTACACAATATTTGACACAAAACACAACAAACTCCACTTGGCGAATATTGTCCATCACCTTGAATTCGTCAATGCGTCAAACCTCCATGTACTCCGGACTTGAGTTGTCTTCCATGAGTTTCGCTGCTACTCCTAGACTCCACGTGACTCCACCTGCAACTGTAGTCCCTTCTTCCCGTGTCAACATCATCACACACCGACCAATGGTCTGCGTAAAAAATGCTTTCAACTTGAAGAAACTTCACCGTCGCCTTTTAGTCACCTTGAGTCAAATTCACAGTCGTCTCATCCTGGATAGTCTTCTACATGTCCCACAGCTATAGCACTCCGCCTCCTTCTGTATCTAGTCATCCACACTTTGCCATGTGCACTGAACATCACAAAATATACAGCCATGTACTCTCCATGCTTCCGACATTTCAGACTTTCCAACACTTTCTCAGATTCCCCATGGCTGACTCCTGTCTATCACCTGACGTCAATCTCCATAGACCCAGTCACCAACTTGAATCCGGTACTCGCCAACACTGTTTCAGCACCCCTGCACACCTATCTGACCACATGTCTGACCGCCTGTGCCATGGTCTGTCGCCGTGTCCCGTGCTTACCGCACGCCTCGCCGCTACTACCTCGTCGAGCATCTGCAATCTTGGCCAAGATCTACCGGGTCGCTAACCCACACCACCTCAGGCTCCACTGTAGACAACCACTAGTCATACCCCGACCGGTGCCGAGTTCCACGCATCTCTCCAGACCCTGAGCTCCAGTCCGGACCACGTGCCTCTCTCCTTCCCGCTGACTAAGCTCCGACTCTCCGTCGACTTACGCCGCAGCCCCTCCATCAGCCGAGTGGAATCTCCCATCGGACTCTAGCTCCACCTTCAACATGACTCCTTGGTAGATGATCAATCCACCCCGCGCCCCGTCGATCTCAAAATCTCATGTGTACATTGTCATGAGTCAACCCCGCGCCATCGCATGTCGAAGCACGCATATCCATGCGCCACGTGTTTCCACGCCACAGAATACGGACACCATCACCCTCACGCTCCTACGTCGTTGTCGCCGATCTTCACCGTCTTCTGTCCGACCGACCTCCCGTCGATCTGTCAGACTGTCCAGTCCGACCCAGCCGAACGTATCCGACTGCACCCATGCTCCACCCTATGCCCAGTCCACCTTCCGCGCACTGTCCGACACCCTGTGTATACATGATCCTCGCGACGTACTCCAGACTGCACCGAGACTTATACGCACGTCGCCATCCCACCGTAGAATTACTGGTACACACTTCTCGTGAACAATTATAGCTCAACCCCAACTATCTGGACCCGCATAGCTTTTCCCGTGTGCCTCTAGCAAAGCCGATCAAAAATTGATCTAAAGCATACCACACCATTGTTCATGCCATACACCAGATGCTCCTCGTCGCGCTACTATCCAGTTCACAAAAAATCTTCCTGGCTGTCAACCACCGTACCATTATCTTCTCATGGGGACCTTTTTTCTTCTTGTAACAAATCTCACGCATGCACTACCAGCGATCGATCAGCTCCTTGTGCGTGCCCGCGCATGTAGGCCTTGCTTTCATGCACCTGGACCTAGCGACTCCGGCCCATTATCTTTCACACGCACTGCTGCCTTGTACGGTTGCACGAACGTGCACTTCCCGAGTCTGTCTCGAACACACGCGCGTCCTGCACAGCTGCCCCGCAGATTGTCGATCCGCCGCTGCTGCGCAACAACTCGCCAGCCGAGACGTCCTGCTTCACCGGCGCGGACACGCGCCCGGAGCCTCGACCGCAAGTCCACGCTACGCCTGCCGCCGCCGCTTCCGATCGATCCGATTACCATGCCCTTGCTGTTTCCGATTGCATCTTCGATTCCGGACGTATCCGATCTGGTTTTCACCGCACGTCACCATGATCCGTGCAGACAACTCCTGATCACAACATCGCATCGACATTCTCTAGATCAACAATCCACGACCTTCAACTTGACGCTCTGATACCAATTGTTACTGTCGTAGGCGCAAATCGATCCACCGAGAACCAAGCAATCCGGAACAAGATGACGACACCGAGATTTGGTAACGCAGTTCGGCGAACTCGCCTACATCTGCCGGGCATGACTACGGGCGCTCCTCCCCATTGATACCGCAACCCTGGCCGCCCTAGGCCGGCACAAGCCGCCGGCTCCCCCTGCGTGCCTGTTGCTATCAAGTCGTCATAGGTTACACGTGTGGTGCTCCCCTCATTATATGGGAGGCCCAGGGTACAAGAGTTCGACTCTGATACTACTCGTATCCTATCCACACCTAATACAACTCTAAGTCCAAACGTAACCCAACACGTACACAATATTTGACACAAAACACAACACTATAAATACGGCCACCACAGCACACTACAAGAATCAGATCATCATCGTAGTAACACAAGCCCAGGCAACGAAACATCCGAGCAAGGAACTGATTCAGAGGAGAGAGAGAAAGATGGTGCTGGGCATGAACTGGTTTGGCGCTACTGGAGCTGGACAGAAGGTGTCGCCGGCAAGCAAACAACTCGGAGGAGCGGAGGAGAAGGATTCGCAGAGAGCCGGCGAGGCGAAGCGGATGGGAGGTGATCAGGTGAAGCCTGCTGGGAAGGAGGAGAAGAAGAAGACCGGGGCTCCTATAATGACGCATCATTTTCCCTTCCATTCTCGTCCAGGGTTGCTCTAGCTCCGAACCTCTTTCGTGCGTCATAGGGCTTCTGTCGGGATTTTACCAGGAGGGCGGAGGTAGAATGCCTGTAGAGCCTAGAGGGCTATGTTTTTTATAAGAATTGTGGTAGTCGTCCTTAGAATTATTTCTTGTTAGAATCGTGGTAAAAGTTTATTCAGAAAGTTGTGTGAAATTTTACCCCGTGAAAATCTCGGTCGACCAAGAATTAGCAAAAAATGTTTGTATATATCAATCACATTTTTTAAGCCTTCGATCAATATTCAACTATTCCCATGTCATCTAACTTCGTATATATAAAATATGGATTAAAAGTTCAAAACATGCATGATTTAAATTCGCACAATTAAAGTTTATTTTAGAAATACTGTTGCTCAGAAACTATAATTCTACATGCGGTCGCGGGAAAATCTGACATCTATCCCAAAAATAATCCGAAAATGTCCATTGTCCAATCGTATTTAAGTGAGTGAATTCAAATAATAGTTCTAGCGTAACAAAAATGTTACTAGACGGTACAAGAGCGCAACAAATATGTGACGACGATGACCATAAAACAAACGTTTTACCCGTGCAACCAAAAACATGTAAAGGATGTGCGCCAATATACAACTAAAACATTGTAGACACAAAATATTTCATGTCGTGCCATTACGAGGTGCGATCGATGAATCTGGTGCTTTGTTTCGGGTTCTAGGCACAACGTCAGCCGTCATAGGCGCTCAAAGGTGGCAAGGCGCAAGATACACAACTAAGGGCATCTCCAGCCCCCAGGAGCCGAAATAGCGTCGGTTGGGTCAAATAGCGCCGTTTTTCTCCCAGTCGCCCCCCAGGAGCCCAAATAGCGTCGTTTCGGCCAAAACTATTGCCGGCGCTCCCAGGCCAAACCAGCCCACTGGGTTCCGCCTGGGGGGCCGGCGGAAGGGAAAACGCGCGTGGACCAGCACTGTCGGCGAGACAGCGTATTTCCCCACCCCCGCCTCGCCCTTTCCTCTATCCCGTCTCGTCGCCGCCATGTCGCCGCCGGCACCACCCCTCCCCGCTCCGCCGCACACAAGCAGCTAGGAAGCCCACCATCTCGCCCAATCCACTCCGTCGGCGCTGCCCCTCCCCCCTCCGCCGTGATCTAGCCGCAAGAAAGGCTCTCGGAAAGGCTCGCGCCCACCTCGCCTACTAGGTGTTCGGCGTTTTGTCCGCCCAGCCATGGACTCCGACGACGAGGAGCTGCCGCCGAACTACTTAATGAGGAAGCCGAGGCCACCGTCGACGATGAAGAACACTTGTTCATCCTCACCTGCCTTGCCGACCTACTTCCAAACGAGGCCGCGAGGCCGCGGCGTGGTGGCTCGGCGCCCGGTCGCCGCAAGAGCAAGCCGAGGCAGCGCTACGAAGGCTACTGCATCCTCTACTCCGACTACTTCGTCGATCATCCCCTGTAGGACGAGACGGTGTTTCGGCGCCGTTTCAGGATGAAACGAAATCTCTTCCTCGACATTATGCATGCCATCCGGGAGTTCGACACCTACTTCAAATGCAAGAAGGATTGCACCGGCACGGTAGGCTTTACCTCAAATCAAAAGTGCACGGTGGCGATGAGGATGCTTGCATATGGTGCTCCCGGTGATTCGCAGGATGATTATTTGCGCATGTACGAATCCACTGCCATTGATTGGTTGAACAGGTTCTGCCGGGTTGTGGTTGCAGTATTTGGGCCAACCTACTTGCAATTACCCAATGCGGAAGACACTGCTCGAATTCTGGCCACGAATGAAGCAAGAGGCTTCCCTGGGATGCTTGGAAGCATGAAATGCATGCATTGGGCATGGAAGAACTGTCCATTTGTTTGGCAGGGGATGTACAAAGGCCACAAAGGAGCTTGCAGTGTGATTCTTGAGGCTGTGGCTACACAGGATCTATGGATTTGGCATGCCTTCTTTGGCATGCCAGGAACTCACAATGACATCAATGTTCTGCAGTGCTTGAATGTCTTTGACAAGGTTGTTGTGGGTCATGCTCCCCCGGTGAACTATGAGATCAATGAGCACCGGTACACAAAGGGCTACTACCTTGCAGATGGCATCTACCCAAAGTGGTCAACATTTGTGAAGACTATCTCCAACCTTGTGCCAGGAACCGCGAAAGCTTGGTTCTCTCAGAGCCAGGAGGTTTGCAGGAAGGATGTTGAGCGGGCATTTGGTGCGATGCAGTCTCGATTCGCTGTTGTCTGGTACCCAGCTCTGACTTGGTCGAAGGGCAATATGTGCGAGGTGATGAACTGTTGTGTGATCTTGCACAACATGATCATTGAGAGCGAGCGGGATGATCCGGTGCATGACACTGAAGAATATTACCGACAGGGTCCTCTTGCAGATATAGATTACCAGGGTCGGCAACATGGGCAACCTTCCTCGCTATGCGCCAGGAGATTCAAGACCCGTTTATGCATACACAACTGCAGAATGATCTGGTAGAGCACTTGTGGAGGCGCAAAGGCAATGGCAATGCCAATGCCTAGTTTGATTTGTTCTATTTGCTTGCATTATTGAACTATTTGTGTGTGCATTTGTATGTTGAACTATTTGTGTGTGGATTTGTATATTGAACTATTTATGTGTGGATTTGTATGCCGAAATGTTTGTGGAATTTTTATATGTCAAATTTGGGCGAAATCGCCGGCGGGGGGCGGCCTGGGTTCCACGGCTGGGAAAACGCCGCCCCCAGCGCGCCGAATAGCGCCGTTGCCCCCCCCCCCCCCTAGGCGGCCCAAAATAGCGCCGGATTTCGGCCTGGGGGGCACAACGGCTGGAGATGCCCTAATGTAGGCAGCATCATTGTCATGTACGGCGGTTTCCAACATCGGACTAGTTGATACACTACGACATTCGGTTTAGTGGAATTATGGGCAGTTGCCTCAACTTTTTTTCAATAAGGGAGATTTTATTACTTAAAGAGTTCTGAACATTACACCCAGCCTCGCATAATTAAGATGCACACAGCCGATACGAGTTTAGTAGTACGAAACGCAAAAAAAAGACGAATTACATATCACGATAAGAAATTGTAAAAACGCCTATGTGATAACCCCCAAGAGCAAGGGATCACTGTAGCACCTCTCAATGTGGAAGTAAGGTATCGATCCGCAGGAGCAAGAAGGAAAAGTTATCTATTCCCTACAACTAAAGTGTCACAAGTTTTAGTTGATTATGCACTAAACAAGTTTAGAGAACAAGATGGTTGGTTTGATGGATGTAAAAGTGTCCCAATCCTCTTCTTTGCAAGAGGACAAGACAAAGGTAGTAGCAAGTGAAAGCTCTCAAAGAGAGAAAGCCCAATCCTCTATGTAGCAAGAGGACAAGCTCAAGTGTGTGTTTCTTATAGGAACAATGGACATGGTTCATGGGTTCACTTAATCCTCTCTCTCTCATCTACGGTGATCATCATGTTATAGATAAAGTACACACAATTGTCATGTTTTAATGGTAGCTTTTTATGACGGCTATATGTCCTAAAACACATAGTTGAAAGAAATACTCATTTGTGTTGCTAGGTCACCCCTCGTAAGGCTAGCGTGGTTTCTCTCACTCCCACATCATACTCTTTCTTTTTACCCCCAGATAAAGGACGTTGGGCGGTACTGTGTCACTCAATACCTATGCCGTGTCACATCGGCCATCCCGTACCCACATACATCATACTTCAAAGTATGACAAATCACAAAAGCTCCAACACAACGGTAAATGCATAACAAATCATCTCACACCACAATATTCACCACAAAGGTATTACATAGATGACCGTAATCATGTTCAGCAGCTCATACGGTACTAATTAGTGAAGCTCAAGAGAGAGGAGAGATACAAAAGTTACCACCACAAACCCTAGTCCAGGGGGTGGACTACTCCCCCTTCATCATGGTGATGATGGTGGAGAAGTTCTTGCTGTAGATGTTGATGATGAACACGCCGGAGGGGGGTGGAGCCCTCCGGAGGCGATTCCGGCGGCGTTTCCCCCCTCCGATCTTCTCCGGCGGCAGCCTTCTGACTCTCTGTTTCGTGGTTCTTGTTTCTCCGCCGCCTCCTTTCGCGAAACGCCAGGGGACCTTTTTTATAGGCGTTTTTAGGTCAAGACGGAGTCGGTGGACGAAAGATCGACGGCACGGAGCTCCGAGGGGAAACGAGCTGGGCCCACGCGGCCATGTACTTTAGGCCGCGTGGGACCCTCCCATTTCCAGCCTGTTGGGCTTCTGGTCTTCAATTTAAGCCCATTGCGTTCGTCTCGAAAATTCTGAACCGTGCTCTTTGACCTTGCCCTTTTTGGAGTCCCGAAGCTCCCGGAAAGTCTGAAACACTAAAAAAGACGTTTTCTGGAAAAACAGGGTTAATTCCAAATAAATGGGAAAACTATGAAGTATTCCCAAAATCATTATAAAACATTGATATAACCCTTATATGATGCAAATATGATTGGAATATAAGCAATTAAAGTGCAAAGTTCATGTATGCATTTTACATGCATCAACATCCCCAAGCTTAATCCATGCTCGTCCTCGAGTATGAAGATGATAAAACTAACATGGACTTTGCAATTTAATACTTAACAATGAATCAAAGATGATTACAATTGCTACATATAGTCAAATGATTCATTCTTCAAAGAGTAGCAATATGCAAATAGTTTATGAAGTGATATCAAGTATTCAAGCAAGGATGTTCATGATAGTTCACAAAGTGTAACATAACAATAGTAGTATGGACATTCATATTTTGCATACATTGGTCATAGAGTGATGATGAAAATCTGAATATGTTTGGTGGACACTTTGGAAAGATGAATAAGTGAGTAGAGGTAAAGCATGCATAAGTTTCATCTAACTCCAAACTTTCTACTTAAGTTAATGATTGCAATGGTAATACTTGGTGTCAAGCTCTCATTCCCCTATCATAGCATCTTGAATGATTAAGTTTAATGTGAAAGCAAATATGAGTAGTGTGCTTGACAAAGTAAAGGTTGGATGTCTCATGCCCCTTGAATACAAGTACCTACACCATGATTACTCAACTTAGGAAACAAAGCAAGTTCAAGTTATATATCATTGTAAGTAATAATAGTATCATCAAGAGCGTCAACTGGGGTACCTCTTGTCCCAGATATGGAACAAGCCCATATCAAAATGACAAGACAAACAAACAAATGAACAACCTCAACACCCTTTTTATTTACCATTGGAATAGCTTTTTATTGTAAGGTGTATCACAGAAGGTTCACCATAGTATGTAAGTAAATTTCCACCATGAATGATGCATGGCTTAGATTAGCGGCCCAGCGTCTCTCTAACCATTTATACAAACTCATTTAAACTCTTCATTTCCAACTCATTTCACCATGATAGCATCCATAAACAAAAGTACATGATATCAACTAAATGAGATGAAGAGCATGTTGAAAGCTTTGCATGTGACAGCACATATGGGCTAACTCCAACCTCGAACATTTATCAAGCCACTACATCATAATCTTAATCACAATGGGTCATGTTTTATTATTGCAATGATAGAAATGTGCATCAAGTTCGTGAGAGCTATATAACCAACTTTTCCATGCAATCAATAACATAATCATTTTCATTCAGAGGTATAGATAACACAAATATCATGATGAACATACTCGGAATAGCATAGCTAGTAGGTAGATATGGTGGACTCACTGGAATAACTTTGGTTGAAGGTGTTGGAAACAAGTTTTGACTTGTTGGAATTTTTGGGCTAGCAAAGGGAGAAAGTTGACCATCTAGATGCATGCATGAGTGTCCATAGAACTAACTAATCCATGTTAAACCAAGTAAAATAACAATCAGCACCAAAACATGAATAAGTGATAGCTCTACAAAAAGAATTTGCAAACTATTACTCATAAACAAGCTCATGAATCATGCAACTATATGTATCATTAAAAATCAATCAAACATCCCTTTTCCCAATCTTATAAAAGCATCCAACATATTTCAACCCATATTTCCAGTAGCTCTCTCATATATAATATATGTGGTGGTCTCACAAGACTCAAACAAAAAACAAAAAGACGCTCCAAGTTTATGCGATAAAGTGTTTCGATCGAAAAACAGAAGTTGGACGTGTGCAAACCGAGAGTGTGTAGGTCCAGCGGGGTTGTCTTCACATCCCCAAGCTTATGGTCTTCACCATCCTTGGATAGCTCTTGGTGCATCTCCTCCAATCCCTGTGAAAAAACTTCAAAACACCGTTTCTCCCATTTCTTTTCTGTGGGGTGCATTAATAGTGATAAACAAATAGTTTCTTGCTGCATATAATCCTTGAACAAAAATTCATATGAGATGTCCAGAAAGTGTATAATGTTGTATGCCTACTCATAAACTCAATTGGATCAAAAAGATTCAACTTAAAAGCTCAAAGCATGCATCAAACAAAATGGGACAGAATCTGTCCAGAAAAACAGCAGCAGCAAAACGTATTTTTCTACCCTACCAAACTTTCTCGAAAAATTCCGAAAAATTCATGCATACAGAGGATGAAAAGTTGCAACTACAGTTCAAATATGAGCTCATTCGGAGTTACGAATAAGAATTAAAAATCATACCGTGCACTGATTCGTGCAGGAATAAAATCTCCGAACGCTATAAGCAACTTTTCAAGACCAAAATGGGTAAAACTTGGCACTTTATTAAAAACTCCAGAAACTAACTAGACACAAAATCTCTTGTTACAGCAAGAGGACACAAAGAAAAATCACACACAAAAATAACCGGGTTGCCTCCCGCAAAGCGCTTTATTTATAGCCATATAGCTAGGCTTCTTACTTTTTGTTTATTGAAGATGAAGCTCATGAGGGAGCTTGAACTTTGATGTTCCCCTCTTTCTTGGGAAGTGTTCCATGCATAATACCAGGGTCCCATGTTGCTCTCAAACCGATCAAAATAATAGTCAAGTTGAAACCTGGTTGAGAGAAAAATAGAACACAAAAGTAATAACAACGAAGTCTAACTTTCTTTCTATGCATTGGCATTTTGTATATGAATCAAGTTTTCCAATGCATATTAACAAAAGTTACTTGCAGCCCATAATTATTAGTAGCATAAAGAGGGTTCTTATCACCTCCTCTTTCATAATAGTTGCAAGTAGTAAAAGTGTATTCAACCATATAACCAATAGAATCTTCCAACTTAAATAATTTGGGAACATAATGAGGATCATTAAATTTATTTTGGAGTTTATTAGCATGCTTCCCTCTTTCAAAATAATTGTTAAGATCAATATCAAGTTTAATATCATGGTTGCAACAAAGATTTGGAACTAAAGATAATTGCAAACCACATAAGTATTTCTCAACATAACCAAATTTCTCCTCCATGGTGTAAGTAGGGGAGTTCAAGAACAAAGTAGGGCTCTCATGAGTAAGAGCACTATCACTGTCGTGGTGGGATCACGGCAGATGCCATAGGTATGGCTAAGATGGGGCCGAATGGTCGTTGGGGGAATCCGGGGAGGGTTTATGCACTCAATAAGTGCACACGCAAGAACACGCAAGAACACGAACGAAGAACCAAGAAACCAAGAACACAAAGCACCACGATGTACCCTGCTTCGGGGCCCTCTTGCGGAGGTAACACCCCTACTGCAGCACTATCCTACTCAGTGTATAGCTCAAAGTGACAAGTACAAGCTGCTCCTCGAGCTGTATGATGATACAATGGTGAGAACTTGAGGTAAAGATGGCGCTACACGGGAGGAAGAAGGCACTCCGAGCTAGAACCGAGGTGTTTCCGGGGTGTTCCGAGGTTCCTTTCTCTCTTTCTTTCTCTCTTTCTCTTCCTCTGTTTACTGATCTCTTTCTCCGGCCGCCCTCAAGCAGGAGGGGGTGAAGCCCACTATATAGGCCAGCCGAGTTACCGTTGTGCCCCTCGCTGAACACTGTTGCCATGCCTCTGCACCGTCACCACCGTACCTCTGTCAGAGACAAGACATGGCATGCCCATCTCCTGTTGCCTAACGGCAGAACTAGCCTGTCCCCTTTGACAGAGACAGGACGTGGCCACGCCACGCTACCTCGTAGCCTTTTCCCCGGATCTCGCGTGGTCAGCGGTCAGAGACGTGCAGCCCCGCCGAACCCGGGGCACGCCTTGCCAGGCTCCTTGACAGACGCTCCCGCGTCAGGCGCTCTTGTACCCGGCTAGAAGTGACAGGAGCGCTGACCCCTGCCCGACCTACGGCCTCCTGCCTTGGTTAGCTCGGGTCTGGCTCCCGTTCCTTACCTCGGGTATAACTTCCTTCACACAGCTTCTCCTGTAGTCACCAAATAAACCATAGCACCGAGGTATCAGGTCGGCTGACCATAGCTCGGACAGTGAACCTCGGCCCATGCCAACGGGAAACCTCGGACCCCTCTGGGCCAAGATAGGTCGGTCTTTATACTCTCCAAGTCAAGATGAAGCTCGGTTTCTCCCAGGCCCAAGTAGGTCGGCCCTTTCCATACCTCGGCATATCTTTAAACTCATCTTTATGCCAAGCCTTGACCCTACCCGGGGGTAGCCCCCCGACATTAGTCCCCGAAGCTGGTGCGGTCCTACGACCTCGGATGGAGGGTCGTGGCAGGTTTAAAACAAGCAAGGCACCACCTCTAAAACCGACCTTAAAAACAGCTCCGCCGAGGTACTTCCCACAGACCATAATTTAAGCCGAGGTTGATCTGCAATCTGCACTGTCCGAGCTGTTTGACTCAGCACAATCTTGCCCCAAGATCTTCCGAGGCACGTGGCGAAGAAACTCTGTCTGGACCTCGAAACCCGGACCTCTGAAAGACAGGTCCTGACCACACGCCGCCCTCGTCAGCCGGACCCACCCAACAGCGCACCTGCGCACTCAAGTACGAGATCAACTTGACCGCCCGCGACTCCTTGATTCTCGCGCTCACCAGCGCAGGAGATCCGAGGGTGACGGTTGCCACTCTGCGGCCCACGCTGTGGCCGATCGTGCGGCCACCAACTGCGCAACCGCTCCGCCGCCCGCACACGATCCCATGTTTCCGCGGTAACCGCGCGGTAGTGCGCAGTTACCGCACGCCGTTACTGCTCGCCGCTTATAAATACGGGTCCCAGGGCTAACCTCATCTTCTTCTTCCTCCATCTCACACCGCTCCGTGCCACTGCCTCCATCGCCGCCGTCGAGCACTCGCCGCTGCGACCTCGCCATCTCGCCGATTCTCGCCGGAAACACGCACCGCGCCTTGCGCCGCCACTCCGCCGTCGATCCTTCGCGCCACCTTCGATCTTCGCGCACCTCACTGGTGAGTTCCTCGCTTCCCCTCTACTGCCATTGCCATGAACACGTTCATCCTTCGATGAACTCGAGGATCTTGACGAATCTGATGAACTTGAGGAACTAGATGATCCCCTCGAGCCCTATTAGTGCATTTTAGATCTCATCTAAACTTGTAACAGACGCACCCGTAGCACTATCCTTTTAGGTTTGCCTCTGGATGAACTTGAATTTATTTGCCTTTTTAGCTCATCGGTAGATCTTTGCTAGTATCTTGCCACGGTAGAAACATGTTTCCCACCCAAAACTCTTTAGCTCGGCTGCTTTGATTGATCCGAGGTATATTACCCCGGCTATCCTGAACTGTCCGAGGTACTCACCCCGGTTGAACCTTCCTCTTCTGCAGGAAAGCCTCAACATGTCTTCTGCCTCGGATCCCGCCGAGGAAGGAGCACAGGAAATCCGAGGTAGCTGGGAGGGATCCGACGTCACTGAGGTCGACATCAAATGGCTCCGAGATTCACGGCGGATCCCGGCTAAACTCATCTGCAGGGTTCCGAAGAAAGAAGACATCGAACCCGAGGTGGAATCTGGGGAGAGGGTCGTCTTCCTGGACCACTTTGAGCGTGGCTTCGGGCTCCCGGCCGGGAAGTTCTTCCGGGATTTCTTGAACAAGTTTGGACTTCAGCCACACCACCTGCCCGCCAACGCCATCCTCCAACTTTTGGCCTACGCAACCTTTTCCGAGGGTTACCTCGGATTATGGCCAAGCATCGAGTCCTGGGCCAAGTACTTCCAGCTGAAGAAGCAAAGTGTCCCGAACAAGAAGGTCGTGGACAAGGAGATGACAGCTTGCGGGGCGGCCTCGATTTCACCTCGGCGCCTTTCTGAGTTTCCTCGGATCCAGGGCCTGGACTCCTGCCGCAAATGGCAGCGCTCCTTCTTCTATGTGAAGAACCCGGGCGCCGAAGACCTCATCAACCTGCCGGAGTTCAGCATTGGAACCCCTGCTGCCCAACTCAACTGGGATTACGAGCCTGCACCCGATGCTCCCGAGGTTCTTCTGATCCACCAGACTATGATGTCCCTCCAGGAGAAAAGCTGGGGGGCAGATGACATCTTGCGCACCATGATCACACGCCGAGTTAGCCCTCTACAAGAGCGGGCCCACAAGATCTGCCATATGAGTGGCCGCTACGACCCCACTCGCCACAGCACCTTCAAACTTGATGACTCCGAGGTGAAGAGGCGCATCCGAGCCATCGCCAAGACCACCATGCCCGACAAGTGGAAATGGGGTGTCAAGCCCTACGACCGAGATAACCTTCCAGCTCAAGTAAGTGTACTTTACCCGACGTAAAATATTCCTCGGTTTCATTTTCACCCCGACCTTGTATTGATCCTTGTGCTAACTCGGGTTTACCTTGCCACCTCTGCAGAAGTTCACTCGACAGGAAATCGAGGATGGCCCCCTTTCTTCTAAGGAGTGGACTCCCGACCTGCCTGTCCCGGAAGCCGCCGAGGTTGAAGATCCGGATAATGAGGATCACCTCCCCATTCCCAAGGCCACCTCGGGTAAGACTCGTGGTTTTACCTCGCACCGCCCACCAGTTCGATCGCCTATCCAGGATTGGCCCGATGATGACGATGATGATTGCCAAATTCTGGAACCTATCAACGTTATTCCCATTTCATATGCTCCTCCAACATATAAGAACTTTCATCCAGCGTCTGCAGCTTCCCGGAAGCGCCCAGGACCTGGTACCTCGGATGCCGAGGCTTCCAAGACCTCGGAGACAGCGGCGCCCAAAGCCAAACGTGCCAAGAAGACCTCGGCGAGGCACAAGAAGCGAGGCCCCGTGGAGGAAGATGCGTAAGTCACCTTGCTCCTTTTTACCCTTCCCACTGTTCGGAGGTTTAAGTTTTTTATATTCTAACTTAATCTTTTCTTTTTCGTCTAGCCCGGCTCGGCCGATCAAGCAGAGCCATAGCTCGATACACTCACCACTGCCTCCAGTGGTTGAAGCTCAGACCACCGAGGTCGAGGTTAACCTCGGAGCCCCGCCAGAGCATCTCCTCCAGAACGGTCCATTGACCTCACCAGCCCGGAGAAGACCATTTCCTCCCCGGCGCGCGTCTCCTCCACCGAACTTCCACCGCCGAGCTCTGACTCCGGCCTGGGGCACTCTGCTCCCCGCCGAGATCAGACTCCTCCGCCTCCTCAGAAGGATGCGGAGACAGATCGCGCCAAGACTCCGGTTAAAACCGTGCAGGAGCCTCGGCTGTCCCCCAAGTCTCAAGCTGCGCGCAACCAGCAGCAGAAGAAGCAGAAGAAACAGAAGAAAGACTCAGCTCCAGTTGTTGAGCCCCCCAAACAGCCACAGCCACAGCCACAGCAAACTTCAATGCCGCCACCGCCATCGGGCCCCAAGGCTGCGAGCACCCAACTGGTGCCGCATGTTCCTGCTCCTGCGCCGAGGTCCACCTTGACCAAGACCGCGCCCTCGAGCTCTCAGGTCGCCACTTCCCGAGCTCTATTTGCTGCTACCATCCAGCCGAACATCGGCAGCTGGGAGGTCGGGCAACTCCGGACCAAGAGCGGGAACAGCTTAGGCTCGGAGAAGCACTATGACATGGATTGGAACTCGGCTGACACTGCCGAGGTCTCCTCCAACCCGAGCTCTGAGGATCAAGTTGGACCCAGCGCCGTGCTCCAATCTATCTACAACATGCAGACAGCGGTCCTTGACTGCAGCAAGAAGGCCTCGGTAAGTTTCTTTACGCAACACTCTTTCTTCCTTTGAAACCATACGACAAACATACACTAATCCCAGTCCCCGAGATTCGGGTTGAGCAATTGACACTCCACCGAGTTAAAATTGCTCGGCTTGAATCTCAAAAACTTGTCATTTCTCCCATGCTGAGTCCCCGAGGTCAATGCCAAGTCCCCGGGCCTCGGGTACTAAAAAGACCTCGGATTTCTTCGAACTGATCTCTCTACTTTTTCAGGAATGCAACAATGCTCGGACTAAGGTCTTCAAGAACCTCCTGCTGGATCACAACAGACTGAAGAAGTCTCACCGGACTCTTCTATCCGCGAAGGAGCAGAGCGATAAGGATTACGCCTCCAAGCTGAAGACAGCCGAGGATGAAATAGCTCGGCTGCAACAAGAGCTGAACCGGGCTAATGAAGCCAAGACTGCTGTGGAGGGCGCTATGAAGGCCAAAGACCAGGCCGCCGAACAGCAGCAAGAGCTTGCCAAGACCCTAGAGAGTCGCGCCACCTCTGCCGAAGCCGAACTTACCGCCCTCCGAGCTATCTCGAAAAGCTGGTTGTCCGAGCTCGCTCGGATTAATCACCAAATGGACAGTAAGTTTCTTCTCCCCTTTTCCTTATTTTCTGCCGACCTACACCCCGTGCCACCGTATGCCTTATTTCAGTGACAGCCTTTTTGCCCATTTGAGAGTGCAGGCATTTCTGCATACACCTCTGATAAGTTGCCCCGGCATTTCTCAGACCAAAACACATGACACGATAGCAATACGCCCCATACGGGGTAATAAAAGCAGTCTTTATTTGATCCTTTGGGTTCAGTGGTATCTGGTGAAAACCAGAGTACGCATCGATAAAAGACAACAGTTCACAACCAGCAGTGGAATCGATCACTTGATCAATCCGAGGTAATGGAAATGGATCTTTCGGGCACGCCTTGTTGAGGTTAGTGAAGTCAATGCACATGCGCCACACCTTGACCACGGCTGGCTCGTCCTTCTTCTTTTCCACTAAGACCGGATTGGATATCCAGTCCGGGTGCAGCACCTCCATAATGAACCCGGCTGCCAGCAACTTAGCCAGCTCGTCCAGCACCACTTGTCTTCGGTCGTCTGAGAGACGACGGGTCGGTTGCCTCACCGGTTTCACCTCTGGCCTGACAAATAAAGAGTGCTCTGCCAACTCCCTCGGAACACCAGGCAGGACCTTAGCCGACCATGCAAAGATATCCCGATTCTCACGGAGGAAGTGACAGAGCTCGCTTTCCTATTTCTCGCCCAGCCCGGTCCCAATGATGGCCATATGCTCCGGGTGCTCCGGGTCAATGGAGATCTTCTTGGTCTCCTTGGGCACCTCAAATGCTGCAGCTGAGTCCGGGCTCATCAGTCCGGACAGGCCGAGCTGTGTTGACTGCGCCATTGCCACCACTTGATGCAGCTTCTTCTTCTCAGCTGCGATTACCAAAGACTCGGCCAGATTAGACCCCGCCGAGGCACACTGAATGGCTCGCTTGTAGTCACCCGAGATGGATATGATCCCATTAGGCCCTGGCATTTTCATCTTCAGGTATGCAACATGGGTGGAAATCATGAATTTGGCCAGAGCTGGCCTTCCAAGCAATGCATGGTATGCACTCTCCAAGTCCACCACCTCGAACTCGATACTCTCAACTCGGCAATTGTCCTTGGTTCCAAATGCTACATCCACCCATATCTTGCCCATGGGTGCACAGGAAACGCCAGGCACAATCCCATGAAAAGTACAACTGCTTGGCATCAACTGATTTGGCGATATGCCCAATTTCACCATTGTGTCTCGGTACATGATGTTGATGGCACTGCCATTGTCCACCAGAACTCGGGTAAATCTCACATTGTTAGTAGGCCCACACAACGTCGGATCTACCACCAAGGCATACTTTCCAGGGCTCGGCATGATCCGAGGTGTGTCTTTCCTGCTCCATGTGATCTCCTGCTCAGACCAATTCATATAGGTCGGTACCACCGGCATTACTGCATTCACCTCCATGGCACGCCTCTGCACGCTCTTCTTGTCAGTTGGCTCGGTCACAAAGACCACATAGCTCGCATGAGCCTCTCTATAGTCATTCCCGGGGTATTCATACTGCTGACTTGGTCCGGCACCATTGTTGTTGTTATTACCTCGGACATTCACAACATTCACGGGCCTTGCTGCTGCAGGCCTCAGAGGAGGTGCAGTGTTTATCGGGTAACATTTGCTCCGGACAGATTTGGGTGGGACCTCGGCTGAAATCTCTGAGGTGGTGGTCCTCCTCTGATTCCTCCTGCCTTCGCCCCTTCCTCTCTGATTCTGCGGTTCCAGCTGCACTGCCGGGTTGAATGGTTGGCTGGCTTGCGCGGGTCGGTCGTATGGTAACAGCAAGGACCATCTATCATTGATTCATAAGTCAAAGGTGGCTCCGGGTTCGGACTAAATGCCGGACCATTGATTTTCGGCCTCTGGACACCTCCAGCTCCGGGCTGATCCGAGCTCACCGCTGCAACTTGGTTCGAGGTGTATGGGTAGTCCGGCTCCCTCCTTTTTTGTCCGAACTCCTGGCGGTCATTACACCTTGGTCCGAGCCGGTTGTTTATTGGCTCCCTCCTTCTGTTACGCGCCCCTGCCTCTGCTACTGGCTGCATCGGATCACCCAGAGCATAAGAATCTGCAACCCGGATTGTTTCTGCTAGGGATTTCGGCATATCTCTCTGGAGCCTCTGCCACAGCATGCTGCCATGTCGACAACCATCTGCGAACCAGGAAATGGCCTGTGCCTCTACAACTCCTTCACAGGAATTCCGAACATTGCTCCACCGAGTTAAGAATTCTCGGTCAGTTTCATGATCATCTTGCTTACATGCCGCCAGGAGCTGAGGTCGGTTTGGCCTCTTGTATGTACTAGCAAAGTTGCTGTTAAAAGCCAGCTCCAAGTCTATCCAGGAGTTGATACTATACTCCGGCAAATTGTTCAGCCAGATCCTAGCTGGACCTTCCAACATGTGCGGGAGATACCGGACCGCCCATCGGCGATTGCCCCCCGCTATGTGCACCGAGGATACATAATCTGTCAGCCAATCTTGTGGCTTGGTGCTCCCGTTGTATGGCTTGGTGTTCCGACCTAACTGGAACTGAGATACTGGTGGTGGTGGTTCCTTCATGATCCGAGGTCCAAAACACGCCGGACCAGGAGGGCCTTCCTCCTCCAGTTGCTCAGACAAGTAGATTCTATCCAGCTTGTTACGGACATCTCCTGGAGCTAACATCCGACCTCCTATCCGAGGTCCCAACGCCCCATCCACTCTGTGGTATCCAGCTCGCGCCATGGCCGAGTCTCCATCATCGTATCGATCATCGCCTTGACCGACATTCTGAGGTTGCTGAACATACTCCGGCCATTCTGATTTCCCCCCAGGCCGGAGTTACCCTTAGCTCGGCTTGCATTACCTGGGCCGGGGTTTCCCTTAGTTCGGCTAGCATTGCCCTGGCCCACCTTCTGCTTTGCTGCTAAGACTGGATCATACATCTGCAGCTGCTTGTTCTGACCCGAGGTGACACTCCGGGCTCGATCGGCTCCTCCGACGAGTGGAGACGAGGCTTGCCCCTTGGACACCTGACTAACTGGCCTAGCTGAATAAACCATCTCTGAATCACCAGCCCTGGCATATGCTCTGCGGAGAGCCTCATTCTGCTGGTTAGCCACATACACTAACTCATTGACTCGCTTCTGCTGCGCACGCCATGCATCTCCAGTTAGCCCGGATAGCTCGGCCCTGCCTGCCTCGGCAGCTCTGAGCTTCTTAGCAGGGGAACTATATACTGGCCTTCCCGTCGACACGCGACTCTCACTCCTAACCGAGGTGGTAGGTCGAGCCTCTCTGTCCATCTCATCATTGAGCCCCTTGCCTCTCTGCCGCACCTCGGCTCCTCTATGTTTATCAACTGCTACCGGGGTGAAGCCATTCGCTGCATTGTACTCACGCAGATCTCTATTGAACTCATCTCTAGCTATCACCATTGCTACGGCCTCCTTTTGCAACAGGACACGCTTTGCCTCTAGGTCGGCCACAGTCACCACTACATCCACTCCTGGATTTACTGGGTCTGCCAGTGTATCCACTATCTCTACCAGGGTCGCACCTCGGCCCTGCACCTCGGGGGTACCAGGCAGCTCTTTCTCTAGCCTGGGCTTTGCAGATCTCACCTTAGCAACCTCGGCCGCCCTGGATTGGCTGGCATCTACTTTGCCAGCGGCGTCAACCGGACCTGTCATCATCACCTCCACGCAGATCTCGGGGCGGGTGATACGTCGACCTAAAGCCGCGAGGAGAGGAGTTTCGTCGTCCACGAGCACCTGCTCCGGGTACCCGCGAACAACCTCGACAGCAACGTATGTGACGAAGCTGCCGAGCATCATGGTGAAGCCGTGCTCGGGGAAGGGCTTGCCGGCGAAACACCCCGCGTTGTCGCTGATGAAGGTGAACTCTCCGATCTTGGCGACAAGCCCGGAAAGAACAGGCTCGCCTGAGCCCGTCCGGATGAAAACTCCCTCCAACGCCTCAATCCGCCCCACGGTGGGCGCCAACTGTCGTGGTGGGATCACGGCAGATGCCATAGGTATGGCTAAGATGGGGCCGAATGGTCGTTGGGGGAATCCGGGGAGGATTTATGC
Organism: Poa pratensis; assembly: GCA_947311845.1. Lineage (NCBI taxonomy): Eukaryota > Viridiplantae > Streptophyta > Magnoliopsida > Poales > Poaceae > Poa > Poa pratensis. The sequence continues at coordinate 4,858,193 of CAMZMU010000045.1, forward strand.
ACTCAATAAGTGCACACGCAAGAACACGCAAGAACACGAACGAAGAACCAAGAAACCAAGAACACAAAGCACACCACGATGTACCCTGCTTCGGGGCCCTCTTGCGGAGGTAACACCCCTACTGCAGCACTATCCTACTCAGTGTATAGCTCAAAGTGACAAGTACAAGCTGCTCCTCGAGCTGTATGATGATACAATGGTGAGAACTTGAGGTAAAGATGGCGCTACACGGGAGGAAGAAGGCACTCCGAGCTAGAACCGAGGTGTTTCCGGGGTGTTCCGAGGTTCCTTTCTCTCTTTCTTTCTCTCTTTCTCTTCCTCTGTTTACTGATCTCTTTCTCCGGCCGCCCTCAAGCAGGAGGGGGGTGAAGCCCACTATATAGGCCAGCCGAGTTACCGTTGTGCCCCTCGCTGAACACTGTTGCCATGCCTCTGCACCGGTCACCACCGTACCTCTGTCAGAGACAAGACACGGCATGCCCATCTCCTGTTGCCTAACGGCAGAACTAGCCTGTCCCCTCTGACAGAGACAGGACGTGGCCACGCCGCGCTACCTCGTAGCCTTTTCCCCGGATCTCGCGTGGTCAGCGGTCAGAGACGTGCAGGCCCGCCGAACCCGGGGCACGCCTCTGCCAGGCTCCTTGACAGACGCTCCCGCGTCAGGCGCTCTTGTACCGGCTAGAAGTGACAGGAGCGCTGACCCCTGCCCGACCTACGGCCTCCTGCCTTGGTTAGCTCGGGGCTGGCTCCCGTTCCTTACCTCGGGTATAACTTCCTTCACACAGCTTCTCCTGTAGTCACCAAATAAACCATAGCACCGAGGTATCAGGTCGGCTGACCATAGCTCGGACAGTGAACCTCGGCCCATGCCAACGGGAAACCTCGGACCCCTCTGGGCCAAGATAGGTCGGTCTTTATACTTTCCAAGTCAAGATGAAGCTCGGTTTCTCCCAGGCCCAAGTAGGTCGGCCCTTTCCGTACCTCGGCATATCTTTAAACTCATCTTTATGCCAAGCCTTGACCCTACCCGGGGGTAGCCCCCCGACAATCACAAACAGCAAGTATATCATTTTTATCCTCACATAATTTAGTAACAACTAAACATGGAGGTTTATCAATAAGCATAGGATCATCATCTAAAGCATTATCATATAGCATATTTAAGCAACACTCCTCATTATTATCCATAACTTCACTAGTAGCATTATTAAAAAGTGAAGGAGTATTATTAGTTTCATCATAATAGCATGGGTTATCATATAGGACCATAGCATTTTCAGTTTCACCCTCATCATAACATGGATTCTCATAAATAACAAAAGATTTTTGAGTTTGAGTGTTACTATCATTTGTTGATGGAGAAGTTGGGAGATCCAACTCTTCATTCTATTCATCATTTCCATCATCCTCTTGAGATTGCATGGGCATCCCCAAGCTTAGGTTTTTATCCACTTCTTCACATTCTTCCTCTTCCAAGCTTATGTTTTCATCATCTTCTTCCTGCAAAACATCAGTGCTCTCTTGGGGAGCCGCATTATATTCAACAACATAAATATTTTGAGAGAAGTTGATTATGCAATATTCACGAATAAAATCTATCTCTCTTTCAAATTTATTAGCTATAGGGCAAGTTTTATTTTCATGAATGAAAGTTTGCAGTTCAAAAGATGCCTTGAAAGTAACAAATTCCTCCACTTGTTCCATTCCTAAATAAGCATAATCGTCAGCATGATAAGATGCAATAGTACATTCTTCATGGAACCTACATTGGAATTCAAAGTGCTTATCTTTTTGTTCAGAGCAAAACATACAAGTTGCATCATGGTGTAAAAGCAACTCTTCAACAATATAATTTAATTCCATCATGAAACCTTTTAGTATTTTCCCTTCCTTTGATTCTCTATATTCCTTGGCAATCTTAGCAGCATTCAATTGTCTAAACATAGCTTCCTTTATATCCGGAATTATGCCCAGAACACGAGTTTTTTTGGTATTTTCCATTTTCTAATTTTTTTTTGTGTGTTTGATATATGGATGTATGCAAAACTAAACTAAATGCAAAACTGAAAATAAATATCTAGTGCAAACAAGAATAAAAACTTAAGCGCTACACTCCCCGGCAACGGCGCCAGAAAAGTACTTGATAACCCCCCAAGAGCAAGGGATCACTGTAGCACCTCTCAATGTGGAAGTAAGGTATCGATCCGCAGGAGCAAGAAGGAAAAGTTATCTATTCCCTACAACTAAAGTGTCACAAGTTTTAGTTGATTATGCACTAAACAAGTTTAGAGAACAAGATGGTTGGTTTGATGGATGTAAAAGTGTCCCAATCCTCTTCTTTGCAAGAGGACAAGACAAAGGTAGTAGCAAGTGAAAGCTCTCAAAGAGAGAAAGCCCAATCCTCTATGTAGCAAGAGGACAAGCTCAAGTGTGTTTTTCTTATAGGAACAATGGACATGGTTCATGGGTTCACTTAATCCTCTCTCTCTCTCATCTACGGTGATCATCATGTTATAGATAAAGTACACACAATTGTCATGTTTTAAAGGTAGATTTTTATGACGGCTATATGTCCTAAAACACATAGTTGAAAGAAATACTCATTTGTGTTGCTAGGTCACCCCTCATAAGGCTAGCGTGGTTTCTCTCACTCCCACATCATACTCTTTCTTTTTACCCCCAGATAAAGGACGTTGGGCGGTATTGTGTCACTCAATACCTATGCCGTGTCACATCGGCCATCCCGTACCCACATACATCATACTTCAAAGTATGACAAATCACAAAAGCTCCAACACAACGGTAAATGCATAACAAATCATCTCACACCACAATATTCACCACAAAGGTATTACATAGATGACCGTAATCATGTTCAGCAGCTCATACGGTATTAATTAGTGAAGCTCAAGAGAGAGGATAGATACAAAAGTTACCACCACAAACCCTAGTCCAGGGGGTGGACTACTCCCCCTTCATCATGGTGATGATGGTGGAGAAGTTCTTGCTGTAGATGTTGATGATGAACACGCCGGAGGGGGGGTGGAGCCCTCCGGAGGCGATTCCGGCGGCGTTTCCCCCCTCCGATCTTCTCCGGCGGCAGCCTTCTGACTCTCTGTTTCGTGGTTCTATGTTTCTCCGCCGCCTCCTTTCGCGAAATGCCAGAGGACCTTTTTTATAGGCGTTTTTAGGTCAAGACGGAGTCGGTGGACGAAAGATCGACGGCAACGGAGCTCCGAGGGGGAAACGAGCTGGGCCCACGCGGCCATGTACTTTAGGCCGCGTGGGACCCTCCCATTTCCAGCCTGTTGGGCTTCTGGTCTTCAATTTAAGCCCATTGCGTTCGTCTCGAAAATTCTGAACCGTGCTCTTTGACCTTGCCCTTTTTGGAGTCCCGAAGCTCCCGGAAAGTCTGAAACACTAAAAAAGACGTTTTCTGAAAAAACAGGGTTAATTCCAAATAAATGGGAAAACTATGAAGTATTCCCAAAATCATTATAAAACATTGGTATAACCCTTATATGATGCAAATATGATTGGAATATAAGCAATTAAAGTGCAAAGTTCATGTATGCATTTTACATGCATCACTATGGTGGTGCAGTGTCGATCCGCAAATTATGCTATCATCCATGTTGAGATAAAAAGTCTCTCGCCGTATCCTCCAGTTTTGTACACACCTCCGTAAACAGGTCTCAATGCTCCACATGTTACAACTGAGACCACAAACGGAGCGTAATTGTACTCCTGTAGATAACCTGCATGAGAGCAGGGCCGGGCCGGCGAAATTCGGGACCCTATGCGAAACTCTAAAATGGGCCCTATATAAATAGACAAAAAGAATAAAAAAGAACTAACCAACAACTATAATTTATATAATATATTATCTCGCATAACAATTGGCTATATAATAAATCATACCTATTCAACTCATGGCTGCATAATGGTCATTTGAACACCATCATTCTTTTAGTATCTTTTCAAATAAAATCTTCAATATTTCAACATTTGCAACATGTGAATTATTCAAGTTAACATCAATATGTTTCATCTACCTCAATATAATCTGTCACTATCTGAACATCCTTAAAATCATTGTAATTTTTTTTTTTGCAAGTGTAAGGATAGAAGGATCAACCCGGGTTGTAAAAATGAGTGCTATACGGCTATCTGACCATCCTTAAAATCATTGCAAGTGTAAGGGTAGAAGGATCCTTAAAATCATTGTAAATAAATTAGAGAACTGAGTGCTAGCTCAGTGGCAGAGGCTGCGAGTGCGCGCCCAAGCCCACCCGGGTTCGAGTCCCAGCGGGACCGAATTAATACGGGGTGTTATTCAGTGTGCAATCAGCTGCTGGAGAGGTCTCACCTTCTGCCTAACAACGGACAATCAAGGGAGGATCCGTCCCCCTTGGTCAATGTTTTTTTAAGGGTAGAAGAATCGACATCAACTGATTGATTATCGAAAGACACTTGTGATACTTTTATAATAAAACTGTCCATACTCTTTGAGAATGAATAATATACTGTTTCTTTTCTTTTCTCTTGCGCTTTTTTACACCGGGATTTATGCTTTCTCATAATGATTTCGAAGAAGCAAGGACCAATGCCTTGTAGAAATTGGTCGAGATTAATAAGAAAGACACACACCTAGGGCAGAGAAAATAAGACGCAGTGCGCGCACCTGGTTGGATTTAATTCACGGTTTTCCGATCGGTCGTCGCGCGTGCACGAGAAGGCGTAGAGGAACTCTGGTCGCTGACTCGCTGGAACGACAACCACCTGCAAGAGTGCAAGGACTCGACGCCTTCACCAGCGAGAAGAGGAACGGGGGAAGGCATCGCCTACAGGCTCACGTATCACGTGATTCGCGAATTTCCTACTAGCGCTAATCGCCTCACAGTACTTTTTCTTGAGATACTCTCTTCGTTTTTTAATATAAAATGTTTTATGTGTTACACATGTTGTCTACATACACATTAAAAGTGAGTGAACATGCATACTAATATATGTCTACATATATTTATGTACATGTGCATGTGGACAAATGCTAAAACATCTTATATTAAAAAACAGAGGGAGTATGTCGCTGCCTGCTGTACCATCACTGCCTTACTTGGCGGGCCAATTTCCTGTTTTCCAGCGGGCGTGCAAAGGCAAAGCGTTTCAGAGCTGGGCTTTCTAATATTTTTCACTGTCAGGCCAAGTATCTATATAGGCCTATACAAAATTTTGGGCCCCTAAAATTTGGGGCCCTGTGCGGCCAGCACATCCAACACAATAGTGGGCCCGGCCCTGCATGAGAGAAGAATTTTTATCATTGAAAATCTTATCATTTCTACACAGCCAAATCGACCATATAACGGCAAGCGCTGCCACCCTATTAAGTTGTTTAAACTTATAATCCACACGATTCAACCAATTGCCAAAAATATTAACAATGTTTTTTGGTGGGTATAAGGTAGAACCTATTTTGATGATTGACCATATAGAGCCAACTAATTTACCCTCGAAGAATAAGTGCTTAAGTCTCGTCCTTGTGACGGAAGACACACTTTTTAATTTAATGTCAATTACGTTTTGAAGGTTAATTACTCCTCGACGAAGATACCACGAAAGACACACTTTTTAATTTAATGCCAATTACGTTTTGAAGGTTAATTACTTCTCGACGAAGATACCACGCTACCACGCAAAGACCTTGTTTTTTAGTAAAATCTTCATCTCCAAATTTTCTTATTATTACTTATTGGCACGTCCGGTTGGATTAGAGCTTTGTACATAGAGTTTACCAAGAATTTACCACTCGTGCAAATTCCAACAAAACTCATCGTCCCCCTACGCAAGATTGACAAAAGACAAATAGTGTAGCAACTCATGCCAAGCTGCTAGACTGAGACCAACAAGATCTTGAGCGAGCATATCGCTTTTGTGTGACGTCCAAGGACAATGTTATATAAGGCTAGATATTGTTCTCAGAGCAAGATAGTGTCTAGCCACCTATCCTCACAGAATATTATCTTTGAACCATCATTAATGGAGAAAGAACCATATGGAAAGAAGAATTTCTTCGTCGCCATTATGCCAGCCCAAAAGTGGAAATCATATGGAAAGAAGAATTTCTTCATCGCCTTTATGCCAGCCCAAAAGTAAAAATCACCTTGTTTCCAAGAAACCTGTGATACTGTACCTATGCGACTGACTATTTCTCAAGCGCGGAGGTACAAGTATAGTGCACGAGCACACCGAGCAGATGACGACTCACACACATCTCATCAACTCGACACAAAAGAAATCAACACGGCTCAAGCTCCACCTCTAGCAGTACACAAGTGCAGTGAAAGATTGGCACAACTGAACATATGAAATCTCCAGCATACAATAAGATGGTGTAATATAACTGTCGGCAACAGAACTTTGATTTGACAAAAACTTGTACAAAAAAAAAGATTTGACAAAAAAAAAATCTGTCCACGAAAGTAGATGTAATTTGGTAATAACAGTCATTGGTTCAAGTTTGCTGCAACTCTGCAACAGCAGCCCCAGGAAACAAGAAATGTCTAGTCCGGACAACCAGTGTAGAGCCAAGTATGGTTTCCACAAAACAATGGAATTACAAGAGTTCTGTTCTCTGGTGATGGAACTATATACCGACAAAATTAGACTGTTTGTGTAACACGTTTCTTTCTCCTCACTCAAAATGTTCTTTTGGCGTTTTAGGTATTTTACACATATGACCTGGGCCAAGTTGTGCATGCTGAACTATATATCCTACTCACCAAACCTACCAGACCTAAGCCTGGCACGATTATCAAAGAACAGCACCAACTTGTGCATCTGAGATAAAATAGGGTAGCGTTAGTTATTCAGATCATCTGCGTAAAACTGTGACATACTCCCTCCGTCCCATATACAGATGTTATTACAACCAACATAGGAGTACATTGGTTATAATAACATCTTATATTAAGGGACAGAGGGAGTATTAATTCAAACCAGTGACTTGGATATAGTTTAACAGATAATAAAACCAGATGTAAGCATTAGAACTTGGATGGACATGCAAGAAACCAGATAGAATAAACAAGCATTGTTTGACTAAATTAGAGCTATATAACAAGCAGAAGGTAAATAGCAATACAGTGAGAGCAAAAACTTCAGTTGGTACTACAAATTATACTGATCATTTAAGAACTCACAGTGAGCAACTACTTTTGACATATTTTGATATCCGGGAAATTCTTTTCCAGCTCATGAAGCAGCTCTTTTGGCAAATAAGATAGCTGAGAATTTAGTTATAGATAGACTGTGTACCTTTTAAGAGTTGAACAGATTTCCAACTAACACAGATCTATCGTTTCTTCCATGAGTAGCTCGTCTGCGCAATGGAGGTGCATAAACTGTTATCGGGAGGACCCAGTCTCCCTTCTCTCTTTTCTCAACAAGAAGTGGATGCTCGTACCTGCCAAAGAGAGAACATAATTGACTCAGAGCTAGCAACAACAGACCAGAAATATTCACACTTTCACCAGGACTGGATAAAACTTTTAACAAATCGCTGAACATAAAGAAAGAAGCATTAACTCTCCACCTAACGTAGTCTCAGCTAATTAGTCTCAAGGAACTGGCTTTTGTAATGACATTAACATGCTAAGTGGTATTATTGTTGACTAACTTCTGGTAACCCAAGCAATGGAAGGAGGAAATAATGAACAAAAAATAACTCCAGTAGAATCATCATGCCCACGTACCTAGATGAGTCCATTCCTGCAGGAGTGGTGAAGAACTCAAATCGAAGAGACCACTGTACAGAGACCTTTGGGGTAGCAAATGACATAGGTCCGTCAATGGGAACTGAAAAGAGAAAGCTCGTCTGATGAAGATCTGCAACAACTTCATGGTGTTCACTGTGTACCTGGTCACAGAGATCAGAAAGCAAAAGGGTTGGTAACAAAAACAACACAGGTTTTAAAGAACATAGACGTTTTACATCCAAATAGATCCAGCTATTTGATACTGTATAAGCCAGTTTATCATTGCAACCACTAGGAAGGATGTGGCATGTGGGGCTGTAGAAGACAAGGGCATTTGCATCCAATAAATATGAAACACAAGATCCAGTGGCAATTTTGTGATATGTCAAGTCCCAGTGGCATTTATCGAAGGCGGAACTTCATGGCATTTATCAAAAATCAAAATTGGGTACTTTCAAATGGATTACATCTAAACTCTAAAGTAATCACAACAAACAAGACCAAGTGGAATGTCATAATCGAACTCCATGTACAAATGGCGGCTGATCATGGAGAATGAGATGCCCCTGTAACTAAACATAAGCTTCTACCAGTCTCATCAACTTGTGAAGACAGACCAAAGAGTAGGTCAGGTGTCATTAATGGAAAATTTCAGTCTGTAAGTCGTTAACTGAAATATCTACAACAAGGAATTCTTTTAAAATGTTACGTCATCAGAATTTCACAAGTAACAATGCGTTAGGATAGAAATTTCATGATGGCTCACAACACTAGCTGCAGAAAAGATACCTTGGTTATTGTCGGTGAGACCCTTCTAGAAGGATGTATTACACGCGGACTAATTGTTTCTGATGTTTCCAAGGTTATAGATACCTGTGAAGTACAATAACTATTTATATATAAAAAACACAAATTGACTACATAATTTACTCAACTCAGTCTTTTACCTCTAGACATCTCCTAGTTCCAGTTCCATGAAAAAATGTGAGTGCCCCACCAATCTGCAGTGGGTAAATCGAGGTAATCAGTTCTAACAATGATAAAGCAGTAAAACCGTAACAAGTGTAACAGGCTAATTAGAATACCATATCACCGAAGTAATAAGTTGAGTCAGAATTCTTCGGTGAGAAACGAAGCAAGACTTCATCATCTATACGTATATTGTACGATCTTCCTCTCATAAAGCCTTCTGCTGCAAAAAAAAAAAAAATTGTAAAGGCAACTAAGCATTCCAAAGCGATCTTGGTCACATGACATGTAAATTCAGAAAAGAAGAAACAATGATGGACTGAAGAAACGCATAACTTAGACACAATGGCTTACATCCAGACGGTTCAACATATTTTGGCGTGAGAGGGAGTCCAACATCATCTTTTGGGCAATCAGAATCTAGAGAAAACCTTTGACCGTTTGATGGATGATGATCTGAAAACAAAATGATATAGCTACCTTAGAGCTGACACCTCCTGTTTGTGCCAATTACTTCATTATTAAACACCCACCGCTAAAGTAATAAGGCTATCTGAGTATCTGATATAAATAAATACATTTAGCCTTAAACATTTGTACGAGCTCATCAACTTTGTTTAGACAAAATCCAGACTCTTTGGTGGAAAAGCCAAATAGGTAGCATTCTCATGGAAATCTGACTCTATCTTTAAGACTTGTTATTGCCGTTGTGAAACAGAAAGGGGAATAAGCCAGTTTCAAAAAAAAAGGAGATATACCAAAAATAAGTTCAGTCTGAAATATAGAGAACTGAATAAAAGTTATGATGAATAGTCCTTGTACAGCAAAAGAAAGGGAAGCTAAAACATTCAAAAGATGTAATAGAATAAGTAAAATGAAGACCGCATTAATGAACAGGGTGGCAGACAGAATCCTATAGAACAGAACACGGCAGTATTGTGAAGTTGGTATTTCTTTAAGGGTATTGCAGCTCTCGCACAACCCCAAACTAACTATAAGGTTCATTCTTTACCTCCACCATGATCATCTGAAATCTCGGACACTGACAAACGAGGAATTGCATTATACAATGGGAAATTGGGGTGCTCTCCTTGGGAATACAATGCCTCATTTGTGGAGAGACGTGATGACAAGGACTGCATCGATGTTGAGTTCCTGAGGGGAAATTCTGTATTTGATTTGGAAGGGTTGTATGAGGAAACCGATGAAACTTCATCTTTTGAACTATCGTATCCTTCTAGATCAGTATTATCATTCGCTTTAGTCTGCAATAAATATATTATATGTCAACAGGGGACCAGGGGTCCAAACTCCAAAGAGCAATCATGAAAATATATGGATATCACTGACTAACATGACTTCGGCAACTGTTACTGTCTACACATAGATGAAAAATAGCATATGTTGGAAAATAGTTTAGTTCCTACTAATATTTTCACCAGTTCTTTTTCGAGGAAGATTTTCAACAGTTACGAAAACTGCAAACTATGGATTTGCTTAGTACTGATATGTCCTTCATTTAATGATCAAAATAACTACTGACAACCATATAAGACACTCCCCGAACATGCAAAATAACCACTGAGAAGTGACAAATCATATAAGACATTCCCCGAGAAACAAACACATGCAAAATAATGTCTCAGAAACAGGTAAGAATAATAGTGTCATGAAAGTTGGGAGATGGCAACGAGCTAAATAAGGACTCACCCATTCTGAATCTTCATCTTTTTCCCTCCAAAATATAGTCAGTTGCCAACTGAGGTGGGAAACTTCCTGAGATACACAAACAGTTAAGTATTGCTGAGGATTAACATATTAAACAGTTTGCACATTCACTAACAACTCCGGAGAATTCCATTGTTATGCATCTCGAAATTTAAAGAGGGTTATGGTGGCAATCTCCACAGACTATTCAAGCAGTCTGTCATGCATGAGAGTTAAAGTAGAAGGCTGCATGTATTTTTCTAAAACAGGAACCCACTGGAACTCAGTCACCTACAGAGACCCTGGTGAGACTGGAAAGGATGTAAAGAGTGTCCATGTTGAACAAAATCGCCCGTGCGCCACTGAGAATAAGGTGTAATGACATCATTTTTTAACACGAAGTACAAAAGGTTGTACGAATGCACAAAGATGTGAAGGTGTTGAAACTTTTGAAGGATCAATCAGCCCAAGCTGTGAGGAGTGAGTATAGCAATACAGACTATATGCTTGATGAATGCATAGGAAAACTGGCAAACAAAGTGCCCATGCAAAAGAAAGCGGCATCATAGAGCATATAGAGATAGTTACAAACTTACAATATCATTTTTAACAAAAGAATTCAACCTTGGCCAAAACAGATAGGCCCCTTGGAGATTTAGTATAATGCTCCTACCTACTGTGTTAGAAGAATGTGCACCAGATATTACATCAAGAAATGTAAGCCTGCATATTCAGTGAATAAGCCCTCGTCCTTTGGTAAGCGACGCATACTACTTAATAGAAAAATAGTTTTATCGACAACATACTTTTGAAATCCAACAGAGGATTAACAACTAACAACCAGGATATTAAAAGTGCAGGAACCTTAAAATATTACATTCACATCACTGACCTTCGTCATGAAGTAAGTTGCTGCTTTTCTGGGAAACACATATCTGCAACGGGACACGAGCTTCCTACATAAACCAAGATAATTTAAAATTATTCAATATGCTACTATTTTTCATTCGTGCTAATAAACTTGGATAATTGCCTTTACAGATTTGTATGGAGTAGAGCATGATGCTACAGACAAGAAAATAGTATCAAATTGCTTCCGGTGATTTTGGAAAGAAGTGCTCAGCTCAAGATAGCTTAAGAGATAAGAAAACTAAATTTTAGCCTTAGTATTTCACTATTTCTTGAGTAATAAAGGAAACAGGTGGACCAATTTGCTGTGTCCCATCACAATATAAATGGACAACCAAGCTAGTCAAGCTAGAACTAATAACAGTCAATGTCTTTATCTGGAGTTTTGGGTCTACACTTCTAAGACCGGAATTTCTGAATCAGGCCTACATGTACTAAATCCCAGAGAATAGCACCTTATCATAACCAATGTTTTTAACACTTTAGACTGTTTATTAAAATATGTTTGTAATACTTCCTTAAACTTGATTATTTGCTGTAACTTGGATAGAAGGTTGTAACTGTGAACGGGAAGCTGAGGCTTGTAGCCGCGACGACCCATTTCGGAAGACACCTACTTAGTAACTGTAACTTCTGCTAAACATTTAAAAAATAGAATTATTTATTTAATCTAGGATAGTTAAAATCTTATATCCAAATTGAACTAGTAAGCGAATGCAGTAGAAATACTTCACAAGTCACAGGCTTGAGCCCTCTATTTTAAAATAGTATAAATTACCAATGGAAATATGATTACCAGATCAAACGTTCCAATATTTCACCAACTCGAAGAAGAAAACTCACCAGTTGAACTCCACTATTTACATGGCTTTTATTTTTATCACCATTACCCAATTCAATCGATCTCCCAAACAATGTACTCCTGACATAATAAATATAGCGAATACTGATGCCCCTATATGATGGTGGTAAAATCTTCGGGAGCTCTAGACGTACAATATCTGCAGAAGATATATTTTTCAGCTGAGTTACAATTCCTAAATTCCGCAGACAATTATATTACACATGATGCCTAGAGTTTGTTTCAGCGAGCAGGTTACAGGAGAAAATTTTAACGTTGTTGATTGAAGATCCTAGGCCAAATAGGAGCCAATACCTATAAAGAGTTCGAGAAATGTGCATAATACATATCCCTAAATCAGTAAATCCTCATACTCATGACCCTCTGTCACAGAGGAATCATGGATGGAAGTAACACATGTGGAATCATGGTTGCTCATTTGGCTTCACATGTGGAATCATGGATGCTCAAAGTTTGACTTCAAGATGATGTGAAAAAACTGAAAACATGGATAGATCAATAACTATATTATTTAATATTAGACACAGTTGAGCGATGAGACAGTTGATTAGCAGAGCTAGTACAACACTAGGCAAGGGTGGAAGAAACACATGAACGATATTCTATGTTTCAAGCAATCTAGAAATGTAACATGTCATAACTAGGTGTATTATTAACCAACATTAGCCGTCCAAAACAAGAGATAACTTACATGTTTTTGTTTGTCCCGGAGCAATTATTACTTTAGAGACTAACGAGGGTGTCGAACAATCCAAAAACAGATATTCACCTATGTTATCAATCACAACAGAAGAGGATTATCAGACATAAAATAGAAGATACACTGATAAAATATTTAAATGATAGCTAGACTGTACCTCTCCTTTGCTTAGACCCTGGTACGGGCTTCGGAACAGAGAACCATTGGCTATCCAACTTCTCAATTCCTTTAAGTTCAAATGATAGCCCATCTACAACGAGAGAGGAGGCATATTCACTCGATACTGCTCCCGCATCATCCTTCAAACTAATGGGGCTACATATTTCTAGAGTCGCGGTAACTGAATCACCAGGTCTGTACACATCTTTATCTGTCTGGAGCTTCAATTTCGGTAACAACTGCTGCTTGGCAGCTGAATCAGCCTTATTGTCTTCGAACCACCCAACACTTCTTAAAAAGGAGAGCCCTTGCGGAAGTGGAAGTCTGAGTGACATATCATCAGACCAGTAACTCACTCCAAATTAAAACAGTTCCAACAATGCACAGAGAAAGAATAAGCCACGAAGATGCATTGTCTTCTAAAGCTGTGGCTAATCGCAGACCAAAAATTCACCTGGAGATCCATCACGGAATTATTATTTTTATGATTAATGTCCTCGTACTACAACAGGAACTTATTCAGGAGCATCTTCTCCAACAAGTCAAACAACTTAGCAATAATTGTATATTTGTCCCAAAGTTGACAGACCTTTTTAGAACTGACCAATTTCGGAAACCCCTCTTTCAAGTTTGCCCTGGAGTTGAATGTCAATCAAAATGTTTTCCTATAGAGGACCAGTACAAATTCAGGACGTGTTTGGTTAAGGGGAAGGGAATCAGGTCACGGCGGGATTAGTGGTGTAATCGACATTTCACTATTTTGTTTGGTTCAACCTTGTAAAGGAATACAATTACTGGGTGCTGTTAGGCCAGGAAGAGCAGAGTAGCATCGGTGCGAGAAGGCCGGCGCGGGGATCCGAGGAAAGAGTCCTACCTCAGGACCTAGGAACCGGATCGGAAGAAAGAGTCATACCTCAGTTTGGCCGCTGCAAGGCGCCACACTAGGAACCGGATCGGCGGCCTCCGCTGCTAGCTCCTCGCGTGGCGCCGCCGTGCTGCTCCTCGCTTGCTGATGCTGCAGGTGAGGCAGTTGTCGTCGACGAGAAACGCCGGGCAGCAGCGCGCCGGCGCCGGCGGTGGAGGGGCGATGGGAGATCTGGAGCAGTCGGGACAGGACGGGAGAGTCGCGAGCGAGATACTCTCCGGTATCACTATTCATGGTTAGAGCATCTCTGGCCGAAACCGGATAAAGAGATAAATGCACGGGCGGTCCTAATTCTTTCGCCGCCGTGTCAGTTCAGTCCTAATTCTTTCAAACCGCACATCCCAGTCCCATATCTTTTCAAACCATTCACCGGAGGTTCTAATTCTTTCAAACCGCACATCCTAGTCCCATATCTTTTCAAACCGTTCACCGGAGGTCCTAATTTGACCCGGCCAGCGTTGACCTGCCCGCGTGGCACTTTGACCATTGCCACGTCGACAACAATTTACAAAAAAGCCCCCTTCTTCTCCTCCATCGCCGTCCGGACCCTCACCACTTCCTCCCACTTGCTGGAGCCGGCGTACATGTTGGACAGCTGCACGTGGACGCCGCTGTGGTCAAGGCCCAGCTCCGCCAGCCACTCCACCACCTGCTTCCCGAGCTCCACGTCGCCGCCGTGCACCCTGCACGCGATCAGCAGCGCACCCAGGACGTAGGAGTCGGGCTTCATCGGCATCGACCGCGCCAAGTCCACGGCCTCGGCGAGCAGGCCCGCGCGGCCGAGCACGTCGACCGGCGAGCCGTAGTGCTCCACGCCAGGCTCCACGCCGTGGACGGTGACCATGGTCCGGAATATCTCCTTGGCGACGCCGACGAGCCCGCCGCACCCGAGCGCGCCGCACGCAGCCAGCGCGCCGACAACGGCCGCCCGGTTGGGCCAGACGCGGGCTCTGAGCATCCCGTCGAAGAGCTCCACCCGTCGAAGTGTGGCCCGAGGTCACCTACGCGCGTGGCCGCCGCCATGATCCATGAGGGCATGCCGGAGGCGGCGTTCCGGCCGAGCATCGGGTGCTCCACCCGCCCACATCTGGCGACGAGGCCGCGGCCGCCGGTGCGCTCCAGGAACCCGTCCGGTGGCCGGAGTTCTCGCGGTCGCCTTGTACGGCCCACAGGAACCGGTGGCCGGAGTTCTCGCGGTCATCGTCGCCTTGTACGTCTCGCTCTCGGGTGGGGGAGTCCGGCGCGGCGGCGCCGTGGCTGGCGTCGGGAGAGGTCCGGTTGCCGCAGAGCATGCAGGACCACGATTTAGAAGAAATGTAACTTAGGGGGCTTTTTTGTAAATTGTTGTCGACGTGGCAATGGTCAAAGTGCCACGCGGGCAGGTCAACGCTGGCCGGGTCAAATTAGGACCTCCGGTGAACGGTTTGAAAAGATATGGGACTAGGATGTGCGGTTTGAAAGAATTAGGACCTTCGGTGAACGGTTTGAAAAGATATGGGACTGGGATGTGCGGTTTGAAAGAATTAGGACTGAACTGACACAGCGGCGAAAGAATTAGGACCGCCCGTGCATTTATCTCCCGGATAAACTCATACGGGATAAATCGTATCCAACGAAGTGGATACTAATTATCTGGTACGAGTTCGTCACAAATACAGTATATCTATCTATCTATCTATCTATCTATATCTATCTATCTATCTATCTATACTATAATATCTGTAGTTGTCGTGATGGTACGTTCGTGAGGTACGTTTTGGTTTTGGGTGGTACGTCCTCCGCACTCCACCGAAAAATCCTAATCCAACTCGACTAAGGAGTCCTAATCAGACTAAGCTTCAAACAGTCCCCCTACGGTCCTACCGCTCGACCTCGACGCCGTCTCCGTGCTCCTGCCTCCTGCTTGTCGCCGGATTGACCCTCGGCCGCCGCCGGGGTCCCGACCAGTCCCCGGGACGGACCTCCGACGCGCCGACCTGCGGTGGCAAACCAGAGGACGGGGAGGAGCGGCAGCAGGGCCTCGGCCGCCGTCGGGGTCCCGACCAGTCCCCGGGACGGACCTCCGACGCTCGTCACGGGAGCAAGGGATAGCTACGGCTAGAGCAAGAGCTGCGCGTGGAGGGCGTCGTCGCGCCCGGTCTCTTGGCGGCGTCGACTAGAAAAAGGAGAAGATGTGCAATTGGACCTCGCGTCCTCGCCGACGGAGAAGGTCGCCGGCCGCCGGTTTGGGTGCTCGTCGGCCATACGACGCGAGCAGGTCTGCAAGGCGCCAAGGCGTCGTGTGTGTGCGTTCCTGTGCGGGTGTATTGCGTGCGTGGTCGTCATGTGCTGGCTGTGGTGTTGTGTCGCTAGGGAGATGAGGATTTGGGGGAGGGACTCAATCGCGAAACGAAATAAGGCGGCAGGGGTGTAGGTGGAAAATGATCAGGAGAGAGATTAGGGTTTCTGTCCGATTGGGCCTTGGGCCTCTCATAGGCCTGGCCGGCTGGGCTGCTCTCTCTCGGTATAAACGTTTTGTTTTAATTTTCCTATGCGACACAAATCACTGACGATCGTCTACTTCACTCACTGAATTTTTTCCATGTTCTCATGAAATTGCAACGAATTTTTTCCATGTTCTCATGAGTGGGTCTGGAAGATGTCAAGCTAGCCTACGCTGCTGTTTTTATTGACAGGAATATTTTCAGAAGATTGGACGTGACGCTGCTGTTTCAATATTTTAAAGAAGATTAGACAATTAAAAAAAATGTTGGACAGTCGCTGCTCCCTCGCTGAAGTACAGGAGTGCAAGATATTGATGGGTTGATTCAAGAATTATTTTTACGGCCAGCTTATCTCTATATAGTACTCCTTTGAAGGAGAGTGTTTCCTTTGAAGGATTTAAGAAAAAAATACGACATGTTAAGATTTTAAAAAACATCGGGACTTAAGACTCTTTGATACCTTTTTCAACTGATTATTTAAGAAATAAAAAAATGTAGACTTCAACTGATTATTTAAGAAATTCAAATAAAAATCCATAGATTGCATATTTGTAGACGGAACATAAACATAGACTGCCAAATTATGAATTATCGAATTAAATGTTTTCAATTGAACATCATGTTATACTACTATTTTACAAAATTGTGTTACATGAATTAGAAAGGAATTAATAGGGCGTCGCAACAAACGCGTTTCTTTTTTAGTCTGTCGTCTTCTCAATAAACCCAATCGACATCGGTCCAGATTAATGAAAGGAGTCATAGGTGTCGCCAATATTGGAGACGACGATAATGAGTTTGAACGACACGGATTTTACTCCCGTTGCAACGGGCGACGAATCTTTTCATAATATAACACGTGCCATATGAATAATTTATTTGTCATTTTTTGCCATAACAACTTATGTCATTACCAAGATGAAGAAATTAACAACCGAGTTTGCCTCACGTGGGACCATCATCCTTTTATCAAATTAAAATCTACAAACAAACTGGATGAACTAATGAAACAGAAACTGGAAGGTAGCAAATGCAGTTGTGATTCCTCACTCGCATCCATTCTAAGCGACATTTGATGCCTAATATAAGTTTGGCTCCTTATTCACACACTAGTAGAAAAACAACCATCCGTTTGGGCCTTTTATCCCGCCCAAAAAATTGAACCGAGACGAATGGTATACAACAGGGTCGTCAGGGACCTTTGGTCCCGGTTCATCAAGTGACCATAAATAACCATCCCGCGGACACAGAGAAAAGCCTGCTCCGGTGGTTAGTGAAACAAAATACCTGCGCAGAAATACTTTTTCCTTACGCCTTCAAGTGAGTGTTACTGTACCTTCTACACATTCTATTTTGCTTACTCGGTGTTTAGTGTAATCGATGAGTCATGGACATATAAACGTGCGCAGATTCCACTGGATTCTGCTAATCATTAGAGTTGACCAAGGAGTCGTTCAAGTCATGGACTCGTTAAGGAAAGATATGGACGAGTACCAAACCTTGATAGATTTGCTCCAGAGGTAATTTCAATCATTATCGCTCTATATCGACCTTTTTCATTCATTTTCTGATATCAAGTAATTAATAACTCCTTTAATCATTTTCTTTTGGCGGGCAGGGTTTGGGTTCATCGTGAAGGTTCCAGGGGATTGGAAACCGGAGCTGTATGTTTGTACTACCAAGGTAAGTAGTACTATATATATAGGTCCGCGCAACTCTTTACTTCTAGTTTCAATACCATTATCACGCTTGATTATTATTTGATTAAATTCTATTTTTTGTAAAGTGGTGTCTGATGCAGCCACAAGGGACTAATTTATGTGCATACTACGTTTTCGAGTACATGCGCTCTTTTGTCAGTGAGCGGAATAGAGAAGTCAGAACAGCTGAAGTATGTATACACTATTCGCAATTTTTTATTACCATATTGTGTTGAGTTCCATTCATAAATTACAACTCACATATTCATATTGATCTAGATGGATCGAATGCGGGACCAGCTCATACCAACGAAGCGCCTAAAAGCAATTCAAGAGGAATTGGCGGGATTTTTGAACGAGGAGGTACTGAAGAAAACTGGAGAATTTTATCACCCTAGCAATTATTTTTTGCCTCCAATGTAATTGACGTGATCTCGACGTGTGAGAAACGTGATGTCGGTGTAGTATAAACTTGTGGGCTTATGTATGTATGAATCAAACGTGACCTCGGTGTATTGTATACTTTATGTGTATGACTTGTTGTCTGCGCAACGTGATCTTCTTAAAAAATAATTAATTGGAAAGCAAAAAATCGAAACCCCTAAAAAATAAATTAGCAGAAAACATAAAGTAGAAATCTTTAATTACCAACCGGGACCAAAAGGTTCCCGCCAGGCGCGCCCTGGCCCGTGGCCACGTGGAGGCCCATCCGTCCCGGGTCGTAAACACCCGAGAAGAAAGCCCCCCCATTTAGTCCCGACCCTTTAGTCCCGGTTGTAAAACCGGGACCAAAGGCCCTCTGGACCCGGGACGGATGGGCTATTTTCCACTAGTGACACAAGATCCGCTGCACCACCATTCCCACCATACAGATTGCTTGTAACTTCTTCCTTGTTAACGTTTTATGATTTACAACTTTTGTTGTGCGTCCTCTCCTACTCTTTGAGATAGACCCTTGGTTGCGCTTGTATCCGCATCACCCATTGATTGGTGACTTGCTCCATGCAGCACGGCTGCCTGTAAAGGTTTTGCTCGTACCTGAATATTTCATGTTTCTCTCCAGATTGTAGATCTGACAAAATCTTAACGAGCAAGCATTATATATGCCAAATTGAGCAATAGGAATATAACATTACAGTTATTTTGGTCAGCATAATTAAGAATACTCTCAATATACCCATTTAATCCTTATGCATAGCATTTAGACTTGTTTATATTGGAAACGTAAAACAGAAAAAACTGAAGGTATTTTTAAATCTTAAAACTATGACCGTAACTGAACTTTCTCAATTTTTATTGATGAAGTGCAATCTAACATGAAGTACATTGGGCTTCTTTGTTCCATCTGTTGAATCATATGGAGGTGTATAGGGCACCATACTTGTTAATCAGAACTGTGACAACCTCACACTACTCATCCTTGCTGTTGTATATGTCGCACGTTGAAGCATCTCCGAAATTCCATTGCCCAAATCCATCGGCCCTCCACAACCATATTGTTGTCATCATCTTTCCAACAGTTCTTAGGCATAAGAGGAACCTAGATACACCACAAGTCAGACATCAAATCAAACCCATGCGAGTATGCGACCGACCTCTGATCCACTTCTCCTCCTCCCCGCTCCACTTCGCCTACAACCGGCCTCCCCTCCCCATCTTCTCCACCTTTCCCTGGTGCCCTTTCCTCCATCGAGCTCCACGCGGCGTAGGTAAGCGACCTATTCGAGCTCGGAGGAGCGGAGGTGCTCGACCAGCACGCCGGGTCGCGTACCGGCTGGAGAGTATAGCCTGCAAAATCGAACGACGTAGACGCTGAGGCGTCACGGCTCGTCGTGTAGGAGGAGGACGACGGTGGGGACAGTAGGGAGTTGTCTAGGCTGCGGGCGCGCGCCTGGGCGTCGGCGCGCCGAGCAGACTGGGTATAGAGCGCGGATTCGCGGCGGCGAGCGAGGAGCCGCCCATGGTGGCACTCCTGGAAGGAGATGAAAGGGGATTAGGTGAACGGATGAAAGGGGAAAGCACAATAACTAACCGGTATGCCACTAATAAAAGGACTGTGGGTTAATTCTCTCTTAATTGGAGGGCTAAAGTGCAAAACATGCGGCGACGTACCACGGATACCGTTAGCTATATTATATATTATTATACAGTAGAGATTCAAACTTAAAAACAGATGCGCGCGATTACATTCATAGTAGACGATCGAAACTATACTATAATTGAAACTAGCTGGGTGACCCACGCATTTGCGCGGCTAGTTTTGCTATGTAGTTGATATTTATGGTTTTATGTATATAATAAGTTACTTTAGAATTATAAAAAATCATTGAACCAAAATTCAACATTCATTTTTTTCTTTACCATCTCTATGCCATTTATTTGTCAAACCGCCTAATATTATTTGCATTAGTTCACTGCAACAACAAATCATATATTAGCCTTAGAAGTTAAGCATCTTATATTATGAACGGATCAGGATAAACTTTGTGGTGAGATATATCAGGTCATTATTCCCTTTGTAAAGAGTAATGATTTTGCATTTTTACAATGTATAAGCACACGTTGGTCATGGTTCTCTTATGTCAATTGTGTGGCTTTGCCCTTGTTTGTTGATAAATTGACTGGTTACAAAATTATAATGTTAATGTGTTTTAGTGGTAGGGTGATTATCCCAAATCCCAAAAATACAATAGCTTGAATACGTACATGCGTAAAAATCAGATATATCGTGTTTATTTAGAATATTTTTACCAAGCTCCTTATGTTGTACTCCTACATGTATCGTTCTATTTTACTTTTTTTCTATAAAAAATTGCATAGACAATTTGTGTTAAAATGTAGATAGTAATTATAACCAATATATGCGTGTTGATATACGTTTTGATTTTTAATCTAATGATAGCTACTGTCAAATATATTTTTCAATAACAACAAAGTTGAATTCCGTCGTGGTCACCGCTTTGTAGTGTTTTTACTAATTCTTATCATAGATTAGTGGCTTTTCCTCAACTTTTTCGATGAGATAATTCTTGGCCGCTCACATGTTCCCAATCAGGCGAGAGTTCTCCTTACCATGGCGTCTACACATCCAAGCATAGAAGACGAATTCTAGGGGGAGAGTCAGCTGTAAGTTACCATCATATACTCTTCTTCCTTTTAGTTACTTCGTTCTTTTCCTGCAATTTGCATGGGCTGCCTGGCATGATCCTTTGTCTGAGAAGCTCACTACAGCTCGTATGCAAAACGAAGTTGAGATTTCCTTGAATAAGGGATTTAGGTATATAAGTACATATGTTAGTAAATTTCACATAATAGTTTCTAAAGAAGTACTTTTTTGTTGCTCCATATAGTTTTCATACTGACATTGTATTTCAATCTGACTGTATAAAAATGTGGTTCTGTCATAAGTAATGTTAAAGACACTATAGAAGACGGTCAGTCAGACCTGTTTCCTCATCTTGCATTGTCTGTTATGCAAACCCTCCAGGTGAAGTAAATGTGAGTTTGTCTAACTTGAAAGTTGTCTGATCAAATAAGTAAATTCATAGTTTGATTAAAATATTTAGCCGAAGTCTAACGAATCCGGCTTAAAATTACGCCTTTATATGTTTGTATATCTGCAAATAAAGTTTCATTCAAAAGTATTGCCAAGCTCGGTTAGTCACGAATGCCTGTATATACCTAGAGAAAAAAAAATTGCATCCATCGCGTGCAAGTGCAACACAGAAGCAAGGAACTGATAATATTGTCTAATCCGTGCTAGGATCATGCACCAAGAGAGGGAGAGACTACCTGGAGGCTGGACGGATCACGGATGTAACACATGGTGCCCATGGAGATCAGCTTATACTCCTCGCAGGTGTATTTGTCATGCTGGTCTGCCGCGTCCTTGCAGTCCATGACCTTGGCGGAGCGCCACCTTCAATTGGTTCCTTGAGATGAAAAATCGAATTGACAAATCTGTATATTGATATGCCTGATCCATTGGTTCGCTAATGGAACAGAGCCATGGATAAAAATATTGCTATGTCGTCGTGATCACCGGCGATCTGCAAGTCCCTGGCATGTCGCCTCCTGTTGATGTCGCTGTTGATTTCCTGCAAACAGAATAGATAATATATCATTTAGAATAGAATATCATTAAAATTTTATTTTCTTTTATGTTATGCGGATTCATCAGAATACTTTGTATTAGAATGTAAGTCTTCAGTCCATTACTTTGTTTTTCATTGGTAATTTGAAATCAATCTATTTCTGTAATTAGCCCAGAATAAAACTATTTTTGTAATGCTGCGGATAATGATCTACAATTAGTCTGAATCGCTAACTTCAAATTTGGCATGGAGGGTATGATCACTATCTTGCTTATGATTGTTTTGAGATCTGATATTGATAAAACTCACAAGAAGATCTGATATTGATGCCTGACGTACTGGCTGCTTTGGTGTGCTTGTGCTGGTCGCGAAACGTCAGAAGACTGCTTGATGCCTAGCATGCAGCTTCTTGCTTGCACTACACTTTGTTCTTTATGCTTAACAGCCAAAGCCAAGTTGCATGCCTTCAGTCAAATTGGTCTCATTAATTTGGTGTTAAACTCTCGGCCGTTATTTCACTCCTGGGCATGGGCGCATTGGCGTGCTTACTTCTCGTCCCTCATAGGTACTCTGGTAAATCTTGCCTGTGCGGATGGGCACGAAGATGCCGCGCTCGCGGCATGGACGTTTGTGCCCTGATGGCATGAGACGACGGAAGCACGGCGATACCAGGCGGCCGGGCTCCATTGCTATTGCCTGTTGAAGGTCTTCTGGCGCGAACTTCATGCTAGTGCTCACGGTAGATGCTACCAATACGAACGCGACGCACTGTCATCCTGACGGCATGGTCGCATGTATCCCACTGGTCTGAAACACCGGAAGCCCTCACTATGTGGTTGTCGAACACCATTCTCACTTATCTATCCGCCTTTCTTCTTCCAAGATTGTTGATTTTTTCAGATTAAGAATTTGTGATCCGTCCAATTTTTTGCTGCTTCTCGCCGAATCAATATCGCCATACAAACTCATCGAAGACTCAGGGCTCCATTCTCACTTATCTATCCGCCTTTCTTCTTCCAAGATTGTTGATTTTTTCAGATCAAGAATTTGTGATCCGTCCAATTTTTTGCTGCTTCTCGCCGAATCAATATCGCCATACAAACTCATCGAAGACTCAGGGCTCCTTGTATATTCATCAAGCTCGTTGGCGTCGAATTCATGGTCGTGAGACTGCCATCCTCACCTCGAGCTCATCCGAAGTTTATGCTTGGTCGTTGCAGGGTATGCTGTCAGTGCTTCGTGATACGGAGGATTGCCGAGTCGCCAAATCTACTGTTGCGGCTCTTTTGTTTGCCGCAGTAGGCTGGGTTGCCATAGATCATCCACCTCGACGTCCGCATACGCCATCTCTTCTCGCCGGATCGATATAAAGATTGTCGTAGACCTTGCTACTCAGGAAGTCCGCGCGTGAAGATCGACAAAAAGTCTCAAGCGGCATCGTCTCAGGCTCGTGTAGACCTTCTGCAGGACATTCATGTAGGGAACGCCTCATGCCCAGATCGATCGACTCGACTGCTCATATAGCCTTCGAGATGCTTCTTGCCGTAGTTCTCGAAACATGCTTTCGCCCCGCTTTATAAATAAAGCAACATGCCAAGCAAGTTCAAACACAGTTACAAACAAAAGAGCGGAAAGGCCGCTTGCTGGGGGCGCAGCACAAGTAAGCCCACATGAAATAAGCAAGAAAGAAGTGGGGGGGGGGGGGCGGTGTGAGAGATACATCAAGAAAGACAGAAGAGAGCGAACAAACTAAGCCCCTCGGCGCTAGCTGGAAGAAGACGAGGAGATGCGCCGAGCGGTCTCCACAAGTCTAGTGATCATGCCGTCCAGCTGTCCCCTGTCCCGCTGCCTAGACAACGGGTGCCACTGCTGCAAGAAAGCCAGAAGTTTAAACATCGAGTCAGAAGCACGCCGGAGAAAAATCCGCTCGATCACCATCTTATTGCGAACCGTCCACAGGGTCCACATCAACGCGGCGAACACCAACCAGAAGAGGCGTCGCCTCTCCCCGGTACGGTTCGCCTGGATTTCTAGAACTCGCCAAGGCCTGAGGCCTGCCAAGCAGGCCCCAGCGCCTCGTGGACGAAGTTCCATAGAAACCTGGCAGCGGGGCAGGTGAAAAGGATATGGGTTCCCGTCTCGGGGATCCCACACATGGGGCAGAGCCCATCACCCGGCCCCTGTCGCTTGCGCACCTCCACCCCTGAGGGGAGGCGGTCCCTAAGAAGCTGCCACACGAAGATTTTGATTTTTAACGGTATGGGGGACTTCCAGAGTGGGGAGGTCCAAGCTCTAACTGGGGTACTAAAGAGACTCCGATATGCCGACTTTACAGAGAACGTCCCAGACGGTGTCAGGTGCCATGACACGAGGTCACGACCACCTGGCAGCGACTCAGGAAGCAAACTCCGTAACTCCGTCCAGGCTGCAGCCTCGGCAATACCGAATGTTCGTCGGAACGAGATGTTCCAAGTCCCATTGGGTATTGCCGAAGCCACAAGCTGCATCGGGTCCGCGCTGATAGCAAAAAGAGCAGGGAACCTATGCTGTAGCGGGCTCCCATCGAGCCACGGGTCCAGCCAAAAGAGGGTGTCCTCTCCATTACCAATGGAGAAGCGGACACCCTTCCTAATCTCATGCTTGATGGATTGGATAGATCGCCAAAATTGGGATCCATCCTGGCGGTCACAAGAAAAGAGGGGGCGACCCTGCAGATATTTCGCTTTGATTAACTGCAGCCATAGTCCCCCCTCCTCTCTAAGTATCCGCCATACCCATCGTAGCATGAGCGCAACGTTCATCTTACGGGAGGAAAGGATACCAATGCCCCCCATGTCTTTGGGGGTGCACACATCCGCCCATTTGACCATGTGGTACTTCTGACGCCCATTGGCCGCCTGCCAGAAGAAGCGTGAGAGATCCCTATCAAATGAGACGTGCGTGCCTTCTGGGAGTATATAAACTCCCATCAGGAACATCGGCAGACTAGAGAGACAGGCGTCAATCAGGACAGTCTTGCTCGCCTTAGAGGTGAACCGCCCTTGCCAAGGCTCCGCCTTGGCTTTGACACGCTGGGTGACCGGTTCTAGGTCCTTAATAAGGATCCTAGAATCACTAATGGGCGTCCCCAGGTAAGTAACAGGGAAGGTAGACAACTTGCAATTTAGTTTGTCTGCTATCCGCTGTCGCTCATCAGGGGAGTATCCCATGATCATGACTTCGCTCTTGTCGAAGTTAATCTTGAGGCCCGACATGGCCTCAAAGCAGAGGAGAAGGAACTTGAGATTAATAATGTCAAGCTCCGAACCCTCCACCATGATCATGGTATCGTCCGCATACTGGAGGTGGGTGATCCCACCTCCAGGAATAAGGTGCCCTACCACACCAGAGATGTGACCGGCCGTCTTGGCTTTGTCCAAGATGGCCGCCAGGGCGTCACCGGCGAGGTCAAAAAGGAGGGGGAAATTGGATCCCCTTGCCTCACCCCACGCGAAGACCTAAAGTAAGGGCCAATGTCTCCATTAATGTTTATGGCTGTGTTCCCGGACATGACAATCTGCATAATCCACGATATGAAGCGTTCGTCAAACCCACGACGCTCGAGGACCTGGCGTAGAAAAGCCCAGTCCAAACGATCATATGCCTTCTGGAAATCTAGCTTAAGAAAGACACCTTTAAGGTGTCTCGTCTTGACTTCATGAACAACCTCATGAAGAGCCAGAATCCCATCATGGATAAATCGTCCCTTGAGAAAGGCGAACTGATGTGGGTGAGCCAGGCGCTCCACAACTGGCGCCAAGCGTGTTGCACACACTTTGGCGAGCAGACGCATGATGACATTGATCACCGTGATCGGCCTAAACTGACGAACATCCGTGGCCCCTAGAACTTTAGGAATTAGGGTAATCACCCCAAAATTAAGGCGGGACATAACCAGTGTCCCAGTATAGAACTCCTGGAACAACGGCATAATCACCGCCTCAATATACTCCCAGAACTTCTGGAAGAAGGATACAGGGAGACCATCCGGCCCTGGGGCCGAATTGGTTTTCATCCCCATAATGGCCCGGCGCACCTCCTCGGGACTGAATGGGAGAGTAAGCTCCCTATTCTCGTCATCCGAGACTAAGGCCCCTAAGGGCCAGAAGTGCGCGGCCAAAGCCACTCCCGTGCGGGGACCCTCCGTAAATAACTCCTTATAGAAGGAGTATATATGGTCGGAAAGGTCCTGGGCCTCCTCTAATAGGAGGCCATCCGCCCATAAGCAAGGGATAGAGCACCTACGACGGCGACCATTAGCAATGGCATGGAAGTATGCTGTATTAGCATCTCCACGAAGAATCCAATTCTGGCGACTACGCTGTCGCCAGAATATCTCCTCGCCTTTGTAGATCTCCATCAAGGAGTTCTCCAAAGCATACCGCTCCAACCATCCATCCGCAGACAAGCCTGTCGAGTCGGCCGTCATATCAAGCGTCTGAATCTGGGCGAGGATGTCCGCCTTATTCTTACGCACCTCCGCGCCTAAATTCGCGCCCCACCCCCGCATAAATTGGCGCACGACCTTAGCACAGTGGTGCCAAATGTCAACCGCATTATAGGCGCGGGGGGGAGTCGCGACCGCCAAGTCCCACTTTTGGCGAACCGCTTCCACAAATCCCGGCTGACCAAGCCAGAACTCCTCAAAGTGGAAGCGGTTCGACCTCGGCGGGGCCCCCCCTCCAGACGAGAGGAGGAGGGGGGAATGGTCTGAGCCAATCCTAGTAACCGCACGAAGCGAGCACAGAGGAAAGGCAACTTCCCATTCCACCGACACTAATACCCGGTCAAGCACACTCCGGATCGGGACGGCCTGGTTGTTGGACCACGTATAACGTGCCCCAACTCGAGAGATCTCCCTCAGAGCCATGTCAGCAATCCAGTCGTTGAACATACGCATCCTAGGGAGGTCCACATTATCCGAGCTCTTGTCATCAGGGGAGCGAATGAGATTAAAATCGCCTGCCACCACCACAGGGGTAGGGCATCGCTCCACCTTTGCCTTGAGCTCAGCTAAGAATTCAGCGGACCTCCGGTGATCCGCGGGGCCATAGACAATAATCACCTCCCAGCGGAGGTTCGATCGTCTATGGGTGAGCAACATGCTCACAAAGAACTCCCCGCGGTCCATATCCTCAATCTCAAAGGTATCCTCCTTGGCACCAAGGAGGATGCCCCCTGAGTGTCCCGTCGCCGGGAGCCAGTGCCACGAGAACTTGTGACGGCTTAAGCTCTCTAGCTCTGAGATCGAGAAATCCTGGCGAATCGTCTCCTGCAAACCCACAATGTCCACATCTTCGTCTCTCAGATAATTGATCAACTGGCGGCGTCGGCCCTCCTGCCCAAACCCCCTCATGTTCCAAATGAATGTGAGGACATTCATTGAGAAACAATGTCGGGGTTGGTCCCCTTAAGGGGGACCGATTGGGCCCTACTAGAGGTCGAGGGCCGGGACGCTGACTTCGGGGGCCTCCCGCGCCTCTTCCCGGTCTGGGAAGCAGGCACAGCAACTGTGGTATCATCATGCCTAGGAGGGGCTCCACTGCCAGACCCTTGTGCCTCCTGCACAGGGTCAGCGGGAGCCGGGGGCCCCTGCCGCTCATGCTCTGCCTGAGCACGAGCTGCCGCTAGGGCCCCCTCATAGACCTCCTTAGCCTTGATGGCCGCAATCTGCTCAAGGCGAGGCCCACGCTCTCCACGGAAAATAATGTCACAGTCCCCTGCAACCTGAGCAAGATGTCTAGCGGAACAGAATCGAGAACCGAAAACGGGAACCAGAGGGAGGAGAGGGAGGGGGAGGAGTAGGGGTAGGCGTAGGTCGAGACGTACCAATCCCAGAGTCAAGCACCTCGCGACGGCGAGACGCCACCATCGCGACAGTAGGCTCCACCGCCTCGCCTCCAGTCCTAGCCCTCGCCAAGCGGGCGCTGTGGCGGCGAGTGTCCGGGGCGGGAGGGGAGGACCGATGGCGCCTAGGGCGCCCCCTGGTGCCAGTCACGGGAGTGTCGGGGAAGACCGTGACCGGCTCCAGGACAGGAGCTGCCGGGGTGCCCGGGGAGCGGGTGTACCAGACCGCGCCCGGAGAGCGCGGGGTGTCAGGGGCCATGACCTCCATCCCCACACTCGGCGCGTCGTCTGAGTCCTCCATCGCCACCTGAGGAGAAGCCTGGCGCCCCAGGGCAGACGAGACGAGGCCGGAGATGTCCATGGAACCCGGCCCCTCACAAAGGTTGGAGCCGTACTGTGAGAGCGGGAACCCAAAGGACCGTGGGGAGCCGAGGGAGCGTCGGACAGTCCAGGCGAAGATGCCTGAACCCGGGAGCCCTCAGGAGCTGTCGACCCTGCGGGCGGAGGCGCTGAAGAAGGCGGAGCTGAAGCCGCAGGAGGAGGACGGGCGTCCGTGGCGTGAGGGTCACCGTCAGACAGGCCGTCCTCCGAGGAGCCCCCTCCCCGCCGTCAGAAGGGCTGGTGTGAGGAGATGGCGAGTGACTGGCCCGAGGGGCCACCTCAGACTCCAGCTCAACCACCAGCGTCCTGCCTACCCCGTCGAAGTAGAAGGTGGGCAGGGTGATGTTGAGCTTGCTCGGGTCCGGGGCCTTGACCCGAATCCGAACAGGGCCATCACCAGGCAGGGAGCACAAGTCCACCTCCTCAAAGCGGCCCACGGCCTGGGAGATCAGGGCCACGTAGTCCACCTCCTTCCGCAGCTCAGCAGGGATCCCGTGGATCCGGATCCACGCCTCCGCAAGGGGCGGCGGTGCATCCGGGTCGATGGCGGACGGCGTGATGGAGACGCGAATGTTGCGGTGCGGAAGCGTGATGGTAGCACTCCAGGACACGTGGGCGAGCAGCTCAGCAGTGGGGAACGCCACCGAGAACTCCGTCGGTGAGCGCTCCCTCACCACCCAAGTCCACCCACTGTCCAAGCCCTCAAGCTCGGAACGGATGGTCTCCGCCGAGATCACCACCGAAGGGTCCAAGCCCTGCTCCGGAAGCACCGTCACCAACGCCAAGTGAGCCGGAGCCGCCAGCTTGATACCACCGGTGTCCACGTAGTAGAAGCCGCCATCAATGCCATGCCCGTAGAACTTGAGTATGGAGGGCCTAGGGCATACACGTGGCGCTGTCGGATTCACTGCTGCTGCAGCTGGCTTTCTCTTCTTCTTGGTCTTCTTCTTCTTCTTCTTTGCTACGGCCACTTGAGCCAGCGCCGGTTGCGCGGGGACAGCCTGCTCCCGACGAGGAGGGGAGCGGCCCCTGTCCGTGCGCCAAGAGCCCTCCACACCCTGTGCACGTCCGTCGCGCCTCTGGCGGTTGCCCAGCTCGGCCCGTAGCGCCTCTTCCTGCGAAGACCCTCCGGGGAAGCCCCACGGCGAGGTGGCGTCCTCTGCCTGCGAGGGCTCCGGCCCGTCGGCGCGCCGCGGCTCCCCCGCGCATGGCCGGCTGAGGCACGGCGAGGTGGAGACCTCCTCGGAGGCGGCCGGTACGGCTCGACCGGAGCGCGGGGCGGAGATGCACGCGCTCGAGGAGGAGAGGGCGCACGAGACCGAGGTGGAGATGCTGCGCGGGGGGGGAGGGGAAACGCGAGCTTCACGGCGGCGGGGAGAGGGGCTCCGGCGCCGCTTCATCACGGCGGCGGCGAAGGACTGCTCTAGGGGCGGCGGCGGCTTAGCGAGGTGGATTCGACGGGCGGCTCGGCCAAATCTTGCTACCTGCTCGCACGAGGCGGCGCTGGCCAGAATTAGGTCACGAGCACCCTTCCGGATCCACAGCCAGGCCGCCTCTGGCCCGTTGGGCTGCGGCGGCCCAACATCCTTGCGCTGGCCCATCCTGGCGTCCTGGCTTCTCCATTCTAACACGGGTCGTGGGCCCAGAATCCCCTTGGTGGGCCTAGGGTTGGGCGCGGCTGGCCCAGGGCCCAGCAAGGACTCGAGCCTACCAGCGTCCGTCCCCGTCCTCCGCACGGAAGTCGCCGCCGCCTCGTCGCCGGTCGCCCGTGCCAGGTCCGGCTGGGGAGCCGCCGCAGAGCACCTCTCTGCAGCAGCCGCCCCTACCAGACCAGCACGCGCAGGTCCCGAACGGGTCCCGCCGGCAACCAGCGAGCAAGCGGTCGTCTTCCTTCGCGAGGCTGACCGGAGCGCCGGGGATCCTTCCGCGCCGCGACCAAGCGCCGGAGAACGTCGCCGGGCCGGCGAGCGCCTTGCTACCACCATGAAGTCACCCAGGGTGGGCAGCGCCGGGGAGGAGCAACGCCGCTCCAGCTCCAGCCTCTCCGCCTCCGCCTCCTCAACTTCGTCGGCCACGTCCGCCCAGCGCCGCCCGCACAGGGATTCCGGCGCCCCCGCCAGCGCAGGGAACGCGGGCTCGCCCGCCGCAGGCATGGCACCAGCGAGGCAAGGCTGGCCGGCCGGAGTTAGGCACGGGAGGGGATCTCACCGGAGTCGTCGCGCGTCGCCATGGAGCCGCCCTTTTTTTCAAATTAAAGTTCCTCAGAGAACTATCTTGCCGTAGTTGGAAAGCCAAAGCAATAAATTATTGAGACTTGGGGTTCTACGACTCCTTGGCCATGCAAGACCTGCAAAAAAAAAAAAGAACTCACGGCTGCAGTGCATTACCAAAGTGTCAGAGTTGTTGTTTAAGTACAGCCGTGGAGATTTGTTTCTTTCATAGCTGTTGTTCCTAGACGTGAAGAATATGGGCATTGACCGGTCGTCAGGAAATTAATTGTGGAGACTTTTCTTTCTTTCGTAGCAGTTGTTTGTAGACGTGAGTAAGAAGGACATATGGACATTGGCCGGACATCACGCATTAATGTACCAAGTACGACGATTAATCTGTATCGTTGATGTTTCTTAACTTTAGGGTGAATAATCCTAGCCGTCCATTGTCTTGTGTTTTAATTATATAATTGAAATTGAACTACACCAGAACGAAATTAAACTATCCTAAAAACATAAATTAAACCGGGTCGAAACTATAGATCTACGGTGGTGCGGTGGCGTCCTCCTCTCCGGTGGGCTCCTCCTCGTCGACCTATGGGTCGATGCCGAGGTCCTCCTTCTCCACGATGCGACGCACGGCCCATGCCAACTCGTGCGCGTCCACCGCTGCTTGGAGGCGAGCCTTGGCAACGGGCTCTCCGGCCGCAAACGCCGCCTCGGCGGCGGCCAGCTCGGCGTCGGCGTCCTCCGCGCACTTACATGCTGGCACCATGTCGTCGACGAGGACGTTGAGGCTGCAGGTGTCAACGCGGTTGCCGTCGGTGACGCGACGCCCTTCCGCTGGAATGGGCGGCAGCTCCGGCAGCCGGTACTCGTCCTCGAAGTCGTCGCTCGACTCCGGCTGCTTCCTCCTCCGGCTGCCAGGCTGCTGCCCGCCTCAAAGTCACGAGGCAGGAGACTCGCCCACCGGAGGTTCTTGTACGAGCCGTGCTTGCGCGCGCCCGCCGAGCGACGCTCGGCCGCCTCCAGCACCGCCTTCTCGACCGCCCTCCTGGCCGCCTCGTCTTCCGGCGGCTTCCGGCCTCCTCTACGCCCTCCGGAGCTGCACAGACTCTAGCCGGCCATGGATCTGGTGGTGGAAAGGGAGAGGAGCTGCGAGGCAGCGTTGATTGCTCGCCGGAGCTGGGAGAGGGATGCGACGGAGGGGTCCGGTTTTGGTACCGAATCCACCCCTTCGTCCCGGCTATATAGCGGGCACAGCCTGGACATGGTTTGGGCCTAAAATCATCACCCAACCGCCTCCCCAAATTCAGCCCAAACGTCTGGGTTGCCCGTCAAACTCCTAAGCCAACCCATATATGGGGCAAGTTTGGGGCCGCTCGAACGCGTCTGCCCCTTAGTCGCTGACATGGCGGCCCCACGCTTGGTCGGCCACCGACGCGGCTTGACCGGTCATCCACGCGTCTGCGACTCAACCGGCGCCGCTTGCATTCATGGCGCAGCGGCCGGCGCTCCGCCCGAGGAGGCCATCTCCGATTATAAAGTGACCGGCCAGAGCCAAACCCTAGCCACACCTCTGTCTCTTCCCTCCACTGCCGCCTCCGTCTCTTCCCTCCCCACATCCTCCGGCAACCATGTCTCTCGCTGCCTTCCAACCATGTACGCGATGCTCACCCCGGAGAAGAGGGCGGAGTTCCACGCGGAGGCAATGGCCCGCGATGCGGCAGAGGTCGCGAATGTGGCGGCGGAAGCACAGGTCAGCGTCGTGGAGCTCGATGCGGAGCCCGTGCTCGTCGCAATGACAGGTGAGGAGTTCCGCCGACGCGTGGAGGAGGAGGAAGCGAGGTACCAGGCGGAGGCGGCGGTGGAGCACTCGGGTTTCCAGGCGGCACTGGCGGCGCACCGCGCCACGGAGCAGCAGCTCAAGGCGGAGGCGGCGGACCGGATCCTCATCGGGCAGCTCACGAATAGGGCTGGATTTGTGGAGGAGCAGCTCAAGGCGGAGGCGGCGATCAAGGAGGGCCGCACCGGCGAGGCAGATCCGGTCGAATATGCCTCTCTATTCTTCGACGAGGACTCCGAAAAAGACATGCCCGGGGGGCGCGCGTGGCTGGCGGCTCCGACACCGAGTTCATCGTCATCTCCGACAAAGAGTAGCTAGGGTAGTAGTACGTAGATAGCATGAGTTGCATGAGTTTGTAGTAATTTGGTATCTATGAATGAGGTATGTTGTTGTAGTAGCATCATTTTAGGGGGGTGTCCGGTCGTTGTCCGCAGACACGCCCGGATGTGTCCGCAGGTTGTTTGGGGTCTGATTTTGGGGTCTCCGGTTGGAGATGCTCTAAGCCCCCGGCCCGGCCCGGTTTGGGGGCGATCTCGTTTTCTGTGCCAAACAGATATACGATAATGGGTTGGCCCAAAAAAAATATCCGGGCTGCCGGATAAGCGGTGGCTGCAGCGCTATATAGCCGGGACAGAGGGCAGGATCCAGTATCAAATCTCTAACCCTCCGCCGCACCCAGCATTACAAGGATCAACGTGATGATCCGTAGGTTTTGGCCCAATCTTTCACAACAAGTAAACAAGATAATGAATCTTCCAATCACGTGATGAACGCAACCTGAAGAAGTGGGACGAATCCAGCAAGAAACGGGGTGATGATCACCACGCCTCAAACCACAACACGATAATTCTTGATGCACACAAGAACCCTCACGCAATCTTTATTCAATTTGGATAAAACGACATCGCCGTCCCCGGAAGGATGCTTCACCCCGAGACACAACTCAATGTCTAAACTCTCAAAATTCTGAACTCCCTAAAACCTAGCCACTGGTATCCTTATATAGGCAGAGCCAGAACACTAGTCAGTTGGACAGGCCCAAACCGAAACACACTAAAATAAAACCTACGTGACCCATAACATGACCTGGAATAATAAGAACAAATAAAGTGCAACCGAACAGGGCACGTCTCTAACTTGGTGGAGTCCTGAAATTGGGCTTCACCTCCTCTTTCATGGGAACAATAGAAGGCACTGGGATGACTTCATCATCCTCCCCCCTTGGAAAGGCGTTGCCCTCAACGCCGGAAGGTCTTCTTAAGCAGGTGGCGTAAAATTTGCAGCATCGCCACAGTCCTTCGCCATCTTCAAGTCTCACCGGCCTACCACACCACCTCTTCCTTCGCGGCTAGCTGAACTTGACATGGTTATTGGCACCTCCTTTCTTCTCCATATACGGATCGATTGGGGTGCCATCTCCTTCTTCTGCTCAATGCTTGTTGGAGCCTTGTTGACGTTGACATGTATCTTCTGAGCACGGCCCTGTACAGGTGAAATACCCGGACCACACAACTGTCGAACACGTCCATCATTGCCCTTGTGCACACGCACTGCTCCAACTTTCCTCACAGTTGCTCCCACAAATTTGCGGTATAGTACACGCGCCTCCACATGCACCGAACCACGATCAGCACAAACCTCTTCGGTCTGAACGCCCTTGTCAACACAAACTGAACGTGTAGAACATGATGTATCCACCTTCTTGTCACCACTAAGAGGCTGGACTTCAATCGGCTGGTCACTAACAGGCACAACAGGCGTGTCATCTAACTGCACAGCTGAATAAAAATGTGTCGTGCTGTGCTATGCATCTTGCACCTTTTGTTGAAGCTTGACTGTCCTCGGCTACGGCGTCAGCTTGTGCACTTTTTCCTTGCGCACAATCAATACCACCCGGATCATCTCAACTGTCATCGGATTAAATGTCCTCTGTTTGCCCTCATGCAAAAATGAATATGTATTTGCTCTCCCAACATGTATAGCATTGCGATCGTACTACCATGGATGCCCAAGTAACAACCCACACACCTACAATGGCAACACATCGCACTCCACCACATCAGCATACTCACCAACTGTAAATGGCATGCGCACTCTGTGTGTAACCTTCAGCATACCACAACTATTAAACCACTCGAGATGCTTAGGTTCGGGAATACGCCATGTGGACAACCCCAATGTGTCGTGGGTTTGTCACGTCAGATATCATGGATGACTTCGTAGGTGTGGGATTGCGCGAGTCAATCGTCTCCGAGCTTGGGATCGCAGGAACAAAGATCAACACAGATTTACCCAGGTTCGGCCCCTCAATGTGAGGTAAATACCTACTTCCTACCTACCCTAGATTGGTATTGATATGATATATGTGGTGTTACAATGGAGGCGATCCGATCTCGGTACTCGCCGTATGAACTAGGGTTTGAGGGCTTGACCCTGTCTAAGTCCTGCGAGTTCTCTTTATATACACAGAGACTCGCCAGGTTACAAAGGAAACTTCCTCCACAAGGAATATACCAACTGGAACCTACTTGGAGACTAACTAGTCCTCACGTCTTTCAGGATATGTCTTCTAGATTCTTCTCCTTGTGGCGGTGCGATATTGAGCTTGGTTTCATGTAGGCCTTTGCTCGTGCGAGTAAAGTGGGTCGCACTTATCAATATGGGCCGCGGGTTAATCCACAAAGTACTCCCCCGACATTAGCCCCCAAGTTCAGCTTGGACTTCAGATGAAGGCTTCTTTGTCTTGATGGACTACTGAACCGCGCACACGAATGTCCCAGCTGAGCTCCAGTTTTTGTATTGCCATTTGCGACTTAGAACCCTTTTGGCGGCTCAAGGGCGTGACTTATCTGGCCGTGCCGGTTGGTTTCCAGATCTGAACGTCCTCTGTGTCTGGGCTATTTAGTTCGGCCCATCAGCCTTCCTGGCGTTCTGCTTCGAGACTTGGGTTACGCCTCTGCTACTCTTCTCCGCCGCCTTTGCTTCCGCTTCTTGCGCTCGCGATCTTCTGGCGGAAATCTTCATCGATTGGAAAAAATGCCTCGCCGTAGTTGCAACTGGGAAGGCTCGTGGATTGACGAGGTGTTTCTGGAGTCTTTGGCCACCCGCGGCCTTCTTCCACCGAAAGATCAATGCGAATGGCGTGCCCCTGGCGAGGAGGTAATCCCTGATCCGTAGCCGGGAGAGGTAGTGATTTTTGTGGAACACGTCGAGCGCGGGTTCAATCCCCAGGCTCTCTCTTCTTCTGCTCCCTGATGCAGCGGCTGGGTCTTCGCCTTCATGACATCGGTCCCAATTCAATGTTGCAAGTGAGTAACTTCCATGTTCTTTGCGAAGATTATTTGGGTGCCCCTCCTTCAATAGATTTCTGGCTTGCCCTCTTTGGCTGTAATAGTCAAAGAGAAGCGACAGATGCTCCTTTCCTCCAATGTGGCACCATATCTTTCCAACGTCGTAAGGGTAGCATTTTCCCAAAGCTAGCCCTTGCTAATAAAATTAAGGGTTGGCAGAGAACATTTTTTTTACTGCAAAGACACTTCTCCCGAAGGCGAAATTCGCCTTCCCCTTGGTCGCCAATTCCCTTCGAGGCTACCCCTGCTTTGTCTTCCAAGCCCGATCCTTCTTCGTTATCATCCATCGAGATCCTCTTGGACAGGGTGAGGGCACTGACGCTCCATGGCCTTACTGGATTGGATCTCATATCTTGCTGGACCAAATGGCGAATTCAGCCCGTGAGCCGCCGTCTGCGACTTATGGTGGATTTCACCTGTCATGCGGATGATGTTGATCGTACTTGCCCTGAAGATTGGGACAAAGGGGAATGGATAAACTTAATTCGCCGAGTGACTGACAAGGATATTAACACGTATGATAACGTTGGTCTTGCTCCTTTCTGGGCTGAGCACAAGCCTTTTGTGGTAACTCTTCTTGTAACGTTTTCCTTCTAATATTCTTCCTTCAAAGTTGATTATTTCTGACCTTAGCTCTCTTTCAGATCGATCCCCATTTCTGGACTCTCCCGTCAGAGGAGGCCGACTCAAGCCAAGAAGCTGCTGCCGAATCATCCGAACGAGTCGCTGCTCCTGACGAGGAAACGATTATACGTGGCACTGTTTGAACCTGGGGGTAGCGCATCTGAAGAGGAGCAACAAATGGCCGATGCTCTTCTGTCCACAGCTCCGGGAACATCTTTGCTGGAACTTCCTGACATACCTCGCAGGTCCTCCAAGCGCTTTTTATCCAAGAGTTCGGAAGACCCCTCGCAACCTGAGAAACGTCGCAAGGCCTTGGCGCTGCTTGTAGACATAAAAACTGCCAAATCCTTGAAGCTTGCTGAGCCTGATAGTGCTGTCCTTTCCTCCGAGCCTGTTGCGAAGAATTGCTTCTCGATAAGTTCGGGTATTTGCTTGCGACATTCTCTTTTCTTTGTACTCATGTGTCTCCGTGAAGAATTGTTAATCACCACTGTTTTTCCTGTTCTGTAGGCTCAGATCTACAAGATTTATCTTCTCCCTCCTCTGGTTGCCTGATGAAGAGCATCCGTATTGCCTCTGGGTATGGTTTGCCTCCCTTTTATGGTTGTGACACTGCTACTTTAGCTTATAATCTGTCAATATCTTGCAGGGCCACGATTGAAGGAGATACAAAGTCCGCCTCTTTCGCTGTTCTCTCGCAACCAACCATGAGCGAGGATGACGTTGCTGACGAAAACATGGGGACCAGCGATGGCGCGACTCTTCTGAAGCCCTCTTTGGAAGAGGGTATTGCTGATGCGGCTCCTGCCATGGTTCCAGTCGTGGCGCCATCTGCGACTCCTGATGTTATAAGGGTGCCAATTGAAGTTAGAGCTCCGGTTTCTGAAGCGGCTGATCACCCAGGCGCTAATAGTTCCAAATCAATTGCGGATGCCATAGTTGCAGCTGGAGATAGGCACGCCGCTTTACTGCGCGACCTGGTTGATCAATTATCTTCTAGTCGCTAGGTACGCATACCGTAGCCCCCAAGAATCAAGACCTTGTGTCTGTTAACGGGGTGTTGATTGTTTTTCTTCTCCAAGTTTTGAGCCCCCAAGCGCCTTTATGAATTGCCTATATTTTTTCTCCGTTTGTTTGCAGCTTGAGATTTCCTCGCTTGATGCCTCTGGCTCGATGAAAGGCAAGGGCACGTCCTTAGATCAGCCTGAAATAATGCGATCTGCCTTGGAGCAACATAACGAGATCATTAGAAGCCAGACACAAGAAATAAAGGTACTCAAAGGTCATCTTGACTCCTATGAAGAGCAATTTAAAGAGCTTGAAGCAGATTCGTGGCAGCGGCTCATGGAGAAGGATGAGGTCATAAGATCCTTGCGAGAGGGGCTGATTCTTAAATCTGAATTGATTGATCGACTGAAAGGAGACCATGTGAGGGAACTCGCCGTGCGAGAAGAAAAATATAACTCGCTGCTCACGGCTTTTGAGGGTTTTTGACATGGGGATAAAACTCGGGTACCCAAGAACCCACAGAAGATCCGAGTGAAACGCAAAATACAAGTGCCCGGCCGCCCCCAGCTGCCCGGCTAAGCCAAGCCCGTCTGCCCCGAGTGCAGCCGGACTCCGCCTAGCCAGTCGAAGCGCAGCCGGGCGGCGCGGGCGGGAGGAACTGCAGACTCATCATCAGCACAGTTCCCAGACAAACAGATAACGACAAGCATCGCCCGCCTTATGCGACCAAGGTCAACGGTGGAAGCCGGATTCGGTTGCTCGCCAGCCGGACGACCGGCTGCCACGCTCCCACAAACGAGCGGAAGACAAGGACCCGTGTTGGGCGGGTGCCGGGGCCGTACCTGGCGCACCCTCCACGTCGCCCAGGCGTGGGATAAAGCGAAGCATGGCCTGACGTCTCCCATAGTGCTTAGCAGCCCCGACAGGCGAGAGGCACGGAGCGCCGCCTCGCGCCCGACAAGGTCTCAGGCGCCGCCTACCCGGTCGGAGGGGTCCGACACAGCAGCCGGTCAGCCCTCCACGACGACAAGCCTACTCCGACATCTCCTACGCGGCTACGAAGATCCTACTGTGCGAAGCGTAGCGTACTGTGCCGCGGACACGCAGCGTCACGAAGAAACCCCTCTGTAGCCGACACCGGCGGCTGGCGCGGACCAGCCAGCCTCGCCTGTAAGCCGGACAGCAAGGCCTATATAAGGCTGTCCGGTGCCCAAGTAGAAGGGGTCGGTCACTTCATTCTTCTTCCTCCCCACACCCAAACCATGGAACACCCGAACAGCTCGAGGAGCACCTCTGTACTATGTCCACCTTTGATAGAGAGATCGAGCAGGAGTAGGAGTGTTACCTCCTCCGAGAGGGCTCCGAACCTGGGTACTTCCCGTGTCCGCGCTCCGGCGCAATCCCTGTGGGTGCCGCTGTTGCAGAACGCTGCCACCCCGTGGCATATGCCATGTTCCACACCACGTCATTTGGCGCCCACCGTGGGGCAGATGGCAGCAGCCGGAGTCACATTCCGCCAGGGATCCCGCAGCCGTCTCGGCGAGCGAGTCGCCTCCGGCCTCGTCTCGACGTTCGGTCCATCGACTTCTTCAACGACAACGCGAACTGCTTCGCCGGCTCTGCCTTCCCCGAGGATGGCACTGTCCTGCACTTCGGCGAGCACCGCGTCTACATCGCCCTCGCGCCCGCCTACCCCGCCAACATCCAGCGCTGCATTGACCGCTTCCCCGAGGAGATGGCCGGCTGCGAGAGCAGCACCGAGACCCGCGTTTACGCGGAAGTCATGGTGTCCGACGTCGCGAGCACCCAGCAGCACGCCCCCGTCAACTCCGTCCAGGCTATGCTCCAGGGCCTGGCCACGCCCATCGCCGCCGACGTGGATCCCGCGCAGGCCGCCATCATCCTCGAGCAAGCCCGCCAGCGCCTCCTCAGCAGCGCGCACGGCGTCGCAGCCACGCATCGTCGCATGGAAGCGCAGGTCCGCGAGTACAACTTCGCCCACGGCTTCACCCCCATCGTCGTCGAGCCCAACCCGGGGGCAAACGTCAGGCGCAACCTCGCCAACGAGATGGCGGGAGGACCGGCTCCCGATGCCGAACCAGCCGGACCACCACCTACCCGTCGACCCGTCTACAGCTCCCCGTGAAGAACATGAAGGCAGCACGCGCCGCCGCCGCAGAACTGCCCAACCTGGAGGGGGACGAGCTACGCGCGCAGCAACAACGCGTCCAGGACCTCCTCGACACCGCCGACCACCAGTTTCGCCAGAACCAAGCCGCATCAGCAATGAACTCGCCGTCCCTCCCACCGCCCCCGCCGGGAGCCCCTCCACCCGGCGCAACTCGAGGTGACCGCCAGGCGTCATCGCCACAAGCACCCAACCCGGGTGGAAATCGCGCGCGCAACATCAACTCTAGACCAAGCCGCTTCAACGCGCCGGCTGCCGGTGGCGGCCAGAACTACAACAACGCGCCGGCTGCCGGCGAAGGCCAGTACAACTACCCCGACCAGCCGGCTGCCCGCAGGGGAAGCGTCCACGACCGACTGGGAGATCTAGGCCTGACGTTCGGCCCCGACGCCCGCGACCGCCTCGACGCCCTGGAGAGATCCTGCCGGCTCAAAGAAGAGGAGGGCGAGGTCCACCGGTGCTTCGGACCTCGCATCGCAAGAGAGCCTTTCCCGCGGAACTTCCCCTCGCGCGCGACACACCCAAGTACAACGGAAGCACGAAGCCAGAGGACTGGCTATCCGACTACGTCACCGCCGTCTCCATCGCAGGCGGCAACAAACGCGTAGCGGTGCGCTACGTGTCACTCATGCTGAAGGACTCGGCTCGCACATGGCTCAACAGCCTGCCGGATGGATCGATCAACTCCTGGCTGAACTTCCAGCAGGTCTTCGTCAGGAACTTCTCCAGCACCTACAAGCGCCCAGCTCGCCCTCGCTAGCTAGCCGGCTGCACCCAGGGCAAGACCGAGTTCGACCGCGACTACCTGACGAGATGGTCAACCCTGCGCAACACCTGCGAAGGTGTCCACGACATCCAGGCAGTCGGCTTCTTCATCAACGGCTGCCGGGAGGGCACGATGCTCAAGCACGCGCTGCTCCTAGATGAGCCAAAGTCCATGGCGGAGCTCATGACCATAGCAGACAAGTACGCCACGGCCGACTCCGCCATGAGAGTCCCAATGCAAGTAGATGGAGCCGCAGGACACAAGAAAAGCCGGCTGCGAGAGAGCCAGGCGGCCCCAGCAACGACAACCAAGGCAACCGCGACATCCGGGACAATGGAGGCAACCGCGACAACCGCGACCGCCGCGACGACCGAGATCGAGACAGCCGGAAGAGAAGCGGCGCGCCAGACGGGCGGTACGAGAACCGTGCCGTCAACGCGACCGAAGCCGGCCAACCGGCTGGCGATGATGGTGGCAACCGGAATCCCCGCCAGTGGAACAAGCCAGAAGGGCGATACGAGGACCGCCAGTGGGCAAAGCCAGCATAGCTGTTCGAGGACATGATGAACGGCCCATGCCGCTACCACAGTGACCGGGAAGCCGGCCAGCCACACGACGGCGCGCTGCAGCTGGACTCTCCGTCTGCAGCGCGGAGAGGGTCCGCCGCCTCCAGCACCCGGCCCACCCCCTCCCCAAGGCGGCATCAACATAGGCAACAACCAGCGCAATGAGCGCCCAAGACCGCCGGCTGCCGTAGCCGGCACATCTCGCGACGTGTACCCCAACAAGGACGCCGCATACGTCATCTCCGTCATCGAGCGCAACGACAAGCGCAGCCAGCGGCTGCGCGTCGCAGAGGTGAACGCCGTCGTCCCCGCCGTCCAGCAGCTGATGGACTGGGGAACCAGCCCATCTCCTTCGGACCCGGCGACCACCCGGACATCATGCCAAATCCCGGGGGCTACAGCATGCTCCTAGACCCCACCTTCGTCACCGACCAAGAGTTCGCCGTCAACTTCTCCCGAGTGCTCATCGACGGAGGAAGCAGCATCAACATCCTGTACAAGGACACCGCCGACAAGCTGGGGATAACCGAGGCCCGGATGAACCGCAGCCGGACGATCTTCCACGGCATCGTGCCGGGGCAGTCCTGCACACCAATCGGCACCGTCCGGCTGGATGTCGTCCTCGGAGACAAGAAAAAATTTCGCCGTGAAAGCATCTGTTTCGAGGTGGTGAACCACCGCAGCCCCTACCACGCCATCCTGGGCCGTCCGGCTCTCGCTCAATTCATGGCCGTACCCCACTACGGCTACCTGAAGATGAAGCTGCCAGGCCCGAGCGGCATCATCACCGTAGCCGGCGACTTCAAGCGCTCCATGGCATGCGCCTCGGCCGGCTCGAAGCTCGCCGAGTCGCTGGTAGCGGCGGAAGAGTTCAAGGAGATCAGGCGCGCCGTAGCAGCAGAGCACCCGGTCGTACCGGATGCAAAGAAGCAGTCGGGCGAGACGCAGTTTCAAGCCAAGAAAGACAGCAAGCAGGTTCCGCTTGGCGCAAGCAAGCCGGACGGGAAGTTCCTCACCATCGGCAACACCCTCAGCGACAAATAGGAAGGCGAGCTCATCGAATTCCTCCGTGAGAATCGGGACATCTTCGCATGGTCTCCAAAAGACATGCCGGGTGTACCGACGGAGTTCACTGAGCACTCTTTACACGTCAAGCCGGATGCTAGACCGGTGAAGCAACCTCTCCGCCGCTTCGGAGAGGAGAAGAGAAGAGCAATAGGAGAAGAAATCTCCCGGCTACTCGACGCCGGCTTCATCATGGAAGTGTACCACCCGGACTGGCTCGCCAACCCAGTCCTGGTGATGAAGAAAAAAACAACACCTGGCGCATGTGCATCGACTACACCAACCTCAACAAAGTGTGCCCCAAGGATCCCTTCGCCTTGCCTCGCATCGACCAAGTCATAGACTCACCGCCGGCTGCAACTACCTATCCTTCCTGGACGCGTATTCCGGCTACAACCAAATCAAGCTCCACCCGGATGACCACCTGAAGACCGCATTCATCACGCCCTTCGGAGCATTCTGCTACACGGTCATGTCGTTTGGCCTGAAGAACGCCGGCGCCATTTACCAGAGGCGACCAGATCGGGCGCAACGCCCACGCCTACGTCGACGACATCGTCATCAAGACCAAAGAGCGCCGCACCCTCATCGACGACCTGAGAGAGACCTTCGCCAACCTGCGCCGGTTCCAGATGAAGCTAAACCCAACCAAGTGCGTATTCGGAGTACCGGCTGGCCAGCTACTCGGCTTCCTCGTCTCTGCGCAAGGGATCGAGGCCAACCCGGACAAGATCGCCGCCATCGAGGGCATGGAGCGGCCAACCGGCCTAAAAGACATCCAGAAGTTCGCCGGCTGCCTGGCCTCGCTTAGCCGGTTCGTCAGCCGGCTGGGCGAGAAGGCCCTGCCCCTGTACCACCTGTTGAAGAAAACCGCCAAATTCGTCTGGACGGACGAAGCAGACGCAGCCTTCGCCGAGCTCAAAAGAGCACTGTCCGAGGCACCGGTCCTGGCGCCGCCTGCTCCAAAGGAGCCCATGCTCATGTACATCGCCGCCACCAACCGGTGCGTCAGCATCGTCCTAGTGGTGGAGCGCCAAGAGGAAGGCAAGGAGCACCCGGTCCAGCGGCCGGTCTACTACGTGAGCGAGGTCCTCTCGCAGTCGAAGCAGAACTACCCCCACTACCAGAAGCTCGTGTACAGCGTGCACATGGCGGAGAAGAAGCTGCGCCACTACTTTCAAGAGCACGTCATCACCATGGTGAGCACGGCTCCACTCGGAGACATCATCGGCAACAAAGACGCAACCGGCCGAGTTGCCAAGTGGGCAATCGACCTGGCCCCGCACACGGTCCTGTACCAGCCAAGAGTATCCATCAAGTCCCAGCTCCTCGCTGATTTCATCGTCGACTGGGCGGAAACACAGTACCTGCCGCCTGTGCCCGAGTCCTCGCATTGGCGGATGCACTTCGACGGCTCCAAAATGTACGAAGGCCTGGGAGCCGGAATCGTCCTCACCGCGCCCAAGGGCAACCGGCTGGAGTACGTCGTGCAGCTCCACTTCAAAGCCTCCAACAACGTCGCCGAGTACGAGGCCCTCGTCCACGGCCTCAAGATCGCCAAGGCAATGAGCATCCAGCGCATCCTGTGCTTCGGCAATTCGGACCTGGTGATCCAGCAAACTTCAGGGAATTGGGACGCTAAGGACG
This sequence comes from Poa pratensis, assembly GCA_947311845.1. Classification (NCBI taxonomy): domain Eukaryota; kingdom Viridiplantae; phylum Streptophyta; class Magnoliopsida; order Poales; family Poaceae; genus Poa; species Poa pratensis. Next base: position 4,901,992 of record CAMZMU010000045.1, read on the forward strand.
CCAACATGGCCTCCTACCGGTTCTTCGTGCAGCAGCTCTGCGCATGCTTCGAGGGATGCGAATTCCACCACGTGCCCAGAGCCAACAACGAGACGGCTGACATGCTAGCCAAGCTTGGCAGCACCCGGCGAGCCATCCCACCCGGCGTCTCCCTCGAGCACGTCTACAAGCCATCCATCACACCGTCACCCGACTCGGAATCCATCGTCATCCCGGGGGCTGCGAGCCCGCCAGCTGGACAAGCAAACCCGGGGGCTGCGAGCCCACTAGCCGGACAAGCAAACTCGGGGGCTGTCCCCCCACCACATCGTCTGGACCCACCCGGCTACGAGGCGCCAGCCGCACCCATCCCTGAGCTCATCGACAAGACCAGCGCAAACCCGGGGGCTGCTCCGACACACCGGGGGCTGCGCAGCCGGATCCAAAAGCCGCCCAGCTAGCGCTAGCCGGCGTCCTCACCATCCACGAAGTTCCCTCATGGGCGCAGCCATTCCTCGACTACCTCGCACATGGCACGCTCACAGAGGAGGAGGTGCAAGCAGGACAAGTCCTGCGACGCTCCAAGGCGTACACCATCATCAACAGCGAGCTCTACAAGCGCAGCGCGACAGGCGTTTTTCAGTGGTGCGTCGAGCCGGCAGAGGGGCGCCGCCTACTAGAGGACATCCACAAGGGCGAATGCGTGCACCACGCCGCGTCCAGGTCAATCGCAGCGAAGGCTTTGCGCTACGGCTTCTACTGGCCGTCTGCTCTAGCCGACGCCGAGCAGATGGTTCGCACCTGCACCGGCTGCCAGCGCTTCAGCAAGCAGAAACACACGCCGGCTGCAGCCCTGCAAACCATCCCCATCACCTGGCCTTTCGCCGTCTGGGGGCTCGACATGGTTGGTCCCTTCAAAACGGCGCGAAGCGGCATGACTCACCTCCTCGTAGCGGTGGACAAGTTCACCAAGTGGATCGAGGCCAAGCCAGTCAAGAAGTGGGACGGCTAGATGGTCATCACCTTTTTCCAAGACATCATCTACCGCTACGGCTACCCGCACAGCATCATCACCGACAACGGCACAAACTTCGCCAAGGGCGTCTTCAAGCATTTCTGCCGCGAGAAGCGAACCCGGCTGGACCTCGCCTCGGTGTCTCATCCCCAGTCCAACGGCGAAGTGGAGAAAGCAAACGGCCTAGTCCTAGCCGGAATCCGGCCCCGGCTAGTCGACCCACTCGAGCGAGCACCCGGATGCTGGATCGAAGAGCTCCCGCATGTACTATGGAGCCTCAGGACCACCCCCAACCACTCGACGAACTACACGCCTTTCTTCCTCGTCTACGGCGCGGAAGCAGTCCTGCCGGCTGACATCGAGTTCGACTCCCCTCGAGCCATCCTCTACACCGAGAAAGAAGCCAAGCGAGCAAACAAAGACGGCGTGGACCTCCTCGAGGAGGCGCGAGAGCTGGCCTTGTCCAGATCGGCCATATACCAGCAGAATCTGCGCCGGTACCACAGCTGGAAAGTGCACCCGGTCACGTTCCGCGAAGGAGACCTGGTGCTCCGATGGATCCAAGACACCAAGGGACTCCACAAGCTGTCCTCCCCCTGGGAGGGCCCGTTCATCATCAGCAGAGCGCTGCGCAACAACGCGTACTATCTCACAGACGTACGTGAGGAGAAAGAGGACAAGCCGTTTACCCCTTTCGAGGAGGGGGAACGCCCGTGGAACGCCTGCCTCCTTAGGCCATTCTACTCCTAGAAGAAGTGTAACGCCCTGTTGTTTCTTTCGAGGGGGCTGTCGTTGTATCAGTGTTGTTTCTTTATCCTTCGATGTGGCTAGCCGACTACCGATTCTCGCTTACGCTAGCTTAGTAACGTGCTCGACCCCGACGCCTACTCTCGCATCCGGCTGCAGACCGCAACCCGACCGAAACGTTGGGCAGAAACCGGCTAGGGGGCACACGCGAAAAACTCGTAAGAAAGAAAAAGTCTCCGGCTCGCGACAGAACAAACCGCGCTCTTGTTCGCCTCGTTCAGCCTCTCAAAGATCTCAGTACCATGCGCCCAGCCAGCCGGCCCTCTCTTCGGATCCGGCTGCAGAGTTCAGCCGGCAAGAGCAGGGGTCGCAGAGCTGAGACACGGGAAGGGCACGGGCGGCAAAACAAGGGCGAGCCGACCCCTAATCGAATAAAAACCGAAGCTAAAAATTGCCAACCCTTTCGATTTTGAGGACTAACGATCTAACGAATGTTCTAAGTGTCGATTTTTGTCGGCCTCACAAGCTATCAAAGATTCCTAGTCCAGATTCGACTCAACTGGCTACGCCAGTCGGGCCAAATCTCGGGGGCTAGTGCGCGAAAACCCGGCTGTCACGACCAACCGGGCAAGCTCTCGAAGGTTCCTAGTCTAGATTCGACTCAACTGGCTACGCCAGTCGGGCCGAATCTCGGGGGCTAGTGCGCGAAAACCCGGCTGTCACGACCAGCCGGGCAAGCTCTCGAAGGTTCCTAGTCCAGATTTCACTCAACTGGCTACGCCAGTCGGGCCGAATCTCGGGGGCTAGTGCGCGAAAACCCGGCTGTCACGACCAGCCGGGCAAGCTCTCGAAGGTTCCTAGTCCAGATTTCACTCAACTGGCTATGCCAGTCGGGCCGAATCTCGGGGGCTAGTGCGCGAAAACCCGGCTGTCACGACCAACCGGGCAAGCTATCGAAGGTTCCTAGTCCAGATTTGACTCAACTGGCTACGCCAGTCGGGCCGAATCTCGGGGGCTAGTGCGCGAAAACCCGGCTGTCACGACCGGCCGGGCAAGCTATCGAAGGTTCCTAGTCCAGATTCAACTCGCCTCGCTGCGCCAGAGGAGCCGAATCTCGGGGGCTAGTGAGGGTAAAGAGGCAAAAAAGCAATTGCGAAGAAATTTCAAGCACAAACAAAGTAAAGGAGACGAAGCTCCACACAAGTCACGACACGAGTAGCAGAAGTTCCAAACAAGTACGCCCGGCATCCCGGGGGCAAATAAGACAAGTTCACAAAAGAGTACGAGAGTACAAGCGGCAACTCGGCATCCTAAGGTCTTCATTCGGCGGCCTTGGAGGAGCTGGCCACGTCGCCAGTTTTGGAGCAGCCGGCTTCTTCGACGGCCTTCCCCTTGGAACCCTTCGCCGGCTCCTTGACTTCGTCGCCATCGTTTTCCTCGGCGTACTCAGCCTCCGAGTCCTTGGCCGGCTGGGCCGGCTGCCTGTCGGGATGAAGTCCGAGAAGTCGACGAAGTCAGCGATGGTGCAGGCGGCATCACGAATGTCCGGGCGCTGCTTGAGCTTCGCGTACGTGTCGTCATCCCGGAAGCCCACCGTGAGCAGCTCCAGGTCGGCAGCCGGGTACCAGGACTTGAGCAGCGACACGGCCCACAAAGCTCCACCGCGCGCGGCCGACTCCTGCAGCTCCTGCACCGCAGCCGGCGCAAGAGCAAGACAACATGCCAGCTCGGCCAGGACGATGGGGATTCCCTGGCCGGGCCAGACGTACTTGCAGAGCCTCCTGGCCGCGAAGGCCAGCGCGCAAGCATCGACCCAAGGCGATCCACCCGGTCTGCCACGGAGGTCGAGTAGCCGGCAATGGCGGCATCAATTGGCTTCACCCCAAGGGCTTCCAGCTGGGCCCTAGCCGCCTCGAGGCCCGCAGACGGATAGTAGCCTGCAGCTGGACAAAAAGCGTCAGGATAAGAAAATCTTCAGCAAGACAAGGACATCGTTACGAAGATTACCTCGAACGGCGAAGTCGATCCGAGCCAGTTCTCTGCGCACCGACTCCTCCTCCGCCGTCAGGCGGGTGACCTCGTCCTTCAGCTTCGTGATCTCCGCCTGGTCGCCTTGCGCTGCTGGTTGTAGCCTTGCTCCAGCTTCTCGAACTGCTCCCGCGCCTCCACTGCCGCTTTCTCTACTGCCTCCTTGGCCTTGGCCAGGTTGTCTAGCTCCGCCTGCCGCTCCTCGTCGCGCTTCTTGAGGTGCTCCACCTCCTGCGCCAGGTCGCTGAACTGGTAGCTAGCCAGTTTGGCGCGCAGCTCCTCGTCGCTCTCTGCAAAGAAAAGCATCAGATCCCGCACCCGGCTCCGCCTGGAGAGATCGCAGCCGGATAAGGCACTTACTTTTGGCAGCCTCGAGGTCCTTCTCCAGCTGCAGGACCTTCTGGTTGGACTCCTCCTGAAGTTGAGGAAAGATGAGGCTCAAAACTCGAGCCGGCTGCCGCAGCCGGCCAAAGATAAAGCGAAGAAACTAAGCGCGAGAACATACCTTGAGCAGCTCCAGGAAGCGGTCGAAGTCCTGGAGTTGGACCACCAGCTCCTTCCGGATCTCCAAGGCGAAGTCCAGCAGGTTGGAGCCTCCGCGTCCCCCGGCGTTGGCGGCAATGGTGGGATCAGCTGGCACCAGCTGCCGCTGCGAAGAAGCAGCGGCGTCCTTGGCCTTCTCCACGGCAGCCGGCGCCACCTGTTTCCCCGCCTTCTTCTTCGCCGCCGACTCGGCCCTCTTCGTAGAGGGTGCCGCGTCGGCCCTCGTCTTCGGAGCGCCCACTGCTCCGACCCCGGCTGCCCCCGGGGCACCACCGGCCTTCTCGACATCGCCTCCGCCGAAAGGCGGAACCACCTCGACCTGGGGGGACACCGGCTGGCCTCCCGCACCCGACGCAAGGGGCTTCTCGCGCTGCTCCCCGCCCTCCTGCTCTCGGCTGCCCGGGCGGCCGCATCCGCGGCCGTAGTCGGCGCAGCAGCCGTCTCCGCGGCCCCGCCAACAGTCAAGGACCTCGGCGCCTTGCAGAAAGCATGATGATTCATCCGGCAAGACAACAGAGATATCAAGCAGTGAGAGACACTTACCCGCACACGTTGACCGGGACCCTTTTCGGCCGCTTCCTCAGCAGCAACTCGCCATCGTCGTCGTCCCCTCCGCGCCGGTTGGAGTAGCCGGCTTCGGTCTCTTCGGGCGAGGGGCCGAGGTCGACCCCGCGGTCTCTGCACTCTCAACGCTCTCAGTGTCCGAGAGATCAATGACTTCCACAGGTTTCGAGACCTCATCAACATCAGAGCTAGAGGCAGCCGGCTTACCCCGAGCAGCCGGCGGAGCATCGCCCGCCCCGCCACCTCCAAGTGGCGCCTGGTCAACCGGCGCGTCGTCCGCCTGGTCGTCTCCGGCGTGACCACCGTCCCTCTGGGCGGCCTCATCGTCGTCGCCCGCGCCGTTTCCACCGCCCACAGCCGCATCCTCCTCGCCCTCCGGCTGGGCCTCCCCAGGCGCATCCATCTCCAGCTGGATGTTCGGCCGGAACTGGGGGCCGTTGGGCCCGTCCTCCTCAAGCTGGACCTTAAACATCTGCGCAGCCGGCCGGGTGAGTAGCCGGCCAAGGCGTAAAAGAAAGAGCAGAAGCACAAGCGAAGACAACGTACCTGGGGCGCCTGCTTCCTGCGGGTGTACGGCGCCATGCTGTACTTCCAGTTCTCCGCCACCCTCTGCTCCTTGGCGACGTGCCGGAGCCAGCCGTTCAGCGACTCCAGCTTCCACCTCTTCCAGGTCAGCCGGGTGGGGTCGAGGCGCCCGCTCAGGAAGCAGATCTTGTGGAACCGGGCTTGCAGCGGCGCGATCCGGTTGTACAGCCAGCAGAGGGTCACGTCCCGGGTGGTCAACCCCTCCTTCGTGAAGAGCTCCTCGATCCGCTCGAGCATCTTGTCGACGTCCGTCTGGTCGCCGTACTTCTTCACGCCCCAGTTGTCCCTAACTGGGGCGACCGGCTGGAAGGCTGGCAGGCGGATGTGATCCTCACCCACCTTCAAGTTGCGTACGTAGAAGTACGTCCGCTGCCAACCCTTCACCGTATCCGGCTTCTTGTAGCCGGGCAGCTCCGTCCGCGACCGGCGGTAGACGATCGTGGCTCCGCAGTTGACGAAGCCGAGCTCCTCCTTGTCGCCGAGGTATCGGCCGCGGAGGTAGAACAGCCGGCAGAAGAGAGGAAGAGATGGCCAGACGCCGAGCCACCCTTCGCAGACGGTGGCGAAGTACGTCAGTGTCACCACGGAGTTCGCTCCGAGGTGATGCGGTTGCAAGCCGAAGAGTTGGAGGAAGCTTTGGAGGAACGGGCTCGCCGGCAATGCGAGCCCGCGGTTGAAGTGGTCCATAAAGACCACAGATTCGCCGGCGTGCGCGACGGGGACCACCTTGTCCTCGGCGGCGAGGCGCACCCCAACGCGCTCCTCCGTCGACAGAAGACCGCGCGCGCGGAGGCCCTCGATGTCCTCCGCGGTGATGTGCGAGCCGCGCCAGTCGCCGCCACCGTCATTCCCCTCCGCCATCTCGGGCTCCAGCGTGCTCGGAGGAGCGGGAGTCGTCGCCGGCGTCGAGTGGTGGTGGCCCGTGGTTGCCGTGTCCGTTGCTGCCGCGCGCTGGAGGCAGAGATGCCGCGCCGGTGGAGCAGCCGCTTCGCCGGAGAAGAAGAAGGTGGAGAGGAGCGCGGAGGTCGCGGCGGAAGCCTCGGGCGCGTGGAGAAGATGGAGCGAAGGGGGCGAACTTCCTCCACCGTGCCCGTCGCCCCCCTTTTATAGTTCGCCCGCATCCGGTAACCGCCTCCGGAGATCGCGCCGCGTGGCGCGCAACCGCGCAATCAACGGCGAGATCGTGGGCGGTGGTTTCGCCGCAGAAGATCCCACTACTTCAGTTTCGCCACAGAAGATCCTGCAACAGGAACCGAGGCGTCGTCTCGACAGCCGGGCAACCGCCTGGCAGGCGGATGGGACGTGCCAGCGTCAGCCGTGACGTCATCACCAGCACCCGGCCGGCGGAGCGCTCGACGTTTCGCCTCCTCGACCGGATGAACTCCTTCGGTTTGTTTGAACACGCAGAAGCCCTCCTCGCCGTAACCGGCTGCATCGCTCCAACGTGTTCGGGGGCTAGTGACATGGGGATAAAACCCGGGTACCCAAGAACCCACAGAAGATCCCGAGTGAAACGCAAAATACAAGTGCCCGGCCGCCCCCAGCTGCCCGGCTAAGCCGAGCCTGTCTGCCCCGAGTGCAGCCGGACTCCGCCTAGCCAGTCGAAGCGCAGCCAGGCGGCGCGGGCGGGAGGAACTGCAGACTCGTCATCAGCACAGTTCCCAGACAAATAGATAACGACAAGCATCGCCCGCCTTATGCGACCAAGGTCAACGGTGGTAGCCGGATTCGGTTGCTCGCCAGCCGGACGACCGGCTGCCACGCTCCCACAAACGAGCGGAAGACAAGGACCCGTGTTGGGCGGGTGCCGGGGCCGTGCCTGGCGCACCCTCCACGTCGCCCAGGCGTGGGATAAAGCGAAGCATGGCCTGACGTCTCCCACAGTGCCTAGCAGCCCCGACAGGTGGGAGGCACGGAGCGCCGCCTCGCGCCCGACAAGGTCTCAGGCGCCGCCTCGCGCCTGACAAGGTCTCAGGCACCGCAGCCGGTCAGCCCTCCACGACGACTAGCCTACTCCGACATCTCCTACGCGGCTACGAAGATCCTACTGTGCGAAGCGTAGCGTACTGTGCCGCGGTCACGCAGAGTCACGAAGAAACCCCTCTGTAGCCGACACCGGCCGGCTGGCGCGGACCAGCCGGCCCCGCCTGTAAGCCGGACAGCCAGGCCTATATAAGGCTGTCCGGTGCCCAAGTAGAATGGGTCGGTCACTTCATTCTTCTTCCTCCCCACACCCAAACCATGGAACACCCGAACAGCTCGAGGAGCACCTCTGTACTATGTCCACCTTTGATAGAGAGATCGAGCAGGAGTAGGAGTGTTACCTCCTCCGGGTGGGCTCCGAACCTGGGTACTTCCCGTGTCCGTGCTCCGGCGCAATCCCTGCGGGTGCCGCTGTTGCAGAACGCTGCCCCCATCCCGATCTTAGCCACCCCGTGGCATATGCCGTGTTCCACACCACGTCAGTTTTGGATCTGTTGTTACATCAGCCATCCTGCAACTTGCCGGTTCATCCTTAGTCTTTTGTCTCTTGATCATCCATATTTTGTTGACCATCATGAGTTGCTGATTTGGATCTTATCTTGCTTTTTTGACGCAGGGCCTGGTGCTCCAGTATGCCGCTCAAATCTGAAGGACCAGCTGGACTATCTTTCGGATTTTAGCCAGCGCCTCCTGAAGGTTACCAAGGAAGTTATGACAAAAATCTCCCCTACAACTGATGCTCCAGTGTCGTGTGAGCAATGGCTGAACAGACTATTCAGAGCTCCCCATTATGTCTCTGATTGGAAGGGGACCTCTGCTCGCGCTGGAGCTGCTCATGTTTTGACATTACTCCGGGCATATTATCCAGAAATAGAAATTGGCAAGGTTGCTCGTCATGACTGGGCGAAGCGCGCGAATGATACTGATCTTCCAATGAGTGAATATTTCGACATATGGAAGGGGATGCGTAGGTACGCCACACTGTTTGTTAAGAACTTAGACTTGGGCTCTTATCTTGGGAGATTCAATCCTGATGGCAGCAAAGTTGTGAAGGAAAAATCCACCGGGGCTGATTCATTCCGGGCTGCTAATCCATCGTCGGGACCTGGTGGTCCTTCTACTTCGTCTAGTGGTGCCCTGGTTATAAGGACACCTGCCGCTTCAGCCCCAAGACAAGCCGCGCAGCCTTCTGTTCCTGCAACTCGGAGGTAGAAATAAATAGTAATGTGGGACGTGCCTGTTAGTTTGTAAAACATTTGTGTACTATAAACAGTACTTTTGTGACCTATAAGCAGCTTCTTTTATGATATTTCCATTAAGTAGACGCTCGCGCGGCTCAGTATTTCCTAGGAACATGTGTGTTCAGGGTCGAGAAAGGCCATGATAGACATTCAGACTCGATTGACGCCACACCCCAGTACTTTGGCCGCATAATGCAAGACACTTCTAACTTAAGGATAAGTGCCACTCGTTTGGCAAAGGTTGAGGTGCGAGCTGTGCTCGCTGTGCTTGTAAAAAGCCCTCAAGGGTTAGTGATGTATGAAATTCAAAAGACTCAGGGACTCAATGATAGTTGAGGCGAAACGACGAATCCTTGAATGTCAAGGACGCCGGCTTTATTTCATAATCACTTAATTTCTTACAGGGTGTGACAAAGGCGATGCAGGCCCTTTAATGCGAGTTTTCTGTTCCTCGCAGGCCATGCATACTTGATACTCATCACACTTGGTTGCGAATTGATACTCCTGACGGAGTGGGGTTGAACACCTGATTGGTACATGTTTGAGTCGCTAGAGCGACTCGGGTCGAGCATGATAGCTCCGATGTGTTGTTCATGTTTGAGTCGCTAAAAGCGACTCGGGTCGAACATGATAGCTCCGATGTGTTTGTTCATGTCAAAGTGAGGAGAAAATCCTTTGGATGAGTAGTCGCACTGGGTTGCGACTTATGCTGGTTTGCGGCTGTGCCGCAGGGTCTCACAATAACTGGACCTCGTTGACTGGGGTTATTGATTGAGATTGGATCTATGCATATGCGCCATCTCTTGTCTTCTTTTTGTATCAAAGCGATGTCTGGAACATTATCTTCCTGATTCGCGGCTGCTTGGTTGGAATTTACCATCTGGTGAGTGCATCCCGCTGTCCACCTCCGTGGCATCCCTAATGCGATTCGTTTTGGGCTGCGAAGGCTCATCTGTGGCCTGTAACCGTGTGAGGAGTTGGCGATGCAAGCTTCTTCTGCGATTATTGAGCCTTTTTCCTCGCATTCTAGTGCTCTTAGCCTGTCTCCATGTACCGTGATTACGCCGTTTGGTCCTAGTATTTTTAACTGCAAGTAGACGTAGCAGGGACGGGTAGTGAATTTGACATAGGCTTCTCTCCCGAAGATCGCATGGTATGGGCCTTTAGTAGCCACAACTTCGAAGCTTAGGAGTTCTGTGTGGAAGTTTCGCTCAGTCCCAAAGCTGACTTCGAGGGTTATTTTTCCTATAGGTCTTGTAAGTACTCCTGGAATTATGCCTTGGATATCCTTCCTGGTTGGCTGTAGCCGCCACTCGGGTATGTTCATTTGACGGAGCGTGTCTTGGTATAGGATGTTTACTCTTCCTCCTCCATCCATGAGGAATTTGTTCAACCTGTATCCCACGACTTGTGGTGCGACTACAAGGGCCAACTATCCTGGATCTTTTACTTCTGGGGGATGATCGCCACGGCTCCAAATGACCGATCACTCCGTCCAGCGACGGCATCTTTCCGGCGTTGGGATTTGGTCACATCTCCGGTCGCTGTTTACTTGTCTCCTTTTTCCCGTTGTTTGCACCTCCACGGTATGAAATTGTCCTATATTTCTTCTAAATGAAGGGTTGGGCGTTTGGTGGGAGCTCGCCTTGTCCTTATGCTGCATTGATCCGCGGTGAGTCGCGACTGATGAATCACTTTCTTTCCACCGCCTGTAGTAATGGCACTGCGCCTTCGTGTGGCTCGCGGGTCTCCCATCCCTTCTGCGGTGTAAGTCGCAGGGACCGTCAAAGATCCCTTCGGCATTATTGGGAAGGGATTCCTTATCTCTTCTTTGCTCCCTCAGTTGATACTTATGCTGTTCAGTTTGTGTTGCTTGCACCCCTTCCTTTGGGATTTGTGATAAGCCGTCTGCCATCTTATCTGTCTTTGCATATTTATTGGCTATCGCCAAAAGTTGATCGAAACTATCGATCTTATGTCCGGCGCGACTTAACTTATGCACCAGCGGCTCAAATCTACAATTCTTCCTTATGACTTGTACTGCAGATTGCACTATTATTTTTTGCGGAGCCAAGGATTTCTGCGACTCTTTTTATCCAATCGCCGCTTGATTCGTCCTCCTTCTGGACGCATTGCCTGAAGTTTTTCATGTCTTCCGTTTGGAATCTTTTGATGAACTTATCCTTCAGGTCTTCCCATGTGTTTATTGACCTTGGCGGCAACCTTAGCAGCCAATCCCCGCTTCTCCCTGTATTACCAAGTGAAAATACTTTGCGAGCACCTCCTGAATTACATCAGTTCCTGTCATGTTTACTTCATAATCTTCTATCCATAGGGCGGGGTCTTGGTCGTTATGGTAGGTGGTGACTCGCTGCGACTCACCAAAGTCCGGAGGGAAATGAGTGAGCCGTATTTCCTCCCCAAAGCATGCTGGCCCTTAACGAATAGGAGCTTACTGGTGCTGAATCTTCATCTGATTCAGTTTCAAACTGGGTTGGTTGAGTCGCCCCGAGTGTCTGCGGCTTATCATCTGCCTTATTTTCTTTGTCTGGTGATATTTGTAGACCTGCTAGCTGGCTGACTACTTCTTCCACGCCGCATCTTTCCCCGCCCCATGATACCTCGTGTTGCGGTTCGTTAGGCGTGATTCCATACATGTTTGCCTGTTGTAGGACAGCAGTTTGTAGTAGATCAATCGCATGGCGAGCTTCCTTATCAGCTCGAGTGTCTCCGACCGGTGCTATTCTTGACAATATCCCGATCGCGGCATGCACATTGCTCTCTGGATTGTTGTGAGACTTCTGCTTCATCTCTCGCCCCCTTTCGTCCGTCTTGGTCCAAATCGCGTGCTGCTTTCGCTGCCAATGCTGTAGTCGCCGATTTTCTTCCTGGAGTTTTTTGCGCTCGGCCGCGAGCCTTTGCGCTTCTTCACAAAGCTCCGTCCTGACAGCTTCGATTTCTTTAATTTTGGGATCTTGCTCCCAGCTCGGTAGAGGTTCCCAAACTGGTTTTGACGGGACGGGGACGGATACTTTTGCTGTGGCTTGCTGCAGTTCTTCTAGCACGCGGACCCTGACTGGCCGCAGTTCCTCTGCTGATTCGCCTCCTTGAGTCGCGTCCATAGATCTGCGACTGACGGATCCGACGAAGATTTTCACAGACCCAATGGGAACAATGTACCCGAACTCGACGTGATCTGCCTCGGGTCCCCACTCTGAGTCGTCAATGAAGGGAACACCATTGATGTTTTCAACTTGGCCGATGGTGATGTCCTTGAACCCTGATTCCGATCCTGCCCGGAACGTGACGCTCTTGACCGCAGGCCCCACGGTGGGCGCCAACTGTCGTGGGTTTGTCACGTCAGATGTCATGGATGACTTCGTAGGTGTGGGATTGCGCGATTCAATCGTCTCCGAGCTTGGGATCGCAGGAACAAAGATCAACACAGATTTACCCAGGTTCAGCCCCTCAATGTGAGGTAAAGACCTACTTCCTGCCTACCCTAGATTGGTATTGATATGATATATGTGGTGTTACAATGGAGGCGATCCGATCTCGGTACTCGCCGTATGAACAAGGGTTTGAGGGCTTGACCCTGTCTAAGTCCTGCGAGTTCTCTTTATATACACAGAGACTCGCCAGGTTACAAAGGAAACTTCCTCCACAAGGAATATACCAACTGGAACCTACTTGGAGACTAACTAGTCCTCACGTCTTCCAGGATATGTCTTCTAGATTCTTCTCCTTGTGGCGGTGCGATATTGGGCTTGCTTTCATGTAGGCCTTTGCTCGTGCGAGTAAAGTGGGTCGCACTTATCAATATGGGACGCAGGTTAATCCACAAAGTACTCCCCCGACGCAATGCATCCACCATTGCCTTACTTATGCCATTGGTACATCTACCACCATCAATCATCAGCTTGCACGCCTTGCACTTGATTATGCACTGCGTTTGAAATAAATTCCAACGCTGTCCCCTGTCCATTGTCATGCAAGTATCATCACGTACCCCTTGAGTTGCATGTTCAACCCATTCAATGGTACGGCCTCTTCCACCTTGTCAACCTTCTCAGTTGTTGTCTTTTCGATGGAAATTGACGTGGCTAATTTAACAGACCCACACTTCAAACTCTCCTGAAAATCTTCAAGTGACTTCCGAAATTTCAGCTATTGTGCCTTTTGCTCAGCAGCAAATGCTTTGCCATGATGAATAATCCACTCCGTACTTTGGCTTTTCCTTGACTTCTGTTATCAAAATTTACCAAAATCACAGCCCCTCCGATCGTAAAGGAAACAGCCAGGCAGCCTTGTGTACGTGACCAGCTGTCAATCCGATCCGATCTCCACTTCCCTTCTGTTTCCTTTTTTTTCTTAATGTCCATGGCCAGCAGAACTAATCCAATCGGTAGTACTTTCTTTTTATTCGCGATCAGTTTCCTTCACTAGCACGTAGTTCATGGAACGATCGTTCCTTCCTTTGGTTGCCTTTTTTTATTACTTTCCGATCGATATCTGCCTTCAGATTACGGAAACGATCGTACCGATCGATTCTGTCCGTATATTCCTCCGATCGAACTCCGTGATAGCAATGTTGCCCTGACTAATAGACTGCACCATGACCATTTGCTCAACACTATTCCTTTTCAACATCCCTTTAAGTGACCTCCTCACATTTAGTTGGTTTACTTTGCACTCCTGGTGATCCGTTTCTTGTTATGAGTGAATCTCATCACCTTTTTACGCCAATGCACCCACATCGGACTGTGTGCATCTTGCCAATCAGCTCCAAGGATCATATCATAGCACCCAATGTTCAGAACATGCAGAGAGTGAGAGAATGTGTGTCCTTGAACTCCCCACTCAAAATCAGGCACATATGAGTTACAGTGGATTGCGCGACCATCCGCAATAGTAAATTGCCTATCAGCCATCGGTTGTGTGGCACACTGAAGCTTCTGAGACAAATAAGTACTAATAAAAGAAGCCACACTGCCAGATTCCACGTATGCTCTGATACCATATGTCATGTACTCAGATCCAAGGATACAAGGAGAATGGGGATTGGAGAGGGAATACGAGGTTCGGGAACAGACGGAAGCAACTTTGGGATATGGGAGAGAGTTGTTACAGGGTTCTATTCTTCCCTGCCTCGACAGAGGACTTTACGCCACTACTTATACATGTTGAATTCCTTATGCACGCAGGCGTGACACACGCACACAAGTGCCCCAGGCCCATCCACACATACGGCCCACGAGGTGGTCAGTCATGACAATTTAGCAGCTTGAGTTCTTGACGGAGCAAGACTCCAAGTCCTTGACGGGGTAATGCACGAAGCATCTCCTGGACTCCTCTTTCCTGTACTACGGGCACACGATGATGGGTGCTAGTTTTTTTCTGGGCCAGGACACTGTTGGAGATATGCCCTGGAGACAATAATATTTAGTATTATTTTTGACAGGGATATACCTCTCGGGTACCCTACCATGAGGGTACCTGGTGCACGTATCGACTAAGGCCCAACTATCAAGAGCCTACGTGAAGCCCATGGCAGAAGGCCCAAGAAGATGGAGTATCCTCCAAGATTAGGCATAGACATAGTCGGTTTAGACTTTCCTTACATGTAATCTGAGTCGGTTGCGAACTCCCGAGACCCAGCCTATTATATAAAGGTTGGGAGGGCCACCGATCCAGGACACGCAACACTTGAACCACCAAAACCCTAGCGAGATCGACATATCGCCGGGACTCCATTGTAGCTCGCAGATACTCTCAAATCAATACCAGACAAGCAGGAAGTAGGGTGTTACTCTCCGGAGGCCTGAACCTGGGTAAATCCTTGCTTTTGCTTGTCAGCCGACGAAACTACCAGCTCTACCACGTTCTCTCCCTCGTAATATCAACCCTAGGTCCTTAACCATGGGATTTGATGAGTTAACCCGTCGTCAATTGGCGCCGTCTGTGGGAAAGAATAGTGCTGGACTCGCGGTTTCACCGGTTCCATCGGAAAATGGTGACTCGCTGATCGCATCTGCGAACGGCAACTCGCCGACTGCATCGACAAACCACAACTCGACGATTCAGTCGACATACGGCAACTCGCCGACTCGCTCAAAAATTGGCAGCCCGCCAACTTCACCAACAAAAAGCGCATTTGCTCCGCACTCGCCAGAAGCCCGAGAGACGTTTGCTGGTCTCGAGTCAGGTTTGGATTTAACTGTTGGAGCATTCAATTTTTTCGTAAACAAGTTTGGTACGCAGGATTTGACAGATCCACAACAACTCGCGACTGCCACACCCGAGGCTCCATCGCCTGCGTCCGTCCCATCATCGATTCTCGAAGCCTGCTCATCTGCAACAACTATGTCGACTCGAGAGATCAACGAGTACTTGGCAAAAGAACTCCAAGGTGAGGAAGCTGAATCAGCGTACCGCAAAAACGATCTCGAGTTCGATTTTTTACTCGAAGACACCTTCGACTGCGGGATCTTCCTCGACGACTTCGAACTTCATAACGACAGCAACGTCGACTCTGAGATTTGCACCAACAACAAAATTGACTCCGAGGTCCACAACGGTTTCACTGACGCCGAGATGAGCATAGACGATGAATACATCAACAACGAGATCCGTCCAGACGGACCACTCGAGGGGCATATCGACTCCGACATGAACCTTGATGAAGACGTCGAGTCCATAACAGGATTTGGCAGCACATACACGTACCCGCGAGTCATCACCCACCAGGTTTACGTTGCCATCAACGGAGAATCATCTGAAGCCGCAGCCTCCCGCAGGCCTACAGAATTCCCACGCACGGTAACTATGCCGGATGGGGTCACAACTCTGACAATTACTGCTGAGATGGCAGCAAAAGCAGACAAAGTAATTAAGGAGTGCACAATGATGCCAGCAGACGCAACTCTGGAAGAGATGTTGACCTTCCAGTACTTCAACTGGCAGGAATCACTTCGCCTGCAAAACATCAAAGCAGCACTCGATGAGCTCAAAAGGCAAGCCAGCATCTTGAGCGTACGAAGAAGACAACTATCACTTAGCTCCACAGGGCGAGCGAGCACAAGAGGCGGATCGAGGCTGGCATGCCTCCCGGAAGATGAGAGAGCGGCAATTACTCGAAACCTAGGCTTGTCATTCATGACACACGACGACAAAGGGATCCCGGTACCCAAAACAGCTGCGGGTGTTCTTTTCTCTGTGGGTGCTTACCTCAAAACAACACAGCCTCCGGCAGACGATCCCAATGCAACCCTGCATCGCCAATAGCTCAAATCACTGGCCCTAGCAGTGAAGGCCATACATCCGGACGCAAAAACTCCAGGAGGGAGTCGAGGTCGCAACATAGTCAGCTCGCGACAGGCAGCACACGATCGTAGCGGTCGCAATCGCCACTCGGAGGAAACAAGGAAAGGCACACGCCGACACAGGTCCAGCAGAAGCAGATCTCGTAGGTCTTCAAGTAGCGACTCATATTCCGATCGGGAGCCCGAGCCATGCGGGCCCTTGTGTTTCACTCGCCGCATCCGCGAGACAAGGATGCCCAAAGGGTTCACGCTAACATCTGAGCAATCCAAGTACACAGGTCGACAGG
Organism: Poa pratensis; assembly: GCA_947311845.1. NCBI lineage: Eukaryota > Viridiplantae > Streptophyta > Magnoliopsida > Poales > Poaceae > Poa > Poa pratensis. The sequence goes on from CAMZMU010000045.1 coordinate 4,918,286, forward strand.
AACCTTCAGGATGGCTAGAAGACTACAGACTCGCCGTCTCATGCCAACGAGGCACGAACACTACGGCGATGCAATACATACGACTCATGCTCGAAGGTACAGCACGCGACTGGCTCAAGGCGCTACCTCCATCAACATACGACTCGTGGGATCACTTCCACAGAGACTTCATCAAAAACTTTGAACCTCTGTGCGAGCGACCGAAACATTCGAAGAACTGAGAGCCTGCACTCAGCGATCAGACGAAACATTGAGGTCATACATACGGCGATGGACCACCATACGCAACTCAGTTGGCGCAATATCAGAAGATAGGGCCATGGACGCTTTCATCATGGGTCTCGTCAGGCGAGATTTCAAAGAAGCTCTTGGTCGAGAAAAGCCAACCTCCCTGGCTAACCTCATAAAAATCGCGACCGAGTGGGCAGATGGAGAAGACTCGGTGCGAGCAACCCGCGCCTCCTCACTACGCGACAACCATGACAGCGGCAGTCGGAGCCGCAGGGATACATACAGAGACGATCTGAGGCGCAAGCGTTCCAAACGTCATCATGACGACGACATATCCGAGTTCATGGCGGCTGGTGTCGTGGGTTTGTCACGTCAGGTGTCATAGATGACTTCGTAGGTGTGGGATTATGCGAGTCAAGCATCTCCGAGCTTGGGATCGCAGGAACAAAGATCAACACAGATTTACCCAGGTTCGGCCCCCTCAATGTGAGGTAAAAGACCTACTTCCTGCCTACCCTAGATTGGTATTGATATGATAATCGAGGTGTTACAATGGAGGCGATCCGATCTGGTACTCGCCGTATGAGCTAGGGTTTGGGGCTTGATAGCTTGACCCGCTCTAAGTCCTGCGAGTCCTCTTTATATACACAGAGGCTCGCTAGGTTACAAAAGGAAACTTCCCCATAAGGAATACATCCACAGAGGCCTACTCGGAGACTACTTGGTCTTCACGTCCTCCGGGATATGTCTTCTAGATCTTTCCCTTATGGCGGTTCAATATTGGGCTTGCTCCCAAGTGGGCCTTCGTCCGTGCGAGTAAGTTAAGTCGCACTGGGCCGCGGGTTAATCCAGAAAGTATTCCCCCGACATTAGCCCCCAAGCGTGGCCTGAACTTCATAGTATTTCTTGATCTTGAATGCTTAGGCCGCGCTTTTCCTTGTTTCGCGACTTATAATTGTGCAAGTTTGGCCTTGACTCGCACCTGGAAGATCATCTGACTTCGTGAGCTTCTTTGTTAGAGTATCCTGATAGCTTCAGAACTTGATGACGATCTATCTTCAAATTTTTGATGATAATATGATATAGCCCCCAAGGATTGAGAGGATGTTATGTGGTAATCATCTCAATTCTTCTCAGAGAACTCTGAAGGTCATCACCTGTAACTTGATAAAACAATTGTTAAGTTACAAGTAATTGTAATTGGTGTTGCCGTACTATAAGCAGTACATCGACCTCTAGTTAGGCCATCTGAATCCTTAAGTGGGCACTCGCGCGACTCAGTATTTCCTAGGAATATGTGTGTTCAGGGTCGAGAGCGGCCATGATAGGCAATCAAGCTCGATTGACGCCACACCCCAGTACTTTGGCCACATAATGCGAGTAGCAATCCAACTTAAGGTAAATTTGATAATTGCCAATAAATCGGCTGTTTCAGGGTAACAAAGACCCCAAGAAACATAATGATATTGCCATGATAGGCTAAGCTATGATAAGCTTTGATTATGATGACACATAAGGTCGCGCCTAGGTGGCAACCGAGTGTTATACATAGGGTTGGATCGCGCGTAGGTGGCGATCCATGGTGATACATGGGGTCGGTCGCGCCTAGGTGGCGACCAGAGATGATACAAAGTTTACGGCCGCGCCTAGGTGGCAGCCGGTTTCTGATACAAGGGTCGATCGCGCCTGGGTGGCGATCAGATGTTGCATAGGTCGCGCCTAGGTGGCGACCAAAGTTGAAGTTCTAGCCCTGAGTGGCTGTGATGATACTCAGCTATAAAGCTGGAAAGGATGATGCTTGGCTCTGATTAGCCTTTTCTTATGTATAGTACGGTCGCAGGTGTGCGACGTTCCAAGGGCGAGGTGCCTCGAGACGATCCTCGAAATCATGGCGTTCGCTGCTTTCTTCCCTTACATCCAGCAGGTAGTACGACCCATTGTTTAGCTTCTTGCTGATGATGTAGGGTCCTTCCCATGGAGAGGACAGCTTATGCATTCCCTTGTGATCTTGTTTAAGTCGCAGTACTAGGTCGCCTTCTTGAAAGGTGCGGGTTTTGATGCGTCTGGCATGATAGCGTCGCAAGTCTTGTTGATATACTGCTGACCTTGATGCTGCCAAGTCTCTAACCTCTTCTAATGTGTCCACCGAGTCTTGCCGAGCTATCTCATTATCTGTCTCGATGTAAGCCGCAACTCTTGGTGAATCATGTATGATATCGCTGGGCATGACTGCTTCTGCTCCATAGACCATGAAATATGGTGTAAATCCTGTGGATCTGTTAGGGGTTGTTCTCAAGCTCCACAGTACTGCTGGCAGTTCTTCCACCCAACATCCTGGAGATGCTTCGACCTTTTCAATAAGGCGCGGCTTAATTCCATGGAGAATTTCCTGGTTAGCTCGCTCAGCTTGTCCATTGCTCTGCGGGTGTGCTACTGACGTGAGGTCCAATCTTATCCCATTGTCTGCGCAAAATATCTGTGTAGCCCCTTCAGAGGTGTTGCTCCCATTGTCTGTAATGATACTATGGGGGTAACCGAAGCGGAATATGACCTTCTTCAAGAACTTGACTGCTGTTTCAGCCTCGCAATCTCCCACAGGTTCTGCTTCTATCCACTTTGTGAATTTGTCCACCATGACTAAGAGGTGAGTTTTTCCGTTTGAAGACCGTCTGAAAGGCCCTACCATGTCAAAACCCCATACGGCAAAAGGCCATGTGATGGGTATTGTGCGAAGTGCTTGGGCTGGCATATGATCTTGCCTAGCGTATCTTTGACATCCATCGCACACTCTGACAATTTGCTCTGCATCTGCTAATGCTGTTAACCAGAAGAATCCATGTCGGAACGCCTTTGCCACCAAAGATCTTGACGAAGCATGATGGCCACAATCGCCTGAATGAATTTCGTGCAAGATTTTTCGTCCCTCTTCTGGTGAGACACATCTTTGAATGCTCCTGATACGCTGCGCTTGTATAATTCGTTGTTGATGATTGTATAGGCCTTTGATCGTCGTATGATTTTGCGCGCCTCAATTTCATCGTCCGGCAGCACTCCGCGACTTAAATATGCCATGTATGGCTCTGTCCATCCTGGCTGTTCATGCAGGGCTGCGACTAAAGTTGAATCATCCTCTGGCTCTGCAATGTCAATCTCTGCTGGAGGTTTGACTGATGGATTGTGCAGTTCATCCAGGAAAACATTGGGTGGGACTGACTGTCTGTTGGATCCAAGCCGAGACAGGGCATCCGCAGCTTCATTTTGTCTCCGATCAATATGTTCAACTTGGTATCCAGTGAAATGTCCAGCAATTCTGTCCACCTCTCTCCTATATGCAGCCATGTTCGCATCCTTGCTGTCCCACGTTCCGGAGACCTGCTGTGCCACCAAGTCTGAATCGCCAAAACAGCGTACGACTGATGTTCATCTCCTTTGCTATACGTAGACCATGAAGCAGTGCCTCGTACTCCGCCACGTTATTTGTGCAGTTGAAGTGTATCTGTAACACATACCGCAGCTTGTCTCCCTTGGGAGATGTCAGAACAACTCCAGCCCCCGAGCCTTGCAACTGTCTTGACCCATCAAAATGCATGGTCCAGTATTTGGTTTCTGCCATGCTAGGAGCAACTTGGATTTCTGTCCAATCGTTAATAAAATCTGCAAGGGCTTGCGACTTAATTGATGTGCGCGGCTCGTAACTGATGTGATGTGGTCCCAACTCGATCGCCCACTTAGCGACTCTTCCAGTAGCTTCTCGATTACGAATGATATCTGCCAATGGTGCTGAACTCACCACAGTTATTGGATGCTCTTGGAAGTAGTGCTTCAGCTTGCGACTCGCCATGAACACTCCAAACACCAACTTCTGCCACTGTGGGTAACGCTGTTTGGAAGCTGTGAGGACTTCGCTCACGTAGTATACTGGTCTCTGGACAGGGTATTCCTTTCCTTTCTTGTCTCTCCACAACCATGACAGCACTCACAGCGCGGGAATTTGCCGCTATGTATAGTAGCATTGGCTCTTTATCTTTTGGAGCCGCCAGAACTGGAGCATTGTCAATTGATGTTTCAAGGCTGTCAGAGCTTCGTCGGCCTCTGCGTCCCAAACGAAGGTGTCTGATTTTTTCAACAGTCTGTACAAAGGTAGTGCTTTTCTCCCAATCTTGATATAAAGCGACTCAAAGCTGCTACGCAACCAGTAAGCCGCTGTACATCTTTTATCTTTTCTGGCTTTTGGAGATCCATCACGGCCTTTATCTTGTCAGGATTGGCCTCAATGCCTCTTTCTGATACTATGAATCCCAATAGCTTTCCTGCTGGTACTCCAAAACGCACTTTGTGGGGTTGAGCTTCATGTTGTATTTTCTGAGATTTGTGAATGTCTCTGCCAGATCACCAATAAGATCCTGGCTAACTTGCGATTTAATCACAATATCATCCACGTAGGCATGAACGTTGCGACCTATTTGCTCATGTAGGCAATTCTGAATGCATCTTTGGTAAGTCGCACCTGCGTTCTTCAACCCAAAGGGCATGCTGACGTAACAAAAAGCTCCGAAGGGTGTGATGAAGGACGTCTTTTCTTGGTCTCCCTCTTCATCTTGATTTGATGGTAGCCTGAATAGGCGTCCAAAAAGCATAACAGCTCGCACCCAGCAGTTGAATCAATTACTTGGTCGATTCTTGGCAAAGCAAATGGATCCTTTGGACAAGCTTTGTTAAGACTGGTGTAATCAACGCACATTCGCCACGTACCGTTCTTTTTCATAACCAATACTGGATTTGCCACCCATTCCGGATGGTATACCTCTGTGATGAATCCTGCAGCCAGCAAGCGAGCTATTTCCTCTCCTATTGCCTTTCTCCTGTCATCATGAAAACGCCGTAGTGGCTGCTTCACTGGTTTAGCCGCAGGGTTCACTTTGAGGCTATGTTCTGCTAATTCTCTTGGTACCCCTGGCATATCTGACGGCTTCCATGCGAAGATGTCTTTATTTTCCTGGAGAAAAGCGACGAGGGCCTTCTCCTGCTCTTCTTCCATGTGTGCTCCAATGCTAGTTTGCTTGGATGAGTCGCCAGGAACAAGATTTATCTGCTTAGTGTCCTGGGCCGCTTTGAATTTCATTGGTGGCTCGGCAGATGGCGTGGTAACCACACTCATATCGTTTGGGTCCACCTGCGACTTATAACCTTTTAGTTCTTCCGCGGCACAGGCGGATTCTGCGAAAGCCGCATCTCCTTTCTCACATTCTATTGCTTTTTCTCTATCTCCGTACACTGTGATGACCCCTTTTGGTCCTGGTATCTTCAACTGTAGGTACACGTAGCATGGCCTGGCCATAAACTTAGCAAAGGCCGTTCTTCCAAACAAGGCGTGATATGGGCTTTGGAATTTTACCACTTCGAAGCTTAGGAATTCACTTCTAAAGTTCTCTTCTGTTCCAAAAGTTACCCCTAGGGTTATTTTCCCCACTGGCCGTGCGGACCTTCCTGGGACAATGCCGTGAAATACTGTTGACGTGGGCTGCAGGCTGGAATCCTTGAGTCCTAGACGCTGGAAAGTATCGTAGTACAAGATATTAATGCTGCTTCCTCCATCCATAAGCACTTTGGTCAGCTTGTATCCTGCAACGTATGGTGCCACAACCAGTGCCAACTTGCCAGGTTCCCGTACCTGTGGCGGGTGGTCGTCGCGACTCCAGGTTACCGCGTATTCTGACCACCTTAACCAAGCGGGTGTTGTTGGTATCACGGCGTTCACCTGCTGACTTCTCCGGCTCAATTTCTCTTCTCTTTTGGAGGTATCGATAACTATTGTGTGATACTGCCCCGTCTGCCTGGGGTTACTCGCGCCGTGCTGCCCAATATTTGTGTTATGAGCCGCACTAGGGTTTCCTTCATGGGAATTCCCCCCGTTGTGTTGGCTCTCTTCTTTCCACTTTTTGTAATAATGGCATTGCGCCTTGGTATGGTCCGCTGGCCGTCCATCACCTGTCGCATGAAGGTCGCATGGCCGGTTGAAAACTTCTTGCATATTGATTGGACGGGAGCCGTATCCTCGACCCCTTCCACGCTGGCCTCTGAATCCTCCACGCGTATTGGCGACGAGCCCTGAGTGACCATCTTCGCTTTTGCGTTTGTTTTGACTCGTGTTGTTGTGGCTCGTTTGCTGCTGCTGGGGCTTGTTGGAGTTTTTCTTTCCTTTTGCAGCAACCTCCTCTTCTTCTCCGTCTGACGCGTCTCTGGTTTTATCTGAGCTGGCATATTTGTTAGCCGCAGCCATCACCTCGCTGAGGCTCTTGACTTTATCCTTCATGCGACCCAGCTTATGAATCAGCGGCTCAAACTTGCAGTTTTTCTCCATCACCAGGACGGCTGAGCTTGGTGGTATATTATCTGAGGAGTGTATTATTTCTGCCACCCTTTTCATCCAATGGCGACTTGACTCGCCTTCCTTCTGGACACAACGCTCTAAATCTTCTATATTGCAGAGTCGCTTGCAAGTTCCTTGGAAGTTCTTAATGAAGGCATCCTTCAGTTCCTCCCAAGTATTTATAGAGTTGGGAGGCAAATTTTGCAGCCATATGTGCGCTGCTCCTTCTAGCATCATGTTTAGGTAGCGTGCGCAGATCTCTTCAGATGCGTTTAGGATGCTCATGCCCATCTCGTAATTGTTGAGCCAAGTGGTTGGATCCATGCTGGCGTTATAGTTTGCCACCTTGCGTGGCCCTTTGAAATCTTCAGGAAAAGGTTCCGATCTGATCCTCTCAGTGAAACACGCCGGTCCCTTGAGTCGCGAGGACAGGGCTGTGGCGCGCCTGCGGGGTTATCTGCGGGCCGCTTTTGCATCAATGGGCATTCGCCTGCGCTTCTGCGACTTGCTCCTGCTGCCTCTGTGCGACTCCTGACACGTCCTCTGGTGGCCTGCTCTGGACGCTTCTTTCTGCTGTAATCCTGTGATTGGCTGGTACGAGGGGCAGCTGTGCTTCGGCTTCCGCCCTATTGGCTTGTTGCAGGACTGCCGTACTTAACATCTGAATCGCGCGCCGCGCCTCAGCATTGACCGGGTCATCGCCTGTTGGTACCATCTGAGTCAAGATATTAGCCGCAGCATACATATTATCGACAGGGTTCTGGTAATGGCCCTGTGGGGTGTGAAACCTCCTTGGTTGTTGCTGGGTCTCTTGATTTGTTGGTACCCTTCCTTCCGCAGTCGTCTGGATTCCCGTCCCGCGGCTGGAGTGAGCGGGATTTCCACTGTTGGTTGAGTCGCGCGCAGCTGTGTTTGCGGGTCAACCTGTTGTTGAGTCGCAGCCAGCGCGGCTACTCTCTGCCGCTCCTGTTGGATTCCTTGGTTTATCTGATCGAGCCTGCGGCGCTCTTCTTCCATCCTTCGAACCTCATACAGGAGCTCGGCCCTGGCGGCCTCAATTTCTGTTGCACGGAGGGCGGCGTTCGTGGCTGACACAGGGACAAGAAGTGGGTTGCTTGGGGGTGCCGATGCCTCGGTTTCTCCAGCAGTTCCTGATGCACCTGCTCCTCCGGCCATGTAAACCGCGACTTGTGCCATCTCTTGATCTGGTGATGATGTGATTTCTGGTGGGTAACCCCAGCAACTTTCTTCAAAGGCAGGTATGATGGACCCAAACTCTTGCGAGTCCATGCTTTCCACGGATTCTTCCCCGTCATCGGCGACTTCTTCTACTGAATCGCCTTCCTGGACCGATCTAACGGACCTGCCACCGATGAAGCCGACGAAGACGTTGATGGATCCGAACGGGATGACGTGGCCGGTCTCCAAATAATCTGCTTCCGGCCCCCAGCTTGAATCGTCGATGAGGGGTGTGCCATTGACCGTGATGATACGGCCAACAACAAGATCTTCAGCTCCCTTCATGGATCCTGCGCGGAACGTGACGCTCTTGACCGCAGGCCCCACGGTGGGCGCCAACTGTCGTGGGTTTGTCACGTCAGGTGTCATAGATGACTTCGTAGGTGTGGGATTATGCGAGTCAAGCATCTCCGAGCTTGGGATCGCAGGAACAAAGATCAACACAGATTTACCCAGGTTCGGCCCCCTCAATGTGAGGTAAAAGACCTACTTCCTGCCTACCCTAGATTGGTATTGATATGATAATCGAGGTGTTACAATGGAGGCGATCCGATCTGGTACTCGCCGTATGAGCTAGGGTTTGGGGCTTGATAGCTTGACCCGCTCTAAGTCCTGCGAGTCCTCTTTATATACACAGAGGCTCGCTAGGTTACAAAAGGAAACTTCCCCATAAGGAATACATCCACAGAGGCCTACTCGGAGACTACTTGGTCTTCACGTCCTCCGGGATATGTCTTCTAGATCTTTCCCTTATGGCGGTTCAATATTGGGCTTGCTCCCAAGTGGGCCTTCGTCCGTGCGAGTAAGTTAAGTCGCACTGGGCCGCGGGTTAATCCAGAAAGTATTCCCCCGACAGCTGGGTTCACACAACCCCGGGACGACCAAGACAGAAGCGACCGGAGGCCAGACGATCGTCGGGACAGTCGAGATCACGAGCAACGAAGTAACAGCTACAAGAAGTAAGAGTGGCGCAAGCCACGTTCTGATGCACAAAACAAGCGCTCATTCGATGACAAGATGGATGACTATTGCAGATTCCACCTGTACAAAGGGGAGGACGGGAAATTGCGTTCCAATCACTCGTTGAAGAACTGTAGAGAATTCGAAGAATTGGCATCTGAATACATGAATCTCAGAAAGGCACCCACCGCAACTGCACCTCAGCCAAACACTGTACCTGCCCTGATGGCACCTCCACCACCACCACAGCCTGCCGCAGGCGGACATGTTGCGGGCGCCATACACCCCGTACCTCGGGTAGAGGAGGATCCGTACCCTCAGCCTCAGGGGCAGATGTACATGATACAGAAGGGTCGCCCCTCCAATAGGCAGCAAAAACTACGTACTCGACAGGTGAACATGGCTGCCATGGCACCTCCTGCCGTTCCTGAATTTTTGAAGGGATCTGAAACTGCCATAAACTTCAGCCGGGAGGACCACCCCCCCAGCTGTAGTTCGACCAGGGCACGCAGCTCTGGTACTCGACGCGCAAATTGGAGGATACGCCATGACCAAAGTCTTCATGGATGGAGGCAGCGGCATCAACATCATCTTTGCAGACACACTCCGCAAAATGAACAGGTCAGTCGAAAATCTACCAAAGTCCACAAATACCTTCCACGGTATCGTCCCAGGCAAAGCAGTCAGTCCAGAAGGCACAATACAACTCGACGTCACGTTTGGGGACCTAGGTCACTTCAGGACGTAATTGATTGAGTTCGAGGTCGTCGACTGGAAATCACAATACCACGCCATACTTGGACGCCCAACGGTCGCTCGATTCATGGCAGTCCCACATTATGCCTACCTCAAGCTAAAGATGCCAGGGCCAAAAGGAGTCATCACTGTCACTGGAAACTTTCAAAGGTCCGATTCTTGCGACCGTGAGTTCAGCAAAATCTCTGAGACGTTCGGTATGGAAGAAGCACTCGCCGATCTGTCGATTTCCAACGACCGCACACTCATGCCGGAACACAAAAAATTGGCAGTCGACAGAGCGTTCAACGTAACAAATGACACAAGGTCACATCAGGTGCACCCGACCGATCCGTCCAAGACAGTCAATGTATCATCGAGTCTGCCTATCGCATAGGAAAGCGCGCTCGTCGAATTCCTCTGTGAGAACTGGGAGATATTTGCGTGGTGTCCAGCCGACATGCCAGGTATCCCCAGGGAATTCGCCGAGCACTCTCTCCAACTGTTTTCAGATGCCAAGCCAGTAAAACAAACAATGCGCCGCGTCTCCGGCCCAAAAAGAGCCGCCGTCGAGTCTGAAGTTGATAGACTACTCGCGGCAGGGTTCATCCGAGAAATCAAGAAATCTCAATGGTGGCTAACCCGTACTTGTAGAAAAGAAGCATACATATATTCTTCGGATGTGCGTGGACTTCACAGCCCTCAACAAATGCTGTCCAAAGGATCACTTCCCGCTACCTCGGATCGACCAGATCGTCGACTCCACCGCTGGATGCGCATGCCTGTCCTTCCTGGACGCTTACTCAGGTTACCACCAGATAAGGATGAAGGAAGAAGATGAAGAGAAAACGACGTTCATAACCCCACTCGTGGTCTACTGCTACACAACCATGCCCTTTGGGCTTAAAAACGCGGGTGCGACATACCAGCGCATGATGCAACATTGCCTCAAAAAGCAGATCGGACGAAACGTCCAAGTATATGTGGATGACATTGTCATCACAACAAGGAAAGAAAACACACTACTCGACGACCTGCGAGAGACGTTCGCCAACCTCAAACACTTCCATATCAAGCTCAATCCCAAGAAGTGCACGTTCGGTGTACCAGCCGGGCAGCTCTTGGGTTATCTAGTCTCAGCTCGTGGAATCGAGGCGGACCCGGAGAAAATACAGGCCATCTTGACAACGCAAATGCCTTCAAAGCTTCATGACGAACAAAAATTAGCAGGTCGAGTGGCGGCGCTCAGCCGCTTCATCAGCAAACTAGGCGAAAAAGCACTCCCGTTCTATCAACTGATGAAGAAAGCAGACAAGTTGGAGTGGACGCCAGAAGCCGAAGCAGCTTTCACGGAACTCAAGCGAGTCCTCACAAGCCCTCCAGTCCTCGTCGCACCTAAGGAACGGGAACCGCTATACCTATACGTCTCGGCTACCAACAGGGTGGTGAGTACCGTACTGGTGGTCGAACGCATGGAAGAGGGACACGCCCATGCCCTGTTGGACAACGCTGATGACGTGGGACACACGTTCGTTGGGAGACCCCAAGAGGAAGGTATCAAGTAGTGCAGCAGCAAGTTTCCCTCAGTAAGATACCAAGGTTATCAGATCCAGTAGGAGCAAGAAGCACTTCTAAAGGTTGTCAACGGTGCCAGAAAAGTACTTGCGTGTGGAATGGAGTTCGGCTGTTGACGTGGAACCAGCACACAACACAATCAAACTACTTTGCCCCAACGAAACAGAAAGGGTGTCAATCTTCCTGGCTTGCTGAAAACAAAGGATTAAAATATGGTGTGGAAAATAGTGTTTAATTGCAGAGAATGAAAAGGAACAATGATTGCAGTTGGTTGTATTATCAGTGTGAAAGAATGGACCGGGGTCCACAGTTCACTAGTGGTGTCTCTCCATAAAAGATAACTAACATGCTGGGTGAACAAATTACAGCTGGGCAATTGAAAAATATTGAGCGCATGACAATGCATATATATGACATGATGATTACTATGATATTCATGTGGGCATTACGACAAAATACATAAACCGTTATCCAACAGCGTCTATGACTAATAATCCACCTCCAGGTTGTCATACCGAGTTCCCCGTTGGTATTAAGTTGCAAGCAACGGATAATCGCATTAAGTAATGTGCGTAATGTAAACAAATGCATTAGACCTAACGGCGCACCCTTAAGCTAAGCATCGGTTATTTTATCCCTAGTGGCAACAGCACATCCACAATCTTAGAAGTTGCTGTCACTCTCCCAGATTACCGGAGGCATGAACCCACTATCTAGCATAAATACTAACTCTTGGAGATACAAGCATCTACTTGGCCAAAGCATCTACTAGTAACGGAAAGCATGCATGATCATAAATAACATATAAGATAGATTGATAATCAACTTGACATAGTATTCAATATTCATCGGATCCCAGCAAACACAACATGTAGCATTACAATAAGATGATCTTGATCATGATAGGCAGCTCACAAGATCTAAACATGATAGCATAAAGTGGAGAGACAACCATCTAGCTACTGCTATGGACCCGTAGTCCAAAGATGAACTACTCAATCATCACTCCGGAGGCAGGCATGGTGATGTAGAGCCCTCCGGTGATGATTCCCCTCTCCGGCAGGGTGCCGGGAAGAGCTTCAGAACCCTCCCGAGCTAGGGTTGACGACGGCGGCGGCTACGGAACTTTTCGTGGATAGAGGCTCGGGTGTCTAGGGTTTTCCCGTGAAGATGAATAAATAGGCGAAAGGGCGGCGGCTGGAGCGACCCGGGGGCCCACACCCCACCACGGCGCGGTTGGAGGGGGGCCGCGCCGCCCTAGGGTGTGGCGCCCTCCTCGGTCGCCTCCGTCTCTCCTTCGGACTTCGTGTATGTGTTGGAAAAATAGGAGGTCCTGTCCAGGTTTCGTCCAATTCCGAGAATATTTCCAGAACAGCTTTTCTGAAATACAAAAACAGCAGAAAACAGGAACTGGCACTGTGGCATCTTGTTAATAGGTTAGTCCCAGAAAATGCATAAAAATGCTATGAAGTGTATGTAAAACATGTAATAATTGGTATAATATCAACATGGAACATCAGAAATTATAGATACGTTTGAGACGTATCAAGCATCCCCAAGCTTAGTTCTACTCGTCCTCGAGTAGGTAAAACGATAAAAACAAAATAATTTCTGAGGTGACATGCTACAATCATAATCTTGATCAAATAGTATTGTAAAGCACATGTTATGAATGAAGTGATCCAGGTCAATGGTCTATAGTTTGCTAGCAAGTAGATAATGAGCAAACAACTGAATCATATAAGCAAAAACTTTTCATGAATAGTACTTTCGAGACAAGCATCAAAGAGTTTTGCATAAGAGTTAACTCATAAAGCAATAGATTCTAAGTAAAAGGTATTTAACCAACACAAAGTAAGATTTTAGCTTCAGCAATTGCTTTCAACTTTCAACATATATCTCATGGATATTTGTCAACACAAAGCAATATAATAAGTGCAATATACAAGCATATAAAAATTGTTGCACCAAAGTTGACACTAGTGTTTGCTTCTGAGATAGAAAGAAGTAGGAAAACTGACTCAACATAAAAGTAAAAGAAAGACCCTTCGCAGAGGGAAGCAGGGATTAAATCATGTGCTAGAGCTTTTTAAGTTTTTGAAATCATAAAGAGAGTAAAAATAAGTTTTGGGAGGTGTTTGTTAATTGTCAACGAATCAGAAAATGGAAAGTACAATATGAACCCTGCCAACCAGACTTTTAAGAGCGCCTCCCATGAAGGACGTTATTTCGACCAGCAAGGCAGATCATCCCTCTTCTCTTTTGTTTACACATGCAGATATTTCACTGTTTGTCATTGCTTGACTGATAAATCAGGGCAAAAATGTGAAGAGAATTAAGCGGTTAAAGTTGTAATTAATTGGGACTGGGCACCCCATTTGCCAGCACTTTTTGCAAAATTAATGGATAAGCGGATGTATATGCCGCTAGTCCAGTGATAAAGTCTGTTTGACAGGTGACATAAAGACATCCACCCCGTCCTCATGAGCTTGGTAAACATTGACACAAAATAGGAGTAATAATTTTTGAATAGTTTAAAGGTAGCACATGAAAAATTTACTTGGAGTGGCAAGGAAATACCACATATATGTAGTTATGGTGGACACAGATGGCATGGATTTTGGCTCAAGGTTTTGGATGCACGAGAAGCATTCCCTCTCAGTACAGAGTTTAGGCTAGCAAGGTTATTTGAAGCAAACACAGAATATCAACCGACACAGCAAGACTTATATGAAAACATATTGCAAGCATTATAAGACTCTACACTGTCTTCCTTGTTAACCAAACCCTTTTACTAGAAAATAGACCTTAGAGATACCAATCATGCAAACCAAATTTCAACGAGCTTTACGGTAGTTCTTCATTGATAGGTTTTAACTACATGATACAAAAGCTTAAACATGAACTACTTGATAACTCAAAACAATTGACAAGTATCAAATTATCCAATACAGTGATCTACAAGAATATGTAAGCGTTTTCCATTATACCATCTACCACATGCAACATTTTCTGTTCCAACCAAACACCAATCAACTTATTTCAACATAAACTCTCCAAACAATTATAAGTGAAGCAAGAGAGTACTTTCTTTAAAAGAACTAACAGCTCTGAATAAGAGATGCATGCAAAACAGGAGCTAAAAGCATAGCAATAGCTAGATAAGAATACTCAACAAGTATAAGTGAAGAATAGGAATATTCATATGAAAAAGCGAAGCGTGTCTCTCTCCCAATCAAGAATGCTAGGGTCCAATCAAGTTGACCATAAGAAAAATAAAATACTAAAAATAAAAGGCACACAGACGCTCCAAGTAAAGCACATATGATGTGAAAGAATTAAAATATAGTTTCACTAGAGATGACCTGATAAGTTGCTGATGAAGAAGGGGATGCCTTGGGCATCCCCAAGCTTAGACGCTTGAGTCTTCTTGAAATATGCTGGGGTGATCCATGGGAGCATCCCCAAGCTTAAGCTCTTCACTCTTCTTGATCACATTATATCATCCTTCTCTCTTGACCCTTGAAAACTTCCGCCACACCAAACTCAGAGTAATTTTCATTAGAGGGTTAGTGCACAATCAAAAACTCACATGTTCTATAAGGACACAAACATGACCGTTACTTTTAACATTAACTACTGCCACTGATGTTATGTGAAGCTCTTCACCCTAAAAAAGAATTTCACTCAACACTGGTAAAAGAGAGAATGCGAAAAATAAAAGACAGAATCTGTCTAAAGAGAACAGTCTGTAAAGACAATTTTTTCGAGGCACTTACGTTGCTCAGATCGAAAAACTCAAAACTAACGAAAGATGCGTACATATATGAGGATCACGCACAAAAATTTGCAGATTTAAATAATTTTTCTATGATTTTACAGAAGTAAAACGGTGAACAGCAGAAATCTGTTCCTGCGCAGAAATCCAAATCTGGCATCATCTTCCTATTTGAGGCTCCACTTGGCACAACAATGCGATAAAGTAAAGATACAAAGGAATTGTTACAGAAGTAAACAACTCCTTGACTCAAAAAGAAAAAAAAATTGCAGAAATAAAATAATGGGTTGTCTCCCATAAGCGTTTTTCTTTAACGCCTTTCAGCTAGGCGCAGAAAGTAAGAATCAAGTGTTTCCAAGTGAAGAAGCATCAATAGAAAGGTTGGAAGTTTTCTCAACAATGCATTGTATCTTATCTATATAAGTTTCAGAAACTCCTCTTTCATTACTTTTAGGCACACTATCCTCATCAAATAAATTTTCAGGAACAATCCAATCAAAATTCTTTTCTAGTGCCTCATGCATTCCTACAAGCTTAAAAGGTATTGGTATTTTGACTTCTCCCTCATAATTGGGTTCATTAGTGTACTTAAGCCTATCTTTTTCAAGCTTCTCAAGTGTATTAGAATATCAATAAAATAGCCAAGCATCTTATAACGAATGAAAACTTTTCTAACCTCCCCGCAACATCACCAAATTTTTAAGAAGAGTTTCTAAAACAAAATCTTTCTTTTCACCCTCTTTCATATCATGAAGTTTAAGAAACATTTGCTGCATTATAGGATTAAGATTAACAAACCTAGCTTCCAACATGTGAACCAAAGAGGCAGCAGTAATTTCATAATTAGGGGCAAGTTCTACCAAGGATCTGTCTTCAAAATCTTTAAGTCTACTAACATGACTAAAGAATTCTTCAATGTTATCTCTTCCAATGATAGACCCACTTCCCACCGGTATATCTTTTAAAGTAAACGTAGGGAGAAGCATGATGAAATAAAAAGAAAGTAAACCGAAATAAGGTAAATGCAAGTAACTATTTTTTTGTGTTTTTGATAAATAAAGCAAACAAGACTATAGATAAAAATAAACTAAGCAAGACAATAACAAAGTAAAGAGATTGAAAGCGTGAAACTCCCCTTGCAGAAATATTCTTGCTCCCCGGCAACGGCGCCAGAAAAATGCTTGATGACGTGGGACACACGTTCGTTGGGAGACCCCAAGAGGAAGGTATGAAGTAGTGCAGCAGCAAGTTTCCCTCAGTAAGATACCAAGGTTATCAGATCCAGTAGGAGCAAGAAGCACTTCTGAAGGTTGTCAACGGTGCCAGAAAAGTACTTGCGTGTGGAAGGGAGTTCGGCTGTTGACGTGGAACCTGCACACAACACAATCAAACTACTTTGCCCCAACGAAACAGGAAGGGTGTCAATCTTCCTAGCTTGCTGAAAACAAAGGATTAAACGTATGGTGTGGAAAATAGTGTTTAATTGCAGAGAATGAAAAGGAACAATGATTGCAGTTGGTTGTATTATCAGTGTAAAAGAATGGACCGGGGTCCACAGTTCACTAGTGGTGTCTCTCCATAAAAGATAACTAACATGCTGGGTGAACAAATTACAGCTGGGCAATTGAAAAATATTGAGCGCATGACAATGCATATATATGACATGATGATTACTATGATATTCATGTGGGCATTACGACAAAATACATAGACCGTTATCCAATAGCGTCTATGACTAATAATCCACCTCCAGGTTGTCATACCGAGTTCCCCGTTGGTATTAAGTTGCAAGCAACGGATAATCGCATTAAGTAATGCGCGTAATGTAAACAAATGCATTAGACCTAACGGCGCACCCTTAAGCTAAGCATCGGTTATTTTATCCCTAGTGGCAACAGCACATCCACAATCTTAGAAGTTGCTGTCACTCTCCCAGATTACCGGAGGCATGAACCCACTATCTAGCATAAATACTAACTCTTGGAGTTATAAGTATCTACTTGGCCAAAGCATCTACTAGTAACGGAAAGCATGCAAGATCATAAATAACATATAAGATAGATTGATAATCAACTTGACATAGTATTCAATATTCATTGGATCCCAGCAAACACAACATGTAGCATTACAATAAGATGATCTTGATCATGATAGGCAGCTCACAAGATCTAAACATGATAGCATAAAGTGGAGAGACAACCATCTAGCTACTGCTATGGACCCGTAGTCCTAGGATGAACTACTCACGCATCACTCCGGAGGCAGGCATGGTGATGTAGAGCCCTCCGGTGATGATTCCCCTCTCCGGCAGGGTGCCGGGAAGAGCTTCAGAACCCTCCCGAGCTAGGGTTGACGACGGCGGCTGCTACGGAACTTTTCGTGGATGGAGGCTCGGGTGTCTAGGGTTTTCCCGTGAAGATGAATAAATAGGCGAAAGGGCGGCGGCTGGAGCGACCCGAGGGCCCACACCCCACCACGGCGCGGTTGGTGGGGGGGTCGCGCCGACCTAGGGTGTGGCGCCCTCCTCGGTCGCCTCCGTCTCTCCTTCGGACTTCGTGTACATGTTGGAAAAATAGGAGGTCCTGTCAAGGTTTCGTCCAATTCCAAGAATATTTCCGGAACAGCTTTTCTTAAATACAAAAACAGCAGAAAACAGGAACCGGCACTGTGGCATCTTGTTAATAGTTTAGTCCCAGAAAATGCATAAAAATGCTATGAAGTGTTGTAAAACATGTAACAATTGGTATAATATCAACATGGAACATCAAAAATTATAGATACGTTTGAGACGTATCAAACGCCCAGTCTACTACTTGAGTGAAGTCCTCTCCATATCCAAACAGCGGTACCCGCACTATCAAAAGCTGGCCAACGCCGCGTTCATGTCATCAAGAAAGATGACGCACTACTTCGCAGAACACCCGATCACTGTAATCTGTAACTCGGCGATCGGGGATATTATCACAAACCCCAACGCAACTGGGAGAGTCGCAAAATGGCTCATCGAGCTGGGACCAAGGGACATCAAGTACGATCACCCGAAGGCCATCAAAGCTCTAGTCTTACCTGACTTCACAACCGAGTGGATCGAAGCCCAGTTGCCTGGAGCGCCAGATGTGTCCAACTCATGGACCATGTACTTCGATGGGTCCAAGAAAAACGAAGGTGCAGGCGCGGGTGTCATCCTCATATCGCCAAAAGGAGACAAGCTTCGCTACGTCCTGCAAATGGGATTTGAGTTACCATCAAACAACGAGGCTGAGTACGAAGCCTTGATCCATGGCATGCGGATGGCCAAAGCTCTCGGGTGCACTCGACTAATGATCTACGGTGACTCGAATCTGGTGGTGCAGCAGACAATGAAGACCGGTGACGCCATTGCAGACAACATGATCGCCTACCGCGACCTGTACAACATAATGGAGGGCAGCTTCGAAGGCTGCGAGTTGCGGCACATAGGAAGAGAAAGCAACGAGGAAGCAGACATGCTAGCCAACCTAGGCTCAACCAAGGCGCAAGTTCCACCTGGTGTCTTCCTCGAGCGCATTGAGCACAGATCAATCAAGGAAAAACGGGCACCTCCTACATCGACCGCACCAGTCAAGAGCAAAACACCCAGCACAGAGGACCCGCCAGTCGATGTACTCCTCATTGAGCCAACTTGGACTCAACCTTTCTTGGCGTACATACTCCGCAACGAGCTACCTGACGACATAACTGACGCACGACGTGTCACTCGACGGTCTAAAGCATACACCGTCATCAACGACGAGTTGTACAAATGAAGCATATCAGGTATGTTCCAACGATGCATCGCATTCGAAGATGGCAAAGCCATCCTTCGAGATATTCATGCAGGTACCTGCGGACACCACGCCAGCAGCCGATCACTCGTAGCCAAAGCCTTTCGAGCAGGTTTTTACTGGCCCACAGCACTCAAGGACGCGGAGGACATAGTCAAAAGGTGCATCGACTGCCAAAAATTCGCCACAAAGCCGCACGCACTTGCATCAGTATTGAAGACGATACCTTTGGCCTGGCCTTTCGCCCAGTGGGGGCTCGATATGGTTGGGCCACTCAAAAAATCTTCGCACGGAGGGCACACTCATCTCCTGGTGGCAGTCGACAAGTTCACAAAGTGGATCGAAGCAGTCCCCATCACAAATTCGACTGCTACTATGGCAGTTAACTTCATAAAGACCATCATCTATCATTTCGGTGTACCAAGCAGCATCATAACTGATAATGACACAAACTTCACGGCTGAAGAATTTCGTTCCTTCTGCAAAGAGCAAAGCATTACGCTCAACTACGCATCCGTGGCACACCCGCAGTTCAATGGCCAAGTCGAAAAAGCCAATGGACTCGTGTGCAGCGGAATCAAGAAACGCCTCCTGGTGCCACTCAAAAGGGCCGCGGGTGCCTGGGTTGAAGAACTTCCGTCGGTACTGTGGAGCTTGCGCACAACTCCTAACGCCTCAACACAATTCACGCCATTTTTCATGGTCTACGGCGCAGAGGCAATCCTGCCATCCGATGTAAAGTTCGATGCACCAAGGGTGGCAGCATACAACGAAGACGACGCAGAAGAAGCACTCGAAGATGCAGTCGACTTGCTCGAAGAAGCACGCGACACGGCTCTGGCTCGCACAGCTGTCTATCAGCAGGATCTCCGCAACTACCATGGCCGTTGACTGCGCACCAGATCCTTCATGGTTGGCGACCTGGTGCTTCGGTTGAAGCAGAAGAAGGTGCACAAGCTCGCCTCCCCATGGGAGGGACCCTTCATCGTCACCGAGGTCATCGACGGTGGCGCATACAGACTGAAGAACGCGAAGACAGGCAAACTTTCGAATAATCCTTGGAACGTTGCGCACGTGCGCCGTTTCTATGCTTAGGCTGCTCAGTCATACAATGTAATAGCGATATGTCGGATGGCTGCAGGTTT
The DNA here is from genome assembly GCA_947311845.1 of Poa pratensis. NCBI lineage: Eukaryota > Viridiplantae > Streptophyta > Magnoliopsida > Poales > Poaceae > Poa > Poa pratensis. Next base: position 4,938,122 of record CAMZMU010000045.1, read on the forward strand.
CAGACGCGCTCTTTTCCTTACCAGGGTACCTACAGGGGCTTTTAATGAGGCGGCCTGCAGCTTAACATTCAAAAGTGGAATATAATCAATGTTCCTCCTATCTCTCTATTTACTATTCGCATAATTCATTAGTACATACCTCGGCTGCACCCGAAACACTCGGGGACTGCGCCATCAAAGACACGGGCTTTCGCTCCCTCAAAGAATAATACCTCAGCCCCACTCGCACGTTCAGAGGCTGGATCACAAAAGTTCAAACAAGAACGCAAAACTTCCAAACCCCACTCGCACGCTCGGGGGCTGAGTCTCAAAGCAAAAGTTGAAATTTCGATATCACAAATAATTCACAGCCCCACTCTAACACTTGGGGGCTGCGTAATTATTAGTTCACACTCGAAACATCCTCATAAACCCCACTCGATAGACTCAGGGGCTGCGGAAATACAAAGTAAAAAATTCATATTATATACAAGTGGCAAATTTACACTCGGGGGCTGCCCCTCTACAAGTTTATACACAAAACACCTCTAGTCCTCAGGCTCATCCCTGATGGGTAGCACAGGACCAAAGAGCTGGTCGTGGGTCCGCTCGATCAGCATCCTCGCAGACAGAATGGTGCCATCAAGGTCTTCCTGAGACAGAGTCGCTCCAATGGCGGGTGGCGGCAACACCAAGTTGGGACGTCGACTCCGCACATACGCCATCGCCGTGTTAGCTCCAACCACAAGCTTCTGGGTAAGCAACTCCCAGATGGGGCCTGCATGACGGAAAAGATCGAGCAAGGCATGGATCCCTTATGGTTGTGGTCCTATTGGAAAAAGGGCCTGGTTGATGCGAATCAAAGCCGCCCTGCATAACTCGAGTAGCTGAGCGCTTCGCCAAGCTCGATCCTTCAAAGTAGCGAGTGTGCGCGCTCAGAACCTATCAAGCCAAAAATGCTGACGACCAGTTGTCGGGTTGTCAGTAGCATTATCCAAACGCTCTTCAACGCGAGTTTGCTCTGCTTGGAAGTCAGAGACAAAACCTGCAAAAAGAACAAATCGAGTCAAACGACAAAAGAGTAGCCAAACAATCTGTAATCAGAGCAAGGATTGTACTCACACTCGAGTTGCCTGTTTACAAGGTCCATCTCGCCAAGCACATAATCCTCTCGTTGTGTGGCTGGAGCTGGTCTCATTCTCAGTGTATTCAGCTCGCGCTGGGCACTCTTTAGCTCTTGCTCCAGTCTCACGACTCGAGTTTTCATATACTCCATTACTTTGGCAGCATTTGCCACCTGGGCCTGTGACCGGGTGTCAGTCTGAGGCTGCGAGGAACCAACTGAAGTAGCGGGTTCTCGTGGCTGTTCAAAGCATCACACAAACCTCATGTCAGAAATGAGAAACAAAGCATATAATTCAGGCGAGTTACAGCACATAGCCTTTCAGGTGAAAACGCAAAAGTCATTAAAAGATGACATCCATACAAAGTGTAGCAAAAGAACACGCATACTCGCGTGATCATAAGGTATCATTACAGGGCATAAATAAAGGTTCGGCTACCCTATATCTACGACATAGACTCCGACCAAGCCCTACTCTCGCGAGTGGCGATCTCTGCTGCCCGGCGCTCCATAGTGGCTATAAATATGTTAGCCAGTCATGCGGCTGGCTCGCTAACATGCTTCAGCGACACCATCTTCCCGTTCGGCTTCCGAGGGAACTCAGACATAGCCGCCTCGAAGTTACCCTCTATCCCATGACCTAATATGAGCTTGAGGGTAGACTCCGAGCCGCGTACCGTGAGGGCGCGAGCAAAGCTCACCATAGTCGAAGTCCCTGGGCCCAGAACATCGGCGAAGCCATCCACAGTCGCCGGTACCTCGCCTATGGGGAGCACATTCTTGTACACGGCGCCGAGGGTGCTGGTGGACTTGGCAAGAGCGTCCTTCGCGTGGACGAGCATGGCGCCAAGGTCTCCTATAACATGGTCAAGTGACAATTCATCACTGACCACGTCCTCCGGTGCTGGCGCGCCAATGACTCCTTCAACAAAGATCAAAAGAGCACAAATTATTGCATAGCACTCAGCAGCTACACAAAAAGTGTCAAAGGGAAAAGTTACTGTAGCGGACCTGCACTTAAAAATTGACAAGATCCCTGTGTATAGTGCAAACCCTGGATCGATTCATTTGCACACACAGTCTAAGATGAATATCATCCAAATGCGTCAAATTTTATTACATCGCATGATCCAGACTTACAATATTCATTACAAATTGCATAGCTCAAGGCTAGCATTTTACAAAGTTTGGCACAGCGGAATAAAAAGTAGCAGTGAGTCTCCATCATCTTCATGTGCCACAGGCGAAACATGTTGGTTGCAGACTCGAAATCCTTATACGAAACCTCACTCATCGTCTGAACATCCTGCAACAGGAAAAATGTTGCAACAAGGTGGGTCAGAACCATATAAAATGGAAGTGGCAAGTGACACTCTGTGGACACTTAGAGGAATAACTCTAATAACCTATATGCATATTTGGCAGGTGGAGTTCAAAGGCTAAGTTGCAGAAAGCCAATTTTTCCTAACTCTTTTGAAAACACTTTTCTTCTGATCGAGACATCCAAGGCATGAAAACCACTGTCTCAACTACCCTTGTTCACCCATCACAATTTTACTTGAGAAGTTAGAATGTTGGGAGCCTCCGTTGTCATCCTTGATCAGCTGCTTGAAATGTCCGTAACCGGGGACACGGCTAAGTACTTAGTTTTAAACTCTCGAGAGGGTGTGCACTTTCACCATTAGACTCAACCAGCCCAAACTATCCTCTACACTCAATTTGTGCTAAGGAAAAGGAGAAGGTCGAGACGAGACTTTTCAGAAGCATTTTCCCCATCCCATACAGGCTTGACCCGTTCCACCTACATCCTTCTACATCTGCTTGTCAAGCCGGGAGGAGTCCACGCAACTTAATCCATCTAGCCAGAGCCCATATGACTAATGGCTGCACGAGAAGCATCTTCACTTGGTGAAACTTTGGTCCCTTTGTTCCTGGGTGGCAATCCACAAGTGAATATCCCTCAGGTAAAACCCCTGGGGACAACACTGTCGTCGTATCGGCATCTTGGATAGGAGACGGGGTCCTGCTAGCCGAGGGTGAACGTAGGGCAAGAAGGTGGACGTCGTCAAGGTCGGGATTGTACACGGCGGTTTACCCAGCTTCAGGCACCACGGCGGTGGCGGTGCCCTACGTGCTGCTATAACTCACTATAAGGCAATATCGCCGTGAACAGGTTACAATGAGTTGGATGTATGAAATATTGCCCTAAAGGCGTCCCGAGGTCCAGCTTATATAGGCGGCTGGACCTAGGGTTACAAGGTGAATACGTATCCAGCAAGTATACGGAGTCCTAAACCTAGCCGGCAAGTATGCCGCCTTCCGTCTTGGTCTTGGTGGCTTCATGGGCTTCAGTCTTGGGCCTCCTCCTTGCCGGCATCCGCCTTCCTTGGTCGTCAGCTATCTGGGCCGCCCGGTAGGCAAAGCCTTCACCACCACTGCGGGCCACCCTGGACTAGCCGGATTGATCCATGCTGGTGATACCCCTAGTAGGTATATCCCCAACATTAGCCCCTGGGAGGGTTCGAGTTCTTCAGGCGCCGTCTTCTTTGTCGGCAACGTCCGCCTTGTCTTGTAAGCGTCTGAAGAGCTTGAAGCATTCCATAGTTGAAAGTAAGCGGCGGTCCGCCTAAAGTAGTCGGACAACTTGCCGCCATCATGGGAAAGACGGCCTGACCATTGTCAGGAATCTTCCTGGCACCAGTCTTGTCAATTGACTAGGCTCGTCAAATGTTGACGGATGACGCCATGCAGTCCACGACAGTTTGGACTTGGGCATGCGTCATGATGGTTTCTCCACACGCACAGAAATCGGAGCGAGGCCGCAGACGCCGTTGCCACGACGTGCAAATCGTGGGCACGTGGCGGAAATCTCGCGTCCCCCTAATTTTAGGCACGGATCTTGGCGCGTGGGGATAAATACCCCAAAGGGCACATCGATGCACTTCTTCCTCATTCGCACACCCACCGTGGCCTCCTCACCTTCCCGAGCTCAACTCCTCCTCGAACTCAACTCCGGCGAGCACGAGCAGCGCCTCTCCCCAAATGGCGAGCACTCAGCAGGATGCGGCGGCGACGGCGGCACTGGCTGCGGCTTCACGACCCCCGCCGGATCTGGATCTATCCCAGCGGCGGCGGCGGCGCCCGCAGGTGCATCGATACCTCCCCGCGGCCACCGTGGCCACGGGCGGGGTTTCTACTTCTTCCCCAGCTCCGCGCGCCTGCGACCGCCGCTCCAACTTTCCCCTCCCATCCCTCGCGGCTACCAGCTCAGAGGCCGCGGCGGAATCTGCCGCCGACGAGGATGACGACGTCGAGGAAGAGGAAGAGGCTGGAGACCTGGGTTCCAGGTACTGGCTGCCGTCAGTTATGACGTCAGCATATCTGAAGGAACTGGAGGAAGGCGGATACATTCCGCCAAAGACGGAATGCTCCTGGAGGGTTCCAGGCGACGAGGCGGTGCCTGACCCCCAAGACGGCGAGCGTGTCATGTTGGCTTCGCATAGCCTTCGCGGTATGTCTCTGCCGCTTTCCGCCTTCTTCTTGGCGGTGCTTAGTTTTTATGGGCTGCAGCCACACAACATAGCGCCCAACAGTATTCTAGTGCTAGCCGGCTTCCAGGCTTTGTGCGAAGGGTACTTAGGCATAGCTGCGTCCATAGAGCTGTTTAAGTACTGCTTCCTGTGCCGCCGGCAAACCATACCAGGCGGCCACCTAGCAACCTGCGGTAGTGTTACGTTCAACTGCCGCCAACCCGACTGGTACCCAAAAATACCATACATCGAGTCGGTGAAGCACTGGACCAGCACTTTCTTTTACTGCAAGGACATCCCGACACCTGGCAGCACGCAAGGGATGCCAGCCTTCGTCAACGGTCCGCCAACCCACAAGGCTTGCTGGACAGCAAAAGTGCCGCTCAGCAGCTTGCCGAAGAACTTCGAGTTGCCGTTAGGCGGATCGAGTTCTTGACGAAGACGATGTTGGCTCCACGACTTGACGGAGTTGACACCGTCATTGCTGGGTGTCGAGGAAGATTATGCCTCTCCGCCATCGCCCACTGAAGATGTGCGAGTACAAGGCGGACGACGCCGGCAACAGCACCCTTGATCAGGATGCCTTGGAGTACCGGCTTAGAGAGCTTATCAAGCCTCTGTCGGTGAAGGCGGCTGAAGGCGTCGCCATGTTCACTCATAACAACCCAGCCCCAGCGGTAAGTGAAAGCTACTTTGTTATTTCACTAACATCCTTGCCCACTAGGTACTGAATTAATATTGTCTTGCTTCCTTTTCAGCTACAAACCTTGGGAGAGGACGAGCTGGCCCCAAACTGGTATGATACAGGTGCCAGCAAGTCGAAGAAGCGCAAGCTGAGCTCCTCCACCAAGGATTTGGAGAAGAGGAAGAAGGCGGCCACCTCTGCCGACGCAGAGGATGAGACCGTGGGGAACGTTCCCTTGAAGCGGTTAGCAAACTTTGGCTTCCCTGACTTGGATATTTTAATATGTTTGTGCTGACAAACTTGCATGTTTCTGCTTACAGAGGCAAGCCTACCATGCCCAAACTCCGCTCCAACTTGAAGATTGCTGCCGGCAGGGGCAAGCCACCACGTTCTTCTCCAGCTGCTGCGCCGACAACGCCCACAGTTGGCGTTCCCGTGGTTGTGTGCCAGGGAACGTACACAGCTGCCGGTACCGCAGAGGCGGCTACAGAGAAGATGGCGGGCAAGAAATCAGTTGCCGGCATAACTTTTTCCAAGACGGCTGAAGCTTCGGCTAGTGATGCCGCTCGATTTATCGCCATGAAGCAGGAGATGGATGACCAGATGGCGGCCGAACAAGGCGGATCGTCCACTCATCCTGGCTCCCAACCTGGCAAAGGGTTGCAAGACCCCCGGCAAACACTGAAGACCATGCGTGACGGTACCCGCAACTGGTACGCACACATGGACGAACTCCACGACACCCTGCACGGACAACTTGAGGTAAAATAGCCTATGGTCCCAGCCCCCGAGCACTTTGGCGGCTGAAAAATTTAGCCGGCAAAGTGGTCTCGTTGACTAAATAGCGCTAACCATAATGTTGCTTTCGTGCATGCAGGCCGTTCTTGCTTCCAATCTTGAGCTATTTCGTGCTCAAGAGATGAAGAAGAAGGAATGCGAGGAACTGCAGCAGGACGTGGAGTTGAAGAACGCCCAAATTGCGAGTTTGGAAGAAGCTCGCAAGAAGGATGAAGGTGACAAAGCTTTCTTTGCCTTCTTTTCGTCCGACTTCTTTTCCTTTTCCGACAAGTATTTTAGTCGTCTTTTCTTTTTATTTGTAGAATTATTAAACACTGCGCAAGATATTCTCAAGAACTCCACTGACATGCAAGCTTTGATGAACGAAGCTGCAGATCTTGCCGGGCTGGTGACCAAGCTGAAGGCGGATCACGCCAAGGAGCTGGATGATCGTGCGTTGGCTCATGCTGCCGAAGTTAGCAAGTTGACTGGACAACTTGAGGCCATGAGCAACAACCTTGACCAGGTGAACAAGAACGCCAAGGAGCAGCAGGACCAACTGTCAAAGGCGGTCCAGCTAGCCCAAGAAACGCTTGAGAACCATCTGGATGAGGTCAACGCCATCCACGACCATGTCTTGGGTATGCCTCCAGTCCTTCATTTTGTCACCTTGCTTTCTTGATACTTGAAGCTGCAGTGTGTAACTTTGTGTTTGTGCAGTGCCGGCTAGCTTGGGAGATGACCTGGCCACAACGCCGCGCCTTGCTCGGATCTTGAAAATTGGCGAAATCGTCAACCAGATTGTCGGCGCCGGCAAATCATTTGCCGCCAAGTTCTACCCTGGGGAAGACGGCGATCCCGTCATCTTCGATGCTCTGCCGGAGTTGCTGGAGAAGGCGACAGCTGAACACGACAACACACTACGCTCAGCAGCACGAGGCGGTGCCAAGTTGGCATTGGCGATGACGGCGGCGTGGTACCCGGAGGCTGATATTCATCAAGTCACCGAGTACTTCCCCACCGAAGACGAAAACAGCCAAGCCATCGTGATGCAGGACGTGCTGCGGTCTGTTCGCGGCTATGCGACCCGGGTTGCCAACATGGTTGACATCCGCAAGTTCTACAAGGAACACCCGGACCCGCATGTTGCCGTTGCTGATCCCTCCTTGGCAGATCCTGAAGCTTCCCGCGGCGAAGAAGGCGAAGCCGGAACCGACAAGCGCAGCCCCAAGGATGGCGGAGCCAGCCCCAAGAATGCCGGCGTTAGCCCCCAGGATCTCTCCACCAGCTCTACGAAGGCGGCAATCCCTTAGACTTCCTCCTGCAAAGGCAGCACAAAACACTGCGTTAATCTGTTAACGCATAAAACTTTATTTTGGGTTGTAAATATTTATGGGCCAACTTTTATGCTACACTTGGCGGTAGGCTTACTTAAGTGGCCCGCCTTAATATGTATCTCGCCTGCATGTTTAGCTTTTTCATATGTTGGCGGAACCTCATCTTAGTTACTTTAGCTGAGCCAACCAGGTGCAATACCAACTAATTTAGACTCAGAGACCAAAGCCAGCATGTTGGTGCCAACGACATACTACTAGGCGACCCACATACAAACAGACAGATAAGCATATTAGGCGGTGCAAAGATTGTTTGCGTTTTTAGCCGGCAGACGGCAAATGTCAAAAAAGTTTGGACCTTAGCACGGAGCAAAACTTATTTTGTTTGGTAACTTTTATGACAACAGATATATGATTGCGAGAAAAGACAAAAGATGGCATGATCCCAAAACTGAATGAGCAAACCACAGACTTTTATTTCATAATCATATAGTACTTATTACAATGTGGAAATTGCTAAGTGTAAAAAGGACGTAGCTGCTCAATGTTCCAGGGTCGCTTGGTTTCTTCGTACTTGTCGTCAACCTTCCTTTTGCGCTTGCGACCTCGCTTCTTCTTGTATCCGTCACGTGCATCGACCAAGTAATAAGAACCATTGAGCAACACCTTACTGACCACAAAAGGTCCTTCCCAAGGCGGGGATAACTTATGCAAGCCCTTTCTATCTTGGATTAGGCGGAGAACCAGGTCACCCACTCTAAAACTTCTTTGCCTCACCCTTCTGCTGTGATAACGCCTCAAACTTTGCTGATAGATGGCGGATCGCGCAAGGGCAACATCTCGTTCTTCATCAAGTAGGTCAAGGCCATCCTGTCTTGCATCTTCTGCGTCCTCCTGGACGTAGGCTTGGATTCTGGGAGAATCGTACATCATGTCGGTTGGCAACACTGCTTCTGCGCCATAGACTAAGAAGAAAGGAGTAAACTTGGTTGATCTGTTTGGAGTTGTGCGTAAACTCCAAAGGACAGACTGCAATTCATCCACCCAAGCCCCAGCCGCTCTGTGCAATGGTACTTCGAGACGTGGTTTGATTCCTTGTAGGACTAAACCATTTGTACGCTCTACTTGACCGTTTGCTTGCGGATGCGCGACGGAGGCTAGATCTAGGCGGATACCATGCTTATAACAGTATTCCTCGACTTCGCCTTGCGACAAGTTAGTGCCATTGTCGGTGATAATGCTATGAGGCACCCCGAACCGAGAGATTATTCCCCACAGAAAGTTTGCGGCTGTGGCGCCGTCTAGCTTTTTGATAGGCTTAGCTTCAACCCATTTGGTAAACTTGTCTACAGCCACAAGTAAATGTGTGTAGCCACCAGGCGCCGTTTTAAACGGACCAACCATGTCCAAGCCCCAGACTGCGAAAGGCCACGTGATGGGTATTGTTTTAAGCTCTTGAGCCGGCATATGTGATTGTCTGGCATAAAGTTGGCAGCCCCTGCACCTTTTAACAATGTCTTCTGCATCTTGCTTGGCTGTCAACCAATAGAAACCTTGTCGGAAGGCTTTTGAAACAAGGGCGCGTGAAGAAGCATGATGTCCACATACGCCGGCATGTATCTCATCCAACAATTCTCTGCCTTCTTCGGGCGAAATGCAGCGTTGGTAAACACCAGTGGTGCTACGCTTGTACAATTCACCTTTGATTATTGTAAATGCCTTGGCTCTTCTTATTATTTGCCTTTTCAAAACCTCATCATCCGGTAACTCCTGATTGATCAGGAAGTCCAAATATGGCGTCGTCCAATCCGGCTTTACCAAGTAGACGGCATAGCTAGCACTATCAACTGGTTCTGCCGACTCTGGGTCAAGGAGGTCTGCTCCTTTAATTGACGGCTTGTGTAGGTGTTCCAGGAAAACATCTTTTGGTACCTTTTTGCGTTCAGACCCATTCTGGCAAGTGTATCTGCCGCCTCATTTTGAGTTCTTGGGATATGGCGGACCTCGTAGCCTAGAAAACACTTGGCGAATTCGTCAACGGTAGCTCGATATGCCGCCATTGTTTCGCTCTTTGTGTCCCAAGTACCACGTATCTGTTGCGCCACCAAATCTGAATCTCCGTAGCAGAGGACACGTTGGACGCCAAGTTCCTTGGCAATGTGTAAACCATGAAGGAGAGCTTCGTATTCAGCAACATTATTAGTTGCCTTGAAGTGTATTTGTAACACATAACTAAGCTTGTCTCCTTGAGGGTTTCTTAAAACAATGCCAGCCCCCGAGCCCTGGAGCATTTTTGATCCATCAAAGTGCATGATCCAGTATGCATCTTCAGGGAGAGGTACTTCGTCCATGGCCTCCGTCCAATCAGCTACGAAATCTGCTAAGGCTTGAGACTTAATGGCCGTTCTGGGCTTATACGAGATGTCGAAGGCGGCAAGTTCAATGCCCCATTTGGCAACGCGGCCTGTTGCATCTGTATTATTGATGATATCCCCCAGAGGTGCCTTGCTCACCACGGTTATTGAATGTTCCTGGAAGTAGTGCCTTAACTTCCTGGCGGCGTAAAAAACACCGTAGACCAATTTCTGGTAATGCGGATAACGCTGTTTTGAGGCGGAAAATACTTCACTGATGAAGTAAACCGGACGTTGTTCCGGCAAGTCTGAAATTTCCGTCTTGCGTTCCACAACCAGTACCACACTAACAACTAAGTTAGTTGCGGCAATATAGAGCAGCATTGGTTCCTGCGAACGAGGAGCTGCCAAAATTGGAGCAGACGTTAACGCGTCCTTGAGTTGCTGCAAGGCGGCGTCTGCTTCGTCTGTCCACTCGAAGTTGTCGGATTTCTTCAGAAGCCGGTAGAGAGGCAGCGCCTTCTCACCAAGACGGCTAATGAAACGACTGACGGCAGCCGCCGATCCGGCAAGTCGCTGCACGTCCTTCAGGTCCTTGGGCCTGGATATGTTGAGGATCGCTTTGATTTTTTCTGGATTCACCTCTATCCCTCGTTCGGAAACGATAAAGCCAAGCAATTTGCCGGCAGGAACCCCGAAGACGCATTTTTTCGGGTTGAGTTTCATCCTGTATACCCGGAGGCTATCAAAGGTTTCTCTCAAATCATCAAGCAAATCTGCCTTCTTTCTTGACATGACGGCAATGTCGTCAACATAGACGTGAACATTGCGGCCAATTTGCTCGTGAAGGCATCTTTGCATACACCGCTGATACGTTGCGCCGGCATTTTTTAGACCGAAGGGCATCGTGATGTAGCAGAAGGTCCCATAGGGTGTAGTGAACGCTGTTTTGATTTGGTCGGATTCTCGCATTTTGATTTGGTGGTACCCGGAGTACGCATCCAAAAAGCACAGCAGCTCGGAGCCGGCTGTGGAGTCTATGACCTGATCTATACGAGGCAAAGCAAAGTGGTCCTTAGGACAGCACTTGTTCAAACCGGTATAATCAATGCACATTCTCATTTCCTTATTAGGTTTTGGAACCATTACAGGATTTGCCAACCAATCAGTGTGTACTACCTCCCTAATGAACTTGGCTTCTTGCAACTTGATGATCTCCTTGCCTATTGCTGTCCGCTTCTTCTCACCGTAGCGTCTTATTCCTTGCTTCACTGGTTTGGCTCCTTCGTAGACGTTAAGAGAATGCTCGGCAAGTTCCCTCGGGACACCTGGCATGTCGGCTGACGACCATGCAAAGATGTCCTGATTCTCACGGAGGAACCTGACGAGCGCGCTTTCCTATTTGTCGTCCAAGCCAGCCCCTATGGTGACTTGCTTGGAGCTGTCACCTGGGACCAGATCCGCCTTCTTTGTGTCTTCGGACGCCTTGAAAGTGTTCTTTTGCTCAGCGGTCTTTACATGCTCCGGCAACTGTGATGTATCGAGCTCTTTCTTCAACATGGCTAACTCCTCTGCGTGGAGGACTGCCTCAGCGAAGGCGGCATTGCCACGCTCACACTCCTTTGCTTTCTTGAAGTTGCCACTGATGGTAATTGTACCATTGGGTCCCGGCATCTTCAGCTTGCTGTATATGTAACACGGGCGAGCCATGAATTTGGCGAAAGCTGGCCGTCCAAAAATGGCGTGGTAGGCACTTTTGAAGGGGACTACTTCGAACCTGAGATACTCCGAGCGGTAGTTTGTCTCAGGCCCAAAAGTAACCTCCAATCTGATGCTTCCCATTGACTTGCCTTGCTTTCCCGGAAAATGCCATGAAACTTGACTTTGCTATAGTCAAGCTGGCTTTCCGACAAGTTCATGCGCTTCAGAGTGTCCGCGTAGATGATGTTGAGGCTACTGCCGCCATCCATCAACACCTTGGTGAGCCTGAAGTTATCGACAATAGGGTCGACGACAAGGGCGTATTTGCCGGGGTGAGGAACGTGATCTGGATGATCATCTCTATCCCAGGTTATTGGCTCCTCTGACCAGTCTAGATACTGGGGAACGTCTGGTACTGTGGCGTTTAGCTCGCGCATCTCCGCCTTTTCTTCTTTTGCCGAAGGAGTGCCCAGGAAGCACACCAATTGGCCATGTACCTTGGGATATTTCCTTTCTTTACGCATCAGCTTGGGTTCCTCATCCTCTGACATGGACATAGCCCCATCATCGTCTTCCTTCTTTGTCTTCTCAGCCTTTTTGCTCTTTTTTGATTTCCAGCCAACCTCGGGGTCTTTCTTGAAGTCCTCCATGAACCGGCATTCCCCTAATGTGTGGTTGACTTTGCCTAAGGACGCGTGGATTGGGCAAGGCAAGGCTTTCGCCTGATCATACGTCAGGCGCTGCTTGCTGGAGCCGCCATCTTTACCCTTTCCTTTCCACTTGCGGTTGCTGCCTTTGCCTTCGAAGGCGGCGGCGACCTCGTTTGATGGTCCGGCTTTGTCATCCTGGGGAGCCTTGCGTTTGTGACTTGCTCGCCTGTTTGGCGCCATATCATGTGCGCCATCTCCATCGCGTGCATCGTCATCCGCCTGTGCGTACATGGCTGCTACTTCGAGCATGACTCCGAGATCCTTGACTTGCATGCGTACGAGCTTATGTCTGAGACTTGAGCCCTTCAGGAGGCCCGTGGTGAAGGCATGGATTGCTTGATTGTCGTCTACGTTCTCGCAGCTTGCCTTTGTTTGAATCCACCTTGCCAAGAAGCTTGTAGCTGTTTCATCTGGCTTTTGCACGCAACGAACCAAATCTGTGTATGTATTGGGTCGCTTGTACGTGCCTTGGAAGTGCTGCGTGAACACCTTTTCCATGTCATGCCAGCTATGAATGCTTTTCTCCGGCAAGTTTTCGATCCAGCTTCGGGCTGTCCCCTCCAACATGAGGGGAAGGAAGCGTGCAGCGACGAGGCCATTGCCTCCAGCAATTTCAACTGCCAGCGCGTAGTCCGACAACCATGAGTTTGGCTTGTCCGCTCCATTGTACCTTTGATGAGTTTTTGACACTGACGTCATGTCTCTGGGTACTTGAACGTTGCGGATGGCTGGGCCAAAGCACTCAGGTCCTAGATAGGCATCTTGCTTTCCAGCCTTGATGTCATTGAGACGATGTCTCGCGTCTTGCGGACTGAGCTGTTTGCCAGATCTATCAGCATGTGGCTCGTCCTGCGCTGCCCGGCTGTGCCTAGGCTCATTGTTGTGTCCCCGGCTTCCGCCTTCGTGCCTGGGCACTGGTGGTGGGGACTGTGTGCGGTCCCTGCTTCTTCTTGGCGGCGGGGCATCGTCGCGGTTGCCGCCACCTTGGCGGCTGCTTGCTGCCCCTGCTTCCGCCTTCATCCCGCCTAGGCGGAGGAGGTGAGGCCTTGCGCCTGTTGCCGGTCCTGGATGCCTCATCACGCTGCCTTTTTGGAGGTGGTGATTTGCGTGGGTCTTTCTCCTTGTCCTTCCCTTTTCCGTGGCTACTGGAACCGGACGGATCTTCGGGTTGCCACCGGCCGCAGCTTTGCAAGCGTTGGATTTTGATTCCAACTTTCCTCCCCTTGCGTCCGCCATGTCGGCGCGAGAATCAGCACGGGCCTGCTGCTCTAGAGCTTTGCGAGCAAGGATCGATGCGTAGTAGATCTTCTCGTCCTTGTCATAGTCATCATTGTTGAGGATGTCCAAGGCGGCCGCAGTGTTGAGGACAGGTGTTGCGAGGATGACGTCCCCGTTCTTGTCCTTACGCTGCGGCGCTGTAGCCCACTCGAAACCAAGCTTTTGGGCAGGGGATTTGAAGGTGTCATGATCCCTGCCTTTCCTACCTCTCTTCTCCGCCACTTGTCCTGCCGGCTTGGGCAATGGGGTGGTGGTGAAAAGATTACGCTTGGGGTCGCACTTGGCAGTTATCTTGGCGTTTTCCTCCTTGGCTTCGTCGAGGAGGCTCTGGACCTCTGCTTGCTTGCTTTTGAGGTACTCAGTTTGCTCCACCAAGGTGTTCCGAAGTTTCTCCAAATCAGCCGGATTGGTTTTGTCGTTTACCGGCGTGTGAAGAACTTCCGCCAGAGCCGCCATGCTTCCTATCTTGCTGGGCTCGCCCTTCTCCAGAATTTTCTTCTTTGGAGCCCCAGGAGGCTCTGGAAACTGTGGATCGGTTGCCGGGGTCCCCAGGTTGGCGGCGTCAGTTGCCGCCTTCTCTGAAGCTGCGCCGGTGACATCCGCCACAAAGATCTGCTGCATGTTGACGGAAGAGCCCGTAGCCGCCTCAGATGGCGGAGGATCAGGTGTAATAAAACACTTCTTGACCCGTTGCTCAAACATGCTGGCAGAATCTTCTTCGGAATCAGAGTCTACGTTGACGTGAACGGTAGATCTGGATCCGGCATCCGACATCACATCATCCTGGAGTGCAGGAAGAATAGATTCGGGATCTTGACTGTTGGGCTGGGAGTCTGATCCCAGTCCCGTCATGCCGACAAAGTGTAGATCTGAATCTGCGGACTCCTCAGAGGAGGCAAACTCAGATCCGTCTTGATTGTAGGGCGGGTGGGATGGCGAATAAATTCGCGGCAACCCATACGCCTCAGAAGTGTAGCCGATGAACACATCGACGCCGCCAAACGGCACAACTCCGCATCCGACAATGTAGTCGTCTGCGGGGATGTAGGACTCGTCGCAGCTGATGTAGTGATTGTCGCCGTAGCGAACAGCGCGGCCGACGGCGATTGTTTCGCCGATGCCGCCAAGAGTTCCCGCCTGGAACGTGACGCCTGACGCCTTAGGCCCCACGGTGGGCGCCAACTGTCGTCGTATCGGCATCTTGGATAGGAGACGGGGTCCTGCTAGCCGAGGGTGAACGTAGGGCAAGAAGGTGGACGTCGTCAAGGTCGGGATTGTACACGGCGGTTTACCCAGCTTCAGGCACCACGGCGGTGGCGGTGCCCTACGTGCTGCTATAACTCACTATAAGGCAATATCGCCGTGAACAGGTTACAATGAGTTGGTGTATGAGAGTATTGCCCTAAAGGCGTCCCGAGGTCCAGCTTATATAGGCGGCTGGACCTAGGGTTACAAGGTGAATACGTATCCAGCAAGTATACGGAGTCCTAAACCTAGCCGGCAAGTATGCCGCCTTCCGTCTTGGTCTTGGTGGCTTCATGGGCTTCAGTCTTGGGCCTCCTCCTTGCCGGCATCCGCCTTCCTTGGTCGTCAGCTATCTGGGCCGCCCGGTAGGCAAAGCCTTCACCACCACTGCGGGCCACCCTGGACTAGCCGGATTGATCCATGCTGGTGATACCCCTAGTAGGTATATCCCCAACAAACACTCAACTCTCAACAGCCAATCAAGCCCAAATCCACCCAGGTGTTCATTTAACTTAGTAGAATTTAAGCTTTTCAACAAAACACATTTGCATAGCATCAATAATTTCCACTAAGTTATCATAGGATTCTAGACACAACTAGTAAAAAGAAGATAGTAGTTTTAGCATAGCAATGCTATCCTACACATGCATATAAAGAAATAATTCTAAGTCATGCATAGAAAAATACTTAGGAAACTTATGGGGGTGTGCCACTTGCCTTTGATAGTTGTCGTTGCTCTCACACTCTTTTCAACAAGGAACAACGTTGCACTCCGTTCAATGTATACATAGAAATCACACAACAATAAACAAACAAAACAACAACTCATAGCATATCAAAGCAAACATACAAAACAAGGTCTCCACAAGGTAATTGGTCAAGGATTATCACATAATTCAATATGCAAAATGAATTAATGTGGTGGTTTTAGGATTTTCCATTGTGGTTAAAGGTTGGCCAAACAAACAAATTTGAACCTATTAAAATATATTGATGCGGTGTTCAATAGTTTTTAATGTTTGCTATTGATCAAAATTTTAACACACATTAATTGGGTCAAAAGTTTTTAACACAAATTAAAATTAAAGGTTTGCAAAGCAACATTTTAAAAGGCTTTTAACACAAACTTAATCACAATTAAATAACAATGATGGCATTTGGTCTCTCCGGTCAAAAGCAATTATTTATGATGTTTCTCAAAAAGGAACATATTAAAAAGAATTAATAGAATTTAAACTATGCCAAATATTAAACTATGTCAAATAATTAAAACGAGTCTCTGATTTTAAATCATCAAAATAATGCTCAAAAATATTTTATAACAGAGGAATAAATTTACACATATTCTAAGGTTTCTAAAACTATTTTATATGAAAATTTTGGAATTGTAGATTTAAAGATATGCCAAATTAATTCAAATTGTCCATTTGCAATTTGAATAAATTTAAACTACTCAAAAATGAAAACAAACAGAACCAAAATATTCTATAGGTCAGGGGCTTTCCAAAAATATTTTATTTACAAATTTTGAACTTATATAATTAAAACTATAACTAAAATAATGTTTTACATGGTTCTGTAAATAACAAGTTTGTGCACGACTAAAATATAAGTTTTTATTATACCACTGTATTCTACACGTTCATACGAATCCATAGACTACAAAAATATTGAAAACGGACTTACGGTTGATTTGATATGGAATTAACAAGTTTTAACAATTTTCTGGAAATTTAAAACGATTTAAATGAAACGGAGCGATCTGATTGGTCCGTACCGGTGGGCGGACGCGGACGGTCGCGGGGCGGACGCGGATGCGGGTTGTCGCGGACGGACGCGGGCGCGGGCGTTCGCGGGCGGACGCGGACGCCGACGGAATCGCGGCTCGGTCGAGGACGGCGGCGGTGCGGCTCGGAGAAGATGGCGGCGAGGGCGCTCCGGTGGTACCCGGGGATGAAGGAGTCGACGACGAGATGCGGCGCGGCACGGAGAAGGCGACGGCGGCGACGACGTCGATGCTTTCTTCCTAGGACGGCGTGGAGACACGGATGGCGTGGCGCGGCGTCGGCGAGCTTCGGGTCGAGTTCGTTCTCGTCTCTCCGGCTGCAGGAAAAATTGAACGAGCACATGAGGAGGTGCGCCAGGACATGGGGAAAAGTTTGAGCATGGTCTCGGGGTCAGGGGCGTGCTACCTTGGCCGGAATCGTCGAAGTTCACCGGCGGCCGAGGCGGACGGCGAGCTCGAATACGAGCATCCTGGGGGCTCTCGAGTTGGGTTTCTTGGGGCAAATGGAAGAGAAGGGAGTGAGGCTTATGTAGGAACAAACGTGGAAGGAAACGGTGGAGTAATTCGTGCTAATTTAAGAGCGCAATCAAATCGGCCGTTTTGGCGTTGCGGAGCTCCGGCGATTAAATTCTCCATACTGGGAGCGTTTTGGAGAGGGCTTTTGTGATTACGTGAAGGAGGAGGTCGAGGGCTTGATGTAGGAAGAAACGGCGAGTGATTTCGTGGAGTAAAACGTCGGGATTTAAATCGAGAAGAAACGGTAAGATTGAATGTGTCGGGCGTGATTCACGTACTGAGGTTGATGACGATGACGTCATCGCTTACGTCAGCAAATTTTCTTTTTCTTTTTCTGGTTTTTCTTATTTCTTTCATATCTTTTGTTTTAAGTGTCCAAATCAACTCAAACCAGTTTCTATAAATTTGTGAAAACAATATCTTTCTTTTAAAACATTCAAACACACTTTTTCAACACATTTTAAAAATACAAATTTAAAATATTGTTTAGTTTGTTAATTGACACTTTATGTCAATTTTTGAAATAGGGTTTTATAAATTCTTTTTGAACTTAAATAAAATCCAGAAAAATAGTATGAGTAATATCATTCAATATGATAAACCCAATAAACTAATTTGGTACAAAACATTTTATTTAAATAGAGTTTTGATAGATCATTTAAATACAAATATCCATTTATATCATGGGATTTATAAATATCCAAATAAAAATACCACAAATATAAATATTGAGAATTAGCTATTTTAAACTTATTTTTCAATTAAATATAATTGAATCAAAACCAATTTTTGAAATAGAACAAACTTTAAAATATTTAAAACACTTTATAGATATTGTTTTAGGGTTTAGCAAATAGCCAAAAGCTAAATATTTAAAATTCAATGATGGGAATAAAACATTTTATGAGATGAAGTTTTCTTTAAAATACTTTGAATAAAAGAATTTAAACTAAACTCAAATTTTGAAATTTAAGATTACTTGGTATTTAAACTATTAGAGTTTTTGGAGATGTCAAATGTCTTCTATTATTTGGTTTCTACTATAATTTGAATGTTTTCTTTTAATAAAAACAAAAGTTTAATTTTTTAGTGATTTTTGAACATTCCAAAATATTGGGATGTTACAGTTACTAACCTCCCACATCCCGAGCGAGGCCAGCCAGTCGCTCAGCATATCCTCTCTCGTGCAAGGCGGCTGAGTCCTTGGCGGCGTCCAAAGCTTTCTTCGACTCGGCGCGCTGGGCAGCAAGTGCCTCTTCTAGCTTCTTCACCCGGGACTCAGCTGATTTCTTATCACCTGAAGTAGATGGCAAGACGTAATTCACAAACGTGAAGCAGCGCAAAAGAACTTCATGTACAGAACCAAACAAACTTACTGCTGAGTTGCTCCAGGTCAGCACGCAGACTGTCCCTCTCCTGTTCCACCTGGACGAAGGCTTTGCCTGATTCCACCAGGTTGAGGTAGTAGGGCTGCAAGCACATAAAACCAGCATAAGTTCTACACAACCAGTCCCGGATATACGGACTCGACAAAAGACACTTACGTGGTCAATCCAAGGCGCAGGCTTTGCGCTAGAAGTCCCGACCTCCAGAGTCGCGGCACTCGCAACCTTGGCCGCTTCAATAGCAGTAGTCGTGGCTACTGGTTGCATAACCTCAGGAGCAGCCGGAGAAACGTTCGGGGTGCTCTGGAGTCAAAGTCTTATCGGCTGGAGGAGTCAAAGGACGCTCGGTCCCAGTACTACGAATGACAGAGATAAAACAATGTAAGCAAAAGTATCAATCAGCAAAACCTCAGTACAGGTAGCAAAGGAGCACACCTGTATTCTCCATCCTCCTCACTGTCGGGGTCGTAAAAAATCGGGCCTCCAAAAAGCGGCGCCTCACCCGAATGGGGAGGAGGAGCTGAGCTCAAAGGGCACACGGTCAGGGGAGCAGCTGATAACCCAAAAGTATAGGGGATCGCGTGTAGCCTTTTCGATAAGTAAGAGTGTCGAACCCAACGAGGAGCTAAAGGTAGGATAAGTATTCTCTCAAGTTCTATCAACCACTGATACAACTCTACGCACACTAAACGTTTGCATTATCTAGAAAATAAAACTACGGTAGCAATACGGGTATGAGAGGTAGTTTTGCAAGATAATAAATACAAGAAAGTAAATGTTAGTGCTGCAGCAATAAAATACACTAAGTAACCATATACTAACAGTACCATGAGTGTGGAAAAGTGGTGGTAATTGTGGTGGCTTTGTCCAAGATTAATTAGTGAAGGTACTTGGTTCATTGTCTTCGATGCAGTTTTCTATGTGGGAGAGGCTAAATATACATGCACTCCACTACTTGGGATTACAAGTACTATATGATTGGATTGTTAGAAAGCATCCGCAAATACTAACAATGCATTAAGGTTTCCCCAACCATAGCCTTAAGTTCAAGGTCCTCTTACTCCCATACGTGCAACTAATCGGTTCGCGTTCTCAGGTTTCTGTCACTCCGGCAGAACTTCCCCCGCTTCGTTACAAATACTACCAACCCTAGGGTGTTTGATCCATGCGCGCACAAGTATAATGGACACCAAAGGACAGCACCATATAGACATACAACTCTAATGAACCTCATGCATTCAATTAAGCAATCAAAAGACAAATAAACTACGGAAACATGATGTAAATCATAGGATAAATATTATAGCATCAAACACCATGTTTACATAGGACGGTACAGAGGTTTGTGGGAGGATGAACCACTGAATACAAGGAGGAGATGGTGATGGAGATGGCGGTGAAGACGGCGGAGAGGGGCAGCGCGGCGGCGCAGGGCGGCGGCGGCGCCGGCGGTGCGGGGAACTCCTTTCCCCGCCGCCGGCAAGCTTGGGGAGCGCCGCCCCTTAGCCTCCCTCCTTCATGGCTTCTTGGGAGCCCTCCCCCATGGAGATGGGATCCATGGGGGAGGCAAAAACGTGGCTTTTGGTGGCTGAAATTCGTGGGTGGAGGAGTCCTCCACGAATTAGGTTTCCTCCCTTTATATATCTTCTCGGATTTCCGTCACCCCTTTTAGGGTTCCACCAAAACGGGCCTACAGGCCGCGTCCGAACTCCGATTGGGCTGATCTCGGGCTTAAAATCTTCGTATGGAAAATTGTGACAACTTTCGTAACAGCCAGGTCTCCATTTGACGTCATCTTCGAGGGTCAAACTGGCAATCTTCGTAAAAAGTTCTCAGACAGATTTCAGGAAAGTCCCAATTCGACTCCAACAAGGTTTCCTCTTGTATTCTTGATAATTTCTACACATCAAAGAGTAAAACAAGAACATTGTGCACTTTTGCAACTATTAGTAGGTTAGTCCAAATAAATAATAAACTTAATATAAAACAAGTGCTAAAAGCATAAAAATGGCATGAAACAATCAAAAATTATAGATACGTTTTGGACGTATCAACATCCCCAAGCTTAATTCCTGCTCGTCCTCGAGTAGGTAAATGATAACAAAATAATTTTTGATTGTAAATGCTATGATCAGGTCTTTAACAATTGCATGATGTATGGATAATAAAACTTAGCAATCATGTTTCCTAATGAAAAGTATCAACGAACTAAGAGCTTATAACATGAAATTTATAAACATCAACAAGATTGTAATGACCATAATAAAGCATGATAGAGTGGTATCTCGCTTGCCCTTAATTGTGGAGCAAAACATAAATGCCAAGGCACCTCTGAAGTTCAAGTGAAGACTAGATATAGAGATATCAAAGATAAAAGCATCATGGTTATACCTCAATTAATCGTATTCTGGGACAAGCACATTACACTAAGAACGACAGCTATGCTCTCGAAGAAGTGCTCAAAGAAAGGATGGTGACTCAACATAAAAATAAAAGATTGGCCCTTCGCAGAGGGAAGCAGGGATTAACACGTGCTAGAGCTTTTTGTTTTAAAAACAGAGGTAAAAATGTTTTGAGAGGTGTTTGTTAATTGTCAACGAATGGTAGCGGGTGAGAACAGTATTCTACCTGTCAAACGGACTTTTAAGAGCGGCTCCCATGAAGGACGTTATTTCTACCAGCAAGGCAGATCATCCCTCTTTCTCTTTGGTTTACACACATTCAGGTATTTCACTGTTTGTCATTGCTTACTGATGAATCAGGGCAAAAGTGTGAAGAGAATTAATTGGTTAAAGTTGTAATTAATTGGGACTGGGCACCCCGTTGCCAGCTCTTTTTGCAAGTTATTGGATAAGCGGATGTATATGCCACTAGTCCAGGTGTAAAAGTCCATTTGACAAATAGAATAAAGAATAACCACACTAATTCCTCATGAGCTAGTAAACATTGACACAAAAAGAGAAATATTTTGAAGGTTTTAAAGGTAGCACATGCAAATTTACTTGGAATGGCTTGAAATACCATGCATAGGAATTTTTTGGTGGACTCTTTGGGATAACTTGGTTTTAAGGATTTGGATGCACGAGCAGCATTCCCGCTCAGTACAAGTGAAGGCTAGCAATAGACTGGGAAGCGACAACCACGAGAGCGATAACGGTCATAATCATGCTTGCGACAAAATAAAATTAACGGAGGCATAAAAACGATACTAAAACTCTGAGGCAAAATAGATCATCAAGGCTTAATTGACTTTTATTTTTCAGTCATAACATGTGTGAGCATGTGCCAAGTCGATTCAAGTGAATTATTCAGAGGAGGATACCACAATACCATACCATCTTATGAACAGGACAATGCATGTTGATATCAAAATAACATAATATGCACTATTAGCTAGTTGAGACTAACCATAAGAAAACATAAACTACTAAACAGTATTATTCACACATCATTTTTAAGTTTCAACAAGTAATCCATTAACCAAGTAAACATTGAAAACAGAGGATAAATAAAATATGTGATGATCCACTTATTAATGTAACTGGTGTTTGATGCTAAGATAAATAGATAATAAAATACAGCCGCTTCAAGTTTAGTTAAGTTCCTATGTTGCTCAAAAAACAAAGTTTAAAGGTTTGCAAACCGTGGGGTTATTGATGAAGAGGGATGCGGGGACATCCCCAAGCTTATGACTTTGGTAATTCTTCAATATTCCATAGTTTGGTGTTCCTTCATTCTCTGTGAAAAAACTTCAACACAAAAACTTTCCCATTCTTTTCTGCGGTTAGACATTAGTACAATAGATAATATTTCCCAAGTGCTACTATTAAACCAAATAAAATTTTGTTTTTAAGTTACAGAAAGGTTGCTTAAATGGCCAACTTATAAATGAAAGGTAAGAACCATTAAAAATCAAATGAAAACGAAAAGAGGCCACTCTTGCAACAAAAGTCAGAATCTGTCCAGAAAAACAGCAGCTGGAAAACGCAATTTTTAGGTGCACTTAAACATGCCCGAAATTTTAGCCAATTTTTGTACATGCAGAGGATTAGGTGCTACAACATCAGTAATTTTTTCGTGATTTTTAGAGCTTCCAGTAAAATATGAAAAATCGCGCAATAAGCAGTAGATACCGAAAACAGAAAATCACTTTTTACATATGTATCAACTAAGCTAAATGGATAAAACTTGGTACTTTATTTTTGATAAACTAAGAAACCAGAGGCTAAGCAAGACCTAAACATGCTAGCTACAGCAAGGAAAACTCTAAATAAAAATCAAAAGTAAAACCCAAATAAAATTAAAATAAAGAACCAAACAAAGAAGCAAAACAAAAGAAAATATTTTTGTTATTTTGAATTTATAAGTGAAAGTAAAGAAGCAATCGAAACCAAATAAGGAGCCTAATAAAACTAAAGAAGGTAAAACCAAGACATATAAAAGCAATTATAATACAAGTTAAGACAATACATATCATGTGGACGGGTAATATAGAGTATGAACGAGACAACCTCATGTTAGTTGATGAATAGGGGGATGACTCGGGCATCCCCAAGCTTAGATGATTGTATCTTCTTGAATATGTTCTTGGGATGCACCTACACATCCCCAAGCTTGAGCTCTTGCGTCTTCTTATTCATCTCATATCACCATATTGATTAGATCTTATAAGCTACATCCACATAAAACTTCACAAAACTCATTAGTAGGGTTAGTACTCATTAAATAAAATCCACTCATGTTCAAGCATTGACAAGTTTTATAATTTTTACTCAACATTAGCCACTGTATATACTAAGGTGTTCATGATTTCCGTTGTCCGTCGAAAAACTAATGAAACTAACAACACCAAGTACAATATTGAATAAACAAAGAAATCTGTCAAAACTGAACAGTCCGTAAAGATGGCATTCAACGAGATAGTTAAGTAGCTCAAATCGAAAAACTTTAGTCTAATGAAAGAAAGATAATAATCTCAGGTTTATGCACAAAAATTTTCAAGTCAAAATACTATTCTGAGATTTATCACGATTTTATTTACAGAGAAGCACAAAATCTGTCTAAACAGAACAGTCAGTAAAGATCGAATTTTTCGACCTATCTACGTACCTTAAATCAGAAAAAGTTAGTCTAATGAAAGAAAGCTAATAAGCATCACTTTGCACTCAAGAAATTTCAGATCAAGATCACGTTCTGGTGATTTTAAACATTTAATACGGTGGAGCACAGAAAATCTGTTTCTGGACAGCAAAGTAAAACTATCAACTTTCAATTAACTAAAGACTATAATTAGCATTTTATTTTTATGTACAGAGGTATATACACAATATTTACAATATTTACATGTTTTTAATGAAAAGCTTCCATGGAAAGATTTGTTTTGGTTTCATAGGCATGAACACAAGTGTTCAAGGTCGACCCCCATTTAACCATTACTCATCTTTCCAATCACTTTTCTTTTTGAAAACGTTTTTAGATAACAACTACACCTAATTTTTTTTGTAATTCGCATTCCCTATCCATAGTAAGATAAAGAACAACTTAATACTGAAAATAAAAACTACTTAGAGATAAAGCAAACAAGTGCACACAAGAACATTAACCTACGCTATGGCTCCCCGGCAACGGCGCCAGAAAAGGTCTTGATAACCCACAAGTATAGGGGATCGCGTGTAGCCTTTTCGATAAGTAAGAGTGTCGAACCCAACGAGGAGCTAAAGGTAGGATAAGTATTCTCTCAAGTTCTATCAACCACTGATACAACTCTACGCACACTAAACGTTTGCATTATCTAGAAAATAAAACTACGGTAGCAATACGGGTATGAGAGGTAGTTTTGCAAGATAATAAATACAAGAAAGTAAATGTTAGTGCTGCAGCAATAAAATACACTAAGTAACCATATACTAACAGTACCATGAGTGTGGAAAAGTGGTGGTAATTGTGGTGGCTTTGTCCAAGATTAATTAGTGAAGGTACTTGGTTCATTGTCTTCGATGCAGTTTTCTATGTGGGAGAGGCTAAATATACATGCACTCCACTACTTGGGATTACAAGTACTATATGATTGGATTGTTAGAAAGCATCCGCAAATACTAACAATGCATTAAGGTTTCCCCAACCATAGCCTTAAGTTCAAGGTCCTCTTACTCCCATACGTGCAACTAATCGGTTCGCGTTCTCAGGTTTCTGTCACTCCGGCAGAACTTCCCCCGCTTCGTTACAAATACTACCAACCCTAGGGTGTTTGATCCATGCGCGCACAAGTATAATGGACACCAAAGGACAGCACCATATAGACATACAACTCTAATGAACCTCATGCATTCAATTAAGCAATCAAAAGACAAATAAACTACGGAAACATGATGTAAATCATAGGATAAATATTATAGCATCAAACACCATGTTTACATAGGACGGTACAGAGGTTTGTGGGAGGATGAACCACTGAATACAAGGAGGAGATGGTGATGGAGATGGCGGTGAAGACGGCGGAGAGGGGCAGCGCGGCGGCGCAGGGCGGCGGCGGCGCCGGCGGTGCGGGGAACTCCTTTCCCCGCCGCCGGCAAGCTTGGGGAGCGCCGCCCCTTAGCCTCCCTCCTTCATGGCTTCTTGGGAGCCCTCCCCCATGGAGATTACATTGGTGTTGCATATACGTACCACATACTGGTCACATTTATTGTATCCCACACGATCTGGATGATATGGCTCAGCTATGCATGTATCAATATTCTGATATACAAATCTCCAAGGAAGAATACCTCGCCGGACAGAAATCATGAAAGCCCGCTGAAGCTGGTCCACTCCAGTTAAGTTTCGGGAAGAATAAGGACACCAAATGATATTAGGAACTGGTCACATTTATTGTATCCCACACGATCTGGATGATATGGCTCAGCTATGCATGTATCAATATTCTGATATACAAATCTCCAAGGAAGAATACCTCGCCGGACAGAAATCATGAAAGCCCGCTGAAGCTGGTCCACTCCAGTTAAGTTTCGGGAAGAATAAGGACACCAAATGATATTAGTATATTTCTCAAGGAAATCATGTGCCTTTTCAGGAGAAAATTCATTTGGAGGCCTGAACATGGTGTTCAACATTGCTGGTTGCATCAGCAAGCTCCTAGGAGTAGGAAGATGATTCCCTTTACTTTTAGCTCCAAAAGTTTTCTTTAAATAAAGATGCATCCATGCTATAACATAGTGAGTTGGCCAAAGTGTCTTACAATATGAAGGACCGACAGGATGCATACTGATACGCCGGAGAGAAAAATACAATGAAGACAACGCCGGCGGAGCAAGTGAAATTTTCCGTCCTATGGCAATCCAAGATGCCATGACAAGAACACCCGGACGAATATATGGCCCTCCGCCGACGACGACAAAACTGCAAAGCCAAACTGCAATAAACGCAGCAAGGTATATACGTCCATCGCGAAGGCTAGTGAATGTCAAAGGTTCGGAACGATGGTTGTGGAAATAATCTCACCAATCCTGGAAAGGTACCAGTTTATCCTTACGCCTAGAAGAAAGTTCCTCCCATGTTTGCAAAAGGGTGGATAGGAAATTTGGATATAGAAGCAAAGAGGGGTCCAGTTTATTGAGTGGAGGGATGTATTCTTCATAAGGATCCCCGGCGATAGGAAGCCCGGCCATGAGAAGCATGTCGATTAAAGTAATCGTACGCTCACCACATGAGAAGAGAAAAGTGTTTGTTTGTGGACTCCATTTTTCTAGCAAAGACCGAAATAGAGAAGGAGATACTTCATAATCACAAAGGGAGCAGTATATTGCCCCACAAATATAATCTGTCTTCTCTTCACCCCCTTTCAAATTAAAAGAGAGATTATTGAGAACCTCAACGCCCCACTGAATATAACCATTAGGCCGGCTGACGTGCCTAACATCATGATGCTCCCATCCTAATCTTCGTGACACCATCCTAGTTCCTAAAGCATGTAGCAGATCAACCCTTGGGTGCGGTGCCAGTGGATAACTTAAAGCTTCAAACGAATGTTCAGAATGCCATCCACGTTCTGAAGGGTCCAATTTGCCCGCTGTTACGGTTGACTTGCTAAGTATAGGATTAACCGATATATGCGTTTCCGGTTCATACAAACATGTTTTAGCTAATTCTGACAATTTAAGCTGAAATGAAGAAACAGTAGGTCCACCAAGCGCCATCTAGATGTATATAAAAAGAATGTATTAAATACAGCCATAACAAAATACTAAAAAAAAAAGTGGTTTCAGATATATATTACCTAGGCCTTGCGAGAAACTACTTCCAGCAAAAGAAAAGTCAGTATTTTTCCTGTACATAACAAAAGCAGGAAGGTACGTGAGACTAAAATATATTACATCCTCTTAAAAAAAAATATCACATGAATATCTGTACTTATGGTCGTACGACGGACCAAGTTTAAACTTGCCGGCACGCCAACCATAATATCATGCCGCATAATTTTCAAACAAAACATGATCAGCGATTAAACAAATTGATGCTTGCCATGTTTGCAATTAATTCAATCAATAATTCGTGTATATACAAAGAAAATATACGGGAGATAGAATCATATTGCAGCTATATGGAAAGCAGACGCACATTAACCAAATAGAAAGCAGTGTATTATAACGGATTATAATCATCTACTCCGTTGGATAGAAACAATCAAACACTCACCGGCATTGAAGTAAGAACCAATCTGCAAATCCGCAGGAGGTTGCTAGCTTAATCGAACCCCTAAAAAGAAATTCAAGAAAGATCAGCTATATGGCGGGAGGTGAAAGATCAGCTTACACGGATGATTATGATAGCTAGCTGTACGTACTCAAAGCTAGCAGACTATGCTGTAGATCCAATCTGGTTTAAGAACTTGGTACCAGAAAAGAAAGGGTACGCAGGATAGAAGAAGAGATATATATTGATATGGTTCGGCGCTGAACTAACGGTAACAAATTCGTTAGCCAGTACGCGGCTATAATATCTCGGCAATAGCGGCCAGCTGAAACCTCGCCTTTTATCTTGTAGGGTCTCAACCAAATTTCAAAGTGACGACTAGATAACACCTTGAAGTAAAAAAAAAAAAGGTGATTATTTAGACGTTAATAAAATATAAAGAAATAAATAAACAAGATACATTTTCGAGCTCTGGATCCGAATCATAATAACATTCGCAACCAGACCTCGAGGGGCATCTGTTGACACTGATTTTGTCTCAGACTATAAAAATTAATAGACTATCATGAATTTAAATAAAATGATTAAATATGCTCGAAAGCGCTTCTTTTAATAAACAAATAAATAAAATAGTCTTTACTAGCCATTGAAATTAGAAATCTGTGAGCTAGTTAAATTACATGCTATACGTGACCAAAAGATGTATATGCAGCCCTACCATCTACGTGCATGCATGGAATTACCGACGGCATTGCCTAATTATGCAGTAAATGGCCCATGGCCCACGTGCAGCTTATAATCACGTGCACTGCATGGATTTCCCGGCATCATTACCTAATTAAACATTAAGTAAGTAGCCCATGGCCCACATGGCAGCAGGCCAGCAGCCCATATGCTGCACTCCACGTGATCATAATAGGACTCGGTCAGCTTTTCGGCGACGATTAAACCAAACAAGAAAAAGGAAAGAAAGAAAGGGAGGAGCGTGAAACTGCCCACTCCCACGATATGTCGAACGTGGGAGCGTCTCTCCGCGTCGACGCAGCACTCTCATCCAGCGCCTATAAATACATCTGCATACTGCTTCACTCGGGGGATCGGAAAAACTCATTCATCGTTCATCGCGCTCGCTCATTCCATCTGATACACATCGATCGCCAATCATTCACACCATATTCCATCGCCTAACACATCCAGCCGAAGCATTCATACACACACGCTCCTGCTGATCATACGCCGCCACCGGCCGGCCACATACAAGCCGCCGCCGTAGTTCTCTACACGTGAGAAGAAGAAGGTTAGGAGAAGGTGAGATGTGATGACCCTTGCTTTGCATTTTGGTTGGTCATATTGACACAATCAAAGGGCTTTCTCCTCTTAATCTTTGGTTTGGTCATATTGACACAAACTAAGGATTTTCATATTATGGCTACATGTTTCCTTGCTCTTTGGTTGGTCATATTGACACATTCCATGGAGTTTTCTTCTTAAGATCATGAAAACTAAAGCCTTTGTTTTGGTCATATTGACACAAACCAAGTGGCACTAAATTAATGCATATGTCTCCAAAATTTTGCTCTTGGTTTGGTCATATTGACACAAACCAAGTTGCTCTAAATTTATACTTCTATAAAAAACGGCTCTTGATTTGGTCATATTGACACGAATCAAGTTGTCTAAAATCCACATATCTTAACAAAATATTGTCTCTTGTTTTGGTCATATTGACACAAACTAAGTTGCTTAAAAACCATGTCTCACCAAAACTTTGGCTCTTGATTTGGTCATATTGACACAAATCAAGATGTCTTAAATCCACATATCTTAAACAAAATATTGGCTCTTGGTTTGGTCATATTGACACAAACCAAGTTGCTTAAAACTCACATATCTTTACTAAAGTTGGACTCTCAATTGGTTATATTGATACAAACCAAAGCACACTCTAAATTCATCTATCACCAAACTATGGGCTTGGCTTGGTCATATTGACACAAGTCAAGTCACTTCAAATATATACATCTCACCAAATCATGCCTTACCAAATTCAAAACAAAAGTACATGTAGGTTAATCCAGGATTACAATCAATTAACTTGCATGTCATGGTTATTCTCATATTGAAATATATTCATATTAAATATACATGTCCCGGTGGCATGCAAATAATCCAAATGCTATCCTCGTAAGACAAATCAGTACTACATCTACTAGTACTATAGGAAATCAAAAAGGCTTATTATATGTAGCTGTCGCTGCATGCACATGCACATACACGACCCATGGCCAAATTCCATGCACCATTTGGATACTCTTTAGTCGGCTAAGTAAAACCAAACATCTTCATAAATAACCAAATAGTATACTGCACCATCAAATCCATGTATGCTCAGCCGATTAAATAAACTAAGTGTCCGATACATGCTCACTTCTTGTACTGTTCATATTAGTGCAAGTAAAAATGCGAAACATATGCTAAACAATAAATGATGTGAAATCTTATGATAAATAAAAGAAGACAATATGCTCCTTCAAGCATCCGACGCCGACGACGGCGAGGAGGACTACTTAGTCTTAGTTTTATATTTTGTAATAGTCATATGTGTTGCGAACTTGTAATCCTTTTGTATATTAGAAATGTTGGAATTCTTAATCAGGGGTTTTCTCTTCGGAGATGTAATTAACGGTTCTTTTATGAAAATGTAAGAGTTCCGGAAATATGTACTCGCAATACTTGATATTTGTCTCATTTACGTTGACGCACACTTTAAATTTAAATTTAAATACTATCTGTCTCTATGACGTGGACGCGTATTGTATTGTTTCGATCGCCCCATTTTCCCGTCATCAGGAGGCAAAAACGTGGCTTTTGGTGGCTGAAATTCGTGGGTGGAGGAGTCCTCCACGAATTAGGTTTCTCCCTTTATATCTTCTCGGATTTCCGTCACCCCCTTTTAGGGTTCCACCAAAACGGGCCTACAGGCCGCGTCCGAACTCCGATTGGGCTGATCTTGGGCTTAAAATCTTCGTATGGAAAATTGTGACAACTTTCATAAGAGCCAGGTCTCCATTTGACGTCATCTTCGGGGGTCAAACTGACAATCTTTGTAAAAAGTTCTCAGACAGATTTCAGGAAAGTCCCAATTTGACTCCAACAAGGTTTCCTCTTGTATTCTTGATAATTTCTACACATCAAATAGTAAAACAAGAACATTGTGCACTTTTGCAATTATTAGTAGGTTAGTCCAAATAAATAATAAACTTAATATAAAAACAAGTGCTAAAAGCATAAAAATGGCATGAAACAATCAAAAATTATAGATACGTTTTGGACGTATCAGCAGCCTTGGCAGGAGGTGGGGAACCTGAGTCACCATCATCCTTCAAATCCGCTTCCTTCGCGGTGAGCTCACAGAAGAGGACAAACCTTGGGCCACGCGACGACGCTTGCGAGTGGGAACCTCGCTCACATGATCAGGCGCGGCCGGATCCTCAGTCTGCACCTCGTCTACCTCTTCCTCTTCGACCTCTTCCATAGGAGATGTGGTAGCCGAAGGTAGAGGCGATTCATCCCCTCCCTTTGTTTCTACCTCTTGCACCTCCGTTTCATGAGTTGGGCCATTTTCTGGAAGGGGAGGAAGGGTTGACGCAGTCGAATGACCCTGCATATCACAAATAACAGTAAAAGCCTAAGAATGCAAACACAACGAGTGGTAACGCCAGATGGCAGATAATACATACAGTTGTACTAACCTCTAGCAAAGGCTTGTCCGGCCCATATGGAGTGACAGGGCAGTCGACGTTGCAGGGGTCGCTTGACTTGATGCTGGTAATGGATCGCACATGCGCCACCAGCTCGTTCTTCGACAATTCCTCCTGGCTCATTCGACTGGAGTCGAGCACACCCTCATACTGCCACATGGGGTGAGCTCGGGCGCGGATTGGCCACACTCGCATCTTCACAAAGGTGGCAATCAGGTGCGCACCTGTGACATTGCCCAACAACTTCCCAATCTACGACAAAAGAGGCGCTGCCTCCGCCTGTTCCTCAGTCGACAGCTGATGATCCCAGGCATTGGTCCTCGCAAGAGGACTGGCAGTCGAGAACGGCGGGATCCCTTCTTGGTCGACGCGGACATAGAACCACTTTTTTCTCCACCCTTGCGCCGAGTCGACTGGCTTCAGGGCGAAGTAGCGCGTGTCGCTGCGCACCTGGATCCCGCAGCCGCCCAAGGGATAGGTGCGACCGCCTCTCTTGTTCGGCCGGACGAGGAAGATGGACTTCCATAACGCCCAGCTAGGGGAAACCCCCAGAAAGCATTTGCACATCACCATAAAGCAGGCAATGTGCAATATACCATTAGGGGTGAAATCATGGATTTGCACCCCATAGGCATACATCAACCCACGCACGAAATCGTGGATGGGGAATGCAAATCCCCTGGTCAAAAACTCAGCAAAACACACGCGCTCATTGCCATGAGGTTCGGCGAGTACCTCCTTGGGCGATGGCGCGCGGACGAACAGCTGATCCGCGGGAGGCAGCAGGCCATCCTCGCGGAGCTTGTCGAGGTGGGCCTCCTTGATCGAGGACTTCACCCAGTCCCCGTCGCCTTTCTTCAGGCCAGCGGCGGAAGCAGATGCGCTAGCCGCAACCTTCTTGCCCTTCACCACAGCCGCGTCGGTCGCAGCAGCAGCAGTCGCGGCAGCTCGCTTCGAGCCAGCCCCTTTCTTCATCGTCACGGATGGGTTGGTGGAGCGCAGAAAGCTTGGGAGCAAGAGCAACGAAGGATGAGCGCGAGGAAGAAGAAGAACAGGGGCGGCGCAAGGAGCAAATGGCAAGTAAAAAACTATGCCGGCACCGCCCTTACTATTTACCATAAATCAAAATCAATCACAACCATTAATCCACAATCGTGCGCTCCGTGGGGAATCCTGCCATACACGTGGCAAGCGTGGAGAGCAACCGTCGACGGCCACTCCGTCCACTACGCACGGGAATCTATGAGCCATCATCACGTCTCCGTGAAAATCACGCCAGAGCGGTCAAATCCAGTTCAAACGGCACGGTCCTCGGTCAGCACTGCATAACGGGCCCACAAGCGTGTCGTGTCCCATCAGTCATACCAAGCACGCCATCGCTTGTCAGAAATCGCAGTCGAGGCATGCGTCGTTGCTGATGTCAAGTCAAGTCTCATACCTGATAGAACATTCGCGTCATTCAACATTTACGACGAAGGCTAGTCCTTCGACTGGGTAGCACAAGACATAAAGGCAGTCGATCGTTTCTTCGACTGAAACACAGTACTCCCATCGGGAGCGTATCAAAAAATTTGTTGACTGACAATGTACGGGATAAACAGATTTGAGATTATCCTCCATTGTAAGCAATAAAGCACAATCTCGAGGGCTACTCCCATCGGGAGCGCTGTCGCGCACCCGATAGAATAATGACAAAGAACCAGTCGACAAAAGACTCGACTCATCAGATAAGCAAAATTTAATACAAATTCCCAAGTTGCGTCCACCGCAAATACCTCGATGCTGCATGCGTAGTGCAAAGGTAAGACCGCCGAACTTTCAAGCTGGGCTAAGGACCGTTCCAGCAACGTTAATCCTTAAAACTTTCCGTGTCAGCAGACATGATGAAAAATCCCGACGGACGCGTTGGGTAATCTCAAAGTTATACTGCAGAACAATTCAGTAAGACCTCCATGGCCCGAGTCGAGTCTGACCAGTCTGTTCCAGATTCGAGTCCGGGGACTCGAGTTTGATTGAAAGCTAGTAAGGTTTTGCCCGAATGTGCAGTTAACTGGTCCCGATCCGTCGAGTGTACCGGGCCTACTAAGCTATTATCTCTTGATTATCATAAGCAAAAATCGAAGTTGATGAAATACTCGACATAGCCAACATGTGCTATTCATACAGGAATTCCAATTATAAATACAAGTACAAAAGAATATGACGTGCACTAATGAATGAGTCCATGCCCGATTCTTCGAGTCAGACAAGTACTCGGGAGCTACTGACAGGGATATACCTCTCGGGTACCCTACCATGAGGGTACCTGGTGCACGTATCGACTAAGGCCCAACTATCAAGAGCCTACGTGAAGCCCATGGCAGAAGGCCCAAGAAGATGGAGTATCCTCCAAGATTAGGCATAGACATAGTCGGTTTAGACTTTCCTTACATGTAATCTGAGTCGGTTGCGAACTCCCGAGACCTAGCCTATTATATAAAGGTTGGGAGGGCCGCCGATCTAGGACACGCAACACTTGAACCACCAAAACCCTAGCGAGATCGACATCTCGCCGGGACTCCATTGTAGCTCGCAGATACTCTCAAATCAATACCAGACAAGCAGGAAGTAGGGTGTTACTCTCCGGAGGCCTAAACCTGGGTAAATCCTTGCTTTTGCTTGTCAGCCGACGAAACTACCAGCTCTACCACGTTCTCTCCCTCGTAATCTCAACCCTAGGTCCTTAACCATGGCATTTGATGAGTTAACCCCTCGTCAATTTTATCTCCAAGTTTATTATTAATAGTTTATATCTTTATGCTACAACTGCATTTTTTGAACTTTTATGACAGTAGGAAAGGCTCATACTGCCTCTATATAAAAAAACACCCAACACAAGGGCCGAGGATAATTACATGGAGCAAGGGGAGGGGGAGTGTAAGATTACACAGGCAGAGGCCTCATGAAAAGAATTATAGCTGTACTACTAAAGAAGAAATGAAGGGGTGTAGAGAGGACTTAGTCCTATGTTTTAGCAATGAAAATTCCTCCCTAAATCTCGCCTTCCACGACAGTACGGAAGGGGGGATGCCATCAAAAAGCATACTGTTCCTTTCTTTCCAAATGCACCAGGCAGCAGTAATAATAACTTCCATAAACATTGGTTTATTCCAGCATCGTTTCGCAGCAGAGATTAAATCCAATCTGTCTCCCAAAGCATTCCAAGAAATATCCAAAGAATTCCAGCATTTAGTACTAAATTGGCACTGAAAGAAGAGGTGCTCTAGTGTTTCCTCAGGGGCGGCAGAGCACATGAAGCAAGAAAAGTCTTTTCCTATGTTGTAGTGTCTCCTTTTTAGCATGTACCTGGTATTTAATCTATCTGCTATGAGGAGCCAACAAAAGAATTTGAGCTTGGGAGTGGATTTTGCCTTCCATATCCACAGAAAGGCTTCATGTGGGATAATATTCCTATGGTAGAATTTATAATATTTGCTGGACGAATATGTTCTAGAGCCCCAAGAAAAGATCCAATCATCACCATCAGAGGTATTATCCATGGTTATCTGAGAAGTGGCATGTTGCAGATCTCTAACTTCATCCATGGCTTGAGGCGACAGAGGTAGGTGGAATAGAGAAGCCAAATCATTAGCTGAGAGGAACCCCTTGGTCGAAATATCTTCATTTTTAGCAAATGAGAAGGCTCTAGGGTGAGAATGCAAAGTTTCTGAGTCCAACCATAAATCTTTCCAAAATAAAGCACTCGAGCCTGAAACAACCTCACATTTGGTGATTCCTCTGAAAAGAGGGTTCAGTTTGAAGACATCCTTCCACCAAAAAGAACGACAAGGTGCCAAAGCTTGAGGCACTCTACCAGTATAATATGTGTTCCACAGAAGATGCATCCAAGGTGTGTACTCCTTTCTATAGAATTTATGGAGTGATTTCAGCAACAAAGCCTCATTTTGGATTTTGAGATTTAGAACCCCAAGCCCTCCTTTGTTCTTTGGTTTACAAACCTCTTTCCAGGCGACCAGGGAATTGCACTTCTCTCCATCATCATCAGATTTTTTATTCCATTAGCAATGTCTTCTGATTTTGTCAATATGTTCCACAACGCAGGAAACTTGATGGAACACATGTGGAACATAGCGACAGAAGTAAGCAACAAATTAATCAAAGTAACTCTTCCACTATATGCCATCATCATGTAATTAGCAGAGAGTTTCCTTTCAATCCTGTCCACTAGTGGCATCAACTCCTAGACTGAAGGCTTTGTGGTCCCCATTGGCAAGCCAAGATAAGTGAATGGCATTTGCCCAACAGTACAACCCAAAATGCTTGCTAAATTCTGGGCAGATTCCAAACTTAAATTCAGAGGAACCATGGAGGACTTACTGAAATTTATGTGCAGACCAGTAGAAGTAGCATACATATTTAGGATATCTTTCATGGCTGTAATTTGTTGCGGGCAAGCAGGCATTATCAAAATAGTGCCGTCTGCATATTGGACAACTGGATAGTCCATACCATAGTCTGGTGAGAAAGGAGGCTGCAGAATGTTGTCTCGAAAAGCTTTATTTATAGCAGATTGTAGGAGATCAGCAGCCAACACAAATATTAATGGAGATAGTGGATCTCCCTGCCTCACTCCTCGCTTGCAGTGAAATTGCCTGCCTGGTGTGCCATTGAGCAAAACAGAGGACATGCCCAAATCAAATATTAACCTTATCCACTTGAGCCACTTAGCATCAAAGCCCATTTGCTCCATTATTTTCAACATGGCAGTATGATCTATTGTGTCGAAGGCCTTTGCAAAATCCAGTTTTAGAACAATAATTTCCTTTTTGGAAGCCTCACACTGATAAATAAACTCGAAGTCCCAAGCAAGACAATCTTGAATAGTTCTACCTTTTAAAAACCATACTGATTTTTATGCACAATTTTCAACACCACCTTTTGGAGTCTGTTTGCTAGCATTTTCGTAATGATTTTAAGGCAACAATTGAGCAAAGTGATGGGCCTGAAATCATTAACAGTAGCAGGTGAGCCTATCTTAGGCACCAGAGTGATATAACCCATATTAATGCTCTCAATACTCATATTACCTTCATAAAAATCAAAGCAAAGCTGGTAGATATCTTTCTTAATAATGTGCCAAGTACTCTTGAGAAAATGTCCATTGAATCCATCGGG
This sequence comes from Poa pratensis, assembly GCA_947311845.1. Taxonomy (NCBI): domain Eukaryota; kingdom Viridiplantae; phylum Streptophyta; class Magnoliopsida; order Poales; family Poaceae; genus Poa; species Poa pratensis. The sequence continues at coordinate 4,974,149 of CAMZMU010000045.1, forward strand.
GCCAGGAGCTTTATCATCAGGCATAAACTTCACTAAATCATCAATTTCTGCAGTGGTAAAAGGGATAGATAGTTCTTCAAGCCCTCTGTAGGCTGAATTAAACTGTTCAAATCAAAGAGCATAGGTGGCGAGCAAGATTCTCCAAGTCTACCTTTATAGGTATCATAAATCACCTTTTCCTTTTCCAAGTGAGAAACTGCTTCAGAGCCATCCGGCAAAACCAGTCTCGATATAGAATTTCTTCCGTATCTTCCAGTTGCGACAGAGTGAAAGAATTTTGTATTTTCATCCCCCAACTTTGTCCATCTCTCAGTACATCTCTTTTTCCAATATATATTATGATATTCTAGCAGTCGAAGAAGGTGGTTCTTGAGAATTTTCCTAAAATTGGCTTCAGGAATAAACAACCCTCTCATGTCTTCAAGATTATCTAGTTGGATGAGGGCTTTGTTCGTATTTTCAATACAAACCTTTAGCTTAGAAATATTCTTACTCCAGTGTTTGAGATCATACCTCAACCTTTTAAATTTTGCATTCAAATTTGCAGCACTAGTAGCCTTATGTGTGGGTTTGTCCCAACTATTAGCAATAGTCTCCAAGAATCCTGGATGAGCAGCCCAATAATTCTCAAATCGGAAAATCTTAGCCCCTGGAATATTAGTTTGAATGGAGACTACACAGGGAACATGGTCAGAAGTAGGTTTTCCTTGCGGTTCTACAACTGTATTTGGATAAGAAGTAGTCCAGTGTAAGGATGTAAAGAACCAGTCTAGCTGCTCGAGAAGAGGATCCTCTTGCATATTACTCCAGGTGAAAGATCGACCTTTAATAGGTATTTCAGTTAAGTTCTGGGCTCTGATGAAATCATTAAATAAGAGCATATCCGAGGCACTACCTCCTGGCTTATTTTGGTTACTTGTATATCTGATAAAGTTAAAGTCTCCAAGTAAAAGCCAGTCGTCGTCATCAGGAATATTCAGCTCAAACAACCACTTAACAAAATTATCTCTTTGCTCACCATGACATGGACCATAAATGTTAACTAGAGTCCACGACTGTGAAGACTGTGTGGAGGTGAAATGGACAGAGAGAGCAAATGTTTCACAATGCATCACCATTCCAGAGAATATTGAGCTATTCCAGATAATAATCAAACCCCAGAGGCACCATTAGATGGAACATACACAAACTCATCAAACCTTTTGGGGCAGCAAGATGTAATAAAGGCCAGATCAAAATGACACTTCTTAGTTTTTCTTGTAAGCAGATTACAGCACACCCACTTGTATTGATAGCATTTAATAAAGCCAACTGTTTGCCTTTAGCATTCAACCCTCTGATATTCCAACACAAAACAAACCATTTCTTCAGAGTATTCATTAAAAAACGAAGAGAGATTAAGATGAAGAAGAGGCTTCATCTTGCTGGAGACTAGCCAGCAACTTCCTTGGAGTAAGCTCTGAAGGAGGGACCCCACATAAATTAGCTCCAATATGCTGCATCACTTGGACAGAGGTTGGGGCAAAAACTGCTTCAGTATTTTTAACAGTTGCACCAGCAATAGCATTTTCCTCAGGGAGCATGTCACCTTGTGAAACAAGCACATCAGGAATTTTCCTTGCTTTCACTTTTGATTTATAAGGTTTAGAGTCAGAAACACTGGAACATTTGAATAGCGAATACAAAGTATTCAAGAGGAAAACTATAACATCCCAAAGTTTGCTAAATAGAAATAAATGTTGTGATTTGAGCATAGCATGCATCGCATTTAAATTTGACAAGAAGTTGCATTTAAAATTTTAAAAGAATGAATTTTAAAGAGAGGGGTTAAGCCCTTGTTATTTTGGTGACATGAAAATATTTGAAGTTTTCAAAATCCAAGGTTGCCAATGGCTTCCTTGTAAAATTCCGAGTCCCCTGGTATTTTTCTGCAAATTCTTCTCGTTGCAAAAAGGCCCCAAACTCTCCAAACTCCCAAATATGGGCAGGTTTTCGAAGTTTCTGCTATTACTTGAAAACCCAGGGGTTTTCTGCAAAATGACCGTGTCGTCTTCAACCTTCTGACGGCGCGCGTCCGTGTCGCGCCCCCGGCCGTCCGTCGCCGTGGCTGCGCCAAGATCCTCGCTACCGACGTTGGCTGGCCTATAAAGCCCCTCGCCGCCGCCTAGAAGAAACCCTAGCCGCCATTTCTTCTCCGTTTTCCCCAAAACCGAAACCCTAGCTTCTCGGGTCGCCGGCAATTGCCGTCGCTCCGGGCTACGCCGAGCTCTGGCGAGAAGCCCTGAAGCTTCGACGTGATCCCCTCTCCCTTCTCGCCGAGTCGCGCTTGCTGGGAAGCAAGGAGCCCGACGAATTTGGCCGCCCTCTTCCGCCTCTGTCTGCCGCCGGCGAGCTTGATTTCGGCCGTCCTCAACCCCGCCTTGCTTCTTCGACCTCACCATCGTCCTCCTGGTGAGCTCACGGTGCTCAGGCACCTCTTCCCTTCCTCCCTCCCGCTCTGGTTGCTCTGGTCACCGCGCGCCATCTCTGGCCGCCGTGTTTGGTCGTCGCCGGCGAGCTCCGGCGACAATATCCGAGCGGCGCCGCCCCGGGAGGGTCACACGCACTCGCACGCGTCTCACGCGTGTACTCGCACCCGCTCTGCTACTCGCAATCGACGGACCGATGCTCAGCAGGAGCAATTGATCCATTGCTGACGGCATTATGACGTCAGCGTCTCTTTTCTATTTCTGAAATTATATTCTGAAATCAATAAATTTTCGACATGTGGGACCAGGTTGTCAGACTTTTAATCATTTCCAAAAAAAAAATTGTACTTAATAAAAATCTGGCAGTGGGTCCAATTTAATTAATAATTTCAGGAAATAAAATTAAATTGATTAAACTTTGGAAATTCATAACTCATTCTTTTTAATTTAGAAAAATATGATTAATATATCATAATTCTCAGAAAAATGAGATCTGTTTAATCATGCCATCATCATGCATCTTTGAAATAATTACATTGGTTCCATTAGTCAAACATTAATAAACCCTAATTTAAATATGGGTATGTTTTTTATAAACCCATTTAATTTGGGTATGGATCTAGGGTTGTTGCAAGTCTTTAACATGACATATCATCCATGTGTTTGTGCATTGCATCGATGTGGTGTTGATTGTGTTCTTCCTTTCCGGTATTTGGTTCTTCGCGGTAGGATTCGAGCCTGCACGTGATTGCAACGCCTCCGAAGAACAATATCTGACGACCGAAGAGCAAGGCAAGCATAACCTCTTATCTGCACATATGGTTTTAAAGTATTTGATTCTTGTATTATGCATACGATTCAAACGTGGTTTTGGTCAAGGTTTAGAGTATCCTATGTGTCGCATAGCCCTTATGCCGTGAACCATTACTCCTAGCAGCCATAGGTCTGCTTGTGCGGGTATCGCCAGAGCCTAAATCTGCTACGCACAGTTATGCCTATCTGTTTACCTCTGCTCCATCCAGTTGATATCTTGGAGCTGCGGAGGAACCTAGCGTGAAGAATGACGTGGAAAGATCAGAGATGTGCTTGAACATGTTTAAAGGCTTGGATGGGAGGCCACATTGGGATTGTGGTGGGTTGTCCTATTCTTGCCGACACTAGGATCCGAGTTCTCGTCTTTGGAACCAAGACTAAACGTGCATCCACATGGGGTATTCATTTCCCCCTCGGCTCCAACTTGCCTAGCCTACTCCGTGAAGCCACTAGTTTGAGATTTCCATTTGAGTGTGCGGTAAAAGTATTTGAGGAAAACATAGGGCCGGGGTCAAGAGGGCTGAGGTCCAGATCTGACCTCGGCAACCCGCATTAGGGACCGTTGTTCGCTGGCGGTCAGACCTTCTGCTGTGGCTCATGGAAATAGGCGAAGCTTGGGAAAGATCGTGGCCAACCCTTCTGTCGGCACTCCCCGGAAGAGTGCTAATGTCTGGCGCAAGGATTGGTTGGCGCGTGTGTGTAGTTACACCCCCTGCAGGGTTAAACTTTTTGAAAAGCCGTGTCCACGGTTATGGACAACTTGGTGACTTATGTCTGATGATCATAGACAACATGAACCTAATCGTAAAAGTTGGCAACTAAAGTGTGCTTAGGATTGCTATCTTTTTAGGAACACCGTGAAGAACGACTATCCGAGAGATATATAAGTCTGCGAGTTGAGTAGCTGTAAGGTCTTCTCGGACAGGAAGAAAGTTAGCAACCTTGGATAGACGGTCAACTACTACCCATATAGCATTGTTTCCTTTCTGAGTCTTTGGAAGACAGTAATGAAATCCATGCCAACTTCATCCCACTTCCAGACTGGGATTGATAAAGGTTGTAGAGTACCAGCTGGACTTTGAACTGAGCGATTTCTCGCTTCATCTGATTCCACCAGAACCTTTGACGAAGATCTCGATACATCTTAGTGCTACCAGATGTATGGAGAGAGGTGATTCATGAGCTTCTCGAAGGATTAGTTCTTTCAGCTTTCGATGATTCGGTACAACAAGACGTTCACCAAAGTAAATGATACCTTTATCATCAAGAGAGAAACCTTTGGCCACTCCGCTAGCGATGTTCCACTTGATCTGGATAACTTCAGAGTCTAGCTTCTGAGCAACCTTGATCTTGTCTTCAAGAAAGGGTTTCACCTCTAGATTTTCAAGGAATCCACCAGGAAAAACTTCAAGATTGAGTCGTGCAAATTTCTTATGGAGAGAGGGTTGAGCTTTCTCAAGCGTCAGATTATTGCAGTAAGACTTCCGACTTAGCGCGTCGGCAACGACATTCGCTTTGCCGGGTTGATAGTTGAGACCCAAATCATAGTCTTTAATGAGTTCCAACCATCTTCTTTGTCTGAGATTCAGATCCGTTTGGGTAAAAAGATACTTCGGACTTTGATGATCCGAGTATATCTCGCAACGGTTACCAAAGTGGTAAGGTCGCCATTACTTTAGAGCATGGACAACCGCTGCTAGCTCTAGATCATGGGTTGGATAATTGAGCTCATGCGGCTTCAACTCTCAAGAGGCATAGGCCACAACATGACCATCTTGCATCAACACGCATCCGAGCCCCTGAAGAGAGGCATCACAGAAGATGACGAAGTCCTTACTCGTATCCGGTAGGACAAGAACTGGAGCGGTAGTCAACTTGGTTTTCAAAACCTGGAAACTTTCTTTGTGGACCATTCAAATTTCTTACCCTTCTTGAGAAGATCGGTCATAGGCTTTGCAATCTTGGAAAAGTTCTCAATGAAGCGACGGTAATAACCGGCCAGTCCACGAAAACTCCGAATCTCTTTGGCTGACTTAGGTGTCTCCCAGTCCAGAACAACTTGTACTTTATCTGGAACGACAGTAACACCTTTAGCGGAAACAACATGGCCAAGAAAGATAAGCTCTTTCAACCAGAACTCGCACTTGGAGAACTTGGCGTAGAGACGATGTTCACGAAGCTTAGTCAACACCAATCGTAGATGTTCAGCATGTTTTTCTTCGGTTTTTGAGTAGATTAGAATATCGTCGATGTAGACCATAATGAACTTGTCAAGATACTCCATGAACACTGAGTTCATAAGCCGCATAAAAGTGGCTGGGGCATTGGTAAGGCCAAAGGACATGACGGTGTACTCGTAAAGACCATAACGAGTCTTAAATGCCGTCTTTGGAATGTCCTCCTTTCGGATTTTGATTTGATGGTATCCTGATCTCAAGTCCATCTTGGAGAAGACAGTGGCACCGGCTAACTAATCAAACAGATAATTGATCCGAGGAAGAGGATACTTGTTCTTGATCGTAACAACATTCAACGGCCGATAATCAATAACCAGTCGAGGAATGTTGGTGTCCCGTTTCTTGACAAAGAGTACGGGGCATCCCCAAGAAGAGGTACTCGGTTGGATAAAATCCTTTCCTTCTAACTCTTCTAGCTGTCTTTTCAACTCCACCAGCTCTTCCGGAGGCATATGATAAGGTCTTTTAGACACCGGAGCAGTTCCAGGAACCAACTCAATGACAAACTCCACACTTCGATCAGGTGGCATGCCAGGCAACTCCTCAGGAAAGACATCCGGAAAGTCACAGACTACCGAAACATCTTGAATTTCAAGTGAAGGTAAGACTTCAATGGCATATAATTCTGAATGGGGAACAGAGGTTGCCGAAGGAGGTACTGAGGAGGGAGACCAGTACCGAACAATTTCGCCGGAAGGATGGGTCATATCAACGGATCTAGCTGCACAATCAATGACGACCTTGTATCGTACAAGCCAATCCATTCCCAAGATGACGTCAAGATCAGTTGACTTGAGGGCAATGAAGGGAATAGGATAAAACAAAGATCCTATAGCAATCGTGAGTTCATAGGCAACCCGGATGGTCCGCCAACAAGATCCCGGAGTGTTAATCTCCATAGGGGAAGACAATTCGTTAAAAAGGATATCATGCGCTTGTGCAAACCCTTGTGATATGAACTGTAGCTGGAATTGAGTTGACACGAAGCGTACCAAGAATGACGCTTGGATCTTCTTCAGCTGCCTCAGCAGTAACATGGGTCAAACGACCACGTCCAGCACCAGATGGTTTAGAATCTTTCTTTGGCGATGGTGCTCCACGATTAGAAGTTTTTTGAGGGCACCCATAGGAGTAGTGGCCGGGCTGACCACAAGTAAAGCAAGTGTCTCCGGCTGGAACAACACCTGGAGGACGATAACCTTGTCCACCACCATAAGTTGGAGTAGCATTGGGTGCATTTGAACGAGGAGCATAACCAAAAGGCTTGGGTGCAAATGGAGCTCGTGGAACAGCACTGTATGGAATGAACACACGACGCTTCTTGGAACCAGAGATAAATGCACGAGTCTCCAGAGACCTGCTTTATAGCAGACTCCATTTCTTTTCTTCCTTGCTCCATGGTGAGGGACTGATTATGTAGTTCCTGGAATGTTTGGAATTTGAAAGGCATCATCTCATAACGGATTTGAGGATTAAGTCCCTTGCGGAACAGATCTTGCTTATCAGCATCATTTGTCACGTCTCTGGGGGCATAACGAGCAAGACGAGTGAACTCTGCCCATAAGCTTCAACGTCCATCCGTCCTTGTGTCAGCTCAAGGAATTCCTTCCTTTTGTGGTCCACAACCGCTTGGGGAATATAAGCAGCTCGGCAAGCAGTGTCGGGGGAATAATTATCCCGCGACTTATTCAAGCAAAGCGCGACTTATTCACAGTCGCACCACTATTGGGCTTGCACAAATATGGGCCGACTCAAGATCATGAGGAAGGATCCAGAAGCTCGAAGATAACTTGACTTGGAAGACAAGACATATGATTAGTCTCCAAGTAGGACTCCGACTCATACTTTCCTTGGGAGAGAAGTTTCCTTGTAACCTTGCGAGCCACCGTCTTTATAAGGTGGACTCCAAGGACCTAGAACCCCAAGCAAAAAAGGCTCTCATACATCTAGAGAGAGAGGCGACTCGATACCTCGATTGCCAACCCCTTGTAAACACCATATTCATATCAATACCAATCTAGAATAGGCAGGACGTAGATCTTTACCTCACATTGAGGGGCCGAACCTGGGTAAAAAACATTGTCTCCTCGTGCCCTGCGATCTTTAGCTCGGAGACGCTCGATCGCTTAATCCCCAACTCTACGAAGTCATCTCCATGACATCTGCGTGACAATCCCACGACAGTTGGCGCCCACCGTGGGGCTTGCGGTCAAGAGCGTCACGTTCCGCGCTGGATCTGTGCCAGGGACGGAGGATCTCGTCGTCGATTCAATCTCGGCGACTTCAACATCACGCCGGTCTAAACGATTCGGCGGTATCTACATCTACGTCAAGATCTACCTCAAACTCGAGTAGAAAGCGTGGGGAAATTCGACCGCGCGATTCGGGGCTCAACTTCGACAACGCCCCTCACGCGCGGGTTACAGGACAGCAGCAACGACCATATGGCGGACATCACCGGTGGCGGCTCGAAACTCATCTCGACGATCCCTTCGGTGGAAAGATGCGCAATCAAGTTTCCTAGCAGCTGTCCAAAGCGCATCGGATTCCAACGGTTAGATCTCCGTGGGCGACTCAAACACTGAAGCCCTGTCGAAAGCTGACGGAATTCCGCGCGACTTTGGGAAAATAATTATCGAGATTGACTCGGACATCAATTCGAAGATCCCTCCGGTGGAACCCTGCGGAATACAATCCCGAAGACCTCCAAGAAATTTGAGACGATTCTAACGGTTAGATCTCCGTCGGCGACTCAAGCACCACAGTAAGTTTTGTGTTCATGCGAGTTCGCGAATCCAAAAAAGGAAAGCATCAAATCGGCAAGACTAGTCCGAATCAAACTCAATGAGGAGTCCAAGCATGGCAGCGGCAGCCGTACTTTCCAAGAATCAAGAGTCAAGATACCCATGATCAAGACCCAAGTTGACACCTGGTGCGAGTTACTAGGAGAAAAAAGGAAAAGAAAAGAAGGAAGCTGCTCGCCGGCCGGATCAAACCAGCTGGAACCGTGTCCGATCAAAACTGTGGTTTCGGGCCATACTGGGAGTACGTTTGCACGACCAAGAAATAGAAGAGCATGATCGTTTCAAGTTCCAAGATACTGATCGCAAAAGAAAAAAGATTAATCAAGTAGCTTACTTGGTGGTTAGCACGCCCATGACCCAAACAGAGCACGTACATACATACGGCAAGCCGACAGCCCAGCAGCGGGGATAGGGGGACCCAGACGCCACATTGGATGACAGCCGCGGCTCACACTTTTTCATCAACCTTCACGCGCGGCTTATCGAAATCAACAAACGGCTGCGACTCATCATCATGTCAGTCAGGCGACTGATTTTCAACGACGTCCGTGCATGGGTTAATTGGATCTACAAAGATAATACTATATATTTTTTCAGAGGAATCTCGGGAGCAGTATCTGGCGATCGGAATCACAAATCGGCGAGAAATTGCCATCAGTTCAGGATGTCCGACATGAGTGGGGATCCAAATCTCGGCGACTTACGCACCGACTCGATTGGCTTCAGCGCGCACGGCGTGCACAGATGCTGTGCAGAGCCAAGTTGATTCGTTTGCATAATCCAAGTTGCTGGCTTATTTTGCATGGATATCCACATGAAGGCCAGCCCCAACATTATATGGCCTTGATGACTCGCACTGGGATGAAAGAAAGAAATCATGAAAATAAATATAGAGTTGCTCGCTTGCTACTGCTATGGATTCTTCTGAGAAATCAAGTACTAGCTGTTCCAAAGGAAGGAAACCCATGCATTACGGCACCGCGACGCAACCAATTCAAAGACCTGGATGCAGACGTGTGTACGACTCAACGCGGCTTCAGTCGAAGGATCCTCGGTTTACTCCACATCATAAGCATCTGAAGCATTAAAACAATCCAGCAGCCAGTTCACGGATCATATCGCGTCATCGCCAGGAGAATAAAACAAGATAAGTCGCTTTCATGCTCAAACTTTTGCAGCCTTTTACTTTTATCAGTAAATTTCATCTTCGAGTTTATCTCGGGGGCTGCATTTCTAGGTTATTATGCCTTTTATTAAATGTCTTTGCGACTCATATTATATCATGTCGTAGACTTTAAATTCATATCAGCTTTTGTAGATTTAATTACATCTACTTCTCAATACATTCGTCAAATTAGAGTTCTTTATAAGCTATTTACAGCTTGCATTGAATATCAAGATCACCACTACATGTTCGAGCATTGATATTTGGCGATTCATTTGTCATTCTATGACTTATCATTATATTAATTTATGACCGATCGTTATATAATTTCATGATTTATCATCATATCATTTTATTGATCATCATCGACTTATTGTCATATCAACTTATGAGTCGCATAGCGATTTACCCCCCATCATTTTATGAGTCGCAAACAGCTCATCATTACATCAGTTTATGAGTCATTAATAAATCATTATCTTATCAAATATTTGAGTTACAGGCGACTCGCAGTACCACATCTACAGCTAATCAGAGCTGGTTATCATCAAAGCTAATTAGAGCTCGTCACGGCTTTTGCAGCCGTTAAATGCAATAATCCTGGTTATTCTCGCCTTAAGTCAGAAGTATCTTTGCACTATGCGGCCAAAGTACTGGGGTGCGGTGTCAATCGAGTGTGATCGCCTATCATGGCCGCCAGCGACCCTGAACACGCATTTTTTACCTGGGAAATACTGAGCCGCGCGAAGACCTACTTAACGGTAATAGAGATAATTCAGAAGGACTAAAGTACCCGCGTGTGGCGTCAATCGAGTCTGATGCCTATCATGGCCGTTCTCGACCTGAACACACATTAGATTTGGGAAATACTGAGTCAAGTACCATATGCTATCATGCATCGTACAATATGCTATCATGCATCTTACCAGTTGCTATCACGCAACAATTTGCTATCATTTGCTATCATGCAAAATACAATTCGCTATCATGCGACATATCATTTTGCATCATGCAACATATCATTTGCATCATGCAACATATCATTCGCATCATGAGACATATCATTTGTGTCATGCGACATATCATTTGCTATCATGCAGATTATACTATGCTATCATGCAGGGTACCCTATGCTATTATGCGGAGTACTAACTTTTTATCATAATTATTACCAGCCGCCAAGGCTAACATATTATCATCAAGTTATTATCATTGCTTCCTCGGGGGCTTTGCCTTTTGACTTAACAGGAACCTATAACTCGGCCATACGAGTTTGAATTGGCATGGCCAGATTTTTTATGACTGAGATAATTATCTCATGATATTGGCTGATGAAGCCACCATTATTTATTTATTTTCAGCCACATCAAGTGGAATTTATATCATTATTATCTTGTGGCAACAATATTTGTCAATCTGTTGCAGGATCAAATTGCAATGATATGCCATCAAGCAGGATAATATGTCTGCTTAATGCCTGGGGGCTAGGACAATTAAGTTTTTGTCTAACTTGAGATATTTTTGAGTCCCGAGCAGCATGATCAAGCATGCAACCCGGCCCTCGGGGGCTACACATCCACCATATTTGGCGATCTTTATTATACTCATATATCATGTTTATATGCAGATTTCATTTTTTGCAGCACATGAGAATATATATATCTATTTGTGAGTCAAATAAGCGACTCGGAAATCTTTAAATACAGGTTGCGGCTATATACCCTTGAGCCGCCATGATTCAACATGCGTTCAGATGGCTCGTCATGATAACATGACAGATTATTACTCTAATGATTGACCAGCTTATTTATGTCTATGACTCAGCACCTTATACACATTTGGCTGATATATCTTGATACTCATAAGTTATTATTCTTATGATTTCAGCTCAGTCTTACACCCAACAGGAAAAGGTGGTTTTCAACAAGTGCTTCGCGGAAAACTTACCGCAATTTTGCAGATTTAATGCGGCCAAGACAGAAGTGCTCAATTGGCAACGTAGTGGCTGAATAAAGCCGCAAAGATAGCAACTCATCGCTTCTACATCAGCGGCTCAGGAAGCCGCTACGTTCGCGACTCATCATCAGCGAGTCGCCAAGCTCAACATCGACAAGTCGGCAAGAACTACATATGCAAGCTCGCAAGATCATCATCAAGACAAAATCTTCCGCCTGATTCTACGAATCACCCGAAAGCTTGGGGGCTAATGTCGGGGGAATAATTATCCCGCGACTTATTCAAGCAAAGCGCGACTTATTCACAGTCGCACCACTATTGGGCTTGCACAAATATGGGCCGACTCAAGATCATGAGGAAGGATCCAGAAGCTCGAAGATAACTTGACTTGGAAGACAAGACATATGATTAGTCTCCAAGTAGGACTCCGACTCATACTTTCCTTGGGAGAGAAGTTTCCTTGTAACCTTGCGAGCCACCGTCTTTATAAGGTGGACTCCAAGGACCTAGAACCCCAAGCAAAAAAGGCTCTCATACATCTAGAAAGAGAGGCGACTCGATACCTCGATTGCCAACCCCTTGTAAACACCATATTCATATCAATACCAATCTAGAATAGGCAGGACGTAGGTCTTTACCTCACATTGAGGGGCCGAACCTGGGTAAAAAAACATTGTCTCCTCGTGCCCTGCGATCTTTAGCTCGGAGACGCTCGATCGCTTAATCCCCAACTCTACGAAGTCATCTCCATGACATCTGCGTGACAATCCCACGACAAGCAGTGCGGAACTCCTCCCAAGTGACCACATGTTCCGGCGCAAACAACGCCAGGTGGCCTTCCCACCAAGCACCAGCTGCACCCTCCAGCATATAAGTAGCAAAGTTCACACGCTCTACATCTGGAAAATGGAGTGCACCGAACTTGCGCTCGATGGTGCGCAGCCAATCATCAGCATCAAGAGGTTCCTTAGCCTCTTGGAAGACAGGAGGCTGAGCCTTCAGAAAATCCCCGAGGGTGGCACAGTTGTTGACGTGTTGCACAGTGTTCTAAACCATCTGCTCAAGGAGACGTTCATTCCGCAAACGATTGGTCTCGATATTCTGGAGAACCTACGCCATTGTGGGAGGTGGCGGCAGTTCTTCCTCTGGAGGGTTGCGACCACCACGGCCACCAAAACCTCGAGTACCACTAGCCATCCTGAGTGGAAAGAAACAAGAACCATGAACAACACATTCATGGAAAAAGGATACAATGGAATGATAACATGATGAATCAAGGAAACATGATAAATGACATCATGTAGATAAAACAAGACATGTGATACAAGACATATCATCTCATCAAGCATGGTATCGAAAAGCATACAAAACGTATACATTATACCCAGCTGACTTACAACCCACGACAATGGAGAGTAAAGATGTCGCAAGACCACAAACCATGTCTGATACATTACTTGATATTGGGACGACAAAAGATCACACTGGTTGATGTGGAACATCTGAGATATGGTAAGATCGATTATTTAGATCAATTGAGTTACATAAGAAACTCTGAGAGCATTAGCAACCTGATACAGAGTACTAGGAAAAACACCCCACGAGTTTGATCCTATTTTTGAAGATACAGATGAGTAGTAACACCTTTGCAAACAAAAAGGTAAGATGACTCAGAGTTCAGAGCGATACCAGATAAGGAGTAAAAAGAACCCTAAGAAGATTTTCACAACTCATTTTTAGTTTCAAAATAGTTTTCACAATCACTAGACTCAACATCGACCAATAGCAAGGGTTTCCTACAGGCAGTCATGCTCTGATACTAAAACCTGTAACGCACCCCCAAGAGCCAAGCTAGACAAATCACAGACCTTCATCTGATATAAGTCTATCCCGGATCTCGAGAGCTTACAGTTGCATTTCAATAACACAACAGTGACTCTATGACTCAAAGCGATATTATTCAAACTCTTATCAGAGTGAAGATAGCAAATATTACACGCAGAGGTCACTGACCCAACATTACAACAAGCAACGGAAGCAAATTATGTTATGCTACATAACAAGATCCAAAAGGCCTAAGAGGCCATAACATAAGGCGATGTCCTGCCCATAGATTCCAGGTTGCTGCCCGGGAACTCAAACTACTCGTCGACGTCCATGTAGAAACCACCATCGGGAAAAGAACCTTCACCTGTCCAAAACAGTTGTGCAAGGCTGAGTACTGAAGGTACTCAACAAGACTTAATTAACCTATTATATATCTGCTCGTTCAGAGAATATGTATGAGTGTTCCTTTGCATAAAGCCATCTTTCTTTTCAAATCGAGGAAGGAAAGAAGCTCGTATCAGTAGACTTTTAAAAGGGGATAAGATAGCAACACTACTAGCTTCAACCTTCATCTCTTGTATCCATCGACTCATCAGCTGAACCACCCACCATAATAACCCCCTCCATCAACCCCGAGGAAACAATCCTAAGCACACTTTAGTTGCCAACTTTTACGATAAGGTTCATGTTGTCTATGATGATCAGACATAAGTCACCAAGTCGTCCATAACCGTGGACACGGCTTTTCGAAAAGTTTAACCCTGCAGGGGGTGTAACTACCCACACGCGCCAACCAATCCTTGCGCCAGACATTAGCACTCTTTCGGGGAGTGCCGGCAGAAGGGTTGGCCACGACCTTTCCCAAGCTTCGCCTATTTCCATGAGCCACAGCAGAAGGTCTGACCGCCAGTGAACAACGGTCCCTAATGCGGGTTGCCGAGGTCAGATCTGGACCTCAAACCTCTTGACCCCGGCCCTATGTTTTCCTCAAATACTTTTACCGCACACTCAAATGGAAATCTCAAACTAGTGGCTTCACGGAGTAGGCTAGGCAAGTTGGAGCCGATGGGGAAATGAATACCCCATGTGGATGCACGTTTAGTCTTGGTTCCAAAGATGAGAACTCGGATCCTAGTGTCGGTAAGAATAGGACAACCCACCACAATGCCAATGTGGCCTCCCATCCAAGCCTTTAAACATGTTCAAGCACATCTCTGATCTTTCCACGTCATTTTTCACGCTAGGTTCCTCCGCAGCTCCGAAATATCAACTGGATGGAGCAGAGCTAAATAGATAGGCATAACTATGTGTAGCGGATTTAGGCTCCGGCGATACCCGCACAAGCAGACCTATGGCTGCTAGGAGCAATGGTTCACGGCATAAGGGCTATGCAATACATAGGATACTCTAAACCTCGACCAAAACCACGTTTGAGTCGTATGCATAATACAGGAATCAAATACTTTAAAACCATATGTGCAGATAAGAGGTTATGCTTGCCTTGCTCTTCGGTCGTCAGATATTGTTCTTCGGAGGCGTTGCAATCACGTGCAGGCTCGAATCCTACCGCAAAGAACCAAATACCGGAAAGGAAGAACGCAATCAACACCACATCGATGCAATGCACAAACACATGGATTATATGTCATGTTAAAGACTTGCCACAACAATAGATGCATACCCAAATTAAATGGGTTTATAAAAAAAAACATACCCATATTTAAATTAGGGTTTATTAATGTTTGACTAATGACACCAATGTAATTATTTCAAACATGCATGATGATGGCATGATTAAACATATCTCATTTTTCTGAGAATTATGATATATTAATCATATTTTTCTGAGTTAAAAAGAATTAGTTATGAATTTCCAAAGTGTAATCAATTTAATTTCATTTCCTGAAATTATTAATTAAATTGGATCCACTGCCAGATTTTTATTAATTACAGAAAACATTTTGGAAATGATTAAAAGTCTGACAAAAACCTCCGATGCACGTGTAGAGATATGAACAAGGAAAAACGTTCCTAGTCTTGTCTCTAAGACTAGCCTATCTTGTTATCTGATGATCATGTTTTCCTGATCATGGACTTTGTATAAGTCATATAACTATAAGAGTTTATTATCGGAATGATAATAGTACTGAACCGACCCACCCTATGATCTTGCTATGAGACAAATCGTCAAGATGAAGAATAGCAAAGATCATACAGAGTTTTCATTAGTTAGTTCCTATACCTTGAGAACATCTAGTGACCGCTTGTTCGACACTCACGCTTTGATTATTATCTAACGTCCGACCGTAACTGGGGACCATAACGGTGACTATTGGGTTTGAACTAGAATAGAATAAGTAATGGAACGGAGATTTTCAAGAAGGGTACTTACTCCTCCAGGCGATCGAGAGATATATCCTCTAGGCCATCTCAAGTATAATCATGTCACCCCAATCGTCTGGCCAGACACAGTGTGATTTATCACATGACATTTATAATACGGAATGAGAAAAGAGAATGATACTGGTACGAGTTTTATATGTGTTATGATCAAACGGTTTTGATCACACTAGAGCACATTGTCTCACACTCTAGATATCATTGGTATCGTGTACGCAGGGGGATTAGCGTAATGAGAAACATAAAGAGGTTTTGTCGTTCACTTGTGAATACATAGGAGCCAGTACATACGTCCAGGTCCCAATGCTGGTTATTGTCTGGTAAGCTCCCGGACATGTCTATGTGTTAACGAACCTTTCGGGTCCTACACTTAAGTTGTGAGTCAATCTTTTATTGAGAGAATAAAGATGTAGCATTAGTGGTTATGAGATAGTGTCGGAGTAGCTCCGATGTCATCGGAACTTGTTCCAGTGAATGAATAGAGAAAGAGAAGGCAGACATTCTATGTCTCGGGATAATAAGAAGTGTTTCTATTATTGTCGGATTTATTCCCAAGGTGTTTTATGTAGATGGAAATATTCGTCCAGAGTATTTTGTCTGCGGACACTGGGTGTCCCAGATCATATAAAAGTGTTTTATATGATAGGTAATTAATTTGGGGAATATTTTGCAAAAGAAAATATTCAAATAAGAATTAATTAGACAAAATATTATTTAATTAAATATTAATTTATTCAGTTGATAAATAATTATTGGAAAAATATTATTGCCAATAATAGGTGGCTGCCACATGGGTCCTAGGGCCCACAGGGCAGCCGCACCACCGCTAGGCGGTGGCGGACGCAGGCGGGCCAGGCGGACGCGGGCGGCTGATGACGTCAAAACACATGTTCGTTGGGAGACCCCAAGAGGAAGGTATGATGTAGTGCAGCAGCAATTTTCCCTTGATATCTACCAAGGTTATCAATCCAGTAGGAGTCGAAAGTGCTTCAGAAGGTTGTCAACGGCACCAGAAAATATGGCACGGCGCAATGTCAGATGATTTGGTGGTTGACGTGGACCTGCACACAACACAATAAAACTACTTTGCACCAACGAAACAGGAAGGTTGTCAATCTTCCCGGGTTGCTGAATACAAATGATTAAACATATGGTGTGGAGAATAATAATAAATGCAGAAAGTAACAGAGAACAGATGATTGCAGTTGTTGTTTTTATCAGTGTAAAAGAATGGACCGGGGTCCACAGTTCACTAGTGGTGTCTCTCCATAAAAGATAACATGCATGTTGGGTAAACAAATTACAGCTAGGCAATTGACAAATAGCAAGCGCATGACAATGCAATATATGACAAGATAGTTTATTGTAGTATTTATTGAGCATTACAACATAATACATGGACCGCTAACCAGCTGCATCCATGCCTAAATAATCCACTTCCGGGATAGCATCCGTGTCTCCCGTTAGTATTAAGTTGCAAACAACAGATTATTGCATTAAGCAAAGTGTGTAATGTAAACAAATGCATTAGGCTTAACAGCAGTACCCTTAGCTAAGCATTAGTTATCTTATCCCTAGTGGCAACAGCACATCCACAACCTTAGATGTTCTTGTCACTCACCTGATTACTAGAGGCATGAACCCAATATCGAGCATAAATACTCCCTCTTGGAGTCACAAGCATCTATTTGGCCAAAGCATCTACTAGCAACGGAGAGCATGCAAGAACATAAATAAAACAGTAGATAGATTGATAAACAACTTGATCATAACATCACCATTCATCGGATCCCAGCAAACACAACATATAGCATTACAATAAGATGATCTTGATCATGTTAGGCAGCTCACAAGATCTAAACATGATAGCACATAGTGGAGAGACAACCATCTAGCTACTGCTATGAACCCGTAGTCCAAGGATGAACTACTCACGCATCACTCCGGAGGCGGGCATGGTGGTGTAGAGCCCTCCGGTGATGATCTCCCTCTCCGGCAGGGTGCCTGGAAGAGCTTCAGAACCCTCCCGAACTAGGGTTGACGACGGCGGAGGCGATGGAACTTTTCGTGGAATAATGCTCGGGTATTTAGGTTTTTGGGACGGAGGCAATATATAGGCGAAAGGGCGGCGCCTGGGGCCAGCCGAGGCCCCACACACCACCTCGGCGCGCAAGCAAGGGGGCCGCGCCCTAGTGGTATTTGGCTCCCCTGGGTCGCCTCTTCGTGCTTCCTTCGGACATCGTCTTCGTGTCGGTGAAAAATTAGGCTCCGTTGATTTTCGTCCAATTCCGAGAATATTTACTGACTAGCTTTTCTAAAACGGAAAACAGCAGAAAACAGGAACTGACACTGTGGCATCTTGTTAATAGGCTAGTCCCAGAAAATGCATAAAAATGATATGAAGTGTATATAAAACATGTAGCAATATGTATAAAACAAGCATGGAACATTAAAAATTATAGATACGTTTGAGACGTATCAGCATCCCCAAGCTTAGTTCCGACTCGTCCTCGAGTAGGTAAACGATAATAATATAATTTTTGGAGTGACATACTACCAACATAATCTTGATCAAATAATAGTGTAAGGCACATGAACTGAATGAAGTGATCCAAGACAATTGTCTATAGTTGCTAAAAAGTAAACAAGGAGTAAACATAATATATCATACAAGTAAAAAACATTTCATGGATAGTACTTTGGAGACATGAGCTATGAGAATTTGCATAAAAGTTACCTTACCAAGCAACATTTTCGAATTAAAAGTGTTTGACCAACACAAAGGAAGATTTAAGTTTCAGCATTTGCTCCAACTTTCAACATATTTATCTCATGGATATTGTCAACACAAAGTAGCATAATTAGTCTAATATGCTAACATATAACAATTCTTGTACCAAAGTTGACACTAGTGTTTGCTTGTGGAGAATAGACGGGAGTAGGAAAACTGACTCAACATAAAAATAAAAGAAAGGCCCTTCGCAGAGGGAAGCAGGGATTATGTCATGTGCTAGAGCTTTTTAGTTTTTGAAATCACATAGAGAGTAAAAATATATTTTGAGAGGTGCATGTTAATGGTCAACGAATGGTAGCAAACAATACAGTATTACCCCTGCCAACTAGACTTTTTAAGAGCGGCTCCCATTGAGGAACGTTATTTCTGCAGCAAGCAGATCATTCCTCTTTTCTCCTTTGTTTACACATGCAGATGTTTGACTGAATGCTTAGGAACAAAATGTGAGGAGAGTTTATGATGAAAGTTTGCAAAATTATAGATAAGCAGATGTAAGCTGCTAGTCTGGAGTAAATTCTGATTGACAAGTATAATAAAGATGATCTACTACTTCCTCATGAGCTGGTAAACAGAGTCACAAATAAGTAGTAATAGTTTTGAATAATTTAAAGGTAGCACATGGCAAATTTACTTGCAGTGGCAAGAAAATACCACATATAGGTAGGCATGATGGACACAGATGGCATGGATTTTGGCTCAGGGTTTTGAATGCACGAGAAGCATTCCCTCTCAGTACAGAGTTTAGGCTAGCAAGGTTATTGTTGCAGCAGTGGAACATGGGGTTCCCCTAGTGCTGCCAAAGTGGGTCCACCCCATGCGGGACCAAGATGAAGATGGACAAGACCAAGACTCAAGTCAAGCTGGCGGGTTCACCGTCAGGACACGCAAGGCCTACGTCGACAAAGGGCTCCGGTCCTGGGGGCCTGCCGGGTCCCCAAACCAAGCAAGAAGGCCAGGAAGGACCCGAGAGCCCGAGTTCCCGGCAGGAGGCCAGGCTCCCTCTCGGGTACTTCCCCACGTCCTGTGGATAAGCTCTCCACCTCACGCTGGAAGACCTCAGAAGACTTGGGAAGCAAGGCGAAGGCAGCGCGGGCGGGAAGCACAGCCCGTGGTGGTGTCAGCTCCTGTCCACCCCAAGGCGGACGCTCCCACCTAACCCAAAGGAGACGCTAGGCTGAGGAGAGGCCACGTCTCCCCTAAACTAGATGAGGAGGGTCCTTCACCCCGAAGGTCCCTCGTGCCCCTCACGTGACCCTGTGGCAACCCCTTAGCCTATAAAAGGAGGACCAAGGCACGGAGGAGGAGAAGGACAGAAAAAGGTGGAACGAAGGCACAAATCCAACCAGAGCAAGACTAGACTAGGGCTGCGAAGGTAGAGGGGAAGGTGATCTCCTCCGGGTCAGGATCTGTCCTTCTTCTACCTCCAGCCAAAACCCTTCCGGGTACCCATCCGGGAGGTTCCATTGTAAGCCACACTATGAAGAACCCATCAATCCAGACATGCAGGAGTAGGGCTTTTAGCCTCCGGGCGGCCTGAACCTGGGTAGCTCCTTGTGTCCCTTTGGTTGCATGCTTTGATCGTGGAGAGGAGAGCTTGATCTAGACTCCGCCCGAGAAGACGATTCTCAGCCTCCTTCGCGCCCCGTGCCGAACCTAAAAGGGGTATCCTATACTCCCGGTGTCCGTGCATCGAGACACGACATCTGGCGCGCCAGGTAGGGGGCGCAAGCGCTGGATTCGTCTTCTTCATCACCTCAAGTTCGTGCCAAGTTCATCGTCAAGTTCTGTCGAGCTTCTCGTCCGTGGCAAGATCTGCTCCAAGACCCCCAGCGCCTTCGGAGCAGCGTTAGTTTCGGCTCTTACGAGAGAGGTGCCGAATCCGACGTCCAAGATGACAAAGAAGAGAAAGGGAAAGGCAGCCTTGGAGTTCCTGCGGTACCCTGGCCTCGGCTTCGTTCTTGACGAGTCCTCGCCAGCACCTGCAGCTGAAGATCGCGCCTTTGGAGTCCATTTCGTTCCTCCGCCGCTTATGTCAGCTCTCTGGTCAGCAAGGGAAGACCTGAGGAAGGTGCCACGAACATTGATGTCCCTCTTTCCCCATGGACGCATGGAGTGAAGGAGGAACTCTGTTCCGACGCGCCAACCACAGTGCCGCTTCCGGAGGAAGAAAACCTCGACCAAGACACAAAAGGCGAGCCTCGGCAAGAAGATCCTCTCATCTACGTGCCCCAAGAGCTCAAGATTCCTCTGCGCAAAGATGGCCAGCCTGGAGTGTGGTGCATGTACCACAGATCTGATAGACACAGTCTGGAAGATTGCCGACAGTTCAACGACATCCAGATACGCCAGAAGAACGGTGATTGCTATACATGTGGAGAACCAGGACATATCAGCCGAGATTGCCCTCTCAACAAGAAGCCCAAGAAAGCCAAGGGGAGCGCCACAGCTGGGGTTCCTCAAAAGGGAAGATCTTTCCGGACTTTCGCCAATGCATCCACTCAGACTGAAGAGCCCCCGGAACCTTGCCCACTACCGGCGCCCCCACAGACACAAAGCAGTCAAGGGCAAACTGCAGCTAGCTGGGATCAAACCTTCATCTGCGGAGATTTGGCCCAGGGAGAATGGGATCTCCCGGGTCACATCGTCACAATACAGCCAGGACCAAGTGGACCCCCTCAGAAGTACCGGATTGCTAAGTGGCTGGCATCAGGATCCCGCGGTAAAGCAGCTTCAGGGTCTCCGGACCGGCACGAGCCAGCAAGATTGACGGGTCATCAAGCAAGGAACATCCGGGTCCAGAAAGCTAAGACAACCGTAGGGTCTCCGGACCGGCGTCTCTGATACGCCAGCAAGTCGCCGGATCACCAGTTGGGTGGTCTCCGGGTAACTCGAGCAAGTAACACAATGGTCTCCGGACCGGCGCAAGCCAGCCAGTCATGCCCCTAGTCGGCATTGGAGGCTATCTCGGTTGGAAACCTTGTCCCCGCCAAGAATTGCTGGGCAAGGCAGAATTATGTCTGAAACGGCATAGAAGACCCGCCTTGGCGGCAGCGCGACAGAACGATTACCGAGGTAGCCTGAAGGAGTCAAAACGCGAGCTAAGTATAAACGTGCTTGCACGGGCTTGTTCCCGGGTACATCTGTTTTATGTGCTTTGGCTAAGGCGAAAGCGGGCGTTCTCCTGGGGCAGCGCCTTCGCGATGACACTGTCAGTTTCCCTCGGGCAGTGGAGTCGTGGGCTGAGGTCCGTGCGGTCAGGAAACGGTGGGTCCTTTGGGGGGTTGCGCCCTGTGTCAGCATTTCGGACCAGTCTGAGTGCCCACGGCTGGTTAGCGCTCACACCTTTGGATCCTTCCCGAGAGCGTAAAGCCCCCACGAGTACGATAAAACTTATATACTTTGGGAAGAAGTTATTTACATTCAAAAGCATGAGTTCATAAGCCAGTTGGCAATATCAGTACAAAAGCATGGTTCACGGCCCTTGGTATTGTCCTTTTCAGGACTTCACAGGTTCACGGGTCGTCTTCGCGGGAAAGGCGCTCCAAGATTTCCTCCACCTGGCGGGATACGTCTGGAGGAAGCGGCGTCTCGGGTTCAGGCGCCTCTAGCTCGGACAGCAAAGAAAGCTGCGGATGCCGCTGACGAAGTGCTGTGACAAACCGGGTCGTCACCTGCCTCACTGCCTGTTCCCCAGCAAGGCGAGTGGCTCTGCTAGCCTGCTCCTTGATACCCTTGATGAGCGAGGCCACGTACTTCAAGAACCCGGGATAGCGGACGAAGGAAGTGGAATGGTCGGCCATGAGAACAGGCGGAGAAGGCACTCCCAAGTTCGTGAACTCCCTCACGATATCCAAGGACCCGTGGTTCATCTGGAGCAAGATTGTTATCATCGCGGCGGTGGAGTGTGAATCGTCGCTGTTCTTTCTCAAGTGCGCCTTTTGCTTCCGCCAGCTCGACCTGCACTCCCTTCAGCTGGTTGGACACCTGCTCGTGTTGATGCCACGCAATCTGAGCTTGAGATTTGGACGCTTCCATCGCCGTTCGCCCGTCAGCCAGCTCCTTTGCCTCCTTCTTGCGAAGGACGGTCATGCGCGCATCTTTGTCCTTCCAGAAATCGTTCGCCTCGCCCAGTTCCCGGATCCTTCTTTCCATGGCGACGCGGCCAGCCGTGGCCTCTTGCTTGAACTTCTCAGCTGCATTGAGAGCCTGCTTCTGCGCCTCGATCGTGGCAGCCATCGTCTCGACCCGGGCGGACAAGCTGTCTCTTTCGCCCCTAGCTCTCTGGAAATCCTTGGCGGCCTGTTCTCGCCTCTCCCTCTCGCTCTTGAGCTCGCTCTGGAGCTTGGAGACCTGCTTGCCTAGTGACGAGACGGCTCTGCTTTTGGCTCGAAGGTCATGTTCGACCTCGCTGCGAGCCCAGCTAGCCACGTTCTCCAGGCCCTGCTCAAAGCGGTCCTCGTCCCGCTCCATTCTGATCTGGAGCTCCTCAATGGTGCCGAGGTAGCGCTCTTCATCTTCCAGCTCGGCCTTTCGTCGCTCCAGCTCCTTCTCGCGGCTGGCCACTCTCTGTTCCCAAGCGTAGAGCAGCTCTTCGTCCGCCGCCAGCTTCAGCTCTTGGCGCCAAGAGCCTCTCCCCCGAGGAAAGCCGCAGCTCGCGAGCTTGCGAATGCTCCCCCCGCCGGAGGTCGGGGCACCAACCGCGCCAGTTCGGCGCGGGCAAAGGACAAGAACTCCGAGACGCTGGAGAATGTCTTGGAGAACCCGGGGCCTTCCTCAACTCTCCCGGGTTCATGGCAGGGGTCAGCGTTCCCGAGGGCCGAGCCCCTGGGGATGAACCCGCCTGCTTCAAGTCTGCGCGGTCCAGAGGTCGCCTGGGGATCCACGTCGCGCCTCTCCCCAGGGCCTTCCGCGCAACAGCTTCCCTCGTCTGCGAGACTGGAGCCACCTCCCTGTCCTTGGGGCGGACCGGGGCTCGGGGGCTCGGAGTTGCCTCCATCGGAGGTGTCGGTGGAGCTCGTCGCTTCGACATCTTCGCCTCCCCGGGGTCGTTTGCTTGGCCACTCCGGTGTCGGGCTCCTGTGCAAGAACCAGAACAAGAAGTCAGGACGATGGCAAAAGGGAAGCAACTCCACATTCAAGGCCAGTTGCCAGCGAAGCTTACCGGCGGGCTCTCTTCGATCCGGAGAAGCTCCATCTCTTCTTCACCAAGTCGTCAAAGAGGTCAGGCAAGGACAGGCTCTCTTCCCCAACCTCCACGTCTGCAAGGGGAGGAGGGATAGCCTCCGACGCCTGGTCAGACTCCTGCATCGACGGCGAGCCCGGCGCACTGGCTGCTCCGGAGGTCCGTCTCCCGGCGGGTTTGTCGCCGCCCCGGAAGGAGCGCCCGCAAGGTACTCCCGGAGGAGCCGCCTCGTCGCTTTCGTCATCCGAAGACCCAGGTTCTTCAGGGGAAACGTCCCCGCGGGCAAGGCTCTGCCCCCTTGGCCTCTCTCCTCGAAGGCTGCGTGCTTTGGGTGCCGGCGGGGGCTCAATCTTGGTAGTACCCGCCACCCCGTACTCATTGCACGCTGGCATTGAAGATCGGATGCCGTCGGCGGCTGGATCCTCGAACAGCGGCAAGACCTCATCCTGGAATTCGAAGGGTACCCATGGCAATACGTAGCCCATGGTCAGAGCCCAGGTAGTCTCTGTCAAGTGGAATCTGGACTGTGGAAGGCTGCTACCCACCTGAGCGAGTTCCCAGAGCGGGCGGCTCCGGAACTGCAAAGGGGCAATCCCTCTGCGAAGAAAGTCTGCCAGGATCATGGCGCCCGTCACTCCCCTTGCACGGAGCGCAGCCAGCCTGTTAATGGCCGAAGCCAGGGCTTCCCCTTGAGAGCTCTTTCCTTGGAATGTGCCAATCGCTCCGCTGGATAAAATGGAGTCATCAGATGGGGGTTGGTCCCATCAGCTTCGACAAAGTACCAGTTGTGCCTCCATTCTCCAACCGAGGCCTTGGTGAATGTTTCCGGGTACTGGTGCGCCGCATCACTCCGGAGGCAGAAAGAGACACCGCCAGCGATCCACTTGGACTTCCCCAGGCGTGGAACGAAGAAGTGGCGGAATAAGGCCACCGAGGGCATGACGCCCGCGAATGCCTCGCAGGCATAGGCAAAGGTAGCAAGCATCATCACGGCATTGGGGTGCAAGTGCAGCATGTGCAATCCATAAGCCTCCAAGATTGCCGCGAAGAACTCGGAGAACGGAGGAAGAAGGCCGACGACGGAGAAGTCGTGGAAAGTAATCACCTCTCCTTCTCGTTGAGGACCGCTCCCAGGACGCACCCCACTCCCTCAGCACCGCGGAAGCTCGCGGCCAGGGATTGGCGGACGCGTTGAATGGCTTCCTCTGACGCATACTCGCTGGGAGAAAAGAGGGCTTGAGTCACCCTCCTCGAAGGCGGCGCCTCGGCCGAGAAGCTTCCATCGCCATCTTCTCAGCGGCAGATTGTGACATCTTCCTCACTCCTGTCCTATCCCGCTTAGGCGGCATGGGCGGGGGCAAGAACAAGGAGGGCGGCGGATTGTGGCGTCCAAGGCGGGGGGCGGCGATTGGCGAAGTCGGGAGAAGGAGTCTCCTGCGCGGCGATTTGGGGATTTCGGCGAATCTGGAGAAGTAACGGCTACAGTGGAAGCCAGTCGTGGCTTATAAGGCATCCCACACGTCGCGTCGCGGCCTCATTACTCCGACGGACGTGGGGATCGAGGGGGCGTGCCGATTCTGCGCGTTTCACCCGTTGGATTCCAAGATAAGCACGGAGTCCGTATGAATCGCAACGTTCGCCGTGATTCAGTCAACAGGACCCGGGGGCTCGTCTCTACCTCGCCTCGGCGGGTCCCCAACGGAGCAGAGCAAGGAAGACCAGGTGCCCGGGGACCCACTTTGACCTATCTTTAGGCCATAGCCCCGGCAGCTGGAGCAAGAGCCGCCGGGACCATGCCCGGGGGCTACTGTCGCAGCAGTGGAACATGGGGTTCCCCTAGTGCTGCCAAAGTGGGTCCACCCCATGTGGGCCCAAGATGAAGATGGACAAGACCAAGACTCAAGTCAAGCTGGCGGGTTCACCGTCAGGACACGCAAGGCCTACGTCGACAAAGGGCTCGGTCCTGGGGGCCTGCCGGGTCCCCGAACCAAGCAAGAAGGCCAGGAAGGACCCGAGAGCCCGAGTTCCCGGCAGGAGGCCAGGCTCCCTCTCGGGTACTTCCCCACGTCCTGTGGATAAGCTCTCCACCTCACGCTGGAAGACCTCAGAAGACTTGGGAAGCAAGGCGAAGGCAGCGCGGGCGGGAAGCACAGCCCGTGGTGGTGTCAGCTCCTGTCCACCCCAAGGCGGACGCTCCCACCTAACCCAAAGGAGACGCTAGGCTGAGGAGAGGCCACGTCTCCCCCTAAACTAGATGAGGAGGGTCCTTCACCCCGAAGGTCCCTCGTGCCCCTCACGTGACCCTGTGGCAACCCCTTAGCCTATAAAAGGAGGACCAAGGCACGGAGGAGGAGAAGGACAGAAAAAGGTGGAACGAAGGCACAAATCCAACCAGAGCAAGACTAGACTAGGGCTACGAAGGTAGAGGGGAAGGTGATCTCCTCCGGTCAGGATCTGTCCTTCTTCTACCTCCAGCCAAAACCCTTCCGGGTATCCCATCCGGGAGGTTCCATTGTAAGCCACACTATGAAGAACCCATCAATCCAGACATGCAGGAGTAGGGCTTTTAGCCTCCGGGCGGCCTGAACCGGGGTAGCTCCTTGTGTCCCTTTGGTTGCATGCTTTGATCGCGGAGAGGAGAGCTTGATCTAGACTCCGCCCGAGAAGACGGTTCTCAGCCTCCTTCGCGCCCCGTGCCGAACCTAAAAGGGGGTATCCTATACTCCCGGTATCCGTGCATCGAGACACGACAGTTATTTTAAGCAAACACATAACGTCAAGCGGTATAAAAATAACCATATGATGAACATATAAGAAAAACTATAAGACTCCACACTGTCTTCCTTGTTAACCAAAGCATCCTTTTAACAGAAAATATCTAGACTTTGAAACTACCAAATATGACAAATCAAATAACTTCAATCTTTAACGGTAGTTCTTCACTAATGAGCCTTTACTTACATGATACACAAGTTTAAACATTACTTACTTGATAATCAAAACAATTGAAAGTATCAAGTTACTCAAAACAAATGATCTACAAGACTATGTAATCATTTTCTTTATACCATTACCACATGCATAGCATTTTCTGTTCCAACCAAACACCAATAATTTTTTTGACAACTCTCCAAACAAATATAAGTGAAGCAAGAGAGTACTTTCTTCAAAAGAACTAATAGCTCTGAACAAGAGATACATGAAAAAAAAGAGCTAGAAGCAAAGCAATGCTAGACAAGAATACTCAACAAGTATAAGTGAAAAATAAGAGTATTCTAATGAAAAAGCGGAGCGTGTCTCTCTCCCAAACAAGAGTGCTAGGGTCCAAATGTTATGACCAGAGAACAAAAAATAAAAAAACTGAAAATAAAACACACAGACGCTGCAAGAACAACACTTAAAATGTGAAGAAATAAAAATATAGTCTCACTAGAGATGACCTGAGAATTTGTCGATGAAGAAGGGGATGCCCAAGGCATCCCCAAGCTTAGACGCTTGAGTCTTCTTGAAATATGTTGGGGAGGTCCAGGGGAGCCTCCCCAAGCTTAAGCTCTTCACTCTTCTTGATCTTATTTTATCACCCTTCTCACTTAATACTTAAAAACTTCCTTCACACCAAACTCCGAGTAAACTTCATTAGAGGGTTAGTGCATCAAATCATAATCTCACTTGGTTCTGTAAAGACACATTATAAACATAATTTTAAACATTAGCTACTGTTTACTAGCCTTATGTGAAGCTCTTCCACCTTTAAAGAATTTCACTTAACACTTGTAAAAGAGAGAATGCAAAACTAGACAGAATCTGTCAAAACCAGAACAGTCCGTGAAGACGAATTTTTTCGAGGAACCTACGTCGCCAAATCAGAAAACACTGAACTAATGAAAGATAGGTAAAAAGCTCAGGCTTCTGCACAAAAATGTGCAGATTAAAATACAGTTTTGTGATTGTTCACGAATTTTTACCGTGACGCACAAAAATCTGTTTCTGGACAGCAAACTAAACTTTTAGTGCTATCTTGCTATTAGAGGCTCTTCTTGGCACAACAAAACGAAAAATAAAAGATACAAAGGAATTATTACAGAAGTTAGCTAATTCCTTGACTCAACAAAATGAAATAACAGAAAATAAAATGGGTTGCCTCCCATAAGCGCTTTTCTTTAACGCCTTTTAGCTAGGCACAAAGCAAAAATCAAGTATTATCAAGAGCACCTTCCAAAGAAAGATCAGACAACTTTTCAGAAATGCATTGTATCTTATTTATGTAGGTTTCAGATTCTCCTTTATCTCTTCTCTTAGGTCTACTTTCCTCACCAAAAAGGTTTTTAGGGGCGATCCATTCAAAATTCTTTTCTATAGCATCATGCATTCCCATAAGTTTAAATGGAATAGGTATTTTTACCTCTCCCTTGTATTCGGGTCTCCTAGTATATTTCATAGTGTCAAGTTCCAGAGTTTCTAGTGTATCTTTAACGTTAATGTAACAATCAAGCATCTTATAATGAGCAAAAAAAAATTCTAACTTCTCTAGCAACATCACCAAATTCTTTTAGCATAGTTTCCAACACGAAATCCTTTTTCTCCCCATCTTCTATACTATCAAGTTTAAGAAACATTTGCTGTAACATGGGATTAAGGTTCACAAATCTAGCCTCAAACATGTGTACCAAAGAAGCTATAGCAATTTTATAGTTATAAGCAAGCTCAACCAAAGATCTATCCTCAAAATCATCACACCTTCTTACATGATTAAAGAATTCTTCAATGTTATCCCTTCCAATGACAGAACCACTTCCTACTTCCATTTCTTTCATGACAAACTTAGGAAAAAGCATGATAAATAAATAGAAAATAACAACTCGAAATTTAAATAGATGCAGGATTTTTTTTGGTTGGGTTTTTTGATTTTTAAAAGCAAACAAGATAAAATAAAATAAACTAAGCAAGACAAAAACAAAGTAATGAGATTGGAAGTGTGAGACTCCCCTTGCTGTAGCCTCTTGACTCCCCGGCAACGGCACCATAAAATGTGTTTGATGACTTGAAAACACACGTTCGTTGGGAGACCCCAAGAGGAAGGTATGATATAGTGCAGCATCAATTTTCCCTTGATATCTACCAAGGTTATCAATCCAGTAGGAGTCAAAAGTGCTTCAGAAGATTGTCAACGGCACCAGAAAATATGACACGGCGCAATGTCAGATGATTTGGTGGTTGACGTGGGCCTGCACACAACACAATAAAACTACTTTACACCAACGAAACTGGAAGGTTGTCAATCTTCCCGGGTTGCTGAATACAAAGGATTAAACGCATGGTGTGGAGAATAATAATAAATGCAGAAAGTAACAGAGAACAGATGATTGCAGTTGGTGTTTTTATCAGTGTAAAAGAATGGATCGGGGTCCACAGTTCACTAGTGGTGTCTCTCCATAAAAGATAACATGCATGTTGGGTAAACAAATTACAGATAGGCAATTGACAAATAGCAAGCGCATGACAATGCAATATATGACAATATAGTTTATTATAGTATTTATTGGGCATTACAACATAATACATGGACGCTAACCAGCTGCATCCATGCCTAAATAATCCACTTCCGGGATAGCATCCGTGTCTCCCGTTAGTATTAAGTTGCAAACAACAGATTATTGCATTAAGCAAAGTGTGTAATGTAAACAAACGCATTAGGCTTAACAGCAGTACCCTTAAGCTAAGCATTAGTTATCTTATCCCTAGTGGCAACAGCACATCCACAACCTTAGATGTTCTTGTCACTCACCCAGATTACTAGAGGCATGAACCCACTATCGAGCATAAATACTCCCTCTTGGAGTCACAAGCATCTACTTGGCCAAAGCATCTACTAGCAATGGAGAGCATGCAAGAACATAAATAAAACAGTAGATAGATTGATAAACAACTTGATCATAACATCACTATTCATCGGATCCCAGCAAACACAACATGTAGCATTACAATAAGATGATCTTGATCATGTTAGGCAGCTCACAAGATCTAAACATGATAGCACAAAGTGGAGAGACAACCATCTAGCTACTGCTATGAACCCGTAGTCCAAGGATGAACTACTCATGCATCACTCCGGAGGCGGGCATGGTGATGTAGAGCCCTCCGGTGATGATCTCTCTCTCTCTGGCAGGGTGCCGGGAAGAGTTTCAGAACCCTCCCGAACTAGGGTTGACGACGGCGGCGGCGACGGAACTTTTCGTGGAATAATGCTCGGGTATTTAGGGTTTTCGGGACGGAGGCAAATATAGGCGAAAGGGCGGCGCGTGGGGCCAGCCGAGGGCCCCACACACCACCTCGGCAAGGGAAGCCGCGCCCTAGTGGTGTCTGGCTCCCCTGGGTCGCCTCTTTGTGCGCCCTTCGGACTTCGTCTTCGTGTTTGTGAAAAACTGGGCTCCGTTGATTTTCGTCCAATTCTGAGAATATTTCCTGGCTAGCTTTTCTGAAACGAAAAAACAGCAGAAAACAGGAACTATCACTATGGCATCTTGTTAATAGGTCAGTCCCAGAAAATGCATAAAAATGCTTTGAAGTGTATATAAAACATGTAGCAATATGTATAAAACAAGCATGGAACATAAAAAATGATAGATACGTTTGAGACGTATCAGCGGCCAGGCAGGCGCGGGCGGCTAAGCGGGCCAGCCGTCACACGGGCCCCACCCGGGGCCGGATTGGACTGGGCCCCACCCGGGCTGGTCGGTGCAAGGAAAGGAAAAGGGGGAGGCGAGTTGGAGTTGGTCTCCAACTCCCCCTCCCAAACCGAATTGGGCAAGGGGACTTTCCCCTTGCCCAAGCACCCTCCCCTTTGGCCACCTATATAAACACCACCAACCCCATGGGTTGAACATAACAATTGCAATGCACAAGTTACTCTCTCTTGATATTGTGCAATTAGAGCATGCTCTAATTAGACAGCGATCTAATAGACATTGTTCTAATCTCTCTCTCTAGTAGATCTCATGTGTTGAGAATTAGATCTCTCTAATCTCATATTGCTCTAATCAAATTTGTTTAGATCAACCACCTAAACTACGCCACAAGGCAGTCTCTCTTCGTCGGTTGCAAGTAGCACTGGACGGCGTAACGCTGACGGATTGGCGCGGTGTACGTGTGGATACTCTAGAGCGGGGCTTCGTGAGTAGTCCCTCGACGACAAGAATCGAAAGCAATCTCACCTCCCGGCGTGGACGTGAGATTCTTCATCAGGCTTCACCGACATCTACTTCAACAATAACAAGATCTTCCGCAACGGTTGTAGTAAGTTTTCTGGATCTAGCATTATGGGGTACTAGATATCTTCACAGTATAGATCTTAGGCTGTTGCGTAATATGTAAGCGAAATTTTTAAGTTTCCGTTGCGCAACCCAGCAGACACATGAGCGAGCATCTCCAACCAGGATTGCGAAATTTGGCCCCCAAACTGTCCGCGGACACATCCGGACGTGTCCGCGGACAGTGACCGGACGAATCTCAAATATGGCCTCCTCCAACCGTGTCCCAAAATTCTCTCCAAATTGTGGGATCACTTGAATGTGATTGGTAAAAAGGAGAGAGAAAAATAAATGAAGGACAAAGAAAGGAAAAGAAAGCAAAACGTGGTTCACGCGGACAGCCCGGGCAGGCTAATCCTACCCCAAAACCCTCCCCACATATGGGGTGAGTTTGTCAATTGCGAACAACTCAGACCTATTGGGTGTGTTTGGGGACCATGTTTGGGCAGAGTATTTTACTCTCTCTCCTATCGGGGCTATCTGCCCGGACGTTTGGGGCAGGTTTGTGGGACCCGACTGGAGATGCTCTTATCGTGTCATTGATTCGTTGTGCATGTCCTGTTCGGTACATCAGTTTGCATCTATTTTAACACTTCTTGTGTTTTAATCTCAGCCGTTAAAATTAGAATCAATATGTGTGCATAAAGTCGTTTCACGAAAACCAAAATATGTACATGGGATTTTTGTCATCTTAAAATATGTGTTTTTTCAATAAAGAGAGCAGATGTACACGGGAGCCAAACAAATTTCTCATCGAGATAGTAGAAGTTTGGAGACTTTTTGTTTCTTTCGGAAGAAAATAAAAGGTTGTATTCGGATATTTGGGAACCTGCATCAGTTGGTAGACGCTTCACCCAAGCCCGTGCGTACTGGTCAGAAGCGATAACCAGGCCCGGATATTTGCGAACCTGCAGTACTCACTCACAGTAGTAGAAACATGCTCATCAGTCCCAGGTCGTAAGGCTCATCAGTCCCGGCTGTCAAACCGGGACTGAGCAACCGGGACTGATGAGCCCCCCCTTTAGTCCCGGTCGGTTACGACCCGGGACAGATGACCCCCCACGTGGCCGCGGCGTAGCGCGCGTGGCCGGAGATCTTCAGTCCCGGGTCGTAACACGACCCGGGACTAACTTTTTGTTTTTTTCTTTTCTTTTATTATTCAGGTTTTAGGGTTCAGGAGGGAGGGGGTTAGGGTTTCGAATCTTTTTCATCGTCCGAGGATCACGTCGATATAACACATATAAGATACCACATTGAAGATCAGATTAATGCATATATATGTGTATACATATAACACATATAGTATATGATAATCACGTTTTTCGTTTCAAACTACTTAATTACATGGAGATCACTAGCTAGTACATATGGAGGCCTATTTATGTTTCAAGATAGTAGAACTCTCCGGTTTCAGGTACGACCTCCTTCAGGAGAAATCCCGCCAATTCCTCTGCAATTCCTAGTAGGTGATCCCTTGGTAGGAGCGCGTTCCGCTTTCTCCGCAACTATAAAAGAAGGAGATCAAAACAATTACGAATAAAACTCAACACAATTGATAGTAACAAAATAAACTTGCGAATAATTTTTACGTACCTCTTTATTTTTATCATTGTTGACTCCCTCATTGATCC
Source organism: Poa pratensis (assembly GCA_947311845.1). Taxonomy (NCBI): domain Eukaryota; kingdom Viridiplantae; phylum Streptophyta; class Magnoliopsida; order Poales; family Poaceae; genus Poa; species Poa pratensis. The sequence continues at coordinate 5,006,733 of CAMZMU010000045.1, forward strand.
TCATGCGAATGTACTCGCAAACGTGGTATGCACATGTATTAGTCCCGGTTGGTTGTTTGAGGCACCACTATACAAGAATAAAATTAATCAAATAATAATCAAGCATTATAATGGTATTGAAACTAGAATTAATGAGATGCGTGGACCTAGAGAGTACTACTTACCTGGTTCAAGTCAAAATTCAGGTCCTCTTTCACACCTTGTTGTTCCTTCCTGAACCATTTCCAAACCCTGCCCGGCAAAGAAAATAAATAGAGAGATTATTAAATACTTGATATCAAGAAATGAACGAAAGTGGCTGATGTAGAGAGATTGAAATTACCTCTTTAGCATATAATACAAGGAGGTGAATTCTTTAACATCTTTCCGTAATGAGTCCATGACGTGAACAATTCCACCTTCAATTTTAATGACTAGCAGAATAAAGTGGCCACTGCGCAGGAAAAGCATACGCAATCATGCATAACTCATCAATCACACTTACATCAGGTAAACAAAATAGATTGTGTACAAAGACGGTAACAGTCACCCGAAGTTGTAAGGAAAAAGTATTTATCTTCTAGTATGTTGTTGCAGTAAACATGTTAGCAAAAGTGCCTCCATGTCCTTGGGGTGGTCTCGTACGGTGACTACATGAACTTTATCCCGGTCAATGAACCCAAAATCCTAGATTCCTTCCTTCCTGCATTCTTGAATCTTCGTTCTGCATAATAGCGTACAAAAGAATATCGTGAGGATAATTACAAGGCAATGAACGAGCTGAGCTAAAGACTTAAATTATAGAAATAAATCACTTACAGACAATAGCAGCTGACGAGAGATTTGTCGAGGTCCAAAAGATTGTATAACTGAAAAAGTTCGGGAAAATCAATATGCACAACGTAATCTTGGAAGAAGTGTTGTGGCCTAACTCGCGCCAGGAGATACATTCTCCCTTCCCTTGAAGTCTGCATGTACCATTTATGCAACAGACGCATTTGTGTTGGAAGATTCTCGAACACCTCACGTGTGACCAGCGGCTCCCTGTGAAAATATGTACGTCTCGGTACCACCTCAGCGATGGGGTAACCTACGTCGCCCATGATGACTTGAGGAGCAACACTAAAACAAGTAGTACTGTTGTCCTTCTCGGTATTCACCTTGAGCGGGGGGACCGATTGTACTTCCTGTTCTCCGAGTTGGGCAACTTGTTTCCCGCATTTCCTCTGCTCCTCATGTGAGCTATACGACTTGCTAATATGACGCTCATAGTCTGTTGGCGGCGGTGGTTTTGGGGCATAGATGTTCGCAATGCAACGCTCAATTTTCTCCGTAGGTATCCCAGCTGTAAAGCTTGGCGGCTTTGGCTTCGGTGCAAGTTGTCTTTTAACATCGGCATCCACCCACGCTGCGTTTTCCTCGACACTCCTATCATAAGGTAACTTTTTAGTAGTCTTCTCTTTTGCCAGCATTCTCTGTCCCCTCTTAGGAGGCGAACCGATGGGCTTTTGTGACGTCAACTTAATGGGCTCCATCTCGGGGAGGGGTGGTATTTCCCGATGTTGAATGATATAAGGAGGAGTCGGTTGAGACGGCTGATACACCGGAGATCCGGGTCGACTACTGCTGGGGGTCCTATCAGGGCGGGGTGGAGTTTGCTGAGGTTGATTGCTACAAGGAGGAGTCCGTGGAGGGGTGGAGTCCGCAACCACGACGATGTATTCCTTTTTCCATAGAACGACACCACCCTCGACTTCTCCAAGTTTCGTCTCCCCTTCACCTCCAGCCTTGTCAAGGTCAAGAATCTGAAATCCCGGCAGAACTTTATCCACCCCGACACGAGCAAAGCCAGCTGGAATCTCACCGCCATGGAAGGTTGCTCCGGGGTGGTTAGGTAAAGCATAACCGACCGCCACCTTGAAGGATATGTTCTTCATTGACTGATGTAGATCACACGGTGTCTTTCCGTGATATCATCCATGGGGCAGCGAGTTTGCAGTTCACCGTCCATCGGTTCATCATGAGCAGCCAGGAAGGTTGAGGAAGCCACGCTGCTTTTCCCATGTGATGGGTGGACGATATCGTCAAGCAATGCAGGATCTTCTTGCTGCCGCACAGATGCCTTCTGCTGGGTAAGTACTGCGTCCAGTTGGTCCTACTACCGAAGGACAATGCGTTGCAATTCCTCAGTATGTGATTCTATCCGTTGGATCCGGTCTGCTTCCTCCTTCATTTTCCTTTCACGACTTCTATAACTGCCAATGGCCTCCGGAAACGCTTGCTTCCACGTAAGAGCGCCATATCCTCGTGTGCGTCCTTCTGCTTCACGATTCCCGAGGGCCCGTGTCAGCTCGTCGTTCTCTCTGTCGGGCTTGAAAGTTCCATCTTGAACTGCTTTCATTGCTTTAACAATATTCTTGTTGACAGTCTCAATTTTCTCTTTCTTTTCTTCCGTTCCAGTAGTGATAAGGTCGCCTGTCTCTAGGTCCAATTCTAACCCATGCGCGAACAACCAATTTTTGGACCTCACGGGATATTTCTGTGTTTTTGAAACGACCCCTTTAGTAAGCAAGTCGGCGTCTCTTTTATCCCATTTTGGTACGGCAGTCACGTAGCCACCTGGCCCCAACTTATGGTGATATACCTTCTTCGTAGCATTTATCTTATTTTTTGCCGACTTTGCTTCAGCTTCAGCCGATTCCTTGTATGCCTTAAATGCTGGCCAATGATAATTGTGCTTCTCTAGTGTTCCGGTGAAAATTGGAGCTTCTTTTTTCTCCTTGTAAGTACTCCATAAAGTTTTCTTGAAGTTCCGGAATTGTTCGGCCATCTTCATAAGAGTCCAGTGCTTGACTTTCTTCTTCTCAGCCTCTGACAGAAGTGGCGGTAGAGTGAAAGATGCGACGAGCTTATCATAAAGATCGTTTTTGGATCTGTCGTCGACATAACTAACTTATCCATCGTCTACCGCTGGCTTATTCCATTCCCGAATGCTGATCACGATATTGTCCCTAACAATAACGCCACATTGACTTATAAATTTTCTTCTGACATCCGTGGGAGCAAGCGGTTTGCCATTTTCACCGATTTTGTCGATCACAAAATGTACGCCACTTTTCAACTTTTTACCTGGGCCTCGTGGCGTTCTAGTAGATTTGCTCGATCCCGAGGGCTAAAAGAATAAATATTCGTTAAATAGTGCAACATGAATTAACTAATACATCACGTGATCAACAAAGGCTTAATATATATATACCGCGTCGGAATTTGATCTAGAGGAGGGCACTTCTCCATGTAGTGATCCGGAGGGCACTTCCTCACTTTGATCTAGATTAAGTCCTTCACCGTAGTCATTCAAGAACTAGGAGCCAAAATCCTCCCCGACCACTTCGTCGGCATCTTCATCGACATCTTCATCGGCACCTCTGCCGGTTCTTATAATATCCAGCACTTCGTCTTCACCGTCTCTGCCGGCGTCCATAGCTTAGCTACAAACCACATGTAAGAAAGATAAAATTACACAATATTCATAACCTATTTTTTTGCCTAAGTTAAAAAAAATTGCCTAAATTAAAAAATTGCCTAAGTTAAATTTGCGTAAGCTAAATTTTTTGCCTAAGTTAAAAAAATTGCCTAAGTTAAAAAAATTGCCTAAGCTAAATTTTTTGCCTAAGTTAAAAAAAATTCCCTAAGTTAAATTTTGCCTAAGTTAAAAAAAATTGCCTAAGTTAAATTTGCCTAAGTTAAAGTTGCTTAAGTTAAAATTGGCTAACACAAAATTGCTAAGTTACAAAAACCTAAATTGGCTAACATTTTTGCTAAGCTAAATTGGCTAACACAAAATTGCTAAGTTAAAAAACCTAAATTGGCTAAAAAAAACCTAAATTTCTAAAATTTGCCTAAAATTTGCTAAATTTTCCTAAGGAAAATAGGGGCCGGGCCGGCCGGCGGAGGCTGACCTGGGGGCGGCGGCGGCGAGCACAGGACGACGTAGAGGAGGCGTCGAGGACGGGGAGCACGCGGGCGTGGAGGAGGCGTGGAGGATGGGCCGGCGGCGTGAGGCGACGACGGCCGGCGTCGACCTCGAGCACGGCGTCGGGGAGGACGGGCGGGGAGGAGGCGGGGATCGAGGACGGGTGGGGAGGACGAGGAGGTGACGGCGGCGTCGTGGATCTCGGCCGCGGCGTCGCGTCGTCGACCTCGAGCTCGGGCGGCGTCGGAGAGCTCGGTCGCCGGAGGGCGTCGGAGGACCTCGGGCACGGCGTCGAGGACGGGGAGCACGCGGGCGGCGGCGGCGGCAGGGCTCAATTGGGGTAAATTTGGTGCGAAACCGTGCGAAACCGCACCAAATCGACACAAATCGATCATCAGTCCCGGGTCGTGGCTAGACCAGGGAATAAAGGTCGGTTTTTGGGCCGTCGCTCAAATTCGCGCGCGAAGCCCACCTTTAGTCCCGGGTTCATCCACGGACCGGGACTATTGGGCTTTTCTTATTTTTTTCTGTTTCTTTTTTATGTTTTCTGTTTCTTTTTTTATAGTTTCTGTTTCTTTTATATTTTCCCTTATATATCTATTTTGTAAAATCAAATATCTTTAGTTCCTTTTAAATTTTTTTGTAAAACTCATATCTATTTTATTTACATGTTTTTTGAATTGTTTCTTTTATATCTAATTGTCTAAAAAATTGTAATATTTTTAAAAACATTCTAATTAACAACATATACCATACAGAAACATCACTGTATACATTGTAATTTTTTTGAGTTTTCAGAACACAGATACATAAAGGATTGTATACATTAATTATTACACATCACCAACATCATCCCTATCTAGTGTTCACTTTTTCTTCGTGCGTGTCCCTTTCTTTGGATTGCGCCGTAACCATGGACAATCTTCATCATTTAACTTGATGCTTGGGTCAGTGTTCACTTTGAAGGGCGGAATTTCATGAAACTTATCGTAATCTTCTGACATGTCTATCTTGTCCTCCACTCCCACGATGATTCTTTTCCCTGAAAGAACTATGTGGCGTTTTGGCTCACCGTATGATGTATTCGCTTCGGTATCTTTCTTTTTTTTGATTTGGTAGACATGTCCTTCACATAGAAAACCTGAGCCACATCATTGGCTAGGACAAATAGTTCGGTGTCATATCCAAGATTGTTGAGATCCACTATCGTCATTCCGTACTGTGGGTCTACCTTAACCCCGCCTTTCAGGTTGACCCATTTGCACCGAAACAAAGGTACCTTAAAAGAAGGCCCATAGTCAAGTTCCCATATCTCCTCTATTAAACCATAATATGTGTCCATTTTTCCAGTGTCATCAAAGCGGACACCACTGTTCTGGTTTGTGCTCTTCATATCTTGGGTGGTCGTGTAAAATGTATTTCCATTTATCTCGTACCCTTGAAAATTCGATATAGTCGAAGATGGTGACCTGGACAACAAGAAGAGCTGCTCTTCAATAGTGGAGTTGTTCATGAGATGTGTTTGCAACCAACCGCCGAAAGTCTCCATGTGTTTTTTATTAATCCAGGAGTCATTCTGCTCTGGGTAGTTGAAGCGGACAAAATCCATGTGTTCCCGAAGATACGGAGCCACCAAGCTGGAATTTTGTAGAACGGTGTAGTGTGCTCGAGTGTAAGAATGCCCGTCCCTACATATTATTGCTTTCTTTCCTAGCGTGCCTTTTCCATGCAGTCTCCCTCATGGCGCGATTGAGGAACACCGATTGGGTTAAGGTCAGGAATAAAATCAACACAAAACTCAATGACCTCCTCTATTCCATAGCCCTACACAATGCTTCCTTCTGGCTTAGCACGGTTATGAACATATTTCTTTAAGACTCCCATGAACCTCTCAAAGGGGAACATATTGTGTAGAAATACAGGACCGAGAATCCTAATCTCTTCGACTAGGTGAACTATGAGGTGCGTCATAATATTGAAGAAGGTTGGTGGGAACACCAACTCGAAGCTGACAAGACATTGGACCACATCCTTCTGTAAACTTGGTAGAGTTTCTGGATTGATTATCTTCTGAGAAATTGCATTGAGGAATGCACATAGCTTCATAATGGGTACTCGAACATTTTCCGGTAGAAGACCCCTGAGTGCAACCAGAAGTAATTGTGTCATAATCACGTGGCAGTCATGAGACTTTAGGTTTTGGAACTTTTTTCTGCCATATTTATTATTCCCTTTATATTCGACGAGAAGCCAGATGGGACCTTGATACTGCTCAAAACTTCAAAAAGATCTCTTTCTCATCTTTCGTAAGAGCGTAGCTGGCAAGACCTTGATAATTCTCTGAATGCAGGCCATCTCGGTCGTGCATACGTTGGTGGTCCTGCCTTGCTTCCGGTGTATCTTTCGTTTTCCCATACACGCCCAAGAAGTTTAGTAGGTTCAAGCAAAAAAAAATTGTCACGTGCATCACATCGATTGCAGAGTGAACCTCTTGGATTTTCCAATAGGGTAGCTCCCAAAATATATATTTCTTCTTCCACATGGGTACGTGGTTGTCAGCGTCATTCGGAACAGATAGTCCGCCAGGACCCTTCCCAAATATTAATTTTAAATCCTTGACCATATCATATATATCAACACTAGAAGGGCGGGTAGGCTTCGGCCGATGATCTGCCTCACCTTTGAAATGTTTGCCTTTCTTTCTTAAGGGATGCTTGTTTGGAAGAAATCGACGATGCCCCAGGTACACATTCTTGTTACCTATATGTATACTTTCAGTCTCACCTAAACAGTGCGTGCATGCATGGTATCCCTTGTTTGACTGTCCTGAAATGTTACTAAGAGTAGGACAATCATTGATGGTTACAAACAACAACGCTCGTAGGTTAAATTTCTCTGTTCGTGCTCATCCCACACACGTACACCTTCGTCACGCTACAACTGTAAAAGTTCATCAACCAATGGCCTCAGGTACTGATGCATGTAAAGTGCATGCATGAACTTTGCACTTTAATTGCTTATATTCCAATCATATTTGCATCATATAAGGGTTATATCAATGTTTTATCATGATTTTGGGAATACTTCATAGTTTTCCCATTTATTTGGAATTAACCCTGCACAGGCAGAAAACCCTAGTTTTGTATTTTAATGTTTCAGGGACCCAAACGTCAACGAAATCACCTGGAAATTTACGGGCATCAATATTTGGAAGGAAGAAGGACTACGGAAAAAGGAAGCAAGCAAACGGAGACCCGAGGGCCAAACGGGCCTGGCCCACGCGGCCACAGTACCAGGCCGCGTGGGACCCAGCCGTTTGGGCCTCGTGGCTCCGTTGCCTTCGATCTCTTCTCCACCGACATCGTCTTGACCTAAAAATGCCTATAAAAAAGGTCCCCCGTCGTTCTCTGGAAGGAGCGCCGCAGAAACACAGAAACACCGAAACGGAGATCAGGAGCTGCAGATTGGAGGGGGAAAACTCCGGCGGGGCGCTGCCGGCGTGGTCTCCACCTTCTCCATCGACTTCTCCACCGTCTCCATGATGAAGAGGGAGTAGTCCACCTCTGGACTATGGGTTTGTGGAAGTAACTTATGTATCTCTCCTCTCTTGAGCTTCACTAATTAGTACCGTATGAGCTGCTGAACATGATTACGGTCACCGTTATAATACCTTTGTGGTGGATCTTTATGAGTTAATATATGTTTGAGATTGCAATGTTTGTTTCAGTTATGAGTATAGATGCATATTATGTACCCCGTTCTTGTCTACTTGTTTTGATCAAGCATGTTTATGAGATCGTGTGAGGGGGAACGTGTGCATTAGTTGGAGTAACAGGGGTGGCTAGTGCAGTGAACGTGAGAGAAAGTTCGGCGATCCACTTTGGTATCTTTACCTTACTTTGTTACCTCACTAGGGATAAACTAAAATACCATGCTACCGGGGATGTGGGCGTGACCATTGCCACTACTCCATGACTAGATCTAGCATGTTCTTATTTTCACTTCATGTCAAGATACTTATTGCTATACTCTGAGTTATCTTAATTACTGAGGTGTTATGATTTAGTTCGCATCTTGGTGGAGTATAAGAGAGGTTAATAATCAAAAGATCTCTATGTTAGGACGTGATGCCCATATATCTAAGTAACTTGTTATCAAACCCTGTGTTGCAATCTCATATGTTAACTGTGTGTGTTCCATTGTCTACCACTTTATAAAGAGAGAGTGCATTTGTGAAACCATGAACCCCAGTTCATTTTTAATCATAAGAAACACCTTTCCAACACCATATACCACTTTTATATTTTCAGCCATCATTAAATCCGAAAATACAAAAATACTTTTCATCTTGCATACATCATTTAAAAACCCAAAAATATCATTTACCATTGCATCCACCATCATTGCATATTTATTTCCTGTTTGCATTGCATAACTATCCTGATATCATTCTTACACCTTGTGCTTGACAACCACAGGTGAGGTTGAGGACCAAAACATCTAACCTTGTTTTGTAGGTAACCAAAAGAAGGATAAGAAGATAAATCTACCACTTCAGATTCCCCGAGAGTTCGATATTAAACCCTCGAGTCACCCCTCGTGGGGAAAACTGTCTTCCACTATACTATACACTCTGCACTTGGAGTCTCAACCTAAATCCCGTTATTTGTGCAGGCATCAAGACTTACTCTTCGGGATCATCAAGACGTTTTCTGGCGCCGTTGCCGGGGAGATAGAAGCAACGCCGCAATATATTCCCTCGTCAACTTAGCGCTCAGCAAGTGTTTTCTGGCGCCGTTGCCGGGGAATCGTAGCTGAGAGATTTATCCAAGGGTGTGCATCATCGCATTCATCTCACAACAAAGTCAACATCACCAACTTGTGCTAACACCTAAGCTTGGGGAGGTTGCACCTACGTGAGCACCATCTTATCCATCTTTACTTACAAAGCAATTTATTTGTTTTGTTAGTGTCATTGCATATCATATCATATTTATTTCAGTTTTGCATAAAAAATTAAAAATACCAAAAAAAACTTGCTATAATGGAAAAAAGAACCTTTTGGCCATTTAGTGTTAAGAACTTTCCCCAAGATATGAATATCCCTGTTGAGAAATGTGTTGTAGATCCTAATATCATGAAAGTGATTTATGAACACCGTTTTTATGGGAAACCTAAAGAAGATCCTATACCACATCTTAAGAAGTTTGATGAAAGGTGCAAAATGTTAAACTTGAGCCATGCTAATGTTAAAATTAAGCTTTTTCCTTACTCCCTAGGTGGAAAAGCCTTAGATTGGATATTAAGATGGCCACCTGAAATTTTAGCACTTGGTTTAATTTAAAAGCTGCTTTTGTTGAAAGATTTTGTCCATTGAAAAGATTTGTAACCTAAGACAAGTAATTATCACCTTTAAACAAGAAGAGGATGAACCTCTAGTGAAAACATGGGAAAGGTTTAGAGGCATAGCTTTTGGAATGGAACATGGTCTTAGAGATTGGATGCTCATGCATGTGTTTTATAGAGGTTTGACTGAAGCCTCTAGGGTATTTTTGGATAATGAATGTGAAGATTCCTTCATGAATACTGCTGCTAATGATACTCACTATTTACTTGATGGCTTGCTTTTGGAAGTAAGAATTAAAGAAAGTTTAGAAAAAGCCCAAGTACCTGAAGATGTCTTTGATGACCGTTATGAAATATTCAACCTATACAATAGGGAAAAGAAAGTTGAGGAAGTTAAAATGCTTAATGAAGTCAAGGATCCTTTGCTTGACTTAGAAAATTGTAGCTTGCATGAATTAATATCTATCTTACAAAAATTTGCAAGTGATCCTTCCATCAACACTAACCAAGCAGGTTTTGGTTCTTATATTGCTAATCATGTCTTGAAAGAAAAGATTGCTAGGTACAACCAAGAGGCTATGATACCACCTAAGCTTGGGGATATGTGGATACCTAAGGTACTAGTAACTATTGGAAAAGAGACACACCATGCCATACTTGATCTAGGATCTAGTGTCTCTGTTTTATCTAAAGAACTATATGAAGTGCTTGAATTGAAAAATCTTGAAAAATGCTCTATTGAACTAGCACTTGCTGATGACTCTATTAAACATGCTTTGGGAAAAGTAAGTGATGTTATGGTAGAGTTACATATGACTTTTGTGCCTGTGGATTTTCTAATCATGGATATGGGGAATAAAACCTCTAGTCCTATTATTCTTGGAAGACCTTTTCTTCGTACCACAGGTGCTATCATTGATTCAAAGGAAGGGAATGTAAAGTTTCAGTTTCCACACAAGAAGTGCATGGAACACTTTCCAAGGAAGAGGGAACCACAAAGTTCAAGCTCCCTCATGAGCTTCGTCCACAATAAAACAACAAGTAAGAAGCCTAGCTATATGGCTATAAAGAAAGCGCTTTGCGGGAGGCAACCCGGTTATTTTTATGTGTGATTTTTCTTTGTGTCCTCTTGCTGTAACAAGAGATTTGTGTCTAGTTTAGGTTCTGGAGTTTTTAATAAAGTGCCAAGTTTTACCCTTTTTGGTTTGAAAAGTTGCTTATAGCGTTCGGAGATTTTATTCCTGCACGAATCAGTGCACGGTATGATTTTTAATTCTTATTCTGTAACTCCGAATGAGCTCATATTTGAACTGTAGTTGCAACTTTTCATCCTCTGTATGCATGAATTTTTTCGGAATTTTTCGAGAAAGTTTGGTAGGGTAGAAAAATACGTTTTGCTGCTGCTGTTTTTTGGACAGATTCTGTCCCATTTTGTTTGATGCATGCTTTGAGCTTTTAAGTTGAATCTTTTTGATCCAATTGAGTTTATGAGTAGGCATACAACATTATATACTTTCTGGACATTCATATGAATTTTTGTTCAAGGATTATATGCAGCAAGGAACCTATTTGTTTATCACTATTAATGCACCCCACAGAAAAGAGATGGGAGAAACGGTGTTTTGAAGTTTTTTCACAGGGATTGGAGGAGATGCACCAAGAGCTATCCAAGGATGGTGAAGACCATAAGCTTGGGGATGTGAAGACAACCCCGCTGGACCTACACACTCTCGGTTTGCACACGTCCAACTTCTGTTTTTCGATCGAAACACTTTATCGCATAAACTTGGAGCGTCGTTTTTGTTTTTGTTTGAGTCTTGAGAGACCACCACACTATCAATTATATATGAGAGAGCTACTGGAAATATGGGTTGAAATATGTTGGATGCTTTTATAAGATTGGGAAAAGGGATGTTTGACTTGATTTTTAATGATACATATAGTTGCATGATTCATGAGCTTGTTTATGAGTAATAGTTTGCAAATTCTTTTTGTAGAGCTATCACTTATTCATGTTTTGGTGCTGATTGTTATTTACTTGGTTTAACATGGATTAGTTAGTTCTATGGACACTCATGCATGCATCTAGATGGTCAACTTTCTCCCTTTTGCTAGCCCAAAAACTCCAACAAGCAAAAACTTGTTTCCAACACCTTCAACCAAAGTTATTCCAGTGAGTCCACCATATCTACCTATTGGCTTTATGCTATTCCGAGTATGTTTATCATGTTTTGTGTTATCTATACCTCTGAATGAAAATGTTTATGTTATTGATTGCAATGGAAAAATTGGTTATATAGCTCTCACGAACTTGATGCACATTTTACTTCATTGCATAAATAAAACATGACCCATTGTGATTAAGATTATGATGCTAGTGGCTTGATAAATGTTCGAGGTTGGAGTTAGCCCATATGTGCTGTCACATGCAAGCTTTCAACATGCTCCTTCATCTCATTTAGTTGATATCATGTACTTTTGTTTATGGATGCTATCATGGTGAAATGAGGTGGAAATGAAGTAGTTTAAATGAGTTTGTATAAATGGTTAGAGAGACGCCTGGGCCGCTAATCTAAGCCATGCATCATTCATGGTGGAAATTTACTTACATACTATGGTGAACCTTCTGTGATACACCTTGCAATAAAAAACTATTCCAAATGGTAAATAAAAAGGGTGTTGAGATTGTTCATTTTGTTTGTTTGTCTTGTCATTTTGATATGGGCTTGTTCCATATCTGGGACAAGAGGTACCCCAGTTGACGCTCTTGATGATACTATTATTACTTACAATGATATAACTTGAACTTGCTTTGTTTCCTAAGTTGAGTAATCATGGTGTAGGTACTTGTATTCAAGGGGCATGAGACATCCAACCTTTACTTTGTCAAGCACACTACTCATATTTGCTTTCACTTTAACCTTAATCATTCAAGATGCTATGATAGGGGCAATGAGAGCTTGACACCAATGAATACCTTATTGCAATCATTAACTTAAGTAGAAGAGTTTGGAAGTTGGATGAAACTTATGCATGCTTTACCTCTACTCACATATACATCTTTCCAAAGTGTACACCTATCATATTCAGATTTTCATCTACACTCTATGACCATTGTAGGATGTTCTACTTATCATTATGCATACATGTGTTCCATATTACTTGCTACTATGTTACACTTTGTGAACTATCAATGAACATCCTTGTCTTGAATACTTGATATCACTTCATAAACTATTTGCATATTGCTACTCCTTTGAAGAATGAATCATTTGACTATATGTAGCAATAGTAATCATCTTTGATATCCATTGTTAAGTATTAAATTGCAAAGTCCATGTTAGTTTTATCATCTTCATACTCGAGGACGAGCATGGATTAAGCTTGGGGATGTTGATGCATGTAAAATGCATACATGAACTTTGCACTTTAATTGCTTATATTCCAATCATATTTGCATCATATAAGGGTTATATCAATGTTTTATCATGATTTTGGGAATACTTCATAGTTTTCCATTTATTTGGAATTAACCCTGCACAGGCAGAAAACCCTAGTTTTGTATTTTAATGTTTCAGGGACCCAAACGTCAACGAAATCACCTGGAAATTTACGGGCGTCAATATTTGGAAGGAAGAAGGACTACGAAAAAGGAAGCAAGCAAACGGAGGCCCGAGGGCCAAACGGGTGGCCCACGCGGCCAGTACAGGCCGCGTGGGACCCACCCGTTTGGGCCTCGTGGCTCCGTTGCCGTCGATCTCTTCTCCACCGACATCGTCTTGACCTAAAAACGCCTATAAAAAAGGTCCCCCGACGTTCTCTGGAAGGAGCGCCGCACAAACACAGAAACACCGAAACGGAGATCAGGAGCTGCAGATTGGAGGGGGAAAACTCCGGCGGGGCGCTGCCGGCGTGGTCTCCATCTTCTCCATCGACTTCTCCACCGTCTCCATGATGAAGAGGGAGTAGTCCACCTCTGGACTATGGGTTTGTGGAAGTAACTTATGTATCTCTCCTCTCTTGAGCTTCACTAATTAGCACCGTATGAGCTGCTGAACATGATTACGGTCACCGTTGTAATACCTTTGTGGTGGATCTTTATGAGTTAATATATGTTTGAGATTGCAATGTTTGTTTCAGTTATGAGTATAGATGCATATTATGTACCCCGTTCTTGTCTACTTGTTTTGATCAAGCATGTTTATGAGAGCGTGTGAGGGGGAACGTGTGCATTAGTTGGAGTAACGGGGGGTGGCTAGTGCAGTGAACGTGAGAGAAAGTTCTGCGATCCACTTTGGTATCTTTACCTTACTTTGTTACCTCACTAGGGATAAACTAAAATACCATGCTACCGGGGATGTGGGCGTGACCATTGCCACTACTCCATGACTAGATCTAGCATGTTCTTATTTTCACTTCATGTCATGATACTTAATGCTATACTCTGAGTTATCTTAATTACTGAGGTGTTATGATTTAGTTCGCATCTTGGTGGAGTATAAGAGAGGTTAATAACCAAAAGATCTCTATGTTAGGACGTGATGCCCATATATCTAAGTAACTTGTTATCAAACCCTGTGTTGCAATCTCATATGTTAACTGTGTGTTCCATTGTCTACCACTTTATAAAGAGAGAGTGCATTTGTGAAACCATGAACCCCAGTCCATTTTTAATCATAAGAAACACCTTTCCAACACCATATACCACTTTTCTATTTTCAGCCATCATTAAATCCGAAAATACAAAAATACTTTTCATCTTGCATACATCATTCAAAAACCCAAAAATATCATTTACATTGCATCCACCATCATTGCATATTTATTTCTGTTTGCATTGCATAACTATCCTGATATCATTCTTACACCTTGTGCTTGACAACCACAGGTGAGGTTGAGGACCAAAACATCTAACCTTGTTTTGTAGGTAACCAAAAGAAGGATAAGAAGATAAATCTACCACTTCAGATTCCCCGAGAGTTCGATATTAAACCCTCGAGTCACCCCTCGTGGGGAAAACTGTCTTCCACTATACTATACACTCTGCACTTGGAGTCTCAACCTAAATCCCGTTATTTGTGCAGGCATCAAGACTTGCTCTTCGGGATCATCAGGTACACATCAATGTCGTTGCCGGGTTGCTTCCGGCCGTGGATGAGCACTGGCATCATAATGAACTTCCGCTTCATGCACAGCCAAGGAGGAAGGTTATAGATACATAGAGTCACAGGCCAGGTGCTATGACTGGAACTCTGCTCCCCAAAAGGATTAAAGCCATCCGTACTTAGACCAAACCTTAAGTTTTTTGCGTCACGTGCAAAATCCTTGTTTTCTCTGTCAATTTTTCTCCACTGCGACCCATCAGCGGGGTGTCTCGACATCTCGTCATTCTTACGGTCTTCTTTATGCCATCTCAACAACTTGGCATGCTCTTTGTTTTGAAACAAACGTTTCAACCGTGGTATTATAGGAGCATACCACATCACCTTGGCAGGAACCCTCTTCCTGGGGTGCAGCTCGCCCTCAACATCACCAGGGTCATCTCGCCTGATCTTATACCGCAATGCACCGCATACCGGGCATTCATTCAAATTCTCGTACTTCTCACCGCGGTAGAGCATGCAGTCATTGATGCATGCATGTATATTCAGCACCTCCAATCCAAGAGGGCATAAAATCTTCTTTGCTTCGTACGTACTGTGGGGCAATACGTTATCCCTTGGAAGCATCTTCTTCATTATGCCCAGCAACCCTTCAAATCCCTTGTCAGATAAACCATTTTTTGCCTTCCATTGCAGCAATTCCAGTGTGGTACCCAGTTTTTTCTGGCCATCTTCGCAATTTGGGTACAACATTTTTTTGTGATCCTCTAACATGTGCTCCAACTTCAACCTCTCGTTTTCACTTTCACAGTTTATCTGGCATTAAGAATGGCCCGACCAAGATCATCATCGGGCTCATCAACAAAGGCCTCTTCTTCAGCTTCGTCTTCCCCCATTGAAGTACCACCATGTTCGGGGAACATAGGATAGGTGTCATCATCCTCTTCTTCTTCATTGTCTTCCATTATAACCCCTTTTTCTCCATGCTTGGTCAAACAATTATAGTCGGGCATGAAACAGTACTGCAACAGGTGGGAGTGCAGTCGATCTGAGCAAGAGTAATTTTTTGAATTCTTACAGAGACTACATGGACAACAAATAAAACCATCCCGCTTGTTTGCCTCAGCCACATCGAGAAAAAAATGCAGACCAATAATGAACTCGGAACTACGTCGGTCACCATACATCCATTGTCGGCTCATCTGCATTATATAAATATATCACATTAAAAACCACGCCGGTCACCGTACATCAAACGTCGGTCAAAAACCAATAATACTTTAATTTTAGCTCAAATTGCATATAAAACAAATGAACTACCTAACTTAGACATTTCATCAAACACCTAGCTAGCACTACAAAAATGAAATAAGCTAAGCTAGTACGGAAATGAACAAAAATGAGCAATGCCGGATGAAAGGATCAAGTTGCTAACCCTTGGATAGATGGGTGCCGTTAATCTTGACAAATCGTGGAGAAAAATGGGATGAACTCGAGCTCGGGAGAGAGGAAACAATGGAGAAAATGGAGATGAACCCGAGCTGAAAAATGGAGGGCAACTCTCGGGGGTGGAAGATGATATAGTGAGAACATTAGTCCCAGGTACGTCGTGATACGACCCGGGACTAAAGCTCCATCCACTAGTACAGAACGACACATCGAATACCCCTCTATGGAAACGATAGGAGTTAGGCGACGGAGAATCGAGCCTTCCGCGCGGAAAAAGCTGCCCGCGAGGGCTATCCTCCCGCGACCCGCGACACATCGGCAACGGTTGTGCTTTCCGCAACCGTTTGCTTTATATCAGCAACGGACATATTTTCGTGTCCGTATGCATTATTTTCGTTATTGTAAACGGTTAATATGGATGACCGTATCCGATGATTCCATCCAGACCTAACGCTATGAGTGGTGTCGAGTTAGCCAGCTGCGGAGATACCCATAAGATTGAAAGATAGGAGCGGCGGCGGTGAGGGCGGAGGCGGAGGCGAGGGCGGAAGTGGAGTCTAGATCTTACATCTATGCTGCGGGCGTCGATAGGCGCGCGGTGGTTGCCGGCGTCGAGAGGCAGCGCGTTGGTTGCCGGCGTCGAGTGGCAGTGCGTTGGTTGCCGGCATCGAGAGGCAGCGCAGGGAAGCTTGGGCCCGATTCCACAGCTACTGGGGCGGTGGTATAACTCGAAAACCTACTACTTATTTTTTTAATTATTTTGATTTAGGAGCGTGGAGTATAAATCTTACATATGTAGTTTGCCATTTTACTAGATGGATCTTGATCGAGCTTGGATGTACGGTTGTCGCACGAGTCCTTAATTCTCACAAGGTGTGGTTGAATTCTTGGACAGGGCTTCGCAACATATGCTAGAAAGTAATGAACCGAAGATGTTTTGTCCTTGTGTTATCTGTAAGAATGAAGTCTTGTGGACTAGAAGACAAACGATAGAAGAACACATAATTTTGAGGGGATTTATGGAATCGTACACATGTTGGTCAAAACACGGTGAACAACAACCAGCAATCTTTGCCGACAACCGTGATGATTTGAGCAACGATAATCATGAAGTCAATGCTAGAGATGGTTTGGGCAACGCTGATGATGATGTGCATCCAGATGAAACCAGAGCCGATGGTCCACAAAAAAACCTAGAACAGATGATCAATGATTTGGAGAATAATATGGAAGGTAATGATGAGATAAAGAATTTCCTCTGTCAGTCGGCGGACTCGAAGAAACCTCTGTATCCGGAATGCAAGCTCAGCAAGTTGGATGCGACACTAGAATTGTTGAAATACAAGGCAGAGAGTAGTACATCCGATGTGAGCTTCACAAAGCTGTTAAAACTAGTCACATTATTACTTCCACCTGGAAATGACTTGCCAGCGAACACATACCATGCCAAGAGGGTGATTTGCCCCATTCCAGCCGAGTACGTGAAGATACACGCTTGTAAGAATGATTGTATTCTCTACGAGGGGAAAATGAAAATATGCGGCGTTGTCCCATATGTAACTTTCCTCGTTACAAACGCAACCTAGCAAAAGACAGAGACAAGGGCGAGGATGAGGTCACAATGGGAGTCCCTTACAAGGTTGTGTGGTATTTGCCAATAATACCCAGATTGAAGCGTATGTATGCAGACCCAAAGCAGTCAGAGCTGATGCGTTGGCATGCCGATAAAAGGAAAAATGATGGACTGCTCAGACACCCGGCTGATGGACCACAGTGGAGGCTTATCGATTATGAGTTCCCAGTCTTTGGCAGGGACCCCAGAAATGTAAGGTTTGCACTAAGTACAGATGGAAGAATCCTTTTGGCAGCATGAGCAGCAGACATACACTTGGCCAGTTCTTTTAGCAATGTATAACCTTCCTCCTTGGTTGTGCATGAAGAAGAGGTATATCATGATGTCGATGCTTATTCAAGGACCAAAACAACCTGGGAATGACATTGATGTTTACTTGAGTTTACTTGTCGAAGAACTACAAGTACTGTGGGATGGGGTAAGAATGTATGATGCGTTCAAGAGAGAACAGTTTGATCTCAGAGCAATGTTGTTTCTGACCATTCAAGATTATCCTGCACTTGTGAACTTGTCAGGGCAGAGTTTGAAGGAATCCTTTGCATGTGTCACTTGCAAAGAGAGAACAAAAAGTCTTTGGCTGCCGAATTCAAGGAAGACAGTGTACATGCGGCACCGAAGGTTTTTGGCAAAGAATCACCCGTATCGTAAATTGAAGGCCCCGTTCGATAATACGATTGAGACCGATGACACGCCAGAACCATTTTCAGGAGCGGATGTCGATGACAGACGAAGGATGTACACACTATTTTTGGTAAGGGGAAGAAACCCCAATCTCGTGAGAAGGCAGTGTGGAAGAAAAGATCGGTTTTCTGGGCATTGAAGTATTGGGCATATCTGGACGTTCAACATTGCATCGATGTCATGCATGTCGAGAAAAACGTAACTGAAAGCGTTCTTGGATGTGTAATGAATAACAAGGATAAAACGAAGGATGGTATGAATTCACGGCTGGATATTCTTGCATTGAAATATAAAAGGAAAAAGTTGAAGCCACAAGAGAAGCCTAATGGGCAGTGGTACCTCCCACCTGCTTGCTACCAGTTATCGAAGGAAGAGTTGAAGGAGTTCTTGCAATTCTTGTATGATATGAAAGTTCCGTCAGCATACTGCGCAAACATCAGGACTCTGGTGTCGTTTGAAGAAAAGAAACTGATGGGGATGAAGTCACATGACTGCCATGTGATGATGACACAGATGCTCCCTGTGGCAATTAGAAATATGTTGCCTAAACCCGTTCGAGAGGCTCTCATGAGGTTATGTGATTTTTTCAACGCTATATACCAGAAGGTAATAGATCCATTCAAATTAGACAGATTGCAAGAAGATGTTGTGAAGACTATCTGCCAGCTGGAGATGTTCTTCCCCCCTTCGTTTTTCGACGTAATGGTCCATCTAATTGTACACATTGTTTATGAGATAAAGCAATGTGGTCCAGTGTATCTGCGCACTATGTATCCGTTCGAGCGCTTCATGGGTATACTCAAGCACTACGTCCGTAACAGGTATCGGCCAGAGGCAAGTATCGTTGAAGGATATCTTTCGGAGGAGGTGGTTGAGTATTTCATCAGCTACATGGATGGCCACCGACCTATCGGGGTGCCTCTGTCCAGGCATGAGGGGAGGCTAGATGGAAAAGGGTTAATGAAAGATAAATCATGTTGGCCAGAGTGTGAATTATTTGAGAAAGCACATTTGTACGTATTGCAGCACCTTGCAGTCGTTACACCATATGTGGATGCTCACAAGGATCTACTTAGAATTGAGCTAGGAGGCCGAGGCTTGACAGAGAATCAGAAGGAAGCACAAGTCTTGAAACTGCACAACCAGAGATTCTCTGATTGGCTGATGACGAATTGTGTCGGAGATGATGACGAGACTTTAAAAAGTTTGGCAAGAAAGCCAAACTTTACGGTTCATAAATGGGAAGCATATGACCTGAATGGCTACACCTTTTATACAAAGAATAGAGACAACAAGACCATGTATCAAAATAGCTCTATTAAAGTGGAAGCGGTAGATCCGAATGGGAGGATGGATTGGTACTATGGAGTAATTGAGGAGATTTGGGAGCTTGAGTACGATACATTACTCACGGTTCCATTGTTTAAATGCAAATGGGTCAAACTGGGTCATGCGAAAGTTGACCAGTACGGCACTACATATGTCAATCTCAACGAATTGGGATACAAAGATGAACCTTTCGTTTTAGCTACCCAAGCCACCCAGATCTTCTATGTCAAAGACCTACTACATAAAAATTGCCATGTTGTGATGAATGGGAAAAGGAAGATCGTTGGGGTGGATGACGTTACTGATGAAGAAGAGTACAACCAGTATGAAGACTTGCCAGCAACTGGAGAACGCATACAGATCAATGACCGACAGGCTCCTGGAGATGGCTTTTACGCAAGAGATGATCACTCCGATGGGGCAATTTACAAAGGAAATATTCAGGTTGATCCAGTTTTACTAGAGGAGGACGAAGAATGAGCAAATTAATTTGTACCCTAAAGTGATAATTGTATTTCTTAATTGGCAAAGTAATGTGCTGTTTTTATTTCTTAATTTTCAACCGTAAACGCTACGTTTATTCAAATTCCGAAATATAATTTATTTATACCACATCGGCAACGGTTTTTTTGAATGCACCGTTGCCGATGTGACAGAAACCCTACTTCCAGACTTAGACTATGGCGACCAACCTACCACCCCTCGCATTTCCCCCCGCTCACCGTCTTCAAACCACCCCCGGCGGCGTACTCACGCTCAGCTGAGTTCATTATGCGGACTACTCGGGCCGCCCTTGCGGCGCAGACGGCTTCCCTGGCCGTCCCCCAACCCACCTCTCAGCTGAGTTCATTATGCGGACTACTCGGGCCGCCCTTGCGGCGCAGACGGCTTCCCAGGCCGTCCCCCAACCCACGCGCGGGGCAGCTCCAGGCTACGACGGCGTCGCGCCGACGCCGTGGTCAGCGAAGACGCCCAGAGGGTGGGCTCTATGCCCCCCTCAGGCTCCCGGAGATGCGGCCGCCACAGATTTGGCCGCCGTCTCCACTGATTTGGCTCCCGGAGATGCGGCCGCCACAGATTTGGCCGCCGTCTCCACTGATTTGGCTCCCGGAGCTGCTGCCGCCACAGATTTGCCCGCAATAGAGGAAGGGGCAGACAGCGGCGACCTCATACATGCCGAGACACACTTGGGACAGGTTAGTTGTGCTGATTAACTGTATTACACACTGTAAAGTCGGACCTTTTAGTTTTAATTAGTGCTGAGATCCACCTTCTATTATTCACCTGTTATTCAGAGTTGTCGTCTGGTGATGAAGGGTCCTCGAGCTCATCCTCGCAGCAGGATCAGTTTATCATGAAACAAAGGGGTCGAGGAATTAGAAAACCAACCCTAAAGACAAGAGGAACATTTACAGTGGAGATGATTGACAAGAAAACTGGTGCCCCGTTGAAACCAGTCAAGGCACATAGGAAATTTAAGACATTGTGTGGGTGTGTAGTCAGGGAAAAGGTCCCCATTACGGTTGACGACCGGAGTCAAGTCACTCCAGAAGAAAAGAGTTTCATCGTCAACGCCATAATGAGCCAGTTCCAGCTCGCAAATGAGGAATGGAAGCCTGCAGTTCAAGCTGCTGCTCTTTCTAAAGAAAAGGATTCGTTCCGTAACTTCAGGCACCGTCTGTACTCCAAATTCCAGAAGAAAAATCGGGATGCGACACTTGTATACCCCTTCATTAAACCTGACGACTGGAAAGAGTTCAAGAAGTATAGGAGGACGGAGGAGTTCCTAACAAAGAGTAAAGCCGGCAGCGCCCTCATTAGTAAAAACAAGCATTCCCACAATATGGGGGTTCTTGGATATGCTGGTTCGAAGCCCATATGGAGAAAACAGGATGAAGAAGCAGTTGCTTCAGGGGGCACGGTTCCTTACTCTGATCTTGAAGGTGAATGGGCACGAGACTTCTTGAGGGCGAGGTCTAAAATAAACGAAGTTGGTGAACTTGTTATAACTCACCCCGAGACCCAAAAGTTACATAAAACAATGGTAATAACCATATATAACCTAAGTTGTTTCCTCCTTAACTGACACAATATTTCCTTGTGTACTGAATTCAGTGTACTACTTGTCTTATCTCCAGCTGGAGCTAAAAAATAAAAGGGACAGCGGAGAGATTGTGGCACGAGGGAAAGATGACATTCTCTCAAAAGCTTTGGCTACGCCTGAGGCCTCTGGTCGGTCTCGGACGTACGACACCCATGTTGGCCACAAGAAGGCTTTCGCGATAGACCAGGCTGAAAGGCAGGCAATGAAAAAGGCCAGACATGACGCTCAAATGAAAGCACTAGAGACAAATATTACGGCCAATATCGTTAAGCAGATTCGAAACGGTAACCTTGATCCCCACCGGGGGAGTTCCCTACAGCCAGGAGTAGTTGTGGATCATTGTCGGTTGATGGTCTTGTAGACACCGACAAATATGCTATGGACGACATCACGAGCCCGGAGAGATGCAAACTACATGTGCCTGTAACCGTGATGACGCATCATCCCCTGGTGGCAGCACTAGGTATTGTAGGGATATGCGTGACAGAAAATCAAAAAATTTCTATCACATGCGGAAGCAACACCCAAAGATCTTATCTAAGGAGATGCAAGTAACGGGGAGGGTAATCAACATACCCTCAAAGAGCACGAGTGGTGGACGTTTGTCACAACGCAGCTTGGTGTAGACCTTGATGCGGTTCACTCCAATCAGCACCACAACGAGCGGTGCCTCCGAGATTTACACACGTACGGCTCATCAACGTCTCTTCTTCTTGATCCAGCAAGCTTGAAGGAGAAGTAGATGGGATCCAAACCAGCAGCACGACGGTGTGGTGGTTCGGTGAGCTCTCACGTGGGCAGGGCTTCGCCCAGCCAAGACCACAAGAGAAAGGAGCAAGAGGAAGTGTACCGACTTAGGAATCAATACTTATCTTCCCCAAATGGTACCCTCCTTATGTAGGATGTGGGGAGGAGCTGTGAGGCTTGCCTCCTGAGCTTCCCCAGGAAGGAACCAGCATCCAAATCTTCCCCAGGAAGGAACCAGCCTCCAAGGCTTCCCCAGGAAGGAACTTGGCTGCCAAATATCCTAAGTGGGACGTTCGGGATAGTGGGCCCCACCATGAGACCCACCGGAACATTTCAGGAAAAACCCCGATACAATATTGGTTAATTCCTGAACCTTTCCGGAACCCAAAAACCACATTCCTATATATGAAACTTTATCTCCGGACTCTTCTGGAGCTCCTTGTGATATCCCGGATCCTATCCGGGACTCCGAACAACCTTCGGTCTCACCATTATAATTATCCCAAAGCTACTCTAGCGTTACCAAACTTTAAGTGTGTGACCCTACGGGTTCGAGAACAAGTGGACATGATTGAGACTCCTCTACGATCAATAACCATTAGCGGGACCTGGATGCCCATAATGACTCCCACAAGTTCAACGAAGATCGTTATCGGTGTGAACCACAATGTCAACGTATTCCATTTCCTTTGTCTCACTATATTTTACTTACCCGAGATCTGATCGGCGATATCACCATACCTAGCTCAATCTCGTTACTAGTAAGTACTCTTTACTCGTTCCATAATACAACATTCCATGTGGCTAACTCTTTAGTCACGTGCTTGCAAGCGATACCGAATGTGCATTACCGAGTGGGCCCATAGTATATCTCTCCATCACACGGAGGGACAAATCCCAGTCTTGATACATGCAAATCAACAAGTACTTTCGGAGATACCTGTAAGACACCTTTATAGTCACCCAGTTACGAAGTGACGTTTGAAGTCCCCAAGACGTATTCCTCAGTACCCGGGATAGACATAATCTCATGGTCAAAGAAACAAGATACTTGACAATACAAGACATGGCAATATATACTTATTGATCCGATCAATATTGCTATGCTTGGTTGGGTCTGTCCATCACGTCATTCTCCAATGACATGACCTCGTTATTAATTGACAACTCATGTCCATGGTTAAGAAACCATAACCATCATTAATCAACGAGCTAGTCTAGTAGAGGCTTACTAGGGACTCTGTGTTGTTTACATAACCACACATGTATTAGGTTTCCGGTTAATACAATTATAGCATGGAGAATAAACATTACCATGAACATGGAAATATGATAATAACTCTTTATTATTGCCTCTAGGGCATATTTCCAACAATCTCCCACTTGCACTAGAGTCAATAATCTAGTTAACATTGTAAGGATCTAACACCCATGGGCTTATGGTGTTGATCATGTTTGGCTAGTGGAAGAATTTTTAGTCAACGGGTCTGACACCTCAGGTCCATTTGTATTTTACATATCTTTGCGTCTTCACGCTCCACTCATTCATAATGATGTGGAATTAGCTTTGTATATGTTGGAATCTCTGGTGGAACCTTAACTCCTCGGCATTAATTATGGAGCCAAACATTGTCTCACAATGGAGCTCCATAGCTTTACCTTCGTCGGAGCTACACCGAATTCAGTTACGAACTTTTGATTCAACACCCTCCTTCGCTGCTTCCAAAGCGGCGATATACTCAGCTATCATTGTAGAATTCGTCACAGTGTTAAACTTTGGAACACTTCCAAATCCAGCATGGAACTCCTTCCAGCTTACTGCGTCTCCGAATAACCAGCAAGTTGATTGAGATCGATAATCGTCAGGATTAGTCATGAATCTAGCATCGGTGTAACCCTTACAACGAGCTCATCATGACCTCCATAGAACGAGAAACAACTCCTTAGTCCTTCTCAAGTACTTAAGGAAGTTTTTCACTGTTGTCCAGTGATCATCATCCATGATCACTCTGGTATCTGCTCATAACACTTATGGCATAGGACACATATGGTTGTGTATATGTTATGGTATGAATGATTGATCCAATCAATCATGCATTCTTGCTCATCATGTGTCGAAGACACTGAGTCGTGCTCAACTTCAACCATATGAACATGGTAAGAACACTTCTTGCCTTTTCATACCGAACTACTTCAGTACTATGTCCATGTACTCTGGCTTAGCCATATTAAGTATCGGAATCTATCTCCATAAATCTTTATATCCTATATGTAGGCATCTTTGCTTTAATCATTCATAGAAAACTATTTTCAATGAAGATTTAGCTGTATTAAGAAAATATACATTATTTCAAATCAACAATATGTCTCCACATAAAGTTTTAGAAATATTTCTCGGCGCTCCCACTTACTTTCTTGAATTCTCAAGCATCTTTGCCGTCCACGATGAAGTCAAAACATTTTAACACTTCATCTAGGCAAATATTCCAACTCCGTCATGCTTGCTTCAGTTCCATAAAATGAACTCTGAAGTGAGCATACCTTTCTAGCATTATATGCAACGACAAACCCTCAGATTGCATCAAATGCATGTCCTCGGTTAGCTTCCATTAGGAACGCTGTTTTGAAGTCCATTTGCCATATCATATATGTAGCAATTGCTAGATTTATCCGAACAGACTTTCAAGCTTGCTACGGGAGACAAATCTCATCGTAGTCAACTCTTTGAACTTGACAGAAGCACCTTTCATAAGTCAAGCTTCATGTAAGTAAACATCCATATCTGTTATAGATCCATATATGTTCGTAGGCATTACACCTTCCGTAGGGACTACCAAGTTCCAAACTTGATTTTTGTAAATGGAGTCTATCTCAGATCTCATGGCGCCTAGCCATTTAGCGGAGTCAGGGCCCATCATTGCTTATGTGTAGGTAGCAGGCTTATCATTGTCTAACAATAATATTCCATCCGATAACCATTTTGGTTTCGGGTGAGTCCTACTACATCTTCATGGTTCAGCTGCTGGCTCGACTGAAGTTACTACATCACATGTAGAAGCTTCAGTATCAGTCAAAGTGAGAAACTACGGAACCTCTTCCGATGCGCCACTCTGACCTGAAGACGAAGATTCACAATCTCATCGAGCTGCACTGTCCTCCCACTCATGTTTTTGCAAGAAACTCTTTCTCGTAAAACGCACATTGTTCTTGACAAACATTTGCCTTATGTGCGGTAGCCGAGGAATACCAAAACATTTTTGGCATAACCAACGAAGAAACAAAACATATCTGTTTTAGGATCGAGCTAATAGTAAACCCCTTTACATATGCATCGCATCCCGTGCCATATCTCATATGGTGTCGTTCAAACGGATTTAGATGGCGCTCTTTTCAGTGTGTAAGCGACAGTCTCTAAAGCACAACTACAAAAGATAATGGAAGATTAATACATCATCGATCTCACCATGTCAAAATAGGCTCGATCACGTCTCTCAGACACATCATACACCTATGGTGTTTCGGGTGACGTAAGTTGTGGAACAATTCCGCAACCTTTCAGATGTTCGCTAAACTTGTAACTCAAATACTTATCTCCGTGATCTAATCATAGAGATTATATTTTCTTGTTACAATGATTTCCACTTCATGCTGAAATTATTGAACTTTTCAAAAGTTTCAGTCTTATGTATCGTTTGAACATATACTCATATATGTAGCGACCTCACCTTTTACTAAAGGGTTGAGATCTCTGTGTTTATGTGCTAGTCCCAGGATCGATTAGCTAGCACCACAGTACAAGATGAAATATCATGCAAATGCGTCAAATACTATATTACATCCCATGATCCAGACTTATAATATCCATTACAACTTGCATAGTCCAAGACTAGCATTATTCAAAGTTCAGCAGCGAAAAACATTAATACAATGAGCCTCATCATCTTCATGTGCCACAGGCAAACATGTTGGTTGTAGACTCGAAACCCTAACGAAACCTCACTCCTTGTCTGACGAACCTGCAACGGTGAGTTACAGCCCAAAATCACTGGGTCAGCACAATTGAATTGTGTTGGCAAATGACACCTATGTGGATATAAATGACAGCCTATCATCTACATGTATATTTGGCTAGGTGGTGTTATGGCCAATTTGCGTAAAGCTGATTTTATCCTATATTTTTTTAAAGACATTTTCTCATTTTTGAAAACAGTTCGGTAACACTGATAGAAATCAGTGCACCTCTTTCCCATGTTCTCCCTTCAAAATTTTATTTAACAAATTGTCCGGCAAAGAAAAAATGGATAAAGGGGTCATCGTACGATAATGATTGAACAAAAGGGGATGGTATAGTGCGACAATGATTGAACTTACCTGTTGAGCGTTGAAATCACGGCTGTGTACGCCTTTGCGCCTTTATTCATAGAGTCCATGAGATCAACGACTCCGGTGTCAACGTGAATGTTGAACAGAATCCAGTGGAAACTGCACATGTTTATATACACAGTAGTCATGCATAACTCATCAATTACACTTTAACATCGAGTTAGCAAAATAGAAATGTGCAGGAATATGCAAACACAGTAACACTCACCCGTGTGTGTAAGGAAATAGTATTTCACTACAGTAAAATTGTTTCTCCAAAAACATAAGAATGTTATTCTCCGTTCTCTCGGGGTAGTCGCGTAGCATTGCATCATTGATGACATATGGGTCAATGAACCCAATGCCACCGCCTCCGGCACATTCCCGAATCTTAATTCTGCATAGCGTACAGTGAGGATAATATATAAGAAGCAATGATCGAACAAGCTGAGATAGAGACTTAATTACATAGATAAATTAATCACTTACAGACAATAGGTGCTGATGAGCGATTTGTCTAGGCCGTCGAAATTATAGAGGTAATAAAGATCTTCAAAATAAATAGAGATCGAGTCGTCGCGGAAGAATTGATCCTCTGTAACTTTGATCATGATTGTATCCAGCCCTTTATGTGCGGCTTTCAAGTACCACTGATGCAGTTGATGCTTCAGTGTTGATAGGGAGCCGACCTATTCAGGTCGGACGAGAGACTTCCCTGGCTCATATTTCCATGCAGTGCCAGAAATTTGGAAGGACCCTTCGCGGCCGCTTAGCACTTGCTCGACATTCATACCACAATCTCTCGCAAACCTCCTAACTGCATCCATATCAATTTTCTCCGAGGCGTAAGGTGTAGCGGATTGCCTTTCGGAGAAGGAGGTAGCGGATAACACCTTGAGCGGGGAGATCGATTGTTTTTTCTGCTCCCCGAGCTGGGGAATTGTTTTCCCCTTCTTCACGGCTTTGGAATAACTCTTCACTATACCGCGATCATAGTCACTTATTAGATTTGGCTGAACTTGGGATGGCATGTCCAGCATCCTTAAAGTGTTTCACCGTTTTCGGATCTATTGGCTCCTTTGGCGGCGAGGCGGGTTTCTTACCCCACATAGCCATCGGACGTTTTGTATCCTCACGAACCCACGCGGCATTCTGCTCTTCAGTCTTGTCATAAGGCAACACCTCTGGCGGCGGCTTGGGTTTCTTCGTCCGAGCAGCTTTCTTCTTTGGTGAAGACTTAGGGAGCATCGACAGAGAGGCGGCGGTGGTACCACCCTTCCGCTTTTGCCTGCGGGACTTAGTGGGCGACGGAGTCGGCTGGGGCAACGGAGATCGAGATGGACTCGAGCTGCTGAGGTCCACAGCGTCGAGGTGTGGACTCTCTGTAGGTGGTGGTGGTGGTGGTGGATTGCCTTTCGGAGAAGGAGGTGGTGGTGGTGGTGCACTGCTTCTCGGAGAAGGAGGTGGTGGTGGTGGATTGCCTTTCGGAGAAGGAGGAGGTGGTGGTGGTGGTGGACTGCTTCTCGAAGAAGGAGGTGCTGGAGGAGACCTCAGCGGGGGAAACACAATGTCTCTCTTTTTCCATACTATGATGTTATTGACGGCTTCTCCTAGTGTCTCTATCTCATCACCTCCGGTGAAGTCAAGCTGCAGTACCCTCCAAGCCGGATTAACATCATCCACACCGACACGAGCATAGCCAGGTGGAATCGGACGGCCATGCCAGGTCGCTCCATCTAAACAAGGTAAAGCATAGCCATCCGCCACCTTCATGGATACGTTGTTAACCGACACATGTAGCTCACAATTTGTCTTCTCCTTGATTGCATTCACAGCCTCCATCGGTGCAGCATCATCATCTATCATCTGTGTCGTAGTATCCTTCACTGTTGCATCATCAGCCGTGACATGGTGGCTTGAAGCCACGCTGCTCCGGCGTTGCGATGGGCCGACGGTACTGTCGGGGGAATACTTTCTGGATTAACCCGCGGCCCAATGCGACTTAACCTACTCGCACGGACGAAGGCCCACTTGGGAGCAAGCCCAATATTAAACCGCCATAAGGAGAAAGATCTAGAAGACATATCCCGGAGGACGTGAAGACCAAGTAGTCTCCGAGTAGGCCTCTGTGGATGTATTCCTTATGGGGAAGTTTCCTTTTGTAACCTAGCGAGCCTCTGTGTATATAAAGAGGACTCGCAGGACTTAGAGCGGGTCAAGCTATCAAGCCCCAAACCCTAGCTCATACGGCGAGTACCAGATCGGATCGCCTCCATTGTAACACCTCGATTATCATATCAATACCAATCTAGGGTAGGCAGGAAGTAGGTCTTTTACCTCACATTGAGGGGGCCGAACCTGGGTAAATCTGTGTTGATCTTTGTTCCTGCGATCCCAAGCTCGGAGATGCTTGACTCGCATAATCCCACACCTACGAAGTCATCTATGACACCTGACGTGACAAACCCACGACAGTTGGCGCCCACCGTGGGGCCTGCGGTCAAAAGCGTCACGTTCCGCGCAGGATCGAAATCAGGCTTCAAGGACATCGCCATCGGCCAAGTTGAAGACATCAATGGGGTCCCCTTCATCGACGACTCAGAGTGGGGACCCGAGGCAGATCGCATCGAGTTCGGATACATCGTTCCCATCGGATCAGTAAAAGTTTTCGTCGGATCCGTCAGTCGCAGATCTATGGACGCGACTCAAGGAAGCGAATCGGTGAAGGAGCTGCGGCCGGTCAGGGTCCGCGTGTTGGAGGAGCTACAACAAGCTACGGCAAGATTGCCCATCCCCGTCCCGTCAAGACCTGTTTGGGGATCTCTACCAAATCAGGAAGGAGACCTCAAGATTGAAGAGATTGAAGCTATCAGGACGGAGCTCTGTGAAGAGGCACAAAGACTCGCGGCTGAGCGCGAAAAACTCCAAGAAGAAGGTCGACGACTCCGTCGCTGCCAGCCGAAGCACCAGGCGGTGCGAACCAAGACGACATCTGAGCGCAAGAAACTCCAAGAAGAAGAGTGGCGACTCCGTCGTTGGCAGCAAAAACATCAGATCAAGATGGACAAGGAGAGATGAAATCACAGTTCCACGGCGACCCAGAGAGCAACGTGCACGCCGCGATAGGGATATTGTCAAAGATAGCACCGGTTGGAGACACACGAGCTGATAAGGAAGCTCGCTATGCGATCGACCTACTACAAACCGCTGCTTTACAACAAGCAAATATGTATGGAGTCACGCCCAATGAGCCGCAAAACGAGGTATCATGGGGAGGAGAAAGGTGCAGCGTCGAAGAAGTGGTCAACCAGCTAGCAGGTTTGCAGGTATCATTGGAAAAAGAAAAGAAGATAGAAGGCGAGTCGCGGACGTCCGGAGCGACTCAGCCATCCCAGATTGAAACTGATTCAGATGAAGATTCAGCGCCAGTAAACTCCTATTCATTATTGAAAGGACCAGCATGTTTTGGAGAGGAAATACGGCTCACTCGTTTCCCCCCGAACTTCGACGAGTCGCAGCGAGTCACCACCTATCGCAGTGACCAAGACCCTGCCTTATGGATAGAAGATTACGAGGCAAGCATAACAGGGGCTGATGTGACTCAAGAAATACGTGCGAAATACTTCCACTTGGCAATACAGGGAGAAGCTAGGGATTGGCTGTTAAGGCTGCCATCAAAATCAATAAGCACATGGGAAGACTTGAAGGACAAGTTCATCGCAGATTCCAAACAGAAGATATGAAAAACCTTAGACAATGCATTCAAAAAGAGGACGAATCAAGCGGCGACTGGATCAAGAGAATCGCGGAGATCCTTGGCTCCGCCAAAAACTTAACAGTACAAGCTGCAATACAAGCTATGAGAAAGAACTGTAGATTTGAGCCGTTGGTGCACAAATTAAGTCGCGCTGAGCACAAGATTGATAGTTTCGACCAGCTTTTGGCAACGGCTGACAAGTACGCAAAGACAGATAAGGGACAGGCGGCTTATCACAGAACCCAACGGGAAATGCAGTCGCGAAGACAGAACGTCGCGCACACCAGATGCAGGAGCAAGGGAGTGATAAGGCCTTACCCCTAATAACTGCAAGGGGATCTTCGACGTGCCTTGCGACTTACATCGCAGGAGAGATGGCAGGCCAGCGGGTCACACAAAGGCGCAATGTCATTATTACCGGAGGTGGAAAGAAGGCGACACGCCAGATACAGCTCGCAGCAGATCGATGCAGCACAAGAATAAATCTAGCTCTCGTCAAGAGCCTGACGTTTTACCTAGAAGAAACATAGGACAGTTTCATACAGTGGAGTACAAACGACGGATGGAAGCCGGAAGAGCGGTCAGATTTCAACGCCAGAAAGGTATCGTCGCTGGACAGAGCAATCGGTTATTTGGAGTCGCGGCGATCACCCCCCAGAAGTAAGAGATCCAGGACAGCCAGCTCTGGTGGTCACGCCAGAAGTCGCGGGATACAAGTTAAGTAAGGTCCTAATGGACGGAGGAGGAAGAGTAAACATCCTATATCAAGACACGCTCCGAAGAATGAATATACCCGAGACAAGGCTGCGACCATCCAGGAAAGAAATTCAAGGCATAATCCCAGGAGCTGTTACGCGACCAATCGGAAAGATAACACTTGAAGTTAGCTTTGGAACAGAGCGGAACTTCCGCACAGAGCTCCTAGACTTTGAGGTTGTAGCAGTCAAAAGCTCATATCATGCGATCTTTGGAAGAGAAGCCTATGTCAAATTTACCGCTCGCCCCTGCTACGTCTACCTACAGTTAAAGATACCAGGACCAAACGGTGTTATTACAATATATGGAGACAGACAGAGAGCGTTAGAATGCGAGAACGCAGGCTCAGTACTCGCAGAAGAAGCTTGTATCGCCAACTCTTCACATGGTATCAGTCGCAGATCGGAATCGCAGCTCAAAACGAGTCGCGTTGGAGGTACCGCGGAAGCGGCCAACAGGATGCAGCCACCGGATGGTAAATACCCACCGAGAAGTCGCGCATCAGCAAGATAATGCCCCAGAGGTCGCCTTGATACAAAAAGAAGACAAGAAATGGCGCATGTGCATAGACCCAGCCTCGATCAACAACCCCAGCCAAAGGGGCTCAGTTATCGTGAGACCTTACAAAGCAAACTCAACTCAACATAAGTCGCAGCTCAGTGCGGCTAATCGCTAACAAAGTTGCTCTCTGCTTCAACATGAGATATACATCGGAGCTATCATGCTCGACCCGAGTCGCTTTAGCGACTCAAAATTGAACCAATCAGGTGTTCAACCCACTCCGTTAGGAGTATTAATTCGCAACTAAGTGCGATGAGTATCAAGTATGCATGGCCTGCGGGGAATAGAAAACCCGCATTAAAGGGCCTGCATCATCTGTAACACCCTGTAAAACATCGAGTGATTATGAAATAAAGCCGGCACCCTTGACATTCAAGGGTTTGTCGTTTCGCCTCAACTATCATTGAGTCGCTGAGTCTTTTGAATTTCATATATCACTGACCCTTGAGGGCTCCTTACGAGCATCGCGAGTACCAATCGCACCTCAAATTTTGCCAAACTAGTGGCAATCCTTAAGCTAGAAGCGTCTTGCATTATGCGACCAAAGTACTGGGGTGTGGCGTCAATCGAGCTTGATTGCCTATCATGGCCGCTCTCGACCCTGAACACACATGTTCCTAGGAAATACTGAGCCGCGCGAGCGTCTACTTAATGGAATTATCAAGAAAAGAACCTGCTTATAGGTCACAAAAATACTGTTTATAATACATGAATATCTTACAGACTAACGGGCATGTCCCACATTATTTATTTTTCCTCTTCCGAGCAACAGGAGTGGGAATTGGCGCGGCTTGTCTCGCAGTTGCAGTCGCAGGTGTCCTAATAATCAGGGCGCCGCCAGACGAGGCAGAAGGGCCACCAGATACTGTTGCTGGAGTGGCAGCCCGAGATGACTCAGCTCCTGAGGACTTTTCCTTTGACACCTTGCTCCCATCAAGATTGAATTTATCGAGATAAGTGCCCAAGTCTAAGTTATCAACAAATTTTGTGGCATACCCGCGCATCCCTTTCCAGATATCGAAGTACTCGCTTATTGGCAGTTCAGTATCATCCGCGCTCATCGCCAGGCCGTGGCGAGCAACCTTGCCAACATCTATCTCTGGATAATATGCTCGAAGCAATGTCAAGACATGCGCGGCTCCGGCGCGAGCAGAGGATCGTTTCCAATCAGAGACATAATGTGGAGCCTTGAGCAGTTTATTTATCCAATACTCGCAAGATGTTGGGCCATCAGTCGCAGGAGAGATTACCGTCATAACTTCCTTGGTAACCTTTAAGAAGCGCTGGCTGAGTCAGACAGATATACCAGTTGATCCTTCAATTGGAGCGGGACACTGGGGCCTCAGGTCCTATGTCAAAGAAAGAAAAGGCAAGAAACAAGTCAGAGACTAACGTTGGTTACCCAAAATATGTATGATTAAAGGAATAAAAGACCAACCAGCAAGCTGCAGGACGGCTGATTTGACCATGGAGCCAAAACCCTCAAAGGCTTTGAGCAGCGAGTTATATTTTTCATCTCGCGCGGCGAGTTCCTTTGCGTGGTCTCCCTTCAGGCGATCAATCAATTCAGATTTAAGAGTCAGCCCTTCTCGCAAAGATCTAATGACCTCGTCTTTCTCCATGAGTCGCTGCTGCATATCAGCTTCAAGTTCTTTAAATTGCTCTTCGCAGGAGTCGAGTTGACCTTTGAGAGATTTTATTTCCTGATCTTGGTCCCTAATGACCTCATTATGCTGCTCCAGGCGAGACTGCATCATTTCAGGATGGTCTATGGAAATGCCTTTACCCTTTATTGAGCCAGAAGCATCAAGCAAGGACAGTTCACGCTGAAAACAAACAGAGCAAAACGCATAGGTAAATTATCCAGGAATTTGGGGGCTCGAGATTTGAAGCCAGGAAAAGAATCAACACCCCGTGCGATGACACAAGGTTTTGATCCTTGGGGGCTACGGTATATGTACCTGGCGACTTGAAGAAAATTGCTCAACTAAGCCGCGCAGCAGAGCAGCATGCTTGTCTCCAGCAGAAATTATGGCATCTGCGATTGACTTAGAACTATTTCCTGGAGCTGGAATTCTATTTTCAGTAGATACCCTACCAGCAGCAGGAGTTGTGGATGGAGCTGCGACTGGAGTCGCGGCAGGAGCCGCGTCTGCAATACCTTCCTCCAGGGAGGGCCTTGGTTGAGTCGCACCATTACTGTTTCCCACGTTTTCATCAGCAGCATCATCCTCGCTCATAGCTTGCTGAGAAGAAGTGGGATGGGAATTAGACTTGGTAGCCTCTTCAGACATAGCCCTGCAAAACATTGATGGGTTAATAAGCTGACCTAGCAGAGCCGCAACATTGAAAAGAAGGCGAACCATACCCAGAGGCGACACGGATACTCTTCATCAGGCAACCAGAGGAAGGAGAAGATAAACCTTGCAAATCTGAACCTACAGAGTATGAAAAGAAGTAGTGATCAGCAATTCCTTGCCAGAAAACGTAAACACAAAAAGAAAAGGAGAAGAGTCGCAAACAATTACCCGAGCTTATTGAGAAGCAATCCTTTGCAACAGCCTCGGAAGAAAAAGTAGCCTTGTTGGGATCAGCGAGTTTTAAAGATTTGGCAGCTCTTGTTTCTGCTAGTAACGCCAAGGCTTTGCGACGTTTCTCAGGCTGCGCGGGGTCTTCTGAGCTCTGGCATAAAATACGTTTCGAGGACCTGCGAGGCACCTCAGGAAGTTCCAGGAAAGGTGTATTTGGAGTCGAGGACAGAAGAGCGTCGGCCATTTGTTGTTCCTCTTCAGAAGCACTACCCTCGTGCATAACTGTATCTTCGCCAAAGGCTGCGGCTTGTTTTGACGACTCAGCGCGGATCCTTGGTTCAAGTCGACGTCCTCTGAGGAAGAACCCAGAAATAGGGATCGATCTGAAAAGGAGCTCAGGTCAGAAATAATTAATTTTGGAGAAGGAATTTTCGAGGAAACAGGTGACAAGTAAACATTACCACAAAAGGCTTGTGCTCAGCCCAGAAGGGAGCAAGTCCGACGTTGTCATACGAGTCAATATCCTCGTCCGTCACTCGGCGAATGAAATTTATCCACTCCCCTTTGTCCCAATCTTCAGGGCAAGTGCGATCGACGTCATTTGCATGACAAGTGAAATCCATCATAAGCCGCGAGCGGCGACTCACAGGCTGAACTCGCCATTTAGTCCAGCAAGATATGAGATCTAATCCAGTGAGACCATGGAGTGTCAGCGCTCTCACCTTGTCTAGAAGGGATTCGACAAAGGGTAACGAAGAAGGATCAGGTTTGGAAGACAAAGCATCGGTAGCCTCGAAGGGAAGAGGAGACCAAAGAGGAGAGGAATTTCACCCTCAGGAGAAGTGTTTTTACAATAGAAGAATGTCCTTTGCCACTCCTTGATTTTCTTGGCAAGAGTTAGTTTTGGGAAGATACTACCCCTACGGCGTTGGAAGGAAATGGCGCCGCATTGGAGAAAAGGACCATCTGTGGTTTCCCTTTGACTATTGCAATTGAAAAGAGCAAGCCAGAAATCTATTGAAGGCGGGATACCCAGATAATCTTCGCAGAGGACGTGGAAGTTGCTCACTTGCAACATCGAATTAGGGCCAATATCATGGAAGCGGAGACCTAACCGCTGCATCAAGGAGCGGAAGAAGAGAGAGCCCGGGGGCTTGAACCCGCGCTCAACATGCTCCGCAAAAATCACTACTTCTCCTGGTTGAGGATTGGGGATTACCTCCTCACCAGCCGCCCGCCATTCGCATTGATCTTTTGGCGGAAGAAGGCCCCGTGCAGATAGGGATTCCAGGAAATCTTCGTCGACCCACGAGCCTTCCCAGTTGCACTTGCGGCGAGACATTTTTCTCAGATCGATGGAGATATCCACCGAAGGATTGTGAGTACGAGAAGCGAGATTGGAGGCGGCGGAAAGGAGTAGCGGATGCGTAATGCAGGACTTGATGCAGAACGCTGGGGAAAACGATGAGCCAAGATAAATAACCCAGACGCGGAAGACGTTTAGATCTGAAAATCAACCGTCAAGACAGGATAAGTCGCGTTCTTGAGCCGCCAAGAAGAGTTATAAGCCGCAGATTGGAAATAAGAAAATTGGAGTTCAGCTGGGATAATTCATGTGCGCGGCTCAGGGGTTTGTTAAGACGAAGGAGCCTTCACTCGAAATCCAAGCTAAACTTGGGGGCTAATGTCGGGGGAATACTTTCTGGATTAACCCGCGGCCCAGTGCGACTTAACTTACTCGCACGGACGAAGGCCCACTTGGGAGCAAGCCCAATATTGAACCGCCATAAGGGAAAGATCTAGAAGACATATCCCGGAGGACGTGAAGACCAAGTAGTCTCCGAGTAGGCCTCTGTGGATGTATTCCTTATGGGGAAGTTTCCTTTTGTAACCTAGCGAGCCTCTGTGTATATAAAGAGGACTCGCAGGACTTAGAGCGGGTCAAGCTATCAAGCCCAAACCCTAGCTCATACGGCGAGTACCAGATCGGATCGCCTCCATTGTAACACCTCGATTATCATATCAATACCAATCTAGGGTAGGCAGGAAGTAGGTCTTTTACCTCACATTGAGGGGGCCGAACCTGGGTAAATCTGTGTTGATCTTTGTTCCTGCGATCCCAAGCTCGGAGATGCTTGACTCGCATAATCCCACACCTACGAAGTCATCTATGACACCTGACGTGACAACCCACGACAGGTACCTTCAGGGTCTTGCTGCTGGGAGCGCAGTCCTCTAAGCTCGTCCATCTGCTGTGAAAACTGCGCTAATTTCGCATCATATTCAGCAAACTTTTCAGCGACCTCCGCCTCCTTCCTCTTCTTTCCTCTCTCTCGGCTTCTATATGGATATACGGACTCTTCCGGGGAAAACCCAGTCGACCACGGATATCCTCCCCAGCCTCGTGTCCAACCGGTATGTTCCGGATTCCCGAGGGCCTCCGTCAGCTCGTCTTTCTCTCGATCCGGCTTGAACTTTCCCTCTTTTTTATCTTCGAACACTCTAACAAGTGCCGCAAAGGGGGTCTCTATTTTTTTATCCACAACAAGTTCCCCTTTTGCGTCAAACTTTGCTCCATGCCCAAGTAACCAATTTCTAGCCCTCACGGGAAAATCATGTGTAGCTGGAGTGATCCCCTGAGCTCGTAGATCTGCCTCAAGTTTATCAAACTTAGGCAATGCAATCCTGTAGCCACCTGAACCCATACTATGGTGATATTTCTTCTTCGCCGCATTTAACTTATTCTTTGCTGACCTTCCTTTACCCTCTTCCGATATCTTGTACGCCAGAAATGATGGCCAGTGTTGCCTCTGCTTCTCTAGCGGCCCCTCGAATTTTGGAGCTCTTTTCTCATCTTCATATTCTTTCCATAATCTTTTCTTATAAGCATTGAAAGCCTCCGCCATCTTCTTAAGAGACCAGTGCTTGACCATCTCGAGCATTTGCTCTTTTTGCTCTTCATCATGACATTCTGGTAAAGTGAAATGTGACATGAGCTTGGTGAAAAGGGATTCTTTGACCCTGTCAGAGACATAAGTAACTCCAGGACGATCTTCTTCCTTTCCTGGATTTTTCCATTCTTGAACACTTATCGGGACGAGGTCCCTAACAATAACTCCACATTGATTTCTAAACTTTGTTGCAGCCTCTGTGGGAGCAGCAGGTTCGCCGCTACGAAAGACTGACTCGATAATCAGATGCTCTCCAGCGGCCATCTCTTTAGCCGGGCCTCGTTTCAACTTCTTGGTAGACTTCTTGGAAGCAGAGGTCTTCTTTTTAGACTTCTCGGAAGCAGAAGGTTCCCCGGCCTTTACTAAGGCTTGTTCATTGCAATCATCGTTGCTTCTTTCCGCTTCCACATCTGATTCTTGCAATTGCTCTTCTTCCTCCATTCCCTGACCTGAATCGTTCAGGTACTGCGAGCCGTCATCTTGATCTCCACCGTCATTGGGTCCAACGGGGTGTGTACCATCTGTTATTATCGCAAACATGTCGTCTTCAAGCTCTCTGCCGTCCATAGCTCAACTAATACAAATGAAAGATAAAATATTTCAACAATGTGATAGTGATGCATATGTATCAAACTATACTTAAAAATATTTCACTAAGTCAAATACATATGTGAAAATCATCTATACTTAAAAATACTAAGTCAAATACTTCACTAAGTCAAATATTTCAACAAGTCAAATTCCATACTTCTAAAAATCCCTATTTCATATCTCTATTTTCTATTCATTTCTAAAATCATTTCTATAATCATTTTCTATACTTAAAAATCACAATTCCATAATCATTTTCTATAATCAATATTCCTAAAATCATTTCTATAATCAATATTCTTAAAATCATTTTCTATAATCAATATTCCTAAAATCATTTCTATAATCAATATTCTATACTTAAAAATCACAATTCCATAATCAATATTCTATAATCATTTCTATAATCAATATTCCTAATATCATTTTCTATAATCAATATTCCTAAAATCATTTCTATAATCAATATTTCTAAAATCATTTCTATAATCATATTCTATTACCCTAAAATTATATAACTCTAAAATCATATTCTATAACCCTAAAATTATATAACTCTAAAATCATATAACTCTAAAATCATATTCTATAACCCTAAAATTATATAACTCTAAGTTCTATAACTCTAAAATCCCTAAAAATGGATGCACATTGCGTGGAATTGGATTTTGTTCACTTTAGCCAATACAAACTTGTGTATATGAATGAAAAATACTATGTAAATATCAAAATGTTTAATTATTATTATTCACATATAGTAACATTAAAATATTCTAATAAGAGGGAAACTAGATACAAAATAGTTCTTATGTATATGTATATGAAAATAGTATGTATTTAAAATGTTTAAATATTATTTTTCACACATAATAGCACTAAAAATAATCTAAAGAAAAAATCTGCCCGAGAAACTCGTGTGTTTCTGAATACAACAAACGCCTTCCACTTCATAAGTTTTTTTTCAATATTCATAGCGCGCATATACACTTGAAATCAAACAATCATACGAGTACCATATCTCTCATATTCATTTTCTAGGCAAGCATTGACACATACTACAAAACAACACATGGCCATATATTTCACAAAAGGTAGTGCAATTAGTAGAAAACAATTCCTAAATTTCTAAGGAAAAAAACAGAGAAAGGGGGGCTATACCTGTGGGCGGTCGACGACGAGGGGACGGCGCGATGGCGGCGCTGCACAGCACGGCGAGGAGGAGCGCGGCGGCGGACGGCCACGGGTTATTTGTATTAGGATGGCGGCGCTGCACAGAACAGAAAAGTTTGGAATTAGGAAGAAAGGATGGCAGATTTGGATTCCTCTCATTTTTCTAATAATTTTAGACATATTATTTGTATTATTTGGAGTATTAATTATTTAGTTATGATTTTCCAAAGTTTTAATATTTTCAGCCCAAAAAGTTAATGGTTTAACTATTTGGAATAATTCAAATTTAAAACAATGTTTATATTTAAATTCATTAAACAAATTCAAACAGTTTTTGTTTTGAATTTTTTTTCCAAATTCGAATTATTTCAAAAGTTATAGGGGTTTGAAAATTCCAGGGGGTTTCTGCCAAAGTTTGCTGCTGCCAGGGACTGGTTTGCAATTAACAGACAAAAGCTAGGGACTGCGGTGCAAAAGGTTTCAGATCTGGACCTGAGGTCCAGATCTAGGTTTTCTGGTTTTTCTCACTCGCTGGAACTCTAGCCAGAGTCAATGACAGGTGGGGTCACTCCGCTGACGTGGAAAAGAAAAACGTTTTCTCACCGAAACGAAACCTACACGGGCCACTGACACAGAGGGACCGGGAGACGACGTGGCGTGCCACGGAGGCAAACCTTGCTCGACACCGCGGTTGTTAACTGAAACTAACTGAAGGTGTCGTTTTTTTAACAGAACCTTGGGTGACAGAGGGGAACGGCGACGAACTCCGGCGAGCTAAAGCACGGCGGTGACCAAATAGGGGCGGCGCTAGGTGTGCGTGAGGTTCGTGGGTGTGGGGGCTAGAGGTACAAGGAAGGGGGAGGTCGCGGAGCTCGACGACGGCGAGGACATGGCGGCGGTGGTTTCGGTCGACGGCGAGAGCGTGCTATGGAAAAGGGTTTGAAGAGGGGGTCGCGGGGAAATAGCATAGGGCTCACCGCAGTGCTCCCGTGCGGTGGAATTAGGCGGAGGTGGACGGGGAGGACGCGGTCGACGGCGAGGTACTTCGGCGCGGAACGGCCCG
The DNA here is from genome assembly GCA_947311845.1 of Poa pratensis. Taxonomy (NCBI): domain Eukaryota; kingdom Viridiplantae; phylum Streptophyta; class Magnoliopsida; order Poales; family Poaceae; genus Poa; species Poa pratensis. The sequence goes on from CAMZMU010000045.1 coordinate 5,046,818, forward strand.
TCGACGAGGAGGAAGGTGTGCGCGGCTACGGTCCTTCTGCGGCTCCGGGAGGATGCACGGGCACGGCGGCGCACGGGGCACGGTGGATTCCGGCAGCCTGACGGCGTCGATTTTGTCTCTGCCCTTCGTCTTCGTCGCAAAATTGCTAAGTGTCCCGGGCCAAGCCACGGCCCGGGCTTAAATAGCTCGCACCCCTTTTGCCCCGGTTGGTGTTACGAACCGGGGCAAAAGGGTCAGTAGCCCCGGTTCGTACTTTTGCCCCGGTTGGTAATACCAACCGGGGCTACTGCTGTTTTGGGCGGTGGCTTTTGCGCGCGCTACCAACTGGGGCTAAAGGGTGGCCACGCGCGTGCAATTGACCCAGATTTTCAAAACTTTTCAATTTCTGACCCATTTTTTAATCTTTCAAACATTTAAATTCACTAGTTTTTGCTCTGTTTTGAATCTGAAAAAACTTTCAATATGAAAAGTGTTTGAAATTGCATAAATAATTCAAATACATTTTCTGTTTTCAAAAATAATTATTCTAACTATTCAAACTAGTAACAATTTTTGAATTTTCACATATTTGAATTACCCTTTTTTGCATTGTTTTGAATTTGTCAAAACTTTCAATATGAAAAGTGTTTGAAATTGCATAAATAATCCAAATAAATTTTCTGTTTTTAAAAATAATTATTCTAACTATTCAAACTAGTAACAATTCTTGAATTTTCACATATTTGAATTACCCTTTTTTGCATTGTTTTGAATTTGTCAAAACTTTCAATATGAAAAGTGTTTGAAATTGCATAAATAATCCAAATAAATTTTCTGTTTTAAAAAATAATTATTCTAACTATTCAAACTAGTAACAATTTTTGAATTTTCACATATGAACTGACATGTCTTTAGTCCCGGTTGCTAAAGGGTCTTTAGTCCCGGTCTTTAGACGTGCAGTAGTACACCGTATTACTTATTCAAATTCAAGCACTTTTCTCTCCAGCCTAACAAACCCAAACAGAGGGAGTATCACTAATACATCTCGCCCAATCATGGACATCTATCGACGCCCAGGTCCTGAGCTGCGGTCTGTTAACACCCAAACAGAAGGAACCCACACAGGAGCATAGCTCGAGTCAGATCCCTGAAGATGATTCTAGGTATTATTGGAGAACCGGCCCTGCTCCATCGCATACATATAGCGACGGACGTGCTCGTTCTCCTCCCTGACACGGAGACGTACCAGCTCCTCGGGGGCCGGCTCCCTCTGCACCGATCTTGGCCCATATGGCCGCCACCAAAGAAGCTCCGGGTCGACGACAGGACCCGCATTCCTCACCAAGCTGCGCGCCCCAGAAGGTAGCATCTCGGCCCAGTGCCAGCCCGGCGGAGCCCAGTCCCGAACATGGCACGGCGGCCCCGGCAAAGGAACTCCGAGTCGACGACGATGATGCGGGATGGGCATCGTAGCCGAGTCGAAGACGTGAAGGGGACAAACACAACTTTGTAACCTCGCTTTAGGAGAAAACAGGGATGGGCATCGTCGCAGCCATGCCCTTCAATTTATAATCTCACGAGTCCCCCCACCTAGCATCTTTAGTCCCGGTTGGTGTCTCCAACCGGGACTAAAGGTTCATCTCCATAAATATCGTCGCCCTGCTCGAGGAGATAAGATCGCCGCGTCCGCGTGGCCTTGTCGGGAATCCCCCCACAGTAGCCGCCCCTCAATGAACGGCTGGGAGCCTTGCTAGCATCTTTAGTCCCGGTTGGTGTCCCGGTTGGTGTCTCCAACCGGGACTAAAGGTTCATCTCCATAAATATCGTCTCCCTGCTCGAGGAGATAAGATCGCCGCGTCCGCGTGGCCTTGTCGGGAATCCCCCCACAGTAGCCGCCCCTCAATGAACGGCTGGGAGCCTTGCTAGCATCTTTAGTCCCGGTTGGTGTCTCCAACCGGGACTAAAGGTTCATCTCCATAAATATCGTCGCCCTGCTCGAGGAGATAAGATCGCCGCGTCCGCGTGGCCTTGTCGGGAATCCCCCACAGTAGCCGCCCCTCAATGAATGGCTGGGAGCCTTGCTAGCATCTTTAGTCCCGGTTGGTGTCTGCAACCGGGACTAAAGGTTCGTCTCCATAAATATCGTCGCCCTGCTCGAGGAGATAAGATCGCCGCATCCTTGTGGCCTTGTCGGGAATCCCCCCACAGTAGCCGCCCCTCAATGAATGGCTGGGAGCAGTCCGCGCTGGCTATAAAAGCCTCACCATCGCCGCAGAACTCTTCACCAGAGCAGGAGGAGGAAGACGAAGGCCGAGGAAGGAGATGCTAGGGATGTGCTCCCAGCGTCGAGCTTCTCGGAGATGTCGTTTGGGTGGCGGCAACGTCCCTTTTCGACATCTCCGAGGAGCTCTCCCCTGGGGCACCCTATACGGCAGTAGCTGGAGGAGGAAGACGAAGGCCAAGGAAGGAGATGCTAGGGATGTGCTCCCAGCGTCGAGCTTCTCGGAGATGTCGTTTGGGTGTCTCGCAGGACAAGGTTCGATAAAGGATACGCCTTCGCCAACATGACCGCGGCGCCGCCGCCGTCGTCATGTTGACGAAGGCGTATCCTTTATTGAATCTTGTCCTGCGAGACAAAACAAACGAGTTGAGGTAAAAAATGCCACTTGTTAGCTAGTCTGCTACTCCGAGGAGCTCTCCCCTGGGGCACCCTATACGGCAGTAGCTGGAGGACGAAGACGAAGGCCAAGGAAGGGGATGCTAGGGATGTGCTCCCAGCGTCGAGCTTCTCGGAGATGTCGTTTGGGTGTCTCGCAGGACAAGGTTCAATAAGGGATACGCCTTCGTCAACATGACGACGGCGGCGGCGGCGCGGCGGCTCCCTTATTGAACTTTGTCCTGCAAGACAAAACAAACGAGAGCAGGAGGAGGAAGACGAAGGCCAAGGAAGGAGATGCTAGGGATGTGCTCCCAGCGTCGAGCTCATCGGGGGCCAGCTCCATCGCAAAGGGCGGAAAGAAAATTTTATTACAATCAAACTGGAATTAAAGTACATAACGCAACTAACACTAAGTTACATAACACAACTGAAAATTAAGATACATGGCCAGATTAAGTCACAATCGGCCGAACTTGTTTTGAAATGTTGGAGTGATTTAGTCATACTCCTGCCTAGCCCTATAAACATCGTCCCCGTAGTCGTCATAGTCGCCGCCGTCGTCGCCGCTGTCGTCGTGCGGTCTTCGCGGCTGGAACCTCGACGGGTGGGCACGCGTGGACTGGATGTGAGGATAGCGCAGGCGGGGGTTATTGCCGGCCGTGATGTAGGCCATGACGCCCTGGAGAGTCCGGCCGCCCCACCACAGCCGATGGCCGGCCTCATTGAAGTTCGAAGGAGGCGGGCCGTCCTCCTCATGCCTGGCGAGCGCCCTCTCATGCTGATTGATGAAGAAGGCGTCCCAAGTAGGGCGGTAGTCGGGATTCCAGCGGGGATCCCTCCGCTGCTCCGGCGTGAGCTCGAGGTAGTAGTGGTTCGTGATATCCGTCTGGCGCGCCACACCAAGAGGGACAGGAGGGACCGGCACGCCTCCGACGCTCAGCATCCAGCCGGCGGGGAAGCGGTAGCCCGGCGGGTTAGAGATACGGTGGAAGCCATGAGAGAGTGATGAGGTTGCAGATATGAGTTTAGATGTGCTATGGCAATGGCGCCCAAGCCTATATATAGTGAGAAATGGCGGGAAGACGGGGGCGGGAAGCGGTGGAAAGCGCGGGAAGAAATAAGGCGGGAACGCGCAGTGGCGCGGGAAGAAAAAAGGCGGGAAGAAATAAGGCGCGAAGAAATAAGGCGGGAAGAAACAGACCTTTAGACCCATAATATTACATGAACCATGAAAGTTTAATACATTATTACACAGTAGACCCATAATACTACATGAACCATGAAGGTTTAATACATTACGTGAACCACGATGGTTTAATACGTTATCACCAACTAGTGCCGCCATTGTTTTCTTTTCTGCCGTAGCCATGGAGCATCTTCATTATTTAACGGGATGCTTGGGTCAGTTTTCACTCTGAAGGGCGGAATTTCATCAAAGTTATTATAATTTTCTGACATGTCTGTCTTGTCCTCCACTCCCACGATGTTTCTTTTCCCTGAAAGAACTATGTGGCGCTTCGGCTCACCGCATGTTGTATTCGTTTTCTTATCTTTTCTTTTCCTCGGTTGGGTAGACATGTCCTTCACATAGAAAACCTGAGCCACATCTTTGGCTAGGACAAATGGTTCGTCTCTGTACCCAAGATTGTTGAGATCCACTGTTGTCATTCCGTACTGCTGGTCTACCTTTACCCCGCCTCCTGTCATCTTGACCCATTGGCACCGAAACAGAGGGACCCTAAAATTAGGTCCATAGTCAAGTTCCCATATCTCCTCTATGTAACCATAATATGTGTCCTTTTGCCCATTGTATCCCGTTGCATCGAAACGGACACCACTGTTTTGGTTGGTGCTCTTTTTATCTTGGGCGATCGTGTCAAATGTATTCCCGTTTATCTCGTACCCTTGGAAAGTCAGTATAGTCGAAGATGGTGTCCTCGCCAGCAAGTACAGCTGATCTCCAACAATGGTGTTATTCATGAGTTCTGTCTGCAACCAGCTGCCGAAAGAAGCCATGTGTTCAAGATTAATCAAGGCGTCAGACTGCCCCGGGTTTTTGGACCGTAGAATATTCTTGTGTTCCTCGATATACGGAGCCACCAAGGTGGACATTTGTAGAACCGTGTAGTGTGCTTTAGTCAAGGAATGCCCGTCCATACATATCATTGCTTTCCTTCCTAGCGTGCCTTTTCCACTCAGTCTCCCCTCATGCCGCGATTCGGGAACACCAATCGACTTAAGGTCAGGAATAAATTCAACACAGAACTCAATGACCTCCTCTGTTACATAACCCTTGGAGATGCTTCCTTCTGGCCTAGCACGGTTATGAACATATTTTTTTAAGACTGCCATGAACCTCTCAAAGGGAAACATATTGTGTAGAAACACAGGACCGAGAATGGCAATCTCTTTGACTAGGTGAACTAGGAGGTGCGTCATAATATTGAAGAAGGATGGTGGGAACACCAACTCGAAGCTGACAAGAAATTGGACCAGATCTGTCTGTAAAGCTGGTAGACTTTCTGGATCGATTACCTTCTGAGAAATTGCATTGAGGAATGCACATAGCTTCACAATGGGTAGTCGAACATTTCCCGGTAGAATCCCCCTCAACGCAACCGGAAGCAATTGCGTCATCAGCACGTGGCAATCATGAGACTTTAGGTTTTGGAATTTTTTCTCCGCCACATTTATTATTCCCTTTATTTTCGACGAGAAGCCAGACGGGACCTTGATACTACTCAGTACTTCAAAAGAGATTTCCTTCTCTTCTCTGGTAAGAGCGTAGCTGGCAGGACCACCTTGAAACCGCTCAGGATTCATGCCGTCTCGTCCTTTCGTGTGTTGCTGGTCCTGCCGTGCTTCGGGTGTATCTTTTGACTTCCCATACAAGCCAAAGAAGCCTAGCAGATTCACGCATATATTTTTCGTTAGGTGCATCACGTCGATCGCAGAGCGGACATCTAGGACTTTCCAATAGGGTAGATCCCAAAATATAGATTTCTTCTTCCACATGGGTGCGTGTCCGTCAGCGTCATTCGGAACAGGTTGTCTGCCAGGACCCTTTCCAAAGATTACTTTCAAATCCTTCACCATATCAAATACATCATCACCATGTCGAAGGATAGGCGTCTCCCGGGTATCTGCCTCACCATTGAAATGCTTGCCCCTTTTTCTTAAGGGATGCTTGCGCGGAAGAAAACGACGATACCCCAGGTACACAACCTTCTTACATTTATCCAGATATATACTTTCAGTCCCATCTAAACAGTGCGTGTATGCATTGTATCCCTTGTTTGTATGTCCTGAAATGTTACTAAGAGCAGGCCAATCGTTTATGGTTACGAACAGCAACGCTCGTAGGTCAAATTCCTCCTGCTTGTGCTCATCCCACACACGGACACCTTGTAAGTCCCATAACAGTAAAACTTCATCAACCAATGGCCTTAGATACACATCAATATCGTTGCCGGGTTGCTTTGGGCCTTGGATGAGCACTGGCATCATAATGAACTTTCGCTTCATGCACAACCAAGGAGGAAGGTTATAGATACATAGAGTCACAGGCCAAGTGCTGTGACTGCAGCTCTGCTCCCCAAAAGGATTCATGCCATCTGTACTTAGACCAAACCATAAGTTCCTTGCGTCAGCTACAAAGCGTGGGAACTTTCTCTCGATTTTTCTCCACTGCGACCCATCAGCGGGGTGTCTCAACATCTCGTCTTTCTTACGGTCTTCCATGTGCCATCGCAACAGCTTGGCATGCTCTTTGTTTCTGAACAAACGTTTCAACCGTGGTATTATAGGAGCATACCACATCACCTTTGCAGGAACCTTCTTCCTGGGGACCTCACCCTCAACATAGCCAGTGTCGTCTCGTCTGATCTTATACCGTAATGCAGTGCATACCGGGCATGCTTCCAAATTCTCGTACTTCTCACCACGGTAGAGGATGCAGTCATTAATGCAGGCATGTATCTTCTGCACGTCTAATCCTAGAGGGCAGACAACCTTGTTTGCTTGGTATGTATTTTCGGGCAATTCATTCTTTCTTGGAAGCTGATTCTTCATTATTTGCAGCAACTTTGTAAATCCGCTGTCAGTCACACCGTTCTCTGCCTTCCATTGCAGCAATTCGAGTGTGCTACCCAGCTTTTTCTGGCCATCTTCGCAAGTTGGATACAGCAATGTTTTGTGATCCTTTAACATCTGGTCGAACTTCACCCTCACCTTTTCAATTTCGCATTCTCCCTTTGCATCCGTAATGACCTGGCCAAGATCGTCGATGGGCTCATCTGGTGCCCGGTCTTCTGCTTCTTCTTCATCATCTTCCATTCCAGTACCAGTACCGTATTCAGGGAACATATCATGATAGTTGTCATCATTCTCTTCTTCTTCGTTATCTTCCATCATAACCCCTCTTTCTCCGTGCTTCGTCCAACAATTATAGCTGGACATGAAACCATACTGAAACAGGTGGTTCTGGAGGACTTTGTGGGAAGAGTGTTCCTTCTGATTCCGACATACAGCACATGGACAACACATAAAATTATTCCGCTTATTTGCCTGGGCCACATCGAGAAAATAACGCACGCCTTTCATGAACTCGGGAGAGCGTCGGTCAGCGTACATCCATTGCCGGTTCATCTGCATTATATAATTATTAAAAACCATTGCAGAAGATCGTGAATAGAGAAATGAACAGATGAAAGGATAAAGTTGGTACCTCGACCGAGGAGGAAAGAACGAGGAGGAAAGCTTAAGTAAGTGTGACTCGGAGGAGGAAACAACTTAAATCATGTTTGTTTTGTGCGAGCTAAAGAGGCATTATGCTCCCAGGCATTTCGTCGAACACCTCTTGTGCATAAGAGGGATACAAAAAGCACACACTCTCTCCAGCGTCGCGCGAGGTCCTCCAAAGAAAGCAGAGTGGAGTGGCTGGTGGCGTGCCAGTTTATATAGGCGGAGGGACCGCTGCCGCAACACCTTTCGCCCCGGTTCGTGGCTCGAACCGGGGCTAAAAGCCCCCACGAACGGCTCTGTAGCGCCCATGGTCGCTGGAATGCAGCCTTTAGCCCCAGTTCATAGCGGAACCGGGGCTAATGCTATTTTTTGGCCTGAACAAAAGGCCTGTTCTCCACTAGTGCTTGGGCACCAGTGCACTTCTGTGTCGCTTCATCCGTAGAATCGCTTGAAGTTTCTAGGTTCAGACTATAGGCAAGAAATGAGCTTTATGAGGTGTTAAATGGTTGCACCACATCATTTAATAAAAGATATGCATATATGTTTTTAAATTGAAGATGTAGTGGATTATTTGGGATATATACTACTACTAGAAGAGCGAGGGACACGGTAAATTCCAAACTTCCAATTGTATCGTCAATTAGATGATCCACAGTCGTTGCACCCGCCGTACTTGCCCTTCTCGTTGTGAGTCGACAAGCCTCTGCACCTTACCTTCGTCCACAAGTTTCCAGGTTTCAAAGGTACACGGGCAGTGGGCTCTGTTAGTCATACGTGTTCGGTTAGGATACCAAACCCTAAACTCTATGTCGGTTGGCTCATGTACTATATAAACTATGTAATCCCTTGTGTATCAATCAATCAATACATACGATTCAATCAATCTACATGGTATCAGACGTCTAGGTTTCCCGCACCTGCCATGGCTCCGCCGCCAAATCCACCGCCGCTTCCGGCGCATCGGCTCTTCTCCCTTGCCGAGTTCCGAGCCGCCGGCGCTCCTCTACTTCCCACTCCCCAATACCCACCACCACCACCACAAACCACGGTGATCTCCCTCGCCGATACAATCTCCGATGTCTCTCCGTTTATACCCGTCGTCCTTGATCTCGGCACCCACAACTACTACCATTGGCGCCACCTCTTTCACATCCATCTCGGCCGCTGCGGCCTGCGCCACCACATCGAGGCAACCTCCGTTCCCCAACTCGCCAATCCTCGCTGGGTCACCGACGATCTTGCCATCATCCAATGGATTTACACCCGCATCACCACCGAGCTCTTCACCCTCGTCTCCAACGACGATGCATCCGCCACCGAGCTCTGGGCCTCCCTCCGTCAGCTCTTTCAGGACAATAGCGACGCCCGCGCCAACACGCTGCACACGGAGCTACGCACCATTGTGCAAGGAGACTCAACCGTTTCTGTCTTCTGCCAGAGGATCAAAGCCATCGGAGATGAGCTCTGGGAGCTTGGCGACCGCGTCGATGATCGCACTCTCATCAACGCCCTTCTAGTTGGACTCGGCGAGCAGTTCGACAAGCAAGTTGCTTTCATCCCAATGATGCGGCCCCGTCCGACGTTTGCTGAAGTTCGATCTATGTTACTGGTGCCTGGTTGACGGGAGAGTATTTGAGGATGATGATGATGGTGATGATGAGTACTTCCCCGGCAACGGCGCCAGAAAACAGCTTGATGGCTACGTGTTGGTGAACCCCAAGAGGAAGGTTATGATGTAGACAGCAGAAGTTTTCCCTTGAATAATCTACCCAAGGTTATCAATCCAGTAGGACTTGACGATCTATCGGAAGGTTGTTGATGTTGACTCCCCCTGGCGCTAGGGAGCTTGCACCAACGTGGAATCTGCACAGACACAAACCAGAACTTTGCCCAACACGAAACAGAGAGGTTGTCAATCTCTCCGGTCTTGCAGAAACAAAGAGTTAAACGTATGGTGTGGAAAACAGCAGGAAACACAGCAAGTAACAGGAAACAGATGATTGCAGCAGGTTGTGTAAACAGTATGAGGAAATTGGACCAGGGTCCACAGTTCACTAGTGGTGTCTCTCTCAGAACAGATAACTAGCATGTTGGGTAAACAAATTACAGCTGGGCAATTGACAAATAGAGAGGGCATAACAATGCAATACATGCCAAGATGTCTACTATGAAATCTAGTTGGGCATTACAACAAAGTACATAGACCGTTATTCCAACCGCATCTATGCCTAAATAATCCACCTTCAAGGTAGCATCCGCATCCCATTCAGTATTAAGTTGCTAACAACAGATTATTGCATGAAGTAAAGTGTGTAATGTAATCAATACAAGTGCCCTTGGACACTGCACCAATGTTTTATCCCTAGTAGCAACAGCACATCTACCATCTTAGACCTTTCTGTCACTGATCCAGATATCTAGAGACTGAACCCACTATCGAGCATAAATACCCCCTCTTGGAGTCACAAGCATCTACTTGGCCAAATCATCTACTAGCAACGGAGAGCATGCAAGATCAAGAGCACATAGATAAACAACTTGAATAAACATGGTATCAATATTCATCGGATCCCAGCAAACACAACATCTAGCATTACAATAAGATGATCTTGATCATGTTAGGCAGCTCACAAGATCTAAACATGGAGGCACAAGGTAGAGAGACAACCATCAAGCTACTGCTATGGACCCGTAGTCCAGGGGTGGACTACTCACGCATCACTCCGGAGGCAGGCATGGTGATGTAGAGCCCTCCGGTGATGATCTCCCCTCCGGCAGGGTGCCGGGAAGAGCTTCAGAACTCCTCCGATCTGAGATTGACGATGACGGCCGCGACGGAACTTTTCGTGGAATATGATCGACCGTAATAGGGTTTTCGCGTCGCGGAGAATATATAGGCGAAGAGGCGGCGTCGGTGGCCGAGGGGGGCCACCACGCCATAAGTGGGCGCGGGCCCACCCTGGGCCGCGCCCTAGTGTGGCGTGGCCCCCTGGTGGGTCTGCTCCGACTCCCCTTTGGACTCCGTGATCTCCTCGTGATATTATTGACGATGTCTTTTGTTTCGTCCAATTCCGAGAATATTTCCTTAATAGATTCTCTGAAACCAAAAACAGCAGAAAACAGGGAACTGGCACTGTGGCATCTTGTTAATAGGTTAGTCCCAGAAAATGCATAAAAATGATATGAAGTGTAACCAAAACATGTAGCAATTGATATAATATCAGCATGGAACATCAAAAATTATAGATACGTTTGAGACGTATCAAGCATCCCCAAGCTTAGTTCCTGCTCGTCCTCGAGTAGGTAAACGATAAAAACAGATAATTTTTGAAGTGACATGCTACCAACACAATCTTTGATCAAATAACAATGTAATGCACATGATCTGAATGAAGTGATCCAAGCCAATGGTCTATAGTTTGCAAGCAAGTAAATAAAGAGTAAACATAAGTGATCACACAAGTGCAAACTTTCATGAATAATACTATAAAACATTTAGAGATATAATAGTCTAACATAATAGTTAGTTCACAGCAGCAATAACTTTCAACATGAAAGTGTTTGTATCAACACAAAGGAAGATAATAGCTTCAGCTTTTGCTTCAACTTTCAACATGTATATCATATAGATAATGTCAATGCAAAGAATATGATCAACCAAACACAAAGTTATGTAAAAACTGTTATACTGGAGTTGACAATGATGTTTGCTTAAGGAGACAGAAAGAAATGGGAAAACTGACTCAACATAAAAGTAAAAGAATGGCCCTTCGCAGAGGGAAGCAGGGATTAACATCATGTGCTAGAGCTGTAGTTCCCGAAGGCATATAGAGAGCATAAAATATTGTTTTGTAAGGTAATGGTGTATACAGGTGTCAACAAATCAAATAGCAGGTACTTGTCATCTTCCATGGCTAACTAACTTTTAGAGCGGTTCCGAGAATTTTTAGGACTGCACTTGTAACAAGCACTTATTGGTGACACTCCTCCCAACCATTTACTTTCCACAAACCATGGCTAACCGAATCCTCGGGTGCCCACCAACATTCACCATGGAGGAGTGTCTATTTATTTATTTATTTATAGGGTGGACTAACCAGCTCTTTAATGCAAAATAAAAGGTGGAGAAGCAGATGAAGCTGCCAATCCTTGTAAATTAATTAGCATGGAAGATGACAAATCTCACTACTACGTCCTTATGAGCTTTTCAAGTAGTGACACAAAAAGGAAATGTAACAGTTTTGAGTAGTTAGTAGATAGCACATGAAGAAATTTACTTGGAATGGTGAAAACACCACATAATAGGTAGGTATGGTGGACACAGGTGGCATGGATTTGGCTCAAGGTTTTGGATGTACAAGAAGCATTCCCTCTTAGTACAGAGTTTAGGCTAGCAAGGTTATTATAAGCAAACATCATTATCAACTGGAATAGCAAGAGTGTACATAAAACACAAGGTTTGACGAACCATAGACTCCCACTGTCTTCCTTGTTAACACATAGCCTTCATCCAAAAATTATCTAGACTACTATGGACTTCCAATTATGCAACAGATTATTATAGCAGAAAATCCTTATAGTAGTTCTTCATTAATAGCCATTACTTACATGATGCACAAGCTTAAACATTAATTACTTGACAGCTCAAAACAATTGGCAAGCATCAAATTACTCAAGACAACGATCTAAAAAGATTCATGTAAGCATTTTATACCACTACCACATGCATAGCATTTTTCTGGTCCAACCAAACACCAATCAACTTATTTGACAACTCTCCAAACAGATATAAGTGAAGCAAGAGAGTACTTTCTTCAAAAGAAACTGATAGCTCTAACAAGAGATACATGAAAAACTGAGAGCTAAAAGCAATAACAGCAACTAGACAGGAATACTCAACAAGTATAAGTGAAGCACAAGAGTATTCTAATGAAAAAGTGGAGCGTGTCTCTCTCCCAAACATGAATACTAGGATCCAACAAGTATAGCACAGCAAACAAAACAAAACAAACTGAAAACAAAAACACACTGACGCTCCAAGGAAGAGTACACTAGCATGAAGCAATAAAAATATAGCACCATTAGAGATGACCTGATAATTTGTAGATGATGAAGGGGATGCCTTGGGCATCCCCAAGCTTAGATGCTTGAGTCTTCTTGAAATATGCTGGGGAGGTAAGCCTCCCCAAGCTTAAGCTCTTCACTCTTCTTGATCATGTAATAT